>OZ038386.1:49017696-50367696 GCA_964036045.1 Eutreptiella sp. 'Long Island Sound 2002'
CCCCCACTGTGCGTGGGCTGGCCGGCCCTCCGGCTGCACCAAGTGACCACTGGTACGGGGGTCTACGCGTCTCGTTGGGCGATTCTGAGGCTTGGAAAGCACAAAAAGTGGGGGGTTGCGGGTGGACTAGGTGCCCTCGGAATTGGTTTTTGAGCCACGTAGCCCAAGATACGGCCCGTTCTTGGTTTCGGGGTGTTGGTGCACATTGCGCAGCTTTTGGGGCTTTTTGGCGCCTTTTTGGGCCGTTTCTCGGACATATCGTGGAGTTAGAGGGCACCAAAGGGCCCTTGGTCACGAGAAAGTCAAGCCGCACGTGCAGTGTAGCAGCCGTTTGCCTTCGTTTGGCTGTTTTGAACCCTTACTAGGGCTGTTTTGGGCGAAAAATGGCTGTTTTTGGCCCAAAACTGCGCAAATTTGGGAGGGCACCTACCGACTTGGCGCCCACGCCCCGGGCCGCCAGGGGTGAGTTTTTGGCTCAAAACTTGGATTTGGCAAGGCCACCACCTAGGCTCTAGGATGGCTAAAGTAGAGTCAAGCCCGAGGCGATGGGAAGGTGCAGTGGCCAAAACGGAATGGTGACGTGTTGTTGTTGTTGTTGTTGCTTGCTTGCTTGTTAGCTAGATTTAAGGGGAGAGGGGTGTAGTAATATATATCACACAACCGCTTCACCAAGGAGGGTTGAGTACCGTATGCATGCATGCACAGAGGAGGGAGGGATCACACAACCACTTCACCAAATACTCAACCCTCTATGCATGCATGCACAGAGGAGGGAGGGAGGGTGGGGCCAACTACTTACAAGTAGTTACAAAAGCCACGCTTGAAGATCAAGTCGGCCTTAGTATCTCTCTTGTGAGGCTTGCCTCTCGGGGTAGGATTCAGCTTGCATCTCTCAAAGAGATCTTCTTTCTTTTCCAGGTGCAGCTGTCTGCAAAATGCTTGGTCATTTTCCAATTGACCATCAGCATTTTGGGGGTATTGAGGAGGCAACGCATACCACTTCCGACAGATCCACACACCGGGACGGGTGTCATCAGTGGCATTGGCATTGGCAGGAGTGGCATGCGTGGCATTGGCAGCAGTTCCTGCAGCAAAAGCAGCAACAGCAGCAACAGCAGCAGCAACGGGGGCCGCCCGGAATTGGCGCAATCCTACACAAATCTCGGACTGACACAAGACAGTGGTATGGAAGGTACAATGAAGAACCTTACATTCCTGGCACGCTATGGCGGGTGTGCCATCGCAAAAAAAGCATGTGTCAGGGGGGTCTGCAGATTTGGGCGTGGGGTACAACCGAGACACCTCCCAATGCATTGACCGGGTCCGGGGTGTGGGGGCCAACTTGGAACCACTGTAGTACAAAGTAGCTTGTGCCATCTCACGCAATGACCACAATCTATCCTGTGGCACTAGCAATTCGCCTTTGACAACACGTCTAGACAAGGCACAATGCAACATCAACAGACATGCCGGATGGCAACTGACAAAATCATCCTGCCTGATGAAGGTGGAATATAGGGGTGCAATTGCAAATGCAAGGGAACCAAAAGCATCCAAAAACGTTGCCCACTTCCTCCGCGGTTGTGGTTGGATGCCCTCTCGCTCCGCAAGCTCATCCACAACAGCCAACTCCTCCTTGTTTGCCCCAACAATGTGTGGCTTGTCAAGGAGGGGGTCAAACTTAAGGCAAAGGTATTCACGGGTAGGGGCAATCAACAACAAGCGGAGCACCCAATGGAAATTACGCGAATTATATACCTGCGCCACAATCAACGGTGGTGCAAAAGACATATCAATGGACGCGCATTCCAAAGTGCCACGCGCCCATGATTCAACCAACGCCTGTCGGCGTTGTGGACTGGCACACGACGCATTCCACAACAAATCACGGACTGCCCATGCCACACCCATTGTGTCCCAATCTGCACTGAGAGCGGTCTGGGCTGCCCACCAGTAATACACCACAATTTGAGCACAGTCTGTGACATAGCTCTCGGAGGTGAGGTCCCTAAAATGGCGTGCCTCGAACTCATATTGTTGAGCCGATGGACCTGGAACCGTGGCATGTAGTGGCGGCCCCCAATCGTCACCAAGCAATGCCTCGACCTCTGCCAAGGATGGGCGAAACGAGCCATGGCTATCACTGAGTGCCTTGCACACATTAGCAAGGATTTGTTCTGCAGGGCGACACCCAGTATGAGATGTTGGAGGGCTATCAGTACAGGGTGTGGCGACAACAATTTCGGACGGAATGGAACTAGGTGGGATAGGGTCCAATGGGGTACTAGCTACATTGTCACAAGCAGCGACACCCACATTCACAGAGGGAGTTGGGTGGGTCCCTACAGCAATTTCGGACGGGATGGAATTGGGTGGAACACGGTTCACAGAGGGAGTGGGGTGCAAAATGGTCTCAGCATCCACCTCCTTCTCCCACTTCTGTAGCACCCATTTTACCTCATCCCTATCCTTGAACCGTCTCGCTAGGCACTCCAGTCCAACCAAGCAGTGAATGCACCCGTCGCAGTAGATGCACCACAAATACACGGCCCTATGGCATTGACCACAATTGAACGGTGGACGGTACAGGCGCATTGAGTGCCAGGAGGCGTTCCCGCGGGCCAACTCACGCTTCAGGTCTTGGCCAAGGGAGAGGGGTTCTGCATCACAGCTACTGTCACTGGAGGAGTCGTCCTCAACAACCCTTCGATCCCTTTTTCGGCCACGTTTCTTGGCGGGGCTTGCTTGCGACTTGAACTCACGCACATGTGGCGGCTCAACACGAGAGGCAACTGTCCGCCTCACACGGCCGTACCTAAAGGGCCGGACGCCAACGTACTTCCATGAGTATCGCAAAGGCACGGTAAAACCAGGCTCCTTAACAAGGAGCCATAGCAAGATGCCGTCACAAATTCCAAGGGTGGAGTACGTGGCACATGTGCAAAACTCCGCTGTGACGCGGTGAATACGGAGCAGGGACAAGAACTGCGCCCAAGTGACACGGCGGCCTTCATTAATGGCGGCGAAGGTCTGCTTCCAGCGGGTAACATCAGCAACCTCAATGGGGGGGTAGTCACGGATGGCCTTGCCATTGGCCCCTCGTTTTCGCGAGTCATCCACAAAAACTTTGTTGTTCAGCATCACCTGGGCCTCCTGCCACATCCATGGGGCGGGCTGCATGCCTCTACCACCAAGTTGTTCACCGCTTTGGGCCCACTGTGTACCTAGGCGGGGTAGCACATCTTTCAAAAACTCACGAATTCCACGCAACTTGTGTGGCGTGAGAAGCTTCAGCGATTGTGCCCTTGCCTCCGCCGGTGTACTACATGGAACACCCGGAGGAGACTGACCTACAAACCACCTGGACCGCTTGTGGATGCACTGCTCCCGAGCATGGTCCAAATAGTGGGGCGTTGCCGAATAGTGGTCCTCCAATGCAACCCAACCCGCCTGCCAAACAGGTGTGCTCCAACTGAGATGCAAGTCTCGGAGGTTTGCATGCATCTCTGGCCGCAAGTCCTTGTCCGCAATATTCTCTTTTAGATGCTCCCTCATGTTCTTTTGTGCATGCCAGTAGCACAAAAACCATAGAATAGTGAGCCACACGGCGCGGGCTGCGTTGAACATTTCTTCTGCACCGTCGCTCATAAACATGCCCAAATCGCATTTGAACCCCGGAAAGCGGGTTTCCATGGCGTTCTTGGCTGTTTGCAGGGTGAAGTGCAATGCGGGGGGCAAAATCAGAAGTGGCCCACAAGTGGGCAAAGTGGCTACCTCACCCCTGCCGTATCGGGGATCCCCACCGCTTCAGAGCGGGGGGCAAAATCAGAAGTGGCCCACAAGTGGGCAAAGTGGCTACCTCACCCCTGCCGCATCGGGGATCCCCACCGCTTCAGAGCGGGGCGCAAAATCAGAAGTGGCCCACAAGTGGGCAAAGTGGCTACCTCACCCCTGCCGTATCGGGGATCCCCACCGCTTCAGAGCGGGGGGCAAAATCAAAAGTGGCCCACAAGTGGGCAAAGTGGCTACCTCACCCCTGCCGTATCGGGGATCCCCACCGCTTCAGAGCGGGGGGCAAAATCAGAAGTGGCCCACAAGTGGGCAGAATGGCTACCTCACCCCTGCCGTATCGGGGATCCCCACCGCTTCAGAGCGGGGGGCAAAATCAGAAGTGGCCCACAAGTGGGCAAAGTGGCTACCTCACCCCTGCCGTATCGGGGATCCCCACCGCTTTAGAGCGGGGGGCAAAATCAGAAGTGGCCCACAAGTGGGCAAAGTGGCTACCTCACCCCTGCCGTATCGGGGATCCCCACCGCTTCAGAGCGGGGGGCAAAATCAGAAGTGGCCCACAAGTGGGCAAAGTGGCTACCTCACCCCTGCCGTATCGGGGATCCCCACCGCTTCAGAGCGGGGGGCAAAATCAGAAGTGGCCCACAAGTGGGCAAAGTGGCTACCTCACCCCTGCCGTATCGGGGATCCCCACCGCTTCAGAGCGGGGGGCAAAATCAGAAGTGGCCCACAAGTGGGCAAAGTGGCTACCTCACCCCTGCCGTATCGGGGATCCCCACCGCTTCAGAGCGGGGGGCAAAATCAAAAGTGGCCCACAAGTGGGCAAAGTGGCTACCTCACCCCTGCCGTATCGGGGATCCCCACCGCTTCAGAGCGGGGGGCAAAATCAGAAGTGGCCCACAAGTGGGCAAAGTGGCTACCTCACCCTTGCCGGATCGGGGATCCCCACCGCTTCAGAGCGGGGGGCAAAATCAGAAGTGGCCCACAAGTGGGCAAAGTGGCTACCTCACCCCTGCCGTATCGGGGATCCCCACCGCTTCAGAGCGGGGGGCAAAATCAGAAGTGGCCCACAAGTGGGCAAAGTGGCTACCTCACCCTTGCCGGATCGGGGATCCCCACCGCTTCAGAGCGGGGGGCAAAATCAGAAGTGGCCCACAAGTGGGCAAAGTGGCTACCTCACCCCTGCCGTATCGGGGATCCCCACCGCTTCAGAGCGGGGGGCAAAATCAGAAGTGGCCCGCAATTGGGCAAAGTGGCTACCTCACCCTTGCCGTATCGGGGATCCCCACCGCTTCAGAGCGGGGGGCAAAATCAGAAGTGGCCCACAAGTGGGCAAAGTGGCTACCTCACCCCTGCCGTATCGGGGATCCCCACCGCTTCAGAGCGGGGAGCAAAATCAGAAGTGGCCCACAAGTGGGCAAAGTGGCTACCTCACCCCTGCCGTATCGGGGATCCCCACCGCTTCAGAGCGGGGGGCAAAATCAGAAGTGGCCCGCAAGTGGGCAAAGTGGCTACCTCACCCTTGCCGTATCGGGGACCCCCACCGCTTCAGAGCGGGGGGCAAAATCAGAAGTGGCCCACAAGTGGGCAAAGTGGCTACCTCACCCCTGCCGTATCGGGGATCCCCACCGCTTCAGAGCGGGGGGCAAAATCAAAAGTGGCCCACAAGTGGGCAAAGTGGCTACCTCACCCCTGCCGTATCGGGGATCCCCACCGCTTCAGAGCGGGGGGCAAAATCAGAAGTGGCCCACAAGTGGGCAGAATGGCTACCTCACCCCTGCCGTATCGGGGATCCCCACCGCTTCAGAGCGGGGGGCAAAATCAGAAGTGGCCCACAAGTGGGCAAAGTGGCTACCTCACCCCTGCCGTATCGGGGATCCCCACCGCTTCAGAGCGGGGGGCAAAATCAAAAGTGGCCCACAAGTGGGCAAAGTGGCTACCTCACCCCTGCCGTATCGGGGATCCCCACCGCTTCAGAGCGGGGGGCAAAATCAGAAGTGGCCCACAAGTGGGCAAAGTGGCTACCTCACCCCTGCCGTATCGGGGATCCCCACCGCTTCAGAGCGGGGGGCAAAATCAGAAGTGGCCCACAAGTGGGCAAAGTGGCTACCTCACCCCTGCCGTATCGGGGATCCCCACCGCTTCAGAGCGGGGGGCAAAATCAGAAGTGGCCCACAAGTGGGCAAAGTGGCTACCTCACCCTTGCCGGATCGGGGATCCCCACCGCTTCAGAGCGGGGGGCAAAATCAGAAGTGGCCCACAAGTGGGCAAAGTGGCTACCTCACCCCTGCCGTATCGGGGATCCCCACCGCTTCAGAGCGGGGGGCAAAATCAGAAGTGGCCCGCAATTGGGCAAAGTGGCTACCTCACCCTTGCCGTATCGGGGATCCCCACCGCTTCAGAGCGGGGGGCAAAATCAGAAGTGGCCCACAAGTGGGCAAAATGACTACCTCACCCCTGCCGTATCGGGGATCCCCACCGCTTCAGAGCGGGGGGCAAAATCAGAAGTGGCCCACAAGTGGGCAAAGTGGCTACCTCACCCCTGCCGTATCGGGGATCCCCACCGCTTCAGAGCGGGGAGCAAAATCAGAAGTGGCCCACAAGTGGGCAAAGTGGCTACCTCACCCCTGCCGTATCGGGGATCCCCACCGCTTCAGAGCGGGGGGCAAAATCAGAAGTGGCCCGCAAGTGGGCAAAGTGGCTACCTCACCCTTGCCGTATCGGGGATCCCCACCGCTTCAGAGCGGGGGGCAAAATCAGAAGTGGCCCACAAGTGGGCAAAGTGGCTACCTCACCCCTGCCGTATCGGGGATCCCCACCGCTTCAGAGCGGGGGGCAAAATCAAAAGTGGCCCACAAGTGGGCAAAGTGGCTACCTCACCCCTGCCGTATCGGGGATCCCCACCGCTTCAGAGCGGGGGGCAAAATCAGAAGTGGCCCACAAGTGGGCAGAATGGCTACCTCACCCCTGCCGTATCGGGGATCCCCACCGCTTCAGAGCGGGGGGCAAAATCAGAAGTGGCCCACAAGTGGGCAAAGTGGCTACCTCACCCCTGCCGTATCGGGGATCCCCACCGCTTCAGAGCGGGGGGCAAAATCAGAAGTGGCCCACAAGTGGGCAAAGTGGCTACCTCACCCCTGCCGTATCGGGGATCCCCACCGCTTCAGAGCGGGGGGCAAAATCAGAAGTGGGCCCACAAGTGGGCAAAGTGGCTACCTCACCCCTGCCGGATCGGGGATCCCCACCGCTTCAAAGCGGGGGGCAAAATCAGAAGTGGCCGACACGTGGGCAAAATGGCTACCTCACCCGTGCCGTGTCGGGGATCCCCACCGCTTCAGAGCGGGGGGCAAAATCAGAAGTGGCCCACAAGTGGGCAGAATGGCTACCTCACCCCTGCCGTATCGGGGATCCCCACCGCTTCAGAGCGGGGGGCAAAATCAGAAGTGGCCCACAAGTGGGCAAAGTGGCTACCTCACCCCTGCCGTATCGGGGATCCCCACCGCTTCAGAGCGGGGGGCAAAATCACAAGTGGCCCACAAGTGGGCAAAATGGCTACCTCACCCTTGCCGGATCGGGGATCCCCACCGCTTCAGAGCGGGGGGCAAAATCAGAAGTGGCCCACAAGTGGGCAAAGTGGCTACCTCACCCCTGCCGTATCGGGGATCCCCACCGCTTCAGAGCGGGGGGCAAAATCAGAAGTGGGCCCACAAGTGGGCAAAGTGGCTACCTCACCCCTGCCGTATCGGGGATCCCCACCGCTTCAGAGCGGGGGGCAAAATCAGAAGTGGCCCACAAGTGGGCAAAGTGGCTACCTCACCCCTGCCGTATCGGGGATCCCCACCGCTTCAGAGCGGGGGGCAAAATCACAAGTGGCCCACAAGTGGGCAAAATGGCTACCTCACCCTTGCCGGATCGGGGATCCCCACCGCTTCAGAGCGGGGGGCAAAATCAGAAGTGGCCCACAAGTGGGCAAAGTGGCTACCTCACCCTTGCCGGATCGGGGATCCCCACCGCTTCAGAGCGGGGGGCAAAATTAGAAGTGGCCCACAATTGGGCAAAATGGCTACCTCACCCCTGCCGTATCGGGGATCCCCACCGCTTCAGAGCGGGGGGCAAAATCAGAAGTGGGCCCACAAGTGGGCAAAGTGGCTACCTCACCCCTGCCGTATCGGGGATCCCCACCGCTTCAGAGCGGGGGGCAAAATCAGAAGTGGCCCACAAGTGGGCAAAGTGGCTACCTCACCCCTGCCGGATCGGGGATCCCCACCGCTTCAGAGCGGGGGGCAAAATCAGAAGTGGCCCACAAGTGGGCAAAATGACTACCTCACCCCTGCCGGATCGGGGATCCCCACCGCTTCAGAGCGGGGGGCAAAATCAGAAGTGGCCCACAAGTGGGCAAAGTGGCTACCTCACCCCTGCCGTATCGGGGATCCCCACCGCTTCAGAGCGGGGGGCAAAATCAGAAGTGGCCCACAAGTGGGCAAAATGGCTACCTCACCCCTGCCGTATCGGGGATCCCCACCGCTTCAGAGCGGGGGGCAAAATCAGAAGTGGCCCACAAGTGGGCAAAGTGGCTACCTCACCCCTGCCGTATCGGGGATCCCCACCGCTTCAGAGCGGGGGGCAAAATCAGAAGTGGCCCACAAGTGGGCAAAGTGGCTACCTCACCCCTGCCGTATCGGGGATCCCCACCGCTTCAGAGCGGGGGGCAAAATCAGAAGTGGCCCACAAGTGGGCAAAGTGGCTACCTCACCCCTGCCGTATCGGGGATCCCCACCGCTTCAGAGCGGGGGGCAAAATCAGAAGTGGCCCACAAGTGGGCAAAATGGCTACCTCACCCCTGCCGTATCGGGGATCCCCACCGCTTCAGAGCGGGGGGCAAAATCAGAAATGGCCCACAAGTGGGCAAAGTGGCTACCTCACCCCTGCCGTATCGGGGATCCCCACCGCTTCAGAGCGGGGGGCAAAATCAGAAGTGGCCCACAAGTGGGCAAAGTGGCTACCTCACCCCTGCCGTATCGGGGATCCCCACCGCTTCAGAGCGGGGGGCAAAATCAGAAATGGCCCACAAGTGGGCAAAGTGGCTACCTCACCCTTGCCGGATCGGGGATCCCCACCGCTTCAGAGCGGGGGGCAAAATCAGAAGTGGCCCACAAGTGGGCAAAGTGGCTACCTCACCCCTGCCGTATCGGGGATCCCCACCGCTTCAGAGCGGGGGGCAAAATCAGAAGTGGCCCACAAGTGGGCAAAGTGGCTACCTCACCCCTGCCGTATCGGGGATCCCCACCGCTTCAGAGCGGGGGGCAAAATCAAAAGTGGCCCACAAGTGGGCAAAGTGGCTACCTCACCCCTGCCGTATCGGGGATCCCCACCGCTTCAGAGCGGGGGGCAAAATCAGAAATGGCCCACAAGTGGGCAAAGTGGCTACCTCACCCCTGCCGTATCGGGGATCCCCACCGCTTCAGAGCGGGGGGCAAAATCAGAAGTGGCCCACAAGTGGGCAAAGTGGCTACCTCACCCCTGCCGTATCGGGGATCCCCACCGCTTCAGAGCGGGGGGCAAAATCAGAAGTGGCCCACAAGTGGGCAAAGTGGCTTTTTTCTACTAATTTTTTTACCGAGTAAAAAAAATATTTTATTTTCTACTCAGTTTTTTACTGAGTAAAAAAAAAAAATTTTTTACTCAGTTTCGCAACTGAGTAGAAACCCCACTTACTGAGTAACAAATTGTTTTTTTACTCAGTTTTGAAACTGAGTAAAAAAATCTTTTTTTAAAAAAAATTTTCTTTTTACTCGGTTTGACCACGGACCCGGTTTGGAAGGGGGGGGGGGTCTGGAATTCGCACAGGCCGCCCCCCTTGCACCCAACCCACTTGGTGATAATATTCCCTTGTTGTGAACGGCATGGGCCACCCCCTTTCAGCATGTCAACAGCAAAACAACAGAAACTTACTGCAACGCCTTTGGAGAGCAGTCTTCACAATTCTGTGAGCATGTTCTCTTTGACTATCGGCTGTGCACCAGTGGCTGTGCATTGCTAACCGTGGAGGGCATGGGCAACAGAAATTCTATTTACGCAGAGAATCAATAGCCACATGCACACAGTGAGGACAGGCCCTGCGCCATGCCCTAACCAAGCAGTTGAGCTTTCAAGAACTCACAATTAGTGCATTCCATTGGCTTTTGAGCTCGTCTTGCTGACTGTGGCCAAGACATAAGATGGCAGAAAGAGCCCTTTCAGGTCAGAAGACAGGTTGCCAGTGGCCTTGGATTTGTAACCATGGGGCCACCCCTATCACTACCCTGCCCAAGGGCCAAAGGGGTGCCCAAAGGTTGGTGAAATATTGGTTCACAAAAGGCAACGCCAAAGGAGATGCAGAACCAAAAATGAACCTTTTTCAGCTTGATCCAGAAATCCAAATCTTTCCTTGTGATGGCCTAACTTCTCCAAGAACCAGCTGGAGTGCACCAAATCAAGCGAGACGACACATAGCACTCACCTGCTTGGATGATTTGCAAAATCAGCTGGCTCTAGAAGTTCCTGCAGTTGTAAATTTGAGACAGGAGAGAGGAACAAACGGCTGGCCAAGGGTGATAATTGGCCAGTAGCATGACCCAAAGTGACACAATGTATATATGGATCATGGATATATGTGCAGTGATATACACAGAAAGTGTGCAGCGCATGGGCCGGGCCTTTTACGACAGTCCATTTGCATGAAAGGCGCCATGATGGCATTATGTACAAGAAAAGCTGGCCAGACTTTCGACTATCACCATCTCCCATACAATTGGACCAGGCTGTTTGAGAAAAACCTGATTCGGTAAATCTCAGGGAGAATTTTTGCTTGAATTGTGACTGGGAATGCACTGAAAGTGGCCTCCCTGCCCTGGCGTCCCTGCATGGGCGCCAGTCATAGCAATCACTGTTGAAAGGCACCTGGCAAAATCCCCCAGTGAGCGGACTATTTGGCTCAAAAGTCACATATTCGCTGTCTGGTTGAGAATTGAGATCCTCTCTGGATTCCAGCAGACAATAGGTCTGCAATTGGTCTGCTACTGCTTTTGTGCATGCAGGACAAACACACACTGGCCAACAACCCTGCCCTCTATATTTGCGTCAGATCACAGGCGCCTGGGAAGCAGCAAGTCACACCTCACCCCGCCGAATGTACAAGGGAGTTTGCAACTGCTGAGCACAGATATGCAGAGTGAACACCATATACTGTACGTCCATGTATCTCTACTTCAGCAAACATGAAAGCATGCATAAGATTATGCTCATCCGAAGATAGCATTTGGATAGCCCACCCACAACAGCCGTCACAAAAGTAATTGCCCTTGCGCCATGTGGACCTCTGTTGGTGTCCCATGCCACTGCAGATGATTTCTGTTCGTCTAAATGTGATCGGAGGCAAGCTCAGGCGTGCAGCCATTGTCAGTGATGAAACCCACTTGACACCTCACATCTCGTGGCCAAAGATCTGAAGCATTCCCACCGGCAAAGCTCCCAGACTTGCAGAAACAAGGTGGTGTTGAGACCAGCTGGTTGTTAAGACACGACCTTCCACCATACTGACCTACCTGAGAATGGACCGTGTGGGACCCTGCAGGCAGCCCAAATGCACAACAGACAAATCCCAATCCCACCCGCAAACCATGCCACGGGGCGACACCCAATTCCATACCAAACAAAATCCATGGTTCGACAAGACAGGCAACACCTGACGTTGCCTGGACAAAGCGTTCTTTGAGCAAAGGGCCATTTTTCAATATCATTGTCAGGCTGAGCAAATATTGTTCGTCGGAACTATGAGGCAGAGTGTGACTGGGCGTCGCACATCAGCATATATAGACTTCTGCAAACGTTAGAGTGTCCACAAAAAAGACACTGTGTGTTAGACAGAAGAGCGAGTGTTCATGGCGTTCCACAATTGCTGTTCAAGAAGAGGCACCATTGCCCAGAACAGAGTCTGCATACCATCAATAGTGCCACTGACTCAGCCATGCGCTACTACACATTTAGCAGGAATAATATTTACAACACGAGGACCTTGTGAACCAACCATCCTGCCATGGGCTGCAAGCAAACCGCGATGAGTAAAAACTGAAGGACCTTGTGAATGATCTGCGCAGACAACGCTTCTGAAAAGGTCGGAACACGAAAGATGGGGTTTAAACCACTGCACAGCAGATGATTTATGGGTATTGCATGTACATTGCATGTGGCATTCCACAAGCATAAAGGACAATGCCTGCATGCTTGCAGGCTTGTGGACTGGCCCACGCGCGTGCCATTTTGCATTCCTGGATACGCAGTTTGTGGATAGGTCGGTATTTGCTAGCAGAACAGTATTGGACAGAGAGAATTTGCAGCAGAACTACGATAGATGGATATAAAAATTGGGCACCAGAACAGTGATGGATAAAACTGCCAGTATCGTCCATGCATTCAGGACGACGCATTGGTCCTGCACACTTCATGCACGTCCTCTCTTCAACACTGGTAGTGTGCGTCATTCCACGTTCGGCCTTTTGCCCCGCTTTACAATCAACACATCACATGGGGCATTCTCAACAACGTAAGCAGCATTTCTACTAAGATGGTGCTCATCATGATGGCCATTTCCGATGACAATAAGGTCCGCGTCATGCTCCTTCGCAGCCGAGACCAGGGCCTTCGCAGGATCGCCTTGAAGCATTTCTACATGGTGCTGCTGCGCTCCTGCATGCCATGCTGCGACCTTCTGCACCTTGGCAACCAGGTTGTGCATTGCTTTGCCTTCGTTCATAGGGCGCTCGTGGGCCTTCCAAGGCTTTGCGACGTTCACCACGAATACCTCGTTGCCGCTCCCCTTGGAGACCCTGAATGCAGCGCGAAGGGCAGTCACACTACCCTGCCAATCCGTGGGCCCTACCCCAACCAAGATCCGGCGGCCCACCGGGAGCTCTTTGGGTGTCACATCCTCCGGAGGCGAAAAGTAGTGTTCGGCCACCAGAGGCCAGAAGTCGGAAACAAGGTCTTTTTGCAGAGGCGACAGTGGGCAGCCAATTTCCTCTGAAGGGGTGGCTGAGGCAGAAGCCGGGCGCCCTCGAGGGCCCTGCGACAGCCGGCTCCAAGCAGCAGCTTTTGATACAGCGCTGCGTGCCAGAATTCTCAGAAACATAATGAAAGAGCGCACAGGGGTGACCTGGGTGAAACGACAAAGTAACAGGGTGAGGGTGGAGGAATTTGAGTTCTGGAGAATTTTTACATGGGATACAAATGCATGCACATGAAGGGCAGTGGGAGAGAATCTGGACAGCGCGCACACTGCATGCACGCACTGGAACATAAAAAACCACCCCCCACATTAAAACCCACCCCCCACAAGAAGCAGGAGTTGTGGCTAACTCGATTTTCTAGCTGATAAATCACGGTGTGCAGTTAAAGATCGTGGTTTCCGATGCGTGTTACAATTGTGGAGCAGCTTATCATGCATTGAACTTCCTCCCAAGCCTTGCTTGGTTAAGCACGGTGCTTGGCAAATAGGTCATGACAGTACAACTGCCTTCTGTGAAAACATATTGAGAGACGTCATGAAGCGGGAGAAAAAAGGTTTGCCCGGGGAGGGGGGGGTCATTGGAGCCCCTCTTCCAGACCCTCCCCTTCAGGGCTTACGTGACGGTACCCCCCGACGGGCTGACAGGGGGAGGTTGGGGGGAAGGGGTTCTGAGGTACCCCAACACATAAGGCTCAAAATGATCCCACGATGCGCTGATCATTTTGAGGTTTGTATCATAGGGGACTTTCTTTTTGAAAAAAAAAATCTTCCGAGTCGCTTTGTGGCGCAGGTGGTTAGGCATCATTAGAGTTTTTAGACTAGCCTCTTTGGTGCAAACCTTTTTTTCACCGTGCCATGAATAAAATCAGAGTAGAGCCCCAAACAATCCATCCCAGTGACTCAATCCACATGCATGCATCATGCAGCATAGCCCAGAGAGTGGTTGCACAGGATGCACAGGTGCAGAAAGCTCTGGATCATTACGGGACATTCATTCAGTGGGGAAAACCCCCAAGCAATGCCCTGGAAAGAAGCAGAAGATCCATACCAACAGTCACCGTAAAGCTGTTGGCTGCATACCCTGTGTTTGACAAATGATAACCCCCCAATTTTGTGTGATGTCTCGTGAGCGGCTGAACATACAAACACATCTGCCCCTGCCAATCCAGAGGAAGATAAGAATGGTGGAGACACACCAGCAGCAGAGGCGTGGGCAAAGGCGTGGGCAAGGTGTGTCATGGTGTCATGGTGTCATATGCCAGGTCTCGCCCCCTCAGGAGCGGTTGCCTGCGGTCCCGGCCAGGCCAGAGCAGCACAATACCGCAGCAAGTGCAATGTCCTGTCGCGCAGCGCACGCACCCCCTCCCCCCCTTGTTCGCTCTCTGTCCAAGGCCGCACGGCCCGGGCAGTCCCGCACGGGCCCCATGGCTCCGATGATGCGGCAGTTCTTGTCTTGTGCTCAGGCACACACCCAATGCCTTCAGTTCTGCCAAAAGTAATACATTCCGCATGGGCACACGCCCAATGCCTTCAGTTCTGCCAAAAATAACATATTCCGCATGGGCACCACACCCAATGCCTTCAGTTCCTCCAAAAGTAATAAATTTCGCATGCTCACACGCCCAACACCTTCAGTTCTGCCAAAAGTAACACAGTCCGCATGGGCACACGCCCAATGCCGTCAGTTTTGCTGCATGGGTACACGCCCATCGCCTTCAGTTCTGCCAAAAGTAACATATTCCAATGGGCACACGCCCAATGCCTTCAGTTCTGCCAAAAGTAATAAACTCTGCATGGGCACACGCCCAATGCCTTCAGTTCTGCCAAAAATAATAAATTTCGCACGGGCACCCGCCCATTGCCTTCAGTTCTGCCAAAAGTAATACATTCCGCATGGGGACACGCCCATTGCCTTCAGTTCTACCAAAAGTAATACATTCCAATGGGCACGCGCCCAAGGCCTTCAGTTCTGCCAAAAGTAATATATTCCGCATGGGCACACGCCAAATGCCTTCCGTTCTATCCCACCACACGGCGGGGCTCCGGGCCACAGATCTGTCCATGGTCGCACAACTTCACTGATGCGGGTCACCGGAGCTGTGGCTGATCTGATCACAGGACCAACCACTGAATGAGAAATGCGGGGCTTAGCCCAAGCACCGCGGCACCCCTTCTGAGATGCTGCAAGCACTGCAGCACTCCTTCTCAGCTGCTGCAAGTACTGCAGCTCTCTTTCTCTTCTGCACGGCAGCAGTCCAGGAGCTGCTGCTGCTGCACTGCAGCTTGACGCCGTCAGCCCCCATCCCGTTACCAATCCAGGGACTATGGGGGGGTACTGCCGCCCACTGCACCCACCGCACGGCGGGGCCCAGGGCCGCAGAGCTGTCCATAGCCAACTGGCGTCATAGATGCGGTGTGCCTGGGCTCAGGCTGATCGCACGACCAGCAAAAAGGCTCAAGCTGGAAACCCAGCTCTGGGGACTTAAAACGGGCCATGTCATTTCATGGCCGTGAGGCAGGGGGGATGGACCCCTGGGCTCACCGGAAGTTATTTTGGCCCACAGCCCCCAGTTTTCCCTACCCCCGGCTGTCACACCGCACGGCGGGACCGCCCCAGAGCACGGATGCTGCACGGCCCCCGCGCCAAGCCACTGAGCCAAGGGGCGGTTTAAGTCTGCTCCCAAGTGCCCTGGTCACACGACCCTTGGGTAACTTCCGCATGTGTGGGCAAGGGCATGGGCAGATGCGTGGACTGAGGGGTGGGCAGACACATGGGCAGTAATTTGACCACGGCAGCGTCAGCAATTTGGAAACCAAGGAGCCATTTCATGAAAACCAAATGAACGCAGCCAATTCCAGCAAACTTTTTTTCGCAAAATCGTCATCAAACATCTCCATTATCCCAAACTGTCAATTTGCCACGCCTGTCATGGAAGCTGCCGCAGCACCACAAATTATCAAATCGCTGGTCCCGTTTGCCAAATTCCCCCATCTTCAGCTCTCGGATATGGCTGCCCAAACAAAGCCCCAGCTGGAGCGGAAAAAAAAAACAGTGCCCTCACGGCCGAAAAAGACCCCAGAATCAGCATTAAGAGTCGCTTTGTAAATACGGGCTGCATGCATGGGAATCAGTAGTCCAAATCCCTAGCGCAGACTGGGGGAACCAGACAGACTGGAAAAACAAGTCAATTTGCCCTGCATGCACCTGGCACAGGCCCAGTGCTGCCGTTTCCTCTTGATTGTCGAGGGCTGTCTTTATATTTCGAAAAAACTACAAGTCCGGACTTCGGTATACTCTGGCACACTCAGTGGACCTGAATGGAGCATGGGTGGATGCAGACACACTCGTATCCCCCAACGCCCCTGTTGCAGCACTCCTATTGTTTGATTGGGCATTGCAAGCAGCAGCAGGTAGATAGCAGTGGGGAGTGAATTGACCACTGTTGCTGGTGGTGCAGGATAGTGGGATTATTGTTGACCACCGTTGCCAGTGGTGCAGGATACTAGGATTATGTTCCCTCTTCGGTGTCAATGTGTGCTGCGCAGTGGTCCCAACCCACCCACCCCCCTCCTTCAGGGGGCTCGAACAACCCCCACCCCCCCAGCGTTTGTGAATGCCAGAACAACCGCCACCTTTATGGCTTACCCCTCTACATGTAACAATACATGAAACACTGGGCTGGCCTTGGGGATAGATCGGGGACAGAGCTGATGCTTTGTTAACTTCCGACCTTTTCTGTGTTGCCAGTCTTCATCCGGGCAGGCAACCCTTGATGCTTGATACTGGTCCTTGATACGAGATATCATTGGCACATGAGATGCATGGGCGAGGGTGAAGCCTCGGGGTGCCATAGCACCCCACTTGCATTCAAAGGGGGGAACTGCACACACCATATGGGCCCTGTGTACACACCGTGCACACACCGTACGTGCATTGTATGAATTTTTTAAAATGGGATTGTCCAAGAATTTCAGTGGACTTGCAGTTCAGAAGAGTAAACTCTGTGCTCTCTTCTCCTTTGCTGGTGACCCAATTCACCAATGCCATGCCAATGCCTTCCGTGGCATGTGCCTCTCAATGCTCTGTGATCTCTATGATATGCACATGTCCCTGGGGACCGAAATGATTATTGGTCATGGACTGGGGCCAAGTTGTTGCACTGTGTGGGCACTGCGAGCGCACTGCGTGCACCTGCCGGGAAACTCAGCCAAGATCACCCGTAACCTGTCTGCTAGCACAGCAAAGCAGAAAAGCCCACAAGATAACAACCAACACATGAGGTGGCACATGGGGCCAAGGGCCATACGAGGGGCAGCGAACCTGGCACCGAATACAAAACTGGGTGAGGTACAACAAGATGCGAATAGATTTGTGAAGGGTGGTCCCATTGCCCCCTCCAAATATTGCGATAGCTGTCGTACCCACGGTATGGTGTACCGTATGTACACCACGGAAATGAGCGCCAGGTCCGACAGTATCGCTGCCCAACGACAAGTTTTGCTCCACACCAGGGCTGAGCTTCGAGGGCGGGATCTTCAAAGAGCAGCGAACGACATTTTTTACGCGCCTCGTCTTGCCCAATCTAGCGTGGATGTTCAATGGACAACAACAAACGACATTTCTTACTCAAGAGTGTCACAGATCAAGCCCAAAATCCGCAGACAATGGGCCCACGGGGCAGGAACTGTGGGTGCTTGGGTGGGCCAGAAGGTTGAATCTCCAGGCCGCGCACGTGCCGCGTCAGGTGCTCCCCCAAGGGGCCAAAACTAGGGTTCGGGTATTTGCCGACATACAAAACTTTGCACTGCGTGCGCGATGCGTGCACGTGGCTATATAACCCTTGCCGTTTGGGGATCCCCACCGCTTCAAAGCGGGGGACAAATCAGAAGTGGCCCAAATGTGGGCATGGTGGCTACATAACCCCTGCCGCCTAGGGGTACCCCAATGCTTCAGAGCGGGGGACAAAATCAGAATAGGCCCACAAATGGGCAGATTGGCTACACGCGTGCATTTTTTGTTTTTAGCAAAATTGTGAATTGTTTTCTTTCCTTTAAAGGCGTGTAATTTTTTTTGGCGGGGGGGGTGAAATCATGTAATTTTTTTTTGCGGAAAACGTGTGTAAAAAAATTTGTCACGTCGTGTATTTTTTTTGCAGTAACCGCGTGTAAAAAAAATAAATGTCACATTGTGTAATTTTTTTGGCGATAGAAGCGCGTAAAAAAAATCGTCACGTCGTGTAATTTTTTTGCAGTAATGCGAGAATGGGTTTACACGACTTACCGCAAAAAATTTTTTACACAACATGACGATTTTTTGTTCCATGCATTTACCGCAAAAAAAAAGAATTACACATATTACAACATCATCAGCATCCACTTCCTGCTGGTATCTATTTCTGTTCTTGTGGTAGGCAGTATGGGAGATCATCTTTGAGGGAGATTTCCCATCTCCATTCACTCCGTTTTCATTTTTGTGGGCCTCAAAGAATGTATTGGGCACACCCTCCTCTCCTGCCCATTCTTTCGAGCTTCGCTGCTAGATGATCTCTCGCCACTGTCATGGATGCACGTACCACGTGGTCCGGCATTCCCAGAGATACGGGAAAAGAGAGGGTGGCAGAGGGGTGAAGAGCCAGTCAAAGGGAAAGACACAGACACGCACGCGCGCACACACACACACACAGAGAGAGAGAGAGAGGGCACAACACAAAGAATTTTCCTTTACAAACGATTGCAATACAGGCAGGTTTCACCGGTAATGTACAATGTCATGCGTGTCAGATACACACCCAGCTTGAATCGTACCAAAACGTGCCAAACCATTCCCATGGGAACAAGATAGCAATGACCACACTTGGTTGCAGTTGGGCAAGCGGAAAGGGTGGGGAGGTCCCAAAAGTGAAACATAATGTTGGAACATTTGTGTTCCTTCAACTGCTCAACGGCGGTAGATTGTGTGGAAGAATTACGAGTCAAAATGCGTGACGTTTGCCGTGCAGCCTCCCGGGATGAGGGAAGCCCTTTTGCTTCCTTCCCCTGGCAGTCTGCCACTGCAAATGCCCCCGGTACCCAAGGCATGCCCGTGCTGACGGTAGCCAAGCTACAGAAAAATTGAAGGGCAGGGTATTCTGAAGAGGAAAAGGGATGGCTGAATCCCTGGTACTGCATCAATAACTTCCTCAGAGAACGCGTTTGCAGTACCTTTGGGCGCTCCTTGTGTCGTTCTCCAGCTGCTTGGCCCCGCAGACGATCACCATGACAACCAGTAGAACACAGAGGGGGGGCGAGAAAACGGAGAAAATAAGCAGGGAAATGCCGAGGGCCGCGTTCAGAAACACAGCCCCGGCACCATTCCGCATGCAGTGGAGACACTTTGGGACGTATGCAGCAATGACTATCGTCACGCTGACTCGGAGTGAATCCTCTGTACATTGCAACCATATGAAAACAAAGCCCGATGCAGCACATTTGCCAACCCCCCCCCCCCCCCCCAACCCCCAACCCTTGACCTGCCTGCATAACACCCAAGGAGCCGATCAGCCAATTGCATGGCTCAATGCTGTGACAGTCACGGCAATGGAGGATGCGAATATGGGGGTAGCAGCGATAGAGGCGGCGATTGTGAGTGGACTGTACTTTGCTTCGGGAACTGGTGGCTGACGGCAGCAGCGTGGCAGCACGGCGCTGTTACCGGTGTCATGGTGGTGGTGATGATGGTGGTCTTGGTCATGTGGGTGCTGCTGCGACTGATGATATTTGCCGTTGTGCCTCTTTTGCACTCCTGCTGCTGCTGCCAGGGATGCTGCTGCTGCTGTGCCTCTGCAGCTCAGAGGCACACCGGCGGGGGTGCCCAATTCTAGACCTAAACACATCCCCCACCCCCACCTTTGCAACAGGTGTTCCCACAAATGCGCCGCAAACAAGCCCACACAGCATCCCAGACCCTGACCCCCAATGGAGGTCAGCGGTTGGCTCACCTCATCCTCACCCTCGCCCTCGTCCTCGCCCTCATAGTGCCCTCTGTTGTTGTGACTGATGTCGACGTGTGGTCGGTCATCGGGCAGAATTGTGCATCTGTGCATCTGTGCAACTGTGGTGTGGGGAGGTAAGGACTGTGGTGCTCTGCTTTGTCCAGGACTCGTCGCTGCAGAATCATGGACCCAGCAGGCGAACGCAATCGAGACTGGGACGCTGACACAGCGAGTGTGCCTTTCCTTCGCTGAGATACAGCAGCAGCTGCTGCAGCTGGAAACTGCCATAGCGGACGTGGTATGTTGCTACTGGGTTGAATGCAGCGCGGTTGTGTGCTCACCAGCTTCTCTATCGTCGCGAGGGCGATCTGCGTGAGCGCCAAAGGCGAAACCTTCCGGATCTGCTGGTCAAAGAGCAGGGCTGTCCTTACAAACAAAAATTGCTCACCTCCGTTTCGTCGGAGACTCAACAGGGCAATGGAGGACCAGCAACTGCTGTCGGTAAATCAACGACCAACCATCGACTGATCATCAACCGCCACCGATGATCACATTTCTGCACCTCAACCCTTCGGCAATCCCTGGCCAATTCACGCAGCCATGATTTCAGGGGTACACGCGGAATCTAGTTCAATCCCTTAGGACAGCCCATGTGGGGATGGCGATGGCACTGCAGAACATTCCGGCAAATCCGTTGAGCGTTATGATTCTGAATCCCGTGCAGCAGAACTTTTGCTACCTTTTGCCCATTTTCCCCCTTTTGAATGCCAGTTTTGGCATTTGTGGCTGCTCATTCGTTCAATGAGTTAGACCACATCCCTTTGGAGACTGCAGGCAGAAAAGGGTACCAACCACTGTTGGAACGAGGGGTCTGATACTGGGGCCAGGAGGTGTGGAGGTTAAGACCAGAGAACAGGCCCTCGCCCCGGACCGGAGAACTGGGAAGAGAGCGTTGCCCGCCTCAGAGAGAAATGCCAGGATGGTCATTCTGAGAGAGAATCATTTCGTCAGAGAGGACGGAATCGGGGATGGAAGAGATGGCAGCGATTCTTTTGTCTTCTGAGGGGCAGATTCAGAACGCTGATGTGTGCGGGTTTCAATCCAGTACGTTTGAAGTTGTGCAACAGAGGCAGGACCACCCCAAAGGTCGTTGCCTACAACCACACAAAGCACTTGGGTCAGACAGTTAGTGGTAGTTACGGATGGAAAAGCAAATCGGGGAGGGTTGGGTCCTGGCAGAGGCAGCTGTTGGCTGGACTCAGGGCAGGGGCTCGGCAGTGCCAGGCCAGCCAAGGGCTAGCCTTCGTGTGGACATGGGCAGTAGACGGCCGTAGAGACAAGGGGCCTGGGCTCCAAGAAAAGGCGGCAACCTGTCATCCTCCCGAGGCACAATTACGCTTGCAGGGCTGCCCGAGCTCGCGGAGGAGGTGAAGCTCTGAGCTCTTCCAGCAGCTCCGCTTTGGTGGCATTGGCACTGTGCTTATACACAATCCGGGTCACATGGGCATATGCCTTTTCCAAGTCGTCGATCCCCATGCCTTCAGTCACCAACACCATCCAATCTACCCACTCAGCGAGCTACAAAGGGACACAGGCAGTGCATCGACCAGATGTGGAGCAGCAGTGTCCTCGGCAGTCAACAAATGAAATGCAGCTGTCTATAGGTCACTGCTGACAAACCCCCCCTTGCGTCAGCACCAGACTTCACCAGTTGGCCCAAAATACCGTCAGCCAATCCCTGAACTGCTGTCCTTTATCATCCAACCACCATCAGTTATCCGTTTGTCAGCACCAAATAGCTTCAGCTACCCTCCGATGGTGGTGGGACACCCTCCAACTACTGTTGGCCTTCGGCTGCTCTCACCAAGCTGGTGTAACAAACAAAGCCCTTTCGGGTTTAGAATGGAATGGGTTAGCAGCGAAAGCCAGCAGGCAGCAAGCTAAATCCGCCCTTCTAGCTAGGGCTCAGCCCCTTGTGACGCTATCCTAGCATGCACACTGTGATATTGCTGTTTGACAAGGGGCCATTAAAAGTGAATGCATTTGGTGGGTCAAAGATGGTCAAAATGAGCTCAAAATGGGCAAAAGACACTGAGTTTGCCGTTTTGAGAGGTTTGGCCTTGCTTTGCAAAACACATTTTTTGAGGGATTATTGAACCTTTCGGTCCCAACACAGCCCACTGTGACAATCACATGTATATGTACCCTCGAATCTAATCTCTTCTCCCCACCCCATGCAGCGCTATGGAGATGTCCATGATATGTGGCTTTGGCCTAGGTAGTGTCACTGCACAGACCAAAATGGGTTCAAACAGGCTCCAAATAGGCTTGCCAAAGAGGGTACGTTTGCCCGGCGCGCCCAGCATCCAAATGAATGTCCCGGCCATCGATCACAATGCTTTACCCCCAAACATCACCCCCTTCTCTAGCCCAGGAACCCAAAGCACAAGCACATTGTATGACTGTTGGCAATCAAATAACTTCCCATTTTTTCGCCCAACAAATGGGGCGATCACATGCACCCTACCCTTGTAGGCCCCATCATGGCCACCCACCTCAAAGTCAAGGAATCCCGCTCTTGTGCGTGACGGAACACTCAAGTGGCCACACCGAAGAGTGGGGGTCCTTAACCCCAACTCGAGGGGCCACACCAAAGCGTGGGCAAACTTTGCTCGGCATGCCCAGCGCATGCCCGGCGCGCTAACGTACTCTCAAAGCATCCCAAATGGACTAAGACTCCGTTTGAAAAAAAATGTGAAGGCCAAGACCACTTGTTTGGGCATCCCAAGTGGTGTAGGAACAAGTTTGGGAAAAAGGATTTGTGAGCTCCTGGGA
Organism: Eutreptiella sp. 'Long Island Sound 2002'; assembly: GCA_964036045.1. Lineage (NCBI taxonomy): Eukaryota > Euglenozoa > Euglenophyceae > Eutreptiales > Eutreptiaceae > Eutreptiella > Eutreptiella sp. 'Long Island Sound 2002'. The sequence goes on from OZ038386.1 coordinate 49,040,335, forward strand.
CCCATTGGGCAAGCTAGTTTGGGTGTTGCTATGTGTTGCTATGGCAAATTGTAGCACGCACCCATACAAAGAAAAAGTACAAGAGCCTGTTTGGGCAATTCTTGGGGCAGCCACAAAAAGTGGGGGATTGCGGGGGGACTAGTGCCCTTGGAATCGTAATTTTTTTGCCATGTAGCCCATGCTTGGTTTGGGGATGTCTAAACGGTGCAGATTCTTGGCCATTTTGGGCCATTTTAGTAGGCACTTCCTGGACTGATCGTTCAATCAGAGGTCATGGTTGCTGTTATTTCCTGGTGGGCTCCGGATGGTTAGTGATATTTCCTGGTGGGCTCTGCATGGTTACTGCTGTTTCCTGGTGGGCTCTGCATGGTTGCTGTTATTTCCTGGTGGGCTCTGGATGGTTCCTGGTATTTCCTGTGTGGATGGCACGAAGACTGCACGACACAAAAGTGATCATTGGTATGGTGAATCACCACAGGGTTGCTGAAGCACACACGCCGAGGCGCCGCTGGCGAATTGGGATTCGGAAAAGCCATGTGTGAATGCTAAAGGTGGCTAGAGTAGGGTAGAAATCGAAGCCATGGGATGGAGATACTGGCAAGATGGAAAGGAGATGTGCTTGCTTGCTTGTTGGTTGCTAGCTAAATATAAGCAAAGATGGTGCATGTATGCAACCAAGCCAAGAGTGAGAGCGCTCTTACGACGGCACTCATAGCACAACCTGTGTCATGCTCTGCTCTGCGGTGCACAGTTTGAGTCGCTCGCAAGCATGCAATTGTGCACACAAAAAGGGACACATAAACTATACCCTTACGTGCCATTCTTTGGTGTTGAAGTGGTGTATCAGCCCTTTGAAGCGTTTTTGTCCTCGTACATGGTGACGGAACTGTGCACATCACAGGTGTGCCACAATCGGGCCACAGTCATTTTGGAAAACCTCATTTTGACCCAGTTTTGACCTTCAGATGACTCCCTATTACCCTATCCTAGCATGCGCACAATGCAGCACCAACAGTTGACAAATGAAGGGTGTGGGGGGTGTTTTCAAAGCCTTCCGGCACCATGGTTCACATGCGCATGAATGTGATGTTCCAAGCTCCCAAAAGAAGTCAAATCCTAAAAAATGGTCATTTTTGGCCACTTTTTGCGCCCTATGGTGGTTACTTTGGGTCAAAAACATGGTCACCAAGGGTGATATTGCAGTCAGATGGGTGACCAATGGTGAGGGGATGTGTTCACTTTTTCTTTCAGTGGGGTGGGTTTGTATGCATATGGCACCCATTGTGGACTTGCACCAAACCAAGGGCTGCAAACAAGAGGCAATTTTGGGCCATCTTTGACTTTTCTGAAAATTGGGGCCTGGATCGCCTCCACGCCATCTTGGGGCGCTTCAGGATGGCCCACGGGCTATGCTAGGTACCCTGATGCCGTCTAACACTTGTGGTTTGTTGGGTGGGCCATCTCGACCGCCCCCCCCCATCCCCCCCGAAACACAACTGTGCGCCAACAAAGCTGCTTGGTGGATGCCCTTTTTGTTTGGGGTTTGCCACAATGGCTGTGCAAGTTTGCTGCTTGGATCTTCCATTTGAGCACAATTATGCAAATTCTATTGCCTTCGGCAGTGCACCTCGAAGAGACGCTGACAGTCAGCCAATAAGTCCCTTAGCCAGGCCAGCAGTCAGTCAGACAGAAACACACAGCTTGGGTTTTTTGTCCGTGGCAGACGCGGCCCCAAGCAGTGGGGAGATTGTTCACTTCAGGGCAAGCAGTGGCCGAACGGTAATGCACCTGACCGCAGACCTTTTGGTCGGCGGTCCGAACCCCGATCGGGCAAATATGGCGCCGCTGCCGCCGCCGACAGTCGGCCGACCAGGATTCAAACCGCCGCCCGAAAACTTTGCGTCGGCTGCATTACCATTCGACTGGCGGTGGTGTGACAGCGATATGCCTCCCCACTGCTTGGAGCCTTCTGAGCGAAAAACTTTTGACCCCCCCCCTCAAAAAAGTGATATCCAGTTTTAGGGGATAGAGGCCTCAGAATCAAGAAATCCATTGCGGGATGGTCTCATTGGGCAAAATAATGATTTTACAAGGGGTTGGACATCCAATATCATGCCTTGGGGTATGCTACGCGAATGACCCCAAAAAGGGGGGTATAAGACGCCCGCGCCTGCGCTTGATCTAACAACCTCTGTTCGAGGTGATTTGGAGATGTGATTCGAAACGTTGTATTCCTTAGACAGTCGGGGTGGGTGAGAGTGGGATAGTTGTATCTCTGCTCACAAAGGCTGCTTCTGCCCCTTTAGCATCCATCCAACTGCCAGTGGCAGCCTTCACTTCTCATCATTCCCAGACCATGAAAGGTGCACCACCACTTATTTGCAAGTTGTGATGCAGGCCAGGGGGTTCCGGATTGTCAAAATGTTGCACATCTGTGGTGCACAGAATTTCCAGACGTTTTGCCTTTTGAGGGAAAAGCAGGATGCCTTGACACTGGTGTTCAGGTTGTGTGTGGTTTTTCGTGCAGGGCCAGGGCCAGGGCAAAAAAATCAAGGGAAATTTTTGTTTGTGCATCTACCACATGCACAAGGAGGGACACAGGGCACATAGTGAGGCACGGTGTGCTGCTCCTACCAAGACAGAAAGGAACAATCACCCACACTTTTATTTAGCTGCCTCCAGAAACAAAACCCGTTTTGGGGTGAGGCCGGGCTGTCCCCTGGCAGATTGACGGTTCGGTCAGCTTTCCCAAACTTGCAATCAAAAATGCAGGATGCCCCCCCCCCCTCACTGCACTGGCTCCGTCGGCCCAAATTTCAGCCACCACAAAGCGAGGGTGCAGGCCGTGGGCTGGTTCCCCTTGGGGACCAGGAAACAGGGGAGCAGACCTTTCGCTACCCCTACCCCCCCACAGAAACGGGGGCCGGACTGCAAGCAGGCCCGGCACCCCCCCTCCCCCAAGAAAGCCCTCCCCCAGCCCCTGCCCCTCTCACGGCTCCCTTCCCTGGCAGCACCAGTGGGCCGGCCCACGGCTGCCCTCCTACCCTCCACCCTCCCCCGGGAACGCCTGTGGGCGATCCCACAGCTGCGCTCCACCTTCCCCCCTCTCCAGCGGCGCCTGTGGGCAATCCCACGGCTGCTCTCCCCCCCTCGCCCTCACAACCCGCCCCATTGTACCGCCGGCCGAGTGGCCGAGCGGTCAACCCCATGAACTGCTGAGTGGCAGTCGCGGGTTCGATTCCCTTCCTTCCCCTTGTACCCCCAACACACAGCACAGGAAATACAGTATAAGTAGCTGTACTACACGTAACTGTATTTTGCCTGCTTGTATTACCTGCCAACCTACCAGTGCAATAGGGTATATAGTATTATTGCCAGTGCTGTATCTCCGTGACCCCTCCCCTACCGCCCCCCACAGCACATCTGCAGGTGCTTCCACACACAGAACCTGAGGAGCGGGAGCCCCGACGGTACCCCACACAAGTGGACCTCCCTCCCCCCTGCCCCGGCCCCTGCCCCTCTCGCCCCTCCCTGCCTCGACTGCAGCAGTGGGCTGTCCCACGGCTGCCCACCTACCCTCCACCCTCCCCCGGGAGCGCCTGTGGGCGATCCCACAGCTGCGCTCCACCTTCCCCCCTCTCCAGCGGCGCCTGTGGGCAATCCCACGGCTGCTCTCCCCCCCTCGCCCTCACAACCCGCCCCATTGTACCGCCGGCCGAGTGGCCGAGCGGTCAACCCCATGAACTGCTGAGTGGCAGTCGCGGGTTCGATTCCCTTCCTTCCCCTTGTACCCCCAACACACAGCACAGGAAATACAGTATAGGTAGCTGTACTACACGTAACTGTATTTTGCCTGCTTGTATTACCTGCCAACCTACCAGTGCAATAGGGTATATAGTATTATTGCCAGTGCTGTATCTCCGTGACCCCTCCCCTACCGCCCCCCACAGCACATCTGCAGGTGCTTCCACACACAGAACCTGAGGAGCGGGAGCCCCGACGATGCCCCACACAGGTGGACCTCCCTCCCCCCTGCCCCGGCCCCTGCCCCTCTCGCCCCTCCCTGCCTCGACTGCAGCAGTGGGCTGTCCCACGGCTGCCCTCCTACCCTCCACCCTCCCCTGGGAGCGCCTGTGGGCGATCCCACAGCTGCGCTCCACCTTCCCCCCTCTCCAGCGGCGCCTGTGGGCGATCCCACGGCTGCTCTCCCCCCCTCCCCCTCACAACCCGCCCCATTGTACCGCCGGCCGAGTGGCCGAGCGGTCAACCCCATGAACTGCTGAGTGGCAGTCGCGGGTTCGATTCCCTTCCTTCCCCTTGTACCCCCAACACACAGCACAGGAAATACAGTATAGGTAGCTGTACTACACGTAACTGTATTTGCCTGCTTGTATTACCTGCCAACCTACCAGTGCAATAGGGTATATAGTATTATTGCCAGTGCTGTATCTCCGTGACCCCTCCCCTACCGCCCCCCACAGCACATCTGCAGGTGCTTCCACACACCTGAGTCTTATTCCTGTGGAGATGCAGCTGATGGCGATAGCAGGAAATCTACTCGTGCACGAGCACCCAACTCCTACAACCACAACCACAAGACTTGCTGGCGCCAAGCCGACTCGGCGGATGGACGAGGACGCGCCGTGCAACAGCCGCAGGCAAAGGACTCTGTCGACCGAGTGAAGTACTCGACCCGGGACACGGCGATCGGTCGGCGGAGGATGCCCAAAACTCAGTCGCCCAGGGAGACGGAGGAAGCGACTTCGAGCACCTCTCCATCAGCCAGCACTACACAGTCTCGGGAGAGACTACCGACCAAAGCAAACCCAAATCATTCGATAGTGCGTCCAGGGGTACACACTGAGGTACCCACACAAAAAGACCGGTCGGACAAGAATGCAGTCCCGCCGAGAGAAAAGCCCGCAGTAGGGCGACATCAACACATGGAGGAGGATAACAGGCGCTTACCAATGGTGGAGCCTTATGACAAGCATGACCGAACACAAACACACCCACCATCAACGCGGTACAAGGACTGGACCTGGCGGGGATGGCGGGAGTGGCTACGACGGTCCTGGGACCGTCCAACGGAGGACTGGAGGACATCGACAATCAGGAATTTTCTGAGAAACAGAGATGCAGATCCAGCGGCCGCAACATGGAAGGGGAAAACAGGGGAAGAAATAGCAGGTATGGTGGGATGGATATACGGACTTTACCATTACGCAACTAGGAGATGGTACGTGGGACAAACAATTACGTGGATATGGGACCGAGGCCGTGGACACTGGTACGATGGCCAACGGAAGGACGACATGCTGCACGAAGCATTGGGGAGTGAAACGTCCCCCTTCGCCTTCCTCTTGGTTCCGTTGGAGTGGATCGCGCCAGACAAGTACAAGTCCACCAGCAACCGGCGCATGGACCTCAAAAATCGATTCCGATGGTACGCCACGAAGCGCGAGACATACTGGGTGCAGATGCAACACACATTGTGGCCAAAAGGGTGGAATTCCCAGTGGCCGGGGCAACCAGTAACAACAGAAGCCGCGCGCAAGGCACGATTTTTGGGCCCAGAAGACACCCAGGAGACACGGGTGGATGCTGCACAGTGGCTGCAACAGTATGAGCGGGATCCAAAGGAGGCAATGGCCGGGCTGGCCGTGAAGACGAAGGCTCAGGTACGGGATTTACTACATGATGTGCAACTGCAAATGCCGGAGCCAATGGCGAAGCATTTCTGGTGTACCCCAAAAGCAATGGGACCTAGAGAGCAGTTGGTGGAGATGTTACGGAAGCGACGAGAAGAACCGCCGCGAAGGCAGTTTTTGAAGGTCACCTTTGTCAACAAACAGGCGGAGCACATGAAGCTGCGGCAAGTACTGCGAATGCCGCAGGTCATCATGCTGCATCCAGAACCAGCACAAGCAGAACGGATCCAGCTCTGTGAGCAGTTCCAGCCACAGATACAGTCATATCTGTTGAATTATACGCGACTGGCCAAAACCTTCTGCTTGGAAGAATGTGCTGCTGACACGCTGGAAAACTGTGACTGCAAAACCTGCTTCAAGTACTTGAAACCGCAAGAGATCATGCCAAATGGGCATGTGGTCAGTGCAGACACGCGCGGACTCAAATGGGCCTGGTTAAGTGAGTTGTCGCGCAAGGGCAAAAAATACCGGTTACCGGACAATCCGCAGGTGATGTTCGAAAGTTTGCAGACGGGACTGCTGGATTATATCGATTATGCCATGCGCGGCACGGAGGATACAAGCAGACAGGAGAAATTGGAGCAGTGGGCTGCAGAAGTCCTAAAACACGCTAATTTAAATTACCAACTGCACGGAGAGCAGTCAGGGCCACAGGATTATGGAGGACTGAAGAACGAAATCCAAAAAGCGCAAGAACATTTGGCCTTCATCCCCGATGACAGAGCACCACATGGATTTGTCATGCTGTGTAAACGTTGGTACCTGAAAACGGTGGCGATGCATCTGACGCAAGACCAGGTATTTCAGCCAATGGACGGGACATGGCATGATATCCAGGAACGCGTGGCGAAGGACTTGGAGCCACTGGGATATGTCGTGGGCCGAGGGGTGCCGTATACGTATGGGATATGGAAGCCAAAGAAGGCAACGCTGCGCTACATAACCGGCACAAGGCGAGCCGATCAACCGGAGGTGCCCCAAGCGCGCAGGACGAGCAGCAAGCAGGAGAATTTGGAATGGTTAAGAGCACCCACAGATCACGTGGGGCAAGAAATGGTCCAGCTACTGAAAGTGGTGTGCGCGACCTTGAAAGAGATTGATATCCGCAGACAAGCAGATGGGGGGCCATCATGCTATTGGATACTGGATTCAATTGAAGATTACACGCGCTGTGTAAAGGCCAATGAGCAATATGTGGTGCAAACGCCGATGGAATGCTTTGATTTTGTGGGAATGTATACCCGATTGGAACATGCCCGCATCAAGGACCATATTGCGGAGGCCCTACGGGAAGCATGGGAGTATCAAGCACGGTCCGGCGAAGGCCGGGGGCTGTTGTTGGGCACGAAAGGATGGTCATGGACGAATGGGTTCACCGCGGATGAAGTCCTGGCCAGGGTCCAGATTTTACTGGACCACTGCTATACCTGTGATGGAGGACGTATTGCACGGCAAATGAAAGGAATACCAATGGGTATACGACCAGGACCGCAGTTTGCAAACGTGTACTGCTACCCGATTGAGCGTTTCTACGCATTGTCAACACGTTTAACCGGACTGATCCGCCGATTCATCGACGATTTGTGGACATGCGGAGCGCGTCCACCCCCGGAGGAGGCGTACAACATGGAATATAAGGCGACGTCGGCGCGGGGAGGAGAAGTGGTGTATTTGGGCGTGCATACACAAGTCCGAGACGGCCGTGTACATACAACTCTGTATGATAGGGAGTATGAATATCCCTATCATATACAGAGATATCCGGTGCAGGACACCACAGCATCCCAAGCACAACTCAACGGAGTCCTCATGAATCGATTGTGCGCCGCAATGGAAACGGCAAATTATTTGACGGATTTCAAGGAGTCGGTGGCGCATGTGCTACGTCGGCACATAGCGCGGCACATGCCCATGCAGCAAGCTTTGAAGGTGTTTTCCAATTTTTTGGCCCGTAAGTGGCAGGCGGGCGATATCCGGAAACCGGAGTTGATGAGGTGGTTCCGAAGCACATGGCTGCATTTTGACATCCCGTTCTACAGGAACGCGCACGCGGATGCCTGGACCCCCATACGGCAAGGGGAGTCAGAGTCGGAGTTCATGCGGCTCTTTGGAATTCCACGAGAGCAAAGTCAACGACCACGACCAGAGCACCCGCAGCCACACAGCACAAGCTCAGAGCGGACACCAACCACGCCTTCACGAACCAGAAAGCGAACCGATGCAGACGCTGAGTTGCCAGATCAACCCCCACGGAAGAAGCATGTCACCGCGGACACGGTGGAGCAACCGGACATGGAGGTGGATCTGGAATATGGAGCAGTAGTATCCGGACCGGCCCCAGCAGATTTGGGGGGCTGTGTGGATTCGGACACGGAGGAGTTGGCTGAAATCTTGGGGAATTTGAAGAATTCAGCGCCCCCGCGGAAGTGGCGAGTGCGACAGGATTCAGCCCCGCCGGCATCGTCATCTTCTTCTTCATCTGCTTCTTCATCTTCGCCATCTTCTTCCTCTTCTTCTTCTTCTTCATCTTCATCTTCATCTTCAGCTTCGTCTTCGTTGCCCCCGCGCACGGCAACTACGGCATCATCGTCCCCACGATCTTCGCGTCCACCGACGCCACCCTCACCGAGCCCCCACCAACCATCCCCACCCCGGCGGCCATCACCGCCAACCTCCCCGCGCTCACCACGGCCACCAACACCATCCCCACCGAGCCAGCCATCCGCGCCATCGCCGACACCACCGCCACCCCTACGGCCGCCAACACCATCCCCACCCAACCCACGACACCCACCACCATCGCCCACGTCAATGCCACCACCGCAACCATCAACGTCATCGTCGACCCCATCATCATCTCCGTCGAGCCCGCATCAACGACCGCTACCCCAGCAATCGTCGACGCCATCCCCGATCCACAGTGACCCCTGCTCGCAGCAACCCTCTTTTCAGCCCCAGCAGTCACCCACGCCTACGCCCTCACCGCGAGCACCGGGACCAGCCTCACGGAGAACAACAACAGCGCGTCGGCAACACTCAAAAAGGGCACAGCCTGCGGATTTCCCCCAACCACCACAACAGGCAGCCCATTTTGCCTTTGCGGATATTTTGGAACCAGAAGCAGGGCATGGAATATCCGGCGAGGACGATAGTGAAACAGCATCGGACCAGGAGTGGACTGACGTGGAGGACGTCCAAATCCAACGCCTGCTACAGCTGGACCCATGGGAGGAGCCGTGGGAATGTTTTGAAGCAACAGAGCAGTGCCAACGGGCAGATTTGGTGCGCGTTTATCGACGGAAGGCACGGGATTTACATCCTGACCGATGTCATCATCCGAGGGCGACAGCAGCACTACAGATTTTGAACGAGGCGTACCAATGGGTCACAGATCCGGAGCAATGGCATCGGGAAAAGTTGAGTAGGCAGATGCAGCAAGCAGAACGAGATCAAGCCCAACAAAAATGGATGGAGGATCTGCGGACCGGACGGGCGTTAGGGGTGTTTGAGGAGCAGGAAACAACAGCTAGGTTTTATCTGGAATGCGAGCAAGTATTGGAATGGTGTTATGGAATGGAATTAGATGAATGGTGGCGAATGCTGCTATGGGGGGCAGCAGGCGAGTCTGCCATACGGCAAGGCCATGATTGGACAGCAGGCTATCGTTTTGGAGAAGCAAGAAATCCGGGACCAAAGCAGACACGCACCAGCGCAGAGGAAGTGGAGTATTTACTGTCAATGACCACCAGCCCGGCGTGGCTCATTCTGGAGGTGCCCCCAGACAGCACCGAGGAGGAACGCAAACGGCAATATTATGTAAAGCTGTTTAAGGTGCACCCAGATGATTGCAATCACCCACACGCCAGGGCGGCTATGGAGGTGTTGCAGAGCGTGTGGCCTTGGGTTCATGGAATGCAGTTAAAATCGGAGCCGGCACCGGTGCGTACATCTCTGCTGCCCCAGGGAACGTCTGCCGTGTCTACCCAACGGGGTACTTGGTTGCACTTGCAGTGGAGAAACCGTGTATACCAATGTTTTGGTCGGGAACGATCGCATCGGGTGGTGCTGGAGGCGGAAGAACGACGAGCGCGCCATTTTCTGTCCCAGTGGCGACTGGACGGCCTGGCGGATCTTTCACGACCAAAGGTGGAACGAGTACAAGAGCACGAAGGACAGCAGCGACGAGCCATACAGTGGGCGGAGCAGGCGCAACGACCGCCCCAGCCGGCAGAGCGAACATCATGGCCTAAGCAGACGATACAGCGGCGAACGTGGTGGGATCTATCCGCGTACTCAGAAGCCCGGCAACAAACAGTGGGAGCCGCACAGCAGAGTACAGTCCCAGCCCGGCAACAGGCAGTGGACACTGCACAGCAGAGTACAGTTTCAGATTTGGACACGGAGGCTAGTGCCAGTGGCGCGTGGGAACACATATGGGAACTGGACGGCCCGTGTCAACCACCATGGGAACGATGGTATCAAGTATCAGAATGGGATGTACACACGCCGCGCAATTCTGACGGAGATACAGACACAACTTATGGGGTACAGCAGTATGAGGATGAAGAGGCCCAGCAGGTGCGGCAGTTATGGCATGAGCTGGGCATGGAAGAGATGTGCGAGGTGTCTTCAGATGCACCATCAACCCCAAGTACAGTGTCGAACAGTGATGGGATGTGGACGTCATCATCCCAGTCGTCCTCCAGTAATGGATGGCACTGACTGTGCCGGGACAGGGAGCAAAGAGGTAGACGGCGGCACACGGGGGCGAACCGGCGCCGGAACAAAGGCCGGGTCGGCTTCGGTTCACGGGAGGGTTACCCCGGGGATCCCGGGCCCCTCCGCCCCCCGGCTGATTTATCGCTGGCGGGTGCTGATGCCCTACCCTAGGCCTACCCGAGGAACCTGAGGAGCGGGAGCCCCGACGGTGCCCCACACAGGTGGACCTCCCTCCCCCCTGCCCCGGCCCCTGCCCCTCTCGCCCCTCCCTGCCTCGACTGCAGCAGTGGGCTGTCCCACGGCTGCCCACCTACCCTCCACCCTCCCCCGGGAGCGCCTGTGGGCGATCCCACAGCTGCGCTCCACCTTCCCCCCTCTCCAGCGGCGCCTGTGGGCAATCCCACGGCTGCTCTCCCCCCCTCGCCCTCACAACCCGCCCCATTGTACCGCCGGCCGAGTGGCCGAGCGGTCAACCCCATGAACTGCTGAGTGGCAGTCGCGGGTTCCATTCCCTTCCTTCCCCTTGTACCCCCAACACACAGCACAGGAAATACAGTATAGGTAGCTGTACTACACGTAACTGTATTTTGCCTGCTTGTATTACCTGCCAACCTACCAGTGCAATAGGGTATATAGTATTATTGCCAGTGCTGTATCTCCGTGACCCCTCCCCTACCGCCCCCCACAGCACATCTGCAGGTGCTTCCACACACAGAACCTGAGGAGCGGGAGCCCCGACGATGCCCCACACAGGTGGACCTCCCTCCCCCCTGCCCCGGCCCCTGCCCCTCTCGCCCCTCCCTGCCTCGACTGCAGCAGTGGGCTGTCCCACGGCTGCCCTCCTACCCTCCACCCTCCCCTGGGAGCGCCTGTGGGCGATCCCACAGCTGCGCTCCACCTTCCCCCCTCTCCAGCGGCGCCTGTGGGCGATCCCACGGCTGCTCTCCCCCCCTCGCCCTCACAACCCGCCCCATTGTACTGCCGGCCGAGTGGCCGAGCGGTCAACCCCATGAACTGCTGAGTGGCAGTCGCGGGTTCGATTCCCTTCCTTCCCCTTGTACCCCCAACACACAGCACAGGAAATACAGTATAAGGACCTGTACTACACGTAACTGTATTTTGCCTGCTTGTATTACCTGCCAACCTACCAGTGCAATAGGGTATATAGTATTATTGCCAGTGCTGTATCTCCGTGACCCCTCCCCTACCGCCGCCCACAGCACATCTGCAGGTGCTTCCACACACAGAACCTGAGGAGCGGGAGCCCCGACGGTGCCCCACACAGGTGGACCTCCCTCCCCCCTGCCCCGGCCCCTGCCCCTCTCGCCCCTCCCTGCCTCGACTGCAGCAGTGGGCTGTCCCACGCCTGCCCACCTACCCTCCACCCTCCCCCGGGAGCGCCTGTGGGCGATCCCACAGCTGCGCTCCACCTTCCCCCCTCTCCAGCGGCGCCTGTGGGCGATCCCACGGCTGCTCTCCCCCCCTCCCCCTCACAACCCGCCCCATTGTACCGCCGGCCGAGTGGCCGAGCGGTCAACCCCATGAACTGCTGAGTGGCAGTCGCGGGTTCGATTCCCTTCCTTCCCCTTGTACCCCCAACACACAGCACAGGAAATACAGTATAGGTAGCTGTACTACACGTAACTGTATTTTGCCTGCTTGTATTACCTGCCAACCTACCAGTGCAATAGGGTATATAGTATTATTGCCAGTGCTGTATCTCCGTGACCCCTCCCCTACCGCCGCCCCCAGCACATCTGCAGGTGCTTCCACACACAGAACCTGAGGAGCGGGAGCCCCGACGGTGCCCCACACAAGTGGACCTCCCTCCCCCCTGCCCCGGCCCCTGCCCCTCTCGCCCCTCCCTGCCTCGACTGCAGCAGTGGGCTGTCCCACGGCTGCCCTCCTACCCTCCACCCTCCCCTGGGAGCGCCTGTGGGCGATCCCACAGCTGCGCTCCACCTTCCCCCCTCTCCAGCGGCGCCTGTGGGCGATCCCACGGCTGCTCTCCCCCCCTCCCCCTCACAACCCGCCCCATTGTACCGCCGGCCGAGTGGCCGAGCGGTCAACCCCATGAACTGCTGAGTGGCAGTCGCGGGTTCGATTCCCTTCCTTCCCCTTGTACCCCCAACACACAGCACAGGAAATACAGTATAGGTAGCTGTACTACACGTAACTGTATTTTGCCTGCTTGTATTACCTGCCAACCTACCAGTGCAATAGGGTATATAGTATTATTGCCAGTGCTGTATCTCCGTGACCCCTCCCCTACCGCCCCCCACAGCACATCTGCAGGTGCTTCCACACACAGAACCTGAGGAGCGGGAGCCCCGACGATGCCCCACACAGGTGGACCTCCCTCCCCCCTGCCCCGGCCCCTGCCCCTCTCGCCCCTCCCTGCCTCGACTGCAGCAGTGGGCTGTCCCACGGCTGCCCTCCTACCCTCCACCCTCCCCTGGGAGCGCCTGTGGGCGATCCCACAGCTGCGCTCCACCTTCCCCCCTCTCCAGCGGCGCCTGTGGGCGATCCCACGGCTGCTCTCCCCCCCTCCCCCTCACAACCCGCCCCATTGTACCGCCGGCCGAGTGGCCGAGCGGTCAACCCCATGAACTGCTGAGTGGCAGTCGCGGGTTCGATTCCCTTCCTTCCCCTTGTACCCCCAACACACAGCACAGGAAATACAGTATAGGTAGCTGTACTACACGTAACTGTATTTGCCTGCTTGTATTACCTGCCAACCTACCAGTGCAATAGGGTATATAGTATTATTGCCAGTGCTGTATCTCCGTGACCCCTCCCCTACCGCCCCCCACAGCACATCTGCAGGTGCTTCCACACACAGAACCTGAGGAGCGGGAGCCCCGACGGTGCCCCACACAGGTGGACCTCCCTCCCCCCTGCCCCGGCCCCTGCCCCTCTCGCCCCTCCCTGCCTCGATTGCGGCGATGGGCTGTCCCACGGCTGCCCACCTACCCTCCACCCTCCCCGTGGAGCGCCTGTGGGCGATCCCACAGCTGCGCTCCACCTTCCCCCCTCTCCAGCGGCGCCTGTGGGCGATCCCACGGCTGCTCTCCCCCCCTCGCCCTCACAACCCGCCCCATTGTACTGCCGGCCGAGTGGCCGAGCGGTCAACCCCATGAACTGCTGAGTGGCAGTCGCGGGTTCGATTCCCTTCCTTCCCCTTGTACCCCCAACACACAGCACAGGAAATACAGTATAAGTAGCTGTACTACACGTAACTGTATTTTGCCTGCTTGTATTACCTGCCAACCTACCAGTGCAATAGGGTATATAGTATTATTGCCAGTGCTGTATCTCCGTGACCCCTCCCCTACCGCCCCCCACAGCACATCTGCAGGTGCTTCCACACACAGAACCTGAGGAGCGGGAGCCCCGACGATGCCCCACACAGGTGGACCTCCCTCCCCCCTGCCCCGGCCCCTGCCCCTCTCGCCCCTCCCTGCCTCGACTGCAGCAGTGGGCTGTCCCACGGCTGCCCACCTACCCTCCACCCTCCCCCGGGAGCGCCTGTGGGCGATCCCACAGCTGCGCTCCACCTTCCCCCCTCTCCAGCGGCGCCTGTGGGCAATCCCACGGCTGCTCTCCCCCCCTCGCCCTCACAACCCGCCCCATTGTACCGCCGGCCGAGTGGCCGAGCGGTCAACCCCATGAACTGCTGAGTGGCAGTCGCGGGTTCGATTCCCTTCCTTCCCCTTGTACCCCCAACACACAGCACAGGAAATACAGTATAGGTAGCTGTACTACACGTAACTGTATTTTGCCTGCTTGTATTACCTACCTACCTACCAGTGCAATAGGGTATATTGCATTATTGCCAGTACTATCTGACCGTGCAGCGCCAGTGGGCGTTCCCACGGCTGCACTCCTCTCCTCCCCCCCCTCAACACAGTAATCCTAAGTTAGGTGACTGTATTACCTTGGGTACACTTTACGGCATTTTGCTCACTGGTACTACCTACCTGCATAATCGCACTCTCGTATGCATTGTGTTGCCCTTGCTTGTGCCATAGGGTGTATTGTATTACCGGTACCGAATCTCCGTGACGCCCCCCTTCCCGCCCACTGCTACAGGGTACAGGTGCTTCGCTGCACAGAAGCAGGGGAGCGGGAGCCCCGACGGTGCCCCGCACAGGTGGTCCTCCCTCCCCCCTGCCCCCTTTGGCACTGCCCCTCCCCATGCCAGCACAAGCACGTCCGCACTAGGAGGTGTATACCCCGCTCTTGCACCGCATGGTTCGAGAGTGAGTGCGGTGCGCCTGAGCCTAACTTCCCCAATGAGAGGCACTCCGTGGGCCCCTAAGGCCCTCTTCGGATCGGGAAGACAAGCCCAAAGCCCAAAGCCCACACTGCACTGGCACCGCCACCCTCAGCGCCCTTCCCCCCAGCACCAAAGCCCTCAACCCCCTTCGCCCCAGCACTAAAGCCCTCAACACCACCCCACGCTAGCAGACCGCCCACAGTATGCCTCGCTGACCCTGAAACCCACACCCCACACTGGCACCGAACTCAATATCCTCCTGTTCACCACGCACTGGCACTGTAGCGCTCAAACCCCTCTGCCCGTGCTGACATGCCCGTCCGCAATCACACACACCCCGTTTGCCGCGCACAGGCACCGTAGCCCTCTATCGCCGCCCATCGGTCCGTCCTGTGTGCTTCCGTCCACAAAATCGACGAGACTTTTTGTGTTTAAAAGTGCTAAAAAATATTCGTTGCGTTTGTCAACACACTGCCGGCAAAACACACTGGATGGACCGCACTGACAAACCAACAAGACTCATGTGGGGCATCATCGGCCCATCCTCTGTGACGAGCCGATAGCATCGCTTACTCCGCGTGCACATACCTTGCTCTTGTCCACCACAACGTGTTGCACTGCGGCTCTCGGCACTTCATCGATGGTCACCACCCCTGGGACCGAACTGTTGCCAGTGCTTTGGTATCGCGGAGGCTTCTCGGACCACTTCTCGCGCGCCTGTGAGAGTGTGGTGGTGTGCAGACGCAGATGCACACCAGTCACAAACGGACTGGCACAGGCCACGCACGCCACGGGCATGCTATTGTGCTGTCTTTGGTCTGCGTTGAAGCACAATTGCAACCCGGCCACCTTGTGTGATGGCTCCATTTCTTCCCCAGGATCGCAAGGACCAGCCAAGATTGTGTGGGTTTGTCCTGCGTCTCTGCATATGGGATCTGGGCATTTGTACCATAACAGCTGGTTAGTGACCGTCTGATGCAACTGGCGTCCAATCTCATGTCTTTTGTGTGGCATACTCCCGTTGCTCGAGGTGGTTTGGGTCTCTCGAGCGTGGGGAGGGAAATTGCATGCAGGCGTCCACAGATTTCGAATTTTCTGGCTCTCTTTCCGCAACAGCAGCTGCTGCATCCCCAAATGGCTGCAGCACAGGGAGTGCATCACACTTCAGCAGCAACACCAGGGCAAAATTCTTGCTGAGACCATGTGTCTGTGAGACACGGTGTTTGGGAGCCCCCCCCCCCCCCCCGCCCTGAGCTTCCCCCACCCTTGCCTTCGGTGCGGAACACAGCGTCCCTTTGTTGTGCATCCTGTGGCTCGACTTAAGTTGGACTGCAGCTCTGGCCAGGGGATGAACAGGCAGCGGTGACATCCATCAGCGTGGTGGCAGCAACAACGAGTGATCGTGAATCCATTCCGCTCCTGGTGGGTGGCTAACATGTAAGAGTGGAAGCCCGTCGGATTCATTTTCTCTTTTTTCACACCTAAGGGCAGTGTGCTGCCGTTCCATTCTGACCTGCAAAACTGACTTGTGCGAATTTTCTGGGTTTGAAAACGCACCAGATCAGCACTGCCTCCACCAGCGCGGGGGGTGGCAACAGAAAGCTGACATTGTGTCATGCAGAGTCAACTTTCACACTTAATTGCCGAGAGTCAAGCATTTGGCGAAATCCCAGAGACGCTTCGTTGGGAGGATGGGTGCCGGCATGCTCCACAAGGGCAGATAAAAAATCCTCCTGGTCTCGGACTGGCGCCCTGCCTTGTACACGGTGCAGCCGGTGCATTGTTCGCACCATGGTTCCGAGCTATTTCCACTTGGGCCACCATCCGAAGGAGCCACTGTCACCTTTACATGGCGGATCGTCCTGTGCCACTCGCTGCCACCTGCCACCTCCTTGTACAGGTACAGCTGACTGGGTAGAAGGAGCCAGGGGGGCAGAGGTTCAGAATGCAAGAACAATCAGCTTTGAGGCCCAGCATGTGCCGGGTCTTCCCTGAACTGCATCGTACGCACTGAATGTATGCCATACAGCTGGCTGCTGGTTGTAATAGTTATCATTAGGTGCTTACAGGGCGAGCAGCAACGAAGAAGCAGGTGGTAGCGTCTTTCCCGTCTTTCTTTATCGGGGGGTACCAATGTCTAACGACGGGAGCGACACTGGCATGGTGGTGCTTTGCAGGGAGTATGGCGGGTTTGATCCTGCAGCATACTCACTTCTGTGTCCCTCCTGCACAGCTGCTTTCAGCATGCGACTGTCGAAAAACTTTCTAATCATAAACGGACACACAAAAATGGTATCCTCCAAACATCAGCAAGTCTTGTGCAGCAACTTCAATCGAAAACTGGTTACGCAGGTGAGGCTGGTGCTTTGGCGAGACCGTATCCCTGTGAGGCCCCAGGTCGTTTGTGTGCCTACCGCAAACCAGGCAATCATACGTGTGCAGCAGCCACTCTTTTGGAGCGTCTTGGGGCGTCGTCATCTTCTTCCCCAGCCTCAGCATTCGGTCCCTATGATATGCAGGTTGGGGCAGGTGGCAATGTGCAGATGTGCTGAGCAGGAGGGCACATGGATTTTGGCTGAGCAGCCTCGATCCCATGCAATACGTTGGGTTGGGGCACAAATCCGGGCACATGCACTTTGAGCTACCGGGTCTACAAGTTGGGACACAGCGCTCTGGGGTCGCTGGTTCACTGCCCACTGTGTGACATTCCGTCTGGTTGTTGTTTCTTTACGGGGCCCTGGACAGTCGCCCGTTCTTCCCTTCGCATGTTGCTCCGTCTGGTTGTTGTTTCTTTACGGGGCCCTGGACAGTCGCCTGTTCTTCCTGCGTCGGGTCGCTGCTTTCTGTCAGCCGCTGCGGCCGGTGCTCCTGCTGGTGTCATTTCCGCGTTCGCGGAGCCCAGTTGGTTGGTGTGCTGGGGCTGTGCTGGATGTGGCAGGATGTGCCGTTTGCGCGTTAGCGGCGCCCAGTAGTTCCTTGTTGGTTGTGGGTAGCGTGCGCTTGATGGTTGACGCGGGTGGCGTGCGCGCCTGCATGGTGTCCTGAGTGATACAGGCTGCACTGCGACCGCGCCGTCGTCCTTGGTTCTGCCCACCCCAGATTTGTCAAAGGTTCCTTCCCTTGCATGGCCCACCATTCCTTTCCACAGGGCGCCTCAGAGGCCCCAGCGGTGGCCCACTGGGTGCTGGATCCCCTGGGCGCAGACGAACAACGGCGCTGTCCCCCCACTCCCCATCCTGACCACCCCTCCCACCAGGCATCCAGAGTAAACATCCGTTTTCGCAAAAGTTTGTTGTATCACGCGGTGCACAGCCACCTGGCGCACGCTTCCACATGTGAGGGCTGCGTACAGATGAGCGATGGGCGCATTGGAGAAACGAAGAATCACACTCTGCTGGACTGCACCAGTGGAGCATGCGACCCTTGTAGATTCCAGAATTGGCAGGTGCTCTCTCCAGTGGTCTGCCTGATGTTGCACCCTCCCTTGCAGGCCCATTGAGCTCAGGTGTCTGGTGGATCGCCAACTGCTCCGCTGGGATCTGAGTAACCCTCTTCAACCTTCTGCAACCTCATAATCCTTCAAGAACCCTCTCCACATCCTCAACAACTCAACAACCCAAAATTCTCAACAACTCCCAATAAACTCTCCACGCTATACAACCCTTTATCACCCTCAACAACGCTGAACAACAGCAGTCAAAAACACTCATCAATCCTTCCACCCCACCCCAACCTTGCCGGAGCCTCCGCAACACTTGAACAATGGCAGCTCCAAAAACCGGCACAACCCACAGCCCCCCACAAGCCTCGACCAATTCTGCATACACATCACGCTCAGAAGAGGCGTGTCACTTCTGCCGCCGAACACCAGCCATGTGCGGCCCCGAGTGTAATCGTTTCAACTTGCACCATTTCCTCAGTCGCTTACTCTGTGTCGCTCGCTTTCTCGCTCTTTCGCGCGCTCTCTCTCTCTCTTTTTCTCTCTGTCTGTCTGTCTGTCTGTCTCTCTCTCTCTCTCCCTCCCTCTCTCTCTCTCTCTCTCTCTCTCTCTCTGTCTGTCTGTCTGTCTGTCTCTCTCTCTCTCTCTCGCTCTCTCTGTCTGTCTGTCTGTCTGTCTGTCTGTCTGTCTGTCTGTCTCTCTCTCTCTCTCTCTCTCTATCGCTCGCTCTCTTGCTCGCTCCCTCGATCCCTCCCTCCCTGCTACCGTACCTCCCTCCCTTCCGCCCTCCCTCCCTCCCTCTCTCTCTCTCTCTCTCTCTCTCTCTCTCTCTCTCTCTCTCTCTCTCTCTCTCTCTCTCTCTCTCTCTCTCTCTCTCTCTCTCCCTCCCTCCCTCCCTCCCTCCCTCCCTCCCTCCCTCCCTCTCTCTCTCTCTCCCTCTCTCCCTCTCTCCCTCTCTCTCTCTCTCCCCCCCCCCCCCCGCCCCCCGACACCTTTTCTCTCCTCCCTTTCCCCCTGCTTCACTGCCTGCTCCGGCGGCGGATGTTGAAACCTGCAACTGCTGTTGCCTTGGCAGCCCACCCTGCACAGCAGTACTTAATGCTGTGTCAAGGAATGTGCCTGCCAGTACCGTGCTGTCTTCCACCCGTGGCCAGCCACTTGCCCCTCTCCCCATTCCCCCCCACCCGTTCCCTCAACATGGGACACAGAGTAGAAGGCGTTGAACAGATGGCGGCAGGCACCTCCTGTTGCATGTCCGCGGTGTTGCCCCCTGCGGAAGAGGAGGACGAAGCGTCCAGGTCGCCGTGACCGTTCACGGCGGACACAGTGTCATCTGAGGACCGGAAAAGACGTGCCGGGGTTGGTGTGGGGCAGAGACCCGCACGCTCGCGTGCACGCACAGTTGCGGGAGATCGGGGGAGCTGGGGCGTGCCATAAAGGCAGAAGGGAGGGGGGGTTTGGGACAGGCACCAGTAATTATGTCACGTTGGCCACGCAAAAGAAGGTGCGGCTGGGCCTCATGTGCTCTTTGAATAAGAGAGAGGCTGAAAGGAGAGACGCGGCGACTTGCAGTTTGGGGGCAAATGTGGCGGTAACAAAACGGCTGCGGGGCACTTGAAGGCTCCACCGCACCGGCGCCGATGAGCACAACAGAACCGACGCCATCCGCGCCGCGGCGCGGGCCCTGCGTCGGAGCGGGAAGACTTGAGCGCCCCCCGTCCGGCCCTGCTCCTGCTCGGGTACAGGGCAAGTGATGGCAGTGACGTGCCTCCGCGAAGCTCCCGGTGAACAACTTTGTGTAACAGGGGGTTCAGCCCGGCGAAGGGTCCGTCCACAATGACTACACTTCTGTAAATCATGCGTACGCTCTGCACGTACAAACACGTTTGCTTTGCCCCGAGTGTGCGTGTGCACACTGGCAGTGTGTGAAGCCGGTGGGGGCCGGCCCCGTGCACGTGCGCACGCAGACACACAGACCGACGGGAACAACAGGGAAGCCCACAGGCGCCCAGATGAACGCACAGGCGCATGCGAGGGGATGCACACCAGCACTGTTGCCAGCCCCACGGGGCAGCTTTACCTTCAGCTCCGCCGCAATCCCAACTGCCGGACCATCAGCCGGTTCCTCTTCCTCCTGCTCCTCCTCCCCTACCTCCATGGCGCTTTCCTTCGCATCGTGTGCGGGGTGCTCCGCCCGCGGGGGCGGCGGGGGCGGTACGGCGTCCGGCACCGCGGCAGCCACTCCCGTCGGCGCCTCATGGGCCTCCTTCTCACGCTCCTCCTTGATGCGGGTGCAGACACCCAGCAGTTTGAGGTCCATGCGGTTGATGTCCAGAAGCACGTGGTCGAGCAGCTGCTCGGCCTGCAGTGGCAGAGGCAATTGTGGACACCACACTTCAGATCATGCGCATGGACGGCCTGCGTGCTTACAGGCCACACCAAAGAAACGGGCTTGATGGGGGTAACATGACGTGACATGGCCCACAGATAATCGTCCTTCGCTCCTGGCCATATATTCGACGATGGTCACCCGAATCAAATCAATCAGTACAAATCTCCCAGTCCTGCACTCCTTTATGGACATCAGTTCCCTGTTGTAAACTTTCCTAGACACTTATGTATGTTTGCTGGTTGTGATTCCTCAATGGTTGTTGTTTTCTTCCTGGACACTTCTCAATATTTGTTGTTCCCGCACACCTAGCACCAGCAAAGGCACCGCAATGGTAGTGCCAAACGGAAATTGGTGATGGCTGCTTTGCGATGCGTCCCTTGGCGTTCTACAGAGAGCACAATGTCCATTGAAACCGCGTCTCATATCTACGTTCTGCATTCATTCCGGCAGTCCAACTACCTGATGGCTGGAAAAAAAAGTATCAAATCTAAAAAATGGGGGTCAAAATGCGTCAGAAATTTGCGGTCAGAATTTGCCCAACAACATTTGTCAACATCATCGGGGGGTCCTGAAGGACAACAAAAAAGTGTTGCGCTATGCCGCAGCTGTAGAGAGGTCCCCTAATCAAGACTAAATATTGGGACCGAGCTGGTGGGGGAGGGAATATCAGCTATGCGGCCGATAAGGATGCATGTTAAGGGATGCCAACAATGATTCCCGCCAGCTCCCCCCTTTTACTGCCCTCGAAACCCTTCCTCGCTCAAGAGACATGCCCCCCAGCACTCCTCACCCACCCCTCCCCTATAACCCCTCCCCGTGCATTCCCCCCGGAGCCCCCTTTGCTGCACTTTCAGTCCCGGAATTGCCCATTTCAAGGCTGTTTTGGAGCTTGTATGCGCTCATAACACTCTTTAGTGTCTAGGGTGGACCTAACAGTTTTGCAATCAACTGGCAGCAGCATCAAGCATCAGCAGCAAGCAAGCACGCACGAAATAGGCAAAAATCACAATTCCATTGTGGTGCTCTGGAATTCGCCGAAATTTTAGTGGATGAAACCTATGGGAGTGAAGTACAATCACACAAAGTAACAAAGTATGAGCAAGAAATTTAACAGTGGCAGACGGGAAGGGGTGTCGCAAGTGGCAGACCTAGGTATCTGTTGAAAATGGCAAAAGCGGGCCATTTGCATTGGAACCAACCTAGACAGCTCCAACGACGTCTTTTTAGCCCAAGATACCACACAATCAGCCTTGAAAAGCACCATTTTTGACTACTTTTTCGAGTTCCACCTTCCTGAGCTGTGTTTGAGCCATGGATTGTGTTGGGCACCCTCATGGTTTATAAATAATGATGAAGGGGATCACTTGCAAGGTAATTCCACGCTATCAACACCCTTCAATGCCCTATTGGCCCTATTGCTAGGGTAGGGTTACAAGGGTCACATGTGCGTCCCAAAGTGGTCCAAAATGATTTTTTCCAAAATTGTTCATAGACGCTTTGGGGTGCTCAAACAGGTGGTTTGAGGCTATTTTGAGCACTTTTTGACCATATTGGCCCATGGAAGTTCCCAAAAACCCTTGAAAAGAAAAGGGCAATTTTAGGACTGATGATTCATACAGGGAGGTCCGGGGGAGAATGTGTTGTGTTTGAATGCCATGGATTGCGTTGGGCACCCTTGTGGTGAAAAGTCATGAGAAAGGGGACCACCGCAAGCTATTTCTGCGCAGTCCCCCCCCTTCAATGCCCCACGGGTGTGGTGCGGCGCCTCTAGTGTGTGTGCTAGGGTAGGGACCTGTGGGTCCACAAGTGGTCAGCAATGATTCTTTCCAAAAGTGTTCCTCAACCACTTGGGGTGCTCAAACAACGGCTTAACAGCCATTTTGAGCCGTCTTGCCCCCGTGTGAGTGCATACAAGCTCAAAGAAAGCCTTGAAATGCGCAATTTGGGGACTGACAGAGCAGCAAAGGGGGGTTCAAGGGGAACGCGGGGGGAAGGGTGACAGGGGAGGTGTGCGGGAGCAGTGTTTGGGGGGCATGTCTCTTGAGCGAGTGAAGCGGGCGAGGAAGGGTTTTGTGGGTATTATAATGGTCAGAGTGGCGGGAATCGTTTTTTGTGTCCCCCAACATGCATTCTTACTCAGCCTTGAAGCTGATATTCCCTCCTCCACCAGCTCGGTCCCAATTCAGTCTTGATTAGGGTTAGACATAACCCTAGCCCGAACCTTAACCCTCGCATTGGCACCGATGGGTGGTCCATAAGGGGGGTCCTTAATAAAAAAAATATCGTTTTTAAAGGACACCCCTGGTCGTCACCCCCTCCCCTGCAAACACTGATTCTGATGTGGAATCTTTGAATTCTGTTGATAGACTGTTCATCTTCTTTTTTTTTGTTTCCTCGCTTGGGACGTAGCCTAGCGAGCTCAGTGAGGAGCATCCCTCATCCTCTCCCGCAGGGCTGCAGGAAGTTTCTTCTGCCATCTCTGCAGCCCTGAGCAGCACACAATACATGGGCAGGGCCTGCCCCAAAAGCTTACCCTGCAGCGGGCTGCAAGGACCATCTTAGGGACCCACAGCCATATTCCACTCCAATCCCCCCCCCGGGTGCCATGGAACGCCCCACCTGCACTGTCTGTTAGCTGCACAACCGGCCTGTGCGACACCTGCAAACGTCACGGACTTTCTGGACTGAATCGTCATCTCACGTGTCTGAATGAGGAGTGTCAATACAACCCTCACAGTACTGTTGCAAGCCCCCCCAAAAACGTCCAGGGCCACAACTGAAGCGAATACATCCATTGAAGCAGCAAGAATCTCCCCCGAAGTAACGCGCCACCATCATGCCCCAGCCTAAGAATTTGAGAGCCGTCATGGTGGATTCCTTCCCGGCACATTTTCAGGGTTGGTGTTACCTCTGACCAGCGGTGGTGCACACCTTGCCCACGGCTTTGGCAGATTTGTCCTCCTCTGCTTTTGGCAGGTCGCCGTAGTACTTCCGGGTGTTCGAGACGATGGTCTCAATGTCTTTGAGAAACTCTTGGACCGTGAAGTATTTGGCCTGAATCATGCAAAACAAACGGGCAGTGCTCGCTTGCTATGCCTCCATGGCAATGCGCCCCTGGGCTACCGCCAGTCTGTTGGTCGTAAAAACACGGAGGGAACAGGCATCCTGTGGCTTCCCCACAGGAACCACGCATCACTTTGGCGCATGCCGCTCCCCGCACTTCATTTGTTGTCACAAGCGCTCATCATTGCCCCAGGAACTTTCATACCGCCGCCGCTGCTGCCTGCAACATCTCAGCCCGAGGACCATTCAATCAATTGTCGCGCAGAGATGTCTGGAACCCCCCCAAAGGCCACCAAAAGCCGGACCCATGGTCTTCTGTGCAGGAAGAAGATCCAAGGCACTGCACATCATTTCGTATGGAGGTGGAGATTCGTGATTTCCTACGGACTTAAAACCCCCTTGCCCGTCCACCAACTACGAAGGTTGGTGCCAGTGTCAATGGTGTGTACGCCATAGGGTCACAATTTGAAGTGCTGGAAATGTACAACGCATGATATGGGAAGGATGACCTTCGACTGTGAGTAGGCACTCTGGGTCACGACACTTGCTTGATACCGATCCATTTCCAGTGGATCTCGATGCCTATGGCTGCGTCCTATGCCCACGCCTATGCGGAGGCCACCACGCGAATGCATCAATGCCCATGGCCACCATGTCACCCTGGGCTTTTGCCGCGCCAGAAGAGGAGGGGTCCGACGACGAGTGGCAGGCGAAGGGAGACCACCCTGCTCAGACCAGGAGCTGCATCTCGTCCCTGACAGACGTATGTCATATCACAGTTCTGTACCTTCAGCTCTCACCTTGTCCCTCCTGCCTCCTCCTGTCTGTTCCGTTGTTGTGCAATGCACCCAATGCAATGCAATGCACCCACTCAAAGTATGACGGCTCCCTTCGTGAACGCCAGAATCACCATATCCAGCTCTTCAAGGAGCTCCCACAGTCCCACCCCACCAATTCTTGACCCCTTCAGAACCACGCCCGCACAATCCCATACGTCGTTGCACTTCCGCAGACAATCACTCAGCCACAGCGGGTGTTTCACTACTTTGTAATAATCGGGCTCTTCTTGAGTGTCCACTGGTTTCCAAAACATTGTGAACTTGCGGTCATTGATGACTCTGAGGACAGACAAAAAGCGCAGTGGATAAAAGGCCAAGTATCCAGCTCCGTTGGCTGTTTGAAACCAGATGCTGCAATCGGCGGAAAGCGCCAGATCACGCCAGACTACACCACACCTCACCACACCTCACCACACCAGACCACACTACACCACACCACACCACACCACACCACTTCACGCAGCACACCCTCCTCTGTCATATCATGTTTATATCCTACACGCCCAACTTTGCCTCACCTTTGCCTGACCTCTTGTCGCGTCGTAGCCTGGTATTCAACAGGGTGAAATACATTCTCTTCAATGCGATATAATGCGATTTGATATGGTACAATCCGATACGGTACGATACGATGCGGTGCGATGCTAGACGAACAATACACACGGCTCTAGTTGACGGAAATTATGATACTGCTGATACAAATGTCGTGTTGACACTGGTGCTAATGTGTACGATACAAGCGCTGACACTGCTAGTGTGAATTGAGCGATCTTTGACACTACACTGCGCCATGCAGTGCCATAAAGTGCCACACATCCCTTCCACTGACAGCCCTTCTTTGCCGCAAAGCAGTCCCAGCTCCTGCTATGAGCAACACCTGAGCAGGCTGTCTCGAACAAACACCCGCATCTGCCGGATGCACGCGTCCTCGTGTCGCTTGCGCTGCTCCACATCCTCCGCCACAATTGTGTGCTGTGGCCTGGGCGGAGGGTTGGGGTCCTTGTTCAAAACCGGCCACTCAGACCGTGGCAGGCGCGGCCGTGGTGGAGGCCGCACGAGATCCGTGTCCGCGGCATACTGCCACAGAGCCCGGCGCTCGACTCCGGAGGGACTCTGGCAGAGGAACTGGTGGCTGCTGCAGAGCTCATGCAGGAAAGGAACGAGGCCGTCTGTTTCGTGTTCATCAGCGTCTGGGCACATTGATATGGGATGGCATAAGGTGGGGCCCAAAGAGTAGCGTCAGGGTTGTGTGTGAGGCAGGCATTCTGAGTTAAGATTGCCGTCCAATTGCATAGCTAACTCCCGCTGAACCACCAGGGAAACAAAAGCACTTATTACATCCGGCACAACACATTTGTTTGGTTTTGTGGAGGAACCCAAACGTTCCACATTGGTGGCCGTTTGCTGGGATACACGATACGGGCTACTCGCAGTGGATCTAAGCTGCGCTGCAGTTCGTTGGATCTTGCTCTGGCAGGGGCTTGTGTGCAACCCCCCCCCGCCCTCCCCAAGCTTGCCAACAGCACCACCCGGCCACATCAGAAAAGCCGTACCCCCCCCCACCCCTTGCGATAGCAGCACTAAAATCCCAAAAATTGGCGGAAACAACACCTACTGTTGCTTTGAGAAGGGCGTTGCTCTCGCAAAGGGGGGGTAACCTACTGCCGGGGCCAAAAATTGATGCCGATTTGAAGCACACCACTGTCACCACTTTGTTTGGGCGGTCTCAGCAATGGGTCTAGGCTCATCAACGGTGGCTGCAAGCTAACCGACGACGATTGGAGGCTCGCCGGAGGCGGTCAGGGCCGTCTGACTGCGGTTGTGAACAATTGACGGCGGTTGGAGGCTGTCCGACTGCCGTTGTTGGCCAATCGGAAGCGGCTGGGGTCGATTTTTCGAGGAAACCTCGTCCACGCACAAGCTTGTGTCGCACAGCATTTGGTCAACAGAATATGTGACACCGAATCCTGCCCCTCGGTGCGCACGCATGTACTCACGCACACACACGCGCGCGCGCACGCACGCACGCACGCACGCTTGCAGCATTGCGTCTTTGTCGTGTGGCGCAGTTGCAGAGGCGCGATGTACGCGCTTGTGCATCGAATCCATGGCTGCTGCATGGTGGTAGCCACTGAGCAGCACCACCTGCAACCATGCAACCCCCCCCCAGGATCTGCCCCGCCCACCCGAACCCACTTTTCAGCACACCTATGAAAGAAATGGCGCCCAGGTACCCTGTGTACTTTGATGCCGGGGCGCGTGCTGTGATGTCGGACACACATACACACACACGCACAGACACACACACACACACACACACACACACACACGCACAGATACACACACACACACACACACACACACACACACACACACACACACACACACACACGATGAAGAACGCCAGGAAATTAGAAGCATGTGTACATCCTGCTCATAGCGACAAAGATCTGCGACCAGTGCGGACGCATATGTGCTTGTTGCCGTGCCTATTTTCTGTACAGCCATGTGCCCCTCCTGACTCACTGAGGGAAAGGCCATGTTGTGTGTGCATGTATGTGCACGTATGTGCATGCACTACATGTCATTACTTTTGTGCGTGTGCGTGCTGCATGCACGTTTGTGTGTGTGTGGGGGGGGGGGGGGGTGCAGGAGTCAGTGGCTAATGCTGTATTAGTTTTCATGGAGAGAGAGAGAGCTTGCGAGCGAGGAGGAGGAAGCTAAACGGAGGGACAGAGGGAGCGCGGACCTTCAATGCCGGTCTTCAGCTCCACTTCCACACTCGCAATGACAAGCAGAGGGATGCCTGCCGGCATATCAATCAGCAGCCTACAAAGCACAACACATCCTGCACGTGACGGTGCTGAAGGGGAGCAAGAAGACTTGTGCAGACCCCTGCTGTCTTCTGCTTGAAGACCGCCACCATGTGCCACTCAGCTCAGTAACACCTGCTCCTGCCACATCCAGAACTCAGGAGGAACCAGCTGCATCCAGTGCACTAGTCAGTAGGACCCAGCTCAACCTGATCTCAGCTTCCGGATGGCAGGTCTGTTCCAGTCCCTGGGCGATGACTGCGTTTCATTGCTGCACAGACACCGCGTTGTTCCCAACCCAAGCGTTTTCGAAACAAGAAGCGGGGGCTGAGCCATCAAGGCAAGCAAAATAGACTGCATGTGACGCACGTGTTCGAATTTTGTGGGGGTGAATTCTCCGCTGAGCAGCACAGCATAGGGAAATGGGATTTTCAATGTAGGGGGCTTCAATTGGTCGGTAGGCTGAGCTGGATGTCCCCGCCATAGACACTTCCAGCCATTGTTCTTCAGCAAGTTCACAGCAGTGCGTCCGGGTTTTTGCTAGGCGACTGTCCCGGTGCTTCCGCCAGTGTTCGCTTGTCCCTACCTTCCATATGTACACTGTCGTACCCAAGTTTGCGGGGCTTTGACTCTACAGGGTCAGTGGCGTGCATGGTGGTCAGGGTCAGTCCCTGGGATACCTGCTTGACGCTGGCCCCATTCGGCCGGTACTCCTGGGATCTTGGTTCGGGCTCACTGTGCCCTGGTGGTGCTGGTTAGCGCACATTCAACACACAGCCATTCAGGGGGGGGGGGGGGTTGCTTGGGTGGGTTTGTTGCGCTGATGGTGCCCATGTGGGGCACTGGGTTTATGGAGTGGTGCAGTGAGAACACATGGTGCTGCAGGACAGTGTGGAGGCGTCGTCAGACATGCGTGACGCTGGCGATGTGTGCCTTGATGAGGTGTGGGAGGACGGCATGCTTTCGGTGTCTGCCTGGCTTGGTCCCTGCTCCCAGTCCATTTCAACCAGCTGCAGTTCTGCCAACAGATTTGCTGCTACACGTGGCGACATGGGTGATGGTGGTTGGGGGGTGTGAAATGTATTTCTGCGTTCCAGCGCCTCCCACGGTGTGTGCATGCAGTGCACTGTGCTCGGTGTGGCCAATGAGGTGTGAGGGAGGCGGGCTCGGAGGTTGGAGAGTGGCGTGTAGGCGACGGTGTGTGGTGTGAATCTCTTCGGGTATTTGGGGTTCCTGGCCGGGGTGCAATCTTCAATGTCCTGTGACGGTGTCGGTCGGCGAGGGGTTCTGGGGGGGGGTGGGGGGGTGCTGTACTCTTCCGCTGTGTGCCGCAGTGGTGTGAGCTGCGACTCTGGGAGGGGGGGCTCGTCAAGCTCTGGGGCCTCTTCCTCCAGTAGGTCCGCTAAGGATTGTACATCATCATTGTCTGGTGGCTGTTGTTGCCCTGTTTGCGAGACGGAGACGTGTCCAAAAAGGAGGGGGGATTTTCGCCGACCGACATCCGCCAGATGATCCGCTCTGGTATTGCCTTTGATTCCTATGTGGGAGGGGGGGGGGTTTCAACAGAGCCCCTGAAACTGGGGTGGGGGTTGGAAAAAGGGCTCAACTGACAGGGACCACCAATTGCAATAAAGGAGGGAGTGTTGTTGCGACTCACCCAGTATCCAGTGAAGAAGATATGTGAAGGCTGTTGGCTGTGTCTGATGGGGGCCTCTGCAGTGGCGGACATGCTGATCCCGACTGTGCACCATCACGGGCGGGGACAGATGCCTGCTACCTCCAGCTTTACATGTGCTTCTGGCTCTGACTCTGACTCCCGATAGCTCACATGCTTGTTACAGAAGGAAGGCCATGGAGGGGCACTCTACACCTGTGTGGCCGCAAATGGGGCCACCACAAGTACCACCGCCATTGAGACCACGGAAGTCCCCAGGTCGGGTTTTTAGGGTCCCATCAATTGAACCCTTTTTTGGAGGGGGTGCTGCAGCCAGGGGGCTCTATCGACCCAGCCTTATATTGTCAACCCCATGCCCATGCCGGCTGCTCGCTCCTGCGTTGGGCTGGCTTCTTCTGTGGCTCTTGTGGGAACATGGCTCAACGGCGGACGTTCTGGTGTGCCACTCTTGTGTCGGCTCATTGGCACAGCGGCTCCTGACGAGGGCCTGTGGGCAAGCGCTGTTGGGTGGGGGGCGGGGCTTCCGTGAGGACAGCAAACCGCACAAAAGACAAACCCTTGCTTTGAGCTGGACTGAAGATGTGTTGGTTTACCCACTCCAAATGTACATGTATCGTGCCGGGTGTTGTTTGTGACTTGTGACTGTCCTGCGGTTGGAGCTCATTGCGCTTTAAAGGAAGGCGACAAATCCGAACTCACAGCTGTTTCTCGGGCACTTGAAGCGGGGTGGGGGGGCGGAGGGGGACAAGACCTTTGGTAGACTTTGAAGCGTGGGGCGGGGGGGCGGGGGGACGGGGGGACGGGGGGGGGGGGGGGCGTACGGATACGGAAGGATCAGCCAGTGAATACTTCTGGTGTTCCGCACATGTTCGAGGTCTGTGGATGGACCTCTCCAAACTTTCGATAGCTGATGCGAAGCAGTACCGCATTTGGGGTTCTCGCTGTGCATTTGGATTGTGCGTTGCTCTTCTTTGGGTGTCGTTTTGACACTGGCCTGTGGGCAGACACACTGTGTGCTCATGTTGCCTTGTGTCAGATGGGCGGTACGAGGTCCCGTGACGAGCATGAGCTTGCCTCTCCAACCGCATGTCGGAGGGTTTCGGATTGGGGCTCAGGCACTCCTGGTAATTACGTGTGTGCGGGGGATCACCAGCGCCAGTCCAGACCTGCGCAAGGTGCGTCGGGCTCGGTGGGAAGCCAGCTCCCACCACGTGTCCAAGCTTGGGATGCAGACGACAGCGGGCGCGCTTCGGCGAGCCTCCAGAAACGTGTTGATGACTGCCTCCTCCTCCGTGAAGCCCGTGAATGCAGTGTCCACGGAGATCGTGAACTTGGGGAACGACTGCGGATATGAGGCGTCGTGGACTGGGGGTCAGGCATGGGGAGCCCAGCTCCTACAGTCCATACCCGACTCCCCGCACACTTTCTGCCCCAAATCAGCGCGGATGGGGTGTTGAGGGGGTGGGGGCGGGCAACAAAGACACCTCAAAATGATCGCCACGTCGCTCGCACTGATCATTGTCGGACATACATCTTGCGGTAAAAAAAAGGTTGTTCAAAAAATTCTCAAGGCCGTCGGGCACCGCCGAACAGTTGGGTATGCGGCCCAGGTGTACTACGCCATTCATACCGCCCCTGACCCAATGCAAAAGGTAACGGCCAAAATGCGGACGACCCAAATGCCTACATAACCCATTCTGGACTGGGGGCCCTCTGAGCGGGAAGGGGACCTAGCTAAATTACCCATGCTGCATCAGGGTCAGGCTATTGCTTAGTGACCCCGGGGGGGGGATTAAGTTGGGCCTTGGCCAGGGCTCAGCCACCCACCCACCCACCCACCCCCCATCCAACCACCCAACCCCCCCCCCCTGGGGGGGGGGGTCTATGCCCTCCACCGACAGTCCCATAGCAGAGCAGAACCGACCAGCAAAAGTTTGCCAGTAGTAGGAATGGAATCTGGGACCTCTTAAAATTGGGTCAGGCACCACAACCAACTGAACTACCATCCAGTTCTCGCGCTTCTGCGCAACAAAGGGTTAAGAGGTTTGACATGCTATGAAAAAAAAGTGAAAAATTCAGGCCGATCTCAGAGCCCTGCACAAACCCAAAACCCAAAAAAGCGCACCCGCACCCGCCGGGGGGGGGGTGCCTAGTGGCCCAAAATGCTGAAATTTGGGGGCAACCCACCCACCCACCCATCCCTCAACCCCCCCCCCCGGGTATTTTGCCCACTAAGCAATAGCCTGATCAGGGTCCCCGAAAGCGGGGGCGACGAAAATGTGAAATGTGTTGCCCACAGAAACATTCTTGGGCCGGCCTTCAGCCGGCACTTCCTGTGCCTCTTTCGCTAGAAAATCAGGAGGGTTGGGTGAGGGGAGGTCAGTCCACAAAGCGCAAGAGCCTGGCTACCCACGGGGCCACAGGAATAGGGAGAGCAGGGGTGCGAAAACCAGACATTGTACTCATAGATGCATGTATGGGTATGGAGGGAGGTACTCCCCCGCTGCCGTGGACGGAGCCTGTGACCCAGCCGCTCTCGCCGTTTCCCCCAACTGCCGCGCCCAAAGCAATTGTAGAACCGACAGTAACCGCTCCGAACCGTCTTGTCAAACCCCTCCAATTGCATTGCGAACTCCGATCGCCCCCGTCTGGCCCCCCTCCTAATCACAGCAGCAAGAGGAGGCAGGCATGTTCGCCGGCGTGCAGTCCTATGCCATGCGCCCGAAGCGTGCAGCCCCTAAAAACGGTCC
The DNA here is from genome assembly GCA_964036045.1 of Eutreptiella sp. 'Long Island Sound 2002'. Taxonomy (NCBI): domain Eukaryota; phylum Euglenozoa; class Euglenophyceae; order Eutreptiales; family Eutreptiaceae; genus Eutreptiella; species Eutreptiella sp. 'Long Island Sound 2002'. The sequence goes on from OZ038386.1 coordinate 49,072,015, forward strand.
CCAGGCGAGTAAAAAATATCTCTAGACAAATGTCACGTGGACTCGAGTGTCCCTGGCATGGCCTGCCGATCTAAGCCCGTCGACCCCGTGCCCCCGGCGCAGCAGCGCCATCCCTTCGTCCCTCGCATCTACGACTTTCCCTCTGTCCCAGTCTTTTGGGGAAACCCACTAATTGATCTTGGCGAAGGTGGGCAGGAGGTGCCAGGGGTCACCAGGGACATATTAGAGCTGGTTGCAGTCGGTGTGGCGTCGGGCTGGCATCGTCTTTAGTATGCTGCACTATGGGGGAACTCCGCACACCTCCAGCTCATGCAGAATCGCCCGCAGCAGGCGGGACTGCCCCATGCCCTTTTCCCCATGAATCAGGACCCAGCTGTACGAGAAGGGCGCCTGGTGCTCCGACCCCAGGAGGTCACTGCAGTCATCCTCCTCCACGCTCTTCTTGAAGGCAGGCCAGGCCCCCTGCACAATGCTGCGGAGCTGCTGGAGCCTGTAAGCAGATGGGAGCAGATTCGGCGGACCAGGGAAGGCGCTGTCCTTCACGGTCTTGTGAAGCGAGGGAGGGCGAGGCAACAACTTGGGAGGAGGGGCATGCGCTTGAAGGGGCGGAGGGGTATTCCCAGCCCACTCCTTGGTCTGCCCTTTAACCCACCAACCGTTCTGCAACCGCCAAAGCTTGGCCCCAAACCGCTTTTCCGACCACCAGTAGACGCGTCAGCAACCACTTAGGAAACCTGCCTTCAACGTGCTGCCCCCTCAAGGTGCACGTCTGAGGAGGAGTACACGTGACGCTCCACAGCACTTGACAACGTCCACAGACCCAATCGCTCGTCTGCAACCCTCATCGGATCCACTGCCCTTCCAACTCACATTAACACTCGGAATCTTCCTGCAATTCTTGCAACCCTCTAAAACTCTGTCTCCAGCGTAATCTCCCAAAATATCCTGGAATTTGAGCAAAATGTTCCTCAGCCCATGTTCCTTTGTTACAGAATTGTAGTTCGAATATTTGTCTATGAACTTATGTATCAGAATGCGTGGCGCAAAAGGAAGGTGCAAATCATGGTTGACGGAGGTTGTGAGCACTGCGCCAAAGGCCAAGCGGAGTACTGCCAAAGCCACCGCAACCCCACGACCTCCCTCGTGCGCAGTAACTGTCTAACCTTTGCCAAAAAATGCATCGCCGCTGGAGCAAGCCGTCGCCGAGAGCCTGTCTCAAAAAAAGACTCAACGTGCAGCCGCAAGAGACCACGGTGTAGACAGAGCCACCCTCGGAAAGGCATGCGAATGTGCTCTGTATGTTGCCACGAACGCTTGTCGGTTGCAACTCGTTAGGTGTCACTCATGGTTACGGTCGCCTGTTTCGCACACCCACATCCGCTGTGGAGCACAGGCCTGGGAATCCAGGAGTGACACGCACCTTGGGCCGAGGCAGCCCCCCCAATGTGGGGGCAGAGGCATCGAATTCCCGATGCACAGACTACGATTTGTCGCAGGGGTAATGTCCGCAATGGCCTTCTCCCAATCCCCGAGGCTCACGGACACTTTGTTGATATCGATCACCAGCCGGTCGGGGCTGTAGTAGATCTGCGGGAAGGTGCGCCGCAGGGCCCGGAGCGGTGCTTCCACGCAAAGGGCCTTCAGGTCCGCGCCGCAGTACCCCACGGTGGAGGCGGCAAGCTTGCGGTACATGGAGGCGCAAGGGCGCGGGTGCCAGCCGCGTGTGTGGATGTGTAGGATGTCCTGCCGAGCTTGGGCATTGGGCAGTGTGAAGAGGAGCTCGCGATCGAAGCGGCCGGGCCGGCGCAGCGCCGGGTCGATGGTATCGGGCCGGTTGGTGGCTCCGATGAGAATCACCTGGGGCAGGCGAAGGGAGAGGAGGATGGGGAAGGGGTTGAGGAGGGCGCAACGGAGACAGATGCAATAAGGAAACGCATGATGACGAAAGCAGGACAGTTTCCAGCTGGTGTCAAATATGCCTGGGGAAATCTGAGGGGGCAGTGTGCAAGATCCTAAAGAGACGTTGACCCATGGCAGATGGTCGGTCATGGTGGCAGTTGGAAACTCGTCGGTTGACGCTTCATCAGTAGGCAAGTAATACATAAGAATTTACCGCGAATTGCTGGTAGTTGTCAGTAACCGCAGGTGGTTGGCCGGTAACCGCGTGATCAGGGGCCAACCATGTCAGGCCGAGAGGGGGAAAACAGAAAAAAAGCTGCCCTCACAAACCTTTGCCGGATGAAGAAGGTTGGGGGAACCCACGAGAAAACCACAGACCAACACACATCAACACAAACATATACACATTGTGAACCAAAACTCATGCGGGGACGAGGACAAACCGAAAACAACACAACCATTGATGAACACTCTGATTCCTGTTGACATTCTTGGGGCAGGCCGGCACTGAAACAACAACAGGCACATGGGCAGGGACAGGGACAGAGACAAGGAGAGGAACCGGCGCCAGGACAAGCGCTGGAGCAGGAGCAGAGGTAGGGGCGGGGACTCGGACAAGCACTCACACTCACCACAGATGTCCGCATATGGCCGGTCGTCAACCCTGCGAGGGTGGTGTCGCACCTGTCCGCGGGAGTCCAGCCCATCAATTAGGGCCAGCAGCGTGGACACGATGGCGGCATGTGTGTGGTCAGACTTAGACGAGCGAACTGGAGCCAACCCATCCAGCTCATCAAAGAAAATGATGCTGGGCTGCCGCTTTTTGGCTTCCTGCAAGACAGGGGCAAAAGACGAGACAAGCGCAAGGGTCAGACAGGCTGTTGCGGGTTGAGGGAGCGTTGCAGAAGAGGGGCAGGATCGGCCATGGAGACTTCTTCTCCATTGTTGAATTCCAATCTGCCCCCACCACCTTCCGACGTATGCTCAAATGCAGACACATCCACACATGAGAGAGGAACGCTCGCACGCTTCGCACGGCACGACACAAGCGCCGAAGCATATGCGCGCGCGCGCGTGCGCAGCGGACGTGCAGAGCAACAAAGCGCTTGTCTGAGTGCGTTTGCCTCGTCAGGCCGCAAACACCAAAAATATGAGACGCTTTGCTTTGACAATCGGAACATGGCCGGAGGAGAGACAACGGCATGAATTTTGGCCGGGGCTCATGGGCAGCATGGGCCTCTGCAGGTACCTCAAATAATAGCCGCAGCTGCTTCTCAGACTCGCCAACCCATTTGGACAACACATCGGCGCCCTTTCGCATGAAGAATGTCACTTTCCGATCCCCGATGGAGCATGCATTCGCCAGAGAGCGGGCCATGAGAGTCTTGCCCGTCCCCGGGGGGCCTGCAGAACAAGACAAGGGCCATTTAGAAGGCCACACCCCACGGGCGGAACTGACATCCCCAACAGCACATCGACGCGGATAACCGTGGCATGGGTGACTTATTCCTGCAGCGCACAGGCGCAAGAAGGACCTGTGAGGGTTGGTAACAACATTACCAACAGCACCTCTTGGCAACAGCTGCTGGTAACACACAGTACCTCATCGATGCCCTGCCCCGCCGTAGTCACTGTCAAACCCACAGCGGCTGCCGCTGCGCCTGGATGGCCTTCTCCCATACTTACCAAGTGCGGAGAACGTGCGTGCCGTGGCCCGCACAGAGGGCGTCGGCCCGTTGCTAGGGGGGTCGAAAAAATCGTTTCGTCAGTGCTCTGCGGTGAACAACAGGGGTCCCTGAGCAGTCTCTGATTGACCCTCAGGTGCCACCCTTAACCCCTGTGTGACATTCCGTCTGGTTGTTGTTTCTTTACCCTTACCCCCCCCCCCTTGCCCCCCCCGCCGAGGCCTTGTGCCAAACCTCCCCGCCCCCGGCTCTTCGCGAACGCGTCACACAGAGACACATCTCAGTCTCCTCACCCTCGCATCCTCCCAAAGTCCTCCCCGCATGACCCCCGGTCCTCCGCGCTCACATACCAATAAAGAGCACGCCCATCGGGGGCGTCAGCTTGAACTTCTCATACACCTCCGGGTACAACAGTGGCAGGGCCACCATCTCCTTGAGGGCCCGAATGTGATGTCCCAGGCCCCCGATGCTCTCCCACGTCACAGTGCGGTCGATGGACAGGGGCGTGATGTCCCCGGAGCTGTCCATGCGGCGCGAAACCTTCTCCCGCTTGCCCGCGTTCGGCTTCTTGTGCGGGTCCGTGGGATTCACGGACATTCGGTATTTCGAGTACAAACGATATTTCTTTCGGCGCAGATCTATCAAAAACCGGGGTCAGGGTACCATCAGGCTGAGGTAACAAATGCCAGGCCACTGGGTCGTGACGGCAACCACAAACAGAGACCGCATTTTCCGGGTTCGAGTTTTCCGGGCGGAAAACGACCTACTAACGGAGTGCGACCACAACTGCCCTCCTCAAAGCCGGTTGAATGAATGTGTGGCTTGTGTTGACAGAGTGAACTTGTTTGAACGAAGCCACCCACCGACAGCAACTGGGCATGACGATTTAGAATGGAATATGAGGGGGATTGCAACAGCGACGAGCACAAACATATATTTGCGGCTTTGGAACACAATCGCACTGGACATAAAAATCATCGAAATTTCGGTGTACCTTGTGCCTGTTCAGGGTGTAAATACGCTTTGTCGGGCAGGAAGGGGTGACTGCGACTGCTGCAAGTTCCCACAAGCCTGCTCAACTGCTCTTTGCATCCTACATACACCTCAACCGCATCCACAATGGCCCAAATGCGTCCTCAGCCGCCCTTGCCTTTCACTGCTGCTCAGCACCGTGGAACATTTCCGTGTCCTTGGCCACTGGGGACCGTCTAATCCAGCGATGTGTTTTGCGTGCGGCCCGAGACTGAGAAAAACCCGGCCCGCAAGAGGCGGTCACGCAGACGGCCTGTGGCGACAACCGCAGCAAGACAGAACATGTCACCGGGCCCCACAAATCAGCATGAAAATTCGTCGCAAAAAATACGCGCACAGGTTGGAGTAATGGATGCGGTCCCGGAGCGCATGGGCACGGTACTACAAAGCACTGACCGAGTAGTATTCTCTCGTTTCTTTTACGCAACAGGCATCAGCTCGCGCAAACGTGGTGTGCCGAACTATGCACCGCACAGGTGCGGCTTGCAGGTCGGGGGGGAATGGGGGTTCAGGGGGCTGGCCGAGGATGCAACCATCCCAGCGGCCCCACCCACCCGCCCAATCGCTCAACTCAGAAAACACCGTACTTGGGGCACACATCAAATTCATGAGTGCACCAGGAAATTTGTGCGCCGTTTTTCATGCACACAACTTTTATTGAGCCTCTGAGCAACCGCACCACCCATCAAGCCCCCTCAACTCCGGTAATACTGTGTTCAGCAAACGTCAGGGGCCACAGTCGCCAGTCGCAGCCGAAGGTCGTAACTGCAGCCGAGAATATGCCCCCGGGTCTCAATACAGCCCCGCTTTACCCCTGAAGCAGAGCTCCCACGACCGGTGGCGGAGTGACAAAGGCACAACTTGCACACAGTCCAACCCTGGATGCACATTTGCGTGTCAAAGAGCAAAAGGAGATGCTTGCCTTGGGGTGGAGGCAGTAACAGAAGGGTGCTGCACCTGATAAATCTGATCCAGGGTCCGATGAGGCGGCACTTCCCCTACTATCGTCATCGTCGGACTGGGGAGCGCTATCGTCGTCATCCCCGTCGCTATCGTCGTCCGTCCGGTATCTGTGCCTTTTGTCCCTTTCGATGCGAGTGGATGGAGCAGAGGACGATGCACATGGCTTCAACCGCCGACTGACGACCACGTCGCCCACGACCAACTCCGACGCAACCAGCTGATGTACCAGCCACCACCCGACTAGCCACAGACGGACAGATCGAAGAAAAAAGCAGTAGGGAGGCAGGCACAAGAAACATGATGACTGGGACTGGAGAGGGATAAGATAAACGACACTTTGCCGTGTCCTACCGGTGTGGGGGGTATACGAACGCAGGGGACGAACAACACCTGCCATTGGCGAACGGCCCGCGCCCCCGGCGTGGTTCTGGAGATGGATCGCGGATCTGGAAGGGCTGCACCGATTGCCTAGTCCTGCGCATGTTGTACCTGCATTGAACGTCCGAGAGGAAGGAGGAAAGGGCCACCTGCAGCCACCCCTCAACATGGTCACGGTCCTGCAAACCTTAGCACACCTTCACATCCCTTTACGGCTATGTTTGGTAGAAAAGGCTGGTTGGGGTCAGGGCATGTGTGTCGTGTTGGGTACTGGTGATGCAATGTGGGCATCCGTGCATTGTAGAGTGCCTTTTGGTCGGGTTGTATCAAGGGGGCTGTGGACAATGCAGTCCGTCTGACAACCCACCACATCCCTCAACGTCCATCTGCAAAGCTTTACTAACATCATCATGCGCACCGCATCAACCCTCATCATTCCTCTTCAACTCTCCGCAACTTTTTCTCGCTTTACCACCCTCTGCCGCCGTCTAACCCACCTTCTGGGTCTTTGCATGGTAGGGGCGAGGAATGCGTCGTATGGATTCGCAGGGCACAACGACCTGCCTCTGCAATTACTTCACACAGCGACACACACACACACACACACACACACACACACACACACACACACACACACACACACACACACACACACACACACACACACACACACACACACAAAGCAGCAATGTAAGCAAGAGATGAGTCTCAACAGAAAAGCATTCTGTAACCTTCAAAAGGTAACGGTGTCTTTTGCAAATTCATTCATGAGAGTCGGTGATAATCAATAAATTGCAATCATTGGCCATCATTGGTGCAATGCATCGTGATAGCCAAAACAGCACAAAGCAACTGTGACTACATGTTAACTCAATGAACGTACAAACAGACGGTCCGGTACAATTTGAACTGGATTTCTCGTACACTCCACAAAATGCTTGCATCACACACACACACACACACACACACACACACACGCACACACACACACACACACACACTTCGTGAGGGAAACAATGAACCAACGACCAATACCCAGCGTGGATGATACGATGCACAGCAGGGCAGAGGCCCACAGGGCACAAGTCTCCAGACACCTCGTCAGGCCAAACAGAACAAAATCATTGTTTGAGGTGTTTGAGGCTATGCGCCTTTCGAAAAAAAAATAGACACCCAGAAAGACACAAACATGCACACACCATCTGCCCCAGCACCCAAGACCGAAGGACCACAACCTGCAGGACGTGTCCGTGCACAAGCCAGCAGACCTCCCCTGTTTCATCCATCATGCGATTACAATCGATTCCCTCGGAGGCACGGACAGCAGAGTCATTCCCGCTGCCGCCGGAACGGGGCAGATACGCGCACGTACACACCGCCCGTGATTGTCGTCGTTGTCCTGTCCCTCCGCATCCAACGCAAAATTGTGCTGCGGGTCCATGAGACGCTCCAGCTCCCGTCGCGTACCAGAGCTAGACGGAGCCTTGCTTGACGGCCTGAACCTCTTGCGGGGAGGAGAATCCTGCGACAGAAGAACAGCACATCCGATTGCAGCTACACGGTGCTGAGGCGAGCACGCGTTGTGTAAAACCACCCATGAAGGCCGACGCGGCGGGGCTGTTGCCCTCCACTGAGATCTCGCAAAGCTTTCTCGTTTTGTGGTATAACCTCTGCTGCAACGAACTTCAAAAAATGCAGTAGGTCCATGATGGCTTCATCAGCGAATGGTGATCGGACCGTTGGCCCAAAGGCAAAGGGGGGCAACTCCCTAGATGTGCGCATCGCCATCAAGCCACAGTGAGAGGGAGAGGGACAGAGCGGGGGGCCATTTGGCCGACCCTAGGCCCTTTGACCCACCGACATTGAAAAATGGTTTGGCACGGGCAAAGACGGCAGAATGCGAAACATTTGAGACGGACTTCACCACAATTTTGGCCACTACACCATCCCACAATTGCCTCCGTATTGAGAGGAGGAATTTCGTGCAGAGTTCATGGCCTTGGACAATTGATCCCATACTCTTTACCTTTCACCGAACCGTTTCTGGGGCGCAAGGGAGTTTGCCACGAGCCCATGGTATGGAATGATGCCCTCGATTTAGATCCGCTACATCTTTTGGTTTGTTGAGGCTAGCGGCGTGACGTGCACTTGGTGTGGCCGAGTAAATAGAAAGAACACCAATTGCAGTACTTGTGTCAATTTGGAAAAACATCCGATGGTATTTGTCACTCAAGTTGTACAACGTCCATAATTTGTCGACGGGAGAAATGAGAGGAACGGCGGAGGGGATAGGTTGGAAGCCTTGCCGCTTGATGAGAAAATGGACAACGGTGAAACCCAATAATGCAAAAAGAGAATTGTCCGGTCTATTGCGAGCCGAGAGTGATGCTCTTCCAAGCATGCCTCTTGTTTCGAGGAGGACGAGAGATGGGGTCCGGAGAACACCGGGGGGTTGTGACAAAGGGGGAAAAGCTACTCAAAGGACAACTTTTTAGCTTTCATTGCATAGCATAGCATAGCCTGGCACGGCTATTCATTTGAAGGACAACTTTGCCGTCACGAAAATTGGCGAAAAGCAAACAAACCGCATGCACTCTACCGCTTGCTTTCAACGAATTTTTCAGGCTCAGGGAAGTGGGCCATATGGGGAGACGATGTGTGGAAAATGCATGCGAGCAATGTAGTCGCGCCCCAAACGCCTAGAAAAGGCGGACCGAAGCACCGAGGTGGGATCGTTGACAAGAATTCTCCATCTCCCGAAAATGGTGGAGAATATCACCTCATCTTCCTTGTACTTGGACTCCTCCTCGGCTTTGGAACGACACGCCCGGCGCGGGAGCTCGCGTTTGCACTCGAGGTCACCGTCCTCTTCATGTGATTTGCTTTGACGGGTTCGGGTCTGTAACCAAATGGCATGTCGCGTACCACCATGTCGCGTACCGCCATGGAAACGCCCCCATGCAACGAGCACCGGCGAAGGTTTCTAAATGGTTCCCGAGTGACTTACGATCACTCACGGATTAACGTTGACTTGAGAGGAACAAAATTGTACAATGAAGCCACGGATACTAACCGAGCCGTATCCCGTTCTACGCGACAGGAGCATATTTTCAGTATGTTTTGAGAAGGCAAACCCATCGAGGCTACCACGTACAACGGACCGTCGAAAAGCACGCATCAAAAACAAAGTCATGTCCACGAATGTAAAAGACCATTGTAACAACTATGCATGTGGTACCGTGCACGGTGCATGTGGTAATGGGTGACATTGCCAAAAACTGGAATTACAAACGGCACACCCTACTGTGAACGACAATACGTATGCGGGGGTCCTTTGTTGGCGACTTTTTCCCTCTTTTTTCAAAAAAGGGAGTAAACTTATCCCAATGTCATCATATAATAATTTCACGTGCACCACACAATGAGCAATCGAGTAGGCACCATCATCCATGACATTGAGAAGAAACCCTTGATCAATCCCACATACAACGCATGAACTTGCTACGCGACGACACGTGTGTTGCGTGCGTGTGAGTGCTAAGCGTTGGGCACATTGTTCCCAACATGACCTACATGGCCGTGTGATGCGATACTGACGCAATTGACCGCAACAAAAAGTCTTGCTTTCGCCACTTGGAAGCGGCGTTGGGCCCTCGCTCGCTAATCTCGCTCGGTCGGGAACCACGCGAGGGACAGGGCTTTGGGCCTGTTTCAAGTGCCAAGGCGGTGAAAAGCCCCGTCAGTGTCGTCCCATAATCGACTTCCGTCCCATCAAAAGGCCGATGTAACGAGGCGAACAAGAAAAAGTCGACTGGAGCACGGCTCGCACACCCGGGGCACACAATCATCATCGTCATCATTCTCTTCGCCTTCTAACGGTTGTTCTTCATCCTCGCTTTCCTCGTTGTAAGAGGTCACACCACGGGTTCTTGAGCTTCGTCGCAAATGTTGGAATTCGTTTAACCTACACCGCGCAATGGAACTTCTCAACAATCACTGCTTGACATGGGCAAAGCAAAGTGCTAAACGCGTGGTCGACCACCACAACAAAGTCATGGCTAAGGCCGAAGAGATTGTGGATTCGATTGATCGCCCTACGCCGTTGAGGCCCTAGAGCTTAGATCGTGCGTAATTGGCAATTCCAAGCTTGGGGTGAGAGAAGCCATGGAACGAAAGTAAATTTCACCTACAATACCTAAAATAACCGTCCCCTTCAACTACAGCAACGTGACGCGCCTCCTTGGGCATGCAATCCTGGGCACCATCGGCGGAAATGAAGCATATCATCGAGCAACACTTCGGAGGGTTGCCATTAAAAGTATCAAGCACATATCAAGAGAATCGCAGATTCAGGGACAACAAAAAAAATTGTGGCCTTGATGAGCATGTTTGTTGAAAGATCCAAGGTGGCGGAAGATTTCAATTGGAAGAGGCAGCAAGCAAAGATGCCATGATCGACAAGAGCGCCCAGCAGCCACTGCCGCGAGTGCTTGTGCAATCGCAGCAGTGAAGATCCAAAGCGCGGTCCAACACGACCGCGTAGAACAACCGCGACGGAAAACGGGGGCATTCCCCTTCAAAAGCCAAGCGCGGGTCCGAACGTGAAGACAGGTGTCAGATCCCATGACATGTGAACATGCATGCACTAGAGGTTTACTCAAATGAACGACACGGACCGGGTGTGAGAGTTGGGGAGCCCGTTCATGAAGTCACCGTGACGAAGCCCCAACCGCTAACTTCATGACTTTGGGGGTTGCATGCAAGGCTAATTTGCCTTACCCCACGGGCACATATCTCGACTTGCTCTCTAGTTAGTCCTTCCATGGTCACCAACTGCGGAACGAAGTTCAAGCTATATTAGTATGCGTGCACATAGGCCATGGTACAATGCCTTCTCTTACATTGACTCAAACACGTGCCGCACTGCTTGGAGGCATCGGGGTGGTGTGGCCCAACACCCACCAAGGTAGCATGGCGTGTTTAGCGAGTCATACGTGCGGGTCCTTTGGATGCCTTGTTGAAGAGGCTTAGTAGCTGTCTAGTGTGCGTCCGGTGCGGTGTGTTTCGTGCGTCGTTCAGGAGACCTTGCTTGTGTCTCCTTGGCTCGTGGCTTGTAGCGCTTGCGAAATGGCTGTGTGGCTGGGTCCATCTCGGGTTGTACTATCCATAGGTCATGTGTTCTGAGCTATGTGTTCCATTGGGAATAGTATTCCCTCACCCCCAAGTTGTAGCCCATGTGTGAGTGCTCATGGCGGCAGTCTACACGGCCTTGTATGCGTGGCGCTTCAATTGTACGATGTGGTTCAATTTTACGATGTTCCTTTTGCGGCTCGGGAACAAAGACGTTAGTAGAGGTTTACTCAAATGAACGACACGGACCGGGTGTGAGAGTTGGGGAGCCCGTTCATGAAGTCACCGTGACGAAGCCCCAACCGCTAACTTCATGACTTTGGGGGTTGCATGCAAGGCTAATTTGCCTTACCCCACGGGCACATATCTCGACTTGCTCTCTAGTTAGTCCTTCCATGGTCACCAACTGCGGAACGAAGTTCAAGCTATATTAGTATGCGTGCACATAGGCCATGGTACAATGCCTTCTCTTACATTGACTCAAACACGTGCCGCACTACTAGGGGAACACGCCCTTGTTCCTTGTTTGATCTGAGTGGTCCCGATGACGAGCCGCGATTATGCCGCCCGTTCACATTTCGAATACGTCGCATCTAAATACCGTCCGTTACCTCTGTGTGACACTAGATTGTTGCCATTCGTTTTCTCCTTGACCCACGTTATCGCATCGGGCTTTGTGAAAACGCCGAAATTTACTTGCCAGAAGCCGTTGAGTGCACGTTTGAGGCAATGTTTGCACGACGTGGTATCGGCTTCTAGTCATTTTCATGTCGCCCCGAAAGAAAGTGTGCTTGTCCCCATACAAAAGTGTCCTCTCCCCTTATGAAAGTGAAAGGCAGCTGTGCTCAGCAACGGCACCAACACAGCAAAGCAAACACCATGCTATGAGTACTATACCCCAAAAAAGTGTCTTGTTCCAAAAGCGAAAGTACCGATCCCAAAACGAAAGTGTTTGTCCTACAAGTGTCTTGTCTTGTGACGTGGAACAATTTGGGAGCGGAGTGGGCGTACACTTTCTCGATAAGGTGCATCATACTCGTAACGTGGTTCTTCGGAGGCGACAGGCATCTGGAATGGCTTGATTGGAGTTCGAGTGCGTCGTGGCCTGTTCATGGAACGAGAAGCAGTTAGCACATGTCATGTATTTTAGAGAAAAATTAATGCGGACGGAATATCCACCTGTCGTCACCGTTCATGGTTTCTGGCTGACAGGCTGTTAGCACACTCAGTGAAGCACACTGCACAGTCTCAGATGCACAGGCGGTGTGGACGGTCGCATGGGCAGGAAAGTGGGCGGTCCGCCGGTGGTTCGCCTGTTGGGCGCGACGGGCATCGCAGTGCATACGACAGACATCGCAGTTCATGCAAGTTCGTCTTTTTTGGGGCTGATAATATCCACAGCCTTCGGCCTTATTCGTATGGTAAGGCATCCCGTGCCACCGACAGCACTGTGGCTTTCCCAACGGTGTGCACGTGCTTGCCTTGGATTTTTCTTCTTCTTGGGTGCCCAACCTACTTGTCCGGGCACGCTTCGCCCTTCATGGACATTCGAATGAGGTCCTCCACGATTGTCGTGATGGGAGTGTGCGGCACAGGTATGCGAGCATGTTCATGGGATTATCACGGATCATCACGGTTCGCGGCAAAATAAAGTTTCACGAAACGCATGCCAAAAACGGGCAAGTCCTCACAAATTGGTTGAAGCCGATCTCCTCTACTCGAACATAAAACTAAGTACCCTCCACGATTTGTCTCGTCTTTCTCGGTGTCTATTTTCAATTTCAAATATCAATTTGTGTGGGGTTTGGATCGACGTGCAATCCCCTTCGCAAACGCCCTTCCTTTGCTTCCTTTGCCATTCTTGTGTCAAGGAGCATTGATTCGTGAGATTATTGCACGTGTTGGCACTTATCTTGAAAGGGGGTGTTTTTAGTCATGCCTCTTACCGCTCATGGCATTGCCCTAACGCCACTTTATGCAGGCAAGTCCACTATTGGCATGGCCTTGGCGAAACGGTTAGGCTACACTTTCTTGGAAGGAGACGACTATCATCCTCCATCCAATGTTGCCAAAATGCAAAAGGGCGTGCCTCTTGTGGATGATGACCGTTGGCCTTGGCTCCAGGTTGGATTGCCTTGGGGTTTTGCTCGTGTGCGCGGTAGTGCAATATTCTCATGCAATTTGATACCCCTTGCACGAGTCCGAATGAAAGCTAGTGCCCTCCTTTCTACACCGGTTAATCCGCCCTTTGACGTCGTTCATTCGGGTCACTATTTTTACCTTATGCGCAATCCGGGAGGGCCATTTTGAGTAGCAAGGAATAGCTCATGTGCCATGTTGAATGTTGTGGCGTTGAACCCGGCCACTCAATATCATATGGCGGTCATCCATGTTACTCGCCTGGTTGGGTGTACTAGCTACCCCGAGCTATGAAAGAATATGCCAAATCCATGACCCAAGCCATAACTCAGCGCAGCTTGTGGGTTGATCGAGATTTGGAATTTCTTGGTTTGTGGTATACTTATACTTGTGTAATAGGGGCATGGAGAATATTTGAATCAAATTGTGCAATAATAGCGGGTTGTCACCTCCACAAGAAATTGTGGAGCAACACCCTCCCTTGTGTGCCTCCTCCCTCCACGGGGAGAGGGGCGGCACATGGATAGTGTGGATGGGAGAGGGGAGGGGCCAGTTGCTTGCATAAATGAAGGCCTACTTTCTGATAGGCTATACTAGCTAAGGGAAGAAGGTCATAGACTACATGAACATGTCTACCACTCGGAGTAGTGCAAAACGAGAGAACTCTCAAAAAAGACCCACTTGACTTTCAAGGTGACTTTTGGGCTGCTTGGCTAGGTTTGGCTTGGGGGATTGAGGCATTCAGGCACGACACCCTTAGGATGAGTGTTGGGCGGTGTCAACCAAAATACCAAATCTAAGGAAGGGAAGAGCAACACGAACCTCAAGATTGACTCAAGCCAACAAATCTTATGCACACTATTGGCCTTCAAGTCAACGAGAAGTGCATTGTTTTGGGATTGGCGTGCACAAACGATTTGTTGAAGCACATGGGGTTGAGATGCTTGGCCCCCGAGGGAGGGGGCGGGGCGTTGGAGCGTCTTTGGCATGGGACCTCCGAAGGGGGGCCCAACCACAAGGGGGGCCATGATTCTTCGTTCCGGAAGGGGGGGCAAGAACATTCCTGGTGGCGGGGGGCGCGAAATATCATCAAATTTTCATAGAAAATTGTGCCAATTTACGTAGTTTCTGGGGCTATGCACTAGTTTGAAGCATTGTTCGGACGTATGCTCTGCACCTCCGCATCTTTGACGCCCATGGAGCTCACCTTGGCAACTTCTTTTGTCATTTTCGATATTCTTTCCGACTGTCGTTTTTTCGTTCGTTTATGGCCTATCTTCTGTTTCCTTGCCACTGACGAGGGTGCTAGCCAACGTGTGTGTGGGTGGGGGGATGATTCTTCTTCCGAGAGGGGGCGGGTGGGGGTAGGGGGGCAACGACACGGGGGAGGTGGGGGAGGTGGGGGGCCGGGGGAGGTGAGGGGAGGAAGTAAGCTTGTCTTTCCGGGGACTGTTGTGTTGCATGCACTATGCGTTTGGCAACTCACTTGGCAACTTTACGGCAATACGGCCATTGCACTTGTGGACTATGGTGGGTGACTAGGTGCATGGGTGGGTGGGCGGGGGGGCATGCGTGAGGTGCAATGGGGCGCAGGGGGGGCTAAGGCGAATGGGGCTGTGGGGATGTGTATTGTGACAGTGCATGTAGTGGTGTTCTTGCAACATGCGGGGGCCTTTGGGTCTCCTTGTCGTTCGTTCACCCCATTCCACTTGACATGCTAGAAGGTACATGAGATCGCCCAAAAGGAAAGCACCCTGACCGGAAACAAAAAACCCACACAACAAATAAAACGGCAAACAACACCCGGCATATTCACAGCCGGGTGTTGTGAATATGCCGATGCAAAAGGATCATGAGAGGCCATTCACAACGGGTACGCAATGTGTGTTCATGGCGCTCGTGGTGGTAAGTGGTCGGCGCCTTTTGGGGGGGGGGGGGGGAAGTCTTGGGAAACGCTGGTCTTGTCGGTTAGGCTGCAGCAGGTGGTTGAGCTGCAAGGAGTGGCATGAGTGGTGCGGCTGGCGGTGTGCAAGGGAAATTGCGCCCTTGCGCCCTATCCGACGGCGAAGTGCATTGCGTATTTCCTGCATGTCAAGGGCGTTCAGCCCCTTTGTGACTGGCAGCCGGCACACTTACTCAGCCCCCTCCCTAGTGCACAAGCGTTCCAACCTCTCCCCCGTCCGAGGACAGGTCGAAGGAGAACTTCACCACCGGGACGCAAAAAGCGGGGGACGGTTCTGGGGAAGGTGCTATCCGGATGGGGCTGAAACAACACTGCCACAACGAGTGTCCGCCCAACCCCTCGCCTCCCTTCCTCTAGCTACATCCAGAAATGAACCCCCAATGAGCACAAAAATGAGCAATTTATAGCAATGGCAAACGAACACAAAAAACAGCTCAAACATGGCCCAAAAAACAAGAGCAATGCACAACGACAAGCTGAAAGCCAAAGAAAGCAGACCAGCCATGTGCGACACCCAGCGCATCAGGGGGGGGGGGGGGGGTTGTCCCTTGCACTGATGGGCATGGCGACATGATACACCTCATGGATGGCAATTGTCGGGGTAACATCCTCCACCCCCAAGAATTGCTAGCGCTCTTGCTCTCCAGTCACATCTCCGGTACGTCCAGTGCACGCACTGGTTTGAGTTTTCACTGGGAAATTTTCAACATTGGGGCGGGCTGGCAGAGGTTGGGCGCGCACACCAACAGCCTGTTGGTGCGCACAAATGCCGACCCGCTGGTGAATTGGCTGGCAGAGACCTGCTGGTATAGTATGGACTGCAGGTACCAACAGGCACGATGCACTGCAGAGGGAGACAGGTACGCGAAGCGAGCGACCACAGCGAAGGGATACCCCCCAAAGCTTTTCTGTGCCATTACCTGTGCCACTGCTGACCGATCCGGATTGAAGGCCGCTGCCCTCCAAATGACCCCTGCAGGCATGCCACTGTAGCCGGCAGTGTTGATGATGAGCGGACAATGAGGGCATTTTTATCTGTTTTCCCTTATCTTTCTCACTTTGCAGCCCAGTTTCCTACGCCCAATGCTGGCCCATCCCATGTTCTTGTATTTTCCCGAATTTTTGTTTTCGGCTGGTCACCCAAAAGCGCAAAAATTTCAAGGTCTCGTGCGTGGAATATTGGCTTCTCGCCCCGAAACTCTGTCCGTGTTGACGTGTCCCGTTTGTGATTTCGACCTCTCCCTATCTCTCTCTCTCTCCCCCCCTTCCTCCCGCTCTGGCTGTCTCGTTCTCACTCTCTTGGCACCGCACATGCATTCCATTTGACTCTGTTTACTTTCAGGCCATCGCTTACGACATTGCGGCACGTAAGGCAGCTGACAAACCCACAGTGGTAGCATGCTCCTGTCTCAAGAAAGCGTATCGCGACATCTTGAGGTCAGCTGGCCCAGACGTTGTTTTTGTACATTTGTCAGGTGTTCCATCACTTGTCAGGGAGTTGCACCAGCCTGTAATTGGTATCAGCATGCAGTTCGTTTGCTGTAATTGTCATCAAAATACAGTTTTCGATGGTGTTGTGTGCAGTGCAACAACAATTGAGGCGTGGTGGCACCTGCAGCATACCTAAGGTTGCGCTTGCCTGCACTGCCGAGTCATTACGCACGCTGGGCTTGCATACAACCACCTGTGTCGCTCGAATATCGTTGCGCTAATTTCGTTGGTGCTAGGGACTGCGGATGAGATCGCCCGTCGTATGGCTGCACGGGAGGACCATTTCATGCCGGTGTCTTTGCTGAAGTCCCAAATGGACACTTTGGAGCCCGGTGTGCGCCGTTGCATCTTCACGGATGGTGTTTGGGGGACAGCAGCAGGAAGTGTATTCCAAAAGGATGCCTGCAGACGGCAAAGGGCTGAATATCACAGGAATAACAACAGAGCTACTGGGCAAACAATCCTTGCTGTGTTTTCTGCCACATTGCAAAATGACATAACTACCTTGATCCGTTCAGCAAGTGAACATAAAAATGTGTATTTTCACGTGTTCATGACTTCAAACTGGGGACCAAAAGGACCCTGGGGGAGTGGGAGGGCCTCGTTCATCAGAAGGGGCCTTGGTTCATGGGGAAGGAAGGTAAACTATAAACGTGAGTAGGCCTGCCGGTTGGTGTGGGCGTGGCTCTTGGCTGTGCAGTTCCAGGGGGCGGGTGGGGAGTTGGGAGTTGGGTTAGGGGGAGTTGGGGATTTTGTGAGTGGTAAGTGGAATGTCGATACCATGCACACAATTGCAGCATCCTGCCCACATGGCGCCCACTCCTCTGGCAGCACTTTCAAGCTTCACATTCAGACATTCCCAGACTAGAAGTATGGATGGTGCTCTCCATTACTGATGTTGGAAGTCATAGCACAGTTCCAGAGGACTGTGGACCACCAAGTTAATTTTACCCATCAGTGGTGCGCTGCAGTTCTGGGCCTTTTGTTTTGCCTGTGGTGTTGCCTGTGGAATGTGCCCTGCATATACGGCATGAAGCCCCCCCCCCCTCCGGGAGGTGCGCAGCAATTGTAAGGGTAGATGGTGGTCTGGTGTGTCGGGGGTTCTGGTTCTGGTTCTGGCTCTGAAAAAGCACCAGACCCGGGGCCCCACGCCTGCTCTGCAGGGCCCGGTCCCAAAGGCCAGGAGGCACTGGGAGTCACCCGGTCCGTCATCCAGACCGATCCTTCACTCGTCTTCCGCAAACCGTCGAACACCCCACACCTGCACCTGCCCCCCGTTCTGGGGAGGGGGGAGCCACACACCATGACATGTAGGGCAAGGGGGGGGGGGAGGGTGGTTGGGGGTTTTGCACATTTCCATGTAGTCCATCTTTTCCATTTTTTCTTTCTTTTGCACTTCAGTTTCCATGTGGTTTTCCATGTTTTCCACATTCTCCATGTTTTCCATTCCACCCGATTGTGCGGGGGCGCAATCAATCGCCGCCCAATGTCGAAAATTGACTTGCCACGCCGATGCTGGGTGCCTCATGTCACCTTCGGCCGCCATGCACGATGTACTTCTCGGCACCCAGCTGCAGATCCAGAGCATTGGCCCATCCAGGAGCATCCACCCCAGGGCAGTGGCCGGAGCGCTATGATCCACCTTAACCTCCAGCATGGGCAATGAAACCGCTTTGTGGCCTCCTCAGCTTTTCACAGTGGGATTAAGGCGTCACATGAGGGTGCCATACCCTACCAGTACCACCTTTGGCTCTCTCTGCACGAGGTCCTCCATCAGCGGTTGCAGGGGGCAAGGTGGCTGCGGCTTGTGGATTCTCCACTCCGCTGGAGGGCTATCAAGGTGCTGCGACTGCAAGCCGTACACCAACCCCAAGGGTAGCGCCACCGCTCAGTGCCCCCCCTTCGCACTGCTGAGCACTGTGTGATTCGCATGTTCATCCACCATGGAGTCCCAGCTTGTGTTGCTCATGGTCGGTTGTCCCTCTACTGAGCTCTTGGTGGCTACCACTACGTTGCTTGGGTTGCTCCGATGGACCATTGGAGGGCCTAGTGAAGTGAGTGGTGGTGTTGTTCCAGGGGCAGGTCTGCCACGGAGGCCACCGCCTGTGTGTCATACATTATCTCCATCTTGGCAGGGCAATGGGCAGCTGCTAATGTGGTGTGGCAGTGCTAGCCCCAGGAACCCCACTGTCGTGTTGGCTACGGGTCTAGCGGGACTGCTCCCCCCATCTGGGCACTATCTTGACCATGATGTCCACTCTTGTGCCTGGGCATCCATATACGCCTTGGGCATGGCCCGCATCCAAGTACACTGCCACCTCCTCTTCCGGAGCATGCTGGGCCCATTCCTTCCGTGGGAGCTCAAGTCTGTGAGCCCTTGGACCCCCTTGTAGGACTGCCCGACATTGGCTGCATCATATCTTACTTTGTCCAGCGGTCTTCACTCGATGGCCTTAGCCCCTCGGACCCATGCTAGAACCACTTGTCCGTAGCCTAATGTACCTACGGTTCACTGGTGGATATCTGGATTTGTGAAGTAAGTTTGCACATCAAGCTCACTAAAGGCGAAGTCATCGATTGCGTTGTCTTTGTGCATGTCTCTTGTGCGTGTTGCATGATAGATGATGTTTTTTAGTGTCTGAAGGTGGTTCGCATTGATGTTTGGTCAAGGTTGTATCCCTAGGGTACTTTTTCAGAAAAGGCGAGTTGGTCACTTCACCTTCAATTTGCCTTCGCTTCGCCTTCACCAACGAAGGCTCACTGCAAGCTCACTGAAAGCTAATTGATGTTCATTGCAAGCTCACTGAAAGCTCACTAAAGGGGAATTGCATACATAATGCACAACGTTTGAGCCCTATCCCTTTCCCAACCCTTCCCCCTCGCCATACATTCACCCTCCTACCCCACATTCATATCCTCCTTCTTGTCATTAGGCCCTTTTTGTCTATCATGTTGCCCGCGGGTGTCGTTGACTCCAACGTTTCAAAGGCGTTCGAGGCGTTCGTGAATCGTCCCCGTGTCCCATGTCCTCTCAACGAGGCATGGTACACGGGGAGGATTTCATCGGACCTCCGTCCTTTGAAGCGTTGGGCATAGGATCTGAACCCCTCCCCCCCCCGACGTTATCCACATTAGGGTCTTCGACAAGACCCTAATGGGGAAAAACTGGATGCACGAAGCCAACCGGCTCTTGTTCAAGTCCACCGGAACCTCTAGGCAATCCAGTTCCGCTTTCCGGAGGACCTGGTGGACGACCTCCTCCAGCAAGCCTCCGGAAAGCTGGACCGGGAGGCCCGCCAATTTGCGTTGGACCTCATCGACATTAGTGATTTGCAGTGTGGTCATAATGCCGATCTCGGTGTCGATGAGGTGCACCGCAAGCAGGCAGTGCTGCAACCCTTGCCCTAAATGGCAGGGGTGGTTGATGGTGACTGGTGGGAGACGTTGGGAACATGCAACGTCACTCCGGAGTGGTGTTTGCACCTTCCCGACTACACCTGCCCAGCCCTGTTTACCTCCTCGGAGAAGCACTTTCTGCAGGGATGTAGCAGACCCTCGCCCTACATTTCCCTGTTGCCTCCGGTTTCCTCACACGAGTTGCCGAATCCACCTGTGGACTCGGATGACTCGCCGAGGGAGCTCGGCTTCATGGTTTGCAAGGGCGTCCTGTCTCCTGAGGAGGCCTCGCAATGGTATGCCATTGTGACAGCCTCTTTGGAGCAGGCCCCCGCCCAACGGGACGGAGTTTGGGATCTGGTCTCCAGCGAGCACTCGCGAGAGTCTTGTTGGGCCAATCCCAAACTGCCTCGCCGTTGGGGTACCCGCCCAGGGAAGCTGGCCACGCTATTGGGACGCGAGACGTGCAAGAGGGCTGCTGAGCTCTCCTCAGCTTAGTGGCCCATGATGCGCAACTTGCACCCTACTACATGGTCATCCTTGGCGGTCGGGGAGGTGGAGGAGACGCCGGTACCCGGGAGGACGCGGGGAAGCAAACTTGGCACACCGATGTAGATCGGTTGCCAGGTACGCTTCCCCGCCGCGGTGACCTCCCTACGCATCTCAGCATGATGCTTATCCTTTCAGATAAGTATGGTGTTGATATGCATGTGGGGAGTCACTTTGGGGAACACAATGGTTTGGTCCGGCGGACCGTTGTGTGTGATCGTGGAGACATGCTTTTGTTTGCCTCCACGATCAGGCACAGAGGTCTGCCCGCCCTTCCGGGGGTAGGGAAGCAGGTGGTCCTCTTCCGCTTCCTTACCCCCGACGAAAGGCACCGCTGGGTGGATGTCGAGTGGTTCATCCTTGATCCGCTGCCACGGACCAAGGCTGAACTTGCCCGGCATCCCGCTGCCAGCACGGACCCCCTGTCCGACCCCTGCGGCATCTCTCACTGCCGGCACATGTTGGCCCTTGGTGAGGGACGGCAGGGCTGTGTGGGCCTACCCCGTCAAGATCAGCTGCAGCCCTGGTTCGCCCCAGTTGGTTCTGATGGGGCAGGGTGCCCATACCATCCTCTGCTGTTGAGTCGACCTCCCGCTGATGCCCCGGATCCCATGGCCACCATGTTTGTGGAATCCGGGGACGTCATGTGGCTCTCTAGGCCATTTTGGATCGACCTCGACAATCCCATGGGTAAACCCGCCATGCTGCCTCAGCAGCATTGGGCACCACCTTGCCGTCCTATTTCAGCTGGGCAGGGCCTGCAGGTGGGTTCCGGGGTTGCTGCCTATTCCAGCGCTAGGGTATATGTCATAGGCTGTTTAGTAGGGGGGGGGGGTTAAGGTCAATATTGGTGGCCATATGCACCTCAAAGGGGTCGCTTGCAGTAGACTGCACGTTCACTGCAAGTTCACTGCAAGCTCTGGTGCCTTCACTAAGCATTCACTGAACGTTCTCTGAACGTTCAGTGCAGGCGCCAAAGCTTGCAGTGAACTTGCAGTGAACTTTCACTGAAGGCGCACTGCTGTTTGATCTCTTCCCGTAGGCCGTGTTCCCACTTCACGAGCCTATGATTGAGCCTACGGGGAAGAGATCATTGCAGTTGAGCAGTCAAGCATCACAGCCAAAGGGGGTGACCTTCCACGAGGGGGTGGCAATATCGGCTGCGGCTAGGGCAGCGGCAGCGGCTGCGCGGCCGCCCCCGCCCCCAGTGGCCCGCCAACTGCAACTTGGGGTTCCGCCGCTGGCCAATCTGGCTCTGGGTGGGCCGGTGCCCTACCCGCAGGTCCGGGAGACACAGCCAGGGTCACCCCAAGGCGGCTTCATTGGTGCACTCGACATTGTTCGAGTGAACAAGCAGGCCGCCCGGCGTATTTCCAGACGCGTTGGACAACGGTCAAGGGCCACTAGCGTGAATCCACTGAGAGGTGGTATTTGTTTGTGTCCGTCGAGGGACAGACGAACTCTCGCACGAAAGTGACGACACAGATCCACTTCCCGTGCCGCATTGATGTGGCACACGATTGCGCCCCTCCGGTCGAGATTGATGCAAGTGGCCGGGGAGCATCTCATTGGGCGGTTTGCATACCGCCTCGCTAGCAAGCACTGGTGCATTGAGCTGGCAGTGACGGGGAGGAGGGGTGTGTTGCAGCGGGGGTTGGGGGGGGTTTGTTGCCCTTTCGGGCAGTGGCATGTTGGGGTGACCAAGCCCCTGAATATTTTTCGGATGCATGGCAAGCCATGCAGGCACATGTGGTGACGTTCGACAGCGCCGCTGGGGGGGAAGGGGGGAGGGATGGAAATGCGATCGATGTAGATGTGGACGCACTCTCGGATGCATCCCATGCGTCGACCGCATCCCATAGGCCGAAGCGCGCGCACACCCCAAGCGCCCAAAACCCCTCCGCACATGACCAAACCAGCGAAGACCCCTCGTGCGGAGAAACCCTCCGGGGTTGGCCAAGGCAAAGGGGGGGGCTTGAAGACACAACAACCCGCCCGCCCCCCCCTCCCCATCCACCGTCCCTCTCGCCACGTACGGGAAGGCTGTTCAAGAGCAGGACGAGTTAGCAGTGGCAACCGCGCATCTACCCGCCCTAGAATAGCAACTGTGGGAGACGGCCAAGCAGCGTGACGACTTGCAAGTCCGGTTGCTTGCCGCGGAACACAAAGCCACAATCGCGCAGGCAGAGCGAGATGTGGCTTTGCGGAACAAGGGCATCAAAGGAGTGCGCAAGGAGTCTGAGGGCGCTGCTTTGTCGCCTATCGAAGTTGCTGGGCCAGGACTTGGTAGTCCCGCCGGTGCACGGATTAGCAGTGATTTTGCACAGTTCCTGGTGGCGGGCCTGCTGGAGTATGGTTCCGTGGTGACCAAGTGCCTGTAGCGGGCACAGAAATGTGTGGGCCAGTTGAAGATGGTTTGTCAGATGGCCCGCACCACATCTCTGCCCGATCTCAGGATTGAGGAACTGCCCACCATCCCCACGTCCCTTGTTGACCGTGTCACACAGGCCGATGCACGGTACACGTCTTCCTGTGTTACCACAATGCAATGCCCTAGGTGGACAAACCCACTGGTGGGCGGGCCGGCTTCAGCACGCCTGACCTGTGGGAAAAGTAGTAGTGACTGGGATGGAGTGTGGCTGTTTGAAAGAAGGGGTGCCCTCCCGAATGGAATCGGCTCGTCATGTGGGCTCATAGGGCCCAGCCCTCCGTCTGGCTGAGAGGCCAGTGAATGGACCAATGATTTGTTTGAAAGAAGGCCTCCCCAAGTAGACACCACTCGTCTTCAGGACTTGCATGCCTTGGCATTTAGTTTGACTTTTTGAAAGCAGGGGTGGCCCCCCAAGCGAACTCGTTTCGTCATGTGGGCCCACAGGGCCCAGCATCCGATGTGGCTGAGAGGCCAGTGAATGGGACATTGCTTTGCTTGAAAGAAGGGGTGGCCCCCCAGGTGGAATCACCTCATCATACGGGCCCAGAGGGCCCAACATCCAATATGGCTGAGAGGCCAGTGAATGGTTTGTCTGTTTGAAAGAAGGGGTCGCCCCCCTTAGTGGACTTGACTGTTTTTAAAAGAAGGGGATGCCTCGTCCTGTGTTGTAGTGCGTGTGAGATGAGGGCAATGAGAACAAAGGCTACAAGAACAAAACAAAGAGCAGTGAACCTTCGCTGAAAGCTCAGCAAGTTCAAGGCAAGCTCTGGCGCGAGAACTTGCAGTGAGCTTGCAGTGAACTTGTAGTCAACGCGCAGCACCCCCCGGGGCCAACTTTTGAGGTGCAATTGGGCACTAGTGTTGACATAACCCCACCTCCACCCCCTCCAACCCCTGGGGCCGGGCACCTTGACGTGGTGTGGAGGCATGGTGGGGTCTCCCCAGCGCGAACGGACCGGAACAGGGGGGGCATCCTCACTGCCCCGGCTTTGCTATGCTCAGCAGATCTTTAGCCAATTCCCGGTAGGCCACCCGCCACGCCCTGATGATGGGCGCTAAAGCGATCGGGTCGCAAGCACGGGGGCTCTCTCCACGTACTAGTGGTTTGGCGGTGGATAGCCCGTGTCCACCTCTGCTCAGCAAGCGGGAACGCTGTCACCTTTCCCAGGTATCTACGCTTTGCACTCTTTGCTCTTGTCTGTCTACGAGCGGATGGTGGGGCGGGCATCCCGTGAACACCTATCCGGTGGGGACCCGCTTTGGTACGCCACCTGCGCTTTGCACGCTCTGCGCTTTGCACGCTTTGCTCTTGTCTGTCTACGAGCGGGTGGTGGGGCGGGTATCCCGTGAACACCTATGCGGTGGGGACCCGCTTTGGTACACCACCTGCGCTTTGCACGCTTTGCTCTCTATCTACAAGCGGGTGGTGGGGCGGGCATCCTGTGAACACCTATCCGGTGGGGACCCGCTTTGGTACACCACCTGCGCTTTGCAAGCTTAGCTCTTTATCAACAAGCGGGAGATGGGGTGGTCGTCCCATAACCACCTATCCGGTGAGGGCCCGCTTTGGTACACCACTTGCGCCTTGCACGCTCCATTTGGCGCGACTCTAGCCGTCACTAAGGTCCACGAATACCTACCGTTGGCGTCCGACGATCAAACAAGTCACCTTGAGACGCCATGTTGGGCGGGGGCCTCTATGCATCTGCTCGACTAGGGTTCCAGTCCCAGGTTGGGTCTGTCGCCGAGGTATCCCGGTTCAGCAAGGGCATTGGTTTGGAGACCAGACCAGGCCCAATTCCTCCTACGCCCGGGATGGACGTGGCTAGTCTAGTTTGTGCTCTTGCATCCCTATCCGTGTGGTCGAGACACAGGGAGTGGGCACCCTTTCCCGGCTATCCGCTGGCACAGGGCTCTGCCGATCGCCGGCAGCTCCTCCTCCCCCCCCCCCCCCCCTGCTACACCGCCTGTGCCATATACCCCGAGCCTTGAAAACAAATTTGCGGGGTCGGGTCCCCCGCCCAAATAGATATCCCCCCACCCCAGCAAAAAAACAGAAGCGTGGCATGTGCAGCCCTAGACTCGTTCACCCCCCCCCCGCCAACAAACATTGTCAACCCCCCCCCCCCCTCCAAAAAGAAACCACAAGCCCCCCCCCCCCATCCACAAGAAAATAATACCTCCAACCGGCCTGATTGCAAAAAAAGTACCTTAACCCCCCCCCCCCCATCCACAAGAAAATAATACCTCCAACCGGCCTGAATGCAAAAAAAGTACCTTAACCCCCTCCCCCCCCGGGAGCAAGCAAAGGCAACGATACGCACCCGAGCAGCACCCCCCACATGCATGTGCTCTCTAAACACACCATGACGTGCATCCAAACATTCATACAGGTATACCATAGGTTTCCATTGACGTGTGTGGGTGGGGAGGACCTCCCTTAGGTCACAATGCCCCTGTTTGTCATAGAGTGTTGCCATCATGCCCGTTGCTGGCCCAGTTTCACAAGTCACCCCGGCCCGTCACCAGAAGCGACGGCTGGCAGACCTGAAGGCGGTGGTGGCTGCATTGCTAGCCGAGCGCTATGAAGTGCAACTCCAACTAGATGGTAGCATACTGCTGGTGCTCGCCGGTGGTGTCACCGGACCGCCCGTGGAGCCGGACTACAAGTCCGATGCCCTCTGTATACTATGGCGGATGCGTAGCATGCGGGTCTCCCGCCGGGACATGGCGTACCTTCTCCCAGACCTTGATAGCCCACTATCATGGGCAGATGTCGTGCCTTGGCTCAACAAACTTAGTGAGCCTACAAGTCATGGTATTTTGGTGACGGAGGGGGTCGTCACCATGCATGGTGCCATGTGTGACCTATGGGCGCGTGTGTATGGGGCGCGAACGGTACCTGCCCCCCATGTGTTGCAACCAGGGGCTCACCACTACACATGGGTCACCATTGGTGTAGATGGCACCAATAGGTGGAATCGTGGATATGTACATTGTGCACTGGGTGCCCTTGGTTGTGGACCCACGAACCTTGCTAGTTGGTGGTTGTTTGAAGGCACGGAGACATGGAAGAAGGTGTTTGCCTTGCAGAATGAATGTGACTTTGACGGACAACTATGAGCTGCGGCAACGGCAAAACTGCCACAGGATGATGGAGGGGTGCGTGCCCCTATGTTTTTCGTACAGGCAGATGGCAAGGCACATGTGTTGCTTGATGGGGGTGATGGCTTTGCGAAGCAAAGCCCGGGAGCAATGGTGTGCCACTGTTGCAGCAAAAACCGTGACACTGTCCTTCAACGCTTTGGCAGTGCGGAGGTTGCCAACGCCGGAATCGAGGGGACGGTGCGTTTCACGGGAGTGTTCCGGGACATCCCGGCTGACCGACGGATTCCCGACTACGGTGCCTATGGCGTCTTGAGAGTGTGCAACTCCGCCTTCTCGGGCACCGTGGGTGTGCTCATGGCACAAGGAGGAATGAGCAGGGGCAACGCTGCAAGATTGGTGTAGCGGGTTGTCAATGGGGCACGGGAGGCCGCCCAGGCGGTGCGGCCCGGAAGATGGGGGGCTGAGAAGGCAAATGCCAAAGGGCATGTCCGCCTTGAGTTGGGGGCCGCCCTGCAGTTTGTGAGGGCAAGGCTACGGGTCCCCGTGTTGCAAACAGTGGGGGGGGACATAGGTGGACACTGGGTGGGGGGAATGGAATGGGTGGTTGTATGCCATGAGTGGTGGTAGGCCTTTGCGTCCATGTGCAAGGCAGCATGGAAGGAGGACTTCTTGAGTGGACAGGAACGGTTGCGGCTGTTCCGGGATTAACGCACCATGGGGGTCAAGCACATTACCCTCGGGTGGAGCAAGACCCTGTGGACTCACATGTGGATTGACCACATGTATGCTTATGTGGCAAAGTGGGGGACATTGGCTAGGTTTAGTTGCTTTAGTCTAGAGGGGAGCCATGTACGGCTCAAGAGGACGCTAAGGAACAGTGGGAGGGTAAGCTTGTTGCACGACATGTTGGGGCTCCAATGTGTGGTAGACAACCACACATTGGATGACAATTTGCGGAAGGAGGGGTGGGACCTGTTGAGTAAGGCGGTGACGAAGCAAAGAGGGTACAAGAGGCATTGTAGGGATTGGACACGGGCTAGACGGGAAGGGAGGGGTAGGGCTGCAATGGTGGAAAGGATTGTGCAAAGAGCATTGCGGCAGAGGGCACCAAAGAGCTGAAAATACTTGACTTCTAACCTACTGCAAACCTAGTGAGCCTTCAGTGACCTTGCAGTGAGCTTGTGGTGAACCCCAATTAACTTGCAGCGAGCTTGCAGTGAGCTTGCAGTGAACTTTCAGTCTGAAGGTGAAGTGAAGGTGAAGTGAACATTTTGCAAGGCGAAGCGGACCAATTCACCTTTTCCAAAAAAGTACCCCCATTGTCAAGGTACCCCAAAGTAGTCATGGGGATCACCTTTGGGGCATCCAATGACATACCCTAACCCTCAAAGGCAACACTCTTGGTGCTACAAGTGTCTATCAACCATTGCCTCGCCTTAGCTTCGCCTTTTGTGCTTGACTACAAACTTACTTCACAAGTCCAGGTGAACCGTAGGTACAAAGAGACACGGTCTCGAAGACCATCTGTCACCTACAACCACATCCACATGCCGTGTGGTAGACTATGGTCCTCGGGTGAAACACCCCGAGAGCCATAAAGACGACTTCCCAGATTGTGCTGGTGTCTACTTGGAGGTGCATCATTAATTTGTTTGTCTAGTACGCGCTCAGCAGTGCCGCCATGCGGCAGATAATACTTCCTCCGGGGCCGCTTGCATTTTATGTTTCATCCCCCTACTTGCCGCCTCCCGCAACATTTGGTTGCCGAGTACCTTGAATCCCACAAACTTGAGTCTTAGTACACCTCTGCAGCTTGCCATACATCAGTTAGGCCATCCAATGTATTAAGAGGCATTCCTCTTTGGCGGGCACACAGTGTACTCTGTACTAGGGTGCCCCCTCATCTTGTCTTTCCAATACTTCCCCGGGTGCAGCCTCATTAGCCACTGGCATTGGTGTCTCATTTGAGTACCACCATGATACATACCTATGAGTCGGTCACGCTAATGTCTTGGTATTCCAGAAACCTTCACATGGCTTGGCATGCAAGGATGGCATCCCATGATGCTTTCGTCCCATGAGGTCACTTCTTTTTTGTTGAATTACACGAATAGGTTGATACCATGTTGTGATGTACAAATTCAACGTTGGAACGTTGTGGTACCAGTTCACCTTGCTTTGTAGAAAATATGTTTCCCCCGTGCATTGTTTTTTGAATCCTCTACCCACATTTCCAATCATGATAGGCGAAATCAACATTGATACTATGGACCACTATAGATTCTGAACTTGTTAGGTTCAAATTCATATTGAGGTAAATGGGCTTCGATGTACAGGGGCACAGTCTGCTATTTGTAGACACTGTCAGCATGTTGTCTAGAAGAGACGGTATTGAGTAAGGGGCCCCTTTACAGGAACGGTCCAATGGTTGCCCCGTCCCTGTTGCCCCCATGGCCTGATGGCACGGTTGGAGTTGGGGGTTGGATTGGGGTGGGGGGGCTGGGCTGGTCGTCTGAACTGCTGTTCCCTACTCTCCCCGCCTTCCCTCCCTGTCCGCCTTGCTTCCTCCCTCTCAGTGATCCTGCCAGCCCAGACCTCTGTTGCTGAGGCATTTTTCCCCGTTGAGAATTCTACCAGCTCCCCGCAGGACACAGTTCTCTGGACCTTCTGGAGCCTGGGTGTGGCTGGTGTCGGCTGCAAGTTGGGACGGTTGTGGCGAGATTCCCCCAATTCTGCCCATCCCTGCATCGTCTGGCGAAGATCTCCCGGGCCTTGTGCGTTGGTACTCAGGGCTTGCACTCTTGACCGTTGGCTGGGTAGAGGAGGGTCTGCACAATCCCTTGCTTTGAGGATTGGTCTCTCTTCTTGGGTACTTTTGACAAGCCCAACTATATCAAAGAGGCTCAACTGCTTAGGCGTTAGCTGTTGCATGCCTACAATCACTGCTGCGAAATTTTTGTTAACTTTTGCATTTGCTTTTTGCACTTGTTCCACAGTCGTCCAGTTTAAACGCTTTTTGGCACCTCTCATGGGCTTCCTCACCATTTTTGAAAAATGATTTGTGATCCACAGTTGACACAACATGCGCTTTGCTGTTGTTGCCCCAAGCACAGGCACCCTGTGCGCCGTTGTGCTCTCCGCATAGCGCAGGTGCAAACCCCCACCTCTTGAAGATTGCGCCACTCGCAAATCTTCGCTCGTCTATGACAGCACTGACGGTCTGCAGTGAGATGGTTGGATGACACGGATGTGCATCTTGCACATTTGATCCGATCCAAACCAGGCAGCTTTTTGGAAGATGCTGCTGCTGTTGAGGGTTTAGGGTTCCAGCGCTGTGTGGTGTTCCACTGCACTGTTAACAGCACTGTTAACAGCACTGTCGTGAATGTGATCGGGATCGCGTTCAGTTGAAAAGCAACGGGGGTGATTTCAGGGTACATTCAGGTATAAGCTCGGTGGTGGAATTGTTTGATGATTGCAAAGCGGGTGGCCTGATGCATGGCGGCGTTATCTTTGTATGCAGTTGCCGTCGATGAATCTGCTTTGACTGTGGACATTTCTGCACCAGTGGAGCAAATCACAGAGACCATTGCAGACTGGCTGGTCCAAACGGTTCCAAATCCTCCAGTATGCAGTCCCTCAGAGGGCCCTTCCAAAGACTGAATTGTGGTGATTTGTTGTTCGCGGCGTGTTCTCAACGAGCAACACATATCGCACGCTGGATTGATGTAAGCTGTGCTGGGAACGTGACCTTTGCCCGAAATACCTGAAGGACAAGGGGCAGGTGAAGCATCTACCGCAACGCTCTGGACCAAACCGATGGCCCTGATCAAGATTTGGACGTGAGTCTGCTGCTCTATCGTTTATTGATTGCTTCTAGCCGTCATCATGTACTGTTGAATAATTGGCCTAAAACAGTAGCACCGGCATTGCACACGAATGCCTCAGATTCCTTAGAAGTGTATGACGACGACATTCTTTCAAGCTCTGAAGTTGCTTGACAAAATCTATGACCTGGTCACCCGAGCAGTCTTCCTCTGCTTGTGTCTGGTGTGGGGGGCTCCTACTAACCGTGGCAGTGTCCTTTACACAAACCTTCATTCCTTTCGGACTTCCAGGCATTGTAAGCGTTGCTGCAGTGTCAGGCAGTGCAGGGCTCGTGTCGCCTGGTGCGACTGGTCTCAAACTTGCTAGGGCTCTCAGTGATTGGTCTGGAGTGGACCGTGCTGTGTCCATCCATGGTTTGGCAGGGACATGTGCTGTGTGATAGAAAATGAGCAGCACAGCGCAGTGTTACACGCAGGCGCATGCTACTTCCATGCAGTGCCCTCTGCAGGCAGTGCAGTCTGCATGGCCCACACCTTCAAAATCACAGTGAGAAACGTGTGCAAAGAAAGTTTATGTACAGTGCTGGCTTTTTGGGGCCAGTAACGCATACATCTGTCTGTGTTTCTGCGTGGCACCTCGTTCTGAAATTCCGTTCCAGAGTTTCCCAAATTGTGTTCTTGGGAGGTTCCAGCACATTGCATACTTGGGGTTAAGGTGGTGGTGCACTGACTATCAGGCGAGTCAGACTCCCATACATCTGGTCTTGTTGATCCATGTTTTGGTGGTAACACTTGAGCTAGGGTGTATAACCGTTCAATATGCCCGTATGGGTCAGACTTTCATATTTCTGTGCCTGGTTTGGGCTGAGACTTCAGGTTGCTGGTGGATATTGGGGCTGGATTTGCTGCTTTGGAATTTCGGTAGGGGTTCAGTATACGGTTCTGTGTGACCCTACCTCTTGCCACAGGTAGTTTGTTCTGGCTTTGGGTAGGTCTTTTTCACAATCCAATGCTTGTTCTTATTTTGGACCGAAACAAGTAATTATAACCGTTTTATTTTCTCCCAAAACAGCAGATCAGCACTTTCAACCATGCACACAGCAGCAGACCAGAAGGTGGGAACAGTTGCTAGCCGAAGCCACTCCGTACCTTTTCCCGCAGGCGTCCCGGGAAGCAGCCGGGCGAACAAGTTGCAGGGATATCATGATCTCTCTTCTGCTAGGGACATTGCTGTTATGGCACAGTAAAGAGGTGGTGCAAAATAAAAAAAACCCAACGTTGCGGACAAACCCCCCCCATGTGTGGACTGGTGAATACCATAAAACCCCCCACTTTGTACCAAAAAACCCCCCGTTCTGGCACAAAATGTACCAAAAAACCCCATGGCTAAAATCTACCAACCCGCCCCCCCCCCCCAAATGTACCAGAAGACCCCCCGGGGGGTTTTGTTTGTACATTTTTGGGGGTTGTACAGGGGTTTTTTTTGGAATTTGGCGGGGGTTTTTTGGTACATTTCGGGGGGGGGTTGGTACATTCCGGGGGGTGTTTTGGTACATTTCAGGGGGTTTTATGGTACTTTTTTGGGGGGGTTTTGGTACAATCAGGGGGGTTTCGCGGTGCAATTAAGGGGGGTTTTATGACACAGCTCAGGGGGTTTCAAGTACACATCTGGGAGGTTTCAGTACATTTTGTCTGGTGGGATTTTTTGCAGTACCCTCTGGGAGTAATTGGGGTGTGGGATCCTAGGCAGGGTGTTAGGTACATCCTCAGAACTGTTAGCCCCCCCAGCCCCCCCTGAAACCAGCCGGTAAGCGGCGGGTTGCTCTTTTGAGCCATGCCGGTAATGCATGGTGTCTTTATCTGACACTGATTCCTGATGTCTGACTGACAGCTACTGACTGTGATTGTCTGACTAATGTAGTCAGACATGATGTTCTGTTTTCTGTTTCAGACACAGTGTGTGTCTTGAGGTTTAACCAGGTTTGGCATAGAGACTAAAGATGCACTTATGCCTGACTGTGGAGTGCATTGCCTCTGGTTTGCATTTGTCTGTTTTTTAATTAGGTCACACACCCCTGAAATCGTATGCCCAGGTCTAGCTTTGCTTGTAGTGCATGTGGCTGGTCCATTCAGGCAGATTTCAGGCATGAAAGTAGGAGAGAGAATGGAAGGTCATGGAACTAAATGTGAGTGTCCTCTCAGTGTTTTGCTTGGGTGTAGGAAGGGTGTGTGAGTTGTAGAAAGTGGTGGAAAGGAGGAAACCCCGAGGTAACCCATCCTGGGGTCTATGGTCCACAAGTGTAGCATACATGGGGAAGACAGCTTTTTGTTTGGTAGAAAGGGTGCTTTTGTTGGTGCATATCGGATTTGCTGGGGTCCACTCCGGCAACGTCAATAGGGTTCTTTTTTTGGTATAAATGGGGGTTTTTTTGGTACATTTGGGGGGGTTTTTTGGTACATTTTGGGGTTTTTTTTGGTACAAAGTGGTGGTTTTCCGTCAGGCACCAAAGGACAAAGGACACCCGCCACCCGTTCTGGACAACCCTGCTCCCGCCCATCAACAAAAAACCCGCCGGCGTATGGAGGTTTTTGTGTACCTTACCACAAGGCACATTGCAAGCTTGTTGGAACTGTTTCAAGGGGCGAACCCCCCCCCCAAAAAACACGGGACCAAAATGGCCAAAAACGTTATAACCACGGCCATCTACACGTTTTGGAAGGGGAGGGGGCTCGTAGTATGTAGTGTGTATAGTTGGATGTACTCTCCATTGCTTATTGCCCACGAAGGTCCAACAAACATGCGACCATTCTTGAACTTTGTTGTGGCAACCGGTGTCCATCAGCGTTTTGGTACAGCGGGCAACCCGTCGCCAGTTCCGGAAACACCTACATGGTGCGGGTTTTTCCCACCAATATATCTCACCAAGGCTGGGATTGCAAATCTGGAGTCAAGACTAAGGCTTCCTACAATTGATGCACTATCTTTGGCATATCTTCATATGGCCCGCAAATGTAAAACTAACCCCTTGTTGCACCAATGATATGTCTTTGCATCTTGGTTGTGGGCATTTTGCTTCGTGCAACAACAACAGTAGCACCTCTCGTACCTTGGGGTTGTGGTTAAGTTGTGGTTATGCATCAACCGGGGCAGCTGGGTTGTTGTGTGTGCAATGTACGAGTTGTGCACCAAGTGGTCGGTGTTGTCCCCATAGTATGGCACCGCCGTTTGGCGTACTGCTTCTGGCAGATGTGAGATGTGGGGCGGTGGCCTTGGAGGGTCCATCCTCTCCGTACTGTGTTTGTAGCGTCTTGGAGCGTTCGTAGCGGATGTTGTAGCGTTTGGAATTCCGTGGCCCTGTTCAGTACTGCTTGGAGAAAGTAGGCTAATGCTCGGGTGTAAAGTGCGGAGATGCACGCCATAACATGAGCCCTGGCCAGTGGTTGCACACGTTTAAGCGGTAGTGTGACGTTCTTAAATTGGGTCGCACGCTGGATCTCCAGATACATGGTGGTGCCTACCGGTGTCATGGGCGGGTCATTGGGACGTATGGATGGTGGCTGGAGGTTTCCTAACGTAATGGTAGTGGATATGATGTCATGTAGGAGAAGTTGATTGCTCTCACGGTAGTCGGGGACGTCGTGTAGTACTGCTTTTGCCCGGTTGGTGGTAGAATTTGTATGCAAGTGTTGTTTTACGTTCGCCATCACCATTGCCATGTCACCTACAAACGGCACCGGTGTGGTTTTCAATGGGTATAGATGTCAAGGTACGTTCGCCGGAGGTAGACAAGGAGGGTGGCCCATAGGATTAGGAATGGTCTTTTTGCTCCCCTTTGTGGTACCCCCTTGGCCGGATCGACCCACGGAGTGGTTCCTACCTTTGTAGGGGCTACCAGAACCATTTTCGTTAGCCTGCAGAGGCAAAGACAAGCCCAGCTGGTGTTGCACGTCACGTTGCCGTAGCTTGACTGCGTTTTCTTCCAGAAATCCTCCACTATGGGCGTTGTTCACCAATAGGATATGGAGCACACAACAACCCAAAACAAATGAATGCAATTTCGCTGCGAAAATTGAATATTCTTTGCAGCCAGGTTGACATTGGCAATGCACTCCACAGTAACGGACCACTGCATCTGTATACACGGTCTGCACTTGCACATGCTTCTTAAAAGTACAGGGAGAAAACAGGAAAACTGGCATACCATATAATGCAAAGTGATC
Organism: Eutreptiella sp. 'Long Island Sound 2002'; assembly: GCA_964036045.1. Taxonomy (NCBI): domain Eukaryota; phylum Euglenozoa; class Euglenophyceae; order Eutreptiales; family Eutreptiaceae; genus Eutreptiella; species Eutreptiella sp. 'Long Island Sound 2002'. The sequence goes on from OZ038386.1 coordinate 49,106,227, forward strand.
AAAAAGGTAGTTGAAGCAAGCGACAAAAAAATGGCAAACAGTGCAATTAGCATGAGCGTGAAGGTAGCGCGCGCCTGTCCGTCATCGCAATAGCGGCGACGCACCGGCAACAAAGCACCATCAGGGCACACTACTCCTCAGATTTCGCTCAATGTGCCCGGCCGGCGCAAACCCTACCCACCGACCCGGGCAGCCGTTCCACACCGGCGGCGGTAGAGAGAGTATGGCAGGGGGTATTAAACTAAGGTATAGACTGTGGAAAACATGAATGGTATCAATGGCAGTGGCAAGAGAAAAGGCTAAGAACACCAACCATGGGATCGTAAATGAAAATGAAACAGCTTGACAAGAAAAGGCGAAAGGAAGGTTCAAGAAGGGAGAAACAAAAAGGGAAAAGTCGCAAAAGGTTGTTCAAGAGGACGTGGAACATTAGACCCATTGGACCTTTTGAGAAAAGAATATGGAAGAAATAGTGACCGTGTCGATACACACGACAGTGGATTTGAGGGTGAAACCCCACTCGGTGAAGAAGCTGCGAATGCGATTTCATAATGGAGTAGAGGTGCAAGCACAACTATTGGAGGACGTGCGACCACAATATACTCTTTTCAAAGTTGGATGGTTACTTGATGACGCTCTGTATGAGTCCGTGCACCCATGATAATTCTGCATAGCATACAAGAAGACGAAAATTCCCGTTGGCAGGCGTAAATCGTCCCTACAAATGTGGTGAATTGGGTACTCCACCGGGGTTACTACCAAGCAAGCGGTATCCGTCGGAGAGCTACTACACCCTACAATGCGGACATCCGATACGGCATTATCTTGCGTCCGCAAGATACGTGAAACACATGCAGAGCGTACATGGTTTGCATGGAGAACTTGCGAGGCAGTGGTTGGTCTTCAGGCTCCCAGATGCGTTTTTGTAGATTGGTTGTTTTCTTTAATAATATGACCCCTGGCCGCTTGAAGCATTTGGGACCACATGTATCTCCATGCCCACCAGAATCACTTTCAGAGGATCAATATTCGACAGCGCTGGCAAATTCGGAGAACGACGGCAAAATAGAGGAGATTACCCATGTCAAACGGAGGGGAACCTTTTTTGCAATACTAGCAAGCAAGCGATGAAGCTTGGGCGGCATGCCAACTGGGATACGTGCCACTGGCGAAGAACTCCAAGTCGGGTAGCATGCCAACTGCTAGGCTAGGGACGACCTATCTGGGACCCATATTGCTGAGAAAGTTAGAACAGGCTTTCACTGTTGATTGCTTTGATGATATTGTTTTGTTGATGCCCTTGCTTGCTCCTGCTGCTGCTTGAAGTAGTTCAGGTTTTCCAAACAAATAAGTTTTGATGAAATCAACCCAAATAAGTACCAACAGTTGCAAGGCAAAGGACCACAGGATCAAATCCACAACATGAAGGGCTGCGAAAAAAAATAGACACTCAGAAAGTTGGAACATATCCTACAAACATGGAAAAACTGCCCACATGGGCATCCTCTCTTTTATAGTGCCATCTAGAGATGTGCACTCTTTGTTTTGGGTCCCATAGGTGCTGATGTGGCATGGCTTGTGGCGCTGAGGTCACTGCCATGTCACATGGGATATTCCTACTTAGCTAGGCTGACTGGGAATTGAACCCAGGACCTCTCAAAAAGAGGTGCCACAGCCCCCTAGGGTGCAGACCACTAGGATAGCTCAGCATTCATGAGAAAATATAGAAAAATGTATAGGCGCTTAATCAATGTCAACGCCTCAGTCAGTCCAGGAAATGGTGTATAAGATCAATCAGTTGGGGGGTCAGGGGTCCACACAACATCCAAAGATCAATGCTTGGTTTTATAGGTCAAAATGTCTTGTCACCCCTTTTTGGATAGGCCAATACTAAGATAAACATGTGTTATGCCTTTAGGCCTCTTTATAACAACTAAAGCTAACCTTTTGGCAGGGAAATACACTTTTTCTTACTCCCCCCTTGTGCTGTGGTGGCCACCACTGTCGCATTTTAAAGGAAAAAGGGAATTTTTCTTGGCCTCCCCATGGCTTCAACATCTATTGAATATTTCCTATAACATCCCTAGCATTGGAAAGAAGGCGTTGCATCAGGGCAGTCGCCAGGTTCTGCTGAGTCATAAAAGACAGTTACAGCTCCCACTGCGCTCACTGGCGTCGCTGGGGCAGCTGTGGCTCCGTAGGGGATTAGAATGGGCATGCCAATTCTTGTGTGCATAACCCTATCCCTCCAAAACGCAAAACGCAGTGCAATACGCAAAACCCAACGCTGGATATGACCAGGGCACACTGTCTGGGGTCTCAATGAACCTGCTGTAAGACCTGATCTGTCCTTAGTGTGTTGAAAATTAATTTACCCTCATGGGGGTTTGAGATTCAGGACAGTGGTCCAGGAGTCAGTGTTTCGGCCTGAACACGGCCTACTCCATTGTTTGCGCTCCAGGATATCTGCAGAGAAAGGACGAAGGGTTGAGGGACTGACAAACAAGCAACGATCGACGCAAACACCAAAATCCGTCAAATGACGGCCTAGAATATTTCGGACGGCACACACCTGTCCAGAATCTTAATGTGCATTAAATGCACATTTTTACGCAATTTATTTTCATCACGAGAATTTCGAAATTCCTGGATTTACACGCAGAGAAAGGCGGCGCGCCGGAGCGCATCCTAATTGGGCGCCGGAAAAGACAAAAAAAAAGATTATGACAGTATGCCACGTAATAATAAGAAAATGACGAGACACACAATAAATGATAGACGTAGGAATTCCACGTCTGCCTCTAGGAGCAACAAAGAAGAATGAATCCAAGAAACTCAAGATGAATTCAAAGAACAGGACATAAACATACAGGTCTTGTTTGCTTCGTATGCAGCATGCACATTGCTTGTCTCGTGTTATCGTGAACGTGCAGTGTAGCAACGCAAACATAGTGTAGAGGGACAGATTAGAAAATTGAAAGATGATTAGAGGTGAGATCGGGTGATTAGAGCATGCACACGCGTGCATAAACGCTTGCTTCGCTTGTGTTTCGTTTCTTCTCTCCCTTGCTTCGCGTTCCAGCGGTAGGTAAGGTAGGTAAGCCCAGGAGGGAGTTCGTAATTGAGGTGTGGATTGGTAGGAAAAAAAGTGATTGTAACGAAAGATTAGAACCTTCGTGCATACCGGTGCATTCACATGATGCGTTAAAGGGTAGGCCACGCGTGTTGCGCACGGTAAAACCCTTGTTTAGGTTACCCAGGGGCTCCACCCTACGTTCTTTAAGAGAACGGGTGGAGTTCCCTAAGCTTGCTTGCTTGTACTTGGGTTCAGGAACCTCCCTTCTTGTATGTTATACCCCCTTCAAATGTACTTAGCATGGGGTGGTGCCCCGGCCCAGAACTTTGTTTCGAACTGGTCTACGCAACAAAAAAAAAGGAAAAGCGTATTATAGGGCAGCCTTAGAAGCGTATAATACGTGGAGGCTGTCTCGGTTCCTCAGTCTTGAACCCAAGTCATTTGCCTCTGCTTTACAGGTGGGCAGGTCAGGGTGAATTGGTGCAGCTGCAGTCGCCTTCGGCGACTTTTGATTTTTATGCCCAAGCTAAAAGGGGCGCTGATCACACAATCAACAAACTGCACCTCAGCCAGGAGTGGCAAGGGCAGTCCGACATCCTCAACATCCACGCTGTGCACGCAACCTGAGCACTCCTTCCCTCCAAGCCCTAACAGGGAAACGCGTTGTGGCATCCCTGTTAGGCCACAGTCGCTTGGTAGCGCTGTGTTCTCTTGTCCCTTTCACAGGTAGGCCACTAGGGCCTGTGACATGCTCAGCATCAACCCCAAGTAGCGTGTGAGTGTAGGTGTGGCAAGCCAGGGTGAGGGCTTGGGCCTCAGAGCCCGCTCATCCTTGGATGGCTGGTGCCACTGTAGTGAGTGTAGGACCTGTAGTGTGTGTGTCACTGTCCCGCCTGTTCCCTGAAATTTTATCAGGGTTTTGGTGGGCAGTGGCAGTGGTAGTCTAGGTTTTGGCCACGTAGCAAACAGGCGTTTTCATGCCTCATAGCTTTTGGCCACCCCTCCCCTGTAGTAGGCAGGCAGGTAGGAAAAACCAATACCTTGGCGTTATAGCTGGGTATTCCCCCAAGGACTTTTGGTGCCAGCACAGAAATTGAGCACCTAGGGGCGGAGAGACCCAGGGCGTACCCCGTGGCACCGGTAAGACATCCGCCTGGTTCAGCAAGGGTGCAGAATCGGGTATAATTAGGACACCATTTCTGCAGCTTGCTCATAGGTCCTTAGGATCAGCACACTCACACACACGTAGGCAGGTATAGGAAGGGTTCAGTCCCTAGGTTTCTTCTGGGAGGCAAGCGTCTCAGCAAGCCTCAGCAACTATCCTAGGTTGTTCTGGGACAAGTAGTCTACCAGAACAAAATTCAGGCGTCCCTCAGGAAGAACAAAGGCAGAGAAGGGTTCCCAGGTAGCTTCTTCAACTCCAAACCCTTCCCAGAGGGTGAGGAAACGCCACCCTTGGCGATAGCGGTGTCGGATGACCGACTTCACGAGGTGGAAGCCTTCCTTAGCCATCTCCTCTGCATTCATGTTGGGGAGTTCTCCTCCTACTTCCATTTGGCGGGCAGCGCCCTGTAGGTCCAGTGCGGCAATCTCCTCGTCGTTTAGTTCCCATTCTTCCCCACAGAGGTCCTCAGGGTCGTAGTAGCGCTTGAGCTGTTGAGCAGCGCACACCAGGGTCCCCCCTAGTCAGGGAGAACACCACACGGTGATACGGTGAACATCCACACATAGGATCTTGTAGAGACCAAAGTAGGGGTCATCGCTGGTGGAGCGTGGCCGGGCGGGTAGCCGGCTGTGGTGCACCAGCACCCAGTCTCCCTCTTGGTAGGAGGCTGGTACCCTGTGCTTGTTCTTCTTGTTCCACTGGCGCTCCCTCACTCTCTGGAGCATTGCCTTGGCCTTGTCTACCTTGTCTTGTTGCTCCTTCACCCACTTACCCACAGTGGAGTAGGAATCCTCAGGATAGGGAGCGTGTAGGAACCACGCCGGGCGTCCCATGAACAGCTCATGGGGCGTATAGCCAGTTGACGAACTCTCTTGGGAGTTCATCATCAAGGATATGACGGGGAGCAGTCTCACTCTGTCTTTGGTGCGCTCAGTTTTGCACCATATCCTTACGTTCTCCTTGAGAACACGAATCTGTCGCTCACATAGGGGGTTACTCGTATGAGTATAGGGAATCCCCGTTGACACCTGGACATTGAGGGACCTCAGGACTCTCTTGTACCAACCAGTGTCGGAGCGTACTCGGACGTCATCTTCTGAGTTGATCTCTTTGGGTGCCCCATAGACACAGAACCACTCCTCCAGGAGTATATTGATGGTCTCCTCGCCGGTGATGTGTTTGATACATGGGAACACCCTGGTAAACCTGGTCAGCCCACAGGTTACCACTAGGGCAAAGTCATAGCCCCCGAACTTAGGTATCTCTGTGTAGTCCACGTAGAGAACACTGTTGTCACAGTGGGGAATAGGGAGAGTCGAATAGAGACCTCTATCCCTGATATCCCCAGGTTTACAGGACCGACACGGGCACTTGTCCACGATAGGCTGGAAGGTTCTCCGCAGCTGGTCATCTGTCCACGCAGAGTGGAACCACTGCTTGAAAAGCCTCGGGGTACGGTTGGCCCCCACATGACCACTGGACTCATGGGTCCACTTTAGGAGCGCCGGGACTCTGTTGCTAGGCACAACTATCCGGTTCTCATGCCAGAGGTAGGTCTTGTCCCGTACTCATTGTTCCTGGTTGACCAGGACGGGTTCCAGACGCTTCTCCAGGCACTTGTAGATATTCCCAAACTGCTTCAGGTACTGCACTTGTCGGAGTCCATCTAGAGGTCTGATCATGGTCATGTTCACGTCCAGGTGTACATCCATACGGATGAACGCCTCCTTGGCTAGGTCCTCAGACCTGGCACCAATCATGTCGTCGAAGTTGTTGCGGCTGATGTAGTCCGCACACTCGTTCTTGACGCCCTGGATATGATGTACTGAGAGCCGTAGCTGGCTCAGGTAGGTCCACCAGCGTCGGAGCTTAGCCTTCTCAGGTGGGAGTCCCTTCTGAAAGGTGCGGACCGGTTCTTGGTCGCACAGCCAAACCACTGGGTTACTCCCCAACAGTCGGGACTGAGAGGATAGCACCAGCATACCCGCGAGCATTTCCTGCTCATAGGTAGAGTAGTTACCCCGGGCCTGGTTCCATTTCCAGTTACAATGACCCAGGGGAACCAGGACCCATTTGTCGTCCGGGTAGCTGTGCTTGAGAGTACCATCTTGGTTGAGTCCATCAGTACCCCATTGGGAAATGGCCGAGTCGAACTCCTCCTTCTCTAGTGCTTGCCACTGGAACAACGTTCCACCTCCGCCCACATTGCTGGCGTCAGTCACCAGAATAGTCTCCTCTTGTGCTCTAGGCACATCCAGGCACTTAGCGTTGGCCACTTTGTCCTTGAGCTCGTCAAACGCTTGTTGTTCTTGAGGGCCGCAGCGCCAAGTAGTACTCTTCTTGATGAGGTTGGTCATGATGGCGCTGGTGTAGGTGAAATTCTTGATGTGGCGGTGGTAGAGGTTGCAAGCCCCAATGAAACTGCATACATCATGGAGCCCTTTCCTGGGATCTTCATGTCGTACCTTAGCATCCATCAGGGGTTTGGCCTTAGAGGCCGGTGGGGTCCAACACCCATAGCCAATGTCAAACCCCAGGTACTGCATGGTCTCCTGCATGAACTCACACTTCTCCAGTTTGAGTCTGGTGTGGTTCTCCTGGCAGACCGCAAAGAACTCGCCCAAGAGGATTAGGTGGTCCTCTTGGGTACTCGTTCCCAGGCATACATCGTCGATTTGTGCCTCCATCTGGGCGCCCCAGGATATGAGTTCTTGCACCACAGGTCTTCGCCGTAGGATGGAAGTGACATTGAGCCCCATGGAGTATATATTTTGAACTCAGAATGTACTTTATTTGAACTCAGATCAGATTCAGATCATTCATCATCATCATCATTCATCATGCATCATGTGTCATGTGTCATGCATCATGTGTCATGACATGCTGGCGCCCTAGCATGTGTTTTTCACATTCCAACCCAAAACCTCGCTTTCGCTCAGAACTAACACAACCACAACCCCACTCTTATGGGTTCCTAAGAAGGTTATACTATTCATTTTTCACAACTCTTTGAATTTGGAGGATCACATTTTTGGGATCATAGATTGTCATGCATGTCATGCATGATCGACTCATTTTGTGAGTCACCACACATACTACCTTCGAAGGAGTCTATGGCCCCTAAGGGACCTCTTTTTACTCTACAACCCTTTTCCATGGTTGTCCCCACTTCTACATGTATTTTAATCCCTATTTGGTGGGTCCCATGCATGTTTCATGTATTCAGGAGTTCCAAGAGTATACCTAGGCCTAAGCCAAGCCCCAAACACGAGAGGAGAGAAGAGAGATAGATAGAGGAGAGGCGCCTGGGAGCGACACCAGGGAGCACGTGGTGCTTCCTAGGTAAGTCCTAACTAGGTGTATTTTTACTACACGAGGGATATTTGTATGGTGAGAGTGGAAGAGAGGTAAGGATTGAACATGAGTGTAAATAATGATTGTGTTTCATAGTCCCTTTTTGCTATGGACTAAGCTGGAAGACTACAGTTCTATGAGCCGGTTACTTTGCTGTTGTTGAGGAGGGTGCCAAATCTGACTGGTAGCAGAGAAAACCTGCTCTGCCTAAATCCAGTACCCTTGGATTTAATTTCGATTCAATTCCAGCCTGGAAATTTAGTAAGGGACGGAGAAGAATTCCTGAACTCAGAAAATCGAGTCTGAAAAATTGAGATGGACCCTGTGAGAACTCCAAGCAGCCTAGAAGCTACGGGCGCTTCTGAAAACGACGTGCAAGTCTTGATGCCTGTCTCCGATGAGGAACCAGTCGCGCCTACCATGGCCGGGTTCGGAACCCCAGAAGTACCTCTTGACGGATCTTGATTCGAAGCCTATCGCTTTCCTGCGCCTACATGTCCTGAGTATGCAGAAGCTGTAGCCCCACGTCCGGAGCCTTCAGCGAGTAACATGACGACAGCTGAACTAGCGAAAGCTATGGAAGTCCTATCGTTGCTCAACCAGAGTGGTCGGTTGCAACAGATGGTTCAAGAAATCGAACACCATGAAGGTTCATTTACCAATGCCCCACAGACTCATGAGTTGGGGACCATATCGTCTTCGACTAATCCTATTCAATCGGTGCCATGGCGTTCTAATGTGACTCACGCCACTATGCCCCAACCCCCTATCCATGGAGAACCTATTGTGCATGGAGTGCCTACCGGAGTTCCTGAGCCTAGGTTTTTCTCTGAGCCTCACGCTCCCAAAAGGCCTCATGTTTTCGAAGCCTCTCCTTCTTCGGAAGAGAGCACTATCCTTTTGTCGACCTTGCAACAACTCAAGGGTGGTCTTGAAAACTGAGAAAATAGGACTAGTGCTAACAGTAAGAAAAAGTCACTGCCTTGTCTTTCTTGGAGGGCTTGATCCAGGCGAAGCCCCCTTTGAAACCCATTTGTTGATGCTAGGACTAACTTAAGTATTTTTGTCACTCTTTTGAAGCTTTTAGTACACTTTCTCAAAGTAACTAGGGTTATAACCCTAGCCCCCCATGAAGTTTACCCCTAGCACTCAACTGAGCGGAGGTATCTTCCTTCATGGAGGATATACCGAAATAAAAGAGGCATTTCATGCTTTAGGCCTTGGAGGTTAAGCCTAGTGGTCTCCCACCCCAAGACCCCTATACTCAATTGTTACTACCACTTAATTTGGTTCTACCTTTTAACTGTTTCTGAATTCAGTTGCTTGGCCAAGTCATATTCTGTGTCTGGCCCGACACCTATGCCCCACATTCCTAACCAGCACCATTTCTCCCAAAACAGTGCACATGAAGTGCTTGATGCTATTTTGGAGGCTAGAGTCAGACCAGTTTTCATATAAAATCTTTTGTATTATCCATTTGTGATTGAATCCTTCTGTTTATACCTGCTTTGTCTATCTGCAGCCCTTCCGTGTTACACTGGATTTCAAACTATTCATTGATTCGATCCACATCCTGTTCTTGCTCTACTTGCTCCTTTGGTTTTGGGATTTCACCATCAAAAACCTGCAGGATTTCATCAAAATCTATAGCGCACTAATCAAGGACATCTTTCTGGTAGCAGAGGCAAACCCTGAGAACCTTTCGAACCGACTCTGAGCAGAAGCACAAGAAAAGCACACTGAAAAGCACATTGAACATGTCCACTCAACTGTCCTCCCGAACCTGGCTGATCAGAAGTGTACAAGTGCAACATGGCAGTGTAGCCCACCCAAAGAGTGAACCGCCAGTCAGAGCAGCATTTGGGTCTCAGGAAGATCCAGAGCACAGAAGGGCGGAACTAAATCCGCCCAGAACAATCCCATTAACCATGGAAACCTTAGCGGCCCATGGTGAAGACAGCCTGCAAAGGCTCCGCAGCCGTGTCGAAGCTTCCATCGCCCGGTCGGCTTGTCCGGCCTCGTCTTCTACCGTACTTGGAGTTGGTCCTGAAGAACAAGAGGACCTACGAAGGAGGATGGACGAGGTCATGCTACACGAAGAGTATCACAAGTCCACCGTAGGAGAAGATGGAGAATTACCTCCTGATGCTCTCGGGTTGCCGCCCCAAACTGAGATGGGCTCCTTCCTCTATTCTGGGCCATCTACAGACATGCCGGACACAGTATCACTACCGAGACGACCGAGAGTACACGAACACCCGAGAGCAAGGCATCCAGACCTGCCAATAATGGATCCTCTTCGCCCAGAGCCCACCCATGGGGCTCTGGATCGTACGGCCGAACCTTTGGCCAAACTTCTATCCGGATCGGAAGACCCGGATGTGACAGCTCTGTCAGAGGCTGTCAAGGCTAAATTGGGTATCACTGAACCCTTACCCAAGCCAGCGCTACTCTCACCTTCACCCCGATTGAGCACGTTGGCTGATGATCTCAAAAGATCAAGGGTGTCCAGGTTGCTACCCAAGGTCAGTTGCCCCAGCCCTTTTCATCCTCGCGCCAGGACAGTCCCTATTGCTGCACTACAGGACGTGCCGGTGACGGAGACTGAGAAAAGAGGGCTGTCAGCCCTGGCACCTCTTGCCGGCGTATCTCCTTTTCCGTCTGGTCTAGCCCCGGGGGGTGGGAAGATGGGCAGACCTATTGCCCAGGCGAACATCCAGCTAGAACTGCCGGAGTTCGACTCGAAAAATCTGCCTGAATGGGCAGAAGAATTTGCTGAGTTTCTTTTGCTCACTGGCCAATCCCATGTAACACTCTGGTGTCTACGAGTGTCTATTTCCCAATGACAGTGCTGCCCTGGGTCGTTGTGGGTGCCGGAGGGCTCGGGGCCGGCAAGACCAGTGGGGCAAGCACGCGAGGAGTCCCCCTGGATGCTGTTATTGGGGGTAGAACCGGACACTCGGACACCAACGGAGGCGAGAGCAGCGACAACAGAAACAAGATCCATGCTGATTGTGGTCCGGCAGAAAATCCCAGTCTATGAAGAAAATTGAGGGGAATTATTCTAAATACATCTGAGTGTCCAAAACTGTCTGAAAGAATTTAAATAATCCATTTATGTAAAAATGTTTGGCCGATCTGGCCCGCGAGCGCGCGTCAGCGGCAAATGGCGATTCCAGCTAAAATAGCGGAACGCGGCGGATTTACGGGAAATGGACCGCGGAATCAAATCCGGCATATCAGAAATATATAGGAAATATCCTGTGACTGAGCTGCGAGGCGGCAATTCCGCCGAAGCAAAGAAAATGATAAAAATGTAGCCAATCTGGGCAGAACGTCTGAAAATCTGAGCAGATGGGGCTAGCCGCACTTACACTCCCCCTCCAAAAACACACTGGGGTGTGTCGCTACGTCAACGAAGAACGTAGTGCGGGTAAGTCCCAGAAAAAAATAGAAATGTAGCCTCGATGGGGCGAAATCTGCTTGATCTGACCTGATTTGGGCTGAATTGGCACTGAATCAGGCTGGATGAACCTGAAATGAGACAGAATGAGAAGTGACGAACAGTCCTCCGTGCAGTAAAACATTAGGTCAAGGGCTAAAAAGCATGTAAACGTATCGAGAATCGATACCAAACCATGCATTGGTTGAGAATGAGGTAGATTATTGATGGATTGAGTGGGGGGATCAAGAATTGGAGTGACATCTCAGCGCTCTGGCACAGTTTCGCTGTCGCGGGCACGCTACGGTGTCCTCGCCGAACTCTACATCGTGTTAATCCCGCTTTTCTCGTTCTGAAAAGTGCAGCATGTGGCTCAGAATTAGCGCATCTGGTGGATGATCACAAGATTCAGCAAAATTGGGAATCAAATTGAGCAGAGATTAAGGGGATGAGACAATCACAGTGAGGTAAAACCAATACAAATGTAGTCTACAGACCCTAAATGCACAGAAGATCATAAGCGTCAACAAAATTAGGCAAAGCCGTCGACAGATCTTCGAGGAATGAGAGGAGATGACAAGGAAATCAGTCTAAATTATCCTAACATCAGCAAATTCCTTAAGATGAAGGTGAAATGAAGCGGAATGTCTGGAACTGAAACTACTAACACTTTCGTTTAGACTAAAGTTAATATATATTGTCGTTTATTCAGCTCAATTGTGCTTTCCGGCACGTTGGTTCGCGAGCATCTAACAGATTCTATCAAAATGTGGATCATGTGATGATGCATCATGATGGGACATGCTGGCCCTGGATCCTTGGCATGTAACGCGCCGAAGGTTCGCTGAAGGCGCTGTACTGACAGTATATAACTGAGAGACACCGGATTTACAGTGGCGGTGGTGTCAATCGACTTGGACAAGGCCAATCTTTCGATGAAGTCCCACAAGACACTTGAATTCACCATTTTCGACAGTTTCAGGTCGGATTGAGCTCACATTGGCGTGTGCCAAAAATACAACGAAGCTTACGGACTTCAGAGGTTGCTGTTAGAAGTCCCTAAAGCTCCTAGATGAAGATTGTCTGAACAATTGACGTCTGGGTTTCGTACAACAGTGGCAGAATGATGGACAAACCTGAGGAATTCAAGGTAAATTTGAGGATCCTGGATCTGAATCTGGACTTTGGCGTCAGCATCACAGCAAATGAAGGTGAGATCTGAGTTCCTGGCATCGCATCTGGTGCAGCCAGTACTACAGGGGGTGCCTGTAGGGGTGAATGTCACCGGCCGGTGTTTTGATTATGTACATTTGCTTCCATCTGCACGAGTAGCCAAATTCCAAAGATGCACAGACCAACAGAGACAAGATTACCCCGAATCTGCCTGAATTAAGCCTGAGTTTGGTTGTTTCTGTACACGGCAGCACACTCCGTCAGCGTATCTACGCCTTGTCTGCCGAACGGAGACCAAAGAAAAGTTGATTGACGTCAAATTATCAAACATTCGCAGTTCTCCACATCATGACATAAACAGAAAGAATGAACAGTGGATTGGGCAGAATGTGGTAGGATGGCTTCCTCAATTCGGCCAAGCACGAATACATGTGACCACCAACCTGTCTGGCCTGGCCCTCGTACGGCTTGGGCGCTGCAAATCAGCGGCCGAACTTGAAGCTTGGTCCTCATTTGGCTCCTGGGCTGGCCTGACCGCAGGAGGGGGGATCGACGGATCAGCCCTGGAATGTGGCTGCTGAGGGCCGTAAAAGGCTGGATCTCGATTCACCACAGGTCGTTTTCCGTCGCTCTCCACTTGTCTGTCTGGTTTCGACAAACAATCTGTCAGGAGTACTCCAATTTCGGGGTGCTTCTTGAGGAAGTCGATGAACCCCTTGGTGTACCCATGGACAAAAGATTGGGCTGGTTCCCAGTTGTTGTGACTGGAATCGAAGCCCCTCCACTCACACAGAAATTCCCATTCGCCCTTGGCGTCACGTCTTGCTTCAACAATCCTCTTGAGTTCGTACTTTCCCCCTTCGATGACCCGATCAGACAAGTGTTTCGCAGTCCAAAAAAGGGGTTTAACTCGATCCTTGGGGGAGGGGATCTCTCTCTTGAGGCGATCGCCCGAAACGTCAATTTCCCTGCTGACATCCACACGAATCCTCCACCTGTTCTCACCAAGACGCGCTGTAACAGCGAATGGCCCCTCCCACAAGGGAAGAAGCTTGTCATCTCCGTCCAGGGTGGTTTCGGATTTTCGAAGCCAAACTCGATCATCGACTTCAAAATTGTGGGGGTTTTTTCGGCCTTGATTCTGGACCCAAAGCCAGTCAGCTTGATGCTTCTCGATTAATTTCGACACAGATTTATCTGCTCGTTGGACTTCGTCCAAAAACAGCCAAGCATCTTTACAGGGGCGAGGATTATTCAACGGCATGTTCCACCAACACTTCTTTCGTCCAAAGACAATTTCATTTGGAGAAAGGCCATGATACAAAGGCGTGTTGTGGTAACGGCGAAGCAATGCGAAGAGAACTTCAAGCCAGTGGAAATCCTTCTCACTCGCGAGCTCCTTACGAAGCATATTTATAACAGAGCGGCCGGCTCTTTCGCCAGGCAGCGCTCGATGCGAGTGGATTTCACACCTGAGGTGGTGGATTCCAAGGCGAGCACACAATTCTCTCCACCATTCGGAGGTGTACTCTTTGCCTGAGTCCGTGACCACCTCGGATGGGACGTCCCAGCCTCCCATCCAGGTCTGCGCGCACCATTTGGCGGCACCTCTGCCAGTCATCGACTCAATGTTGCAAGGCAACACTTGAATGTAGCCGGAATGACGGCACTGAATAAGGAGCACACCATTGACTTTTTTGTTAGTCCAATGGCACTCTTCGTCATCGAGTTCACCGAGATAGAAAAAGTCACTGGTGACTCTGTTAAAGAGACGCTCCGGAATAGGATGAGGCCTCAGATGGCCGTGCTTCTTCGCGCTGGGAGGCGTCGAGACAGCACATTGGGCACATCCGGCGGCTACTTTCATGCAATGAGTGTATAGCCGTGAGCCAAACAACCTATGTTTAATCATCGACCACAGTCGACGGCCATGTGCGTGGGGGGACTCCCATTTATGCCACCAGTTTAACACTCGGGGGGCTAGGGCGTCTGGCACACACAATTTACCCTCCATCCACAGCTTCCCCCCATCCAACGAGTACTCAGCAAAAATCCCATCCTTGTGAGCATCTTTGGATTGGAGATTTCCAAAGACCTCTTTAAACATGGGATCCTGCAGGTAATCGGACGTCCAGTCACGGATTATCAGGGAATCTTTAGGCAGGGGTGGAGTTTTGGCCGGATCTCGTCGCTTAATGCCCTGGATCAACCGAAATCGGCTTACTTGTCGGGTGTAGTCAAACCGTTTCACACTCCCTGAGGAGGGATCGGTGACTTTTTCCACGACTTTCAGCGTTTTGGTGCAGATCTCATGAGCATGCGCCGGATCTGTGATGGCCGTGATGTCGTGACACGGCAATGCGTGCTGTTTAACAGCGCACTGCATGCATGCACGTCGAATGAGTTTCTTTTCTTCCTGATCCCATTCGATGATTACATGGCGGTCCTGCTCCGTACCATGGATGTTGGTACTTTGCAGCCCCTCTGAGGCGGGGTAAGCCCATCGGCTCAGAGCATCCGCTACCGTGTTGTGTTTTCCAGGCAAATACGACACATGGAGGTCAAACAGACTGAGAAATTCGTGCCATCTGGCCCGTCGGCCAGCTGGGCTCGCGACAGTATCAATGTGTTCGGTGGCCCAATACTCCAGAGATCGATGATCCGTCAGGACCTCGACTCGATTGGTGCCAACCCACGATTGGTACTTTTTTAAAGCGCAAATTATGGCGTAAGTCTCTTGCTCACGCGGCGACCATTGCATTTGGCGTGGGGCTAGCTTCCGAGACCAAAATGCAAGAGGGTAATGATCGCCGGTGGCTTCATCAACCTGTTCAAGGACAGCTCCGATCGCGTACCTAGATGCGTCGGTTCTAATGTAGAAGGGTCTGTCAAATTGGGGCACATGCAACGTGGCGACTTCGCAGAGGGCTGCCTTCAAGTGATGGAAGGCCTCCTCGCACTCGTCAGTCCACTTGACACGCACCTTTGAACCTGCCTTGCCCGCATCTCTCCCTACCTTCAATAATTCAGTCAGGGGGGCAGCAAATTTGGCATAATTCGGCACAAAAGTGTGGTAAAAATTGCAACAACCCAGGAATCCTCTCAACTCCGTGATCGTCTCAGGGCGCTTCCACTTCTGAATAGCGACGAGCTTCCCTGGACTGGGTCGTCGAGTGCCATTCTCTAGGAGAGAACCACAAAATTCGACTGATTTTAAAAATAATTTTCCCTTCTTTGGCCCACAAATCAGCTGATTGGCGTCAAGAATGTCCAAAACTTGGTTCAGCTGCTTCTCATGTAGGGCCACCAGCTCGGCTTCGGTCAGTCCCTCCCCTTCCGTCGCGATGATTATGTCATCTATGTACACACTCACGAAGGCACGAAGCTCAGGATGGGTTGTGAACAGCACATCCTCCATCATTCTTTGAAAAAATGAGGGGGCGTTCTTCAGGCCCATGGGCATGACGGTCCATTGGACTGGGCCACATGGCGTGCACATACAGGTGAGAGGTCGGCTGTCCTTCCTCAACGGCATTTGGTGAAAGCCGTCACGGAGATCCAGCACAGAAAACAAACGACCTCTTGCCCTCTTAGCGATCTCCTCCTCAATGAGGGGCAGGGGGTGTGAATCCGCCTTTGTTTCGGCGTTGAGATTACGAAAATCAACAACCATTCGCCAACCATCAATGGTGTTCTGGTCTGCAGGCGGTGGCTTCGGGACTGTGAAGGGTGAACAGCACCATTCGCTGGTCATACAACCCTCAAGCCAACCAAATTCCCTGAGATTTCTCTCGATGATTTTTCTGAGGATCTCATGTTTATGTCCATGATTTTCATAAGGGCGCTGTTTTTTTGCCTTGTACCCTTCACGAAGCTCGATGAAGGCTTCACCGAACTGCCCACGGACAGGGGGGTCTTTGATCAACTTCCCTGAAAGGGTTCTGTCCTTCTGTTCCTCAAAAATCTTTTCTCTTGACTTGGAACACAATTCAGTGTCCACCTGATCGCCAGGAATTACTGTCGAAAAAACTTTGGCGACTTCTTCGGCTTTGGCAGGAAGAATCTTCTTACGGATGTCCCTAAACAGGTCCGTATCAACTGCCTCTTGAAGATAGGTGGGTCGTGTGTCGAAATCCCAGAGATTCTCTTCGTGATCCAGCTCCTCGAAAGGATCCATGAAAGCTTCCACAGGGGGTTTTTCATAAAAAACTCTGAATTTGCGGCGCGATTGGAGATTTTTCCTCGCCCGTGCACTGAAGATTCTTTTCGATGTCCACCTTATTGGGGAACAGGGAGACGAGGCGGATCCATTGGACGTTGAATCACCTTGGGTATCTGACGGACAAAAATCAGAAAAAATAGATTCATCATCAGTACCACGCTCAACCTCAGATTCTGACCCAACACAAGAATCAGTACCAGAATCAGCAGAATTAGAGTCAGAAAGCTTTCCATCCACCAGGAATGCAAGCGAACTCCAGGACCGCTGTGGCAGGGGACCTGTGTCGTCCCTGGCATACAGCTTAATCTTCCTGGGAAGTTCGATGTAATCCACACAAATGTCTTGTAATTCCTGAAACCAAGGCTTGTCGTCCCACAAGGGCACAACCAAAATTGCCTGGGTTTTATCTTGCTTGATTTTGTGGATGACCTGCTGGATTAAGTGAAACGGAGGATTAATCCACAACTTCTTGTCCCATTTGTGGGTCCAAGCGTCGCTGAAGTGCTTATCAAAGCGCTTGCTCGTACGGTTAGCAAAGGCATCATACTGTGGCCAAAATGAATGATGTTCATAAAAGTATTCACAAATTGCATCGCGCCATTTGTCGACAACTCTGTAGGATGAAGAGTGCCAGCGCGAAGGGCGTCGTGGCTGGGAGTCCCTACGAAGACATTCTAACTCTTGGGAGTAATCGGCACTCCCATTCACCTCTGCAATGGTGACATCTTCACCAAATTTTGGTGTCACCTTTTGCTTCAAAAATTCTTCTGCACTTTTAAACCCTGCGTGCAAAAAACGAAATTCAGGACGCTCCAAAGGACCTGACTCCAGCAAAAAACAACGACGATGACCTACGGGCGCTACCCTGTTCTTGCGAAGCCAAGGATGGCCCAAATAAAGGTCATACTTTATGTCAGCACGATAGAAGTAGTCATCCTTAAGGACAACTTCTTCCACATTTTGCTCTTCCCAAAGGTCTTGAGCGACCAAATGAGTTGATATATAACGACCGCGTTGCCCACCTGCGAGAGAATGTCCAGAAACTCCCTCGAGGGTAACAGGATGAGGCGATTCAAACACGCAGTCGTCGGGTAAGAAGGAATTGGATTGGAGATTTACCTCTGATCCATTGTCACACAAACAAGTGGCGAGATGGAAATTTCCCTTGCAATCAGAGACCCACAGCTTTGTGACAAACTGACGAGCCCTGTGCTTGGACTGTACACCAACCTCGTCCACTACAACAGAAGGATCCGCTGCCGAATCCAGGGGAGAGGAGACAAGCGACCCTACATCAAGTAATGGTCGATCAGGAATCTGGGGATCATGCCTGAAATCGCCTGGGGAGGGGCGATTTTCGTGGCTCCCCTAGGCGTTCTGACCTCCAGCGGCTGCGTTAACATTGTGAACACAGCCTGATTCGTCGATCCACTCATCTTGGAACGGATCATCCGCTGGATTCAGGGCATTTTCGACGTAATCTCGATCCGCATCGGACACCTGATCTGTACCTGAGACCTGATCCACACGATGGTGGGCCACCACCGTCGCCACGCCCTCTGCCCTTACCAGAGAAGGGGGTTCCTGAAGGATTTCCCTTACCCTTACCCTGTGATCCTGGAGCATTTCCTTTATTTGTACCGGATTGAGGGGTTTGGCCTGGATTTCAATTTCCGCCTCCGGCGTTGCCATTGGGACTTGTCTGACCGTTTGGCTGCCCACCGGAACCGGATGGAGTCCGATTTCCTTTGCCTTGGGACCCGCCAGGGCCTCCGGTATTTTTGTTTCCACCGGAGGGGGTCGGATTACCCTTTCCCCCCTTTGCACCATGCACCTGTCTGTCATTCCTGTCTGAATTCTGCGAATTACTGACATTTTCACCAATCACCTTGTGATCGTAAGCAGACCATCGGTGATTAGCAGTAGAATGCGTCTTAGCTCGGTTCGTAGAACCTAAAAGAAGACAGATGCTACAATGATCCTGAACATTCCGGGTGTCATTCACCTTTTTGTTGCCCTTTTGGGCCCCATTTTGGGTGTTTTGCTGGGTATTCTTGTTTCCCCCAAGACCCTCATGGAAATTTTGATTGGCGGCGTCAGCGAGCCGCTCAACCTCTTCCCACAGTTCCTGCGGGGTAAACGAAAACACCCAGTTCCTGGCCTTCAGGCGATGGCCGTGGAAACTTACTCCCCTATTGAGGACTTGGACAAACAAGTCCCGATCCTCGTGTTCATTAAACTTGATTTTCCACGTGTTTTCAGTGAATTTCACCTTGGTAAACGACGTGGGGGAGCACTTTTGAAGTGCCTCCCTGACGGTAAACCGGTTGGCCGAGGCGTCGAAGCCATCGACTTCCGCCCACCAGGTCTTGACCTTTTCTTCGGACTGTCTATTCCGAAGGGTGGCGGCGGTTTCTGAGGGGATCTTGTCAAAAATCAGATTTTTCAGCTCGGCACTAGAAAATTTTTCGCCTGAATGTTCAGATTCTTCTACGAGATTCCAGAAGCGCTGTCTCTTGTCCTGCACCTCGTGCAAGATTAATCGCGAGAACGAAGGAAAATTCTTCAACATCTGGTGGTAATGGTCCTCAGGCAGCCGGGATCCACGTACCTCCAACTGTTCCCACACCTCATCAAAGGTAAGGGGGGAACTTGAATCCTCACGATCACTCCAGGTCCTGAGCCAAGTGTTGGCCGGCGCCCCCTCAAGGCAGTCCAGGAGGGCCATCAGGAACTGATCATCCTGGAGCTTTTGAGTCTTAACCCACAGTTTAAATTCCCGTTGGAACTGAGGCCAACGTCTGGGATTCCCATTATACTTCGGTTGCTTGGCAACCTGACGAAGTCGCAATGAAGTGGGATTTAGAAGTGAATCCAGCCCAACACCGGCCGTAATGGCAGACACCTTGGCGGCATCATTAGCCACACCAGCTCCGGCGAGGGTCTGGGCGAGCAACATCTGGGCAATTGCATTGGAATCAACAGCAGGAAGGGTAGTACGGGAGGCAGTTCTTTTGGCATTCTGAACCTCAGTCCTAGCCTTCGCCGATCTACTCTGAGATCGAGAGATTGTAACCCTTTCCTTTAGCTTAGTCCTGCTGATCCTTGCGTCTGTGGTCTTAGAGTCCACCGAAGGAGCAATCGAAAAAATTTCTGTCGCCTCCTCCGACGGTTCTGTTGTTTGTTCCACCGATGATGCGCCCTCAGACCTCATGTGGGTCTTGAAAAGATCTTTAATTCCCAGCGTCTGAATGATGAGTTGCATTTGATCCTTGAGCAATTGGAGCTCAGTATCTCGCTGTAATCTGCAAGAGCAGTCGGCAGGACAGTACATACCGTGTCCTGAAGGGCCTGAGCAGGCTGTCGGACCGCTAATCTCAGTGGTTCGCAGCCAGGAGTCCACTTGGGGAGCTCCTTCAGTCCTAATTTCCAGGCTTGCCTGCCTGGCTGCCTCTAAAATTCCTTCCTCAACCGCGGCGGCTAGATCGTCGCGGATGGAAACAGAGGGATGAGGGGCGGAGGGCCCGGCAACAGGTGCCTTGGTCTTCTCCTTCGGGAAGGGGCTTGCCTCCCAGATCTGCAAGAAAATGGCAAAAGATTCATCTTCTTGAGAACACCACCACATCCTGGTCTTAATTTCTTCTTGAAGGAGGAAAAAATATTCGAATAAAAAATCAGAGGCGATTCTTTCTTGTCCTATCAGCTTAGACGTGGCTAATAGACACAGGGCCTCAAGACTCTGAAGGTTACGGGACACTTCTGAAGACAAATGGTTGTCCCATTGTGCCCAAGAGTCTGGTCGATTATAGGTAGGTACCTCACCTGGACCATCCATCTCAATGTCGTCAATATCGGCGTCGATGGTCTCAAAATGTGGACATTGGTAAGGAGTATTGGTACCTGCCAGGTCCGTAAGCTCCACCGGAGCGTTGCCATTAGCGTAGGCTGGGAGATTCCAGCTGCTTGATGGCCAATTTCGACTGGGATCTTGATTGTAATCTGGGCCTCCACAGCTGCTGGTTTGTGCCCTTCTTGGGCAATTTGGGCTTGCGCAAGGCATTCCTCTCAAGGCCTCGTTCGCACAGCACCACGGCAGCGTAATCGTTACGTCTCCGGAGGTGGCGGAGTCTACGGGGCCGTACTGAGGGGCTAGCTGTGGTTGGGACACCATAGGAACAACATTCAGGTAGCCTCTGCTACCATGAAAGTGCTGCCCTGGGTCGTTGTGGGTGCCGGAGGGCTCGGGGCCGGCAAGACCAGTGGGGCAAGCACGCGAGGAGTCTCCCTGGATGCTGTTATTGGGGGTAGAACCGGACACTCGGACACCAACGGAGGCGAGAGCAGCGACAACAGAAACAAGATCCATGCTGATTGTGGTCCGGCAGAAAATCCCAGTCTATGAAGAAAATTGAGGGGAATTATTCTAAATACATCTGAGTGTCCAAAACTGTCTGAAAGAATTTAAATAATCCATTTATGGAAAAATGTTTGGCCGATCTGGCCCGCGAGCGCGCGTCAGCGGCAAATGGCGATTCCAGCTAAAATAGCGGAACGCGGCGGATTTACGGGAAATGGACTGCGGAATCAAATCCGGCATATCAGAAATATATAGGAAATATCCTGTGACTGAGCTGCGAGGCGGCAATTCCGCCGAAGCAAAGAAAATGATAAAAATGTAGCCAATCTGGGCAGAATGTCTGAAAATCTGAGCAGATGGGGCTAGCCGCACTTACACCCAACTATCCCACGCGAAGCAGAAATCCAAGTCACTGACTGCGATCAAAAAGCATGCCTGTGCAAACAGAAATATTTATACAATATAAGCATGCCCAAAAATACAACAGACACTCAGACCTTTACTCATTCTCATGATCTGCACTAATTTAGGTCACATCGCACTCGCGCCTTCTGACTAGTCGCACTGGCACCCGCACACCTGCACTCCCCTCCCAGGACCATTGCACAGGAGTGCACATGGCCGAAAAATGACCTAGGGGTGCAGTGCTGATGCGTTCCCGTGGGGGGCCTGGCCACGGGACGCTGCGGTGGACACGCACAAGTGAGCAGGCAGGCAAAGCACTACGCTCACAGGGGCATCATTGCGCTCGTGTCATGTGACAAAGCGTTTCAGGATCCTTGCCACTCTGAAACAAGGGAACAAAAGTATGTACAGCAACACACCAGGACATGTACACATGGGGTTAAGACTGGACTGGGGTAAGGGCATCACAGGACAATAGACACTCAGTCCCAACTCATACCCCAATCCCAGGTCCGACACTCCCAGTGGCTGGTGGGGGCGGGGGCTCAAACACAACCCATGCCCTGCTCAGTCGGGACCCTGAAACCCTGCCAATAGGGGTGGTGTCCCGCCCAGCCACAGGCGAGTTACTCGGAACCAAGGGGCTCCAAGGCCAACCGACAGTGGCTTCCTATGCTCCCTTAACGGCAGGTCCCAACTCCTCTCTGAGACAGAGATATGGCCCCGCCATTATCCCCTAGGAGGTAGGTAGGTAGATATCTTCGGGAGCTCGGGATGCCTCCTTTGACATTGCAGGAAGAAGGTCTTACCAAGAGGACGTCCTGTCCCTCCCACTGCCCTATGTCAGGTGCCTCTTGAGCCGCTCCCGCATGTGCTTGGGAAGGCATTGTCGCGGCCACCCGGTCCATGTGTCCCAGGTGGGAGGGTGTCCCCACATGTGTCCATGGGTAGGGCCACATGCCCCCTCCTTTGGGCGGCAGCTCTGGGGGGCTGCCCAGTCGTGTGGAGTATCTCTCACCACAAGGGGTATTGCTCCCGCTTGTCTACGGTACGACCGCCTCACCCTTGTGGCTTGAGTTGCGGGGCCACTCTGCTTGGCAGGTGACCCCCTCCTGGACTGTGTACCGGCTCACTTGTCACCGGTTGCTTCCATGGCTCCGGGTGACGTTTGCCATGGTCCCCGATGCAGCCTGGCCGAGCTCAGACCAGTGGCCTTGGAGTACCGCTCCTGCCACTGGCCCGGTGGGTCGGCTGGGTCGCCCCAGTGCGTCCGACCCATGGGGTATTGGTTCTTTCCTGTCCCTCGGCCTCCCTACGTGTGTGCAGTGTCCTGGGACGTTGGGCTCCTGTTCACCGGTGTGCCCGCGCGGTTTGCTGTGGTGCGTCTGCGGTGTCCTGGGCCAGCTGGCTCCTGTTCACCGGTGTGCTCACTCGGTGTGTTGTGTTGCATGTGCGGTGTCCTGGGCCACTGGGCTCCTGTTCACCGGTGTGCGTGCTGTGTGCGGTGCGCGTGTGCCATGGGTGGTTGTGTCCCTCTTCCTCCCCCCCTAATTTTGGTTTTTTTTTTTATTTTTTACTTGTTTCTCTCTTTTTTTTTTTTTTTTTTTTGGAAAAAAGAAAAAGAAAAAACAAAAAAGTGGTAAACAGGGGCGCGCGTACACTGCAGGCACAGGCACGGGCAGCTGGTGCGGCGGTGCTATAGCGTTGTGTCCTCTGGCGTGTGTCGTCGGTGCTGTGGCGGCGGTCGCGCCCCGGGGGTGCGGCTCGCGTGTCCTGATGTACACGGGTATGGGTCAGGGTGGGTTTGGTTAGGTGTCTCTTTGCTTCTGGTGCTGGCTGGTTAGGCGGCTGTGTGGGCTGTGGCTGTGGGCTGTGTCCACGTATTTCCCTCTGCGGGCCTAGGAGTTGGTAGCTAAAAATGGGCTGTTTCAGCCCAAACTGATATTAGCTCAAAAATCTCCAAAATTGATCCCTCGTCCAGACCCGCCAGAGGTAGGAACGAGGCAACTGACCCCATGCCCTTTGAGTGCGAACTCCCTGGAGCCCTCACCCAACCTGGTTCCCTCTGAGGTCCCGGCATCAGGGCACCACGGGCTCGTCAAGTGGGATCATGATGCCAAAATCACCAAAATTGGCGTCATTCCCACGCGTGGCTCGCCCGGCCAGGGCAAGGCCAATGGCTCACAGGAAAGGAGACAGAACCTAGGACCTATATCTGAGTGTACATCTTGAAATTAGGTCCGGGCTACCCGTGGGCATAGAGATATGGGGCCGCCAATGGACCACGCGGGGGGGGGTGAAATTGGGGTCCCAAAAGGGGGTCATTTTGGCTACTCAAAATGAGCCAAAATTTGGGGCTGCTCCCAATAGTATATCTCCACGCCGGCTTGCAGATCGGATCCGCCATTCCATGCGCGATCCACCGGGAGTCCAACAGAGACTCCCATGCCCTTGGCCCCGAGGGATCCTCATGCCACTCGGCGTGGTGACAATCCCAATTGGGTCCACAAAGGCCAAAATGGCAAAATTGTCCACACTCACTTTGGGCTAGCACCCTAACGAAGGTTGCTCGGCTTCGCCCACGTGGTGTGTGAGCCATGGGGACCAATGTCCATATCACCCATGTCATATATGGTCCATTGGTCCATGCGTCCGGTGTGCACGAGGGTGCTGAACATGGTGCACGGCGGGCAGAAAATGTGGAAAATTGCTTAAAATGGCCGAAAATGCGCACACTCATGGTTGGGGCAAATGAGGCACATGCCCGACTTGGACCGCAGGGTGCCATAGGATTGGTATCAAGTCATATGTGTCCAACATATTCTTTGGGCGTCGCCCAACTCCTCCGGTTTTGGGAATGGCAGGGTCGCCAAGTGAGCCCATGATTTTGGATAGTCTCAAATCACCAACATGGCGGCCACGGTATGCCAAGCCCAAGAGGAGTTATTCGCCGGGTCCAAGATATGTTGGGCACCGAAGTATGTACCCCCATAACATAATTGGGTCGTGATGTCAATTGGGCGCAACGTTGAGATACACGGTCGCCACTTGACATCATGACGGGCAAAAAACAGCAATATTGGCGAAAAAACACCCAAAAGTGCCTTGAAAGGCGCACAAATATATTATAATATCTTCGGCTTGGATTGAGTAATCGACCAATCCTTCTAAACACAATGACTTGACACCAATGACCTTGGATTCCACATATGTGCTCCACTTGGGGCGCTTTGAAAGGTCAGGAGCGCTACTTCCCAAGTGGGCAAATGAAAATATGGAAAATTGCAAAACACACACCTTGCTCCCAACGCATCGCTTTGGGATCGCCACACAAGCTTTCCTCCACGAAGGTTAGGCTTGCAATTGATCGTGGGGAGTATAAGGAAGGGCCTCGTGCAATATGAGGTCCATTGGTGGGTGTATCGCTCTTAGCCAAACCCGCCAAATGGGCACGCAATACAACACATGGCACATACCACATACTGCCCAAAAAGGTAGCTCCCCCCACGATATGTCATGCCCTCCCAAGGGCATAACTTTGTGTCAATCGCTCATAGGAACTCAAGGAAAGTTCCTATGCAACACCAACACTCGCGCGCTACACTCGAAAGTTATCTTAACGCACGCAATATCATGGCCAAAGAGTTATAACGCAAACTCTACCCTCTTGACCATGATCCATTACGCTAGCGCGCACGTGTGGAGACGCAAGGCGTATAAAGCTTCCTAAATTACGTCGGGAGTATTGTGAATACATCCCATGCTTCCCTATTGTCATTCCTCGCAAGCAGCACGAGATATGACCCTCACAAGTGGCCTCACGAATCAACTTTGTTTTGCCCATATCTCTAAGACAAATGGAGGGCAAGACAAAAGGAAAGTTGATTCGTGCATAGGGAAGCACGTAGGTCCACTCGAAAGAGGTCAAATCAAGTGCGGGGATCTCGAAGTCGAAAATCCGATTTCGACATCCTGAAAAATTCGGATTAAGGTTGCGAGTGTACAATGTGAAAACTGGCGGTTACGCTAAAGTCGCGAGCCAACCGCCAGCAGTCAAAACATTGATTATCAGAACGGAAGCGTGAAAATTTACGGAAACAATATGAAAATAAAACCCTGTTGCTTTCGGATATTCTGATGTGTAAATCTCAGCGGGCGACGCATCGGTTGCCGATGCGGCCGCTAATAGCTGAAATGCCCAGATCTCTCACACAAACACGTCTTACCTACATCTGTTGTTAGGGTTAGGTTGCCGAATCGACGGCCGAAGGCGGTGCGGGGCAGATTGGCGTGAAATAGTAAGATACCGGCAAATGGCAGTTTGCCGGTACATGGTACCATGCCCCAAGTGGCCGGAATGCCGTCACGGGGGCTTTATGGCAAGGGACATGCTCCTGCCGGGCTCTCACCGGGCTTCACCGGACGTCTTCCCCTCCGTACATGGGGTTAGTGGGCACACGGAGACCGGTTGTATACCCCACCATGGTCATGGGGTTCTGGGTACCGCTTCGCCCCCCTCCTTAGAGCAAACCCTGGGGGGGGGCTCGATAACACCCAAGCATGGCAGCGGGTACCCAGGACCATCCCCTGAAGGGGGGGGGTGTCACATCCCACTTCAGGCTGATTTGCAGGTTAGGCCGCCCAAATCCCGCAGTAAGACAGGTACGGCGCTGTAGCTGTTAGTAACTGCAAGTACAGTATCAAGTATCAAGTCCCGGGTCCTGGCGGCGATTGTTCGGCATCCAAAGGACCCGTTAACCCATACCAGGCGCACCGGGTGCCGGCTGCGACGGTCACTACCACAGTGGCAGTGGCATACACGGCCAACATAGGCGTCACACGACGACCGAGGTGGTCCCACAGGTCGAAAGCGACCACAATGATCCATCAGGCTACCCCAAGCTTCCCAAGGCCCACCGGCTGGGGGAGAGTCCCCACGGGTCCTTCCTCGGGCGCACCATGTCCATATCCACGACGCGAGTCCAGAGTGGTACAGCCGAACGAGCTCCTCCTCAAGGGATCAGGCATCAAGGCCGTCTTTTCCCTCGCCCTATTACCACGAAGGCCATACATGAGGGAGTCCTCATGCAGTGTGGGCGGAGGCGTCAATTCCTCACACCACCAGTTTCCCAGGCAGACTGACCGAGGTCAGGAACACCGGAGGTCGCCACCCGACTGCAAGTGCGTCTGCCAGTCGGTAGGCTCACACTGGGACTGACAGTGGCGGACCGCTGGGAGCGTAGTCAGGCAACTGGGCCTCCCGCCTGGCGCCATCAGGATCTCCACATCATAGCCACTAGGGCACACGGTATCACGGGCACTCAAACAGAAAAATCTGTACTTAGGTACCGGTGCAGGCTGGACCCTACGTAAAAGCATGTAACCGGCGACTCAAGGCGCCTCCGTACTCCGATTCGCATCCCCTCGGGGGGGGAGAACAGTCCATTTTTTAGTGATGGGCTGACAAACTTAACATACAGAGGCACATATCCTGGGGGACAGAAAAACAAGCGATAGGCGGGGTAATAGGCGTGTAAACACACTCTGGACAGAGCGCCAAACCACGCCCCGGTTAGGATAAGGCATATGCAGGAGGGTGGACAGGAAAACGCCTGAGTTCAGGCCATATATATTCTGCAGACACACGTCGACTGGTCTGGATCCCGCAAGTGCCATGGGACCAGACCACACACCAAAAATCGCAATGCCGATGACAGCGGCATCCGTTGCGCAACATCGTATGGGCTTCAAGGCCCCAAGAGCTCAGAAAATATCAAGGTCAGTCGCCCTACCTGGTTTCCCTAGGATTCAGCAGGGGGGGAGTGACGAATAGAAGTTGAAGAGAGGGGCCATCCTCCTCTGGATTCAGCAGGGGGGGGTATATGGCCACTCTGATGGCAGGTCACCGGAAGATGTAAGAGAGCAAGCAAGTGAGGGACGATCCGTCGACCACACAAGCGCTCAAACTGCATCAGGGGAGAGCCCAGGGCGGCGATCAGGCGCCCCTGGCTGCAATCGCCCGGGTGAGTGCTGCCAAGTCCGAGACATGGATCTTGGTCTTGTGCTTGCGGATGTACTCCATGAAGGGAGTGTTAACCCGCGGCACGAACGAGGAGACGGGTTCCCAGGTGTCGTGGGACGGCCCATAGCCTCGCCAACAAACCTTGAACTCCAGGCCTCCGGGTGCCGAGGCGTTCGGACGCTGGGCCAGGATCTTCTCGACAGTATAGTCGTCCTGCTCAGCATAGTCGTCGTCCGAATCAGCCTCATGTGCGGCGTAGCTCAGGGACACATGTTGGCCACGGAGGTCGGGTTCCCGCACACGGAGTTGACTCTCGTGGCGCTCCCGGAACTGTCCGTGACCCACCTTGATGCGGTAGGTGTCCTCACCAATCCTGCGGACCCACACCGGGTCTCCCACCCTGAGCTTCTGCGCTGTCGAGCTCGGGGCAGACTTCTGACGCTCAGCATGCTCCTTCTCGAGCTGCTGGCGGATGTCCCGCGCCGTTGCCTCTTGCCGCGCAAAGAATTCCTTGGCGTCCATGGCCATGCCATCACCAGACAAGGGAAGTCCCCGACCAAGGGGGTCCCTGCCGAACAGAATCTGGTGAGGGGACAAACCACCCGGAGTGGGGGTGTCATGATGGGCCTTTAGAGCGGGCCACATCTCCTCAAACCAGTTCTGACGTGGATTGGTGATGTGAATCTTGCGCAGCTTCTCGAACAGCTGCCGTCCAGCCACTTCAGCACGGCCGTTAGACCGGCTGAGATAGGCGACGCTCTTGGCATGACGTATTTCCATGAGGGAACACATAGCCTTGAACCAGCCACCAGTAAACTGGGGCCCTCGGTCACTGCAAATGGTGCGGGGGATGTCGAAGACGGTCAGCCAATGACGAATCATCATGACTGCCACTTCCTTGGCAAGCAACCCCTTTTTGCGTGCCGGAACGGCTACTACGTAGCCGCTGTGGCGATCCACACAAAGGACCACACAGTCAAAGGTCTCCTTGCCAATGTGCACTTCGGGCATGGAGAAGACGTCCATGGCCACGCTCTCCATGGGCTGGTCAGGAACCGGGGTCCATTGGGCTTCCCTCTTGACGTTCCGGTTATCGGGATTGCAGGCCTGACAGACCGAGCAACCCTTCCTGACCTTCTTGAGGGCGGTGTAGAGACCGATCTGGTCGATCTCGAACCGGCGCTGCATGTCAAGGGCTTGCTTCTTGACCCCTGGGTGCAGCATGTGGTGGTGCCAAGCTTCACATAGCTTGAGCACTCGGGACTCTGGTACTAGCAGCTTACCGTTCCGGTAGAGCTTGCCATCCTCCTCAGTCAGCCCCTTTGGCCACTTCTGCCCGTCATCGGGGTCGGTCACAGCCCTATACTCGGCCGCAAAGGCCTCAGACTTGGCGTAGTTGTTGGTCCAATCGTCCTGGAGGCAGGATTCAGGGAAGAGGTGCTTGTCAGACTCAGCTCCATCAGGGGCGAGTACTCTGACCGCTCTGCCCATCCTCATTCCGAGGGGGGCATCCGCAGCCATGACGACGAAGCATTTAACGCCCTCCTCCTCCATCAGGCATCAGGGATCTTCTTGGCCTCAGCGGTCTCAGCCTCATCGCCATGGGCAGAGATATCCGTCATGCCCTTGCTGGCGGGATAGGCCCACCTACTGAGACAGTCCGCCACGGTGTTATCCTTCCCAGGAATATACACAACCGTGAGGTCGAACTTGGCCAAGGTCTCATGCCATCTTGCCCGTCGGGAGGCGGGACCAGAGGGGGTGTCCACGTGCTCCTTGTGCCACGACTGCAGACTCTGATGGTCGGTGCAGACGGTGACGGGATGGAGGGCTATGTACCCAGCCCATTTCCTGAGAGCCATGACGATGGCATACGCCTCCTTTTCTCGGGGCGTCCACGTCCGTCTCTGGCCTTGCGCCAGGACTCGGCTCCAGAAGGCCACGGGCACGTGCCTCCCATCGTCAAGCACTTGTTCCAACACAGCGCCAACGGCGTAGTCGGAAGCGTCGGTGCGCAGTACGAACCCTCGGTCAGGATCCACGAGGTGCAGACCCACTGCGGATAGCAGCGCCTGCTTCATCCCCTCAAAGGCACGGTCGGACTCAGCAGTCCAGACCAGAGCCTTCTTGGACCCCTTCTTGGTCTCCTCTCGGTTGCCCTTGAGCATGGTCGTCATGGGGGCTGCATACTCGGCATACATCTTGATATACCCCGAGCAGTAGTTGCAGAACCCCAGATACGCCCGTAGCTCAGAGACCGTTTTGGGCTTCTCCCAGTGCTTGATCGCAGCCACCTTGCCAGGTATGGGCTTTCGCTGCCCGTTCCCAACTACGTGGCCAGCGAAGACCACCTCGCTTACCGCAATGGTGGCCTTGTCACTGCTGCCCGTGAGTTTGTGCCGAACCAGAAGGTCCAGCACTCGAGTGACGTCCCTCTCATGTGCCTCCAGGAGCTCCTCGTAGCTCATACTGGGGTCCCCGGACGCGATGATCACGTCGTCCACGAAGGGGTCCGCACAGTCACGCACCGGCTCAAGCAGGTTCTCCAGCATCCGCTGAAAAGCCGCATTGCCGTTGGTAACGCCCATGGGCATCACCTTCCACTG
Source organism: Eutreptiella sp. 'Long Island Sound 2002' (assembly GCA_964036045.1). NCBI lineage: Eukaryota > Euglenozoa > Euglenophyceae > Eutreptiales > Eutreptiaceae > Eutreptiella > Eutreptiella sp. 'Long Island Sound 2002'. The sequence continues at coordinate 49,136,049 of OZ038386.1, forward strand.
GAGAGGTCCAAGTGGGGTGCTCATGGCTGTGCAGGCACGGGACTCCTCGGCGAGAGGCATCTGATGATAGCCATGTTTCAGGTCAATCACCGTGAAGATCCTCCGCTGGTGTTGTTTTTGCAGCATGTCCTCAATGAGAGGCAGCGTATAGCTGTCGTGCTGAGTTTGGGCGTTCAGGCCGCGGTAGTCGACCACGAGCCGCCACTCACCGGCCACCTTCTTGGGGACGACGAAGCACGGAGAGGCCCATTCGGAGTGGCACGGCTCGAGCCAGCCTCTCTCGATGAAGTCACGGAGGATCTTCTCCATGGCCTCCTTCCTCTCGCCCCTCAGGGCAAACTCCCGGTGCCGATACACACGGGGGTCCTGCTTCAGTCGTATCTTGGCCTCGCCATACGGTCCACGCACCGGTGGGGGAAACACAGGCTTACTGCTGAAGAAGGTATCACCATACTTCTGCTTCAGCCTGGCCCTCAATGCCTGGATCTTGGGGCAGTCATCGGACTCCGCCTTGGCTTTTCCGGGTACCTGGACCACTGAGCTTACTTGAGGGGTAGCGACCCCGCTCGGTTTCGGCTCAGGTGGTTTTCCCAGGTGGCCCAAAGGGCCATCTCTGGTCTTGCCTCGGAATAGGTCGCCATAGGTGGGTGGGTTACCCCCGATTGGCTCGTCCTGGCTGGACAAGTGGCCCAGTACCCTCCTTACGAAGGTATCTCCATCATAGGAACCAGAGACGATCGAGTCCACTTCCCACCAGGCTTTGTCCTGGCCCTTGCCCTCACGCTGGCTTCCCCAGTCGTGAAAGGGCTGATCCATATACCCCTGAACCAGATCCAACTCCTCTTCTGTGAGGGGGTCTTCCGATTCTCCGATGTCAACAGGGGGAACCGCAAAGCATTGCCGCCATAGCTCTGCTATGATGCGGTTGACACACACGAAATCCGTAGTGTCGGCCTGATCAAGGCCCCCATCCACATAGTGGAATTCCGTTGCGCATCTCTGGGGTGGCATGGGCTGTCCCTTAGCGTCCTGATAGACACTCTCTCCAGCCGGTAGGACGACCTTGTTTAAGGTCATGTTGGTCAATGAGACTACCCAATGTCGGGTACTTTCCTCCTCGGTGCATCCCAAAGGAACAACCAGCACTGCCTTGGAGCGGTCCTTGCGTAATTTTGCTACCGCCCTTGGAATGTCCCATCGAGGGCAATGGATCCACATCAATCCCTGATGCGGACCCCAGTGCTTCTTCCACGCGGAGTGCTGTGCGCTCCAGTACTTCTCACAAACCCGCAGATGGGCGGAGGTTCCTGAAGAGAACGCATCCAGGGCCAGATCCGAAGGTCCCAGGTCCGCAACCACTCGGTCCGCCACTTCCGGCATTACGCCGTACTCCTGGTTTGCTGGCCCAGTTGGCTCAGTGTCCAGCGCGGCCACTTCCAGCTGATTGCGTTCCTGGTGGATCCATTGGCATTCCACATGGTGCTCAGGTGACGAGAGCCACGAGAGTTGGTCGTCCTGGTACAGGGTCATGGAGGCCTGGGCCGGGAGGACGCCGGAGTCCGTCTCCATCATGAAGTCGTACCCAACGATCATGTCCCAGTCCATCTCGGCCTCGTAGAAGCGACCTTGCAGGAGGATTTCCTTGCCGAGGTCTGGGCGGCTCAGCTCACGGTGGTTCACGAACTGCAGCCCAATGGCCGCTTCCTTGGTGCCTCCCACCATGTACTGGCCGTTCGCCACCTTCAGCCTGACAGGTTTCCGACTGTCGGTCAGACACTCTGGCGGAAGTTGGCCAGCCTTGACCAAGCTGACCTGAGCTCCCGTGTCGACAAACACGTCGAAGACCTTTTCCACTTCTCCGCATAAGGCACGGACCTTAAGCTGCAACTGCCGCTCGCGCCCAACTCGGCGCACGGCGTGCAAGCTCAGGATCTCCGGCCGTTCCAGAAGCTCAACAAGCGACTGGTGCAGGTCGTGGACAATGGGCTCAGGCTGCCCATCTGCAGCATCCAGCTGCGGTCCGGGTGATCCTCCGATACTCTCGGATAGATCTTGAAGTACATCAAACACATTCTTGGTCGCGAAGGATGGACGGGTGCAAGGGTTCGTGCCTTCACTTGCCCTCACCCCGCCACCGCGACTGTCGGGTGCCGGACCGGGCCTTCCGCCCGCGGCAGTCCCTTTGTGCTTACCGACTCCCGATTGGGATGGTGTGGCGCTTCCCACGACACCATCCTGCGACCGCCCTAGCTGGGGCCCTTGGCTGCAGGGGCTCCGCTAGGGGCGTCAGTTGTGGAAGTAGGGGTATTCTCCTCGGCATCAACCTCGTTGACACCCTTCTTCCTTCCCCTATTCCTAGGCTTCTTGTCCTTGTCCTTGTTCTGGTCGTTCTCTTTGTTCTCCTTGTTCTTGTTGTCCGACCTGGGGACCCAGTTCCTCTTGATCTCCTGGATCTCCTTGGCCAACTCGGTCCCTACCGACATCAGCTTGGAGAGCTCGTCCTTGTCCACCTCCACTTTGGCCTCCCGGATACCTGCGGGGGCACGCTTCTTCGACCCGTGCGCCTTCTTGTAGGCCTCCGTGTCGGCCTGCTGGGTGGGGCATGTTCGGTGGTCATGGTTGAAGCCTTTCTTCCTCCCATAACACACGAAACAGCCCTGCGGGTGAGCTCGTATGAACTCCCCAAAGGACAGCTGAGGGTCGCTAATACGGCGGGGGTCCCTCTTCTCCTTCTTCTTCCAACCCGGCTGCAGGGGCTTCCAGCTTCCCCGGTTGCTCCCCGCGCCGTTGTGGGCCACGAAGGCACAAACAGCCATCTCAGCTGGCTCATCTTCGTCGTCATCGTCGACGAGAGCTTCATCGCCATCGGCTCCCGCTGGGTCCATGGCAGCTTCCCCGCCAGGTCCCTCGCCAACATAGTTGACGTCGCGGTCGCCGGGCTTCACCCCGCGGGTGTGGTGGAGGTTCCGGTACTCCTTGAGCACCTCCTCTCCAACCCACTCCAGAATCTCGTCGCAACTCATCCGCGCCGGGATGGCCTGCAGACGGATGGTCTGGCCGCTCACGTCACACTCGTCCAGGCGCCACATCGCGGTCTTCTCGCGATAGCCCGAGACGGGGATGAGGAGAGCGCCCCGCAGGGAGTGCTGTTTGACATCCCGGGCCACGTTCTTCCTCGTCCAAGCCACCACGTTCGTATGATACTCTTTGGGGAGCATCATCTTGACCGTGTGGTTGGACTTGGCCCTCTTGGCTTCCTCCTTGCCGACCCTCTTGATCCATGCCTCCGGCAGCATGGAGAGCAGGCGAGCCTGCTCGTCTCCCTCGTTCCAGTCCTCCACGTTGCGGCGGAAGAGGGTGTATTGCCCTCGGAACACCCGCCAGTCCCGTAGGCCGATCTCCCGTCCATCATGCTGAAGCTTGATGGACTTCCACCACTTGGCAGCCACCTGCGGAGCGTCCACCCGCTCCTGCTCGTTGAGCCACTTCTTGGCTTCCTTGAGGGTCTTGATTTTCCCCTCCTTGGTCGCCACGAAGTATAGCTCTTGGAGCACTTCCGGCAGGCGGTACCTGAACCGTCTGAAGACATATTTCTCCGCATCTGCGGGATCCATGTCTTCAGTGACGGTCACCCCCCAGTCGTCCAGCTTCTCCAAGAAGCGGTCGAGGTTGAGGGGGTTGCCATCGTACATGGGGGGCTTGATGTCCTTCAAGTCTTCCCACACGGCGGCATCCGCGGCCTTAGAGACCATGAACGCCGGCCGCGAGGTCGACCGAGGTTCCCATCGGCCTCTGCCACGGACTCCCACGGCTGCCACTTCCATCTCCTCCCCGGTATCCGCGTGGCTACGCCGTGGTTCCTCCATGTACGCTGAACCTAGATGTTCACGCCGTACTCCTTCCATGTACGCCTCCTCATCACGGCGCCGGCGGTTGCGTTCAGCGGCCTCCCGTTGTACACCACGCGGCGGGGAGATGTCGAACTCCTCCAGGTCCAGGTCCAGGTCCTCAGCTCCGCCGACATCCCACTCCACGTCTCCTCTGGGGACCTCATCCCTGAGTCCACCATAACGACCACCAGCCATTGGGATTGGCTCCGGGGCTGGTGCGGGGCGTCGGGGGCGTACCGGTGTCCGCGGTGGAGCACGGCGGTTGTGGTACTCCGCGCTGAACCACTGATCACGCCAATCCTCACTGCCACTGCCGGGCGGCACGCGCTCGTTGCGGCGGCCCGCGCTGTCGTGAGACGGGGCGCCGAGAGAGGGGGCACTGGCGCTGAGGCGACTCCCAGGGGCTCCGCCGGGGGCGTGGGGTCTGCCTGGACCTGGTCCGGGTCCCCAGCCGTCGTCCGACGAGCCAGACTCCAGGGGTGGGTGGTCGCTGCCGACGCTTTCACGGGCTTCCAGCACGTCCAACCTCTGCTGCCCGCCGCTGATGACCTTGTTCAGCTGCCTGGTCTCGGCCCTGGCGATGTCCAGCTGCCTCTGGGTGGCGGTGGCGACGCTGGCGCTCTTGACCATCTCGATCTTGGCGATGTCCAGCTCTCTCTGTGCGCGTGCGGCGACCCCGGCAATGCGAGTCATCTCGCCCTTGCCCGTGTCTACCTCGCGCTCGAGGGACTGGACCCTCCTGCGGAGGTAGACAATCCACCGCCGGGTGGCATCCGGGTCGCCGTCCCCTGGTGGGTCGTCGGGGTCCCCAGGGGGTCCTCCAGGAGGGCCTCCGCCGGGTCTGCCCGGTCCGGAGGGTCCTCCCCCGCCCGGTGGTCCGCCTCCAGGGGGTCCACTTGGTGGGCGTCCGCCGGGTCGCCTCGGTGGGTCCGAGGATGGGGGCTTCTTCGTGTGGTCGAAGTCCATGTCATCATCCTCGTCCATGTCACCCCACCTAGGCGTCTCGGTCTCAGAGGACTCCGAGCTCCGGTAACGAGGAGGGAGATCCTCATCCTCACCTTCCGGCTCCATGGGGACGTCTCCGCCTCCTCCGCCAGCCACTCCTCGGCGATGTCGGCGGCCTCGTTCGTCCCAGTCGCTGGCGGTGAAGAAGGGATCGGAGTCGTGGGGGTGTCCGCCCGCTGGCCTCCGTGGCCTCTCCGGGGTCTTCCCCTTATCCTTCCTCCGTCGGTAGGCGGTGGGGCCACTGCTCCCACTGCTGCCCGTGTCGACCTCGTCCAGCGTCATCTTGGAGGAGGCGTCCCCTTCGAAAAGCTTTCGAAGGGTCTCCACTCGGGATCCTCCCGGGGGAGTCTCGCGGCGGAGCTTGGCCTCCGCCTCCTCCATCGCGGCGGCTGTGGCTGCGGCAGCTCGCCCTTCGGCTTCCTCCCGGGCACGAGCCGCCTCGGCTTCCCGGGCCTGCTGCAGCCGAGCCTTCTCAGCTTCAAACGCCGCCAGCTCCGCCTTCGTCTTGGCCCTCTCCTCAGCGACCTTCCGTCGCGCGGCCTCGGTGGCGTCCTTCTTGGCGGCGTCCGCTTGGGCTTTGGCCGTTGCCTCGGCGTGGGCCCTTTCCTCCGCCTCCTTCTTTGCCCTCTCTTGGGCAAGCGCCTCTTCCAGCGCCTTCACCTCGGCCTCCTTGCAGGCAATGGCCTCCTGGGTAAGGCGGGCTTCCTCGTCGGCTGCCGCCACCTCACCCTTGATCTGGGCAGTCGCTGCCTCATGGGCGGCCACAGCCGTGAGACCGACCGCGATGGCCGCCACGGTTGAGGCGCCGATGGCCATGCCATGCGCCCACTCCGCAGCCTCCTGCTGGGCGATGCCGACAGCGCCCTCCATGGCAGCGTTCTGCTGCGTGGCCCGGGGCCGGGCAACCCGAAGGTTGCAGGGCACCCCACAGGCGCGCTCACAGGCGCGCGCCACATCCCTTTGGTCGGGAGCGACGCCACTGCTGGAGCTGACCTGGTCAACCGGCATCCTCCCGCGCCGGGCCGACTCCACGCTGCTGCTGGGGCCTGACGTTTTCAGGAGCAGCGGACGGGGCTTGGCCTTGGCCTGCTTGGCGACCTCCAGGAAGTCGCCAAGGGTGGTGTGGCCGGGGTGGTGACCTCCACCGGCCCGTTGGGGGCTGTGGGCTGGGGTTCTGCCCCTGGCGCCCTGGGCGGCTTCGGCGGCCAGGGACTCCTGGTACTCCCGCCACTTCCTGTCCCGCCTCCTGTCCCCGGCGGAACGCTTCTCCTTCCCAGGAGACGCGCTGCTGATGCCCTGCAGCCTGCGCTCGTTCCCCAGCTCCGGGAACTCCTTCTCGATCATGTCCCACATGGAGACGTTGATCGAGGCGCACGACGGGTACTCGTTGGGCTTCTCGTCCTCCTCAATCCCGTCGCAGCGCAGCCCTTCGCCGGGCCTGTCCGGGCGGGTCCAGGTCCTCCAGCGCTTGCGGCGGAAGCGGTACTCATACCCTTCCGCCCGCAGCCATTCCTCCACTGCCCGCAGGCGGTCCTCGCCCATGTCCTCGCGGAGCTCGAAGCTCCCGGGCATGCCGCCTTCGCACTGGGGATTGCTGTGGCGGTATTGCTGCCCCCACAGCAACCCACGCAGTAGGCGCGCCGCATGGGGTTGGGGCTGCGGCCACGTCTTGCCCGCCTCGTCCCAGTTCACCATCCGTGCTCTCGATGGAGTGGCCTGGGGTGGTTGTTGAGGTGGGTGATGTAGCACTGGACTGGGAGTGCGGCCGGTGCTGGTCGGCCGGTGGTTGTGGAAGTGGTTGCTGTAGCTGGGAGTGCGGCCTTGCTGGTCGGCCGAAGGAACTCGTTGATGACGGAGTTCTGGTCCCTGCACTTCCTTCACGGACTCGGCGCTGTCGCTGGGCGGCGCTGCGAGCCGCTGCGCTGCGCTGCGAGCTGCGAGCTGCAAGCTGCTGCGCCGCGCTTCTCGGGGTTGGTGGCCCCGAGTGGCACGCGAGAGATGGGTAACCCCGCGGCGGTGAAACGCTTTTGACGCGTTCCCGTGGGGGGCCTGGCCACGGGACGCTGCGGTGGACACGCACAAGTGAGCAGGCAGGCAAAGCACTACGCTCACAGGGGCATCATTGCGCTCGTGTCATGTGACAAAGCGTTTCAGGATCCTTGCCACTCTGAAACAAGGGAACAAAAGTATGTACAGCAACACATCAGTATATGTACACATGGGGTTAAGACTGGACTGGGGTAAGGGCATCACAGAACAATAGACACTCAGTCCCAACTCATACCCCAATCCCAGGTCCGACCCTCCCAGTGGCTGGTGGGGGCGGGGGCTCAAATACAACCCATGCCCTGCTCAGTCGGGACCCTGAAACCCTGCCAATAGGGGTGGTGTCCCGCCCAGCCACAGGCGAGTTCCTCGGAACCAACGGACTCCAAGGCCAACCGACAGTGGCTTCCTATGCTCCCTTAACTGCAGGTCCCAACTCCCCTCTGAGACAGAGATATGGCGCCGCCATTATCCCCTAGGAGTTGGTAGCTGAAAATGGGCTGTTTCAGCCAAAACTGATATTAGCTCAAAAATCTCCAAAATTGATCCCTCGTCCGGACCCGCCAGAGGTAGGAACGAGGCATTTGACCCCATGCCCTTTGAGTGCGAACTCCCTGGAGCCCTCACCCAACCTGGTTCCCTCTGAGGTCCCGGCATCAGGGCACCACGGGTTCGTCAAGTGGGATCATGATGCCAAAATCACCAAATTTGGCGTCATTCCCACGCGTGGCTCGCCCGGCCAGGGCAAGGCCAATGGCTCACAGGAAAGGAGACAGAACCTAGGACCTATATCTGAGTGTACAACTTGAAATTAGGTCCGGGCTACCCGTGGGCATAGAGATATGGGGCCGCCAATTGACCACGCGGGGGGGGGGGTGAAATTGGGGTCCAAAAAGGGGGTCATTTTGGCTACTCAAAATGAGCCAAAATTCGGGGGCGCTCCCAATAGTATATCTCCACGCCGGCTTGGAGATCGGATCCGCCATTCCATGCGCGATCCACCGGGAGTCCAACAGAGACTCCCATGCCCTTGGCTCCGAAAGATCTCCATGCCACTCGGCGTGGTGACAATCCCAATTGGGTCCACAAAGGCCAAAATGGCAAAATTGTCCACACTCACTTTGGGCTAGCACCCTAACGAAGGTTGCTCTGGTTCGCCCACGTGGTGTGTGAGCCATGGGGACCAATGTCCATATCACCCATGTCATATATGGTCCATTGGTCCATGCGTCCGGCGTGCACGAGGGTGCTGAACATGGTGCACGGCGGGCAGAAAATGTGGAAAATTGCTCAAAATGGCCGAAAATGCGCACACTCATGGTTGGGGCAAATGAGGCACATGCCCGACTTGGACTGCAGGGTGCCATAGGATTCGTATCAAGTCATATGTGTCCAACATATCTTTTGGGCGTCGCCCAACTCCTCCGGTTTTGGGAATGGCAGGGTCGCCAAGTGAGCCCATGATTTTGGATAGTCCCAAATCACCAACATGGCGGCCATGGTATGCCAAGCCCAAGAGGAGTTATTCGCCGGGTCCAAGATATGTTGGGCACCGAAGTATGTACCCCCATAACATAATTGGGTCGTGATGTCAATTGGGCGCAACGTTGAGATACACGGTCGCCACTTGACATCATGACGGGCAAAAAACAGCAATATTGGCGAAAAAACACCCAAAAGTGCCTTGAAAGGCGCACAAATATATTATAATATCTTCGGCTTGAATTGAGTAATCGACCAATTCTTCTAAACACAATGACTTGACACCAATGACCTTGAATTCCACATATGTGCTCCACTTGGGGCGCTTTGAAAGGTCACGAGCGCTACTTCCCAAGTGGGCACATGAAAATATGGAAAATTGCAAAACACACACCTTGCTCCCAACGCATCGCTTTGGGATCGCCACACAAGCTTTCCTCCACGAAGGTTAGGCTTGCAATTGATCGTGGGGAGTATAAGGAAGGGCCTCGTGCAATATGAGGTCCATTGGTGGGTGTATCGCTCTTAGCCAAACCCGCCAAATTGGCACGCAATACAACACATGGCACATACCACATACTGCCCAAAAAGGTAGCTCCCCCCACGATATGTCATGCCCCTCCAAGGGCATAACTTTGTGTCAATCGCTCATAGGAACTCAAGGAAAGTTCCTATGCAACACCAACACTCGCGCGCTACACTCGAAAGTTATCTTAACGCACGCAATATCATGGCCAAAGAGTTATAACGCAAACTCTACCGTCTTGACCATGATCCATTACGCTAGCGCGCACGTGTGGAGACGCAAGGCGTATAAAGCTTCCTCAATTACGTCGGGAGTATTGTGAATACATCCCATGCTTCCCTATTGACATTCCTCGCAAGCAGCACGAGATATGACCCTCACAAGGGGCCTCACAAATCAACTTTGTTTTGCCCATATCTCTAAGACAAATGGAGGGCAAGACAAAAGGAAAGTTGATTCGTGCATAGGGAAGCACGTAGGTCCACTCGAAAGAGGTCAAATCAAGTGCGGGGATCTCGAAGTCGAAAATCCGATTTCGACATCCTGAAAAATTCCGATTAAGGTTGCGAGTGTACAATGTGAAAATTGCAGACGCATCAATGCAATTCCTGAAGACTTTAGAGTCTTCGTCACGGATTGCGCTAAAATGTCTGTAAATAACAGTTAAACTGGCGGTTACGCTAAAGTCGCGAGCCAACCGCCAGCAGTCAAAACATTGATTATCAGAACGGAAGCGTGAAAATTTACGGAAACAATATGAAAATAAAACCCTGTTGCTTTCGGATATTCTGATGTGTAAATCTCAGCGGGCGACGCATCGGTTGCCGATGCGGCCGCTAATAGCTGAAATGCCCAGATCTCTCACACAAACACGTCTTACCTACATCTGTTGTTAGAGATAGGTTGCCGAATCGACGGCCGAAGGCGGTGCGCGGCAGATTGGCGTGAAATAGTAAGATACCGGCAAATGGCAGTTTGCCCGTACATGGTAACATGCCCCAAGTGGCCGGAATGCCGTCACGGGGGCTCTCACCGGGCTTCACCGGGCGTCTTCCCCTCCGTACATGGGGTTAGTGGGCACACGGAGACCGGTTGTATACCCCACCATGGTCATGGGGTTCTGGGTACCGCTTCAGTGCCAGGGCCATCAACAATGGCTACGGCCATTCAGCACCATCAAAAAAACTTTACAATACAAAATCAGAACAAACTGCACTACCAGAGCACCGGTGTCATGGCACCAGGTGCTTATGCCTTTATATGCTCTTCCCAGGGTAAACGATAACCCATACAGTGCACTCCACTCCTGTGGGTACACAGCTGTGCTGTCTACCTAAGGTAGTTCACAATCAGCCACCTGCTGCTGTCCCTCCTGGACACTGTGCACCCAACAACCTAGTGGGTCGTGCCGGGACACGTGTAAAGAAAAACATATATCTTGCTCCAAAAACAGATTGCAAAAAATCTCCTGATCGACTGCCATGTGGCCTCAAAGCCATTAATTAATGCAAAACATTCAGGGCCACTGTGCTGGGCCACAAGCTCCAGCTGGCCTGCATAAAACAGCAAAAGAAGTTCATAACGAATACCCAAAACACACTCAAAATGTTTCCAAACTCTCAGCACAAAAGACAAACACACTGTTTCAAAAGCAGGCAACACGACAGGGTAGAGCAAAAGTGTGGTCTTTGGAAGACATCGTTTCAAGTCTGACTCAGTGCTGAAAAGAAAACACACTTAATAATGTACAGTGCACCAAGCCGTTTAGCCACACTTATCTTGAGGTCTCCCAATTCTGTCTTCAGACTTGCCTGTGACACAAAAGCAAAAACAGCAGCATGAAAAACAAACCTGGACCCATTGACACAAAAAATGAAGCAACAAAAACGAACACTGCGTCGACGTGGCAAAACAACACCAATGAAAGAATGCAGGAAAAAAAATGAAGGCCACGTTGCGTTGCAGGAGTTGCAGGAGCGTCCTGCTTCTCATCTGCCTTGTAAAGAGCGAAAGCCACAAAACTCGAAAAGATGCAAAAAAATGGACAAAGAGCGAAAACGAAAGCAAGCACGTTTGTCTCAGCTATACCATGACACGAAATGTATACCTCTCCGTGGTCCTCATCGCACAGGCACAAACTCAAAAAATCAGATGACAAATCAGATTCACAGGGAGAAAACAGCGAGGACAACGAAACACACCGACGGAGACGAAAACGACGAAGAGACAACAACAAAACGCAAAGCGCAGAGCAGACACACCCATTAAAAACAGTTTCTTACTGCACAAACAACAACTCAGTTTCCACTGTAGCTCACTTCAGATTCTGAGCATTCCTACACACACAGCATAATAAGGCAGTCCCTGCAGCGACAAAAAAACAGCTCGCTGCAACAAGAGCTACATAAAAAAACGCCACAAAGAGTGCAACAACAAAGGACGACAGAGAAAACAAACGCAGGACGAAGCAAGCAAGCACACACCTGAGTGTGGCGTGCACTGCTGCTTCAGTCCGGTACTCCATTTCGCCTGAACAGCTGGCTGGGGAACTGCTGACTTGAAAATCACCAACCTGACACACAAGAAACACCTAACAAAGGTAGACGCGCACCACGCCACAACTTCACTCAAAACACACAGTCTGCTACTCGCCGGCGCACCAAAGGAGCAAGTTGCTACGCAAATGCACACCAACGGAGCACAACACACGGAGCGCAACGCTACTCACGACATAACCTGTGCGCATTAAATATTAGTCCTGAGTTTGAACGCGCGCCGCTTGCCACGCGTTCCCCTTTTGCGCGGCAGTGTCTTCAAAGTCGTGTCTGCTTGATCCCCGCCTTCAGAACCCTCACTAATCTCTGTCCAAAACTCTTGGGCAACTTGACGCACTCGACGCAGCTTGAACCAGTTCGGAATCTCCTCTCCACACTGGACGCATCGCCCCCTTTCGCGTCGCCAAACACTGCTCATGGCATAGTCTTTGAGGTCCTGCAACAGGTCGTGATACTCTTTGTCACAGTCCACAATGGAGGTCTTCTCCAAGACAACAAAACGCCCAGGTCTCTTGACACTAGCTAACGCCGCCAAACCTTCTTTTTCCCAGGCAGCAAGCCCTTCAGCGCGCTCCGGCGCCACAAGCCCAAATTTGGCAGCAGAGCGTGCCGCACAATAAACATCTGCACCAGGCACTCTCAATGTGTCGAAAACTTCGTCAGATGAAGCATCTCGCAGCGCACGCACTTTTTCACAGTGTTCCACTAAAAGTTTTTCCTCGCGCTGATCAAGTTCCCAGCCACAGACCCCTTTTCTAAGCCGTAACGCCTGTACTGCACGGAATGGACTGCAGTATTCATTTGACATGTCCCTGCAGCCCTTCGGCTATACCTTGATGCGCAGTGAACAGTAACTGGACTCCCTAAATTCTGCTGTACTCCACGTCAACGACAAATTGCGAACCCAAATATCTTGATCACGGAAGCTTTTGATTGTAACACTCTGGTGTCTACGAGTGTCTATTTCCCAACTATCCCACGCGAAGCAGAAATCCAAGTCACTGACTGCGATCAAAAAGCATGCCTGTGCAAACAGAAATATTTATACAATAAAAGCATGCCGAAAAATACAACAGACACTCAGACCTTTACTCATTCTCATGATCTGCACTAATTTACATCACATCGCACTCGCGCCTTTTGACTAGTCGCACTGGCACCCGCACACCTGCAGGATGTGGCCACCAAATGCTCCTTGCTGAAACGCTCCTGCAAAAAGAAATTTTTGCAAAAACAGGTGAAACAGATTGTGAAAACCTGTTCAACCCGGGTAGAGGTACTCCAAAGATTGGAGAAAACATTCCCAGTCTATGAGACTGACCTCAGTGTGCGCACACGGATAGAGGAGCTACCTATGCTCCCTGAGTTTCCTTCCGCTGCGCGAGTCTCTGAATACGTGTGCGACCTGGATTATCTGTTTTGACGGATGAACGTGGGCTCCTACGGAGCCACTGAGCCCCACCTGTGGCTCATGAGTAAGATCCCCCAACATACGTGGGATGACTGCCGTGCTACCTCTGAGAGGAAAAGCCGGACCCACTCGTACGACGAACTGGTGGACCTGCTGATTGAGCTAGCTCTTGAGAGGGAGAATGACTCCCACATGAAAAAATTCCTCAAGAAGCACTTGGGTCGAGGTGGTACCCCTACCCCCGAACGTGGCGAAGGGAAAGGGCCTAAAAATCACACTAACACCAACCAGGGAGGTGGTAAAGGGAGGGGTAACCTACGTGCCATGAATGAGGGTAAACCTGATGCAGGTACACCCCCTCTGTTCTACTGCAAACCTGTCAATGACAAGGGGGGGCCTTGTCATGCCCCTGACTGCGATCACCGCAGTAGCTGTATGCTGCAGATGAAACGACAGTAGCATACCAAGGATGGGAAAGCTGTGACCCATCAGGATCATTTCAGGTGTACCATCACCTGTGGCTATTGTGGCAAACGTCGTCACTACGAAGACGAATGTCACATAAAGAAATGCGAGAGTGATAAACTCAAGCGACAGGAGGCTGAACGCCAGAAGACCGAAACACCCACCAGAAATCCCCCGAATGGGGATAAAGGTGGTAAAGGAGGTGGCAAGGGGGGTGGCAAAGGTGGACCCCCTAACCCCCAGAGACGCTCATCAGCGCCCGCTGCTACTCCCTCTCCTGCCGCAGGTGACCCCAAGAAGCGCCCACAGGGGGATAACGCTTCCCCTGAGGGGAATAACTCCAAGAAGAGGCGACTGGCCTGTATGGCCAAGTCCCTCATGGCTGCAGGGGTGGATGTCAAGTTCCCTGATGAGGAGTAGGGGGGCGGCTCCGAAGAGGAGGACTTGGTTTTCTGGATCCTCGTGAAAATTGGGGATCAAGCTTTTCGAGCGTTGCTTCACACCGGTGCAACACTTTCCACAGTGGCCCGGCTCCTGCTAAGGACGTTCAAGAAAACTAGAACCGTGGCCATAAGAGTAGGGGATGGGCGTACCATCCATTCCTTGGGAAGAGTCGATGTGACTATATGCCTGTGCGACGAAACTGTGACCCAACACTGCAGAGTGCTGGACGACGACGCCTTTCACATCGTCATTGGTACCAACTTCCTATGAAGAAACCCCCAGGTAAAAATGCTGTCTCTCCAGCGCCCCTATTCTTTGCACCGCGACTTTGGCAGTTGGCTCTTCTCCGTACCTTTGGAACTGTCAGGACGAAAAGAGTCTGGGCTGCGCTACGCATCCAAGACTAACTATTGTACTGAAAACTACCAATTGGCCCGTCACGCTCTTGAAAATGGACTGGCGGCCCTTCAGGTAAACCTGGATGAGATCCAGGTGGAATTGTTTGCGAGCCGACAACAGCACATCATGCAGTTTTACTGCTCGAAACATTTAAAAAACGCTTTCCGTTTCTTCTGGAAAGCAATGGGCCTAGCGTATGCTAACCCTCCCTTCGCCCTGCTCGCGAAGGTTCTAACCAAAATCGCTTATGAGGGAGGGAGGGTTGTCATGTGCACCCCTGACTGGGGCTGCACTGGTGACCACGCTTACTGGCGCCGTATGCTAGATCGAATGACTGTGGGAAGAGTGCAACTCCCCGACGGTCCCATCTATGTGCCTGAGGACTCAGACACAGCTATGCAGGCCCCTGAGTGGGCTAGTTTTTTATCCATCGTTGATGGATCTCTCAATCCTGTACCCCTGTGTGACCTAGGCCAGGTGCTACTGAAAGAGGTCATGGCCGAAAACCGTGGCCTAACCCTTTCTGATCCCAAAAACTGATCTCCTGAGCACCTATCTGCCACACTTACAGGGTGTGAATCTCCCGATGGCTATCTGGAACCTGCAGCTGCTAAGGAGGATGCTGACGACCAACTGTCTGAGATCGCCAGCACTATCCCTCCTGTTGATCCCAGCTGTGTTGACCTAAAACACAGTGCCTTCCTAGCCCAGCTGTTGCTGGAGGAGGTAGATCTAGAGTTGACCTCAGAACCCGCTCCCCCTGTTGGGAAGCCATGCTGTGCTACACATGCAGCCTATGCACACAGGTGAACCCGTGGCCCGGAGTCCTGATACCCTGGCGCGTCCTGCTTCTGATAACATGCCACTGTCTGAGCATGACACCCAGGAACTCCGGCGGCTGTTGTACCTGAAGGCCGAAGGTATTGAGCGCCAAGAGCGGCTGCAATACCTCAGACAGACCTGGAAATCCTCCATCTGGTCTGAGGAGGACGATGATTCCTATACGCTGCCTGATCCTGAGATACCGCTAGTGTATTCTCTGCACTATGGGCAGCAATGTCCCCCTGAGTGGGACGATGGTTCTGTGCCTGCCGAAACTGCTGATCGGCAGAAAAGAAAGAACATGGAAAGAGCAACCTCCATGCTGAGGAGGATTTCCTGCAGAAACTCGAGAGTCTTAACCTTGACCCCCAATTGAAGAAACTGCTGATAACCCGTGAGGAGGTGTTCGGCGCCTTGCCGCCCCCCCTCTCTTGTAAAAAACTGGTCCAGATGGACCTGAAACTGAAACCTGAATTTGAAAAGACGCGAGTGAGGCGTCGTCCCTATCCCGCTCCACAGGAACAGGTTGAAGAAATCGAGCGCCAGATCCAGGAATGTATTGATGCTGGCCTCGTTGAAGAATATAAGAAGGGGGACTACCCCCATCACTGCAGTCCCCGTTTCCTGGTTGCTAAACCAGGGTCGCCTGCCCTACGACTGGTTGTTGACTATGGTGAGGTCAACAAGAAAACCCAGAACCACTCAGGGAGTATTCCTAACATGGAAAATACCCTGGAGCGTATTGCCAAATGCAGGTACAAGACCAAAATGGACAAACGCTCTGGTTTCTGGCAGGTGGACCTAACCGCCGCAGCTCAGGAACTGCTCGCTTTTATAACCCCTAAGGGTTGTGTCTTTAAGTGGAAGGTCATGCCTTTCGGGGTGGCTAATGCCCCAGCGCTCTTCCAGGAGCTAATGAACAAAAGTTTGTACACACTGAGGCGCAGGCGTCTAGTACAGGAGTTGATTCTTCGGGGTGCAGAAATGGAGGCCCACATCGACGACATGAGTTTGGGTACTAATACCCAAGAGGACCATGTCCTTCTCCTCCGTGAATTTTGCATTGTTTGTCAAGAAAACCATCTCCTAATCAAACTCGAAAAATGTGAGTTTATGAACGAGGAGATGGAATATTTGGGTTTCAATGTGGGGTATGGCTGGTGGAAACCAGCCGCGTCTAAGATGCAGCCCCTACAGGACATGCAGATTCGCGATGACCCTAAAAAGGGTCTACACGATGTGAGGAGTTTTGTGGGCGCCTGTAATTTCTATCGGCGTCACATCCACAATTTTACCTACTTCTCTGCCCCCCTCACTTACCTAATCAAGAAAACTACTCCCTGGAGGTGGACCGCCAGGGACGAGGAATGTTTCCAGGAGTCGAAGAAGAAAATTGCCTCCTCCAACTGCCTGGGAGTGCCCCGCCCTAAGGGCGAGATAGTCCTGATCACTGATGCCAGTGATGTAGGGGGGGGTGGAACGATCTACCAATCGCAAGAGCTTAACCCCGCTGAACTAACCCACTGCCATTATCGTACTAGTGGACTGAACCGTGATGGCTCGTTGAAACATGACTATCCTACCAGTGAGTGGCAGCTGGTGCCACTAGGACACTGGAATTGGAAATGGAACCAAGCGCATTCGAATTACAGCACCTATGACCAGGAACTCCTGGCCGGTATGTTGGTGCTTTTGTCACAATCCCGACTCCCGGGATCTAACCCTATTGTCTGGCTATGTGACCAGGAACCTGTGAAGTCTTTTCAGAAGGGCCCACCGCCAGAGAAAGCAAAACTAAAGCGGTGGTGGACTTACCTGAGCCAGTTCAGGTTGACAGTTCATCATATCCCCGGCATAAAAAATGAACTGTCTGACTATATATCGCGCAATAACTTCGATGCGCTTATAGGTGAGAGCTCTGAGGCGCTCGCCAAAGAGGCTTTCCAGCGTATGGATGTCCAACCTGACCTGTCCATGCGCACTGCTGGAATCCTGGAGGGTTGGAGTCTAACCGACTATCAGTCAGAGTATAAAGAAATTCTCCAAACCCTCAGCACTGGTCTCGAACCCCGTGTCATTGACGGGCACCAGTGGTATAAAAAACAATCAGTACCTCTTCTACGAGAACCGGATTGTTGTGCCTGAGGCACGACTGGATGGGTGCCTACAGTGGTCCCATCTCAGTTCTGGTCACACTGGCACTAATCGCTCAGTGGACTTCTTCCGTGAGTGTTTCTACTCTAGTCTAACCCTGACTGAACTGCGGTCACGTATGCAGACCATTATGGATGCTTGTGGCTGTCATGCGGGCAAGCAGAGCGACAGTAGGGATAGGGGCCTGATTTCCAGCTTACCCATACCCTATTGTGCTAACTCTCTTCTATACGTGGATTTCATCCACGGCCTACCTGTAACCGCTGCATAGTGGCGGATCTTTCTTGTGATTGCGAAGCCTGTAGCCTTGATGCCCCCGGGGTCGTAACGCCCGACACTGCCCCTGATATCTCCGAACCCAACTGACCCTCTTCAGACCCATATCCAGCCTCTGGGAGCGACATATGCGAAGCACTTGTAAGTCTATAGAACTCCATGGTGGAATATGAATAGTCAGAAAACCCGGTCTACAAAAATGGAGCAGACATAGAATCTCAATGCGCATTCATCGCACATAATGACACAACGTGAAATCATTCGAAATAATTTAAATAAATCTGATTGGGAAATCACGAAAGACAAATGCGACTCGACGCGCGCTCACAGGCGACATCTGGCGGCGAACGGAAAACATGAAAACAAGCGGAAAATTTTCTGCACTAATGTACATCTGAGAATCATTGAAATTCTGATCACATTGATGTATAATCTGAGTGCTGTCACTGCTGCCGTTACACTCCCCCTCTGAAAACATACGCCAGTATGTCAGGCTGGGTCAAGTGAACTGAACAAAACTGCGAAAGTGCCCAAAAACCGACTAATCTAAGGCAAAATGTGAAAAAATGAGCTGAATTGAGCAAAATTGTGCTGAGATCTGTGCTTCGCGATGGCCATCGACTTGAATGAAACGCATAGGTACCTTAGGGCACACAGAAAGAGCTTCGTTCAAGCTCGAAAATTTGAAAATTGAAAGTCTGAGTGAAGAATGTACATGCATGATCAAGATCCATGATCCATGATGAAATCAGGATCTGACATCCCACTGCCAGAAAACAGAAAACGAGTGTCGCCATGTCGTCGAGCGTCCAAAAAATATGGTATCCCTTCATGGAGTCCAAGATATGTGAAACTGGTCGGTGTCATTTGCAGTCATGAGACCAGATGCCAGATTATGGTACAAAATGTCCCTGAATTGAGAGCAAAATCAGTGAATCGCACACGGATTGAGGGCGGCGAAGTCTGCAGCAAGCCAATACAGGTCTAATTCATTGTCGATAGATGCTGTGTGTTGTGCTGAACGGAAATCCAGTTCCCATTCATAGCTAATCCAGGTCAAATCCTCATGATGATGATGAATCCCATGATGGAAATCCAATCATGCAAGAGTAATGATAGCCAAGAAAACCCAGTGCGTGCACCACACTGTCAGTATCGCCTCCAGGGCTTCATGTTTAATCCAGTATGAGCCAGAAGGGGTAATTGACTCATTATAGTCCCAGCATGTATAAGCATCCAATGCTTGGTACCAGGAATTTGCCAAAATTGAGCTGATGCTGAGGGGGATTCCAACACAATCCACAGATGAACAGCGAGTCGACACAAGTAAGAACACCATCGTTGTCACTTGGTCTATATAAGCCCTTTGACAGCGGTCGATTGAAAAACAAACCAACAGTCTCAATGTGAGAGCGGATTGAAATGACATTCTCAGCAGATCCGTCAAACACATGAAATGCATCAGACTCAGTCATGTGCCAGAATCTCTGAAATGAGCACGAACTCGAACGAGTCCTTCCCAAGGCGAGTAGAGGGGCCCAGTCGACAGCAAAACACGAGAGTGTCGTCGTGGTTGAGGATAAAGGCCTTTCGGAACTTCCGATTGGAATCATCTACAATGAAGCACATGATTCACATGATGACCATGATGGGAATGATGGATGAGAACGACCAGGATGATCCCAGAATGTCCCATCATCTGTTCATCGAACCACATAGACGATGCGCCAGGACCGTTTTGTCCCAATGCCAAGGGTATATGTAAACCGTAAACCTTTTGGAGATTTTTCGGCGATCAGATCCTGTCTCGAATGGATTCTGCCACGATTGGAGCTTCTTCTTGTGCTTGTAAGTCCTCCTTGGTGACACAATCCTTGATCAGAGAGAGCTCACGGTCAATCTCAGGGTGTTTCTTCAGGAACTTGATGAAAGTGTCCGTATACCCATGGATAAAACGTGAAGCTGGCTCCCACTTGTCTTCTTCTGGACCGAATCCTTTCCATCTGCACAGAAAGTACCACTTGTTCCGAGCATTTTTCTTGTAATCAAGGATCTTCTCCAACTCGAAACTGCTGGTCACCATCTTCCTGTCGCTCAGGTACTCCGAAGTCCAATAGAGAGGCTTGAACCTTCCTTTGGGGCAGGGTACTTCGGCCTTCAAACGGGCACGATGTACTTCTTGATGTCTGCCCGGTTCAACCTGAATGTTGAATGTAGTCTCACTTAGTTGACCACTGACTTGGAATGGGCCATCCCACAAAGGTAACAATTTGTTGTCGTCCTTCAGGGTCTCGTCTGACTTACGAAGCCAAACTTGCTGGCCTTTCTCGAGGGGTTTTCCTTGCGTTCTCGACTTATTTTTGAAATTCAACCAATCTGCTTGACTCTCCACTTTGGCCTGGATCCACTTGGACTCTAAATCCTTGATCCTCTCATACCATTGCGAGGCGTCGTAGCACTGCCTTGGATGATACATCCTTGGTCCTGGACCCATCTTCTCACGACCAAAAACAAGCTCATTCGGACTGAATCCAGTGTAATTCTTGGTACGATGGTATCTCCTCAAGACACAGTAAATTGTCTCCAACCAATTGTAGTCTTTTTCAGTCGCCAGGAATTTTCTCAGAATGTTGATAAGAATTCTTCCAGCGCGTTCAGCAGGGAGGGCTCGATGGTCGTAGACTCGGGCACGAAGATGATGAACTCCCAATAGAGCACACATGTTCTCCCACCAAGTCCCAATGAACGCCTTCCCACTGTCCGTCAGAATTTCACTGGGAACATCCCAGTTACTCATCCACTGACTTGCAGTCCACTTGGCAGCCATTTCAGAGGTGAGATGCTTCGTCTTGCAAGGGAGGACCTGGATTTAGCCACTGTGGCGGTCTTGAATTAACAAAACCCCATCAATTGGCTTCCTCGTGTAGAGACATTCCTCTTGGATTTGTCCCAACTCGAAGACATCCGCCGTCACCTTGTCGAACAACCTCTCAGGAATTGGTAATCCCTTCCGTAGTCCTTCTGCCTTTGGATTCTTGGGGATGGTCGCCTGACATTGCTTGCATCCTTTGGCAACTCGTTCACAGGCACTCTTGAGGTCCCGTGTGTACACTCTGTGTCATAGCTCCTGCTCCAGAACAGGAGAATGTGTGTGGGCTGTCTCATTCCGATGCCAATGTTTGACATATTGGTCAATTAGACAATCAGGAACACAAATCCGTCCTTGCCAAAATAACTTGTCGCCTTGGATTTTGAAATCAGACGTCTCTGCAGAGTCGTAAGGCTTGTCCTCCTTCAACTTGTGGTATACAGACCCAAAGAACCTGTCCTCCTTGTACATCCTCGTCCAATCCACATAGAGGAAGGAAGTTTCCTTGTCCTTTTGTTGTGGAGGGAGCGTGGATTTCGCTTTGGATCTTGTCAATGGAAACACATTAAGGAGTGGCAGCGACGACTCAGAGTCAGAGTTAACCCTTTCAGTCTGATCTGCCTTGGTCATCTCCTTGCATCTGACCAATTCAACCTTCATCCGATTCTTAATCGAACATTGAAGGCAATGTTTCTTGATCAGTGCTTGTTCCTCCTTATCAAACTCGATCACTTCAGCTTTATCCGTCGCTGTCCCATGAAAACTCACTTCAGAGTAAGCCTCTGAGGCTGGGTAGGCCCAGCGACTCAGGGCGTCCGCCACTGTATTGTAGCGACCCGGAATGTAAGTCACATGGAGGTCAAATCTGCTGATAGTTTCATGCCAACGGCCTCTCCTCCCAGCTGGTCCACCAGGGGTATCCACATGTTCTGTCCTCCAGCTCTCCAGTGACTTGTGGTCAGTCAGTACCTCAACGCGATGGCCCAAGATCCAACCTTCATAACGCCGTAAGGCACAAAGGATTGCGTAGGCTTCTTGTTCCCTTGGACTCCAATTTCGCTGTCTTGTTGTAAGCTTGCGAGACCAGAAAGCCAGAGGATGATGGTGACCTTCGTCATCGACTTGTTCGATCGTAGCACCAATGGCGTAACGACTGGCGTCTGTACAAATAAAAAAAGGTCTTCCATCCAACCACGGAGTCTTTAATGTAACCACATTTGCCAGTGCTTCCTTGAGACCAGTAAAGGCCTCTTCACATTCTGGCGTCCACTTGAGCTTGACTTGAGATCCCTTCTTTCCTTCTATTTTGCCAACCATGAGTAACTCTGTCAGTGGACCAGAGAACTTGGCGTACAGAGGAAGGAACTCGTGGTAATAATTGCAGCAGCCTAAAAAGGCACGAAGCTGCGTGATGGTTTTAGGCCTTTCCCATAGCTGCAGGGCAGCCATTTTTCCTGGGGCCGGTCTTCTTGTCCCATCTTCCAAGACAGAGCCACAAAGTTCCACACTCTGGAGGAACATTTTGCCCTTCTTGGGTCCACACACGAGCTTCTCTTGTCGAAGGACTTCGAGAACTTTTCGGACTTGTTCTTCGTGCAACTTCAGGCACTCATGAAAGTTTTTCCCCAACGGCGTGGCAATCAGAAGGTCGTCAATGTAGATGCTGCAGAATTCTTGTAAATCCAGAGACTTGTGCTTCTGAAATAAAATAGTCTCCATCATCTTCTGGAACATCGACGGCGCATTCTTCAGACCCATCGGCAGTACAGTCCACTGGACAGTGCCACAGGGCGTGCACATTGCCGTCAAATGCCTATCCTCCTTTCGAAGTGGCATTTGGTGAAAGCCATGGCGCAAATCCAACACAGTAAAGAGCTTACCTTTGGCTCTCGCGGCGATCTCCTTCTCGATTAAAGGAAGGGGATGCGCGTCAGGTACCGTGGCTGCATTCAGAGCTCTGTAATCCACCACTAGACGCCAAGCATCTATGCTGGATTGGTCCGCAGGTGGGGGTTTTGGCACAGTAAATGGTGCTGAACACCACTCAGAACTCATGCAGCCCTCCAACCAACCGATCTCATAGAGATTGCGCTCAATAATCTTTCGCAGGGCATCTGCTTTGGTGCCGTGTAGATAGAATGGACGTTGTTTGTGCATCTTTGAGACTTGGATTATCTCAATCTTGGCTTCCCCATTTTCACATCAAATTGGGGGGGTTTTCCACAACTTTCCACTCAGCACGTCATCTTTATAATCTTCGAACACTGCGTCCCTTCTTGCAGATATCTTGTCTCCGTCGACCTGATTCCCACATTTCATCACCGACATTATGTCCACCAATTTGCGAATTGTTGCTCGTGGTCTCATATTCTTGGCCAATTCATTCCAAACTTCTTCGTCGCATTGTTGGCGGATGAAGCTCACCTGAGCTCGCTCCCCCGTGGGATCCCACCAATTAAGGGGGTCCACGAATGTCTTGAAGGGATGGTCGGACGAATTCAGCTGCATTCCTGTCAATTCAGGCGAGATTCTTGGAGATTTGTCATCATTATTGCTTGAAATCTTGACATTTTTGGCTTGATTCTTGTCTGATGTGGACGAATTGGAATGGATGGAGGCGTTCTCTTGAGGGACGCCGATTGTCCTTCCCTCCTTCCGCGACGATACGTCGGGATTCCGCTCTCGCTCGTCTTCATCGACCTCAATTTCGTCGATTCTTGAGGAATTTGAGATGACCTCTTCTGTTCCCATTTCACTGCCATCTTGCCAATAATCTCCCAGATTCCCGTCAACTAAGCACGCCAACGTGCTCCACGAACCCTGTGGCAAAGGCTTGCCATTGTCTTCGCAATACAGCTTCACTCCCTTGTGAGGTAGCTCGACAATGTCGATTGAAATGTCCATAATGTCCTTGAACCAAGATTGTCTCGGCCAGTTGGGGACAATTAAAATCGCCTTTGCGCCGGATTGCTTCAGCTTTTGCACCACACGAGGAAAAACGTCGAAGGGCGGATTGATCCAAAGTGGTTCAGACCAGTTCTCACTCCAGGCATCGTCGTAGAACTTCGGAAATCTTTTATTCTTCTTGTTTGCAAAGGCATCAACTTGAGGACGAAAATTGTGGTTCCTTTCGAAATAATCCACCAGAATGTCCCGCCATTTGTCGACTACACGATAGCAAAATGACTTCCACTTCTTGCAGTTCAATGATTCCACCTTTCCTTTTTCGAATTCTTCTTGATTCCCTGTCCATTCCTGCCCATCTTGCTGAATATGCAGCTTATTTCGCTCCTTGAATTGGTGTATACTCTTGTTATATGGGTGCAGATAATACAGGTCAGACGGGTCGCTGGTCGACGGATCTTGGAGGAAGCATGTCCTGTGTCCCATGGGCGACACACGGTGAGCGTGAAGTCATGGTTGACCCAAGAATAAATCATACTTTATGCTGGCTTCATAGAATTTTCCAGCAAACCACTCCTCCGTGACCGTCTCTTCCACGCTCGACACAGATTGTTTCACCAATCTGACCGCCAATTCTGCCTCTCTGCCGCCACCTTCAAGGCGATGTCCGCTCACTCCCTCCAGCTGGACAGGTGTCGAGGACATCTTCGCTTCGTCCTCCTGCAGAAAGCCTTTCCTCACCAGATTCACCTCTGAACCATTGTCAATCAGACATTTGGCAAGTTTAACCTTACCATCTGTCGTCCTGACCTGGATCCAGCAGACAAACTGGCGCTGCTTGCCTCGCCGGACAGCGCTGAGGACCCAGGCAGGGTACAGGAGGCCGGAGGAATGCGCCAGCCGGTACCAGCAGCGTCCATCCACCGCCCCAACTACCCTGATGGGTTTTGTCTCCTGCCACTCAACCCCAGTGTTGGGATTTGGGTCAAGTTGGCTTCCCTATCGCCATTCTTCTTCGACGTTCGTCTGCGCGTCCTGTACTTGTCCTTCGTCAACCCATTCTTCTCCTGCTTCAACGGCATTGACTCCTTTTCCACGTCCACGACCACCAAATGATTTTCCACCACCACCTTTCTTACCTCCTTGGCCTTTGTTGTTGGAGGTGTTGGAATTGGGGTTGGATTCGTTGGATCTGCCCTTGCCTCGACCTCCAGTATCCTTGTTGTTGCCGAAGGTCTTGTCTGCTGGCGTCTCCGTATACAGGGGGTTGCCATTCACCTTGGAATCATCTTGATTCCCGGGCTTTCCTTGTCCCTTTCCACCCTTTTCGCCAGATTTTGCACCAGATTTTCCACCAGCATCGGTCCATCCTGAGCCACTTGGATCTCCGCCTTGCTGCGAGTAATCTTTTGGTGTCCAGTCTCTGTTCTTTCCTTTGGACTGCCCTTTACCCTCTCCCCGCCCATGCTGGTCAGCATCTCGTGCTCCATCCTGCTGGGGATTTTTGGGAGAATTTCCTTTTCCATCCATTTTGGACTGAATTGTCTTGAGATCTGAGGGCGTCCACCTGTGATCTGCGGCCCTGTGAGTCGCCGCTCGACCTTCCTTTCCAAGGGCAATGCACACAGAGCATCCCTTCTCACCAACGGCACTGACCTTGCCTCCGAAGCCTTGTGCATCCTGTGACTTCTGGCGTTCTAAGTTTGCATACTTTTCAAGTTGGTCCCAGATCTGCTCGACTCCATACGAGAAGATCCACGGCCGCACCTTCAAAACTGTCCCCTTCTACTTCACTTTTCCATCCACCATGCTAAAGAAAAACTCCGACTGTTCAGAATCATGGAAACCAACTCTCCATCTGCCCTCACGAATAGTGATGTCTTTCAATCCCGTAGCACTGATAGAGTGTAGCAACTCACGAACTGCAATTTTTCCCATAGTCTCCGGGAATCCTTGGACTTCAACCCAGTTGCCCAGGACTTTTCGGTCCGCCTGAGAGTCCCTGATCTTCTGCTTGGTCTCTGACGTGAGCTTGCTCAAGAGAATCTTCTTCATCTCGCCTTCAGAAAGGCCTTCTCCCGAGTTCTCCGCCTCTTGCACCAAAAACTCCCAATTTTGCCTTGCTATTTGGATTTCTGCCAGAAACAATTTCTTGGTCGCCCTGAAGTTCTCCAGACGGTTCCTGTAATGATCTTCAGGAAGTCGAGAGCCTTTCTTTTTGAGACTTCGATACGGCTCTTCATAAGTCAGGGGATCTCCTTGATTCTGCCTTTCCACATAAAGATTTTATGTTCTTTCTCTGAGTTTGCCAGTCAAACAGTCCATCAACCCGAGAATCCAGAGTTCCTTGTCCAGCTTCTCCGTCTGCAGCCACACCATGAACTGCCTCTCGAAGGACGCCCAGTAATTTGGGTGCCCTGAGAACTTCGGCTGCTTCATTACTGACCCTCGAAGCCTCATGTGCAAAGGGTTCAGCAGGTGGTTCAGGTTGAAACCTGTGGATGTGCCGACCGGATTGACAAAAACTGGATTGACGGCGGCGTCTCCCATTGCCTGTGCTTGCGCAATTGCGGCCGCCAACAACGCCTGGTCCACAGTAGGCTGCACGAACGGCGTTGGTTTTGCTTGATGCAGCCTCATCTCCTTCAATTTCTTCTGCTTTTCCTTCGTTTTGGCCTCATTTTCCTTCTTTTCTTTGTCCTTCTTCTTCAAGGCCATTGATCTCTCCTTCACGGTGGTCCTTGCTTCTCCATCAATATCAGCAACAGTACCAACAGACAGTACAGACCTCTCCGACGAAGATTCTCCTCCTTCAGTACCCAGATTGAACCCAATAGGACTTGTAAATCCAGTAGGGGGGATACCAGAAATTCCAGTAAAAGCTGGGATGTGACCAGTAAAAGCTGGGGGTCTCGGAGAATGTGGAACGCCGTAAGGCGTGGATGTAGGTGCAGCTGAGGAGGTAGGTGCTGGGTGACTTGCCATCGTAGGCGCTGGTCCAGTGAGACCAGTAGTGCTCAGATTTTGTACCAGATTGGTCAACTTCTCCAGCTTCTGCTCCATCTCCTTCCACTTGCTGTCGTCATCCCCCTTTTTCTCCTTGGCGGCCTTCTTCAGCTCCTTCACCCTGTCTTCCAGCGACGAAATCTGTCTCCGACAGGAGCAGTCCTTAGCACACTCGCCACATGACGGGCATCTCGTACCTTTTCCTTTGCTTCTCACTTCATCAACCCAGCTGTCAACACTGGAGTTGGAGTTGGGAAGCTTGGACAGTTGCTCCCTGGAGAGGTGAGAATGTGTCGAATCACACATCATTTCGTCGACCTCGTCGTCGTTCGGACCCCAGGCGCCCGACGGACCAGCGTGCTGACGCACATTCTGGCGTCTTTCCTCGGCGATGATGGCCATCTGCACCATCACGGCAGCCTGGTGGTCGAACTGGTCCATCAGCTCCTCCCAGTCCTCTTGTTCCTGCAATGTGGCGTCGAATCGCAGGCGGCCACTGTCCCTGATGAACTGGCACGACGCCCTGAGCCAGTCCCTCAGGCGGCCTCGATAGCTCGCCTCCGCCAGCAGCCAATTCTGGCGGTTCAGAAACTCCTGATTCCAAATTTCCTGGATGTGGTTTTCCCAGTAATCACCACTAATTCCAGTATCAGACTGCTCTCCTTCGCTGCTGCTGTCTGCAAGATCAGGCAAAGCGTGAGAGCTGGAACCAGATTCACTCGAGGAGGGAGATTCTCAACCGGGTTTAAGGTTGGGTGGGGCGTTCACACAACAATCAGCACAAGTATGAACTCCAGGCCAATGCCTATGGCCACAGTAAGGACACTCAGAAGGATGATCTTCGGTTCGCTGGGGAGATGTCACGAATGTAACCTCAGGGGGAACACGCAGTGACTCAGAACGAGTAATAGCCCCGCTAAAGTCCGATGATCTCAGGGTGTCCGTGGAGATTCCAGAAGCAGAGTCACGATTTCCTCTGCTACCATGTAACCGCTGCATAGTGGCGGATCTTTCTTGTGATTGCGAAGCCTGTAGCCTTGATGCCCCAAGGGTCGTAACGCCCGACACTGCCCCTGATATCTCCGAACCCAACTGACCCTCTTCAGACCCATATCCAGCCTCTGGGAGCGACATATGCGAAGCACTTGTAAGTCCATTAAACTCCATGGTGGAATATGAATAGTCAGAAAACCCGGTCTACAAAAATGCAGCAGACATAGAATCTCAATGCCCATTCATCGCACATAATGACACAACGTGAAATCATTCGAAATAATTTAAATAAATCCGATTGGGAAATCACGAAAGACAAATGCGACTCGACGCGCGCTCACAGGCGACATCTGGCGGCGAACGGAAAACATGAAAACAAGCGGAAGATTTACTGCACTAATGTAAATCTGAGAACCATTGAAATTCTGATCACATTGATGTATAATCTGAGTGCTGTCACTGCTGCCGTTACACTACCACGCTTCGGTGGTTATGATAGTTGCCTAGTTGTCACCTGTGGCCTATCTCGCTTCACCTGTGTGTTCCCTTGCAATAAGAAAATGACAGGTGAGCAGACTGTGAAAATGTTGGTCGAACAATGGTTCGAACCCTATGGAGCACCTAAGCAGGTGCACTCTGATGAAGATGTACGCATCTGCAGTGATACTGGGTGGTACAAACGAGTGCTAAATGCCCTCAACGTGGAGGTAACCACAGGTGTGCCCTATACCCACACGTCTAACCCTCTCTGTGAGAGACAGAACCGTGTGATGGAGCAAAACTTAAGAATCTTGATGAAACAGGAGCGTACCAAGGACTGGGTACGCCTAGTGCCCATGGCAGTGCTGACCATGAACTCACAGTGGAGCTCTTCTACGGGTTTCGGCCCCCACAAACTGTTCCATGGAGGACGACCTGCATGGTTCTTCAAAACCCCCTTTCCTGAGGACTTCAAGAGCTCTGTGGGAGATTGGCTGGAACACAAGCAGTCTCTGGCTAACCAGGCTGGGACTAACCCGAGACACATTCGTGACCGTTAACTGAGCCGACGGAACCGCCTACGGCGACCTGCCAGCTTCAAGGTTGGTGACCTTGTTTTGGTTCACCATTCACGCCTACCCTCCTGGCCACGTAACTGCCTACAGGACCCTTATTTTGAACCCTATCGTATCATCAGGATAGATGTATCCAGGATCCATGTCAGGTGCAGTCCATGTCTAGGTGGTGAACTGCTGTGTGCACCTAAACAGTTGAGGCACTATCACTCCACTGACGTTTTGTCTTGGGATGAGTAGCGCCTCAGCGACAGTGAGGTCGAGCGTATAGACCTAGAGAACGCTGCCAGTCCAGAGGAGGCAGACGATCTCGAAGAGATGAGTGCCGATGAGATGGCAGTGGATGGTTACTACGTGGCCGCAGGTATTGCTCGCCACAAGTATAAACAGGGCTGGAAATTCCTAACCCTGTGGGATGGCTATGGGTCATCTGAGGCGACCTGGGAACCTATGTCAGCTTTCATACAACCAGATGGGAGTATCAACCCCATCTTCCGCTCCTTTCTCGTTGAGAACAACGAAGGGCAGCTATGAACCCGAGCTGAGACCCTTTCCCAGCGTAAAAGGAAAAACTAATTTCCCTGTGTCAGTCTACTGACTGTGTACGAACCTCACAGGTGTAGTGAGCACTCTTGTGCAGATGTGCCTGTGTATGGGTATAAGAGCAGTTGTCATAGTTGCCCCGCATTGCATCGCAGGACAGGACCGTTAGCCCCCCGTGACAACCACTCCCTGCCCGAAGGCCATTGGTTTCTCACAGACTACTGCTTACTGAGCACTGCACTGACCCTGTCTGTGCCCTGCAGACCCATGCCTATGGTTTCCAGTGTGGACCAGGTGGCCGCTTATCAGGTTTGCAGCCACCCAGCGAGTGTATGCCTTGTTGACCATGTGTTGCATGGGGACTGCCCTGATGTAATGACCTTGGGGAGCCAACGAAGAACGGTGGCTTACTACACCAGGGGGGAATGACAAGCAAGGTGTTATGAGGGAAGGTGTGTCTTCCCTCCTTGGGGACAAGCGAGCCCACATTTAGGACCTCTGGCTGGTCCAGACCCATGGGGTTCTACCCTTCCTTACAGGGTTTACCATACCCCTATGTGTGCTACATATGTCTGTGTGTGTCTCACTTCTCTCCCCGGCGTGGCTCCCGGAGACCGGGCTTCGCTGACGTCGGACCGAAGGTCCTAATCAGGTACTATTACCACTCCTATGTCGCCCAATTTCTGTGCTGGCGCCTATCCTTGGGGGAAGACGGCAAAAGCCCTACCTACTAGAGGGGAGGGGTGGCCAAGTGTGCTAAGGGCATACAAAACGCCCAATTTTGCTAAAGGCCAAAAGCTAACGCACTCCCCTGCCCGCGAGGAAAAGCACGCGGGACAGGAGACTCCACTACACTACACTCACTAACGCCAGCACCAGCCTTCGAAGGCAGGGTGAGCACTTATCACTTGCACTCAACACCTGCCAGGCTTGCTGACCCTAACACCTACACTCTCTACTGGGAGTTGATGTCCATGAAGTCTCGGGTTCTATTGACCCTCCTGTGAGAAAGCAAGAGAACACAGCGCCACTAAACGACTGTGGCCTAACAGGGACGCCACTACGCGTTTCCCTGTCAGGGTTTGGAGGGAAGGGATGCTCAGAGTGCGTGCACAGCGTGGATGGCGGTGAAGTTGGACTGCACTCACTGCAGTTATAAGTTTGTGGGATCTGCGCAGCATGTGTTAGGGCTGCTCAAGGGGACTGCACCAATCGCCCTAACCTTCCCACCTGAAAAGCAAAGGCTGATGGCCTGGGTTTGCGCCTGAGGAACCAAGATTACCTCCACGTATTATACGCTTCTCAGGTAGCCCTATAATACGCTGTCCTCAAACCCAGGTGCAAGCAAGCAAGCTTAAGAAACTCCACCCGTTCTCTTATAGAACGTGGGGTGGAGCCCCTGGGTAGCCTAAACAAGAGTTGTACCGTGCGAATTTCGCGTGGCCTACCCTTTAATGCGTCATATGCATGCACAAGTAGGCACTGATCTTTCAATTCCCCACTCTTTCTCCTAATTTAACCCAACATAACCAATCACAGCGTGAGTCAACCATGAGGTGAGCTCCTCCTGGGCTTACCTACCTTACTCACCACGCATCATGTGAATGCCGAGAAAAACAGGAGCGAAAAACAACCCTACGCGTCTAAACAAACCTACAGCGAATTCTAAACCACCCTAAGCGATTAATGCACTGTGTGTCATGCATACTACCCTTGTCTTGTTTCCTGCAGAAAGCGGAGAGAGAGTGGCGCACTGCACAGCGAAAAACAAGCCTAAGCGTTTTAAGCAACACTACTTTAGCGCTACGGCAACACAAACACGAGCAAGCACTTTTTTTTCTTACCTGTGAAGAGAGAACAAGGGTGAATTGGGGTACAGGGAACGCGCCACAGCGTGTGAATGCCTCAAGTAGGCACATGCATCGCGAGCACAGCGCATATTCTAACCCTACGTGCGCGCTGCGCGCTCCATTCGCATCGCATACCTTTCATTCCTGTTTTGACCTGTGCAGAGCAAGAGAGAGGAGCTCCCGAACCCCCAACGAACACAGCGTTGACAACCCTAACGTTTTGCCGAAACAACCAACACGAACGCAATGCATGCGTGTGAGATGACACTGGCATACCTGAGAGGTGAGTTTTCCACCTGCTCTGTGGTCTGGGTTGAGTTTGAATACTTTTCCCTGAAGTTTATAAAAATTTTGATGCAACTGTGCAAAAATTTCCTTTAGAACTTTAAAAACTAGGGCTCATACCTTCTTTTGAACGAGCCGTTTACGCTTGCGCAACCCTGTTTTTGAAGTCCGCGTCTGTTGCGCTTGTGTGCGACTTTGAGTTTTGGTGTAAAAATGACAATCTCTCGCGTCATTTCATCAATTTTTAGCGATTTGACTTCTTAAATCGCTACACCTTTCGCTAAACCACAGGAATCACTCCCTGTTCGTTACATTTTCCATTTTTTTCAGCTCCTGGAGATTTGTGTCCTCTGCTGGGAGTATTGCTCCGCCCTGGTCCTTGGTCAGGACGTTTACTAAAACGCTGTTCATACAGCGATGGCCGTCCGCAATAGAGCGTTCGACTGTACCCTAGTGGGCAAGCATGTGTGCTCTGGGGAGGGAGTCCTGGGTTCGAACCCCACTACCCCCAAAATGTTTACCAAAAGTGTTCTACGCATGCTGGCGACTTTTGAGGAACGCCCCGTCGAAGGGACACCATTCACGGTACATCACACTGTTTTTCAAGGGTACCTACAGTGTGATAGGCTTGTATGAACTGATGAGGATTTTTTTGGTACGTTTAATGCATTTTCTGGGGTAATTTTGGGAACTTTTGAGCCTTTTTCCTTGGTCCAACTAGCTTAGCTAACTAGTACTGCAGGGGGGAGTAAGAAAAAGTCACTGCCTTGTCTTTCTTGGAGGGCTTGATCCAGGCCAAGCCCCCTTTAAAACCTGTTTGTTGATGCTAGGACTAACTTAAGTATTTTTGTCACTCTTTTGAAGCTTTTAGTACACTTTCTCAAAGTAACTAGGGTTATAACCCTAGCCCCCCATGAAGTTCAGTCCTACCACTCACCTGAGCGGAGGTATCTTCCTTCATGGAGGATATACCGAAATAAAATATGCATCTCATGCTTTAAGCCTTGGAGGTTAACCCTAGTGGTCTCCCACCCCAAGACCCCTATACTCAATTGTTTCTACCACTTAATGTGGTTCTACCTTTTAACTGTTTCTGAATTCAGTTGCGTGGCCAAGTCATATTCTGTGTCTGGCCTGACACCTATGCCCCACATTCCTAACCAGCACCATTTCACCCAAAAGAGTGCACATGAAGTGCTTGATGCTATTTTGGAGGCTAGAGTCAGACCAGTTTTCATATAAAATCTTTTGTATTATCCATTTGTGATTGAATCTTTGTGTTTATACCTGCTTTGTCTATCTGCAGCCCTTCTGTGTTACACTGGATTTCAAACTATTCATTGATTCAATCCACATCCTGTTCTTGCTCTACTTGCTCCTTTGGTTTTCGGGATTTCACCATTAAAAACCTGCAGGATTTCATCAAAATCTATAGGGCACTAATCAAGGACATCTTTCGCTAACTTAACCACTAACCCTTGTGTACCTTACCATCCCTCTCCTCTAACCCGAGTGTGCACCGGGCTTGCCGGTGTGCCTCCCGGACTCAGGTTGCCCTTTGTACCCCGTACCAAAGCACCCAAACCCGTTGCGTGCTTTACCACTACCTACGAAGTTTACACCCTCGACCAAGCCCTCGCCCTAGGACTCGGTCCACTAGCGCCTATGGCGCTACTCCCCGACCCCACACAACCGGTACCACATACCGGTAGAGGAACCAAAGCTTTTTTCAAACCCCAAACCGAAACCAAACTACCCAAATTTTCGGGTAGAGACCTGAACGTTTACGCCGAAGATTTTTTGAGGTTCTTGAGGTCGACGGGACAAGAAGATCTCAACGAAAGAGCCAAAGCGGACCTTGTTATCAGCGGTTGTGATAACAAGGACGTGAAAGCAGTGGTTTCGGGGGCGCTCAAGAAAAGTGACTCTTGGGTAAGGTTCCTTATCACGCTCGAAAAGCTCTACCCCACTTACGTTACCGACCTAGAGCTTATTCAAGAGATAGAGCGTATCCCTCGGTTGAAGGAATACCCAACAACCGCGGACATAGCCCAATACGTCCAAAAGTTTACTACGCTTACGGACCAATTGGCTACGTCCTACTACGACGACTCCAAAGCCCTCCTACACCTCCTACCCCGTGTTCCGCCAACAACCATGGACGAAATACAGGCTACTCCCGAGAGGTTGTCTAGGATACACACCTTCAACTCTCTCGTTGATCTCCTCTATGAGTTGGCACTTCAGAGAAAGTCGGACGCTACGCTCAAGAACTGGCACTCTATGGCGCAACTCAAGTGGCTAGACGGCAACGCCAACGCCAACGCCAACGCCAACAAGGATCAAGAGGAAGCCTTTGCCCACTCGCTGTGTGAGGAGTGCTTTGTGGCCTTTCAACAAGCACGAGGACAAGGACAAGGCAACGGCAACCGTGGTGGTGGTCGTGGTCGTCGAGGCGGTGGTCGTGGCAAAGGTCAAAGCCAAGGACAATGGTATTGGCGAAGGCAAGTCGAAGAGGACAACTCCCAAGCGCCCAAGCTTTTCGCCACCGTGTTTTGCCCCAATTGCGGAACAAAGCACAACGTGAGGGACAAGGCGTGGCAAGAGAGCCTTGACGCTCGAAAAGAAGACCAAAAGAACACCAAGAAAGGTCAAGGCAAAGGAGGAAAGGACCAAGCGAAAGGAGGCTCAAAAAGAGAGGGAAAAGAAAGTGGAGGAGAGGCAAACGGAGGAAAAGCGAACGAAGAAAAAGGAGGCAAAGGAAAAGGGGACGACAAGAAACCTCCGGAAAAGAAACGCTTGGAAGAGTTGTCGGGGAGAGCGGGAGAAGAAACGTAAGAGAGTTCTCAAGCTTGAAAGGCAAGCGAAGAACCTCAAGGACTTTCTTGCAGGAGAGACTCAGGGGGAAGCCTAGGTTGACACCGAGACGCACCGAGGTATTGCTACCTATTGAGGGTCGCTATCAATGGTGTATGGGTGGACACATACCTTGATACCAGCGCTACAATCTCCCTAGTCTCCTCTAGGTTCGTACACTACGAGGACCTAGTTCCCAAAAATATTTGTGGGGTAAAAACGGGAGAAGAGGGAGTCACTCTCACCGAAGGCGAGATAGAAGGAGAAGTACAAGTGGGGGACCGAAAGGTACTTCAAAAGTTTCAAGCGTTCGACACCGAGGCCTTTGAAGCCGTATTGGGGACGGACTTCTTTCCGCAATACGGGTGGATAAAATATTTATCGCTTCAAGAGCCCACTCACTTGTTGGTTGTGAACGAAGAGCAAGAACGGGAAGCAATACCCCTCAAGGAGACAAAGTGTCCAAGACCTACGCTCAAGACCCTCAAGAGTTTTCTGTTGGCACTCGATAGCGAGGTGAAGCAAGAGAGTATCCTCGCTACCTTGAGCCTACACCGAACGGAGAACTACACTCTCGACTCCGCCGCCAAGCGTGACGCGTTTCGAGAACTTGGCCTTAACCCGAACACGTGTAACGGCGACTTTGTCGAACTCTTTGCGTCCAAAGAGAACGCCGACGCGGAGTACTTTTGTACTCCCAAGACCAACAACATGCGGTGGTATGATTGGGGAAAGTTGGCAGCTTGGAGGATGCTCTACGCGAACCCCCCTTTCTCAAAAAATACTCCACACTTTGGTGAAAGTCTATGTGGACCAAGCTACGGTAGCTTTGGTTATTCCCGAAGGGAAGAAGTGGCACGAAAAAGAAAAGCTATGGGGGCCTATACTCGAAAAGTTGACGGAGACAAAGTTGCTCTTACCTGACGTTCCTCTTTACCGACTTAACCCGAAAGAAGAGGTTTTGCCAAAGCCCCGTTGGCGAACCGCTATGTACCTAGTCTCGGGGAAGAACGTGACCTCTAACCCCATGGAAAGCGTGTCTGAGGAGATAAAGAAGTTCGTGCTAAAGCAGCAGCGTGGGTACGGAATAGAAGAGATGATGAAAAAGTTCCCGGACGTGGACGAGAGCAAGGAAGAGTACAAGTTCGAGACGCCTAAGCTTTAAGTCAAAGAAGTGGTTCAAGAAAGTCCGAAAGAGGCAAGAGAAACTAAAGAAGAGAGCGAAGAAACCTCCGACGAAAGCGGAAGTATATCCGAAACTCCTTCCGAGTCGACTATACCCTTTTCGAACGACTCCTACACCACTATGGACTACGACGACTTGGTCGCCAACCTGTTCTTGGAAGAAGTAGAACTTCTAGAGGCTCCTTCGACCCCTTTCGAAACTCCTAACCCCGAAAAACTTCTTTCACACGTTTCCGTCCCACTTGAATCGATGACGAGCGAAGGTGACGAATGTGAACCCCGTCTCCTACACGCACGCCCGAGTAAAAATTCGTTCCCTTCTTCAAAAGAAGATTTGGAAGAAACTCGTCTCCTTCTACTAAATCAAATTGACAGATTCCAAAAACTGGAGCTAAAAGAAAAATGGAAAGGCATGGACTACCTAGACGAGTACGACGGAGAAGATGGGACGTATTTCGATGTCGGCAAAGAATTGGTCATGCTTCACGAACTACACGAAGCATTTGAACAAGAAGAACAAGAAATCGAAGGAGAAGAAGAAAAGAAAGAAGAAGGAAAAGACCAATTACGCCGGAAAGCCATCAAGAGGCTAAGAAAGAAAGTCAAAGAAAAGAAGAAAATTGATCACCAAGAGAATCAGATGATTTTGGACCCCGAACAGGTCCTAACCCTCAGGAAATTGACGGAGCAAGATGAAAAATCTAAGAAAGAAGAATTGGGTGCGTCCAATCTACACGCATCTGAAGACCTCAAGATTTTGCTCGACAAAATGGATGTTGACGAGAGGATCAGAGGAAATCATCCTGCATTTCTCTGACATTTTTGGTCCGTTACCTCCACCCTGATTGGTGAAGAAACTCGTGACCATGGACCTAGAACTGAGAGAAGAATTTCTCAAAGATCGAATTCGATGTCGACCGTACCCAGCATCAAAAGATGACATGGCTGAGATTACTCGCCAAATCAAAGAATGCGTGGAGGCCGGTTGGGTCTATGAGTACAAAAAGACGGACTATCCTAAGCATTGCAGCCCATGCTTCCTGGTAGCTAAACCAGGGAGCACTGCAAAAAGATTGGTGGTCGACTACAAAAAGGTCAACCAGAAAATAAAACTGCGGAGCGGTTCGCTGCCCCTGATGGAGACTACCGTGGAAACCGCTGCTGGGTGCAGGAACAAAACTAAAATGGACAAGCGGTCCGGCTTCTGGCAAATTGACCTAACGGAGCGTCCCCAAGATCTAACGGCATTCATTGCTCCGGATGGACGGGTCTACAAATGGCAGGTAATGCCATTTGGTATTGCTAACGCCCCGGCGTTGTTCCAGGAGCTGATGAATCAAATCATCGCCCTGTGTAAACGACGACCGGCCGTCCAAGATCTGCTACAGCGTGGTGCTGTCCTGGAGGCTCACATCGAGGATGTCATCCTGGGGACGAACACCATCGATGACCATCTCCTACTACTCCGAGAATTGTACACCGTCTGTCAAGAAAATCACCTCCGCATCAAGCTGGAGAAATGCGAATTTGTCAAGACAGAAACAGACTACCTCGGATTCCACATCGGAGATGGATGGTGGAAACCGCAGGATCAAAAGATGAAGCCCCTGATGGACTTCGACCTAAAGGATTCTATGTCTAAAGCTGAAGGAGTTCAGAAAATCCGACAATTCATCGGATCCTGTAATCTTTACAGGCGGCATCTCCGAAATTTCACGGAAGCCAGCGCACCACTAACGGATCTCATCAAGAAGGAGACTCTGTGGCGCTGGGGACCTATTGAAAAGCAAGCAATCGAAGATGTCAAGAAGAAAATCCGAGAATGCCTAGTACTTGGAGTACCCGAACGCTACGGCGAGATGATTTTAATCACAGATGCCAGTAACGTTGGAGGAGGAGGGACATTATTACAGTGGCAAAAGCTAACTACGGATCAATGTAAAGACATTGATTATCGCCTAAGAGTCCAAGGTGTCACAAGAGAAGGATTCATGAAATCTGACTATGACACCCAAGAATGGCGCCTAGTTCCACTTGGCCACTGGAATTGGAAGTGGAATGCAGCCCGCTCACATTATCACACCTACGAGCAGGAGCTGTTAGCTGGAGTTCTAGTGTTGGCTAGTCAAAACAGGATCCTGGGTACCAATCCCATCACGTGGCTATGTGATCAGGATTCCGTGAAGGACTTTTTGGAAAGCCCACCGCCAGATGGAAAACGTCTACAACGATGGTGGGTCTACCTGAGCCAACTACGACTCGGTACATTCCACATCCGGGGAATTAAAAAGGAACTCTGTGATTATCTATCACGGAATTGTTTTGATTCCCTGGTGGGGGCAGACACCGAGATGATGGCCCAAGAAGCTTTCGCCAGGATGGATCAACATCTCGATCTCTTTACGAGGAAAGAAAAACTCATGTGCTGGAGTATGAAAGACCTGACGGCCAATTACTCGGACATCTTGGACCAGTTAACGATTGGGAGCTCAAAGATCCTGGATGGAGTACAATGTCCCGCACGTCAACTCACCTATACAGGGAAGACCTCATTTGTGTCCCCAAAGACCACGAAGAAACTATGTTGGAATGGGCACACAAAACGGATGGTCACCCTGGGGTGGATAGAACTCTTTGGTTCTTCCAGAAGTATTTCTTCGCTAAGAGTAGCGATGCATCTCTCAAGAAGATTTTATCTAAGATCATCCCTGAGTGTCCCTGCACTAAGGCTAAAGCTAACACTGCAGCGGATCGTGCTGAGGTGAGGAAGCTTCCGATTCCGAACCAAATGAACTCCATCCTCTACGTGGACTTTATGGAGTTACCTAAATTCGCTGGCCATGACTTTGCCCTCCTGGTGACGGATGGACTCAGTCGCTACAGCCGAGTGTTTCCCCTTACGAAGAAAGTGGATGGTGAAGGAGTACTGAAAGAGATTTTTGAAGGATGGGTACAAGTCTACGGATTACCCAAGATTATCCACAGCGATCAAGACGTCCGATTTACCAGCCCTATTGGTTGGTACCGAAGCGTCATGAGAGCCATGGGTACGGAAGTCCAGTTCGGAACTCCTTATCTACGAACAAAGAATCCTCTGTGCGAACGCCAAATTGGCTGTTTCAAAACATTCTGATGCTGAACGAGAAGAGCCGAAACTGGCTAAAACTAGTCCCATATGCTATCTACTTGATGAATAATCAAGTGAGTAGCAGGACTGGTTTTACCCCTACGAAACTGTTCCTAGGGAGGCCAGGTTTCAACTTCCAATTCCCCTGCGCGAGCGAAGGAAATCCTAAAGTTGATGAATGGCTCACGGAGCAAAAAAAGATTCGCCGATCTATGCCGATCACTACTGGAAAAGAAAAGAAGTAAGGAGAATCGTACCAAGAACCGCAAAAGAAAAGAAGCTATCTACCAAATTGGTGACTGGGTTCTGGTACATCACACAAGATTCAAGGCCTGGCCGCGTAACACGCTGGACAGCCCTTACTTCGGACCATTTCCGGTCACGGATGTAGCTGAAGGATCCCTCTGGATCAAGACTCAT
Source organism: Eutreptiella sp. 'Long Island Sound 2002' (assembly GCA_964036045.1). Lineage (NCBI taxonomy): Eukaryota > Euglenozoa > Euglenophyceae > Eutreptiales > Eutreptiaceae > Eutreptiella > Eutreptiella sp. 'Long Island Sound 2002'. The sequence continues at coordinate 49,174,617 of OZ038386.1, forward strand.
CCTAAGTACGGAGGTCTGGTTGAAGTTGGTTACCCACAGCTTAAGCACTATGACCTGCTAGACGACCTATACGACTGGGAAGAAGATCTACAAGAAAGCCTGGAAGCTGCAGCCGAAGATTTGGCCGCGAATCCTATGGATGAAGATGAAGAACTGCCGACTATGGAGGATGACGGTTCACTACGGATGCCCGAAAGGGACAGCTCTCTCTCTAGACCTACTGTGCCTACACCTACGGCCGTAGAGGCTAGACCCAAAAGAATAAGCGCTAGTAAACCCGTTACATTTACTGAATCAGAGTTGAAAAAGCAAGACTACTAGAACGTTTTATAGTGATTTCAACACTGTGTGTTTGTTGTGCATCTCCTGCTGCTTGCTGCAGGTGTAGGGTTTCATGCTGCTTGTTTTTGATGAGGAAAATGTTTTATTTGCTGAAATACAACCAATCCAGGATAACCCAAGCCAGAGATAAGCAAGTAGAAGAGAATCAGGATCAAAGCATGAAGGGCTGCAGTGTAAACAGTGAAAGATGTAAGAATGTTCACAGAAACTGCAACTCTAGGCAAATCGGTTTGCATATTCACAAAGATAGTTGAAATGTTTTGGGAAAAGAGTTGGAAAACTGCCCCATAGTCACTCAATCTCCATAGTGCCATCTCAGGAGATGTGCACTCTTTGTTTTGGGTCCCATATATGCTGAGGTGGCATGGCATGTGGCGATGAGGTCACTGCCATGTCACATGGGATCTTCCTACTTAGCTAGTCTGACCGGGAATTGAACCCAGGACCTCTCAAAAAGAGGTGCCCCAGCCCCCTAGGGTGCATACCACTAGGATAGCTAAGAATTCATGAGAAAACATAGATAAATTCATAGGCTCTGCCCTGGATATGTCAGTTCTCAGTCAACTCTGGATGACATGAATAGCCTCACATTGATAGGGGATTAAGGGGTCCACTCCATATCCTGATTTAGTGTTTTTTTCCATAAGTCAAAATGTGTTTTCACCCATTTTGGTTAGGCCAATACTAAGATAAAAACGCTAAAGTGCTTAATGCATCTCTAATATAACTAGAGTATGCCTCAAGGCATTGGAAAAGCACTTTTTCTTACTCCCCCCTTGTGCTGTGGTGGCCACCACTGTCGCATTTTAGGAAAGAGGGTATTTTTCTTGGCCTTTCCTTGGTTTCCACATCTACTTTAAAATACCTATGGCCTCCCTCACACTGGAAAAATGGGCGCTCACCATGGCTGGCCCCTTTTTGCTGCTTTGTTCATGACTACCCCACAGAAAGCTCAGCGCTCTTGGCGCTGCCGGGGTTTCTGTGGCTTGGTTGGGTTAGGTTGGGAGCATGCCAAAAACATGTGCATGTGCATCCCTCCCTCCAAGACGCAGCGCGACATAAACCCAACGCAAGACGCAATATACAGACTCGCATGGGTTCTCGTAAACCTGCAGGCGACCTGTAACCTGTCTTAGGGCGAAGGGAGTCGTAAAAAAAATTAAATTGCCCCTTGGTGGGGTCTTCAGTTTTGCTCAGTCTCTCCAGGCTGCTGCGTTTCGGCCCGAACACGGCCTACTCAGCGAGGCTGCGCCTGGGTATCTGTACAGACAGGAATGGGAGAATTATGGACGAATCCACGCAAGCGCGAAGCGACAACACCTAAATCCGTCAAATGGCGGCCTAGAATTTTTCTAAGACAACACACCTGAGCAGAATCCAATTGTGCATCAGATGCACATTTTTATCAAATTTGTGGTCTTCTCTTGATTTTTTAAATCAAGAAATCCCTACGCAAAAAAAGGCGGCGTGCAGGAGCGGCTCCTAGCGAAGCGCCGGAAAATACAGAAATAATGAGATTATAAACGTATGTCTCACGTAGACAGGAAAATGACGAGACACACATACATAAAAAAACATACAGATTCCACCCACACTGACAGAAAGAATCAAAAATCCAAGAATTCCAAAATCAACGAAAAGACTTCAATGAATCAGGTATAAACCTCAGGTGTGCTCGTCTCGTATGCAGCATGCACATTGCTCGTCTCGTGTCTCCGTGAACGAGTCTTGTAGCAGCGCTAACAAACAATAGAGGGCTAGATTAGAAAGATTGCAGGTCATTAGAGGTGAGATTAGGGCAAAAACGATGGCCTTCGGCCAGCGAGTGGTTGTCATGGGGGGCTAACGGTCCTGTCCTGCGATGCAATGCGGGGCAACCATGACAGCTGCTCGTACACACCAACCTCCCTTTTTGTAGCACTGATTAGAACATACACACGCGTGCATAAACGCTTGCTTGCTTGTGTCTCGTCTCTGCTCTCCCTTGCTTCGCTCTCCAGCGGTAGGTAAGGTGAGTAAGCCCAGGAGGGGCAACCCCCTGGTCGAGTTCGTGATCGTGGTATGGATTTGTAGGAAAAACAGTGATTGGCACAGGTTGTTCGCAAACTCGTGCATGCTTGTGCATTCACAGACGCATTAAAGGGTAGGCCACGCGTGGTGCGCTCGGTACAACCCTTGTTTAGGTTACCCAGGGGCTCCTCGGTACGTTCTCTAAGAGAAACTGAGGAGTCTCTTAACGCTTGGTTGCTTGACAGGGGTGTTTGAGGACAGCGTATTATAGGTCACACTGAGAAGCGTATAATACGTGGAGTGTGGCTTGGCTCCCCAGCCGCAAACACCTCTTCATTGGCCTTTGCTTTACAGGTGGGCAGGTAGGGTGATTGGTGCAGTCCCTTGAGCCGTGCTAAAACATACGGCGCTGATCACACAAACAATTAACTGCGCCTCAGCCAGGAGTAGCGAGGGCAGTTCGAATCCATCGACATCCACGCTGTGCACGCCACCTGTGCGCCTCTCCCCTCCAAGCCCTAGCAGGGAAACGTGTTGTGACGTCCCTGTTAGGCCACAGTTGCTTAGCAGCGCTGTGTTCTTTTGTCTTCTTCACAGGAGGGTCATTAGGACCCACGACTTTGTTCTTCAACACCACCCAGTAGAGCGTGCGTGTAGGAGTGGTAGTGCTGAGTGGGGGCTTGAGCGAGTTGCAGAAGTGTTCGCCCACCAGGATGGTGCCACTGTAGGTAGGGTGTGTAGAGTAGTGGGGTCTCCTGTCCCGCGTGCCTTTCCTCGTGGGCAGGGGAGTGCGTTAGCTTTTGGCCTTTAGCAAAAATGGGCGTTTTGTATGCCCTTAGCACACTTGGCCACCCCTCCCCTCTAGTAGGTAGGGCATTTGCCGTCTTCCCACATGGATAGGCGCCAGCACAGAAATTGGGCCTCATAGGAGTGGTACTAGTAACTGACTAGGACCTTCGGTCCGACATCAGCGAAGCCCGTTGATTCGGGAGCCACGCCCGGGAGAGAAGTGAAGCACACACAGACATACGTAGCACACTTAGGGGTAAGGTTCAGTCCCTAGCTTTAGTCTTGGAGGCAAGCGTCTCAGCGAGCCTCAGCAACTCACCAAGGTTGTTCTGGGACAAGTAGTCAACCAGAACTGAATTTAGGCGTCCCTCAGGTACAACAAACGCAGAGAAGGGCTCCCAGGTGGCCTCTTCGACTCCAAACCCTTCCCAGAGGGTGAGGAAGCGCCAACCCTGGCGATAGTGGTGGCGTAGGACAGACTTCACCAGGTAGAAGCCCTCCTTAGCCATCTCCTCGGCGTTCATGCCGGGGAGTTCCCCTTCAACTTCGATAGGGCTGGCAGCCCCTTGTAGGTCTAGGGCTGCGATTTCCTCGTCGTTCAGCTCCCACTGCTCCCCACAGAGGGCTTCAGGATCATAGTAGCGCTTCAGGTGTTGAGCAGCGCACACCAGGGTCCCCCCTAGACGGGGAGAACACCGCACGGTGATACGGTGTCCATCCACAGATAGAATCTTGTAGGGCCCGAAGTATGGGTCGTCGCTGGTAGAGCGTGGCCAGGCGGGTAGTCAGCTGTGATGCACCAGCACCCAGTCCCCCCCTTGGTAGGTGGCCGGTACTCGGTGCTTGTTCTTCTTGTTCCAGTGAGGCTCCCTCACTCTCTGGAGCATGGCCTTGGCCTTGTCCGCCTTCGCTTGTTGCATTTGGACCCATCCACCCACAGAAGAATGGGTGTCCTCTGGATAGGGGGCATGTAGGAACCACGCCGGGCGCGCTAGGAATAGCTCATGGGGCGAGTAGCCAGTAGCTGAACTCTCTTGGGAGTTCATCATCAAGGATATGACGGGGAGTAGTCTCACCCAGTCTCTGGTGCGTTCAGTTTTGCACCATATCCTTACATTCTCCTTGAGGACACGGATCTGTCGCTCACATAGGGGGTTGCTCGTGTGCGAGTAGGGAATCCCCGTAGACACCTGGACATTGAGGCATCTCAGGACCCTCTTGTACCAGCCGGTATCTGAGCGTACTCTTACGTCCTCATCGAAGTTGATCTCCTTGGGCGCCCCATAGACACAAAACCACTCCTCCAGGAGTACCTTGATAGTCTCCTCGCCGGTAATGTGCTTGGTACATGGGAACACCCTGGTAAACCTGGTCAACCCACAGGTTACAACGAGGGCGAAGTCATAGCCCCCGAACTTCGGCATCTCCGTGTAGTTCACGTATAGAACACTGTTAGCACAGTGAGGGATGGGCAGGGTCGAGTAGAGACCTCTGTCCCTGATATCCCCTGGTTTGCAGGACCTGCACGGGCACTTGTCCACGATAGGCTGGAGGGTTTTCCGCAGTTGGTCGTCAGTCCACGTAGTGTGGAACCACTGCTTGAATAGCCTCAGGGTATGGTCAGCACCCACATGACCGCTGGACTCATGGGTCCACTTCAGCAGCGCTGGGACTCTGTCACTAGGTACCACGATGCGGTCCTCGTGCCAGAGGTAGCTCTTGTCCCTCTTCCACTGATCTTGGTTGACCAGAAGGGGTCCAAGGCGTTTCTCCAGGCGCTTGTAGATATCCCCAAACTCCTTCAGGTACTCCGATTGTTGGAGTCCATCCAGGGGGCGTATCATAGTCATGTTGAGGTCCAAGTGGACGTCCATACGGCTGAACACCTCCTTGGCCAGCGCTTCAGACCGGGCACCAATCAGGGCGTCGAAGTTGTTGCGGCTGATGTAGTCTGCACACTCGTTCTTCACTCCCTGGATATGGTGTACCGTCAGCCGTAGTTGACTGAGGTAGGTCCACCAGCGCCGTAGCTTGGCCTTCTCAGGTGGGGGACCCTTCTGGAAAGTGCGGACCGGCTCTTGGTCGCACAGCCAGACCACAGGGTTACTCCCCAACAGTCGTGATTGTGAGGATAGCACTAGCATACCCGCGAGCAATTCCTGCTCATAGGTGCAGTAGTTCCCCCTGGCCTGGTTCCACTTCCAGTTCCAGTGGCCCAGGGGTACTAGGACCCACTTGTCGTCAGGGTAGCTGTGCTTGAGGGTTCCATCTCGGTTGAGACCTTCCGTCCCCCATTGGGAAATGGCCGAGTCGAACTCCTCCTTCTCCAGTGCTTGCCATTAAAACAACGTTCCACCACCGCCCACATTGCTGGCGCCGGTCACCAGGATAATCTCCCCTTGTGCCCTAGGCGCGCCCAAGCACTTAGCGTTGGCCACCTTGTCTTTGAGCTCGTCAAACGCTTGTTGCTCTTGTGGGCCCCAGCGCCAAGTAGTACTCTTCTTGATCAAGTCCGTCAGAATGGCGCTGGTGTAGGTGAAGTTTATGATATGGCGGCGATAGAAGTTGCACGCCCCAATGAAACTGCGTACATCATGAAGTCCTTTCTTGGGGTCTTCGTGTCGTACCTTAGCATCCATCAGGGGTTTGGCCTTAGAGGCCGCTGGGGTCCACCACCCATAGCCAACGACAAACCCCAGGTACTGCATGGTCTCCTGCATGAACTCACACTTCTCCAGCTTGAGTCGTGTGTGGTTCTCCTGGCAGACGGCAAAGAACGCACCCAAGAGGATTAGGTGGTCCTCCTGGGTATTGGTCCCGTGGCATACATTGTCGATGTGAGCTTCCATCTGGGCGCCACGGGATATAAGCTCCTGCACCTTAGGTCTCCTTCGTAAGATGGACAAGATCTTGTTCATCAGCTCTTGGAATAGAGCGGGTGCGTTGGCCACGCCAAATGGCATGACCTTCCACTTGAACACCCTCCCCTGAGTGGTGATGAAGGCTAGTAGCTCCTGAGCGTTGGGCGTCAGGTCCACTTGCCAGAATCCGCTCCTCTTGTCCATCTTGGTCTTGTAGCGACAGGAGGCTATCTTCTCAAGGGTAGACTCCATATTAGGAATGGACCCTGAGTGGTTCAACTTTTTCTTGTTCAGCTCTCCGTAGTCCACTACCAGTCGTTTGGCTGTAGACCCAGGTTTAGCCACCTGGAAACAGGGGCTGCAGTGTTGGGGGTAGTCCCCGTCCTTGTACTCCAGGACTAGGCCAGCGTCCATACATTCTTGTATCTGTCGCTCAATCTCGTCGGCCTGCTCTTTAGGAGCTGGATAGGGGGTCCTCCGGATCTTGTGACCCACGAACTCGGGTTTAAGCTTGAGGTCCATCTGTACCAGCTTGCCACATGAAGCTGGAGGGGGTAGTGCTCCGAACACCTCCAGATAGGTCCGTGTAAGCTTCTGCACCCGCGGGTCCAACAGCTTGATCTTGTCCTCCATGTCCTCGTCAGAGTGTAAGTTGCTTGCCCCCTGAGTAAGGGACGTCAGAAGGTGATCCTCCAGCGACTCTTCGCCCTTGGTAGTGTCCTTCAACCCTTGGTAGGCATATAGGAGGTCTTGTTCAACCATCTCCGATGGAGGATGGCAACATAGGCACGCTCGAGGGGGCTCACATACACATTCCTCCGAGAGGTCGTCCTCCTCTGGGGTCCTCAAATGGGCACCCCACACGCTCTTCATGAGCTTAAGATCTACCTCCCTTTGCCAGGTGGTGATCTTCTGTTCGAGGTCCTCCTTCAATTGGGATAGATCTCCCATACGTCCTTGCTTCAGTGGCCATGAGCTGCGGGTAGGCTTAGCGTAGCATAGCTTTTTCGCCACCAACTTCCTCTTGGAGTCCACATACTCCCTTAGCTTGGATCGAGGGTCCAGCTCTTCGTCCACGGGGTCTTCCACCCTCATGGAGAGTAGGGGTTTCAGTGGGGCGACGTACTCGGCGTTCTCCACTTCCTCCACACAGGTCTGCACGAAGAAGGAATCGTGCTCAGTTTCGTCATCTGAGTGGATAGAGCTAGGTAGCTCGGATAGTCCACACTCAGAGAGTCCATCAGGAACAGGTACATGGCAGGGAGAGTTGGGGGCGTTGGTGTTAGTCACGACGTATTCATCTCCTCCGGGTGTAGTCTCAATAGCATCTTGAGGTCGTAGTCGATCCTTCAAGTCACCCAAGGCGAGCCCATCGCTTTCTCGTTGTATACCCTGGACCAGAGTTGGGTCCAGATCCTCCCAGGGGATGGAGGTAAGACCTCCGTCCACCACGCTGAGCATACTCTCCCATCCGGGTTTCCCAATAGGCGTCTTACGCCCCAGAGGCACGTAGATGGACTCATCAGGTAAACGAACAGAGCTGATAGTCAGCCTGTCAAGGAGGTTTCGCCAGTACTCGTTGCCCCCATGGGCTCCCCAATCGGGGGAACACAGGACCGGACGGGAACGTTCCAAGGCCACCTTGGTCAGGACCTTCCCCAGTTCACTGAACCTGGGGTTCCCGTAGGCCATCCCGAAAGAGGGCCAGTAAAATTTGTAGCTGCAATTCTTCCCCTTGCTGCAGTAAAGGTCCAGTACATGCTGCTTGTCGCTGGCGAACAACTCCACACTCAGGTCTTCTCTGGAGTAACCCAACTCCTTCAGACCTTGGTCTAGGACTTCCCCCAATAGTTGATAGTCCTCAGTTTTGGAGGCCGCCATCATGTTCGAGGGCTCCTCCTTCGATATCCTCAGGTAGCTCGAGGTATGTTCCAACTGCTCCAGTGGCAAAGACTCTCTGCCACTGCCGTGGTCCACGTCGAGGAGGTAGGGCGCTTGCAGCGTCAGGGATTGTATCTGGGAGTGCTGCAGGAAGAAGTCAGTCCCCAATACAAAGTCGAAGGCCTCAGTGTCCATCACATAGAACCGATGGGCGATAGTCCGGGAACCCATAGGTACCTCCACTTCACAGTCCCCGCAGCTGTGCACCACCTGTCCATCCCCCATTCGTATAGCCGCGGTGGTCATGGTGTTCTTCAGGCCCCCACAAGGTAAAATTTTCTTGGCCACTATAGATATGGTGGCGCCAGTATCCAATACCGCCATGTACCTCCCCACCCACCTTTGTGCCCATTAAGACACGCTTATTCTTGGGCGTCGCAAAAAACAGAGAGTCCACAAACTGTGCCTCTCGCCCTCTAACACGCCGTATAGGTAGAGAAAAACGCTTCGCGAGCGGCGCGTAAACACCGAAAAAAAAATGGATAACTAACACGCCGCACCCTCCGACTTGCACGCTTCCTCTTCCTTTGTCTTTCTCCATGTACCTCCCCACCCACCTTTGTGCGCATTAAGACACGCTTACTCTCTGGCGTCGCAAAAAACAAAGAGTCCAAGACATAAAGAATAAGTAGCATAGCATGAATGCATCAAACAAACACGCCTACTCTTGGGCGTCGCAAAATGCAAAGAGTCCACAAACCAACGCGTAAATAGCATACACCGCCATGCATGCATTAAGACACGCTTACTCTTGGGCGTCGCCAAAATCAAAGAGTCCAAGACGGGAAGAATAAGTAAGACGCCATAGGAAGCAATGTGTAAAGAAAAATGTTTCAACAAAAACAAAGAGTCCGCAACGTCGCGGCCGCGGTATGGCACACACGAGCACACACTCACACCCACACCGCACACACCACGCAAAGCACCGAGCACACGCACCGGTGAACAGGGGCCGGGAGGCCCAGGACACCGCACACGCAACACCGCACACCGGACACCACACACACCGCAACACACCGCGACACCGGAGAACACGAACCAAGTGTCCCAGGACACCACCCGCACAACACAACACGCACCACACGAGCGCACCAGCGCAAAAGGGCCAAACGGCACACGCAACACCACGCACAGAGCGTGCACACCGGTGAACAGGAGCCAGGAGGCCCAGGACACCGTACACACCACACCACACACAGAGCGTGCACACCGGTGAACACGAGCCAAAAGGCCCAGGACACCGCACACGCACCACCACACACAGAGCGTGCACACCGGTGAACGGGAGCCAGGAGGCCCAGGACGCCGTACACGCACCACCACACACAAAGCGTGCACACCGGTGAACAGGAGCCGGGAGGCCCAGGACACCGTACACGCACACAGAGCGTGCACAGCGGTCAACAGGAGCCAGGAGGCCCAGGACACCGTACACACAACACCACACACAGAGTGTGCACACCGGTGAACGGGAGCCAGGAGGCCCAGGACGCCGTACACGCAACACCACACACAGAGCGTGCACACCGGTGAACAGGAGCCAGGAGGCCCAGGACACCGTACACACCACACCACACACAGAGCGTGCACACCGGTGAACACGAGCCAAAAGGCCCAAGACACCGCACACGCACCACCACACACAGAGCGTGCACACCGGTGAACGGGAGCCAGGAGGCCCAGGACGCCGTACACGCACCACCACACACAAAGCGTGCACACCGGTGAACAGGAGCCGGGAGGCCCAGGACACCGTACACGCACACAGAGCGTGCACACCGGTGAACAGGAGCCAGGAGGCCCAGGACACCGTACACACAACACCACACACAGAGCGTGCACACCGGTGAACGGGAGCCAGGAGGCCCAGGACGCCGTACACGCAACACCACACACAGAGCGTGCACACCGGTGAACAGGAGCCAGGAGGCCCAGGACACCGTACACACCACACCACACACAGAGCGTGCACACCGGTGAACACGAGCCAAAAGGCCCAGGACACCGCACACGCACCACCACACACAGAGCGTGCACACCGGTGAACGGGAGCCAGGAGGCCCAGGACGCCGTACACGCACCACCACACACAAAGCGTGCACACCGGTGAACAGGAGCCGGGAGGCCCAGGACACCGTACACGTACACAGAGCGTGCACACCGGTGAACAGGAGCCAGGAGGCCCAGGACACCGTACACACAACACCACACACAGAGCGTACACACCGGTGAACAGGAGCCAGGAGGCCCAGGACACCGTACACACAACACCACACACAGAGCGTGCACACCGGTGAACAGGAGCCAGGAGGCCCAGGACACCGTACACGCAACAGCACACGCAGGGCGTGCACACCGGTGAACAGGAGCCAGGAGGCCCAGGACACCGTACACACAGCACCACACGCAGAGCGTGCACACCGGTGAACAGGAGCCAGGAGGCCCAGGACGCCGTGCACGCAACACCACACACAGAGCGTGCACACCGGTGAACAGGAGCCAGGAGGCCCAGGACGCCGTACACGCAACACCACACACAGAGCCTGCACACCGGTGAACAGGAGCCAGGGGGCCCAGGACGCCGTACACGCAACACCACACACAGAGCGAGCACACTGGTGAACAGGAGCCAGGAGGCCCGGGACACCGTGCACGCAACACCACACACAGAGCGTGCACACTGGTGAACAGGAGCCAGAAGGCCCAGGACACCGTACGCGCAACACCACACACAGAGCGTGCACACCGGTGAACAGGAGCCAGGAGGCCCAGGACGCCGTACGCACAACACCACACACAGAGCGAGCACACCGGTGAACAGGAGCCAGGAGGCCCGGGACGCCGTACACGCAACACCACGCACAGAGCGTGCACACGGGAGAACAGGAGCCAGGAGGCCCAAGACCCCGTACACGCAACACCACGCGCGGAGCGTGCACACCGGTGAACAGGAGCCACGAGGCCCAGGACGCCGTACACGCAACACCACGCACAGAGCGTGCACACCGGTGAACAGGAGCAAGGAGGCCCAGGACACGGTACACAGAACACCACACGCAGAGCGTGCACACCGGTGAACAGGAGCCAGGAGGCCCAGGACACCGTACACGCAACACCACACACAGAGCGTGCACACAGGTGAACAGGAGCCGGGAGGCCCAGGACACCGTACACACAACACCACACGCAGGGCGTGCGCACCGGTGAACAGGAGCCAGGGAGCCCAGGACACCGTACACGCAACACCACACACAGGGCGTGCACACCGGTGAACAGGAGCCAGGAGGCCCAGGACGCCGTACACGCAACACCACACACAGAGCGTGCACACCGGTGAACAGGAGCCAGGAGGCCCAGGACACCGTACGCGCAACACTACGCACAGAGCGTGCACACCGGTGAACAGGAGCCGGGAGGCCCAGGACAACGTACACACAACACCACACGCAGGGCGTGCGCACCGGTGAACAGGAGCCAGGAAGCCCAGGACACCGTACGTGCAACACCACACACAGAGCGTGCACACCGGTGAACAGGAGCCAGGAGGCCCAGGACACCGTACACGCAACACCACACACAGAACGTGCACACCGGTGAACAGGAGCCAGGAGGCCCAGGACGCGGTACACGCAACACCACACGCAGAGCGTGCGCACCGGTGAACAGGAGCCAGGAGGCCCAGGACACCGTACACGCAACACCACACGCAGAGCGTGCACACCGGTGAACAGGAGCCAGGAGGCCCAGAACACCGTACACACAGCACCACACGCAGGGCGTGCGCACCGGTGAACAGGAGCCAGGAGGCCAAGGACACCGTACGCGCAACACCACGCACAGAGCGTGCACACCGGTGCACATGAGCCAGGAGGCCCAGGACACCGTACACACAGCACCACACACAGAGCGTGCACACCGGTGAACAGGAGCCAGGAGGCCCAGGACACCGCACACACACCACCACACACAGAGCGTGCACACCGGTGAACAGGAGCCAGGGGGCCCAGGACACCGTACACACAACACCACACACAGAGCGTGCACACCGGTGAACAGGAGCCAAGCGGCGTGGCACACCACACGAGCAACCCGCCCCCAAAACGAACCCAGCCCACGCCGCCCTGCAGGAAAGAAACACCATGTCAGACCACCAAGACCAACCGTCCGGCCAAGGCCAACCCAGCGGGTACAAAGAGGGTGGGCAGGCAGGGCAGGCCGGCGAAGAGGGACAGAGGGACAAGGCGGGGAAAGCGAGAGGAGGGGAACCGAACCCCCCCCCCCCAACGTGCACACACCCCACAGCCGCGCGCCGGGCCACAGCCGGGCGCCAACAGGGCCCGCCATGGAGCCAAACGGGCCCGCCAGAGAGAGGGTGTGTCCCCGCGCCTGCGCAACAGCACGCCCGGGCAAGGAGCGCGCGCCACACGCAGGCCAAGCAGGGCACACGTGCAGCACCGCACGCCAGCACGCACCACGGCACAAAACACGACACCACCACGGCAAACACCCACACCCGACGACGAACCAGCCGCCAAGAACAAGTCCAAGCCCCGCAGTCCCCACAGCGCGACAGCCGCCGTCCGGATGGACGTGTGTGCGCCCGGCAGTCAACCCAGCCCCTGCCGGCCACGAAACAGCCGCCGTCCGGATGGACGTGTGTGCGCCCGGCGGTGAACCCACCCCCTGCCGGCTACGAAACAGCCGCCGTCCGGACGGACGTGTGTGCGCCCGGCAGTGAACCCAGCCCCTGCCGGCTACGAAACAGCCACCGTCCGGAGGGACGTGTGTGCGCCCGGCAGTGAACCCAGCCCCTGCCGGCTACGGAACAGCCGCCGTCCGGAGGGACGCGTGAGCACCCGGCGGGCACGCACTACCTGCCGGACGGGCTACCGGACCACCGGGCCCGCGCCACCCGGAGGGGTGAGTGCTCAGTTATTGCAAGCCACACGCCCAACGGTACTACACCCAACACCACCCGCAATGACACACCATCACCCCCACCATGCACGCCCACCCGCCACCACACACCCAGGGCCCATCATCAGGGCCGCCCGCCGACACCACAACCACCAAGCAGTCCAGCCACAACCACCACCACCACCCGCCACCGGCCGCCCACAACGTCACCAACAACACCCTCCCCCCCGGCAGCACTCACGACGCCGCCGTCCCACCCTTACCACCTACAGCACCGTCACCATCGACGTCGCCAGCGGCACCACCATCACGCCCGACCGCACCGCGCGAACGACACGCCCACAAACAGCACCCAACCCCAAACACCCACACCGACATCACCCACGCCGACCAGACCCCACAACACCCACGCAACGCACACGCCGGCCACGCTCCACCAGACAACACAAACCACCACATGCACGGCAACAGCGCACCCGACGCCCACAGACCCCCCGCAACCTGCGCCACGTACACACCAACACGCACACCCGCAGCCAACCACGCCCACCAAGCGCCCGGCGCACCGACCACCACGCGCACAGGCAACCGCCCAACGCCGGCACCGACTCCGCGGGCAGACAGGCAGACAAACCACCTCGTCGGCATCACCAACAGCACCATCACCCAAGCCGCCACCTGCGGCACCAACGCCACCATCGCCCGTTGCACCAACGGCAAACCCCCCTCCGGCCCCCCACCACCCGTTCCCAACGCGTCACCTACGGCACACACCGGCCTCACCGTCACCCAGTGCATCACCTACGTCACCCTCGCCATCGGCACCACAGACGACACCACCGCCCACAGCAGCCCCGGCAACACCCTACGTAGGGACAGTACCAGCGGCGCCACCAACCGGCACACCACCTGCAACACCCACATCAACATCGCCACCACCCATGACATCACCCGCAGCGCCCTCACCATCGACGTCACCAGCAGCACCCTCACCGCCGGCATCACCAGTTGCGCCACCACCCACTGCACCACTCACAGCCACCACCGGAGCCGCAGGCCCCCCCAGCGCCCGCCCCGTCACCTATGACAACATCAGCGTCACCAACCCCGTCGCCGCCCGGCGCGTCACCCGAGGCACCCACGTCAACAACACAAACCCGTTTTGACGCCTACAGCACCCCCCCGTAGGCGTCACCAGCATCTCCTCCGCCCATTGCATCGCCCACGGTGCCCCAGCCCAACCCACTGCGCCTTCGGCGCACACATACCCGACACCCACACAAACCAACCACGCCCACACTGCCCACCACCCCATCAGCCCACGCCATGAATACACCCACACGCACGCCCACGGCCGGCCACGCCACCCAGGCACTAATGAAGCGGTACCCTGAACCTATGGCCCATGGCCCGGAGGCCTGTGAGCCGTCACACCCGTTATTGTCTTCATCGATTTTCGGTCAGAAATCGGTGAAATACCCGATTTCTTCCGCGATTTCTAATTGTCGTGAAATCGCCGCCTGATGTCGCCTGTTCGCGCGCCTTCGTCGCTTCTCCGTGGCGAGTTTTGTTCTGGACTTTTCTCGAGTACCTTTGAGGTTCTAAGAGAACTTAGGGGCGGAATCTAGAGGACTTTTTCTGTACTTTCATCTGGTGTGTTCACCAGAATTTTTCGCCGTTCCGTTTTCGAGAAAATCAACGCGCAAGGCTTTCCGTCGATCGTGCGAACTCATGCTTCTCAAGGACCATGAGTTCGGACGGAACCCTACGTCTCCCCCCTATGTCTCTCACCCATGCCCCTTTCACGCGGGCATATCATTTCGTATAGGGAAGCGGGCAATGGCGGTGTTTTAGGCAGCCTATGGGACTCGCAAACCCAAGTCGTTTGCGTGCGCAAACGCTAACTTTGTGGCCTTGTGAGCATGAACGTTATTGACCGAACACAATGTTCACAAGACCAAGAGCCCGAGGCCATTTTCGTTTTTTGAGCCAACTCAACGATGGCTCCACGCAATTCAATGCGTACCAAAACTCTATTTTCAAAAGAGGGCAAGTTTTGGTCGAAAATTAGGCCAAAATGGCCAAACCCCCGAGGCTCGTACTCGAAGCCCATGGGGAGTTGAGCCTCGAACCAAGGCAATATGTAAAGTAGAGACCACGAAGGACATCGTGGATGGCTTGGATGATTCTTACAACCTTGTCTTCTATTTTTTATAATTTCGCCTTGTGAGCACGCGTGCCACATTGCCTCTTTGCACACGCGCTCATATGCAAGCACTAACGACACGAGTGGGCGGAGACAATCTAACCATAGTGTGCACATTTGAAAGCACCTACTATGGGCCTACTCCAAAAGTGTTTACTCATATTTTTGCTCTTCAAGGTCCCAAGGATATGTTCATGCCAATATCGCCGATATATGCACTTTTTCCCATAAATAGTGTGCTTCAAGGATTGAGGTGTTCAAAATGCTTTCATTGTGCTTTGAACCTCAACCCTTGTCGCAAAAGGGAAGCAAACCTTCGGTTTGCATCCATGCAAAAGCCCGAGGCTCCTTTCTCTTGCGATACGGAGATACGATATTTGGAGGGACCACTTTTGGGTGAATTTTGGCCGTTTTGCCCAAAATGGCCACAAACTCCTTCTCCCCCTGATTTCACCCCCGAGGTTGCGTGCGCCACTTGACCAAGGGTAAGGGCAATCAGGAGAGGGCACATAAACCCGCATCGAATCGGATGTTTCCCCATGTGACCTCTCCTCTCGATGGGAGAGTTGTGAGTCACCCAATTTGGGGTATGTTGTCATTCTGCCCCATTTGCGTATCACTTTCCCTCCAATGGGGAAAATAGCTAGACGCAACCATGAGGGTTGGCAAGTGGCATATATTGGGACCTAAGTCCCATGTGTCCATAGCATCTTTGGCTGAAAGGATCCTCGACGTGGCCATGGAGATATGGAATCATGAGTGCGGGCCATTTTGGCCAAATTTCGCTGTTTTTGCCTTTGTGTGCCATATTGGAATTACCATCTCTCCATGGGGCACGGGATCTAGCCAGGGACGATTGGCGAATATTGTAGCATATGACCAAGGGTTGAACGCCATTGAGTTTCGTATTTGCTCCTCTGGCTCATCTGGAGTTATTCAACTTTTGGTGCGATCCACGATCCCCCCTTTGCACCGCATGTCGCTTTCTGCCCCGTCCGTGTGGTCATCCCCTCGGTGAACAGTAAGCAGCCAGCGTGACAGCAAGCGATAACCCAGGGCATGGGACCAAAGGGGATATCAAGGGTTGTGAATCAAGGCTTGGCGCGTCAATATCGCCAAGATTTCCTACCCTGGACGGTCGCCCGAGACGGCCGATTTTGCCATTTTGGCAATCATGACCCCACGTGACGAGCCCGTGGTGCCCTGATGCTGGGACTTCAGAGGGAACCAGGTTGGGTGAGGGCTCCAGCGAGTTCATACTCGAAGGATATAGGGTCAGTTGCCTCGTCCCTACCTCTAGTGGGTCCGGACGAGGGGTCAATTTTGGAGTTTTTCAAGCTAATATCAGTTTGGGCTGAAACAGCCCATTTTCAGCTACCAACTCCTGAGGGATAAAGGCGGGGCCATATCTCTGGCTCAGAGTAGAGTTGGGACCTGTCGTTGGGGGAGCATAGGCAGCTACTGTTGGTTGACCTTGGAGCTCCTTGGTTTCCAGGAACTCGCCTGTGGCTGGGCGGAACACACCCCCTATTGGCAGGGTTTGAGGGTCCGGACTGAGCAGGGCATGGGTTGTGTTTGAGCCCCCGCCCCCACCAGCCACTGAGAGGGTCGGACCTGGGATTGGGATACAAGTTAGGATGGAGTGTCTATTGTCCTGTGATGCCCTTACCCCAGTCCAGTCTTAACCCCATGTGTACATATCCTGATGTGTTGCTGTACATACTTTCGTTCCCTTGTTGCAGAGTGGCAAGGATCCTGAAACGCTTTGTCACATGACATGAGCGCATTGATGCCCCTGTGAGCGTAGTGCTTTGCCTGCCTGCTCACTTGCGCGTGTCCACCGCAGCGTCCCGTGGCCGGCCCCCCACGGGAATGCGTCGAAAGCGTTTCACCGCCGCGGGGTTACCCAGCCCTCGCGTGCCACTCGGGGCCACCAACCCCGAGCAGCGCGGCGCAGCAGCTCGCAGCTCGCAGCTTGCAGCGCAGCGCAGCAGCTCGCAGCGCAGCGCAGCGGCTCGTAGCGCCGCCCAGCGACAGCGCCGAGTTCGTCACGGAGCCCGCAGCGCCGTCCAGAGCATCGCCCTGACCGCGCTGCGACCAGGAGAGAGGTGCACAGACCAGGACTCCTGCATCAGCGAGTCCCATCGGCCGACCAGCAAGGCCGCGTCAACCACCTCCACAACCACCGGCTGACCAGCACCAGCCGCACTCCCAATCCAGTGCTGCCGCACCCGCCTCAACAACCACCACCAGTTCGTTGAGTGGAACGAGTGCAAACCAAGGACCTCAAGACCAACTACGCCCCCGCTGCCATGGTAAACTGGCAAGAACCGGGTAAGACGTGGCCGCGGCCCCACCCCCATGCAGCGCACCTACTGCGTGGGTTGGTTTGGGACCAGCACTACCGCCACAGCCACCCCCAGTGCGAAGGCGGCATGCCCCGCAGCTTCGAGCTCCGCACGGACATGGCCCCCGACCGCCTGCAGGCCGTGGAGGACTGGCTGCGGGCGGAAGGGTTTGCCTTCCGCTTCCAGCAGAGGCGCTGGAATGACCTGGACCCGGCCGGACAGGCCCGGCGGAGGGCTGCGCCCCGACGGGATTGAGGAGGACGAGGACTCCAACGTGTACCCGTCGGGCGCCACGATCAATGTCTCCATGTGGGACATGATCGAAAAGAACTTCCCGGAACCGGGGAGCGAGCGCAGGCTGCAGGGCAGCAGCAGCGCGTCTCCGGGGAAGGAGAAGCGGTCTGCCGGGGACAGGAAGCGGGACCGGAAGTGGCGGGAGTACCAGGAGTCCCTGGCCGCCGAAGCCGCCCAAGGCGCCAAGGGCGGAACCCCAGCCCCCAGTCCCCAACGGGCCAATGGTGGTCACCACCCCGGCCACGCCACCCTTGGCGACTTCATCCAAGTCGCCAAGCAGACCAAGGCCAAGCCCCGTCCGCTGCTCCTGAGGCCCCAGCAGGCGCCAGCAGGCCCCAGCAGCGACGTGGAGTCGGCCCACCGCGGGAGGATGCCGGCCGACCAGGCCAGCTCCAGCAGCAGCGTCGCTCCCGACAGGGACGTGGCGCGCGCCTGTGAGCGCGTCTGTGGGGTGCCCTGCAACCTGCGGGTTGCCTGGCAACGGGCCAGGCAGCACAGCGCTGCCGTGGAGGGCGCCGTCGGCATCGCCCAGGAGGAGGCTGCGGAGTGGGCGCATGGCATGGCCATCCACGCCCAGACCGTGGCGGCCATTGCGGCCGGACTCACGGCCGTAGCCGCCCATGGGGCAGCGACTGCCCAGGTCAACGGGGAGTTGGCGGCAGCCGACGAGGAAGCCCGCCTGACGCAGGAGGCCATTGCCTGCAAGGAGGCCGAGGTGAAGGCGCTGGAAGAGGCGCTTGCCCAAGAGATGGCAAAGAAGGAGGCGGAGGAAAGGGCCCACGCCGAAGCAACGGCCAAGGCCCAGGCGGACGCCGCCAAGAAGGACGCCATCGAGGCCGCGCGACGGAAGGTCGCTGAGGACAGGGCCAAGACGGAGGCGGAGCTGGCGGCGTTGGAAGCGGAGAAGGCGCGGCTGCAGCAGACCCGGGAAGCCGAGGCGGCTCGTGCCCGGGAGGAGGCCGAAAGGCGAGCTGCCGCAGCCACCGCCGCCGCGATGGAGGAGGGAGAGGCCAAACTCCGCCGCGAGACTCCCCCGGGAGGATCACGAGTGGAGACCCTTTGAAAGCTTTTCGAAGGGGACGCCTCCTCCAAGATGACGCTGGACGAGGCCGACAAGGGCAGCAGTGGGAGCAGTGCCCCTACCGCCCACCGACGGAGGAAGGGCAAGGGGAAGACCCCCGAGAGGCCACGGAGGCCAGCGGGCGGACACCCCCACGACAGTGACCCCTTCTTCACCGCCAGCGACAATCCAGCGACAGGGGATGAACGAGGCCGCCGACATCGCCGAGTGGTGGCTTGGACGGGCGGAGGAGGCGGAGACGTCCCCATGGAACCGGAAGGTGAGGATGAGGATCTCCCTCCTCCCTACCGGAGCTCGGAGTCTTCCGAGACCGAGACGCCCAGGTGGGGCGACATGGACGAGGATGACGACATGGACTTCGGCATCACGAGGAAGTGCCCATCCTCATACCCACCGAGGCGACCCGGCGGAGACCCACCGGGACCCCCTGGCAGAGGACCATCAGGACCCCCTGGAGGACGCCCACCAAGTGGACCCCCTGGAGGCGGACCACCGGGCGGGGGAGGACCCCCTGGACCGGGCGGTCCCGGCGGAGGCCCTCCTAGAGGACCCCCTGGAGACCCCGACGACCCACCAGGGAACGGCGACCCGGATACCACCTGGCAGTGGATTGTCTACCTCCGCAGGAGGGTCCAGTTCCTCGAGCGCGAGGTAGACACGGGCAAGGGCGAGATGACCCGCATTTCCGAGGTCGCCGCGCGCGCGCAGAGAGAGCTGGACATCGCCAGGGCCGAGACCAGGCAGCTGAACACGGTCATCAGCGGCCTGCAGCAGAGGCTGGACGCGCTGGAAGCCCGTGGAAGCGTCAGCAGCGACCACCCACCCCTGGAGTCTGGCTCGTCAGACGACGGCTGGGGACCCGGACCAGGTCCAGGCAGACCCCACGCCCCCGGCGGAGCCCCCAGGAGTCGCCCCAGCGCTAGAGCCCCCTCTCTCACCGCCCCCTCTCACCACAGCGCGGGCCGCCGCAACGAGCGCGTGCCGCCCGGCAGTGGCAGTGAGGATTGGCGTGACGAGTGGCTCAGCTCGGACTACCACAACCGCCGTGCTCCACCGCGGACGCCTGTACGCCCCCGACGCCCGGCACCAGCCCCGGGGCCAATCCCAATGGCTGGAGGACGTTATGGTGGACTCAGGGATGAGGTCCCCGGAAGAGACGTGGAGTGGGACGTCGGCGGAGGTGAGGACCTGGACCTGGACCTGGAGGGGTGCGACATCAGCCCGCCGCGTGGTGTACGACGGGAGGCCGCTGAACGCAGCCGCCGGCGCCGTGATGAGGAGGCATACATGGAAGGAGTACGGCGTGAACATCTGCGTTCAGCGTACATGGAGGAACCGCGGCGTAGCCACAGGGATTCCATGGAGGAGATGGACGTGGCGGCCGTGGGAGTCCGTGGGAGAGGCCGATGGGAACCTCGGTCGACCTCGCGACCGGCGTTCATGGTTTCTAAGGCCGCGGATGCCGCCGTGTGGGAAGACTTGAAGGACATCAAGCCCCCCATGTACGACGGCAACCCCCTCAACCTCGACCGCTTCTTGGAGAAGCTGGACGATTGGGGGGTAACCGTTACTGAGGACATGCATCCCGCTGATGCGGAGAAATATGTCTTCAAACGGTTCAGGTACCGCCTGCCGGAAGTGCTCGGAGAGCTATACTTCATGGCGACCAAGGAGGGGAAAATCAAGACCCTCAAGGAAGCCAAGAAGTGGCTCAACGAGCAGGAGCGGGTGGACGCTCCGCAGGTGGCTGCCAAGCGGTGGAAGTCCATCAAGCTTGAGCATGATGGACGGGAGATCGGCCTACGGGACTGGCGTGACTTCCGAGGGAAATACACCCTCTTCCGCCGCAACGTGGAGGATTGGAACGAGGGTGACGAGCAGGCTCGCTTGCTCTCCATGCTACCGGAAGCATGGATCAAGAGGGTCACCAAGGAGGAATCCAAGCGGGCCATGTCCAACCACACGGTCAAGATGATGCTCCCCAAAGAGTATCATACGAACGTGGTGGCTTGGACGAGGAAGAACGTGGCCCGGGATGTCAAACGGCACTCCCTGCGGAACGCTCTCCTCATCACCGTCTCGGGCGATCGCGAGAAGACCGCGATGTGGCGCCTTGACGAGTGTGAGTTGAGCGGCCAGACCATCCGTCTGCAGGCCATCCCGGCGCGGATGAACTGCGACGAGATTCTGGAGTGGGTTGGAGAGGAGGTGCTCAAGGAGTACCGGAACCTCCACCACACCCGCGGGTGGAGGCCCGGCGACCGCGACGTCAACTACGTTGGCGAGGGACCTGGCGGGGAGGCTGCCATGGACCCAGCAGGAGCCGACGGCGATGAGACTCTCGTCGACGATGACGACGACGATGAGCCCGCCGAGGTGGCTGTTTGTGCCTTCGTGGCCAAGAACCTGAGCGCGGGGAGCAAACCGGGAAACTGGAAGCCCCTGCAGCAGGGTTGGAGGAAGCAGGAGAAGAGGGACCCTCGCCGCATTGGCGACCCTCCGCTGTCCTTTGGGGAGTTCATACGAGCTCACTCTCAGGGCTGTTTCGTGTGTTATGGGAGGAAGCGAGGCTTCAACCATGACCACCGAACATGCCCCGTCCACAAGGCCGACACGGAGGCTTACAAGAAGGCGCACGGGTCGAAGAGGCGTGCGCCCGCGGGTATCCGGGAAGCCAAGGTGGAGGTGGACAGGGACGAGCTCTCCAAGCTGGTGTCGCAGGGGACCGAGTTGGCCAAGGATATCCAGGAGATCAAGAGGAACTGGGTCCCCAGGTCGGACAACAGGAACAAGGAGAACAACCAGAACGACCAGAACAAGGACCAGAACAAGACGACTAGAAAGGAAAGAAGGGAAAGGAAAAAGGGCGTCAACGAGGTTGATGCCGAGGAGACCTCCCCTACTTCCACAACCGACGCCTCCTAGCGGAGCCCCTGCAGCCAAGGGCCCCAGCTAGGGCGGTCGCAGGATGGTGACGTGGGAAGCGCCGAACCATCCCAGTCGGGAGTCGATAAGCACAAGGGGACTGCCGCGGGCGGAAGGCCCGGTCCGGCACCCAGTCGCGGAGGCGGGGTGAGGGCAAGTGAAGGCACGAACCCTTGCACCCGTCCGTCCTTCGCGACCAAGAATGTGTTTGATGTACTACAGGATCTATCCGAGAGTATCGCAAGATCACCCAGACCGCAGCTGGATGCTGCAGATGGGCAGCCTGAGCCCATTGTCCACGACCTGCACCAGTCGCTTGTTGAGCTTCTGGAACGGCCGGAGATCCTGAGGTTGCACGCCGTGCGCCGTGTCGATCGCGAGCGGCAGTTGCATCTTATGCGGGGAAGTGGAAAAGGTTTTCGACGTGTTGGTTGACACGGGCGCTCAGGTCAGCTTGGTCAAGGCTGGCCTACTTCCGCCAGAGTGTCTAACCGACAGTCGGAAACCTGTCAGGCTGAAGGTGGCAAACGGCCAGTACATGGTGGGAGGCACGAAGGAAGCGGCCATCGGGCTGCAGTTCGTGAACCACCGTGAGCTGAGCCGCCCAGACCTCGGCAAGGAAATCCTCCTGCACGGTCGCTTCTACGAGGCCGAGATGGACTGGGACATGATCGTCGGGTACGACTTCATGATGGACACGGACTCCGGCGTCCTCCCGGCCCAGGCCTCCATGACCCTGTACCAGGACGACCAACTCTCGTGGCTTTCGTCACCTGAGCACCATGTGGAATGCCAATGGATCCACCCGAACGCAATCAGCTCGAAGTGGCCGCGCTGGACACTGAGCCCACTGGGCCAGCAAACCAGGAGTACGGCGTAATGCCGAAAGTGGCGAACCGAGTGGTCGCGGACCTGGGAGCGTCGGATCTGGCCCTGGATGCGTTCTCTTCAGGAACCTCCGCCCATCTTCGGGTTTGTGAGAAGTACTGGAGCGCCCAGGACTCCGCGTGGAAGAAGCACTGGGGTCCGCATCAGGGATTGATGTGGATCCATTGTCCCCGTTGGGACATTCCAAGAGCGATAGCGAAGATTCGCAAGGACCGCTCCAAGGCAGTGCTGGTTGTTCCTATGGGATGCACCGAGGAGGAAAGTACCCGACATTGGGTAGCCTCATTGACCAACATGACCTTAAACAAGGTCGTCCTACCGGCTGGAGAGAGTGTCTATCAGGACGCTAAGGGACAGCCCATGCCACCCCAGAGATGGCCAACGGAATTCCACTATGTGGATGGGGGCCTTGATCAGGCCGACGCCACGGACTTCGTGTGTGTCAACCGCATCATAGCGGAGCCATGGCGGCAATGCTTTGCGGTTCCCCCTGTTGACATCGAAGAATCGGAATCGGAAGACCCCCTCACTGAAGAGGAGTGGGATCTGGTTCAGGGGTATATGGATCAGCCCTTTCACGACTGGGGAAACCAGCGTGAGGGCAAGGGCCAGGACAGAGCCTGGTGGGAAGTGGACTCGATCGTCTCTGGTTCCTATGACGGGAACACCTTCGTGCAGAGGGTGCTGGACCACCTATCCAGCCAGGACGAGCCAATCGGGGGTAACCCACCCACCTACGGCGATCTATTCCGAGGCAAGACCAGAGATGGCCCTTTGGGCTACCTGGGAAGACCACCTGAGTCGAAAGCGAGCGGAGTAGCTACCCCTCAAGTAAGCTCCGTGGTCCAGGTGCCCGGAAAAGCCAAGGCGGAGTCCGATGATTGCCCCAAGATTCAGGCATTGAGGGCCAGGCTGAAGCAGAAGTATGGTGATACCTTCTTCAGCGGTAAGCCTGTGTTTCCCCCACCGGTGCGTGGACCGTATGGCGAGGCCAAGATACGACTGAAGCAGGACCCCTGTGTGTATCGGCACCGGGAGTTTGCCCTGAGGGGCGAGAGGAAAGAGGCCATGGAGAAGATCCTCCGTGACTTCATCCAGAGAGGCTGGCTCGAGCCGTGCCACTCCGAATGGGCCTCTCCGTGCTTCGTCGTCCCCAAGAAGGTTGCCGGTGAGTGGCGGCTCGCTGTCGACTACCGCGGCCTAAACGCCCAAACGCAGCACGACAGCTATACGCTGCCCCTCATTGAGGACATGCTGCAAAAGCAACACCGGCGGAGGATCTTCACGGTGATTGACCTGAAACATGGTTATCATCAGATGCCTCTCGCCGAGGAGTCCCGTGCCTGCACAGCCATGAGCACCCCACTTGGACCTCTCCAGTGGAAGGTGATGCCCATGGGCGTTACCAACGGCAATGCGGCTTTTCAGCGGATGCTGGAGAACCTGCTTGAGCCGGTGCGTGACTGTGCGGACCCCTTCGTGGACGACGTGATCATCGCGTCCGGGGACCCCAGTATGAGCTACGAGGAGCTCCTGGAGGCACATGAAAGGGACGTCACTCGAGTGCTGGACCTTCTGGTTCGGCACAAACTCACGGGCAGCAGTGACAAGGCCACCATTGCGGTAAGCGAGGTGGTCTTCGCTGGCCACGTAGTCGGGAACGGGCAGCGAAAGCCCATACCTGGCAAGGTGGCTGCGATTGAGCACTGGGAAAAGCCCAAAACGGTCTCTGAGCTACGGGCGTATCTGGGGTTCTGCAATTACTACTCGGGGTATATCAAAATGTATGCCGAGTATGCAGCCCCCATGACGACCATGCTCAAGGGCAACCGGGAGGAGACCAAGAAGGGGTCCAAGAAGGCTCTGTTCTGGGATGCTGAGTCCGGACCGAGCCTTTGAGGGGATGAAGCAGGCGCTGCTATCCGCAGTGGGTCTGCACCTCGTGGATCCCGACCGAGGCTTCGTCCTGCGCACCGATGCTTCCGACTACGCCGTTCGCGCTGTCTTGGAGCAAGTGCTTGACGACAGGAGGCACGTGCCCGTGGCCTTCTGGAGCCGAGTCCTGGCGGAAGGCCAGAGACGGACGTGGACGCCCCGTGAAAAGGAGGCGTATGCCATCGTCATGGCTCTCAGGAAATGGGCTGGGTACATAGCCCTCCATCCCGTCACCGTCTGCACCGACCATCAGAGTCTGCAGTCGTGGCACAAGAAGCACGTGGACACCCCCTCAGGTCCCGCCTCCCGACGGGCAAGGTGGCATGAGACCTTGGCCAAGTTCGACCTCACGGTTGTGTATATTCCTGGAAAGGATAACACCGTGGCGGACTGTCTCAGTAGATGGGCCTATCCCGCCAGCAAGGGCATGACGGATATCTCTGCCCATGGCGATGAGGCTGAGACCGCTGAAGCTAAGAGGATCATCGAGATGGAGCGCCTGATGGAGGAGGAGGGTGTAAAATGCTTCGTCGTCATGGCTGCGGATGCCCCCCTCGCGTCGAGGGTGAGCAGAGCGGTCAGAGTACTCGCCCCTGATGGAGCTGAGTCCGACAAGCACCTCTTCCCGGAGTCTTGCCTCCAGGACGACTGGACCGACGATTACGCCAAGTCTGAGGCCTTTGCGGCCGAGTATAGGGCTGTGACCGACCCTGACGACGGGCAGAAGTGGCCAAAGGGGCTGACCGAGGAAGATGGCAAGCTCTACCGGAATGGTAAGCTGCTAGTACCGGAGTCCCGGGTGCTCGAGCTTTGTGAAGCTTGGCACCACCACATGCTGCACCCAGGGGTCAAGAAGCAAGCCCTTGACATGCAGCGTCGGTTCGAAGTCGACCATATCGTTCTCTACACCGCCATCAAGAAGGTCAGGAAGGGTTGCTCGGTCTGTCAGGCCTGCAATCCCGATAACCGGAACGTCAAGGGGGAAGCCCAATGGACCCCGGTTCCTGACCAGCCCATGGAGAGCGTGGCCATGGACGTCTTCTCCATGCCCGAAGTGCACATTGGCAAGGAGACCTTTGACTGTGTGGTTCTCTGTGTGGACCGCCACAGCGGCTACGTTGTAGCTGTTCCGGCACGCAAAAAGGGGTTGCTTGCCAAGGAAGTGGCAGTCATGATGATTCATCATTGGCTAACCGTCTTTGACATCCCCCGCACCATTTGCAGTGACCGAGGGCCCCAGTTTACTGGTGGCTGGTTCAAGGCTATGTGTTCCCTCATGGGAATCCGTCACGCCAAGAGCGTCGCCTATCTCAGTTGGTCTAACGGCCGTGCTGAAGTGGCTGGACGGCAGCTGTTCGAGAAGCTGCGCAAGATCCACATCACCAATCCACGTCGGAACTGGTTTGAGGAGATGTGGCCTGCTCTGAAGGCCCATCATGACACCCCCACTCCGGGCGGTTTGTCCCCTCACCAGATTCTGTTTGGCAGGGACCCCCTGGGTAGGGGACTTCCCTTGTCTGGTGATGGCATGGCTATGGATGCCAAGGAATTCTTTGCGCGGCAAGAGCAAACGGCGCGGGACATCCGCCAGCAGCTCGAGAAGGAGCATGCTGAGCGTCAGAAGTCCGCCCCGAGCTCGACAGCGCAGAAGTTCAGGGTGGGAGACCCGGTGTGGTTGATCAGACCCCGCCCTATGGGCACCCACCGCACCAAAACCTGGTTCACACCCGGCGAGGTGGTCCGCAGGATTGGTGAGGACACCTACCGCATCAAGGTGGGTCACGGACAGTTCCGGGAGCGCCACGAGAGTCAACTCCGTGTGCGGGAACCCGACCTTCGTGGCCAAGATGTGTCCCTGAGCTACGCCGCACATGAGGCCGATTCGGACGACGACTATGCTAAGCAGGACGACTACACAGTCGAGAAGATCCTGGCTCAGCGTCCGAAAGCCTCGGCACCCGGAGGTCTGGAGTTCAAGGTTCTTTGGCGAGGCTATGGGCCGTCCCACGACACCTGGGAACCCGTCTCCTGGTTCGTGTCGCCTGTCAATACTCCCTTCATGGAGTACATCCGCAGGCACAAGACCAAGATCCATGTCTCGGACTTGGCAGCACTCACCCGGGCGATTGCAGCCAGGGGCGCCTGATCAGCGCCCTGGGCTCTCCCCTGATGCAGTTTGAGCGCTTGTGTGGTCGACGGATCGTCCCTAACTTGCTTGCTCTCTTACATCTTCCGGTGACCTACCATCAGAGTGGCCATATACCCCCCCCTGCTGAATCCAGAGGAGGATGGCCCCTCTCTTCTTCTATTCGTCACTCCCCCCCTGCTGAATCTTTGAGAAACCAGGTAGGGCGACTGACCTTCGTATTTCTGAGCTCTTGGGGCCTTGAAGCCCATATGACGTTGCGCAACGGATGCCGCTGTCATCGGCATTGCGATTCTTGAGTGTGTGGTCTGGTCCCATGGCACTTGCGGGATCCAGACCAGTCGACGTGTGTCTGCAGACTATATATGGCCTGGACTCAGGCGTTTTCCTGTCCACCCTCCTGCACATGCCTTATCCTAACCGGGGCGTGGTTTGGCGCTCTGTCCAGAGTGTGTTTACACGCCTCTTTACCCCGCTTGTTTTGCTTTTCTGCCCCTCCAGGATATGTGCTTCTGTATGTTCAGTCTTGTCAGCCCATCACTGAGCTGTGGACTGTTTTTCCCCCGACGGGATGCGAATCGACTACGAAGGCGCCCTGAGTCGCCGTTTACATGTTCTTACATATGGTCCAGCCTGGACCAGTACCGCAGTACATATTCCTCTGTTTGAGTGCCCGTGATACCGTGTGCCCTATTCGCTGTGATGTGGAGATCCTGATAGCGCCAGGCGAGAAGCCCAGTTGCCTGACTACACTCCCAGCGGTCCGCCACTGTCAGTCCCAGTGTGAGCCTACCGATTCGCAGACGCACTTGCAGTCGGATGGCAGCCTCCGGTGCTCCTGACCTCGGTCAGTCTGCCTGGGAAACTGGTGGTTTGAGGAGTCGACGCCTCCGCCCACACTGCATGAGGACTCCCTCATGTATGGCCTTCGTGGTAATAGGGC
The DNA here is from genome assembly GCA_964036045.1 of Eutreptiella sp. 'Long Island Sound 2002'. Classification (NCBI taxonomy): domain Eukaryota; phylum Euglenozoa; class Euglenophyceae; order Eutreptiales; family Eutreptiaceae; genus Eutreptiella; species Eutreptiella sp. 'Long Island Sound 2002'. Next base: position 49,202,243 of record OZ038386.1, read on the forward strand.
GAGGGAAAAGACGGCCTTGATGCCCGATCCCTTAAGGAGGAGCTCGTTCTGCTGTACTACTCTGGACTCGCGTCGTATGGATATGGACATGGTGCGCCCGAGGAAGGACCCGTGGGGACTCTCCCCAGTCGGCGGGCCTTGGGAAGCTTGGGGTAGCCTGATGGATCTTTGTGGTCGCTCTCGACCTGTGGGACCACCTCGGTCGTCGTGTGTCGCCTATGTTGGCCGTGTATGCCACTGCCACTGTGGTGGTGACCGTCGCAGCCGGCACCCGGTGCGCCTGGTATGGGTTAACGGGTCCTTTGGATGCCGAACAATCGCCGCCAGGACCCGGGGCTTGATACTTGATACTATACTTGCAGTTACCCACAGTTACAGCATCATACCTGTCTTACCGTGGGATCGCGATGGGCAACCTAACCCGTAAATCAGCCTGAAGTGAGGATGTGACACCCCCCCCTTCAGGGGATGGTCCTGGGTACCCGCTGCCATGCTTGGGTGTTATCGAGCCCCCCCCAGGGTTTGCTCTAAGGAGGGGGGTGAAGCGGTACCCAGAACCTATGGCCCATGGCCCGGAGGCCTGTGAGCCGTCACACCCGTTATTGTCTTGATCGATTTTCGGTCAGAAATCGGTGAAATACCCGATTTCTTCCGCGATTTCTAATTGTCGTGAAATCGCCGCCTGATGTCGCCTGTTCGCGCGCCTTCGTCGCTTCTCCGTGGCGAGTTTTGTTCTGGACTTTTCTCGAGTACCTTTGAGGTTCTAAGAGAACTTAGGGGCGGAATCTAGAGGACTTTTTCTGTACTTTCATCTGGTGTGTTCACCAGAATTTTTCGCCGTTGCGTTTTCGAGAAAATCAACGCGCAAGGCTTTCCGTCGATCGTGCGAACTCATGCTTCTCAAGGACCATGAGTTCGGACGGAACCCTACGTCTCCCCCCTATGTCCCTCACCCATGCCCCTTTCACGCGGGCATATCATTTCGTATAGGGAAGCGGGCAATGGCGGTGTTTTAGGCAGCCTATGGGACTCGCAAACCCAAGTCGTTTGCGTGCGCAAACGCTAACTTTGTGGCCTTGTGAGCATGAACGTTAATGACCGAACACAATGCTCACAAGACCAAGAGCCCGAGGCCATTTTCGTTTTTCGAGCCAACTCAACAATGGCTCCACGCAATTCAATGCGTACCAAAACTCTATTTTCAAAAGAGGGCAAGTTTTGGTCGAAAATTAGGCCAAAATGGCCAAACCCCCGAGGCTCGTACTCGAAGCCTCTGGGGAGTTGAGCCTCGAATCAAGGCAATATGTAAAGTAGAGACCACGAAGGACATCGTGGATGGCTTGGATGATTCTTACAACCTTGTCTTTCATTTTATATAATTTCGCCTTGTGAGCACGCGTGCCACATTGCCTCTTTGCACACGCGCTCATATGCAAGCACTAACGACACGAGTGGGCGGAGACAATCTAACCATAGTGTGCACATTTGAAAGCACCTACTATGGGCCTACTCCAAAAGTGTTTACTCATATTTTTGCTCTTCAAGGTCCCAAGGATATGTTCATGCCAATATCGCCGATATATGTACTTTTTCCCATAAATAGTGTGCTTCAAGGATTGAGGTGTTAAAAATGCTTTCATTGTGCTTTGAACCTCAACCCTTGTCGCAAAAGGGAAGCAAAGCTTCGGTTTGCATCCATGCAAAAGCCCGAGGCTCCTTTCTCTTGCGATACGGAGATACGATATTTGGAGGGACCACTTTTGGGTGAATTTTGGCCGTTTTGCCCAAAATGGCCACAAACTCCTTCTCCCCCTGATTTCACCCCCGAGGTTGCGTGCGCCACTTGACCAAGGGTAAGGGCGATTAGGAGAGGGCACATAAACCCGCATCGAATCGGATGTTTCCCCATGTGACCTCTCCTCTCGATGGGAGAGTTGTGAGTCACCCAATTTGGGGTATGTTGTCATTCTGCCCCATTTGCGTATCACTTTCCCTCCAATGGGGAAAATAGCTAGAGGCGACCATGAGGGTTGGCAAGTGGCATATATTGGGACCTAAGTCCCATGTGTCCATAGCATCTTTGGTTGAAAGGATCCTCGACGTGGCCATGGAGATATGGAATCATGAGTGCGGGCCATTTTGGCCAAATTTCGCTGTTTTTGCCTTTGTGTGCCATATTGGAATTACCATATCTCCATGGGGCACGGGATCTAGCCAGAGAGGATTCACGAATATTGTAGCATATGAGCAAGGGTTGAACGCCATTGAGTTTCGTATTTGCTCCTCCGGCTCATCCGGAGTTATTCAAATTTTGGTGCGATCCACGATCCCCCCTTTGCACCGCATGTCGCTTTCTGCCCCGTCCGTGTGGTCATCCCCTCGGTGAACAGTAAGCAGCCAGCGTGACAGCAAGCGATAACCCAGGGCATGGGACCAAAGGGGATATCAAGGGTTGTGAATCAAGGCTTGGCGCGTCAATATCGCCAAGATTTCCTACCCTGGACGGTCGCCCGAGACGGCCGATTTTGCCATTTTGGCAATCATGACCCCACGTGACGAGCCCGTGGTGCCCTGATGCCGGGACTTCAGAGGGAACCAGGTTGGGTGAGGGCTCCAGGGAGTTCATACTCGAAGGATATAGGGTCAGTTGCCTCGTCCCTACCTCTAGCGGGTCCGGACGAGGGGTCAACTTTGGAGTTTTTCAAGCTAATATCAGTTTGGGCTGAAACAGCCCATTTTCAGCTACCAACTCCTGAGGGATAATGGCGGGGCCATATCTCTGGCTCAGAGTAAAGTTAGGACCTGCCGTTCAGGGAGCATGGGCAGCTACTGTTGGTTGACCTTGGAGCTCCTTAGTTTCCAGGAACTCGCCTGTGGCTGGGCGGGACACACACGCTATCGGCAGGGTTTCAGGGTCCGGACTGAGCAGGGCATGGGTTGTGTTTGAGCCCCCGCCCCCACCAGCCACTGAGAGGGTCGGACCTGGGATTGGGATACAAGTTAGGATAGAGTGTCTATTGTCCTGTGATGCCCTTACCCCAGTCCAGTCTTAACCCCATGTGTACATATCCTGATGTGTTGCTGTACATACTTTCGTTCCCTTGTTGCAGAGTGGCAAGGATCCTGAAAGGCTTTGTCACAGGACATGAGCGCATTGATGCCCCTGTGAGCGTAGTGCTTTGCCTGCCTGCTCACTTGCGCGTGTCCACCGCAGCGTCCCGTGGCCAGCCCCCCACGGGAACGCGTCACTAACCAGGAGCCGCAGCCACCCACGCAAGCGCCACGCCACCACTGCCGCCAACCACCCGCCGTCAGCCCCCCCCGGACCGGCGCCCTGGGAACCGGAAGCCTGGGGGCCGGCGCACACACAGGGAACCCAGAGCACAACAGCCACCCGACCCCCGTCCCCCACGACACACACGCCCACACCGGCGCAGACACCGGCACACACCCACACCCACGCACAGCACCCCAGCCACCCCCCCCCCCCCCACAAAAAAAATAAAGCCAAACAAGCCAACGAAAAGAGAGGAGTAAGGGACAGGCAGAGGAAGGGGCCACGGGGGGAGCAGAAGGCAAACACGCAAGCCCACACACGCGCCCCCCCCCCCCCCCAGCCAACCCGACCCCGCATGTCCCGCACCCTCCCAGGAACCGCAAAGCCCAAGACCAGCCCCCAGGCACCACCACAACAGACCACCATGAGGAGCCGCCGAGGACGACACACGACACACCGCCGCCAACCACACGGTCGACACCGACACAAGCCCCACCCCCACAACCCGCCGCACCCACCGCTGCGGCGCCCCAACACACAATGGTGCCCCCATGGATGCGGTACACCCCAAAAACCCCCTTCAGCCAGCCGACCAGAGACCACCACGGGACGCACCAAGGGGACACCGCGGAATGCCCACCCACAGTGACGCCCCGACATCCGCTACCCGCCGGCAGCCTACCACGGGCCCACCCCACACCCGAGCAAATAGCCCCCCCCCCACCGTGGAAACGATACACCCCAGCCACACACCGCCACTCACCACCCGCGGGCACCGCACCGGGGCCACAACACGCCCAAGTAGCCGCGACCCACCGACCCGCGGACCCCGCAAACGCAATACCCCGCACCACTGGGCCGACTCAACGGTGGGCCGACACCCCCAAGCACCACACGACCACACCCCCCTGGTTGCGACACTCCAGTCCCGCACACCCCGCCCCAGAGGACCCCAGGCCCCACGCGACACCGACCCCGCACGGCCCACGTACTGAAACACGCCAGGAGGACGATCAAGAGACCACGCGGGGCTGCCCCACACCGCCAGAGGACAAACCACGGGCGACAGCCCACCCCACCAGACCTGGACACGGTGCGCCCCCCCCCCCCAACGGGAAGGCCACCACACAGCACAACACCACCATACCGCACCGCACCCCCCTCCCCCACCCGGGGGCACGGGACACCACAGCCCAGCAACACAGGAACGAAGCCGCGCCCGGCCGACTCCGCACCCCACCCCACCGGCACCACCCCTGGAAACCCCGCACACCTCGCGCCAGCTCAACACCCACCACCGGCCACAACCCGAATCGCACACAACCGGCAACACCACCGGCCAGGACAGCCACCAGCGTGCAGCCACACACCACAACCAAGCCAAACGGCGCGCCTCCCCCGGCGCACGACCCCGCACCGGCCGCCGCACGTGCCCCGAACACCAGCATCACACGCCCACCGTGCCATCAAGCAGCACCCCAACACGTGAACACGCACGATGACCCCATGGCCCTGGACATCGACAGCCTGCTAGAACTGGAACTCCAACACACGGAGGACACGGAGCATCATATGGACCTCACCCCGCAGGAGCTCGAGCCCGCAGCAAGCGGCCCCGCGGACCCCAGCCCGCATAATGCCCCCCCGCGCCCCCCCCCCCCCCCCCCCCCCGCGAGCGGGCGCCCTGGACGCACCTGTTCAACGCCCTGCGGCGCCACCACCCCACCCACGAAGCCAGCAACGGGCCCGCCGAGTACCTGGCGTCACTCGAGCACGACCTGCCCGACGTCACGGGGCCGGGACTCCACGGGTACACCACCGCCCCCCCCCCCTCCAGGCACCCCCACACAAGAATGGGAGGACGAGTACGCCGTCGACGTCACCGACATGACGGCATACGTGGAAAGCGTGGAGGACCCGGAGCAAGACACCGTCCTCAGCCTCCTCGCCTACCACAGCTGGAGATGGGGCCACCAGGTCACCCTCCATCGACCGCAGGACGGGCCCCACCAGTGGTCCCCAGAGCAAACGGCGAAGTGGGACATCGTCCTCCAACTCACCCCCGAGGGCTTCTACATCCTCACGCACAGCGGATTACCCGACGCCACACCCAATGCACAGGTGCTGCCGCTGGCCCAGCTCCAGGAGGACGACGCAGACGCACCCCCCCCGGATGAATGTAATTGGGACCCCCCCACAGCCACCACCGAACGCATGCCGCACCGGCTCACCAAACGTCACCCCCCCCCACGACTACCATGCCACCAACGACTCGCGGGGACGCCGCACGCTGCTCCTGCAGTGGGCATCACCCGAAGGCACCTTCACGTGGGGGGAAATCCTCGCCGGCACCGTGGCGCTCACGTACCTGTGGCTCCGGGACGCGGAGACGCACGCGCAGCCCCCCGGCACACACCTCCTCCTCACCCTAGAGGGAGAGGCCGCCGTCAAAAACGTCCACACAGCGGAGGGAGAGGACTACGTGACGGCGAACGCAGACACCGCAGTATGGCTGCACGCTCACGAGCACACCACACCCCCCACCGTAGTACCGGGGTCACACCCCTGGCACGTGGTCATCGTGCGACTGCCCACAGGAGCAGACACAGGAAGCGCCCAACAGGGATGGGCGGACAGGTGGGCACACGTGTGCGCCTCCCTGCACGAAGGGCTGCACAGACCCTCCCTCACCAGTCACACCCTCGAGCCGGCCCCCACCACGGCCGAATCCCACACCGGGGAACCCCCCCCACCGGAGTCTGGGCCTACACGCGCACCCTCCACGGCGAGGCAGCAGAAGCCCTCAAGACCGCCATCTCCAACCACCAGGGCCTCGTGCACACCCCCCACGATAACACACAAAAGGGCTACACCCTATGGTGGCACCACCCCGCACCAGAAGGGGGCCTGCAGCCACCGGCAGACCAGCCTGGCATCGGCCCAGACCTCACAGCAATCGCCCACGCCGTCGCCGCCATGGCCCAGCAAGTTGGGGCGCCACCCCAGTGGGCACCGTCCATCATCAAGGAAACGGCGGCACGCCACAACCTAGCTTTCACACACTTCCGGGGACGCCCCATTCATCCCACCCTACCGGACGACGACCTCCCCGCCCACGATGCGTGGGCAGTCCACATCCTCGTGCCCCACGACACCGCGCCCAAAACGGGGGACGCGACGGCACGCATCACCAAACAACTCCCCAATACCGCACACCACTACGACATACCAACGCCAAACGTCATTGTCACCCACAACACGGGTCGCGACCACTACTACCTCCAGGCCACGCATGAGCGCTCCCCTGTCACCATATACACCTTCACCACCTACCCTGGCCTCCAGCCACCGCAACACCACCCGCGCCCGGCATGGAAGCATCCCCTACACGTCGCCCCGACCCCGCGCAAAAGGCCCACCCACCACGCGCCCCCTCCCGCCGACAGCACCGCCCTCCACACCGCCCGCAGACGGGCCGCGGCACACCAATAAAACCACCTGCTCCCACGCATTAACGCTGGACCCGGCACCGTCACCGAGGCCACCCACAAAAGCACCTTGAACCTACTGGCTCGCAAGCTACGCCCCAAAATGGCACTGGAGGACACACTCTGGATATACTATGGCGAAAGCCGCACGGCACGGGTGGCGGACCTCCGCACCATCATCCCCCGCCACATCCAGCGCGCGGTAGGGCCCTTCACCGTGTACGCGGTACCGCACCCCATAACAGCCCAATGCACCCACTGCAACCCTCGGTGCGCGCTACCATGCGCGGGCGCTCTGCGGCAACCCCTGCCCACCCCTACCTACAGGGGGGGCATATTCCTCGGCACGATACCCGGGGACCCACACCCCTACCTCCTGCCCGCAGCGGACCGCCACCACGCCATACCGCTACACCTTGTCGAGCACCTGGCGGTGGGACCATTCCCCTTCTAGAAGCGCCCCCCCAACACCCCATCCGACGGACGCCCGCCAGATGAGCGGACGCACGCCACACCTGGACCCAAACGCGCCGTTGCACTCCTCACCCTAAAGGCGGAAGCCACCATCCCCCGAGACCTGGAGGGGGAAAACCACCTCATGGTGGAAGGGCTGACGGAACACGTTCTGATCGCAGCCATGTACGCCACGGCGTCCGCCTCCCGCCTCTGGGAGGACCGCCCCTCCCCACCTCTAGCCCAAGCAGCGCAGGACGCCCCCGACGCGGGCCCCACCACCGAGGACATCCACCAAATCCTCAACATGCGAGCACCCCCGAAGACCTACCCTGCGGTCCGCCCCATCCAGCTCGTCAGCTGGGACGCCATGAAACACCGGGACACCTGGTGGACGGTGGAATGGGACGACCACGGCAAGGTCAGATGGGCATCGGCACACGCCCCCGACGACGAATTCCCGCCCCCACCACGCGGAGGAGACCGCTTGCGACTCGCCGCACGCATCCCCCACGCCCCAGAGGCAGCCTGGGAAGCGCTGCACTACGCCCTCTACTGGGCGCAGGGGGCGCCAGAAGGCCCCCTCCCCCCGGAACGCACCCCAGCGTGGACACGCCACGCCACCCGCTACACGGCCTACATGCGCCGCCACGGGGCAGGCACCGGGCACCGGCTCCTCACCTGGCCCACGGACCCGCCCAACTCCCTGCAGGAGGCCGAGGAAGTGCTTGGCCTCATGACCAAGCAAGTGTTCCAGCTGAAGGACCCCGTCCCCACGTCCAAGCCCGACCTCCCAGCCGCCCGCGAACACCCCGTGTTTGCACCGGGCCACGCAACCGCACAGCATCCCCAGGGCGCACTTCCCCAACGGGGACAACCCGCTGCCCGGCGCCGCCAAGGTGCGCAGAAGCGCAAGGCCCCCACACAGGCCAAACCCGCGCGAAAGCCAAGGGCCAAGCCGAAGAGCTGGACCAAAGAGGAAGCCGCTGCCCTGTATCCCGAATACGCCATCGGCACCCGGGTGCAGCTGCCCTTCGAGTACGCCACGGCCGCGGGCCCCTCCAAGTGGATATGGGCCGCAGGGGAGGTCAAGCACCGGTACCTCGTCACCGGGGACCACCAGGGGTTCAAGATTCACGTCAAGTGGGACCCGGCCACCCCCAACGACAAGAAGCTGGGGCGCACCATCGAACTCTGGCGAGACCGAACCGGTCGTGAGATGGTCCCCATGCAGCTGTGCACCCCGACACGGAGCACCTCACCGGCACCGAGTACACGGGCGAAGTCCACAATGCATGGGCCCTACCCCAGCCCCAGAAGCGGAACCGCAAGGCACCCGCAGCTCAGGGCGTCATCGACCTCCTCGACGCCTGACGGGGCCAGGGCCGGACACGGCCCGCCCCCCCAACTACCGGTCCCCAGAAACCGGCACCTGCGGAAGCCCACGCCCGCATCAACGTCCTCAACGAGCCCGCGGTCACCTACGACCCCACCAAGGCCGCCACACTGCAAGCCATGCCCGGGCCGCACCCCCAAGGCGCAGACCTCCTGGGGTTCCTGGAGCAAGCCCTCCGCAGAGCGGACCAACCCGAACCAGCACCGATCCTGGACCCGGAGGGGAACAAATATCACGCCCACTGGGAACGGGGGGTGCCCCTCTACCACAAGACGTCGGTCACGGTACATGCCCATCCCGACCTCGGAGTGGATGGTCGCCTCGGGGCGTACGAGTGCGTGGGGCCCGGATGGCAGCTAAACGTGCTACTCACGCACGTCCCATTCGGGGAGGAGACCAAGGACTTCCTGGACACCCTGAGCCTGGGGTACCGCCGACTCTCCCTCCTGGCACCCACCATCATCATAGGCGACCTAAACGCCGCCCCCACCGACGACGACCGCACCGGCCCACCCACAGCCACCGACACAGCTGTCCGGGACGCCATGCACCAACTGGGCCTCACCGACCTCACGGCAGGACTCACCGGCACACCCTCCCATTACCCCCACCAAGCCGGCACCCACCCATCCCGCATCGACACGTGCTACGGGGACCCAACCACGGTGCGCGTCCACGAAGCAGCCTACGGGGACCTCCCGCCCACAGGCACGGGCCACCGGCCCCTCTACATCGACCTCATCATCCCCAACCTACCCCCACCGGCGGCCACCCTGCCAGACGACACCCTCCCACCCACACTGCAGTTCCCGGCCGAGGACGACCACGGCGCCTGGCACAGGTATAACAGGGCCCTACACGCCATCCTGCGCCGCCCGGGTGCACCGACACTCACCACCGCCATGCGCCGGGTGGCACAAGCATGCGGCATGGAGCGTGACACCAACCACACGGAAGCACCACCAGACCTCACCCTCCAGCAACTCGTCCATGACATCTGGACCGCGAAAGGGGAACTCGCCACCCTGCTATGCCCCAGCACACCGGAGGCACGAGACCGGGACGCCCACCTCCGTGCGCTCCTCACCACCCGCCGCCACCAACTCCAGGAATGGCACGCCCACCGCATAGCGGCCGCAGCCCAAGAACGCGAAAGATACGGCAGAAACGACACGCCGTACAAGTCCCTACGGTACGTCAGCCGCATCCTGGAGGACACGGGGCGCCGTACCATCCACGCGGTACGCACCCCCGAAGGTGGCCTCACCAATGACCCCGACGCCGTCCTCCAGGCAGTCCTGGACAGCTTCCAGGCACAACACGGGGACGCCCTCCCCGAGCTCGACCCCCACACCAGAAACACCATCCGCGAGCATGTACCCAGGGTCTTCAACCGGGAAAAGCGGCGCGCCATCGAACACGACCCCTTCAGCATCTCAGAACTGCAACGCGCCCTAGACCGCCTGAATAAGGGGGTCGTGCCCGGCGTCGACGGTTTGCCGGCCGAAGCGTACCAACGTCTCACCCTGCCCGTCAAACGCCGCCTGGCAGCCCGCCTGCGGGACATCGTCACGGGCGCCACGCCCATCCCCCCTGAGTGGGCCAACCTGGTCCACCCCCTCTACACAAAGGGGGACTGGGCGCAGCCGGGGAACTGGCGGCCCATACTCTGCGCCACCACCGAGGTCAAGCTGGTGTGGACGCTCATCCTAGGCCGCATCGCGCCAGCGGTCTTCGCCCACGTGCCCGCCAGCATGTGGGGAGCCATGGCCGGCAGGTCCCCCCACGAGGCCATCTTCCTCCAGGACACCGCACTGGACATGAACCCCTACGAGATGATTATCGCCTCCCTCGATGTCCAAGGCGCGTTCCCCCACGCCCCACACCGGCTCCTCACGGAGGTATGGGATGCCATGGGCCTCCCATTCCTATCCTTCATAACCATGTACATCCAGACCCGACTCTACGCCGTCATCACAGCCGCAGGCCTCACCCCCTGGACCGGCACAGACAGCGGGGTCCCCCAGGGAGGCGCTGAAGGCCCCTTCCTCTACCTCCTCGTCATCCTGCCAGTGGCATTCGAGCTAGCACGGGTATACCCGGGGTACGCCCCATACTCGCTACGGTCCCCCCTCATCAACTTCGCGGATGACAACCTCCTAACTACGGCCACCCGCCACCGCGACCCTGAGAACGCAGGGCTACCAACGACCACCGAACAAGCGTCCGCCATTCTCCAACTCACCACAACCTACCTGGACGCCCACCAGCTCCTAGTGCACCCCCGCAAATCGGTCGGGCTGGCCGACGCCAAGACACCCACCCCCCACATCCGGAAAGGCGAACCCCTACACCTGGAAGACACCACAGTCCACCTGGGAGTCACACAGGCCACGCGGCACCACCACATCACGCTCCCAAGCAAGCTAGAAGAGCGCCTCGCCCGGCTACCCCAAATTGCCAGGGGGGACCTCCTGTCTACGCAGGGCCTGGCGTACTTCATGGAAGCAGTGCTCAACGCGGCCATCGGGTACCAAGCCCTGCACCTCTCGCGCCCCCAAGACGCACTACGCCACGCTCGACAGCATGTGACGAAGGCATGGGCGCAACACGGAGGCTGGCCCACGTCTTTCCCCAAGGAGGCCATGATGGCCCACTGGCGCTACTACGGAGACAATACGGGCGCCCTGGTCGACATGGCCTATGCCAAACACGCAGCACACCTCCTACACAGGGTAACACACAACCACCAACCAGAAGTTCGCGAGGCGGCAGCCATACGCATAAAAGAAGCGCAAATGGCCCGCAACACCTGCCCCCGGTGAATACTGGCGCAACACGGCGTCTCCACCTCCGTGGGCACTGGCATCTGGGCCCAGCTACAACTCCTCCTACCGCACCACACACACGCCATCCTGACAAACCACCACTGCGATCAACAGGGGCCACTCGTGGCCACACACACCGACATCCACCGACGCCCGGCAGGCGAGGTGGACACCCTACGCCTCGTGGGGGCCACCATCACCATAGTGTATATCACCCCAACACAGATGAAAATCATGGCCCAATGCGACGCCCACCACGCCCCGTTCCTTTCCGTCCCACAATGGCCAGCACGCCACTACTTCCAAGCGTACCTCCGCGCATGTGCTACGAAGGCAGGGCGCGACATGCCGGGGCCCAAGGACATCGACACGGCGTACACAGCCTTCCAGCGCCAGCACCCCCGGCCCCGCCCGAGCGAGCACGAGACCCCCAACGACGGCGGCAGGACGCAGGGGGAGCCCACCCCGTCAGCCGAAGGCTGGACACCACCCACCATCCTGCTACTAGCACCAAACGGCCACAAACATGCTACCCGCACTGTCCAGCGACACCATGCCCCCTGGTCCATCCCCAAACACAATGCACCGGAGACCGATGTACCACCAGTCAGACACAGTGACCAGGGCATACCACGCACGTGCTGGCACTGCGGCCCGGCAGCCCTCGACACTCCGTGGCCCCTGCTGCACCTCATCTCCACCCACTACCGCACCCCCACCGCCGCCGCCACCACCGACCAGCAGGCATGGCTCTCCCCCTGGTTTCACACGGTACCCCCAGACCACCCGGCGCGCGTAGCCTGGACCCGAACACCCACGGCAACATGGACGTTCACCAACGAGCGGGCAGACCCGGACAGCGTAGCCATAGAGTACGAACGCTGCGACCCACACCGCACAGGACTTCAGGAGGCACCCATGCGCCCCCTACAGCACAAATGCCCCACCCTCCGCGGCGACAAAGACGACAAGGAGCGGCGACAGACCATCACGTGCCAGAAGTTCCACCCCTATACGGGATACCTCTTCCACCTGATGTACGCGTATATCACCCAGGGGCGCCCAGACAGGGGCCTCCTCCGCCTCACCCCACGAGCCCAGGCCATCATCACCCAGGGGATAGGCGTCTATGCAGCGCCACTACTGCAACCCACGCAAATCACCGCCAGAACCGCCCAGGGGAACCCCATCTACGTCTATCACCCCACAGCAATCGCCCGCCTACCCTGTAAGTGCGGCTAGCCCCATCTGCTCAGATTTTCAGACATTCTGCCCAGATTGGCTACATTTTGGTCATTTTCTTTGCTTCGGCGGAATTGCCGCCTCGCAGCTCAGTCACAGGATATTTCCTATATATTTCTGATATGCCGGATTTGATTCCGCGGTCCATTTCCCGTAAATCCGCCGCATTCCGCTATTTTAGCTGGAATCGCCATTTGCCGCTGGCGCGCGCTCGCGGGCCTGATCGGCCATACAATTTTACATAAATGGATTATTTAAATTCATTCGGACAGTTTTGGACACTCAGATGTATTTAGAATAATTCCCCTCAATTTTCTTCATAGACTGGGATTTTCTGCCGGACCACAATCAGCATGGATCTTGCCTCTGTTGTCGCTGCTCTCGCCTCCGTTGGTGTTCGTGTATCCGGTTCCAACCCCAATAACAACATCCAGGGAGATTCCTCGCGTGCCTGCCCCACTGGTCTTGCCGGCCCCGAGCCCTCCGGCACCCACAACGACCCAGGGCAGCACTTTCATGGTAGCAGAGGCTACCTGAATGTTGTTCCTATGGTGTCCCAACCACAGCTAGCCCCTCAGTACGACCCCGCAACCTCCGGAGACGTAACCATCACGCTCCCGTGGTGCTGTGCGAACGAGGCCTTGAGAGGAATGCCTTGCGCTAGCCCAAATTGCCCAAGAAGGACACAAATCAGCAGCTGTGGAGGCCCAGATTACAATCAAGATCCCAGTCGAAATTGGCCATCAAGCAGCTGGAATCTCCCAGCTTACGCTAATGGCAACGCTCCGGTGGAGCTTACGGACTTGGCGGGGACCAATACTCCCTACCAATGTCCACATTTCGAGACCATCGATGCCGAAATTGACGACATTGAGATGGGTGGTCCAGGTGAGGTACCTACCTTTAATCGACCAGCCTCATGGGCACAATGGGACAACCATTTGTCTTCGGAAGTGGCCCGTAACCTTGAGGCGCTTGAGGCCCTGTGTCTATTAGCCACGTCTAAGCTGATAGGACAAGAAAGAATCGCCTCTGAATTTTTATTTGAATATTTTTTCCTTCTTCAAGAAGAAATTAATACCAGGATGTGGTGGTGTTCTCAAGAGGATGAATCTTTTTCCATTTTCTTGCAGATCTGGGAGGCAAGCCCCTTCCCGAAGGAGAAGACCAAGGCACCTGTTGCTGGGCCCTCCGTCCCCCATCCCTCTGTCTCCATCCGCGACGATCTAGCCGCCGCGGTTGAGGAAGGAATCTTAGAGGCAGCTAGGCAGGCAAGCCTGGAAATTAGGACTGAAGGAGCTCCCCAAGTGGACTCCTGGCTGCGAACCACTGAGATTAGCGGTCCGACAGCCTGCTCAGGCCCTTCAGGACACGGTATGTACTGTCCTGCCGACTGCTCTTGCAGATCTCAGCGAGACTCTGAGCTCCAATTGCTCAAAGATCAAATGCAACTCATCATTCAGACCCTGGGAATTAAAGATCTTTTCAAGACCCACATGAGGTCTGAGGGCGCATCATCGGTGGATCAGACAACAGAACCGTCGGAGGAGGCGACAGAAATTTTTTCGATTGCTCCTTCGGTGGACTCTAAGGCCACCGATGCACGGATCAGCAGGACTAAGCTAAAGGAAAGGGTTACAATCTCTCGATCACAGAGTAGATCGGCGAAGGCTAGGACTGAGGTTCAGAATGCCAAAAGAACTGCCTCCCGTACTACCCTTCCTGCTGTTGATTCCAATGCAATTGCCCAGATGTTGCTCGCCCAGACCCTCGCCGGAGCTGGTGTGGCTAATGATGCCGCCAAGGTGTCTACCATTACGGCCGGTGTTGGGCTGGATTCACTCCTAAATCCCACTTCATTGCGACTTCGTCAGGTTGCCAAGCAACCGAAGTATAATGGGAACCCCAGACGTTGGCCTCAGTTCCAACGGGAATTTAAACTGTGGGTTAAGACTCAAAAACTCCAGGATGATCAGTTCCTGATGGCCCTTCTGGACTGCCTTGAGGGAGCGCCGGCCAATACTTGGCTCAGAACCTGGAGTGATCGTGAAGATTCAAGTTCCCCCCTTACCTTTGATGAGGTGTGGGAACAGTTGGAGGTACGTGGATCCCGGCTGCCTGAGGACCATTACCACCAGATGTTGAAGAATTTTCCCTCATTCTCGCGCTTAATCTTGCACGAAGTGCAGGACAAGAGACAGCGCTTCTGGAATCTCGTAGAAGAATCTGAGCATTCAGGCGAAAAATTTTCTAGTGCCGAGCTGAAAAATCTGATTTTTGACAAGATCCCCTCAGAAACCGCCGCCACCCTTCGGAATCGACAGTCCGAAGAAAAGGTCAAGACCTGGTGGGCGGAGATCGATGGCTTTGACGCCTCGGCCAACCGGTTTACCGTCAGGGAGGCACTTCAAAAGTGCTCCCCCACGTCGTTTACCAAGGTGAAATTCACTGAAAACACGTGGAAAATCAAGTTCAATGAACACGAGGATCGGGACTTGTTTGTCCAAGTCCTCAACAGGGGAGTAAGTTTCCATGGCACTCGCCTGAAGGCCAGGAACTGGGTGTTTTCGTTTACTCCGCAGGAACTGTGGGAAGAGGTTGAGAGGCTCGCTGACGCCGCCAATCAAAATTTCCATGAGGGTCTTGGGGGAAACAGAAATACCCAGCAAAACACCCAAAATGGGGCCCAAAAGGGCAACAAAAAGGTGAATGACACCCGGAATGTTCAGGATCATTGTAGCATCTGCCTTCTTTTAGGTTCTACGAACCGAGCTAAGACGCATTCCACTGCTAATCACCGATGGTCTGCTTACGATCACAAGGTGATTGGTGAAAATGTCAATAATTCGCAGAATTCAGACAGGAATGACAGGCAGGTGCATGGTGCCAAGGGGGGAAAGGGTAATTCGACTCCCTCCGGTGGGAACAAAAGTACTGGAGGCCCTGGCGGGTCCCAAGGCAAAGGGAATCGGACTCCATCCGGTTCCGGTGGACAGCCGAACGGCCAGACAAGTTCCAATGTCAACGCCGGAGGCGGAAATCGAAATCCAGGCCAAACCCCTCAATCCGGTATAAACAAAGGAAATGCTCCAGGATCACAGGGTAAAGGTAAGGGAAATCCTTCGGGAACCCCCTTCTCTGGTAAGGGCAGAGGGCGTGGCGACGGTGGTGGTCCATCATCCGGCGGCCGTGGCCGTGGACGTGGAAAAGGAAACCATCGTGTGGATCAGGTCTCAGGTGCAGACCAGGTGTCAGATGCGGATCGAGATTATGTCGAAAACGCCCTGAATCCAGCGGATGATCCGTTCCAGGATGAATGGATCGACGAATCAGGCTGTGTTCACAACGTTAACGCAGCAGCTGGAGGTCAGAACGCCTAGGGGAGCCACGAAAATCGCCCCTCCCCAGGCGATTTCAGGCATGATCCCCAAATTCCTGATCGACCATTACTTGATGTAGGGTCGCTTGTCTCCTCTCCCCTGGATCCGGCAGCGGATCCTTCTGTTGTAGTGGACGAGGTTGGTGTACAGTCCAAGCACAGGGCTCGTCAGTTTGTCACAAAGCTGTGGGTCTCTGATTGCAAGGGAAATTTCCACCTCGCCACCTGTTTGTGTGATAATGGATCAGAGGTAAATCTCCAATCCAACTCCTTCTTACCCGACGACTGCGTGTTCGAGTCGCCTCATCCTGTTACCCTCGAGGGAGTTTCTGGACATTCTCTCGCAGGTGGGCAACGCGGTTGTTATATATCCACCCATTTGGTCGCTCAAGACCTTTGGGAAGAGCAAAATGTGGAAGAAGTTGTCCTTAAGGATGACTACTTCTACCGTGCTGACATAAAATATGACCTTTATTTGGGGCATCCTTGGCTTCGCAAGAACAGGGTAGCGCCCGTAGGTCATCGTCGTTGTTTTTTGCTGGAGTCAGGTCCCTTGGAGCGTCCTGAATTTCGTTTTTTGCACGCAGGGTTTAAAAGTGCAGAAGAATTTTTGAAGCAAAAAGTGACACCAAAATTTGGTGAAGATGTCACCATTGCAGAGGTGAATGGGAGTGCCGATTACTCCCAAGAGTTAGAATGTCTTCGTAGGGACTCCCAGCCACGACGCCCTTCGCGCTGGCACTCTTCTTCCTACAGAGTTGTCGACAAATGGCGCGATGCAATTTGTGAATACTTCCATGAACATCATTCATTTTGGCCTCAGTATGATGCATTTGCTAACCGTACAAACAAGCGCTTTGATAAGCATTTCAGCGACGCTTGGACCCACAAGTGGGACAAGAAGTTGTGGATTAACCCTCCGTTTCACTTAATCCAGCAGGTCATCCACAAAATCAAGCAAGATAAAACCCAGGCAATTTTGGTTGTGCCCTTGTGGGACGACAAGCCTTGGTTTCAGGAATTACAGGACATTTGTGTAGATTACATCGAACTTCCCAGGAAGATTAAGCTGTATGCCAGGGACGACACAGGTCCCCTGCCACAGCGCTCCTGGAGTTCGCTTGCATTCCTGGTGGATGGAAAGCTTTCTGACTCTAATTCTGCTGATTCTGGTACAGATTCCTGTGTTGGGTCTGAATCTGAGGTTGAGCGTGGTACTGATGATGAATCTATTTTTTCTGATTTTTGTTCGTCAGATACCCAAGGTGATTCAACGTCCAATGGATCCGCCTCGTCTCCCTCTTCCCCAATACGGTCGACATCGAAAAGAATCTTCAGTGCACGGGCGAGGAAAAATCTCCAATCGCGCCGCAAATTCAGAGTTTTTTACGAAAAACCCCCTGTGGAAGCTTTCATGGATCCTTTCGAGGAGCTGGATCGCGAGGAAAATCTCTGGGATTTCGACACAAGACCCACCTATCTTCAAGAGGCAGTGGATACGGACCTGTTTAGGGACATCCGTAAGAAGATTCTTCCTGCCAACGCCGAAGAAGTCGCCAAAGTTTTTTCGACAGTAATTCCTGGCGATCAGGTGGACACTGAATTGTGTTCCAAGTCAAGAGAAAAGATTTTTGAGGAACGGAAGGATTCGACCCTTTCAGGGAAGTTGATCAAAGATCCCCCTGTCCGTGGACAGTTCGGTGAAGCCTTCATCGAGCTTCGTGAAGGGTACAAGGCAAAAAAACAGCGCCCTTATGAAAATCATGGACACAAACATGAGATTCTCAGAAAAATCATCGAGAGAAATCTCAGGGAATTTGGTTGGCTTGAGGGTTGTATGACCAGCGAATGGTGCTGTTCACCTTTCACAGTCCCGAAGCCACCGCCTGCTGACCAGAACACCATTGATGGTTGGCGAATGGTTGTTGATTTTCGCAATCTCAACGCCGAAACCAAGGCGGATTCACACCCCCTGCCCCTCATTGAGGAGGAAATCGCCAAGAGGGCAAGAGGTCGTTTGTTCTCTGTGCTGGATCTCCGTCACGGCTTTCACCAAATGCCGTTGAGGAAGGACAGCAGACCACTCACCTGTATGTGCACGCCATGTGGCCCAGTCCAGTGGACCGTCATGCCCATGGGATTGAAGAACGCCCCCTCATTTTTTCAAAGAATGATGGAGGATGTGCTGTTCACAACCCATCCTGAGCTTCGTGCCTTCGTGAGTGTGTACATAGATGACATAATCATCGCGACGGAGGGGGAGGGACTGACCGAAGCCGAGCTGGTGGCCCTACATGAGAAGCAGCTGAACCAAGTTTTGGACATTCTTGACGCCAATCAGCTGATTTGTGGGCCAAAGAAGGGAAAATTATTTTTAAAATCAGTCGAATTTTGTGGTTCTCTCCTAGAGAATGGCACTCGACGACCCAGTCCAGGGAAGCTCGTCGCTATTCAGAAGTGGAAGCGCCCTGAGACGATCACGGAGTTGCGAGGATTCCTGGGTTGTTGCAATTTTTATCACACTTTTGTGCCGAATTATGCCAAATTTGCTGCCCCCCTCACTGAATTATTGAAGGTAGGGAGAGATGCAGGCAAGGCAGGTTCAAAGGTTCGTGTCAAGTGGACTGACGAGTGCGAGGAGGCCTTCCATCACTTGAAGGCAGCCCTCTGCGAAGTCGCCACGTTGCATGTGCCCCAATTTGACCGACCCTTCTACATTAGAACCGACGCATCTAGGTACGCGATCGGAGCTGTCCTTGAACAGGTTGATGAAGCCACCGGCGATCATTACCCTCTTGCATTTTGGTCGCGGAAGCTAGCCCCACGCCAAATGCAATGGTCGCCGCGTGAGCAAGAGACTTACGCCATCATCTGTGCTTTAAAAAAGTACCAATCGTGGGTTGGCACCAATCGAGTCGAGGTCCTGACGGATCATCGATCTCTGGAGTATTGGGCCACCGAACACATTGATACTGTCGCGAGCCCAGCTGGTCGACGGGCCAGATGGCACGAATTTCTCTCTCTGTTTGACCTCCATGTGTCGTATTTGCCTGGAAAACATAACACGGTAGCGGATGCTCTGAGCCGATGGGCTTACCCCGCCTCAGAGGGGCTGCAAAGTACCAACATCCATGGTACGGAGCAGGACCGCCATGTCATCATCGAATGGGATCAGGAAGAAAAGAAACTCATTCGACGTGCATGCATGCAGTGCGCTGTTAAACAGCACGCATTGCCGTGTCACGACATCACGGCCATCACAGATCCGGCGCATGCTCACGAGATCTGCACCAAAACGATGAAAGTCGTGGAAAATGTCACCGATCCCTCCACAGGGAGTGTGAAACGGTTTGACTACACCCGACGAGTAAATCGATTTCGGTTGATCGAGGGCATTAAGCGCCGAGATCCGGCCAAAACTCCACCCCTGCCTAAGGATTCCCTTATCATCCGAGACTGGACGTCCGATTACCTGCAGGATCCCATGTTTAAAGAGGTCTTTGGAAATCTCAAATCCAAAGATGCTCACAGGGATGGGATTTTTCCTGAGTACTCGTTGGATGGGGGGAAGCTGTGGATGGAGGGTAAATTGTGTGTGCCAGACGCCCTAGCCCCCCGAGTGTTAAACTGGTGGCACAAATGGGAGTCCCCCCACGCACATGGCCGTCGACTGTGGTCGATGATTAAGCATAGGCTGTTTGGATCGAGGCTCTACACTCATTGCATGAAAGTAGCTGCCGGATGTGCCCAATGTGCTGTCTCGACGCCTCCCAGCGCGAAGAAGCACGGCCATCTGAGGCCTCATCCTATTCCGGAGCGTCTCTTTAACAGAGTCACCAGTGATTTCTTCTATCTCGGTGAACTCGATGACGAAGAGTGCCATTGGACTAACAAAAAAGTCAATGGTGTGCTCCTTATTCAGTGCCGTCATTCCGGCTACATTCAAGTGTTGCCTTGCAACATTGAGTCGATGACTGGCAAGGCTGCCGCCAAATGGTGCGCGCAGACCTGGATGGGAGGCTGGGACGTCCCATCCGAGGTGGTCACGGACTCAGGCAAAGAGTACACCTCCGAATGGTGGAGAGAATTGTGTGCTCGCCTTGGAATCCACCACCTCAGGTGTGAAATCCACTCGCATCGAGCGCTGCCTGGCGAAAGAGCCGGTCGCTCAGTTATAAATATGCTTCGTAAGGAGCTCGCGAGTGAGAAGGATTTCCACTGGCTTGAAGTTCTCTTCGCATTGCTTCGCCGTTACCACAACACGCCTTTGTATCATGGCCTTTCTCCAAATGAAATTGTCTTTGGACGAAAGAAGTGTTGGTGGAACATGCCGTTGAATAATCCTCGCCCCTGTAAGGATGCTTCGCTGTTTTTGGACGAAGTCCAACGAGCAGATAAATCTGTGTCGAAATTAATCGAGAAGCATCAAGCTGACTGGCTTTGGGTTCAAAATCAAGGTCGAAAAAACCCCCACAATTTTGAGGTCGATGATCGAGTTTGGCTTCGAAAATCCGAAACCACCCTGGACGGAGATGACAAGCTTCTTCCCTTGTGGGAGGGGCCATTCGCTGTTACAGCGCGTCTTGGGGAGAACAGGTGGAGGATTCGTGTGGATGTCAGCAGGGAAATTGACGTTTCGGGCGATCGCCTCAAGAGAGAGATCCCCTCCCCTAAGGATCGAGTTAAACCCCTTTTTTGGACTGCAAAACACTTGTCCGATCGGGTAATCGAAGGGGGAAAGTACGAACTCAAGAGGATTGTTGAAGCAAGACGTGACGCCAAGGGCGAATGGGAATTTTTGTGTGAGTGGAGGGGCTTTGATTCCAGTCACAACAACTGGGAACCAGCCCAATCTTTTGTCCATGGATACACCAAGGGGTTCATTGACTTCCTGAAGAAGCACCCCGAAATTGGTGTACTCCTGACAGATTGTTTGTCGAAACCAGACAGACAAGTGGAGAGCGACGGAAAACGACCTGTGGTGAATCGAGATCCAGCCTTTTACGGCCCTCAGCAGCCACATTCCAGGGCTGATCCGTCGATCCCCCCTCCTGTGGTCAGGCCAGCCCAGGAGCCAAATGAGGACCAAGCTTCAAGTTCGGCCG
Source organism: Eutreptiella sp. 'Long Island Sound 2002' (assembly GCA_964036045.1). NCBI lineage: Eukaryota > Euglenozoa > Euglenophyceae > Eutreptiales > Eutreptiaceae > Eutreptiella > Eutreptiella sp. 'Long Island Sound 2002'. The sequence goes on from OZ038386.1 coordinate 49,223,411, forward strand.
CTGATTTGCAGCGCCCAAGCCGTACGAGGGCCAGGCCAGACAGGTTGGTGGTCACATGCATTCGTGCTTGGCCGAATTGAGGAAGCCATCCTACCACATTCTGCTCAATCCACTGTTCATTCTTTCTGTTTATGTCATGATGTGGAGAACTGCGAATGTTTGATAATTTGACGTCAATCAACTTTTCTTTGGTCTCCGTTAGGCAGACAAGGCGTAGATACGCTGACGGAGTGTGCTGCCGTGTTCAGAAAAAACCAAACTCAGGCTTAATTCAGGCAGATTCGGGGTAATCTTGTCTCTGTTGGTCTGTGTATCTTTGGAATTTGGCTACTCGTGCAGATGGAAGCAAATGTACATAATCAAAACACCGGCCGGTGACATGCACCCCTACAGGCACCCCCTGTAGTACTGGCTGCACCAGATGCGACGCCAGGAACTCAGATCTCACCTTCATTTGCTGTGATGCTGACGCCAAAGTCCAGATTCAGATCCAGGATCCTCAAATTTACCTTGAATTTCTCGGGTTTGTCCATCATTCTGCCACTGTTGTACGAAACCCAGACGTCAATTGTTCAGACAATCTTCAGATAGGAGCTCTAGGGACTTCTAACAGCAACCTCTGAAGTCCGTAAGCTTCGTTGTATTTTTGGCACACGCCAATGTGAGCTCAATTCGACCTGAAACTGTCGAAAATGGTGAATCCAAGTGTCTTGTGGGACTTCATCGAAGGATTGGCCTTGTCCAAGTCGATTGACACCACCGCCACTGTAAATTCGGTGTCTCTCAGTTATATACTGTCAGTAAAGCGCCTTCAGTGAACCTTCGGCGCGTTACATGCCAAGGATCCAGGGCCAGCATGTCCCATCATGATGCATCATCACATGATCCACATTTTGATAGAATCTGTTTGATGCTCGCGAACCAACGTGCCGGAAAGCACAATTGAGCTGAATAAACGACAATATATATTAACTTTAGTCTAAACGAAGGTGTTGGTAGTTTCAGTTGTACACATTCCGCTTCATTTCACCTTCATCTCAGGGAATGTACTCATGTTAGGACAATTTAGATTGATTTCCTTGTCATCTCCCATCATTCCTCGAAGATCTGTTGACGGTTTTGCCTAACTTCGTTGACGCTTATGATCTTCTGTGCATTTAGAGTCTGTAGACTACATGTGTATTTGTTTAACCTCTCTGTGATTGCTTAATCCCCTCAATCTCTGCTCAAATTCATTCTCATTTTTGCTGAATCTTGTGATCATCCACCAGATGCGCCAAATCTGAGCCACATGCTGTACTTTTCAGAACGACAAAAGCGGGATAACACGATGTAGAGTTCGGCGAGGACACCGTAGCGTGCCCGCGACAGCGAAACTGTGCCAGAGCGCTGAGATGTCACTCCAATTCTTGATGCCCCCACTCAATCCACCAATAATATACCTCATTCTCAACCAATGCATGGTTTGGTATCGATTCTCGATAAGTTTACATGCTTTTTAGCCCGTGACCTAATGTTTTACTGCACGGAGGACTGTTCGTCACTTCTCATTCTGTCTCATTTCAGGTTCATCCACCCTGATTCAGTGCCAATTCAGCCCAAATCAGGTCAAATCAAGCAGATTTCGCCTCATCGAGGCTACATTTCTATGTTTTTCTGGGACTTACCCGCACTACGTTCTTCGTTGACGTAGCGACACACCCCAGTGTGTTTTTGGAGGGGGAGTGTAAGTGCGGCTAGCCCCATCTGCTCAGATTTTCAGACATTCTGCCCAGATTGGCTACATTTTGGTCATTTTCTTTGCTTCGGCGGATCCCCGCCTCGCAGCTCAGTCACAGGATATTTCCTATATATTTCTGATATGCCGGATTTGATTCCGCGGTCCATTTCCCGTAAATCCGCCGCATTCCGCTATTTTAGCTGGAATCGCCATTTGCCGCTGGCGCGCGCTCGCGGGCCTGATCGGCCATACAATTTTACATAAATGGATTATTTAAATTCATTCGGACAGTTTTGGACACTCAGATGTATTTAGAATAATTCCCCTCAATTTTCTTCATAGACTGGGATTTTCTGCCGGACCACAATCAGCATGGATCTTGCCTCTGTTGTCGCTGCTCTCGCCTCCGTTGGTGTTCGTGTATCCGGTTCCAACCCCAATAACAACATCCAGGGAGATTCCTCGCGTGCCTGCCCCACTGGTCTTGCCGGCCCCGAGCCCTCCGGCACCCACAACGACCCAGGGCAGCACTTTCATACCCATACCCAGCGACACCGACATCATCTACTTCACTGACGCATCCGGCACCCAGCAACGCACCCCCACGGTCGGTTGCGCCTCCGTGCGCATCACCCGGCACGCGGACGGCCTCCACGTGGAACACCACACCGGGGCCACCATCTTTGGGGCGTCCTCCCACGGCGAACTGCGCACCATGGCAGACGCCGTCACCGCCACACCGCCACCCACGACGATCCGGCCCCGCAACATCTGGGTAGTCGAGGACGCCACGGTCGACATCCACCTCACCAGGCGCCTTGCGGACCTGCCCCTCCACAAAGCACTCGAGTCCGGCCTCACCACACAAGCGTTGGGACTATGGATGGCCTTCAAGGGCATGCACCCCCAGGACGCCCTACACATCGTCAAGCAGGAGTCACACCGCTACGCATACGGCAATGGACGCGCAGACACGCAGGCCAAACACCAGAACACCAACCACACCCCAGGGCTCGAACGCGTGCGACTGGACACCCCACACCACAGCCACCTGCAGCACCTGCCCCCGATACCCCTGGCCACACAGCTCCCCCAATGGATGCCCGAGGACACGCCGTACACGGATCGAGACAAGCAGTACGACTACCCCACACCCATCCAGCAACTGGCCACCACACTGGGCCACCCAGCGAACACCGAACTCCTCCGTGTAACCGCTGCATAGTGGTTGATCTTTCTTGTGATTGCGAAGCCTGTAGCCTTGATGCCCCAGGGGTCGTAACGCCCGACACTGCCCCTGATATCTCCGAACCCAACTGACCCTCTTCAGACCCATATCCAGCCTCTTGGAGCGACATATGCGAAGCACTTGTAAGTCCTTTGAACTCCATGGTGAGATATGAAGAGTACGAAAACCCGGTCTACAAAAATGGAGCAGACATAGAATCTCAATGCGCATTCATCGCAACTAATGACACGACGTGAAATCATTCGAAATAATTGAAATAAATCCGATTGGGAAATCACGAAAGACAAATGCGACTCGACGCGCGCTCACAGGCGACATCTGGCGGCGAACGGAAAACATGAAATGAAGCGGAGAAATTAACTGCACTAATGTACATCTGAGAATCATTGAAATTCTGATCACATTGATGTATAATTGAGTGCTGTCACTGCTGCCGTTACACTCCCCCTCTGAAAACATACGCCAGTATGTCAGGCTGGGTCAAGTGAAGTGAAAGAAACGGCGAAAGTGACCAAAAACTGCCTAATCTAAGGCAAAATGTGTGAAATTGAGCTGATTTGAGCAAAATTGTGCTGAGATCTGTGCTTCGCGATGGCCATCGACTTGAATGAAACTTATAGGTACCTCAGGGCACACAGAAAAAGCTTCGTTCAAGCTCAAAAATTCGAAAATTGAAAGTCTGAGTGAAGAATGTACATGATGATCCATGATCCATGATTCATGATGAAATCAGGATCTGACATCCCACTGCCAGAAAACAGAAAACGAGCGTCGCCATGTCGTCGAGCGTCAAAAAAATAGGGTATCCCTTCATTAAGTCCAAGATATGTGAAACTGGCTGGTGTCATTTGCAGTCATGAGACCAGATGCCAGATTATGGTACAAAATGTGCCTGAATTGAGACCAAAATCAGCCAATCGCACACGGATTGAGTGTGACGAAGTTCACAGCAAGCCAAAATAGGTCCAACTCAATGTCGATAGACACTGTGTGTAGTGTTGAACGGAAATCCACTTCTCATTCATAGCCAATCAAGGTCAAGTCCTCAGGATGATGATGATCCCAATGATGGAAATCCAATCATTTAAAGTAATGATGGCCAAGAAAACCCAGTGGGGATTCCCCACACTGTCAGTATTGTTCCCAGGGCTTCATGTTTAATCCAGTATGAGCCAGAAGGGGTAATTGACTCGTTATAGTCCCAGAATGTATAAGCATCCAATGCTTGGTACTGGGAATTTACCAAAATTGAGCTGATTCTGAGGGGGATTCCAACACAATCCACAGATGAACAGCGAGTCGACACAAGTAAGAACACCATCGTCGTCACTTGGTCTATATAAGCCCTTTGACAGTGGTCTATCGGAAAACGAACCAACCGTCTCAATGTAAGAGCTGATGGAAATCACATTCTGAGCAGATCCGTCAAACACATGAAATGGATTAGACTCAGTCATGTGCCAGAATCTCTGTAATGAGCACGAACTCGAACGAGTCCTCCCCAAGGCGAGTAGAGGGGCCCAGCCGACAGCAAAAGGCGATAGTGTCGTCGTGGTTGAGGATAAAGGCCTTTCGGAACTTCCGATTGGAATCATCTGAGATGAAGCACATGATTCACATGATGGCCATGATGGAAATGATGGATGGAATGACCAGGATGACCCCAGAATGTCCCATCATCTGTTCATCGAACCACATAGACGATGCGTCAGGACTGTAGTGTCCCCATGCCAAGGGTATATGTCGACCGTAAACCTCGTCGAAAGTTTCGGCGACCCAAATTCTGATCAGATCTTGTAAGGGATGGATGATGCCACGATTGGAGCTTCTTGTTGTGCTTGTAAGTCTTCCTTGGTGACACAATCCTTGATCAGCGAGAGCTCTTTGTCAATCTCAGGGTGTTTCTTCAGGAACTTGATGAAAGTATCCGTATACCCATGGATGAAACTTGAAGCTGGCTCCCATTTGTCTTCTTCTGGACCGAATCCTTTCCATCTGCACAGAAAGTACCACTTGCCTCGAGCATTCTTCTTGTACTCAAGAATCTTCTCCAACTCGAAACTGCTTGTGACCATCTTCCTGTCGCTCAGGTACTTCGAAGTCCAATAGAGAGGCTTGAACCTTCCTTTGGGGCAGGGTACTTCGGCCTTCAAACGATCTCGATGTACTTCTTGATGCCTGCCTGGCTCAATCTCAATGTTGAATGTAGTCTCACTTAATTGACTTTTGACTTGGAATGGGCCATCCCACAAAGGTAACAATTTGTTTTTCGTCCTTCAGGGTGTCGTCTGACTTACGAAGCCAAACTTGCTGGCCTTTCTCGAAGGTTTTTCCTTGCGTTCTTGACTTATTTTTGAAATTCAACCAATCTGCTTGACTTTCCACTTTGGCTTTGATCCACTTGGACTCTAGATCCTTGATCTTTTCAAACCATTGCGAGGCGTCGTAGCACTGCCTTGGATGATACATCACTGGTCCTGGACCCATCTTCTCACGACCAAAAACCAGCTCATTCGGACTTAATCCAATGTAATTCTTGGTGCGATGGTATCTTCTCAAGACACAGTAAATTGTCTCCAACCAATTGTAGTCTTTTTCAGTCGCCAGGAATTTTCTCAGAATGGAGATAAGAATCCTTCCAGCGCGTTCAGCAGGGAGAGCTCGATGGTCGTAGACCCAGGCACGAAGGTGATGAACTCCCAATAGGGCACACATGTTCTCCCACCAAGTCCCAATGAACTCTTTCCCACTGTCCGTCAGAATTTCACTGGGCACATCCCAGTTACTCATCCACTGACTTGCAGTCCACTTGGCAGCCATTTCAGAGGTGAGATGCTTCGTGTTGCAAGGGAGGACTTGGATGTAGCCACTGTGGCGGTCTTGAATTAACAAAACCCCATCGATAGGCTTCCTGGTGTAGAGACATTCCTCTTGGATTTGTCCCAACTCGAAGACAGCCGCCGTCACCTTGTCGAACAACCTCTCAGGAATTGGTAATCCCTTCAGTAGTCCTTCTGCCTTTTGATTCTTGGGGATGGTCGCCTGACATTGCTTGCATCCTTTGGCAACTCGTTCACAGGCACCCTTGAGGTCCCTTGTGTACACTCTGTGGCGTAGCTCCTGCTCCAGCACACGAGAATGTGTGTGGGCTGTCTCATTCCGATGCCAATGTTTGACATATTGGTCAATCAGACAATCAGGAACACAAATCCGTCCTTGCCAAAATAACTTGTCGCCTTGGATTTTGAAATCAGACGTCTCTTCAGAGTCGTAAGGCTTGTCCCCTTTCAACTTGTGGTATACAGACCCAAAGAACCTGTCCTCCTTGTACATCTTCGTCCAATCCACATAGAGGAAGGAAGTTTCCTTGTCCTTTTGCTGTGGAGGGAGCGTGGATTTCGACTTGGATCTCGTCAGAGGAAACACATTTAGGAGTGGCAGCGACGACTCAGAGTCAGAGTTAACTCCTGCAGTCTGATCTGCCTTGGTAATCTCCTTGCATCTGACCAAATCCACCTTCATCCGATTTTTAATCGAACATTGGAGACAATGTTTCTTGATCAGTGCTTGTTCCTCCTTGTCGAACTCGATCACTTCAGCTTTATCCGTCGCTGTCCCATGAAAACTCACTTCAGAGTAAGCCTCTGAGGCTGGGTAGGCCCAGCGACTCAGGGCGTCCGCCACTGTATTGTAGCGACCCGGAATGTAAGTCACATGGAGGTCAAATCTGCTGAGAGTTTCATGCCAACGGCCTCTTCTCCCAGCTGGTCCACCAGGGGTATCCACATGTTCTGTCCTCCAGCTCTCCAGTGACTTGTGGTCCGTCAGTACCTCAACGCGATGGCCCAAGATCCAACCTTCATAACGCCGTAAGGCACAAAGGATTGCGTAGGCTTCTTGTTCCCTTGGACTCCAATTTCGCTGCCTTGTTGTAAGCTTGCGAGACCAGAAAGCCAGAGGATGATGGTGACCTTCGTCGTCGACTTGTTCGATCGTAGCACCAATGGCGTAACGACTGGCGTCTGTACGAATATAAAAAGGTCTTCCATCCAACCACGGAGTCTTTAATGTAACCACATTTGCCAGTGCTTCCTTGAGACCAGTAAAGGCTTCTTCACATTCTGGCGTCCACTTGAGCTTGACTTGAGATCCCTTCTTTCCTTCTATTTTGCCAACCTTCAGTAACTCTGTCAATGGACCAGAGAACTTGGCGTAGAGAGGAAGGAACTCGTGGTAGTAATTGCAGCAGCCTAAAAAGGCACGAAGCTGCGTGATGGTTTTAGGCCTTTTCCAGAGCTGCAGGGCAGCCATTTTTCCTGGGGCTGGTCTTCTTGTCCCATCTTCCAAAACAGAGCCACAAAATTCCACACTCTGGAGGAACATCTTGCCCTTTTTCGGTCCACACACGAGCTTCTCTTGTCGAAGGACTTCGAGAACTTTTCGAACTTGATCTTCGTGCAACTTCAGGCACTCATCAAAGTTTTTTCCCAACGGCGTGGCAATCAGAAGGTCGTCAATGTAGATGCTGCAGAATTCTTGTAAATCCAGAGACTTGTGCTTCTGAAACAAAATAGTCTCCATCATCTTCTGGAACATCGACGGCGCATTCTTCAGACCCATAGGCAGTACAGTCCACTGGACAGTGCCACAGGGCGTGCACATTGCCGTCAAATGCCTATCCTCCTTTCGAAGGGGAATCTGATGAAAGCCATGGCGCAAATCCAACACAGTAAAGAGCTTGCCTTTGGCTCTCGCTGCGATCTCATTCTCGATTAGAGGAAGAGGATGCGCGTCTGGTACTGTGGCGGCGCTCAGGGCTCTGTAATCCACCACTAGACGCCAAGCATCTATGCTGGATTGGTCAGCAGGTGGGGGTTTTGGCACAGTAAATGGTGCTGAACACCACTCAGAACTCATGCAGCCCTCCAACCAACCGAACTCATAGAGATTGCGCTCAATAATCTTTCGTAGGGCATCTGCTTTGGTGCCGTGGAGATAGAATGGACGTTGTTTGTGCACCTTTGAGCCTTCGATTATGTCAATCTTGGCTTCCCCATTTTCACATCGAATTGGGGGGTTTTTCCACAACTTCCCACTCAGCACGTCATCTTGATAATCTTCGAACACTGCGTCCCTTCTTGCAGATATCTTGTCTCCGTCGACCTGATTGCCACATTTAATCACCGACATTATGTCCACCAATTTGCGAATTGTTGGTCGTGGTCTCATATTCTTGGCCACTTCATTCCAAACTTCTTCGTCGCATTGCTGGCGGATGAAGCTCACCTGAGCTCGCTCCTCCGTGGGATCCCACCAATGAAAGAGGTCCACGAATGTCTTGAAGGGATGGTCGGACGAATTCAGCTTCATTCCTGTCAATTCAGGCGAGATTCTTGGAGATTTGTCCTCATTCTTGCTTGAAATCTTGACTTTTTTGGCTTGATTCTTGTCTGATGGGGACGAATTGTAATGGATGGAGGCGTTCTCTTGAGGGACGCCGATTGTCCTTCCCTCCTTCCGCGACGATACGTCGGGATTCCGCTCTCGATCGTCTTCATCCACCTCAAATTCGTCGATTCTTGAGGAATTTGAGATAACCTCTTCTGTTCCCATTTCACTGCCATCTTGCCAATAATCTCCCAGATTCCCGTCAACTAAGCACGCCAACGTGCTCCACGAACGCTGTGGTAAAGGCTTGCCATTGTCTTCGCAATACAGCTTCACTCCCTTGTGAGGTAGCTCGACAATGTCGATTGAAATGTCCATAATGTCCTTGAACCACTCTTGTCTTGGCCAATTGGGGACAATTAAAATCGCCATCGCGCCGGATTGCTTCAGCTTCTGCACTACACCAGGGAAAACGTCGAAGGGCGGATTGATCCAAAGAGGTTCAGACCAGTCCTCACTCCAGGCATCGTCGTAGAACTTCGGAAATCTTTTATTCTTTTTGTTTGCAAAAGCATCAACTTCAGGACGAAAATTGTGGTTCTTTTCGAAATAATCCGCCAGAATGTCCCGCCATTTGTCGACCACTCGATAGCAAACTGACTTCCACTCCTTGCTGTTCAACGAATCCACCTCTCCTTCGCCGAAATCTTCTTGATTCCTTGTCCATTCCTGCCCATCTTGCTGATTGCTTATTTCTCTCCTTGAATCGGTGGATACGCTTGGTATATGGGTGCAGGTAATACAGTTCGGACGGGTCGGTGGTCGACGGATCTTGGAGGAAGCATGTCCTGTGTCCCATGGGCGACACACGGTGAGCGTGAAGCCAGGGTTGACCCAAGAATAAATCATACTTTATGCTGGCTTCATAGAATTTTCCAGCAAACCACTCCTCAGTGACCGTCTCTTCCACACTCCAGACTGATTGTTTCACCAGTCTGACCGCCAATTCTGCTTCTCTGTCGCCACCGTCAAGGCGATGTCCGCTGACTCCCTCCAGCTGGACAGGGGTGGAGGACATCTTCGTCTCATCCTCCTGCAGAAAGCCTTTCCTCACCAGATTGACCTCTGAACCATTGTCGATCAGACATCTGGCAAGTTTAACCTTACCATCCGTCGATCTGACCTGGATCCAGCAGACAAACTGGCGCTGCTTGCCTCGCCGGACAGCGCTGAGGACCCAGGCAGGGTACAGGAGGCCGGAGGACCGCGCCAGTCGATCCCAGCAGCGTCCATCCACCGCCCCAACTACCCTGATGGGTTTTTCCTCCTGCCACTCAACCCCAGTGTTGGGATTTGGGTCAAGTTGGCTTCCCTATTGCCATTCTTCTTCTTCGTTCGGCTGTACGTCCTGTACTTGTCCTTCGTCAACCCATTCTTCTCCTGCTTCGACAGCATTCACTCCTTTTCCACGTCCACGACCACCAAATGATTTTCCACCACCACCTTTCTTACCACCTTGACCTTTGTTGTTGGAGGTGTTGGAATTGGGGTTGGACTCGTTGGATTTGCCCTTGCCTCGCCCTCCAGTATCCTTGTTGTTGCCGAAGGTCTTGTTCGCTGGCGTCTCCGCGTACAGGGGGTTGCCATTCACCTTGGAATCATCTTGATTCCCGGACTTTCCCTTGCCATTTTCACCTTTTTGGCCATTTTTTCCACCATTTTTTCCACCAGCATCGGTCCATCTTGAGTCGCTTGGATCTCCGCCTTGCTGCGAGTAATCTTTTGGTGTCCAGTCTCTGTTCTTTCCTTTGGACTGTCCTTTACCCTTTCCCCGTCCATGCTGGTCAGCATCTCGTGCTCCATCCTGCTGGGGATTTTTGGAAGAATTTCCCTTTCCATCCATTTTGGACTGAATTGTCTTGAGATCTGAGGGCGTCCACCTGTGATCTGCGGTCGTGTGAGTCGCCGCTCGACCTTCTTTTCCAAGGGCAATGCACACAGAGCATCCCTTCTCACCAACGGCGTTGACCTTGCCTCCGAAGCCATGTGCATCCTGGGACTTCTGACGTTCTAAGTTTGCATACTTTTCAAGTTGGTCCCAGATCTGCTCGAATCCATAACTGAAGATCCACGGTCGTACCTTCAAAACTGTTCCCTTATACTTCACTTTTCCATCCACCATGCTGCAGAAAAACTCCGACTGTTCAGAATCGTGGAAACCAACTCTCCATCTGCCCTCACGAATAGTGATATCCTTCAATCCAGTAGCACTGATAGAGTGTAGCAACTCACGAACAGCCATTTTTCCCATAGTTTCTGGTAATCCTCGGACTTCAACCCAGTTGCCCAGGACTTTTTGGTCCGCCTGAGAGTCCCTGATCTTCTGCTTGGTCTCCGGCGTGAGCTTGCTCAGGAGGATCTTCTTCATTTCGCCTTCAGAAAGTCCTTCTCCAGAGTTCTCCGCCTCTTGCACCAAAAACTCCCAATTTTGCCTTGCAATTTGAATCTCTTCCAGAAATAATTTCTTGATCGCCCTGAAGTTCTCCAGACGGTTCCTGTAATGATCTTCAGGTAGTCGAGACCCTTTCTTCTTCAGACTGCGGTACAAATCCTCATACGTCAGGGGACCTCCCTGATTTTGCCTCTCCACATACAGATTGTATGTGCTTTCTCGGAGCTTGCCAGTCAGACAGTCCATCAACCCAAGGATCCAGAGTTCCTTGTCCAGCTTCCCCGTCTGCAGCCACACCACGAACTGCCTCTCGAAGGACGCCCAGTAATTTGGGTGCCCTGAGAACTTCGGCTGCTTCATCACGGAGCCCCGGAGCCTCATGTGCAACGGGTTGAGCAGGTGGTTGAGGTTGAAACTTGAGGCTGTGCCAACCGGATTGAGGAACACAGGGTTGACTGCGGCGCCTCCCATTGCCTGTGCTTGCGCAATTGCGGCCGCCAGCAACGCCTGGTCCACAGTAGGCTGCACCAACGTCGTCTGCGGTGCTTGATGCAGCCTCATCTCCTTCAATTTCTTCTGCTTTTCTTTGATCTTGGCCTCGTTTTCTTTCGCCTGCCGGTCCGTTCTTCTTCAAGGCCATTGATCGCTCCTTCACGGTGGTCCTTGCTTCTCCATCAATATCTCCGACAGTACCCACGGACAGTACAGACTTCCCTGACGAAGATTCTCCTCCTTCGGTACCCAAATTGAACCCAATAGGACTTGTAAATCCAGTAGGGGGGATACCAGAAATTCCAGTAAAAGCTGGATGGTGGCCAGTAAAAGCTGGGGGTGCTGGAGAATGTGGAACGCCGTAAGGCGTGGATGTGGGTGCAGCTGAGGAGGTAGGTGCTGGGTGGCTTGCCATTGTAGGCGCTGGTCCAGTGAGCCCAGTAGTGCTCAGATTTTGTACCAGATCGGTAAGCTTCACCAACTTCTGTTCCATCTCCTTCCACTTGTTGTCATCATCCCTCTCTTTCTCCTTGGCGGCCTTCTTCAGCTCCTTCACCCTTGATTCCAGCGACGAAATCTGTCTCCGACAGGAGCAGTCCTTGGCGCACTCGCCACAGGAAGGGCATCTTGTCCCCTTTCCTTTGCTTCTGACCTCGTTGACCCAAGTGTCAACACTTGAGGCAGAGCTGGGGAGTTTGGACAGTTGCTCCCTGGAGAGGTGCGAATGTGTCGAATCACACCTCATTTCGTCGACCTCGTCGTCGTTCCGACTCCAGGCGCCTGACGGACCAGGCTGCTGACGCAGATTCTGGCGTCTCTCCTCGGCGATGATGGCCATCTGCACCATCACGGCTGCCTGGTGGTCGAACTGGTCCAGCAGTTCTTCCCAATCCTCTTGCTCCTGCAATTGGGCGTCGAATCGCAACCGGCCTGAGTCCCTGATGAACTGGCACGACGCCCTGGACCAGTCCCTCAGGCGGCCTCGGTAGCTCGCCTCTGCCAGCAGCCAATTCTGGCGTTGCAGGAATTCTTGGTTCCAGATATCCTGGAATTGGTGTTCCCAGTAATCACCAGAAATCTCATCCATTCCAGTATTGGATGTCTCTCCTTCGCTGCTGCTGTCTTCTAGATCAGGCAAAGCTTGAGAGGAGGAACCAGATTCACTCGAGGAGGGAGATTCTCGACCGGGTTTAAGGTTGGGTGGGGCGTTCATGCAACACTCAGCACAAGTGTGAACACCAGGCCAATGTTTATGGCCACAGTAAGGGCACTCTGATGGTTGATCTTTGGTTCGCTGGGGAGATGCTACGAATGTAACCTCAGGGGGAACACGCAGTGACTCAGAACGAGTAATAGCCCCGCTAAAGTCCGACGATCTCAGAGTATCATTGGAGATTCCAGAAGCAGAGTCATGATTTCCTCTGCTACCATGTAACCGCTGCATAGTGGTTGATCTTTCTTGTGATTGCGAAGCCTGTAGCCTTGATGCCCCAGGGGTCGTAACGCCCGACACTGCCCCTGATATCTCCGAACCCAACTGACCCTCTTCAGACCCATATCCAGCCTCTTGGAGCGACATATGCGAAGCACTTGTAAGTCCTTTGAACTCCATGGTGAGATATGAAGAGTACGAAAACCCGGTCTACAAAAATGGAGCAGACATAGAATCTCAATGCGCATTCATCGCAACTAATGACACGACGTGAAATCATTCGAAATAATTGAAATAAATCCGATTGGGAAATCACGAAAGACAAATGCGACTCGACGCGCGCTCACAGGCGACATCTGGCGGCGAACGGAAAACATGAAATGAAGCGGAAAATTTACTGCACTAATGTACATCTGAGAATCATTGAAATTCTGATCACATCAGTGTATAATTGAGTGCTGTCACTGCTGCCGTTACACTCCGACGCCTCGAAGACTCTGTCCACACCCCCCTCTACTACTCCGCCCTGCGCCCGGATAGCCTCCCAGCACACCTACAAAAGCCCCGACTCCAACTCGCCCTCGGACAGCTTCCCCTCCTCACCCGATACCACCGATGGTATGCGCGCCGCTCGATCCACGTCCCCGCAGGATACACCAAATGCATCTGCAGCCACGCGGAAGAAGAAACATGGGCCACTTCAAGGCGTGCCCCCTGTACAGAGGACTGGACACCCTCACAGACTGGAACCCAACCCACACCATCGCACAGCACGCCGGATGGCTGACGCAGTCCCCGGCGACCCAGCAACTCACCACCGTCCTCAAGCAGACAGAGGTGCTCGAGGCGGTCCGCAGGGGACTCGTCCCCACTGCCGTCTACACCTTGCTACGCACCCACGCGGAGGACCCCCAGGCCACGGCGGCGCACATGCAGCGGACGGCCGTTGCCAAGATGGCGGAGCGTTCACATACCGCACCCACAAATACCTGCAGCATGCGGCAACCCTGCCCCCAACGGACCAAGCCCACCTCCTCAAACTCCTGTTCTACCAACCCTGAGAACCTACTCCGTGACATACCAACACGGAACCCCCACCACGTCTACACACCGTCCACCGAGCACAGCACTGGCACAGCACACACGGACACCACAGGCACCGCACACACTCCCACCAGCATGCGCGCGCCACCAGCCCCCATCCCCCCACGCCGCCGTCCGTCCACAGGTACCACCAACCGCCAGCCAGCGCATGTCCCCTCTGCGTTCGCCAGCGGCTACCACAGACAGCCCTGCCCTGCAACCCAGACCACTGGGTCTGCCTGGGAGCCGCGCACCGCCTCACCCACTGCCCCCACTGCGGGGACCTCAACCCCCACCACCGCGAGCGGCCCGCGGCCCCAGCCGCACCCCCCCCCGCGGGCCACCCCAGCTTCTTCGGGTTCCTCACCGACACTCTCCGGGACCACCTGGGAGGGTACTACGTGGCGGACGCGGCGGACCACGCATGGACCATAGCCGTGGCCACGGGCAGCACACCCCTGCCCCCCCACAGCCCACCCCTACGCCACAGCTGAGGCGGCTTGAACGTGGCGACCCGCCACATCCTCCTCGCCCTATACCTCCACCACCGAGACCTACACCTCCCAGACCCACAACTCCCGGCCCCCCAAGCAGCAGCCCTGACGCCAGAAGCGTTGGCCGACACGGCACCAGAGGAGATAGCAGCCTACCTCCGAATCACTTGCCACCGGTTCAACAACGCCATCGGCCGACGGAAGGGAACACCTTACCCACTCAGCGCACTCCTCTACCCGGCACACCACCCCCACCCCGCACAACAGAAGCCCCCGGAGGGCTGGGCGTCTCTTCAGGACGCCCACCTGGGCACCCCCGACGAGGCCACCGCCACGCGGATGGGCCTCACGGACCAGGAAACCTACGTCAGAGGCCTCAAGACGAGCCTCCAAGAGGCACACCGCTGGCACGCCCGCTCCCCGTCGCCCCCACGGGGACACGGGGGTTCACCCGCCCCCGACACCCACCAGGCCAAGAAGACCAAGACAGGTCAGGGGGCCCGCCAACGCGCCCGCCAGCAGGGCGCGACGCCCCGACCAAGGCCCGGGTCCAGCCACACCGCACCACCCCACGCCCAGACCCCCGGGGCACACCAACAACACCGCCACCGCCGGCGCCCACCACCACCACCGTACCGCAGCACCCAAACCCTGCAGCCCAGTCAGCCACCACCGCCCACACACGTCCACACCATGCCAGGACCACCATACGCGCAGAGCCAGGGGACATGGCACCACCAACACCATCACCACGCCCCCGTCCCTCCCAACCCCTACCCCCTAATGCCCCCATGCTACAGCGACCCCCACCAGCTACATCCCCACCACGCCCCAGCACAACCAGGCCCCGCGAACCACCCACCCCACATAGCGCACATCACCGCACCACACCATCACGTATTCCACCACCACCATCCCCTGCCACCACACCCACCAACGCCGGGGTACCACACACAACCAGCACACCCTCCACACCACCACCACGCGGTCCAGCACCACCCGCCGCCCCCGCTACACGGGCCCACGACATACGAGCCACGGTACACCCCCATGGACCCGCGAGGAGCCGCGCACGCACGCCAGCAACACCAGGGCCTAGTAGGAGCGCCCCACCGCCACCAACAGCCCCCCCACCCACACCCCATACCAGCGAGCACCATCCACCAGCAGCCACCCATTACATACGGACCACAGCCCCACCCGGACGCTCATGCGGCCGCCTCCCACCCACACCCTGGCACCACAACGAGTCAAGAACCGCAAGGGCCGCACGGCGCACACAAGCAACACCCACACGACCCACAGGGACGCCCGGACCCCCAGCCAGCACAACACCCAACCCCGCCCCCCCCACCCCACCACCACCAGCAGCCCCCCCACCCACACCCCATACCAGCGAGCACCAACCACCAGCAGCCACCCATTACATACGGACCACAGCCCCACCCGGACGCTCATGCGGCCGCCTCCCAACAACATCCCGGCACCACAACCAGTCAAGAACCGCAAGGCCCGCACGGCGCACACACGCAACACCCACACGACCCACAGGGACGCCCAGACCCCCAGCCAGCACAACACCCACCCCCGCCCCCCCCACCACCAACAGCGCCACCCCCAGGCCACCCCCCCCCGCCCCCCCCCCCGAGAGCAGGCCACGGACACAACACGCGGCAGCCAACACAAGCCAATTGACATCGATACCCCCGCCGACACACGCCACCGCGAATCCCCCCTCCCGCGACCGCCACAAGAGACCCCATCACCGGAGCCCACGCGCGACAACAACGACCACCCCCGCCAACCCACACCTTCCCCCCCCTTCACACCCCGCACCACCAGCCGCCGCACCGGCCGAACCCTACGCCCTACACAACCCCGCAGCGGTACGGCAGCACCTCCGGGGACTCAGGGAACAGGACGTCGTGCTGTACCTCCGCACCTCCGGCACCAGCACCCCCATCCGGGCGGCCACCCTGGTCCAGGCGGCCACCCTGGGGGAAGGCGTCAGAGACTTCCTCTTCGACGCTTTCCTCGACGTCGCCCGACACGAGCGCCCCCCACGCGCCACCCCAGACGGCGAGAACCCGCCCCCAACGGGGAGCCGGATCTTGGTGCCCCACATCGACTGGGGGCGACACCTGGTCGGACACCCCCTGCCGGGGCGGGTGGACACCAAGGGCCGCACCCGCTACCACGAGCCCGACATGGCCCACCCCCCACCCGGCGCCACCCCCGACAGCACCAAAGAGTGGGAGCGGGAAACATGGGTAGCCCGGATGGCCTCCCTGAGCAACTTCCGGCATCACGTCCCGGGCGACATCCCCACCCCCGACGAGCAGCAGCCAGCCCCCCCCACGTACATGACCCTCATGTACAACCTGCACTACACCCTCTCCACCACCAACTACCACGCACCCACAGACCACTGGGTGGTACACGGCACCGACTCCCTCCTCCCCGCCGACTACACCCCCCCCCCACACAACCCAGGCCCCGACACGTAGGCCAGGGGGGACGACCCGGACGACACCCACATCTGGGGCACGTGGGAACCCGAATCCCTGGACACGCTGCTCTCCATCCGCAGCGGCTACCAGGGCCTTGGTAGGGCGATGTATTGCCTCGCCAAGTGGACCCAACGGACCTGGGGGATCCCCACGGACCGATGGGTGTGGGTGGTCACGCTGCGCCCCCAGCAGAGGGAAGCCCCCCCAAACCGCAGGGGACCCACCCCCCCACGCCCCACCACCCCACAACTATGCCCGTACATGGTGGCAGCCCGCCTAATGACGCTGCTGTGGCCGGGCCCAGACACCCCCACCCAAAACTACCCCCACCTCACAGAGGAGGACATGCCCGGCATCCAGCGATGCTTCTTCCAGACCCTCGACTACCTCCAGCAAACAGACCCGCACGTCCTGGAGCAGATATGGCCACCCCACGGGTAACCCACGTGCCCGCGCAGCCGGAACAACGCCGCCACGCCAGCACCAGCACGCACGGATCACCAGGGAAAACGCGCGCACACGCCTGGTGCCCGAACCTGCACCCTCGTTCTCGCTACTTACAGGACCCAGCATCATACGCCCGCCCCCGAAGCCCAGGACCCTCCGCCGTCTCCCACAGCCCTCTCCTCCGCCTCCGACTCCACAACCTCCACCACCACGACCACCTCATCCACCACCACCACCACGTCCTCATCCAGCACTCCACCCCCCAGGCCGCGGGGGACACCTCCGATACGGGCCCCCAAACCGACCCCCACCGCGAGCAGCCCCGCCGCCGCCAAGGCCCACGCCCCGACGAAGCCCACACCCACGACCCAGCCGAAACCCAAGACCGCCGCCAAACAGCCACCCAAACCCGTCAGCACGCCACGACCGCAACCCGCAGCCAAGCCCAAACCCAAGTCCAAACCCGGCGCCACGACGGCAGCGCGAGCCCGGCCCCCCGAGGACGTCCTCTATGACATCCGGCCCCAGCCGTCCCAGGCCCGAAGGCAGCAGCGCCCAGCGCGGCGCCTCCCCACCGTCACCGACGCCACCGCCACCACCTTCATGGCGGAGCGCGCCGCGGCCGAAGCACGACGCACCTCGTTCCGCCACCTCTCAAAGCCGGCACCCCAGGCCCACGGACCGCTCCCGACCAGGCCAGAACGACGCCAGAGTCCGCCAGCAGCGTCCCCGCCCCCCTACCAACCCTCGATGACAGCCCACATACAACGCATGCCCCACTACCGCCGCCGCCGCGAGTCTCCGCCCAACCCCGAGGCGGAGACCGTACGCGCACACCCGCGGGTCCACATCCGCGTGCGCCCCCACCCCCCACACACCCTCACGAAACAGGACTACGAGGAATCCCCCAGGCCCGCCACCGCCACCGGTCCCCACGACCCCGTCACACCCACCCACGCCCACTCCTCTGCCCAGGACCGCAGGCCCGCCCAGGAAAACTGGTGGCAGCGTTGGACCCACACGCAGCTCTGGGAGCTGCGAAAGTGGGTCCGGGGAGAGCCCTCCCTCGAGGGCCTGGTCCATCGGCCCCCCAAGGGGTCGGTGGAGAACTGCCGCCACCGGCCGGCGGGGGGGTGGATGCCGCAGGCCGCATGGGAAGCCATGCTGGCCGATACGCTCCACCCCCTGGGAGTCCACCCCCGCAACCTCCCCGCGCCCCAGGACCACCCGTATGTCCTCAGGCGCCTGCGGGAGACCCTCCAGGAAACGCAGCGAGACGGCATCCGCCTGTGGGACATCACCCAAAGCCCAGCCCCGCACAAACACACCCCCTCACCACCCCACAAGCGTCGGCGCACCGACACCGGCGACACCCACAGCACCCCAGGAGCCCTGCGCGCCACACAACACGACGCGCCTGACCCCCCGGCCAGCGGCGCCGCCATCTAACCCCGTTACCCAGCAAACCACCACCACGGGACGCCACGCCAGGCCCCGCCCAGAAGTCACCAAACGAACTGGACGCCGAAGGAAGCCAACGCACACGACAACGAGCATCACTACGCCCAAAGGCACCGAACCCAGGCCCGCTACCGTCGCAACCGCCTAACCGAGCCAGAACCCAAGCACAAATCAAACCCGAGCCACACCCCGAAACCGCTAACCCTTGACTCCTAGCCAAGCCCGCCGAGGGAACAACGTAACCACAGCCCACACCCACAGCCCACACAGCCGCCTAACCAGCCAGCTCCAAAAGCAAAGAGACACCTCACCAAACCCACCCTGACCCAAGCCCGTGTACATCAGGACGCGCGAGCCGCACCCCTGGGGCGCGACCGCCGCCACAGCACCGATTACACACGCCAGAGGACACAATGCTATTGCACCGCCGCACCAGCTGCCCATGCCTGTGCCTGCAGTGTACGCGCGCCCCTGTTTTTCTCTTTTTTGTTTTTTCTTTTTTTTTCCCAAAAAAAAAAAAACAAGAAAAAAAAAACAAGAAAATAAAAAAAAACAAGAAAAAAAAAACGAAAATTAGGGGGGGAGGAAGAGGGACACAACCACCCATGACACACGCCCACCGCACACAGCACGCACACCGGTGAACAGGAGCCCAGTGGCCCAGGACACCGCACATGCAACACAACACACCGAGCGAGCACACCGGTGAACAGGAGCCAGCTGGCCCAGGACACCGTAGACGCACCACAGCAAACCGCGCGGGCACACCGGTGAACAGGAGCCCAGCGGCCCAGGACACTGCACACACGTAGGGCGGCCGAGGGACAGGAAAGAATCAATACCCCATGGGTCGGACGCACTGGGGCGACCGAGCCAACCCACCGGGCCAGTGGCAGGAGCGGTACTCCAAGGCCACTGGTCCGAGCCCGGCCAGGCTGCATCGGGGACCATGGCAAACGTCACCCGGAGCCATCGAAGCAACCGGTGACAGGCGAGCCGGTACACAGTCGAGGAGGGGGTCACCTGCCAAGCAGAGTGGCCCCGCAACTCAAGGCACAAGGGTGAGGCGGTCGTACCGTAGACAAGCGGGAGCAATACCCCTTGTGGTGAGAGATACTCCACACGGCTGGGCAGCCCCCCAGAGCTGCCGCCCAAAGGAGGGGGCATGTGGCCCTACCCATGGACACATGTGGGGACACCCTCCCACCTGGGACACATGGACCGGGTGGCCGCGACAATGCCTTCCCAAGCACATGCGAGAGCGGCTCAGGAGGCACCTGACATAGGGCAGTGGGAGGGACAGGACGTCCCCTTGGTAAGACCTTCTTCCTGCAATGTCAAAGGAGGTATCCCGAGCTCCCGAAGATACCTACCTACCTACCTATCCAATACCCCCAGGTATTCACGTCCCCCTAGTCGGATACGTACCCAAAACACCAGGTCCTGGGCGCCACCAGAGCGTCCCCGTCAGAACTCTGCGGGACAGGTCACCTCGAACCCCTTGTTCCGCAGCTTGCGGGCCATCCTCATGAAACGGCTTCTCTTCTTAGAGTTGCCGTCATCACCACCTTCGTGCTCCCGCTTGGCCCCTTGTTCTCGCTGGGCCTGCGTTTGTGAGCGTGTGGTTGGACCAGACTGCCCTCCAGAGGGCTCGGAGTTCCCCCCTGGATTAGGGTTGGGGTTGCCTCCGTTCTCGTCTGTGTTCTTGTTGTCCTTGTCTGGCTGGCGGTTAGCGCCTCGTCCTCGTCCACCTTGACTCTTGTCTTGCCCTTGTCCACGTCCTTTGGACTTGCCCTTGCCGAAGTCGTTGCCTTTGCCTTTGCCTCCACCTTTGCCAGAGCCTTTGCCAGGATCCTCACCCGTCAGCTTCGCCGATGGGCGCTGCTTGTGGTAGCACTCATCCTCGTAGTGCTTCCTCTTCCCACAGAAGGCATAGGTGATGGTACACCTGTAGTGATCCGGCAGCTGCTTCTTGGCGCCGGTGTTGGTCTCCTGCTCCTTCCCTTTGACTACGAAGCAGTCTCGCTGCTCGCAGTCATGGGCGTGCTGCAGGTGGCCCTGCTCGTCTCTGGCATCACACCAGAAGAGCTCCTTGACGTTCTCCATGATACGGGCGTGTTTGGGGGTAGTCCCCTGCCCAGGTCTGGATCCTTGGTACCCTTTGCCATGACTTCCAGGGCCTCCGCCTCCAGGACGGTAGTTGTTCAGGTGCTGGTCGCTTTCTTTCTCCAGCGCCAGCTCCAGGAGTAGTACACATAGATCCTCGTAGTGGAGGGCTCTAGCCTTGCGCTCTGCCGTTGAACGGCACTCGTCCCACAGCTCTCGAGGGAGTTTAGCCACCAACCAGAAAAGCAGGTCGGCGCTGCTGTAGGAACCGGGCGTCAATTGTCCAGCCCAGTGATCCAGGTCAGCCAATAGCTCAGAGACCCTGCCAGGTTTGGGGTTGTTGGGCAGCACGGCCAGGTTCTGGATCTCGGCCCTGATGGAGAGGTCGGTTTCATAGGTCGGGTACTGCCTCTGCAAGGCAACCAACACATCGGCAAAGGTGGCGGACTTAGTCACGATCTGCCTGACCTGCTTCTCCAGGTACTTGGTCTTGCAACACTGCAGGAGCAGATCGCACTTGACCCGTCCACTAGCGTGGGTTTGGCCCGTCAATCGGAGAAACCGGCCAAAATTCTCAGCGAACTCGGTGAGGTCCTTGCCTGTAAACTCAGGCAGGTTCACCACGATCTTGGAGGTGGCAATAGCCTTAGCCTCCTGAGACTTGCGTCCCTCAGGGCGTCGGGTCCTCCTCTTCTTCTTCTTCTTCTTCCCACTTGGGTTCTCGGGGTCCTCCGGGTCGTCGTCGTCCGAGGGCGAAGCTGAAGTCATCGACGGCGATTCGTCATCGGAGGGATCTCCGCCTAGGTCACTGGAGGTAGGTAGGTAGGTAGGTCGACTCCGGACTGGGGTTGCCCCGCAGGGGGGACTTACCAAGGGGCTTTTGCTCACCCAACCACGGCCCTACTGCACGTGCCCCCACAAAGCGGCTCCCCCACATGGGGGAAGGGCGCGGTCGCCGCAAGCAGTACCCTACAGCAGGTTCTGCCCAGAGAGGTAACCCATGTTCGACCAAAGTCTCACATTCCTCTCCTTCGGGTGGATGATACGCGGGGGAGGGTCCCACCGCACATCCTCATCAACCTCTGGACTCTGGGGCCCAGGGGCCGGGAGCCAGGCCAAAGGCCCTGTCCTGCAGGCACCCCCACCTGGGTTGGTTTTCAGTAGGTCTGAGGCGACTTGAAGAAGCACGTGCTACGGGACTCGCATGCCGTGGCGCACACTCACACCTCCTGACTCGGTCGAGCTTGCGCTCTCCCGGGGGGCCGGGGGTTCGAAGTAGGTCGTTGTGGCCGGTTGGTCAGTTGTATGGTACGGTTGCGGTGTAGTTTGTTAATGTAGGTTGGTCGGTTGCGTGATGGTAGAGCCAAGTTTTGTTCGTGGGCATGGTCCTCGGCGGGCGCGGCGCACCACGGTGTCACCAACCCTTCGGACGCCGTTCCCGTTTCGACCCGTGCACGCTGTAACACACGCCTGGCTGGTTTGGTGTTGGCCGGCTTGCGTGTGGTCTGTTTACGGTCAAGTAGCGGCTGCAGCTGCGGTGTTGTTGGTTCGCGGTCGTCTTGGCCGCCTCATGGTCGGGTTGGTTTGCGTGGGTTCCATCGCGCTGCTGCCGGTGGTCGTTCTGCCGAATGTTGTTTATGCAGCCTGCATGTCCGTGTCGGTGCTGGTCAGTGGCGTCGTGGTTTGTCCAAGTGTAGTGTTGTGTAGTTTGTTACCGTTGGTTGGTCGCGTTTGTATTGGCAGCGTTGCGGTGTTCTACTGTGTTCGTGGGTACGGTCGTCGGTGGGCGTGGCGCACCACGGTGTTGCCAACCCGTTGGGCGCCGTTTCCGTTTCGACCCGTGCACGCCTGGCTGGTTCGGCGTTGGCCGGCTTGCGTGTGGTCTGTTTACGGTCAAGTGGTGGTTGTAGCTGTGGTGTGGTTGGTGCGCGGTTGTCGTGGCCGCCTCATGGTCGGCTGGGTTCGTGTGGATTCTGTTGCGCTGCTGCCGGTGGTCTTATCGTCGAATCCTGCCCGTTTGGCCAGCACGTTTGTGTCTGCGTCGGTTTGTTGCATCTTGGTTTGTACAAGTGTCGTGTAGTGTAGTTTGCGAACGTTCATGGGCCGCGTCCGCAGCGGTAGAGTCACAGTGTTCCTCCGTGTTTGTGGCCATGGTGGTCGGGGGCCGCGGCTCGCCACGGTGTCGCTAGCTTGATGAACGTCGCTCTCGCACCGGCCCATGCACGCCCGGCCAGCTTGGCGCTGGTCGGTGTGCGCGCGGTCTGTTCACGGTCACGTTGTGTCCGCTGTAGTGGTTCTGGCGGTGTGTGGTCGTGTTAGTCGCCTCTTGGTTGGTTTGTTCGGCGTTTGTTCCTTGTCGTCGCAGCGGGCGCTCGTGCGGTTGGATTTGTTGTGTGCAGGTGTTCCGCTTGTTGCGATGTTGGTCGGTGCCAGGTGTGTGGGGCCGGCACGGTAGTTTTGTACTGTGCGCCGCCCGCCCGCCGCGGGGGAGAAAAGCCATGACAAGTGGTCGGACCGCTGTAAAAAAATTTTCCCCTGTCGGTGCCCTGTTCCCTGCCCCACCCTGGCAGTGTTGCATGCACAATCCATTATCCGGTATTTCGTGGTGCTCCGTAGCCGTACTTCCAGTTTCGCTTGTGCCACTCATATGTACACCCCCCCGTCGGTGGCAAGGCCCCGCCGGTCCCCCTGGGTGTGTCCCTGTGCTCCCCATGGGAGCCCCAGGGTGTTGTTCCAGCTCGGTGGTGCTGTGCTCGTGCTCGTGCCTGTCTGTCTGCCGTGCGCCTTCTCGTGTCGTGCGTTGCGGGTCATTCGGGTGGCGTGTCTGTGTCACGGTGCTGGGTGTGGAGGCTAGGATGGTTAGGGTGGTTCGGCTTGTGCTGTGGTGTTGGGACGCTCTGTCCGACGTGGCAGGTTGGGCTCGGCGTAACACACCCGTGCCTGTTGGCAGGGGGGTCGGCGCGGCCCCGTGTGGTGAGCTTGTGGCCCCCCGCATGCCCCCAGTAGGGTTGTGGAGGATAGGAGTACCGGGCAGTGTTGCAGCCCCCCTCCCTCTCATGGACGCTGTTAACTGTCTGCGGGGAGTGTGCCCCCCGTACCATTCGCATAGGTTATACGTGTCGTAACCTTGCGCGTCCCAGGCGCTCAACTCCCGGGAGGAGGTGCGCGCTGGTCCCCGCGGTGCAGTTATCTCCGGATGCTCGCCCTGGACGGTAATACTCTGGCCGGTGGTTCGTTAACATTCTTGTGGTTATCAGCCCGGCCGCGGGTTCCGCGTATTTGGCCGGGCTCTTTGCCCGGCCCCTTGTGGATCCGGCTCGCGGGAGAGGAGGGTGAGGCGGCAGGACGGGTCCGGGCGTGGCGCCGCCCCGTTCCCTGCTGCAGGTGGGTCGCGGGGTCCGAGAAGCGTGGCCCTCGCCCGGGGGTTTGTAGGAGGAAGTCGTGGGGTTTCCGTGCGTGCTTGACACCACGTGTTGTGAAGGCCGGCCTCCACTCTCCAGGCATCTGTTGCATGTGTCGGGCAGGTTGACGTCCGTCTTGTTGGTTTGTCGGACCGTCAGGTGTTGCTGGGGTGTGTTGCGCGGCTGTGTGCCACTGGGTCGTCGCGGTAGGACCTGTGGCCAGGCGCGGCTCAGTGTCCTGGAGGGGCGTCCTATGCGTCGCACCGGGGCGCCGTGGAGGTTACTGAAGTTTGCGTGCACAAGGGCTGGGCGTGCCGCCCGGGTCTCCGCCTCAGTGCGGACGGCGGGTTGCCGTCAATTGCCCAGCGCCAGCGCCCAGATCCGGTGGCGTGCGCTGTTCCACAACACCCCCGTGGTCATTTGTTCGGCCGCGGGCTCCGCGTGTTTGGCTGGCCCCTTTGCCCGGCCCCCCGCGGACCCGTTACGTGGGAGAGGAGGGTCAGGTGGGATGGCAACCCCGGGTGTGGCGCTGCCCCCTTTCCTTGTTGCAGGCGGGTCGCCGGGGTCCAGGAAGTGCAGCCCCCGTCCGGGGGATGTGGGAAGAGGTCGCTGGGGTCGTATTTGTGTCCGACACCGTGGGCTGCTAAGGCTAGCCTCCACCTCTTTGGGTGTCCGTCGTGCGTGCCGCGCAGGTGGACGCCGTGCCCGCTGGTGTGTCCGGTCAACGGGTGGTGCTGTAGCATGTTGCGCGGCCGCGCGTTGCTGGGTTGTACGAGGGGTCTTGTTGGGCGAGGTCTGCCCGGCCGGGGTCGTTCTGGTTCGTGGCCGACCCTGCTGCCGCTGGCGTGACGGTCATCGTCCGGTCCTCTGGCAGGAGGAGGCGGTCCCGGGTCCGCCGCGCCGTCTCTTCCCTGTGCGTGGCCGGTGTGGGACTTGTGCCGTGCGCGTGCGGCCGTGCGTCGTCGCTGCAGGTCCTGTGGTCGGCCGCGCGTCAGGGCCCTTGGGGGTTACCCACACGCCGTACAAGGGCGCTGCGAAGGGCACTGAAGAATTTGTGCACCAGGGCCGCGTGCGCCGCCCGGGCCTCCGTCTCAGTGCGGATGGCGGGCTGCAGCTGCCCGCCCAGCGCCAGTGCCCGGATCTGGTGGATCGCGAAGACGGGGCACAGGTTGGGCTCAGTGGGGGTTTCCGCCGTCGGTTCCGGGATGGCCTCCATCTGCTGCTGGCCGTCGAGGTAGAATCTCCACGCCGCTGACCATGCCCTGGTGTGCGGCCAGCGGCGCCGCGCCCACCGCCAGAGGCAGTAGAGGGCGTGGCCTGGGTGCCAGGTGCCTGCCGTCCCCGACACAATGGCCGTCAGGGGGTCCGGGGGTTGGTCTGGGAGCAGGGGGGTAGGGTTGTCCGGCAGGTCCGTGGTCGCCCGGAGCATGGAGTCGACGGCCTCCAGGCTCCAATGGTTGTCCTTCGGGTGAGGGATGATCCGCACCTGGTAGTAGTGGCAATTCTCCAACACGATCATGGCGATGGTACCGGGGTCGCGTTCGCGCGGCGGGGGCGCTGCGCGCGCTGTCTTCGGGTAGTGCGCCGTCTGGTTCGTGAGGTTGTGCCCCCTGCTACGGGCGGTCCCGCTTTCCCATGTCTCCAGGCCCTCGTGCGGTGGGATACGAAGGTTGTCGGGTCTCGGTGGTGGGGCGGCCCGCTACCGGCCTCCGGTGGTGGGTGCGGGCCTCGGGTCCGTCGGCGGCGCTATGAGCGTGTGTACCCAGCCCAGGTGTGGGACCCACACGCCCCCTTGGGCCGGTTGGTGGGTGTTGAATCACCAGATCCACGCTTCAATGAGGTCGTCAGAGACCTGGGTCCCGGGGGTGACAAGCGCCTGGAGCTGTCGCACAAAGATTTAGGTTGTCGGGGCATGTGGCAGGGGGACTACGGCGAAAAGCCTGTTCGGGTCGACGTTACGGAGGTGTTCCCGGAGGGTGGCCACCAGCTCGCTCGAGGGCGTGGAAGCGTGGATGTTGTAGAGCGCCCTCAGTTCCGCTTCGTCGAAGGGACCCGTGCCCCGTTGCTGTGGCGGTTGGGGGGTGGGGGGGGCATGGCCACCCGGTCTTGGTCCAGTGCCGCGTCAGCCGGGGAGGGGTGCCGTGAGTTGGCGCCCGGGTGTCCCCCGGGAACGTACTCTGTGGGGGGTTCCCGTTGCCGGGGCATCCAGCAGGGCGTGGCGGTGGGCAGTGGGCCAGCGGGCTCCTGGGGGCTGGAGGTCCCTGTCATCTCTGTGTCCGCCCTTGGTCCGCTCGCGTCGTGTCCCGGCTGCCGTGACGTGCCCTCCGTGGCCTGGCGGCTTCTGGACTGCAGGGAGGGCTGCCCCCCCGCCCCTTGTGTAGGGCTGGGGTCGGGCGCGGGCTCCCTTGGTCGTGTGTCCGTGGCGTGTGGTCCTCTCGGTAGCGGATTGGCCGCTGACCCCGGGAGGGAGGCGGCGGATGAGCTGGACGTTTCGCCCGCCGTCTGGCGAGGGTCCGCTTGAAGCGCTGCTTGCCGCTCGCGCTCGGCCGGCGTGAGAATGGTCGGGGTGTGCGTCCGCTCGGTGCGGGGCCTCTTGGACCGGTGTCTGGGGTCGGAGGTCGATGATGTTCGCCGAGCGTGGGGGTCGCGGGGGCCCCCGTGGTCCCTGTCCATATCCTCATTGAAGACGACTCGTCGCGCTGCAGGGGGCGGCGTGCGGCTGCGGCGACGGGATCGGCCAGGGTGCCTCGTCTCTTGGCGCTGCTCCGGAGTGTCGCCTTGCACCCTCGAGGCGTGGGGACTGCCCGGGCTCCTCCCTGGGGCGAACGGCCGCAGGGGGCTGCTGTATGTGCCAGAGGGGGAACCCCTACCGGGTGGTGGACCCCGTGGGTGTTCCGGTGAGTTTCGGCGCGCCGCCTGCCTGGGGGGCTCCGGGACGTCTTGGGACCGCGGCCGCCGGTGGCCTGAGGCGTGTCCGTGGTAGCCCGGTGATCCAGGGGTGTCCCTGATATTATGGTCCTGCATGGCCATACGGATGCGCAGGGCAGCGCGCTGGTGCCACCGCCAGTGCAGTCCGTTCATTTCATCTGGGCTGTAGGCTCCCATATGCGCCATGAGCCGGGTGGCCACATAGCGCCATTGGCCGGGGTGGTCCATGGTGGCGGGGGGCTTGTGCCCTGTCCGATGACCAAACGTGACGTCTGCCATGGTGCGTGTTCCCTCCGCGAGGTGGCAGGACCGCGAAGAAAGTACCCATCGTATGCGGACCGCCAGTTCGAGCTGCTCCCCTGTGACAAGCCTGGGGATCCAGAAGCCTAGGTCTTGGGTTGCTTCTTGCTCCGCTTGTTCGCTGGGGTGGCTGGCGTCACCCCCCAAGCGTGCATAGTCCTGGTGTCCCCGCCCCCAGGGCGGGGCGGCCCCCGGCGGTGGGGCGACAGGCTCACTCGCGGTGATGGTGGTTGCTTCCACGCGCGTGCCCTCACCTGGGGCGTTGCGCTCGTCCGTAGTCCGGTATGCCGCGCCGCTCGCGGTCGCCTGCCCCTCGCCCGTAGTGGCAATCTGCCTCAGGGTGGTGCAGTCGCGCTGGAGGTGCGCTTGTCGTGGCACCGTGAGGGGCGTATCGTCCGCCTGGTCGCGTTGTGGCTCCGGGTGGACGCGTGGCGTCTCCGGTGCTGGGACCACCTGGGGGTCATCCCTGCAGGAGTCCATGAAAGCATCGAAGGAGTCGTCGTCGCGGTCGTGCCCGCTCGGTGACGTTCCTCCTTCGTCCGCGCGCTGGGGCGTGTCGGGCGTGGTTTCCCGGGCCCCTGACCCCGCGCTGGTTTCCAGTGGATCTCGTTGCAGCGCCTCCCCTGGCGTGCTCGCGCCTGCGCGGGTCGCCAGGTTCGCCCGGGGGGCAGCGCCCGCGTGATCCGCGGCCGAGGGCCGGTGGGGGCCGTCCGCACACCCGGTGTCCGGAGCTGGCCCCTCGGGTTCCGCGTCAGGCTGGCCATCTGCCAATGCCTCGTTGCCTCCGTGTGCCGTTTCGTTCGTCAGGTCGGTACTCCGCACCAATGGCTGGTCTGTTCCCCCGCCAGGTTCCCCCATTGGTGCTGGTGTCGGCGTTCGTTGCGGGGGTCTCTGCAGTCCTTCCGCGTCCACCGCGGGCGCGTCGCGCTGCGGTTGGGTCGGCGGTGTAGGCGGTTTGGCGCCATGGTCCGCCAGTGGCGGTGCCCCCCGGGCGTGGCCTCCCGCCACGGGTGGCGGCTCGGGTAGGCTCCCCGGGTCTGCGGGCTGCGGGGCGTCCGCCGGGGCGGCGGTGCGTGGCGGATCCGGGCCGGGGCCTGGGCCGTGGGCCTGGCTGCCGGGAGATGACGGTTCTGCCGGCCGTGCCAGCGGTCCGGTTGGTGGGGCGTGGTGCCGCTGGGGCACCGGCCCGCCGTGCGTTGTGGCCGGTAGGTCCTCCGTGCCGGACGTTGCCAAAGCCTGGGGGGTTAGGCCCCCGTCGGGGCCGTGGGTATGGGGGTGCCCAGCGTCGGAGGGCCGGGCGGCGGTGGCGTGGGTCGGGGTAGCGGTGTGTGTCCGTGTGGGGAGGTTGTCGGTCGGCGTGTACGTTGGGTCCGCTGCCGGCCGGTCAGGTGTGCCATGGTGCGGGCGGGGTTCCGGGTGGGCCTGTGTTGTTGCCGCTTGGCTGGCTGCCGGCTGTGGGCCGTGCGCAGGCGCGACGGGTGGTGTTAGGGGTTGCGGGCTCCCTGTGGGGCTCGGGGCCGGTACCCTGTGCGGGTGTGCGGTGCCGGGGGGCTGCCCGGGCTGGGTACCCACCGCCCTCGTATTCGTGGGGCCGGGTAGGGCTCCGCTCCTGGCAGGTGATGCTCGGTGTCCCCGGCTCCCTGTGGCCGTGTGGTGTTGTGTTCGTTGTCGTTGCGCCGCCCGTTTGGACGCACGCTCTTGTCGGGGGCTCTGTGGTGTGCCGGCCCTAGATGGTGCTGGATCGCCTGTAGTCCGCGTTGCGTCGGCGGCCTGTTGTTGGTGTGGTTCGGCGGCGGGTGTGGGGGGGGCGGAGTTGGATGGGTTGGGGGATGTGGAGGACGTCGCGGCCGACGTTTGGGCCGGTACGCTCGTGGCCCTAGTCGCTGTCGTGGCGCGGGATTGAGGCGGGGGCGTGGTGATGGTTGCGGTGGTTCTCCGGGGGGAGTAGGATGAGCCGTCGAGCCGGGTACCTCTGGCCATCATCCTGGCCACCGCTGCATTGCCGTATGTGCCCGGTTGTGGTGGCGGGACGTGCGGCTGCAGGGTGCGCTGTATCAGCGATTCGAGGCTGCGTGGAGGGGGGATGCCCCTCCACGTGAGGTAGGCCGCCATCAGCCTCTCGGTCGCCCCCGGGGTCATGGCCCCGCCGCGGTGAAAGAAGTCGCCCCACTCGGCGCCATGGGCGCCGCAGGCGACGCCCATCGCCCATTCCGCGTCCCCCACCAGCCAGCCGAAGGCGATCGGGAGGCGGATGGTGAGGGTGACGACGATGTTGCGGTAGTTGTTTTGGTTCGTGGGGCTGACGTAGCCCCAACTGTCGGGCAGGTTGCCAATGGGGGGCAGACTGCCCCGTGGCGCGTTGTTGTAGTCTTCGTGGTCGGGGACGTAAACCGTGGGGCCGGCGTCCGGGTCTGGCAGCGCCCAGGTTGGTGCGCGCCGGGGGGGGCGGGGGGGGGGGGTGTCGCTGGGTCCTCGTCGGTTAGGACGTCCAACCACTCGACGTCGGGGCTGTCCTCCCTCGCGCCGTCGTTCCAGACGTTCTGCCGGATCAGAGTCCACAGTGTCTGGAGTGTGAGGTCTTTGTCTTGCGTTTCGCGCGGCAGCAGAGACGTGCAGAGTCGGTGCGGTCGCCGGCAGAGTGGGCACGACCACAAGTTCGCGATGCACGGGCTGCAGAATGAGTGCAGCTGCTCAGTGCCGCCGCAGCCGAGGTCATGCCCGCGAAGGGGGTTGCCGTCGTCGTCGTTCACCTCCATGCAGACCCCGCATGGGTTCCCCGTCCGTGGATGCTGGGCTTCACCTTCGGGCATCCTGAGGAGAGGTGTCGTTCGCAAGACGTTCTGGCCACTACAGGGGAGGGGGCGCGCGCGCTCCGGGCGGTGCTATGGTAGGTGCCTGGCTGTTGCCGCGGGCCCGTGCGTGTGGCTAGTCGCTAGGTTGCGCATGTTGGTAGTGGATGAGGAGATTATAGTACGTGCGGCGGTCGTGGGATGTTTGTTGTGCTTCCTGTGTGTATACTTGGACGCGGTGCTGTAGCTGTGCGTCCGCCCTTTTGACGGCGGTGAGCTGCATGTGACGTATTGTGGCCCCGGGTTCTGGGGCGTGGTCGGCGACGACCCTGTAAAGCTGGAGTGGCACCGCTCCGCTGAGCACTGCCTCCTTGATTTCCGGCTGCCGCATCAGGCGTCGAAACCTCATTTGCCGGTGGCGTGGCCGGGCCCCATCCGGCATGTTGCGTGATGGTGTTCTCCGGTGCCCACGTGGCCAGGTGGTTATCCCCTCGGGCTAATGGGCAGCGTTTGAAGTGTTCGCATGTTTCTGGCTGTTGGAGATGGCAGGAGCATATGGTGTATTCCGGGGGTATGTCTATACCTCGCCGGGCATACCAGCGTGCCACCCTGTCTAGAAGGGGTAGCTGCTCGAGCAAGAGCTGGGCACGTCGTGTCTGCAGGTGCACCAGTATTGGGGATGGGTCAAGAGCCGAGAAGTACAATGCGGTGCGCATTTCGTGTTGGAGACGGCTCAAAAGGGCGCTGTCGGCTTGACTGCCCCGAATGTGCGCCATGGTGCGCATGGGTTGTGGGTAGTGGTATCCCCCCCCGTGTCGTTATAGATGCGAAGTAAGAAAAAGTCACTGCCATGTCTTTCTTGGAGGGCTTGATCCAGGCTAAGCCCCCCTTAAAACCCTTTGTTGATGCTAAGACAAACTTAAGTGTTTTTATCTCTCTTTTGTTGCCTAAAGTACACTTTCTCAAAGTAACTAGGGTTGTGACCCTAGCCCCCCCATGAAGTTCACCCCTACCACTCAACTGAGCGGAGGTACCTTCCTTCATGGAGGACATACCAAAATAAATCAGGCATTTCATGCTTGTTGGCCTTGGAGGTTAAGCCTAATGGTCTCCCACCCCAAGACCCCTATACTCAATTGTTTCTACCACTTATTGTGGTCCTACCTTGTAACTGTTTCTGAATTCAGTTGCTTGGCCAAGTCATTTTCTGTGTGGTCCTGACATCCATGCCCCTCAGTCCTAACCAGCACCATTTCACCCAAAAGAGTGCACATGAAGTGCCTATTGCAACCTCTGAGGCAAGAGTCAGACCAATTTTCATATAAAACCTTTTGTATTATCCATTTGTGATTGAATCTATGTGCATAAACCTGCTTTGTCTATCTGCAGCCCTTCTGTGTTACACTGGATTCCAAAACCAATCATTGATTCGATCCTCATCCTGTCCTTGCTCTACTTGCTGCTTTGTTTGGGTTTTTCAACTACAAAACCTGCAGGACTACATCAAAATATCTAGGGCATAATTCAAGGACATCTTTCTGGTAGCAGAGACAGTCCCTTGTGACCTTTTGAACCGACCCTGAGAAGAAGTGCAGAACAAAGGCTCAACAACAAGTTCATCATGTCCACGCCAAGCGTCAGGACCTGGCCTATCCGAACTGTCCAAGTACCGAGCTCCACATCATCTCAGTCGCGCATCTGGGTCCCAAGGAGATCCAGAACGCAGAAGGGCGGAAGAGAATAAAGGCCTTACAACCGAGGCCTTAGCAGCACACGGTGGAGACAGCTTCAGTCACCTCCACAGACGTGTGGCTGCTTCAGTATCAAGATCAAATTGTCCAGCTTCATCCTCAACTGCCATTGAAGGACCTGAGGAGTATGAGGAGCTGAAGCAGAAGATGGATGAGTACATCCTACATCAGGAGTACTACAAATCCATCCGTGGGGAAGATGGAGAGGAGCCACTAGCTGTACATGGATCCATACCACGTACAGACCTAGGGTCCTACGCGCACTCGGGTCCTCCGTCCACTGCATCCCTGCCAAGACGAACAAGACCTGAGTATCCAAGACCATGTTATCCAACCCCAAGGGATCCCGAAGTGGGCCCAACACGAGTCGAAGAACAACATCATCCAAGGCCAGCCTACGGAGCCCTGGATCACACGGCCGAGCTGTTGGCCAAACTCCTGTCTGGATCAGAAGATCCAGATGTGACGGCCCTATCGAAGGCCATTAAGGCAAAGCTGGGTATTGCAGAACCCTTACCAAAGCCAGAGTTGCCCTCTCTCTCTCCAGGGCTGAGTACCCTGGCCGAAGATCTCAAGAGATCAAGGGTCTCAAGGCTGTTGCCTAAGGTCACCTGCCCCAGCCCCTTTCACCCCCGTGCCAGGAATGTGCCTATGGCTGATCTACAGGACGTGCCTGTCCCAGAGAGTGAGAGAAGAGGGCTGTCAGCCCTGGCCCCTCTTGCCGGCGTGTCGCCTTCAGGCCTAACTCCGGGGGGTGGGAAGACGGGCAGACCAATTGCCCAGGCGAACATCCAGCTGGAACTGCCAGAGTTCGACCCCAAAAATCTGCCTGAATGGGCAGAAGAATTTGCAGAGTTCCTTTTGCTCACTGGCCAATCCCATGTGGATGTGGCCACCAAATGTTCACTGCTAAAACGCTCATGCAAAAAGAAATTTTTGCAAAAACAGGTCAAACAGATTGTGAAAACCTGTTCTACCTGGGCAGAGGTACTCCTGAGGTTAGAGAAAACATTCCCAGTCTATGAGACTGACCTCAGCGTACGCACACAGATCGAGGAGCTACCTATGCTCCCGGAGTTTCCATCCGCTGCGCGAATTTCTGAGTATGTGTGCGACTTGGAGTACTTATTTTCGAGGATGAACGTGGGCTCCTACGGAGCCACTGAGCCCCACCTGTGGCTCATGAGTAAGATCCCCCAGCGTAAGTGGGATGGTTGCCGCTCCACCTCTGAGAGGAAGAGCAGGACCCACTCGTACAATGCACTGGTGGATCTCTTGATTGAGCTAGCTCTTGAGAGAGAGAATGACTCCCACATGGAGAAATTCCTCAAGAAGCATTTGGGACGAGGTGGTACCCCTACCCCCGAACGTGGCGAAGGGAAGGAGCATAAAAATCCCACTAACACCAACCAGGGAGGTGGTAAAGGGAGGGGCAACCTACGTGCCATGAACGAGGTTCAACCTGATGCAGGCACACCCCCCCTGTTCTACTGCCGACCTGTCAATGACAAAGGGGGACCTTGTCATGCCTCTGACTGCGATCTCCGCAGTGGCTGCATGCTGCAGATGAAACGTCAGCAGCACACCAAAGATGGGAAACAGGTGACCCATCAGGACCATTTCAGGTGTACCATCACCTGTGGTTACTGTGGCAAACGTCGTCACTACGAGGACGAATGCCACATCAAGAAACGCGAGAGTGACAAACTCAAGCGTCAGGAGGCGGAGCGTCAGAAGACCCAGACGCCCGCCAGAAATCCCCCGAATGGGGATAAAGGTAAAGGAGGTGGCAAGGGGGGTGGCAAAACTGGACCCCCTAACCCCCAGAGGCGCTCATCAGCGCCCGTTGCTACACCTACTCCTGCTGCTACACCCGCTCCTGCCGTAGGTGTCCCCCAGAAGCGCCCCAAAGGGGGTAACGCTACCCCTGAGGGGAATAATTCTAAGAAGAGGCGCTTGGCCTGGATGGCCAAGTCCCTCATGGCTGCAGGGGTGGATGTGAAATTCCCTGATGAGGAATAGGGGGGCGGCTCCGAAGAGGAGGACTTGGTTTTCTGGATCCTCGTGAAAATCGGGGATCGGGTTTTTCGAGCAGTGCTTGATACCGGTGCATCACTTTCCATAGTGGCCCGGCGCCTGCTTAAAACTTTCAGGAAAACTAAGACCGTGGCCATAAGAGTAGGGGATGGGCGTACCATCCATTCCTTTGGGGGGGGTCGATGTGACCATATGTCTGGGCGACGAAACCGTGACCCAACACTGCAGAGTGTTGGACACTGACGCCTTTGACATCGTCATTGGCACCGACTTTCTAAGAAGAAACCCCCAGGTAAAAATGCTGTCCCTACAGCGTCCTTACTCTTTGCACTGCGACTTTGGCAGTGGCCTATTCTCCGTTCCTTTGGAGCTGTCAGGACGAAAAGAGACTGGGCTGCGCTACGCAGCCAAGACGAACTATCGTACTGAAAACTACCAACTGGCCCGTCATGTTCTCGAAAATGGACTGGCGGCCCTTCAGGTAAACCTGGATGAGATCCAGGTGGAATTATCTGCGAGCCAACAACAGCACATCATGCAGTTGTACTGCTCGAAACAAATGAACAATGCTTTCCGTTTCTTCTGGAAAGCAATGGGCCTAGCGTATGCTAACCCTCCCTTCTCCCTGCTCGCGAAGGTTCTAACCAAGATCGCTTATGAGGGAGGAAGGGTTGTTATGTGCACCCCTGACTGGGGTTGCTCTGGTGAACATGCTTACTGGCGCCGTATGCTTGACCGAATGACCGTGGGAAGAGTGCAACTCCCCGACGGCCCCATCTATGTGCCTGAGGACTCAGACACAGCTATGCAGGCCCCTGAGTGGGCCAGTTTCCTGTCCATCATCGATGGATCTCTCAATCCTGTACCCCTGTGTGACCTGGACCAGGTGCTACTAAAAGAGGTCATGGCCGAAAATCGTGGCCTGACCCTTTATGATCTCAAAAATCGATCTCCTGAGCACCTATCTGCCACACTTACAGGGTGTGAGTCTCCTGATGACTATCTGGAACCTGCAGCTGTAAAAGAGGATGCTGACGACCAACTGTCTGAGATCGCCAGCACTATTCCCTCTGTTGATCCCAGCTGTGTTGACCTAAAACATAGTGCTTTCCTGGCCCAGCTGTTGCTAGAGGAGGTAGATCTAGAGTCAACCTCTGAACCCGCTTCCTCTGTTGGGAAACCAGTGCTACACATGCAGCCTGTGCACACAGGTGGACCCGTGGCCCGGAGTGCTGATGCCCTGGCACGGCCTGCTGCTAATAACATGCCATTGTCTGGGCATGACACTCAAGAACTCCGACGGCTGTTGTACCTGAAGGCCGAAGGTATTGAGCGCCAAGAGCGGCTGCAATACCTCAGACAGACCTGGAAATACTCCATCTGGTCTGAGGAGGACGACGAGTCCTATACGCTGCCTGATCCTGAAATACCTCTAGTGTATTCTCTACACTATGGGCAGCAATGTCCCCCTGAGTGGGACGATGGTACTGTACCTGCCGAAACTGCTGATCGGCATAAAAAGAAAGAACATGCAAAAAGCAACCTCCATGCTGAGGAGGATTTCCTTCAGAAACTCGAGAGTCTTAACCTTGACCCCCGCCTGAAGAAACTGCTGATGACCTATGAGGAGGTGTTCGGCGCCTTGCCGCCTCCCCTTTCTTGTAAAAAACTGGTCCAGATGGACTTGAAATTGAAACCAGAATTCGAAAAGACGCGAGTGAGGCGTCGTCCCTATCCCGCTCCACAGGAACAGGTTGAAGAAATCGAGCGCCGGATACAAGAATGCATTGATGCTGGCCTCGTTAAAGAGTATAAACACGGGGACTATCCCCATCACTGCAGTCCCTGTTTCCTTGTTGCTAAACCAGGGTCGACTGCCCTACGTCTTGTCGTAGACTATGGTGAGGTCAACAAGAAAACCCAGAACCACTCACGGAGTATTCCTAACATGGAAAACACCCTGGAGCGTATTGCCAAATGCAGGTATAAGACCAAAATGGACAAACGCTCTGGTTTCTGGCAGGTTGACCTAACCGCCGCAGCTCAGGAGCTGCTTGCCTTTATAACCCCTAAGGGTCGTGTCTTCAAGTGGAAGGTTATGCCTTTCGGGGTGGCTAATGCCCCAGCGCTCTTCCAGGAGCTTATGAACAAAATTTTGTACATACTGAGGCGCAGGCCTCTAGTACAAGAATTGATTTCTCGGGTTGCAGAAATGGAGGCTCACATCGACGACGTGAGTTTGGGTACTAATACCAAAGAGGACCATGTCCTTCTCCTCCGTGAATTTTTCACTGTCTGTCAAGAAAACCATCTCCGAATCAAACTCGAAAAATGTGAGTTTATGAAAGAGGAGATGGAGTATTTGGGTTTCGACGTGGGGTATGGCTGGTGGAAACCAGCCGCGTCTAAGATGCAGCCCCTACAGGACATGCAGATTCGCGATGACCCTAAGAAGGGTCTACACGATGTGAGGATTTTTGTGGGCGCCTGTAATTTCTATCGGCGTCACATCCACAATTTTACTTACTCCTCTGCACCCCACACTGACCTGATCAAGAAAACTACTCCCTGGAGGTGGACCTCCAGAGAGGAAGAGTGTTTCCAGGAGTTGAAGAAGAAGATTGCCTCCTCCAACTGCCTGGGAGTGCCCCGCCCTGAGGGCGAGATAGTCCTGATCACTAATGCCAGTGATGTAGGGGGGGGAGGTACGATCTACCAATGGCAGGAGCTTAACCCCGCTGAAGTAACCCACTGCCATTATCGTACTACTGGACTGAACCGTGATGGTTCATTGAAACATGACTATCCTACCAGTGAGTGGCGACTGGTACCACTGGGACACTGGAATTGTAAACGGAACCAAGCGCGTTCCAACTACAGCACCTATGACCAGGAACTCCTGGCCGGTATGTTGGTGCTATCGTCACAATCCCGACTCCTGGGATCTAACCCTATTGTCTGGCTGTGTGACCAGGAGCCTGTGAAGTCTTTTCAGAAGGGCCCACCACCGGAAAAAGCAAAGCTAAAACGGTGGTGGACTTACCTGAGCCAGTTCAGGCTGACAGTGCATCATATCCCCGGGATTAAGAATGAACTGTCTGACTATATATCGCGCAACAACTTCGATGCGCTTATTGGTGAGAGCTCTGAGGCGCTCGCCAAAGAGGCTTTCCAGCGTATGGATGTCCAGCTTGACCTGTCCATGCGCACTGCTGGAATCCTGGAGGGTTGGAGTCTAACCGACTGTCACCGACTATCAGTCAGAGTATGAAGAAATTCTCCAAACCCTCAGCACTGGTCTCGAACCCCGTGTCATTGACGGGCACCAGTGGTATAAAAACAATCAGTACCTCTTCTATGAGGACCGAATTGTGGTGCCTGAGGCACGACTGGATGGGTGCCTACAGTGGTCCCATCTCAGTTCTGGTCACACTGGCGCTAATCGCTCAGTGGACTTCTTCCGTGAGTGTTTCTACTCTAGTCTAACCCTGACTGAACTGAGGTCGCGTATGCAGACCATTGTGGATGCTTGTGGCTGTCATGCCAGCAAGCAGAGCGACAGTAGGGATAGAGGTCTGATCTCCAGCTTACCCATACCCTATTGTGCTATCTCTCCTCTCTACGTGGATTACATCCACGGCCTACCACGCTTTGGCGGCTATGATAGTTGCCTCGTGGTCACCTGTGGTCTATCTCGCTTCACCCGTGTGTTCCCTTGCAATAAGAAAATCACAGGTGAGCAGACTGTAAAAATGTTGGTCGAACAATGGTTCGAACCCTATGGAGCACCTAAACAGGTGCACTCTGATGAAGATGTACGCATCCGCAGTGACACTGGGTGGTACAAACGAGTGCTAAATGCCCTCAACGTGGAGGTAACCACAGGTGTGCCCTATACTCACACGTCTAACCCTCTCTGTGAGGGACAGAACCGTGTGGTGGAGCAAAACTTAAGAATCCTGATGAAACAGGAGCGCACCAAGGACTGGGTACGCCTAGTGCCCTGGGCAGTTCTGTCCATGAACTCACAGCGGAGCTCTTCTACGGGTTTCAACCCCCACGAACTGTTCCATGGAGGACGACCTGCATGGTTCTTCAAAACCCCTTTCCCTGAGGACTTCAAGAGCCCTGTGGGAGATTGGCTGGAACACAAGCAGTCTCTGGCTAACCAGGCTGGTAGTAACCTGAGGCACATTCGTGACCGTGAACAGAGCCGACGGAACCGCCTACGGCGACCTGCCGGCTTCAAGGTTGGTGACCTTGTTTTGGTACACCATTCACGCCTGCCCTCCTGGCCACGTAACTGCCTACAGGACCCTTACTTTGGACCCTATCGTATCATCAGGATAGATGGATCCAGGATCCATGTCAGGTGCAGTCCAGGTCTAGGTGGTGAACTGCTGTGTGCACCTAAGCAGTTGAGGCACTATCACTCCCCTGACGACTTGTCTTGGGATGAGTGGCGCCTCAGCGACAGTGAGATTGAACGTATAGACCTAGAGAACGCTGCCAGTCCAGAGGAGGCAGACGAACTCGAAGAGATGACTGCCGATGAGATGGCAGTCGATGGTTATTACGTGGTTGCAGGTATTGCTCGCCACGAGTATAAACAGGGCTGGAAATTCCTTACCCTGTGGGATGGCTATGGGTTGTCTGAGGCGACCTGGGAACCTATGTCAGCCTTCATACAACCAGATGGGAGTATCAACCCCATCTTCCGCACTTACCTCGTTGAGAACAACGAGGGGCAGCTCCTAACCCGTGCTGAGACTATGTCCCAGCGTAAAAGGAAAAACTAATTTCCCTGTGTCAGTCTACTGACAGGTGCAGTGAGCACTCTTCTGCAGACGTGCCTGTGTATGGGTGTAAGAGCAGTTGTCACAGTTGCCCCGCATTGCATCGCAGGACAGGACCGTTAGCCCCCCGTGACAACCACTCCCTGGCCGAAGGCCATTGGTTTCTCACAGACTACTGCTTACTGAGCACTGCACTGACCCTGTCTGTGCCCTGCAGACCCATGCCTATGGTTTCCAGCGTGGACCAGGTGGCCGCTTATCATGATTGCAGCCACCCAGCGAGTGTGTGCCTTGTTGACCATGTGTTGCATGGGTACTGCCCTAATGTAATGACCTTGGAGAGCCAACGAAGAACGGTGGCTTACTACACCAGGGGGGAATGACAAGCAAGGTGTTATGAGGCAAGGTGTGTCTTCCCTCCTTGGGGACAAGCGAGCCCACAGTTAGGACCCCTGACTGGTCCAGACCCATGGGGTTCTAACCTTCCTAACAGGGTTTACCATACCCCTAAGTGTGCTACGTATGTCTGTATGTGTCTCACTTCTCTCCCCAGCGTGGCTCCCGGAGACCGGGCTTCGCTGACGTCGGACCGAAGGTCCTAATCAGGTACTATTACCACTCCTATGGCGCCCAATTTCTGTGCTGGCGCCTATCCTTGGGGTAAGACGGCAAAAGCCCTACCTACTAAGAGGGGAGGGGTGGCCAAGTGTGCTAAGGGCATACAAAACGCCCATTTTTGCTACAGGCCAAAAGCTAACGCACTCCCCTGCCCACGAGGAAAAGCACGCGGGACAGGAGACACCACTACACTACACTCACTAACGCCAGCACCGGCCTTCGAAGGCAGGGTGAGCACTCATCACTTGCACTCAACACCTGCCAGGCCTGCTGACGCTAACCCCTACACACGCTACTGGGTGCTGCTGTCGAAGTTCACTCAGGCCCTAATGGCCCTCCTGTGAAGAAGACAAGAGAACACAGCGCTCCTAAGCAGCTGTGGCCTAACAGGGGACGCCACAACGCGTTTCCCCTGCTAGGGCTTGGGAGGAAGGGGCGCTCTCGTTGCGTGCACAGCGCAGATGTCGTTGAGGTCGAACTGCCCTCGCCAGTACTGGCCGAGGCACAGTGATTTGATTTGTGATCAGCGCCCCTGTTTTGCTGGGGCAGAAAAATGGTAGCCGCCGAAGGCAGCTGCTGCGTGCACCAATCACCCTTAGCATCTCCCACCTGTACAACAGAGGCAAATGAAGGGGCGTTGGCGGCGGAGGAACCAAGCCACACTCCCCGTATTATACGGTTCTCAGTGTGACCTATAATACACTGTCCGCAAACACGCTGAAGATTCAGCTACCCCTGTCAAGCAAGCAAGCTTTAAGAAACTCCTCGGGTTCTCTTAAAGAACGTACCGAGGAGCCTCTGGGTAACCTAAACAAGGTTTACCGTGCGCAATTCGCGTGGCCTACCCTTTAATGCATCATGTGCACGCAGGGAAGGGAGGCTGAACCACTGACTCAACCAGGAGGTGAGCTCCTCCTGGGCTAACCTACCTTACTCACCACGCATCGTGTGAATGCCGAATTGAAACGAACACAAAACAAACCTAAGCGTTTTAAGCAACTCAACTTTAACGCCACGGCCGCACACGAACAAACGCTTTCTGTACTTACCTGTGAAGAAGAAAACAAGGGTGAATTTCGGATACAGGTAAAGCGTCACAGCGTGTGGATGCCTCGATTAGGCACATGCATCGCGAGCACAGCGCATATTCTAACCCTACGTGCGCGCTGCGCGCTCCATTCGCATCACATACCTTTCATTCCTGCTTTTACCTGCGCAGAGCAAGAGAGAAGAACACCCGACCCCCCAACGAGCACAGCGTTGACAACCCTAACGTTTTGACGAAACAACCAACACGAACGCAATGCGTGAGTGTGAGGTGACACTGACATACCTGAGAGATGGGTTGTTGACCTGCTCTCTGGTGTGGGCTGAATTTGAATACTTGACTCTGAAGTTTATAAAAATTTTGATGCAACTGTGCAAAAATTTTCTTTAAAACTTTAAAAACTACGGCTCATACCTTCTTTCTCAAAAGCCGTTTACTCTTGCGCAACCCTCTTCTTGGAGTCCGCTTCCTTTGCGCTTGTCTGCGACTTTAAGTTATGTGTAAAAATGACGATTTCCCGCGTGGTTTCGTCGATTTTTAACGATTTCACTTGCTAAATCGCAACCCCTTCCGCTAAACCGCAGGAATCACTCCCTGCCGGTTCCATTTTCTATTTTTTCGAGCTCCTGGGGGTTTGTGTCCTCCATTGGGAGTATTGCTCCGCCCTGGCCCTTGGTCAGGACGTATACTGAAACGCTGTTTATACGGCGATAGCCGTCCGCATTAGAGCGTTCGACTGTACCCTAGTGGGCAAGCACATTGACTCTAGGGAGGGAGTCCTGGGTTCAATTCCCAGTACCCCCAAACTTTTTCCAAAAGTTTTCGTCGCACGCCGGCGACTTTTGAGGAATGCCCCATCGAAGGGACATCATTCACGGTACATTACACTGTTTTTCAAGGGTACCTACAGTGCGATAGGCTTCTATGAAGTGATGAGGATGTTTTTGGTAAGTTTAATGCATTTTTTGGAGGTAATTTTGGGAACATTTGAGCCTTTTTCCTTGGTCCTACTAGCTTCATGAACTAGTACTCCAGGTGGGAGTAAGAAAAAGTCACTGCCATGTCTTTCTAGGAGGGCTTTGAAAGTGCTGCCCTAGGTCGTGGATGGTGCCGGAGGGCTCAGGGCCGGCAAGACCGGGGGGGCAGGCACGCGAGGAGTCGACCTGAACGCTGCTGTTGGGGGCAGAACCGGATACACGGACACCAACGGAGGCAAGAGCGGCGACAACGGAGGCAAGATCCATGCTGATTGTTATCCGGCAAAATATCCCAGTCTATGAAGAAAATTGATGCGGATGATCCTAAGTACATCTGAGTGTCCATATCTGTCTGAAAAGATTTATAAAAATCCGATTGTGAAAAAATATTTGGCTGATCTGGCTTCGGGCGCGCATCAGCGGCAATTGGCGATTCCGGGTAAATGATCGGAACGCGACGGATTTACGATGAATGGACCGCGGAATCAGATCCGGCACATCAGAGATATATAGGTCTGATCCTGAGACTGAGCTGCGGGGCGGCGATTCCGCCGAAGCAGAGAAAATGACCAAAATGTAGCCAATCTGGGGCAGATCTGCTAAAATCTTAGCAGATGGGGGTTAGCCGCACTTACACTCCCCCTCCAAAAACACACTGGGGTGTGTCGCTACGTCAACGAAGAACGTAGTGCGGGTAAGTCCCAGAAAAAAATAGAAATGTAGCCTCGATGGGGCGAAATCTGCTTGATCTGACCTGATTTGGGCTGAATTGGCACTGAATCAGGATGGATGAACCTGAAATGAGACAGAATGAGGAGTGACGAACAGTCCTCCGTGCAGTAAAACATTAGGTTAAGGGCTAAAAGGCATGTAAACGTATCGAGAATCGATACCAAACCATGCCCTGGTTGAGAATGAAGTAGATTATTGGTGGATTGAGTGGGAAAATCAAGAAATGGAGTGACATCTCAGCGCTCTGGCACAGTTTAGCTGTCGCGGGCACGCTACGGTGTCCTCCACGTACTCTACATCGTGTTACTCCCGCTTTTCTCGTTCTGAAAAGTGCAGCATGTGCTTCAGATTTGGCGCATCTGGTGGATGATCACAAGATTCAGCAAGATTGACAATCAATTTGAGCAGAGATGAAGGAGATGAAACAATCACAGAGAGGGAAAACAAATACAGATGTAGTCTGTAGGCCCTAAGTGAACCACAGATGGTAGGGATGTTTTTCTGTTCACTTATCTGTACACAGATCTTCGAGGAATGAGAGGAGATGACAAGGAAATCAACCTAAACAGTCCTAAAATGAGGCAAATTCCCTAAGATGAAGGTGAAATGAAGCGGAATGTCTAGAACTGAAACTACTAACAAAGGTGTAACGAAGGTGTTTAGACTAGAGTTAATATATATTGTCGTTTATTCAGCTCAATTGTGCTTTCCGGCAAGTTGGTTCCCGAGCATCCAACAGATTCCACAAAAATGTGGATCATGTGATGATGCATCATGATGGGACATGATGGCCCTGGATCCTTGGCATGTAACACGCCGAAGGTTCGCTGAAGGCGCTTTACTGACGATATATAACTGAAAGACACCGAATGGTCCTTTATTTACAGTGGCGGCGGTGTCAATCGACTTGGACAAGGCCCATCTTTCGATTGAGTCCCACAAGACACTTGGATTCACCATTTTCGACAGTTTCAGGTCGGATTGAGCTCACATTGGCGTGTGCCAAAAATACAACGAAGCTTACGGAAGCTCTGAGGTCCGAGAGGTTGCTGTTAGAAGTCCCTGGAGCTCCTGTATGAAGGTTGTCTGAACAATTGACGTCGGGGTTTTGTGCAACAGTGGCAGAATGATGGACAAACCTGAGGAATTCAAGGTAAATTCAAGGAATCTGGATCTGAATCTGGACTTTGGCTTCAGCATCACGGCAAATGAAGGTAAGATCTGAGTTCCTCGCGTCGCTACTGGTGCGGCGAGAACTACAGGGGGTGCCTGTAGGGATGAATGTCGCTGGCCAGCGTTTTTACTATGTACATTTGCTTCCATCTGCACGAGTAGCCAAATTCCAAAGATGCACAGACCTACAGAGACAAGATTACCCCGAATCTGCCTGAATTAAGCCTGAGTTTGGTTTTTTCTGGACACGGCAGCACACTCCGTGGCTTTCGGCAGCGTATCTGCGCCTTGTCTGCCGAACGGAGACCAAAGAAAAGTTGATTGACGTCAAATTATCAAACATTCGCAGTTCTCCACATCATTTCGAAATCAGGCAGAATGAACAGTGGATTGAGCAGAATGTGGTTTATACGACATGATGTGGTTTTTTCAAGTCGTCAGAACACTCACATTGGAATAGGTGGTCGACGGGGCGAGGCTGGAGCTTTTGTAGGAGTTGGACATGCAAGGGTTTCGAACCTACACCCTTGAGCCCTAGCGACGAGTGCCATGACGCCCTGGACTAGACGACTGTTACCCAGATTAGGGCGTCGGCGACTCAAGTCACGACGGATCTCCCTCAATTCGGCCAAGCACGAATACATGTGACCACCAACCTGTCTGGTGGGGCCCTCGTACGGCTTGGGCGCTGTAGATCAGCGGCCGAACTCGAAGCTTGGTCCTCATTTGGTTCCTGGGCTGGCCTGACCGCAGGAGGGGGGATCGACGGATCAGCCCTGGAATGTGGCTGCTGAGGGCCGTAAAAGGCTGGATCTCGATTCACCACAGGTCTTTTTCCGTCGCTCTCCACCTGTCTGTCTGGTTTCGACAGACAGTCTGTCAGGAGTACGCCAATTTCGGGGTGCTTCTTGAGGAAGTCGATGAACCCCTTGGTGTACCCATGGACAAAAGAATGGGCTGGTTCCCAGTTGTTGTGACTGGAATCAAAGCCCCTCCACTCACATAGAAATTCCCATTCGCCCTTTTCGTCACGTCTTGCTTCTAAAATCCTCTTGAGTTCGTACTTCCCCCCTTCGATGACCCGATCGGACAAAAATTTCGAAGTCCAAAAAAGGGGTTTAACCCGATCCTTGGGGGAGGGGATCTCTCTCTTGAGGCGATCGCCCGAAACTTCAGTTTCCCTGCTGACATCCACAAGAATCCTCCATCTGTTCTCACCTAGACGCGCT
The DNA here is from genome assembly GCA_964036045.1 of Eutreptiella sp. 'Long Island Sound 2002'. NCBI lineage: Eukaryota > Euglenozoa > Euglenophyceae > Eutreptiales > Eutreptiaceae > Eutreptiella > Eutreptiella sp. 'Long Island Sound 2002'. The sequence continues at coordinate 49,268,024 of OZ038386.1, forward strand.
GTAACAGCGAATGGCCCCTCCCACAAGGGAAGAAGCTTATCATCTCCGTCCAGGGTGGTTTCGGATTTTCGAAGCCAAACTCGATCATCGACTTCAAAATTGTGGGGGTTTTTTCGGCCTTGATTCTGGACCCAAAGCCAGTCAGCTTGATGCTTATCGATTAATTTCGACACAGTTTTTTCTGCTCGTTGGATTTCGTCCAAAAACAACGAAGCATCTTTACAAGGGCGAGGATTATTCAACGGCATGTTCCACCAACACTTCTTTCGTCCAAAGACAGTTTCATTTGGAGAAAGGCCATGGTACAAGGGCGTGTTGTGGTAACGGCGCAGCAATGCGAAGAGAACTTCAAGCCAATGGAAGTCTTTCTCACTGGCGAGCTCCTTACGAAGCATATTTATTATAGAGCGGCCAGCTCTTTCGCCAGGCAGCGCTCGATGTGAGTGGATTTCACATCTGAGGTGGTGGATTCCAAGGCGAGCACATAATTCTCTCCACCATTCGGAGGTGTACTCTTTGCCTGAGTCCGTAACCACCTCGGATGGGACGTCCCAACCTCCCATCCAGGTCTGCGCGCACCATTTGACGGCAGCCTTGCCAGTCATCGACTCGATGTTACAAGGCAACACCTGAATGTAGCCGGAATGACGGCACTGAATAAGGAGCACACCATTGACTTTTTTATTCGTCCAATGGCACTCTTCGTCGTCGAGTTCACCAAGATAGAAAAAATCACTGGTGACTCTGTTAAAGAGGCGCTCCGGAATAGGATGTGGCCTCAGATGGCCGTGCTTCTTCACGCTGGGTGGCGTCGCGACAGCACATTGGGCACATCCGGCGGCTACTTTCATACAATGAGTATATAGCCTTGAGCCAAACAACCTATGTTTAATCATCGACCATAATCTACGGCCATGTGCGTGGGGGGACTCCCATTTGTGCCACCAGTTTAACACTCGGGGGGCCAGGGCGTCTGGTACGCACAATTTACCCTCCATCCACAGCTTCCCCCCATCCAACGAATATTCCGCATAAATTCCATCTTTGTGAGCATCTTTGGATTTGAGATTCTCAAAGACCTCTTTAAACATGGAATCATGCAGATAATCGTTCGTCCAGTCACGGATGATAAGGGAATCTTTCGGCAGGGGTGGAGTTTTGGCCGGATCTCGACGCTTAATGCCCTGAATCAACTGAAATCCACTTACAGGTCGGGTATACTCAAACCGTTTCACACTCCCTGAGGAGGGATCGGTGACTTTCTCCACGACTTTCAGTGATTTGGTGACGATCTCATGGGCATGCGCCGGATCTGAGAAGGCCGTGATGTCGTGACACGGTAATGCATGCTGTTTAACAGCGCACTGCATGCATTCACGTCGAATGAGCTTTTTTTCTTCTTGATCCCACTCGATTACGACGTGGCGGTCCTGCTCCGTACCATGGATGTTGGTACTTTGCAGCCCCTCTGAAGCGGGGTAAGCCCATCGGCTCAGAGCATCCGCTACCGTGTTGTGTTTTCCAGGCAAATACGACACATGGAGGTCAAACAAACTGAGAAATTCATGCCATCTGGCCCGTCGACCAGCTGGGCTCGCGACAGTATCAATGTGTTCGGTGGCCCAATACTCCAGAGATCGATGATCCGTCAGGACCTCGACTCGATTGGTGCCAACCAACGATTGGTACTTTTTCAGAGCGCAGATTATGGCGTAGGTTTCTTGCTCACGCGGCGACCATTGCATTTGGCGTGGGGCTAGCTTCCGAGACCAAAATGCAAGAGGGTAATGATCACCTGTGGCTTCATCAACCTGTTCAAGGACAGCTCCGATCGCGTACCTAGAAGCGTCGGTTCTTATGTAGAAGGGTCGATCGAATTTCGGCACATGCAACGTGGCGACTTCGCAGAGGGCCGCCTTCAAGTGATGGAAGGCCTCCTCGCACTCGTCAGTCCACTTGACACGAACCTTTGAACCTGCCTTGCCCGCATCTCTCCCTACCTTCAATAATTCAGTGAGGGGGGCAGCAAATTTGGCATAATTCGTCACAAAAGTGTGGTAAAAATTGCAACAACCCAGGAATCCTCTCAATTCCGTGATTGTCTCAAGGCGCTTCCACTTCTGAATAGCGACGAGCTTCCCTGGACTGGGTCGTCGGGTGCCATTCTCAAGGAGAGAACCACAAAATTCGACTGATTTTAAAAATAGTTTTCCCTTCTTTGGCCCACAAATCAGCTGATTGGCATCAAGAATGTCCAAAACTTGGTTCAGCTGCTTTTCATGTAGGGCCACCAGCTCGGCTTCGGTCAGTCCCTCCCCCTCAGTCGCGATGATTATGTCATCTATGTACACACTCACGAAGGCACGAAGCTCAGGATGAGCTGTAAAAAGCACATCCTCCATCATTCTTTGAAAAAACGAAGGGGCGTTCTTCAGGCCCATGGGCATGACCGTCCACTGGACTGGGCCACATGGCGTGCACATACAGGTGAGAGGTCGGCTGTCCTTCCTCAACGGCATTTGGTGAAAGCCGTGACGGAGATCCAGCACAGAAAACAAACGACCTCTTGCCCTCTTGGCGATTTCCTCCTCAATGAGGGGCAGGGGGTGTGAATCCGCCTTGGTTTCGGCGTTGAGGTTGCGAAAATCAACAACCATTCGCCAACCATCAATAGGGTTCTGGTCTGCAGGCGGCGGCTTCGGGACTGTGAAGGGTGCACAGCACCACTCGCTGGTCATACAACCCTCAAGCCAACCAAATTCCCTGAGATTTCTCTCGATTATTTTTCTGAGTATCTCATGTTTCTGTCCATGGTTCTCATAAGGACGCTGTTTCTTCGCCTTGTACCCTTCACGAAGCTCGATGAAGGCTTCACCGAACTGCCCACGGACAGGGGGGTCTTTGATCAACTTCCCCGAAAGGGTTGTGTCCTTCCGTTCCTCAAAAATCTTGTCTCTTTTCTTGGAACACAACTCAGTGTCCACCTGATCGCCAGGAATTACTGTCGAAAAAACTTTGGCGATTTCTTCGGCCTTGGCAGGAAGAATCTTCTTACGGATGTCCCTAAAAAGGTCCGTATCAACTGCCTCTTGAAGATAGGTGGGGCGAGTGTCGACATTCCAGAGATTCTCTTCGTGATCCAGCTCCTCGAAAGGATCTATGAAAGCTTCCACACGGGGTTTTTCATAAAAAACTCTGAATCTGCGGCGCGAAGAAAATTTTTTTGTCGTCCGTGCGCCGTAGATTCTTTTGGATGTAGATCGTATTGGGGAAGAGGGAGACGAGGCGGATCCATTTGACGTTGGATCACCTTGGGCATCTGACGGACAAAAATCAGAAAAAATAGATTCATCATCAGTACCACGCTCAACCTCAGATTCAGACCCAACACAGGAATCAGTACTGGAATCAGCAGAATCAGAGTCAGAAAGCTTTCCATCCACCAGGAATGCAAGCGAACTCCAGGACCGCTGTGGCAGGGGACCTGTGTCGCCCCTGGCATACAGCTTAATCTTCCTGGGAAGTTCGATGTAATCTACACAAATGTCTTGCAATTCCTGAAACCAAGGCTTGTCGTCCCACAAGGGCACAACTAAAATCGCCTGGGTTTTATCTTGCTTGATTTTGTGGATGACCTGCTGGATTAAGTGAAACGGAGGATTAATCCATAACTTCTTGTCCCATTTATGGGTCCAAGCGTCGCGAAAGTGCTTGTCAAAGCGCTTGTTCTCGCGGTTAGCAAAGGCATCATACTGTGGCCAAAAGGAATGGTGTTCATAAAAATATTCACAAATTGTATCGCGCCATTTGTCGACAACTCTGTAGGATGAAGAGTGCCAGCGCGAAGGGCGTCGTGGCTGGGAGTCCCTACGAAGACATTCTAACTCTCGGGAGTAGTCGGCACTCCCATTCACCTCTGCAATGGTGACATCTTCGCCAAACTTTGGTGTAACCTTTTGCTTCAAAAATTCTTCTGCACTTTTAAACCCTGCGTGCAAAAAACGAAATTCAGGACGCTCCAAGGGACCTGACTCCAGCAAAAAACAACGCTGATGACCTACGGGCGCCACCCTGTTCTTGCGAAGCCAAGGATGGCCCAAGTAAAGGTCATACTTTATGTCGGCACGATAGAAGTAGTCATCCTTAAGGGTAACTTCCTCCACATTGTTATCTTCCCAAAGGTCTTGAGCGACCAAATGAGTTGATATATAACAACCGCGTTGCCCACCTGCGAGAGAATGTCCAGAAACTCCCTCGAGGGTAACAGGATGAGGCGAATCAAACACGCAGTCGTCAGGCAACAAAGAATTGGATTGGAGATTTACCTCCGATCCATTGTCACACAAACAAGTGGCGAGGTGGAAATTGCCCTTGCAATCAGAGACCCACAGCTTTGTGACAAACTGACGGGCCCTGTGCTTGGACTGTACACCAACCTCGTCCACTACAACAGAAGGATCCGCTGCCGGATCCAGGGGAGAGGAGACAAGCGACCCTACATCAAGTAGTGGTCGAGAAGGAATCTGGGGATCATGCCTGAAATCGCCTGGGGAGGGGCGATTTTCGTGGCTCCCCTAGGCGTTCTGACCTCCAGTGGCTGCGTTAACATTGTGGACACACCCTGATTCGTCGACCCACTCATCTTGGAGCGGATCATCTGCTGGATTCAAGGCATTTTCAACGTAATCTCGGTCCGCATCGGACACCTGATCTGCACCTGAGACCTGATCCACACGATGGTTGCCCTTTCCACGTCCACGGCCACGGCCGCCGGATGATGGACCTCCACCGTCGCCACGCCCTCTGCCCTTACCAGAGAAAGGGGTTCCCGAAGGATTTCCCTTACCTTTACCCTGGAATCCTGGAGCATTTCCCTTGTTTGTACCGGATTGAGGGGTTTGGCCTGGATTTCGATTTCCGCCTCCGGCGTTGCTATTGGGATTTTTCTGGCCGTTCGGCTGCCCACCGGAGCCGGATGGAGTCCGATTTCCTGTGCCTTGGGACCCGCCAGGGCCTCCAGGATTTTTGTTTCCACCCGAGGGGGTCGGATTCCCTTTTCCAGCCTTCCCACCATGCACCTGTCTGTCATTCCTGTCTGAATTCTGCGAATTACTGATATTTTCACCAATCACCTTGTGATCGTAAGGAGACCATCGGTGATTATCAGTAGAATGCGTCTTCGCTCGGTTCGTAGAACCTAAAAGAAGGCAGATGCTACAGTGCTGCTGAACATTCCGGGTGTCATTCACCTTTTTGTTGCCCTTTTGGGCCCCATTTTGGGTGTTTTGCTGGGTATTCTTGTTTCCCCCAAGACCCTCATGGAAATTCTGATTGGCGGCGTCAGCGAGCCGCTCAACCTCCTCCCAGAGTTCCTTCGGGGTGAACGAAAACACCCAGTTTTTGGCCCTCAGGCGATGGCCATGGAAGCTGACTCCCCTGTTGAGGACTTGGACAAACAAGTCCCGATCCTCGTGTTCATTAAACTTGATTTTCCACGTCTCCTCAGTGAATTTCACCTTGGAGAAGGACGTGGGGGAGCACTTTTGAAGTGCCTCCCTGACGGAAAACTTGTTGGCAGAGGCATCGAAGCCTTCCACCTCCGCCCACCAGGTCTTGACCTTTTCTTCGGACTGTTTGTTCCGAAGGGTGGTGGCAGTTTCTGAGGGGATCTTGTCAAAAATCAGACTTTTCAGCTCGGCACTTTTATTCCCAGCGTTTGAATGATGAGGTGCATTTGATCTTTGAGCAATTGGAGCTCAGCATCTCGCTGGAATCTGCAGGAGCAGTCGGCAGGACAGTACATACCGTGTCCTGAAGGGCCTGAGCAGGCTGTCGGACCGCTGATCTCGGTGGTCCGCAGCCAGGAGTCCACTTGGGGAGCTCCTTCAGCCCTGATTTCCAGGCTTGCCTGCCTGGCCGCCTCTAAAATTCCCTCCTCAACCGCGGCAGCTAGATCGTCGCGGATGGAAACAGGGGGATGAGGGGCGGAGGGCCCGGGAACAGGTGCCGTGCCCTTCTCCTTCGGGAAGGGGCTTGCCTCCCAGATCTGCAAAAAAATGGCAAAGGAGTCATCTTCTTGAGAACGCCACCACATCCTGGTATTAATTTCGTCCTGAAGGAGGAAAAAATATTCCGTTAAAAAATCAGAGGCGATTCTTTCTTGTTCGATCAGCTTAGACGAGGCTAAGAGACAAAGGGCCTCAAGGGCCTCAAGGTTACGGGTCACTTCTGGGGACAAATGGTCGCCCCAGTGTGCCCAAGAGGCTGGTCGATTATAGCTAGGTACCTCACCTGGACCGCCCATCTCAATGTCGTTCAGATCGGCGTCCAGGGTCTCAAATGTTGGACCTCCGTAAGGAATGTTGGTACCTGCCAGCTCCGTAAGGTCCACCGGAGCGTTGCCATCGTCGTAGGCCGGCGGATTCCAGCTGCTCGATGGCCAATTTCGACTGGGATCATAATGGTAATCTGGGTCTCCACAGCTGCTGATGTGCGCCCTTCTTGGGCAGCTTGGGCTTGCGCAAGGCATTCCTCTCAAGGCCTCGTTCGCGCAGCACCATGGCAGCGTAATCGTTACTTCTCCAGAAACGGCGGGGTCTACGGGGACGTACTGGGGAGCGGGCTGTGGGTAGGATGCCACAGGAACAGCATTCAGGTAGCCTCTGCTACCATGAAAGTGCTGCCCTAGGTCGTGGATGGTGCCGGAGGGCTCAGGGCCGGCAAGACCGGGGGGGCAGGCACGCGAGGAGTGGACCTGAACGCTGCTGTTGGGGGCAGAACCGGATACACGGACACCAAAGGAGGCAAGAGCGGCGACAACGGAGGCAAGATCCATGCTGATTGTTATCCGGCAAAAAATCCCAGTCTATGAAGAAAATTGATGCGGATGATCCTAAGTACATCTGAGTGTCCATATCTGTCTGAAAAGATTTATAAAAATCCGATTGTGAAAAAATATTTGGCTGATTTGGCTTCGGGCGCGCATCAGCGGCAATTGGCGATTCCGGGTAAATGATCGGAACGCGACGGATTTACGATGAATGGACCGCGGAATCAGATCCGGCACATCAGAGATATATAGGTCTGATCCTGAGACTGAGCTGCGGGGCGGCGATTCCGCCGAAGCAGAGAAAATGACCAAAATGTAGCCAATCTGGGGCAGATCTGCTAAAATCTGAGCAGATGGGGGTTAGCCGCACTTACAGGCTTGATCCAGGCTAAGCCCCCCTTAAAACCCTTTGTTGATGCTAAGACAAACTTAAGTGTTTTTATCTCTCTTTTGTTGCCTAAAGTACACTTTCTCAAAGTAACTAGGGTTGTGACCCTAGCCCCCCCATGAAGTTCACCCCTACCACTCAACTGAGCGGAGGTACCTTCCTTCATGGAGGACATACCAAAATAAATCAGGCATTTCATGCTTGTTGGCCTTGGAGGTTAAGCCTAATGGTCTCCCACCCCAAGACCCCTATACTCAATTGTTTCTACCACTTATTGTGGTCCTACTTTGTAACTGTTTCTGAATTCAGTTGCTTGGCCAAGTCATTTTCTGTGTGGTCCTGACATCCATTCCCCTCAGTCCTAACCAGCACCATTTCACCCAAAAGAGTGCACACGAAGTGCCTATTGCAACCTCCGAGGCCAGAGTCAGACCAATTTTCATATAAAACCTTTTGTCTTATCCATTTGTGATTGAATCTATGTGCATAAACCTGCTTTGTCTATCTGCAGCCCTTCTGTGTTACACTGGATTCCAAAACCAATCATTGATTCGATCCACATCCTGTCCTTGCTCTACTTGCTGCTTTGTTTGGGGTTTTCAACTACAAAACCTGCAGGACTACATCAAAATATCTAGGGCATAATTCAAGGACATCTTTCTTGCGATCGTCTGGCACCCAGGCTGGTGGTTCGCCGGGGCGTGGGATGGGTGGCAGGTGCTGGAGGTGTGTGTGCATGTTGTCTCGTAGTGGTGGGTCCTCGCCGTCCGGCATGTGCTCGGCAAGCTGGTTGTGGGCGTGCAGGTCTATGTGTCCGTTGCCCAGGCTATACCGATGAGATTCTTGTTTGACGAGATGCAGGACGACGTGTTTGGGGAGGCGCCTCAGGGCTGTCCAGAGGTGTAGGGCCTGGGTGCCCAGGATAGAGTCAGTCGCCTTGTGCAGGGGTTGCCGCGCCAGTCTGCGGACGATTTGGAAGTCCACCGCTGCGTCCACTACTACCCACACATGGTGTGTCTGGTCACGCGGCGCTTGGTGGGTGTCATTGACGGCGTCCACGACGATCGCCAGCGTCTTTAGTTCTCCGTGAGAGGAGGCCCCGAAGATGGTAGCCCCCGTGAGGTGGCGTTGGTGCAGTCGGTTTGTCGTGTCCACTTCCAACTCTAAAGCCGCCCCCCCGGCCGCTGGGGTGAGGCTTGTAGTGCCGGAGGCATCTGCGAAGATGATCGTGTTGTGGTTGTCCGGGTGCGGTAGGCGGCACGGCATCGTTGGTTGGTAGGCATGGATGTGTGCCCCCCGTTCCGTGGTGGCCCACGGCGTGTTGGTGTCCGGTCGGAGTCTCCGGGTAGCATACACCCCCATCCCCTGGCGGATGATCTCGGTTGCCGCCGGGTTCATGCGGACATAGTCGTTGTTCCTTTCATGGCCCTGTGTCAGATAGCCGTACACGTACTGGAGTAGGTATGCTGTCTGTGGGTGGAATGTGGTCCACTCGACCGTCTGCCAGTCCTGTACTTGGGAGCATCGGTGTTTGACCGGGTAGGCTGGGGCCTCCGGCGTGGCGCTGCGGTGTTTGGCTATCACCGGGAAGGTGATGGCTGGGTGCTGGGTGTTCCACGTGCTCCTGTGGAATCTCCATTCCGCCTTGGCGCTGGGGTTCCACGCCACTGTGGCCGTGTCACCCTCTGCGGCCTGTTCGAAGTGCGTGCGTAGCCACCGGTGCTGTTTCGGGGTAGCGTGGGCCGTCGGCATGGGGTGGTAGCGCGCCAGTAACTGGAGGAGGGGCCATGGGGTGGCCAGCGCGTGGGGCCCACATCGCCAGCAAGTGGTGGGGGCGCCCGTCAGCTTGTCTTGCGATAGTGGCGGCGGACAGAAGGGGCGCGCCGTGGGTGGCGGTAGCATCCACAGGTTGCCCCCCGCTTTGCCCGGCCGCAACGTGGTCTTTAGCCCGTTGGGTGCTAGGAGGAGTACCGCTGGTACCGTGGTGCCGGGTACATATTCCACTTGCTCCGGTGGCCGGTGGTGGGCCTAGTTCCGTTGCGGTGGGCTCGGTGGCAGTGGTCGTTTGTGCGTGTTCCAAAATAGGTTGTACGCCTCACGTACTTCCCCATCTGTTGGCTGGGGGTGCCCGGTTTGGGTGGCCGCACTGCGCATGTGGTTCTCCAGGAGTGATTTGTTGGGCCACTCCGGGTGTTGTAGAAATGGGACGTGGTGTTTGCCCCCTCGTTGGAGGGCTTTCATCTGGTTCGGGGTGACCCGTACGAGGTGGAGGGTGGTGCCCACCAGGCACAGAGTGGTGGTGCTACCCGTTGGTCCCCCCCCCACATCGGTGTGAAGGACCGCCAGAGGGCAGGTTTCCCTGCACCGATGGTTCGTTTGGATGACGTGGTTGTGTTGGGGCAGTAGGAGTTGTAGGTGGTTCCATATGCGGGTCCCCACCTTGGTGGGGAGACCCCGCTGGTGAAGTATGTATTGGGGCAGGTGTTGCGGTGGTACTAGGCCTCCCGCAGCGTCAGCGCAAAGACTTCCCGTACCTCCGGCTCGTGATTGTGCATGAGACGATGCAGGTGGGCCGCAGTGTGAGCTGTGTACGCGTTGTGGACGAGGTGGTCGGTGTTGTCTCCGTAGTACGGTGGCGATGCCGCACGCACCGTTGCAGGCAGTGACGTGGGCCGGTGGCCGTGGATGGTCCACGCTCGTCGTACTGTGGTGGTGGCTGCTTGTAGCATGTGTTGGGGGTGCGTTAGGTGCAAGGCTTGGAATCCTATAGCTGCGTTGAGCACGGCTTGTAGGAAGTATGCCAGGGCCTGGGTGGAGAGTGCTGTGATGCGTGCTATAACCAGTGTCCTTGTCAGCTGCCGTAACAGGTTTGGCGGTAGGGTGACCCCGCCTGCGGTGGCCGCTTGCTGGACTCCCAGGTAGGTGGCCGTGTTTACTGGGTCCATGGGCAGGTCTCCTGGGCGGAGGGGCGGCGGCGGTGCATTGTGTACCATGGTGGCAGATTTGACGTTGTGCACCAGCAGCTGATTGCCCTCCAGATAGGTGGTGACGACGTGGAGGACTCTGGTGGCTCTGGCGGGGTCCGGGGTGGTCGGCAGGGGTCGACACGCGGTGTCGGTCACCACCGCCATGTCGTCCGCAAACGCTAGGAGCGTGGTCCGTAGGGGATATGGTGCCACGTCCGGGTACATGCGTCGGATGTAAAACGCCAGCGGGAGGGTGACGAGTAGGAAGAGGAATGGGCCTTCCGCACCCCCTTGTGGGACCCCACTGGCGGGGTGGATCCATGGGGTGGTGCCCACGTCAGTTTTTATGGCGTACATGCGGGTGGCGAGGTACGCTTGTGGGAAGCCCTGGAAGCAGAGTCCCATGGGTTCCCAGACGGCCCGTAGGAGGCGGTGCGGGGTGTTGGGGAAGGCCCCCTTGACATCCAGGAATGTGATGATGAGGCTGATCGGGTCCATGTCCACCACGGCGTCTTGCATAAATATGGCCTCCAACGGTGATCTACCCGGTATGGCCCCCCACATGGTGGGCGGTACAGCCCGGTACACTGCCGGGGCCACCCGTTTGAGGATGAGCATCCATATGAGTTTGGCCTCCGTGGTGGCGCACACGATGGGTCTCCAATTGTCGGGGTTCGCCCAGTCGCCTTTCTTATAGAGCGGGTGTACTAGGTTCGCCAAGTCGGGTGGCACGTCCATTTTCCCGATGGCGATATCCCGCAGGCGCGCGGCTAAGTGTCTCTTCAGGTTCGGTGGTAGTCTACGGTAGAGCTCCGCCGGGAGTCCGTCCACTCCCGGAGTTTTCCCCGGTTGTAGTTTGTACAACACCTCATCAAGCTCCCGAATGATGAACGGGGTTCGGTGCATGTCTCGTCGCTGTGTCCGGTTGTAGAGTTTTGGCAGGTGGGATATCAGTTCCTCTGTGTATGCTGACAGTTCGCCATGCTCAGTGTTGTGCTGGCGCAGGAAGCTGTTGAGGACTTCTTCCAGGACCACCTTGGGATCGTTGGTCACTGTGCCGTCCTGTAGGCGTACCGCCTTGATGCCTCGGTGGCCCGTCTCCCCCAGGACCTTGTCCACGTGTTTCAGTTATTTGTAGGGTTGGGGGCTTTGGAACTAGCGTTGTTGTTCTTGCGCCAGCTCCTTTGCCCGGCGGACGTGCCATTCTCTGAGTTGCCGGCGTGCGGTTTTCAGTCGTGCTGCGATTTACTCGGCGTCATGTTGGGCTTGCTGGTCATGTGAGTGCATTGCCGTGTGCAGTGCTCACTTGTCGTGTAATATGGTTGTGACCAGGGATCGTAGGTCTTGGTGCGGGGTGGCGTCGTCCTGTGTTCTGCGTTGCCCGCTGAGGCCGCATGCCGTGGCCGCCTGTCGCATGGCGAGGTTGAGGTCCGTTTTGTCTTGCTGGCCTAGGATGCGTTGTACTGTGCGGTAGTATGCTACCCATCTGTGGGTGTCGTGCTCTCCTGGCGGTTGGATGGGTGGTTGTTCTTCGTGGTCCATGCCATCCCTGGAGGCCGGGGGTACCTGAAGCACCTTGATCTGTACCTCCAGGGGTCAGTGTCCGGTGATCTTGGACGGCAGGTCGTGGTATTGCACCCCGAGTCCGCGTAGCAGAGGTCGATGCGGGAATCTGCCGCGCCAGGTTGTGATGGTTTGTGTGAGGGCTGGCCTCGTAGAGAGGCTGTGAGGTCCTGCAGGCCTAGATGTTGCATGGCCACTTGTACCGCTGCGTCCTCGGGCGTCGGTCGTCCTCCGCAATCGTCCGCTGATGGGGCTGCATTGAAGTCTCCTATGATGACAGTCGGGCCCATCATGGCAAGTTGTCGGTAGGCCTCCATGAGATGTTCGAGGAACGTCTCCGTGGCGTCTCCAAAGGGGACGTGTATGTTGGTCACATTCAGTTGCCACGTTGGACCTACCAGTTCGTATGCCGCTAAACGGCCTTCCAACCCCAGGTGGTGGTGGATGTGTACTTGGACGTCACTTTTGTGGGACATGGGAACCCCCTTGACCTGTGTGGTGCGGTATTGGTGTCCCGTCCTGGTGAGGATGGGGGTTAAGCTGGGGTGGGCTGTTTGGGTTTTAAGGGCCTGCCCCTGCCACACCATGGCGTCCGGGTCGCATTTAGCCATGATGGGCACGTCCTGTAGGTCCGGAGCTTTGGTCGCGTCGTACAGGGCGCCCGGTTCGTTGAGGGACATGAGAGTGACGAGCGCAGTTGTGACCTCGTGGGCGCGCGTTTTGGTGGCCCGTGGGGGGTCCCTGGCGCGGCGCCGTAGTAGTCATTGTCCCAGTCGCAGTTTGTGGTTGATCGCTGCGGCTATCCTCTCTTCCTCCGGTATATCCGGTTCCTCCAGCCATGTCTGCGGCACGTCACCCGTCCAGACGGTGCCCGGTGGTACCTGGTTGGCGGGTGTGCGGAGCTGCACCGGGCACTCTGGGAATTGTCTGTCTCCCCAGAGTTCGAGGTTTGAGGTCTCCACTTTTTCGCCCCGTTCTGGGAGTGCGTGCCACTTGATTTTCAATTGTAGGTTGCCGTGTTGGCCCGGTGTGGCCAGTCTGCCCTCTATCTTGCCCCGGAACCATACAAATTGTTTCGGTTGTCCTCTAAGCGTGGCTCCGTATACTCCTTGTACTTCTGCGCCGTCTGGCCATTCGGGGTGCATGGCGGCACGTTCCGCCGGTGTGAAAAGCGGGCATGCTGGGGCCTTGGGCTTCGGTTGTGGATCGGGTGGCGGCGGCGCTGGGGCCACCCTTGGCTCCGGTTTGGGCCGGTTGGCCCTGCGGGCTGAGGCGTCCCCTCCGCCCGAGCAGGGCCTCGGTTTGGGTTGGGGCTGCTCTGGCGCCGGTTTGGGGGCTGGCTTCGGTGCGTCGCGGCGGAATGTGCTGTATGCCGGTCCCTGTCCCTCCTGCGGCCTGTGCATACCCCGAAGTCGATTCGTGTGTTCTTGTAGGCTGGTGGTGCGGAGTTTGGGAGTTCGTTCCGTGTCCGTGGGCGAGGACATCCAGCGATGCGCCTGTGCTGTCCCGTACTTCCGCACATAGGCCGCCAGGTTGCGCGTGAGTGTAAGCCATGTCTCGGGTAGCGTGGTGTCCGTGGCTGGGGCATCCACTGTCCAGTGCATCGCCGTTTTGAGGGCTAGCCAGTGCGCCCTGGAGTGGTTGGTGTGGTGGGTGGAGTGGCTAGAACGGTCCCCCAGTGCCAGTGGGGTCGCCGGCTTTGCTGCCGGTGTGAATGTGTGGACCCTGTCCGTTGTGCCCGTGGCGTTCCACCGTGCCACCCACCATGTGTGTTGGTGGCACGTTAGTGTCACCGTGGGGGTATCGGGGGGCTTGTCATTAAAGGCCGCCCAGTCAGTGACCTTCGGACCCTCGGTTTTCCGGTCGTGTTGTTCTGGTGGACTGGTCAGGGTCACCAGGTGGTTCATAAGGTCCGGCGTCAGGGTGTCTTCTGTGCCCTGTACCCTGTCCTTACGCGCCGTGGGGTGGCCCACGGCGACGTCCCACGCGTCTGTGGTGGCCGCCAGGGTGTTGGCTGCCAGGGTGATGACATCGTCCATCAGTCCCTCCACGATGAAGTACTTTTCTCCCGCCAGGGTGGTCGGGAGTCCGGCCGTGTGTTTCATGGTGAGGTGTAGTAACGCCCTGTCGGGACCTGGGGCGTTTGGGTCCACTGGTCTGGGTTCGCATGTGCCGCGTCCCGCTAGCGGGTTCCGCGGTTTGTCGGCGTTGAGTAGTCGTGGCCCCAGGGCCATGTGGTGTACCTGATCGAGAGGGACGGCTTGGCCCGTGGTGTCGCCCGTCGTGAGGTATACTCCTTTGGCGCCTGTTATCGTGTTTAGGTATATACCTGGGAGTGGGGCGGGCTGTGGGGGCAATGGTTGGAACAGTGCGTGGGGGCAGGGGTGGCCGCAGGGGGGGTCCCCGGGTCGCAGTCCCGGGCAGGGGCCATCCATGCCGTGTGGTACTGGATATAGCATGTAGGGCCCCGCCACCCTGCGTAGTTTGTTGGGGCTTAGGGTGTTCAACCAGCCCCGCACCCTGATGGTGACAGAGCCCTGATCGATCCAGGTGGCTTGGTCGCGGTCGATGTCGTGGTGTAGGGTCCTTCTGATGGTGCCCCACGTTCGGCGGTGGGTGGTGTCATCTGGGGTAGGGCACCCCGTGTCTATGAGAGGCATTCTGGCGTTTGCGAGGGCGGAGTTTATGATGTTTAGGGGGGGTGGGTTGTCGTGGGTGCCGGCGGCGGTGTTCCCCGCTGGCTTGACACTCTGGCGTGGTACTCGTCTCCCGTGGAGAGGTTGGTGCCAGGACGGGTCCGGGTGCCAGATGGGGGCCGGTAGGTCCCCGTACCTTGCCCAAGTGTACACTGTGTATGCCGTGCCCTCGGTGTCGGCCTGCAATCTGTACTTGGACTTCCTTGCCTCGCCGTAGGTGACTAGTGCATTTGAGGTGGGGACGGTGTAGTTGAGATGTGTGTGTGCCAGGGCGTGAGTGATTTGTACTTCCGTGCCCTTTCGTTTGTCCCCATGGTCTTCCAGCATGAAGTGTACCATCCATGGGCTGTGGGGTTGGAGGTTACCGTCTTTGTCCTGCAATGGCGGGTGTATTTGGCGTCCAGCCTGCTGTGCTTTGTTGGCGTTGTGGTGGGCGCGTTGTTTGACAAGGACGTTCGGTGTCCAGTCCTGTGGGGCACCTTCCCTGTGCGCCATGGCTTGAGCCGCCTTGGCGAGTGCCGTGACGATAGGGGGCAGTGGGGGCTCAGCGACCTGGGGCACCATGCCGGTGTCTGTTGGGAAGTTCCAGTATGTCGTGAACTTCCCCGGCTGGTGGGCGTTGTGGGTGTCCGGGAGGGTCAGAGAGAGCGTCTCTTTGATCTGGGTTACCGCCTCTGGGTGTATGGTAGTGGGGTAGTGCCAGAGGGTGTGCTTGGTGGGGTCCCGGTGTGTCTGGGCGGTACGTCCCGCGGGTTCCATTGTCTGCGGCGTGAGGGTGTCGTCAAGGGCGACCTCGTGGAGGCGGTTGGCTTCTGCGGCCCACCTTGTCTGCCATCCCGTCAGCTTGGGGTCGTCCTTGGTGCAGTCCAGGGTGCAGTGGATAGCCATCCACTCTGGGTCGGGGTCGACGGTAATGTCGGTACCCGTTGTCGCGTTTATCCAGATCGCTTGTGTGGGTCTCGCCTGGGGCGTCTGGTCGTCGTTGTCCGGGGCCGTGCCTTCCATGGTCGCCGTGCCCTGGGTGGTTAGAAAGAGGTGCGTGGCCTGCGTTGGGTGTACTTGGTGTGGCGTAAGGAGGCGCATGGATGCCATTGTTGCTATCCGTGGGAGGACCTTCTTCCAATCAATGGTGCCTGTCGGTAGTCGCCATGTTGTTGCCGTGCTCCTTGTGTGGTTCCCTCCTCGGGGTAGTTGGTAGTTGTCTGGGACGTGACGCAAGGTTAGAGGCTTGTCGAGTTGTTGGACGGTTGTGGTGGCGTTGGGGGGTTCGGCCTTTTCGTGGGCGGCTGGGCTGTGTCCTTGTTGGGGGGGCCTGTGTTCGTGTCGCGTGGGCGTTTGGGGTTTTGAGGGACTGGGGGGTATGTGTGGCTCCCGTATCGGTTGTGGCATTGTGGGTCGAAGGCTGGTGATGTTGTGTGCTCCTGTGGCCGCATCTTCGTGCGGGTAGAACTCCAGCGCTGGTGGCCCAATAGGGTGCCACTCGCGTGGGTCATCGTGCGGGGTGTGGAGGTGGATGCTTTGCTGAGTGGACCAGCTGTGGTAGGCCAGGATGGCGTTCGTGATGGCGGGGTTTCTGTTGTCTCCAAACGGGTGGTCCGGTCTGGAGCCGTCTCCGAACGTGGCTCAAACGGTCGTAGGCAGCGCTCCGATGTCTCCGTCCGGTACCATGTCGTCCCACGTTGTGCGGGACGTGGCGCCCGGCGGGCCCGTGTGTCCCTCCAGGACCTCTGTTTCGTACTTGGTCCAGTCTTGTAGCATGCGTTCCACATATGCAGCCTCCGTGTACGGCCGGATACTGTGCTCCGCTAGGGTGCGGGCATGGGCCAGCTGTCGGTACAGGGTCCAGTGTCGGGAGATTGATCTCGGTGGGGGGGTCGCGGCGGGCTCGGGCGTAGGCTCCTTCTCTTCCCTATGTCCGTGCCGGGTGGAGTGCACTAGGGTGTACTCGTCATCTTCTCGCTCGGGCTTCCATTCCAGGTGGGCTTCTCCCGTGGCCGCAATGCTCGGTCGGCATGTCGCGGTGCGTGCGTAGGGGGGCCCTGTCTTGTCATGCAGGACGATGGTGTGGCCCCGTGTCCAACTGTGTAGGGTGAGGACGAGAGCCTTCGCTGTTTCCTCGAGGGTAGCTGGCGGCGGGGCGTCGGATTCCTGGATGAAATCCAGGGCTTCCTCCGCGTGTGGGGCCCGCGTGAGGTTCGTCCACGCTCCAGTTTTGGTCTCTCGTCCCTGTACCACCACTCCTTCCGGTGATTGTTGCTGGGCGTTGCGTATGTCCCTCCGCAGCTCCTGGATGTATGCCCCTGGGTCTCGGTTGCTTCCTGTGCTTGTTATCCGTTGATCTGCTTCGTTGAGTGCCCAGTATAGGCTCCATGTGGGTTGTTGGCGCGCGTCGGCTGCCACTTGCAGCACGCGTTGGATGCTGTCCTGCAGTGGGTCGTTGTCCAGGTCCATTGGGTCGTGGTTCGTGGAGATGTCGAGGCCACTGGGCAGTGACTCCAGGGGTGGGTCATGGGCCTCAGGAGGGGTGGGTAGTTGGGAGGGGATGTCCATCGCGGTGCCGGAGGTGCCACTGGACACGGATAGCGGTGCTTCGTGTGGGTGGTCCTCCGGTGGGCTTGGTTGTGTTATCTCCGCGGCCATCGTCTCCGTTTGTGGCCCTGGTCCCGGGGAATTGTCCCGGTTGTTGCAGTGCGGCGCCTCATGGTGAGGCGTGCCGCAATGGTCCGTGTCTTGGGCGCTGTACTCCGTGTGGTTGGGGCTCGGTGTACGCCTGCACGGTGCGGCGTTTGTGGATTGATTCGTGGTTCGGTCGCTGTAGTCCGTGTGTTGTGAAGGGGCCGGGTCTTGTTTCGGGTCGTAGGCGTCTCCCCGTGTTATGTGGCTGTAGTATGTGTTTTGGCTATACTCCGTGCGGTCCTGGCTCGGGGTACGCTGTGGCACTGTAGTCGGTACGTTGTGATAGGGTTTTGTCTGGTTCCGGTTCCAGTTGGCGTGGTGTCGCTCCCCGCCGTGCTGTCTCCCCCCCCCGGGGCTCGGGTGTGTCGGCGGTGCCGAGGTCATAGTTCGTGTGGTCGTGGGTCGTTGGATCCTGGCGTTCGCCTTGTACCGCGTGGGTGGGATGTGGGGGTGGCGTGCCTGGTGCGTGCTTCCGGCTTCCGGGGTCGCCGAGATCGTCGGGGCCGGCCGGGCGTTGTGTCGCCCCTTGGGTGGTTGTTGATGGCGTGCTCGGCGTTGCGGGTTTCCCCCGGGCGTCGTCGTCCTGGTGCTCCTGCTCCGTCGTGTCCTGTGTTTGCATTGCGTGTGTGGTCTTCTTGCGTGCCACGTATGTGGGTGTGGAGGCTTCGCCTGTACGTGCACCTCCCATTTTTCCGCCGCGTGTTGTCGCATGTGTGTGTGCACCTTACAGGATTGGTAGGCGGCATACCTCTTGACCTTGGTGTCGGCGTCTCCGGGATCTTGTTTGCCTGCTGTATTGCACGGCACAAATGGCGCTCTTTATCGTCGGTCAGCAGCAGCCATGTGGAGGTGCTGCGGCACATAAGATGTGGGGTCAGGTCACGTTGGGTCGCGGCCTTTTTTATTGTGGTTTGTGGCGCGGCGTTGCGTATTCGTGTTGCCTTGTCGCGCCGTGTTGGCTGGCGTTGGGTTGTGCGGCGTAGTGTGGTCGTGGCGTTGCGTCGTGTCGCAGTGTGTGCTGTGCTGTTTCGTTGTGTCGTGTTAGGTGGTGTCCTGCGGTGCCGGGCGCTGGCTGTGCCATGCCGCGGTTTATGTTGTTTTTGTTGTTGGTCGTATTGTGTAGCATTGCGCTGTGTTGTGTGGTGTCCTGTAGCTGCCGTTGGGTTGTGGTGTCGCGTGTTGTGTGCCGTTGTTGGGTAACGCTGGTGTTTGTCGAGTGCCGTCTTGTTGTACGGTACCCGTGTTGCCGTGGTATTGTGTGGCGCGTCACAGTGTGTTGCGCTGTGCGGGGTCATGTCGTGGTGGTGGTATATGGTTGCGTCTGGTTGTTGTTGGTGGTGGTGTTGACGTTGTGTGTAGTAGTGTGCGGTTGTAGTGCGTGTTGGCGCGTCGTGTTTTGTGTTGGTTCCAGGTGGGTTCCCCGTGTTGCGCCCACCTTTGCGTTGCTCTTTTGTGCCGTGTGTCGTTGCGTGCGCGTATTGGGTTGTGTGTTTCGTGGTGTCCGTTTTCGCGTGTCGTATTGGGGTTGTTTTGGTGTTGGGTTTCGTCTTGTTGCATTATGTGTCTTGGCGTGCGTTGCGTTGTGGTGTGCTGTGTTGTCGCGTTGTGTTTTGGTGCGTTGGGTTGGACGTTGTTGTGTGGCGTCAGGTACCGTTGTTCGGTGTTGTGTGTTGTTGTTTGTCGGTTGGTTGCGTTGTATAACACGTTGTGTTGCGCACCGTTGTTTTGCCGTTGGTTGTGGTGTTGTCTTCCGTGTTGTCGGGTTTGTGGTCGTGTGTTGTGTCTCGGCGTTGCGTGGTGTTGTGGTTTTGTCTTGTTGGTTGCGCTACGTAGCTCCATTGTGGTGCCATGTAGCTCCGCTGGGTGATGTCGTGTGGCGTGGTTTGTCGTGGTTCTCCCGCGTTTTTGTGGTGGCGTGTTCGTTGTGGTGTTTTGTCGTGCCGCGTTGTGTTGTTGTGATCGGTGTTGTGTGGTATTTGGGTATGTGTTTTGTCTCGGTACATGGTGTTGTTGCGTTGTTGTGTGGCGTTGTACGGTTGTGTGAGCCGTGTATGTGTGTGTTCGTGACACACAGCGTCATGTCTTGTTCCCGTGTGTTGGCTCACGGCGTGTTGTGCCATTGGTTCTCTGCCATGTTCGGCGTGTGCTCCATTCTGTGATGCCGTTCACTTCGGTTGGCTCCGCGGGGCGTGCCATACCACTTGGTATGTTGGCCATGGATATGGGATTGAGAGGTTGCACCGGTAGTTAATGTGTCACACTTTACACTTGGCGTTTTCACTCTTTGATTGTTGGCGGCACCCCCGTGCATGCGCTTTCATGTGTGGTTGTTTGGTGTTTGTTTGCCTTGTGCCTCCTTGCCGGTGTCGTAGCGTGGCCTTGTACTCGTCCTTTAGTCGTTTTCCGCGGTGTTCTCGTGTTTCTTTGGTGTTGTGTCGTTGCCGCGTGTTGTTTAGCGGCGTGTTGTTTCGTCGGTTCTTCGTCATGTCCGGTGTTTGCTCCGCTCCGTGGTGTTGGTCATGTCGGTTGGCTCCGTGTTCAAGGTAGGCACCATGTGGCATAAATAGACAAGGGGAGAGGAGAGGCTACTTCGGTTGTTAGCGTGCTATGCTTTATATTCGGTGACTGCACTCATTGGTTTTGGCGATGCCCAAGAGCAAGCGCATTTACTTGTGTTTGTTTGGCGTTTACTTTGTTTGTCCTTGCCGCACCCTAGTCTAGTCTAGTCTTGAGTTCGTCTTTTCATTTGGTGACTCCACTCTTTGGTTTTGGCGGCGCCCAGGAGTAGGCGCTTTTACTTGTGTTTGTTTACCATGTTTATCCGTGCCGTACCCGTAGTTGAGTCATGAGGTCTTCACTTTGTCTTTCTCCGCGTTGTCCTCGTGCTGCTTTGGTTTGGTAGTTGTTTGGGGCGCGGCCTTCTTTCGGCGGCTCCATACCTCGCCGCGTCGGAACGTACCTTTTGTCTTCTTCGTCGTTGCTCTTCGTGTCCACGCTCTATTGGAATAGTCCTACGACACGCACTTTGCTAGGTGTTTTGGAGCACGCACCGGTTGCACTGTCTTGTCTGTTTCTCCCCTCTGTTCTCGTTGTGGTCTGGTTGTATGGATTTCTCTGCTGACCTCGCCAAACAGCGGCGCAAAAATTCATGGGGGGGATTTGAGGTCAGTAAAAACGATTTCTGTGTTTATTTTTTCTTTTGGTGCGTCGCTTTCTTCGTTCCAATTTATTCTTTCCACGCTGTCCAGCGACACGCGCGACACCCAAGGTCACCTAGGTCACTGGAGCCGTAGGGCTCCACATCCACCATTGCCCTCAGGGCTGTCAGCCCCAGCCGGTCCAGCTCGGCTCTCGTTGAATTCCCCACGTTACTGTAGGGTGGCTGGGCCATCCTCGGCACGAAAGGGCTTCTAGGTATCGCTGCAGGGGTTGGCATCGGTCGACTCCTCAGGCTCCCCAGGGTGTTTGTCAGCCCTGCCGCCAGGTGGTTGGCCTGTACTCGATGAGGTGACATTCCCACCGTGGTAGGTGACGCTTGGGGCGCTATCAGGGGCTCCAATTTATCTCGAATCTCTTGAGTGAGGTCGCCAACAATTTTAGAGGTGGCTCCTCGGAACACCTCGTTCATCTCCGACCGCGTCAGGGACCTGTTGGAGGATCTCCCTGATCCTCTACTCCTGCCCCCGCAGGACTCAGGTCCTCTCCTCAACTCACTCAAGGTTGCATACCCAGGAACATCCACATAGGCTCCCGTAGCGGGTATAGGATGGTGATAGTCAGCCGCATACCATCGCGGCGCAGAATTGGAGGTCACCGGCTCACTGGTAATAGTTGCCTCAGGAAACGCAGTGGTAGGTGGGTTCACACCATAGGCAGGGTAGGTAGGCATACCAGTAAAGCCTGTGTCCTCAGCCATAGGCGGGTTGGTTATGGGTGTCGATGTTGCAGCGGCTGGGTCTGGAGTTGGGAGTGTGGTGGTTATAGGAGAGGGTGATGCGTGGAGGCCAGAAGCGCTTGGTGTGCCTTCGAAGGTAGGATCATTCGTCGGGTCGGGCCCTTGGTCTGCTCCTTCGTCTGCTATGCTTTCTCCGGCATCCTTCTCGCTCTCTCTCTTTCTCTTCACAGCATTGGTGTCCACCTCTTCGACTGAGAGGGCCCTGAAGGCCGACTGAAGTCCTTCCATCGAATCCTCTGCCACGTCCACTGGCCCATGTAAGGGCTCCGAAGGTACAGCGCTAGGTCCAGGTCCAGGTTCACCAGGTGCTGGCATTGCTGGTGCCTCAGGCGCCGTCTTCACGTCGCTGTCCTCTTTCTTGGTGTCCATATTCGTTCGCCCTTCTTGCTTATATATGACTGATCTCGGCGCACTGGATGTACGGCACGGGGTTGCTGCCGGTACGCGGAGACAGTCTGCCTCTGCTACCAGAACATTTTATAGTGACTTCACCACTGTGTGTTTGTTGTGCCTCTCCTGCTGCTTGCTGCTGGTGTAGGGTTTCCTGCTGCTTTTCTTTGATGAGGAAAATGTTTTATTTGCTGAAATACAACCAATCCAGGATAACCCAAGCCAGAGATAAGCAAGTAGAAGAGAATCAGGATAAAGGCATGAAGGGCTGCAGTGTAAACAGTGAAAGATGTAAGAATATTCACAGAAACTGCAACTCAAGGCAGATCGGTTCGCATATTCACAAAGATAGTTGAAATGTTTTGGGGCAAAAAGTTGGAAAACTGCCCCATAGTCACTCAATCTCCATAGTGCCATCTCAGGAGATGTGCACTCTTTGTTTTGGGTCCCATATATGCTGAGGTGGCATGGCATGTGGCGATGAGGTCACTGCCATGTCGCATGGGATCTTCCTACTTAGCTAGGCTGACCGGGAATTGAACCCAGGACCTCTCAAAAAGAGGTGCCCCAGCCCCCTAGGGTGCATACCACTAGGATAGCTAAGAATTCCTGAGAAAACATAGATAAATTCATAGGCTCTGCCCTGGATATGTCAGTTCTCAGTCAACTCTGGAAACGATGAATAGCCTCACATTGATAGGGGATTAAGGGGTCCACTCCATATCCTGATTTAGTGTTTGGTTCCATAAGTCAAAATGTGTTTTCACCCATTTTGGTTAGGCCAATACTAAGATAAAAATGCTAGAGTGCTTAATGCATCTCTAATACAACTAGAGTATGCCTCAAGGCATTGGAAAAGCACTGTTTCCTACTCTACTACTTTGTTGAAAAAATCCTCCGCCACACCTACAAACGTGGTGGGAGATTCTATACAAAGTGGTCTGGCTATTCTATCTCTGACTGTACCTGGGAGCCAGTAACGGCATTCATACTCGATGCTGGTAACGTCAACAAGGTTTTTGCTGAGTACTGCAAATCTCAGGATTTGCGTGACATTCTACAGTCAGCCCAAAATCAAGCCCGCAAGCGTGCTGGGAGGTGAGACTACTCCCTCCTGTTTCATAGCACCTGTGAAAACGGTGCACCTATGGTCCTAAGGCCCTGTTTCACTGAGCAGTGAGTTCACACTCACTAGCCTGGGAGTTGTCGTGGATTTCCAAGGGAACTCTGAGGCTGGGGGACAGGTTTCACCAATCTAAAGAGGGAGAGAGATTAGCGGTGTGTAACTGGCGCGCGTGTGAGTGTCAACAGCCCAAACTGAAGTGTGTTGCCTAGGAAAGAAGTGAAACACTACTGCTAAGCAAGCTGATTCTTACGGGTTGTGATCACCTGGTTCCATTTTGGAACAGTCAAGCATCCACCACCGGAGGGGCAGGGGCAGGGGGGGGTCCCCAGGAATTGGGTGGGCTGCGAGACGAGCAGAGTTTGCATGGGCCGCCCAACCACAACTACGGCTACCCCCTTGGCTGCAAACCTCCCCGCCTAGTGCACCCACCGTCAAAGATGCTGACGCCTGATCCTACACCGCAAGACACCCTGATCCTACAACATCCCACACACACGCCCACGCCAAGGCAAAGCAAGTTGTAGCTAACACCAAGCATCCCTGAACAAACAGTGCAACGCTTTGGGTGCATCTCGCCTCCGGTCCGATGACACCCGTGCAAGTTTGGACACGGAACCGAAGCTCAACGTGATCCGTGCAGAGTGAGTGAATGGCGCGCAAAAGTGTGTTGTGTTGAGTATGTGTGTGCAGTGCTGTGCGTGGGTGTGCGGTGCAGAGCGAGCATGTATGTGAATCTACCTCAGGGTCTCTACCTTGGGGCTACCCAAAAAAAAAAGAGAGAGGGTCACACACGGGGAGAATAGGAAAAAACCGTCAGGGATCAGATGGGCGTGGGAACAAGGGCCAGCGTACGCTGACCAACGCGAACGCCCTTGCCCATTCCAATCCCCTGCCTTCCCAGTCTCCCACTCGCTGATCCTAGCGCTCTGCAAAGGAGTAGCCCTTTTCCAGAGTGCCCATTGCTAACGCCTGCAACCCACATCCCACTCTCCACTCCACACTCCTCCCACACTCGGAGAACTCAAACCGCGCAACTTTCAATTGAGGAATCTCACCCCAGAGTTTCATTGGTTAGTTTAAGTTACCACGGTCCTACACTCTCTAACACACACTGCATGTGTGAGCGGCACGGTGAAACATATGAGTGTTTAGGTGCCTGCACGTGAACATATGCAGGCACAGGACGATTCACGACGAATTCCACCAAAACAGCTCCACAGGGAACATTAACGCATATAGCGGCGCCTCCGCTATGCATGCATGCTGTCCTAAAGAGCGTGCAAGAAAGGTTCTCCCTACCTCCCAAACTTTGAATGTGTCCCTTATGACTGCTTTACCCTCTATCCTACTTGGATTCGGAGTTTTTACGTGTGCACGACGCTGCGTACGCTGCTATTTTACATGCGTGACGGCCTGTTACCCTCCTGAATCCTGCCTGAATCCCAGCCCAAGCCAGACTTTGCGAGGCACCAAGAGCGTGCAAAAGACGGCAAAGCAAGGTAAAAACACGCTAGGCGTGTTGTGCAAGCTCTAACCAGCACGTATGTTTCATTTCTGTTGTGCTATGTGTGGCTGATGCTCAAACTCGCCTATTAAACGCACAGTGGTGATTTGATGCCCGCAAAACGTACAGTTACCCTATGGCTGTACTGTAAGCCTCATTTTATAAAATCACGTTTTTCGCTGCTCGTTGTTTTCCAAATTCTTTGTTTTACAAAGCTGCGCTTTTTGCAGCTTCAGAAGCACTTTTTACAAAAAGTTCAAAAGTTTTTTGGACTTTGGAGGCTTCGCCCCCAGTCCCGCAAGGCGGACGCGCGCTGTTACGGGAGTCGCCAGAACTCCCAGCGCTACACTTTGCGCTTTTCAGGAGTCCAAATACTTTTTCAGGTTTTGGTTCCTGGCGAGTTAGAAGCTCAGCTACGGTTCGATTTGAAGTTCATATCAAGCGTTCTTCATTGCCGATTTCATCTTGATTTTCAAAAACCGGTATCTGCATTTGCTTTGTAAGGCTTCCCTAAGGATTCCTACACCTTGTCCATGCTTTATATATCGCTTTCAGCACAATCTTTCTGGAACCTCTGGTATTTGCATTTTTAGATCCAAACTAATCACCTATCGTGCTGTGGTAAGAGTGGTATAGTAAGAAAGGTAACTCGCATGTATGCTTTCCGAAGTCATTCCACTCATTCTCTACTGTGGTACTGAAGTGCAGTGATCATACTTGGTATTGAAGGTAGTCCAGTACTGGACTGAATAGTAAATGCTAAGAGATTTCACAGGGCTGCATATGATTATGGCCACAATATCATTTTTCAGCCTATTTTTCTGAGTGTTTACTCCTGAATTCCAGGGCTTCAGTCGGGGGGGGAGTGAGATTGAGCCCCATTGAGTATATATTTTGAACTCAGAATGTACTTTACTTGACATCAGAGCAGATTCAGATCATTCATCATCATCATCATTCATCATGCATCATGTGTCATGTGTCATGCATCATGTGTCATGACATGCTGGCGCCCTAGCATGTGTTTCTCACATTCCAACCGGAAACCTCACTTTCGCTCAGAACTAACACAACCACAACCCCACTCTTATGGGTTCCTAAGAACGTTATACTATTCATTTTTCACAACTCTTTGAATTTGGATGATCACATTTTTGGGATCATGGATTGTCATGCATGTCATGCATCATCGACTCATTTTGTGAGTGAAACCACACATACTACCTTCGAAGGAGTCTATGGCCCCTAAGGGACCTCTTTTTACTCTACAACCCTTTTCCATGGTTGTCCCCACTTATACCTGTATTTTAATCCCTATTTGGTGGGTCCCATGCATGTTTCATGTATTGGGGGATTCCAAGAGTATACCTAGGCCTAACCCAAGCCCCAAACACGAGAGGAGAGAAGAGAGCAGGGTTGTTACAATACAGTACGTGTAATGTATCGTATCGTTCCGATACAGTACTGTAATGTAACGTATCGTATCGTTTCCTGACAAAGTACTGTTTGGTCACAGAAGTTATGTTCCTAGAACTTGCAGCTATTCTGTTTTAGTGTACAACCTGCAATTGTTTTCAAAAATAATTTTTTGTCTTAATTTTTTTTTTTTGGATACCTTGTGTTCTATATTTGTTTAACCTGGTTGATGACATCATCAGTGATGTCAATGATGATGTCATCAGTGACATCACTGATGATGTCATCATGCATGACGTCATCAGTGATGTGTCCCATCACACAGCACCAAAAACAAACATTTCACATCCACATCCTCAGGGCCAGGCCACCCAGATCCAGACTGCTGTCCACACTCGGTGGCTTAGCAAACTCACCTGTAGGTGGCATGCCACCAGGGGAGGTCCGGTCGGGTTTTCTAGACACCCCTCAGATGTTATTCTCCTTCTGAACTTTTGCAGATTTCAAAAATGGCACCACGTGGCACTGGCCTGCTTGAGCAGCATTTCACACTTAACCTTGCTACAAAAACCAGTAAAACTGGGCATGACTACAACTGCAAATATTGTGGTTATTTGGGCAAGGGCTGGCAAGGACCTGCAAGAGCTCGTGCCCATTTGTCTGGGGAAAAGGGGCATGGTGTTGCTGCCTGCCCCAATGTGCCGAAGGATGTCAAAGAGAAACTGTTGAAGGAGGCTGAGGAAAAGCTGAAGCAAAAAGAACATCAACAAAACAAAAAGAGGATTTTCCTGAGCCAACAAAATCCTGATGCCGCTGCAGAACCATCTCCAAAGAAGCAGGCAACACTAGACAACTTGCAGGAAATTCTGAAGACAGAACTTGATGTTTCCTTTGCTGAGTTCATGTACCACGCTGGTATACCATTTCATATCTCTGATGATGTGATGCTGCGTCGCTACATTGACAAACTGATCAAATGTGTGAAGGCTGGTCTACCAGGTTCTCAGTTGTATCCTCCCAACAGGCAAAAGCTTGCTGATGGTTTGCTGGACACGGTTTACGACAACATTTCAAAAGATATTGGCCCTGTGTTTGCTGCAGATCATCACACAGGGTTGGCAACAGATGGGTACTCGAATATCCGCAGGCAATCTGTCATCAATTACAATCTGATTGGGCGCCGTGGCTCAGTTTTTGTGAAGGCAGACTACCCTGGCAAACAAGTGAAAAATGCAGACCACATCGCACAGGGCATTCACGATGCTTTGGAGGTGGTTCGTCAGTTGCAGCTGCCCTGCCCCACCTCAACAGTGGTGGCAGATAATGCAGCTGTGATGCAGGCTGCCCTGAACGTGTTGGATCAGTCTGAGAAATTTGAGGTTGATCATTTTTTGACAAAGATTGGATGTACCATTCATGGCTACAATCTGCTGTTCAAGGATCTCTGTGCACTCCCCACTGTTAAAGATGTCATCACCAAGTGCCGGACAGTTCTCAGTTTTTTCCGAAACAGATTCAGAGCCTCTGGGATTCTGAAGGACGAGCAGAAGAAACACAAGGAAAAAGAGGCACAGCAGGATATGACGGAGCCTCCACTGCCTGGCGACACACGGTTCGCAACCAATTACCCATGTCTTAAGTTCATGGTGAAGAACAAGGGGCCACTTCAGAGTTCGGTTGTCTCACCGGACTGGTCCAACACCAAGTGGTCGTACGCCACCAGCGACAGCACCAAAGCCGAAGTCATCGCTGAGATCGTCCTTTCCACCACCTTCTGGAAGCTGTTGTTGAGTTGTCGAACATTGCTGCAGCCACTGGCGCGTATGATCAGGAAAGCTGACACAGAAGGCTCCACTTATAATAGTCTGGTGTACTACGACATGCTTTTGTTCCAACAGCACGTTGCTGAGCATCAGGGACTTCCCAAACCTGAACACAAACAGGCACAGAGTCTTGTACTCGAAAGGTGGAAGTTTTTGCACCACCCTGTGCATTCAGCCAGCTATGTGCTTAATCCTGCTTTGATGACTCGTGAGGAAGACCCACTGAAGGACAGTGAGATCAGGAATGATGTTGCTCAGGTTTTTGAATCCTTTGGTGGCAAGGAGCATGCTCAAACAGCCAAACTGCAACTGCAACAGTTCCTTACGAGGTGTGGAGAGTTTGCAGATGAACGCCTTTGGACCAAAGAAAGTCTTGCCCTTGGCGGCCTCAATTGGTTCCAAGCTTTCTGCTATGAAAATTCAGTGCTGAGGGACATTGCGCTGCGCGTACATTCAACCCCTACAGTGGCCTCTGCTGCAGAGCGCAACTGGAGTGTGTTTGGTTTTGTGCACTCAAAAAGTAGGAACCGTCTGTATGGCCACAAGGTGGAGAAGCTTGTTTATATTTATCAGAACATGAGGCTACTGCGAAAGATTAGGGACCCAGCTTTCAGAGAGCCCTGTGTGTTGCCTGACCATATGTTTGAGGAAGATGAGGAGGAGGAGGAATAGGAACTCAAACCTGTTCAGGCGCACTGTTTCTCTTGCTCTGTGATCCACCAGTTCTTCAGCTCCTGCTCGCTATCCCAGAGCATCTTCAGTCGCGACCAGTCAGCGTAGGACATGGGCTGCTGGCTCTCTCTTTGTTGTCTCCAACAATACGACTCGTACTGGTGTCTCTGCCATTGCTCTGCAAACACGTGGTCCCATTCATCCCATTCATCGCACTCATCAGAACCTGTCTCATCTGCGTCGGCGTTCTGAGCGAGACAGTTGGCTTTCGTGTCGTTTGCTTGCATACCTTCTGACTCTTGTATGCTGCTCGTAGCGTTTCCTTCACGGCACGCAGATGTTGTTTGTGGCATTCTACATCTCTGCACGCAAAGTTCGCGACGGCTTTTTCTCGGCGCGCAAGTGTTTTCAAACGACGACAAGCATACCGCACGATGCGCAATGGCAGTGGGGACACAGCGGTGCTATTGGTTCGGAAAAACACGGCTTAAATTGGAACTCGGTTTTTATGTCGCAACTACTTTAAAGCAATATGTCGGGGATCAACAGTTAAAATTTTGGTGCATCCAAAATGTCGGCGGCCTGCAGAAACATGAAAATCTCGCGTTTTGTTGGTTTTTAACCTCATTCTCTGCGGCGGCACGCGCGTCTGGCGCCAGTCGACGGCCCCCCCAGCAGACGCGTACTGTATTGTATTCTCGCGATACGGTACGCGTATATATACGTTACGCGTATTTATACGCCGTCTTTTACAACCCTGGAAGAGAGATAGATAGAGGAGAGGCGCCTGGCGGCGACACCAGGGAGCACGTGGTGCTTCCTAGGTAAGTCCTAACTAGGTGTATTTTTACTACTCGAGGGATATTTGTATGGTGAGAGTGGAAGAGTGGTAAGGATTGAACATGAGTGTAAATAATCATTGTATTTCATAGTCCCTTTTTGCTATGGACTAAGCTGGAAGACTACAGTTCTATGAGCCCAGTACCTTGCTGTTGTTGAGGAGGGTGCCAAATCTGACTATGGATAGGATCTTGTTCATCAGCTCTTGGAAAAGAGCGGGTGCGCTGGCCACGCCAAAGGGCATGACCTTCCACTTGAACACCCTCCCCTGAGTGGTGATGAAAGCAAGGAGTTCCTGGGCATTGGGCGTCAGGTCCACTTGCCAGAATCCACTTCGCTTGTCCATCTTCGTCTTGTAGCGGCAGGAGGCTCTCTTCTCTAGGGTTGACGCCATATTAGGAATGGACCCTCAGTGGTTCCACGTCTTCTTGTTCAGCTCTCCATAGTCCACTACCAACCGTTTGGCTGTAGACCCAGGCTTAGCCACCAGGAAACAGGGGCTGCAGTGTTGGGGGTAGTCCCCATCCTTGTACTCCAGGACCATGCCAGCATCGATACACTCTTGTATCTGTCGCTCTATCTCATCAGCCTGCTCTTTAGGAGCCGGATAGGGCCTCCTTCTTATCTCGTGACCCACGAACTCGGGCTTCAGCTTGAGGTCCATCTGTACCAGCTTGTCAAAGGATGCTGGAGGGGGTAGTTCTGCGAGTACCTCCAGGTAGGTCCTGATCAGCTTCTGTACTCTAGGGTCCAGCAGCTTGATCTTGTCCTCCATGTCCTCGTCAGAGTGTAGATTGCTTGCCCCTTGGTGTATAGAAGCAGGGAGGTGATCTTCAACCGGCTCAGTGTCCTTGGTCTTATCCTTCAGTCCTTGGTAGGAGTACTGAAGTTGTCGTTCCATAGTCTCAGGTGGTCGGTGACAACATAGGGACACTCGAGGGGGTTCACATAGACATTCCTCTGAGAGTTCATCCTCCTCTGCGGTCCTCACATGGGCACTCCTTACGCTATTCATGAGCTTCAAGTCCACCTCTCGTTGCCAGGTGGTAATCTTATGTTCTAGGTCCTCTTTCAGTTAGGAAATATCTCCCATAGACCCTTGCTTCAACGGCCATGAGCGGCGGGTAGGCCCAGCGTAGCATGACGTTTTCGCCACCAATCTCCTCTTGGAGTCCACGTACTCTTTCAGCCTGGAGGGGGGTCCAACTCCTCGTCCAGCGGCTCCTCTCCCCTCATGGAGAGTAGGGGTTTCAGTGGGGCGGCGTACTCGGCGATCTCCACTTCCTTCACGCACGTTTGCACGAAGAAGGCGTCATGGTCAGTCTCGTCATCAGAGTGTATAGAGCTGGGTAGCTCGGATAGCCCACACTCTGAGACTACATCAGGATTAGATACACGGCAGGGGGAGTTCGGGGCAACAGTGTCGGACACGATGTACTCGTCTCCCCCAGGAGTAGTCTCCACGGCGTCTGGAGGTTGTAGTTGATTTTTCAGGAAGTCTACGGTGAAGCCGCTGCTCTCATGTTGAATTTTCTGGACCATAGCAGAGTCCAAATCCTCCCAGGGCACTGGGGCTAGACTCCCGTCCACCACGCTTTGTTATGGCTTCGAACAGCAGCAGCGCAGCAGCGCGCAAGTCGCAAGTCGCAGTCGCAATCGCACTGCAGTCTCTGAATAATAAAGAAGCATCGAATGCCAACTGTGAATGAGCGCTGTAAGATACTTCGATCTCTGAACAGGGTTTATGTCTTCGAGATTGTGTTATTATTGGTGCCCCGTCTAAAGATCCTGCGAGGTTTCCCGATTTGGGATTTTGGATTTCGGATTTTGAGAAACAAAGAGGCACAGGAGTACAAGTCGAGTTCCCAAGAAACAAACCACAACAAGTGGTAGCCAGCTAGGTGGCGGGGAGATCAATTTCGAGATCAATCTTCAACGCGGCCAACTTGATTTGGATTTCGATCTACAATGGAGCGGTCCTTCGACGATGCAGCTATTCTGCACTTCATCAGAGACAGTCTGTTTCAAAGTGATTCACCCTTGCATCACGAATTTTTGGTTTTGTTAGAAAAGTTCATCGCAGAGCGCATCGCAAGTCGAGAAAGCGAGTGGTTTCCATGTCTCTCTCATGATCTTCACAGCTGTTCGCAGAAGCTTGCAGATACTCAAGCCAGAGTTATCGAATTGGAACAACGCATCGATGCATTGCAGGCAACAGCAGCAAGTGCTACTGCAGCAACTGGTCAGCGAGTCGACACTTTGCAGTCCTCGACGGAAAATGCAACTCAAGCTGCAGCAAACGAACTTCGATGCGTAGAGCATGAAATGTCGCAATGTTATGCCCTGCTCAACGAGTTTGTACGAACTTCGAGTCACCCACATTCGAACAACATCCAGTTTCCACAACCACAATCACAGCTCCATCCACAACCACCGTCTCCTTCGAATCAACCGCTGCATGCACCGCCAAGCAATTCACCTCACCCTCCACAACAACCACTTCCACAACCACCTGTCTTCGAACCACATCCAGCACATCAGTTCGCAGTCCAGCGTGCTCCTACGCAAGAGATTTTGGGACGCCGTGTCGAGCGCTTGAATAAACTGGTCAAGAGGTTCTCTGGAAGACCTGGATGTGGAGAGTTTCGAACATGGAAGGAGGATTTGTTACGAGCCTTCACCCTGTCGGATATCACCTCACCCGTCGATCAGGCGACAACCATGTCATTCCTCCTCGATGGTGATGCTGCCGAGTATTATCATAGCTTGACGAAGGCTGTACAGGATGACTGGTTCGAGCTCATGCGTGTGTTAGGCCAACGTTTCGACTGCATATCCCATGAGCCAGTGTATTTGTTGAGGATGTTGAGCTTGAACGAGAGCGAGTTCCCTCGACATGCAGATTACGTGCGGGAATTTCGTACTTGCGTTATCAAGTCGAAGGTTAACACCAGTGACCTCCGGATGGGTTACCTCGTCATCTCTCGATTTGTTGAAGGTTTGTCGAATGACGCTGTTCGTCGGCAGTACATCGTTGAAGTCCGTTCGAGATGGCGTTCTAATAGGCCATTTGGATTCGATACCTTGGTAGAGACCATCGCGGAAGCCTACATTGCGGCTGGGTGTCAGCTCGAAGAGGTACAGAACGCATAGAGAACGACATCAGATCAAACTCTGGGTCCTGCAGTGTCAAGACCCCTGCCTATGATGGTTCCACCTACTTCGACTTCGACGTTCCCATCCAACCCTATGCCAACGCCACACGTCAATCCCATGCCGACTCCAGCTGCAGCGCCCACGGCTTCGACCGTGGCAGAGCCGATGATCCTCGATGCAATTGCCAAGCTCCGAGAAGAGCTACATGCCTACATTGGCGAACGTCGTAATGAACGGTTCGGACGCCAAGATGGTCGAGAAAGTAGGCGTTACTACAATTGTGGTAAACAAGGCCACTTGGCCCCTGACTGTCCAAAAGGTCGACCGCCATCCCGAGGACGAGAACGTCGGGAATCAAGGTCGAACACACCGAGACGAGATGAAAGTGGAGACAGCAAGGGACGGTTTCGATCCCGCTCCAAGAGCAGAGAAAGGCCTACAACGGCCTAGAAAACAATTCCGAAGATAAGCAAATATAAGTAAAGCAACAGGCAAATCACCGAAGAGAACTCATCAAGTACGATTCTGAAACACGTGAAATCAGTAGAAAGCGTGTTTGTGAGAAACACAAATTCTTGAGCTATGTAAGCAACTGAAATCGTGTGCTGGTGGCACCTGGTGGCGGACGTCCTCGAGAAGAGCTGAACACCACCACCAGCACCAATAAACCCGGAAAGACTTCGACACTTGGAGGTGTCAATGTCGAAGGAACCGAACCTGAGCATGTGTCTCTGTTCACGGTTCGAGGGCGCATTTGCGCATGTCGTGAAGACTCCTTTGACTCCAGCGTGGAAGTATTGGTCGCCTGTGGAGCGACCAGCGACTTTATGTCGATGCAAACTGCAAAGAGGGCGCGACTTCCCCTCTATAAACTGAGAAACTCTGGACACGTCTTGACAGCCGGAGGTGTCCAAGTTGAAGTACGGTACTACAGGAGAGCTTATGTTCGAGTTGGAGAGCTTGTATTCGTCATCACTTCTGGGTCTTGGAGATTTTGCCGGATGTAGTACTTGGACTACCATGGCTTCGAAGCTACAATCCAACTGTCAACTGGAAGGAACGGTACGCCGACATCCAACATGGTTCGAATTCGTACCGGTTATCTTTTGGCGAATCAAGGCATTCCACCCAGCTACAGTTTCAAGCTGCTTCAAAGCTGGACCTTCTTTCGATACTTTCATCCAGTTCCTCGAAAGCGAGTCCGGTTGGAAATCCTACCCCACATGCCAAAGAACACCTTGACCTACACTCGTCGACACACGTTCAGCACGGTACTGACAAGTACGCTGAGTCCGAAACGGAAGATGGTATCACCGATGAGGAGTGCAGCGATATGGAGATTGAGTACATTTCATTGCGGAAACCCAAAAGAGAGATCCGTCGAGCTGATCTCACAGGGGATCAAGTATTTCTGTGCTGCATGCCTCGACCGGCAATGCCGGTCGATCAAATGTATAAGATGCAAGCCAGTGATGGCAATGATGACGGGCTTGACCCCGTTCGACGCAAACTGCCGAATCCATTACACAAGTGGGCGGACCTCTACGACCGGGAGAAAGCGGAGTATGGAGACCTACCTCCGTATCGACCTGGAAGAGATCATCAAATACGCCTGGATTCGGAAGACAATCCACCGTGGGTACACCCTTACAAAATGGATCCGAGCCAACTAGATGAACTTCGACGACAATCAGACCATCCTCGAGTCCATACGGAGCAGGTTGCCTACTGGTGAAGAAAGCAAATGGTAAATGGCGCATGTGCGTCGACTACCGAGCGTTGAATACGCGAACTGTACGAGATCGGTATCCTTTGCCATCAATCCAATCCATCTTGAGTACACTGGGGGGTTCCACTGTATTTTCGAAGATAGACCTTGTTAGTGGGTTCCACCAGATCAGAATCCAAGATGAAGATATCGAGAAAACCGCCTTCAACACACAGTTTGGCGCCTTCGAGTGGGTTGTTATGCCCTTTGGCCTCTGTAATGCGCCATCAACGTTCCAACGCGTCGTGGATGATGTCCTTCGCGACCACTTGGGGATCTTTGTATGGGTGTACATCGACGACATCGTCGTCTTCTCGAAGGATGCGGATGAACACCAACGACATCTCGATTTGGTACATGAACTACTCCGTAAACACCAGGTCTTTCCCTGCATCCATAAATCCACATTCTTCCAGAGTCGAGTACACTTCTGTGGATACATCATCGACAAAGATGGAGTACACATGGACCCCGAAAAGATCAAGGTCATTTGAGGTTGGCCTCCGCCAACTACGGTTCATGAAGTTCGACAATTCATTGGATTGTGTGGATTTTACCAGCAGTTTGTCGAAGGGTTCCAAGCTGCTGCAGCCCCTCTGACCGCGATGTTTAAGGCAGACTTCGAGTGGGAATCGACAGCCGTCCATCAGGCTTCCTTCGACAAGCTGAAGCAGGCGATGATCAATGCGACACATCTCAGTGCTATCAACCCTCGACAGCTGTATCACCTGTACACAGACGCTTCGCAAGACTGCGTGGTTGCTACGCTGGCGCAACGATGTGCGCACGGAAAGTACAAGGGACATCTTCAACCTATTGCCTTCATGTCGCGGAAAATGCAGCCTGCCGAAACTCGATACGCGATTCCAGAACAGGAGTTGTTGGCCATCGTATTAGCCTTGAAACAATGGCTTCACCTACTTTGAGGACCGCAGCAGGTGCACTTGCACACTGACCACAAACGTCTTCGATATCTCAAGACATGTCCTCGACCGCTGACACCACGGCAAGCACGATGGTCCCAATTCCTCGAAGAATACAACCTGACATTCTGGTAAGTACCGGGCCTCGAGAATCCTGCGGCAGACACCTGGTCCCGTCTAACTTCGCAACCGTTGATGGATATCGAAAATGCCACACGTACAGGGGCTTTTGTAATTCCCCTGGTCAAAAATTGGGCTTCACCGGAAGGAGAACCTGTCGATGAGGTCCCACATGTACTCGAAGATTCATTCTCTCATGACGAGGTATGGCCCCAGCCGTACGACCACCTGTACGTTTTGCTTCAAAGCGGACGCTCCGTGGGGAAGGAACCTGGCGCTGATGAACTTGCGGAACCAGCCCCCCAAATCGGCACTGAACCCGCCGTCGAACCAGAAGACCTGGAGCCGCTACCATCAGACGCAACGACTGTCGAGCCGGAGGACCTGGGACTGGAGCCAGTAGCATCCGACGAGATCATGGCTGAGGATTCACACCAACCAGACATGCATCTCGATGAGGCTGGCAATGAGCCAGACACGCCTGCCGACACCGACGACCTTCCCGATGTGAGCATGGATCGCCCTCTTCGAGTCACTTTTGGCAATGAACTTCGATATGCTCCAACCATGGCAGAACTGATTCGCTGTCGACGGCACCGTGATGGCACATTACAATCACTTCCCTTGCCGAAGGTTGGGTCCAACATGCCGTACCCTTTGAGTCTTAAAGGTACGCAGCGCCGAGTACATTGACATTAACAGTGCAAAGACTTGACTTCGACAGCTGTGTGGGCAGCAGCCTATCGAGAAGACCCACGGACGAAGCACATCTACGAAGTCGCGGTTCGAAGCCCTGCGGCACAACACCAGCTTCGCGATGCCAAGTTGTCCTTCGATGATGGCAAATTCCTCCATTTGTCGACGATGGGCAAACGTGTGCTTGTCCCTCGAACACTGGTTACGTCGATTGTGGCTATGTATCACGAGTCGGAGTTCAATAGCCATTCAGGAGTCCTTCAAACCATGGCCCTGATTAAGCGCGACTACGTATGTTCGCACCTCCGACACTACGTCGAACGATACATACTAAGTTGCGGTGTCTGTCAAGCGCCGAAATCAAGGCGAGTCGACACCGCCAGAGTGCCAAGACCATTACCCGTGCCCGACACCAAATGGCACAGTGCGCCCATCGATTGGGTTTCAGGATTGCCGCCGACCACAAGGGGCCATGACGCCATCATGACTGTAGTCGACCGATTCTCCAAGCGTGGAATGTTCATCCCTTGTCGCAAGGATATGACAGCCGACGACCTTGTCTATGTGTTCCTGCGTGAAGTAGTTCGACTGAAAGATGCCCTGGACAGATTGCTTCTGACCGAGACAAGCTGTTCGAGTCTCAGGCGTGGAAGGAGGTGGCTCAGCGTTTCAAGACTGAGATGCATCAGACAGTGGCCAACCGCCCTCGAGGCAATGGCCTGGCGGAGCGCAGCAACCAGTCGATCCTCCAGCGCCTGTGTACACACGGCACCTTCGGCAACAGCGAGTGGGATGTCGACCTCCTGTTTGCCGAGATTCAGTTTAACAACCTGACATCCAATAGCCTTCGGCTATCCCCGTTCGAGATAGATGAAGGACGAACACCCCATTTTCCATTGGATTTTCCCCGAATGACTTCTCATGCACATGAACCATCGACCGTGAATGATTACATGCAACGAGCGGAACGTACCTTCGATTCTGTGCGTGCAATGCTTGCCGAGGCACGTCGACGCCAGATGCATGTGGTCCTGCAAATGGACCGACACGTTCGAGTGCCTGAAGTCGGCGAACGATGGTGGGTGTTGGTACCCGAATATCGACATAGAGGGAAACTCGATGTTGTCTGGTGCGGCCCTTACAAAATTCTCGAGGTACTGAACAAGGGCGAGAATGTTAAACTCGATATCCCTGCACCCTTCGACGGGTTGCGAGTTTTCAACCGAGATAGCATAAAGCCCTACGTCCATTGAGAAGGACAGCCGGTGTGGGAGTTCCCGATGCCCCCTGTCAAAACTGGAGAATCTCCTCGACTTGTCAAAATTATGGCTAGACGTCTAGATGGGATCTAAAAAGCGCCGCACATTCCTGTACCGTTGTAAATGGGATGAGGACACATGGTCTTGGGAGTCGAGCAAGGCTCTAGAGGAGGATCCTGTGTACCTTGAGTTTCTTCGACTCCACCCTGAGTAACCCTACTCTTCTCTGCAGCGTGGTTTTTCGAAAAACTCATGCGAGTTTCCGGATCAACCGCCGGAGGCTCCGCCTACGGTACTACATCCCGGACGCCCCGAACTTCCTCTCGACCTCCACCTTCTCGAGCATCACCGTCGGACGTCATCAATGTTGAGGCGATCAATGACAACGTTGGTGCCAAACCCCCAGCGAGGACGACTTCAGCTGGCCGCTGTTTGTCGGTAGCATCAGCGCCAACTCGTCCGAGTCGACCTCTTGATCCATTCGAACCGCCGAACTACAGCCAGTCGACATATGCTGGGGGCTCGAAAGGAAAAGGAGGCCTGTCAAAAGGAGGCAAGGGAGGTGTGTTCCCTCGCGAGAATTTGCAGGAATGGCGCCGAGTGGACAACCCGTCGTATCAGGGGGCACCACAGGCTTGGAAGTGCTCGAGATAGCCCTGGCCAACTGGCCTGTTCCGGAATCGACCACAGGAGGGACCCCACCCCACATGCAGCCGGAACTCTGTAAGCTGTATGGGCCCCTGCCCCCGGTCGATGCAGAATACTTTCGAGAGCGGTGCTCGAGCCCTGATTGGTTCCATTCTGATGAAGATCTTGCTTGCTACACGGGATACGATGACTGATTCCCCTTCCTCTGTTCAGCGCCCGGATGGGTGGACAGTTCTTGGACATCGAGGCCGAACACCTGGACATCAAGACCATCCAGGGACGGACCGTCGTGGGGACCGAATACCGGAGAGCCGAATACCTCCAGATATAACAACAATGATGAAGCTGTCCACAACGACTGGGTCGATCAATCCTCGCAGTCGAATGCCCCGAAGACGCAAGCTTCTACTCGAACGAACCAATCCGACTCCTACTACTACAATGACGACGATGAACCCTGGCCACTCGAGTCCGACGACGGAGAGGAATATCCGTACGAGCCCTCAGCGTTCGACACCGCACAAAGTTGGTCGACACCACCGCCCAGCTACGATTCTGTGCCGGTGCCAGAACCGCAGTGGCAGCCCTCTAACATGCCGCAGTACAACCATGAAATCGAGACCGTCGAACAACTCCGACACTTGGGTACGTTCGGATTGAAGCCACCCTATCAATTTGGGACACACGAGGACCATCCAATGAAAACGGAATACACCAAGCTTGAACCATCGGTAGTCACTGTTGCGTCGAGCGCCATGGCTGGTCAACAAGGAAGGCACTTATTCCTGAACGAACGCCATGCCGCAGTCGCGACGAAGACGAATGCCACTATCTCCGAGTTAGGCAAGACCATCAACATCGACAGTTGGGGATGAACCGCACCATTCCCTTACGAGCTGGCGCGAAGCGCTCCTGACACATCTTTCGATGAGCGTGGGAATGTCGGTGGCAAGCCGGGCTACCAGTGGTATACAAAAATCCAACTGGCTTGCCAGAACTTTCAAGCGGCCCTCGTGGAATGGCGATGTTGCGACGAAGAGCTCGATTGGGGATTCCGACAAAACCTCTCCGAATATGGCCTGCCGAGTCAAATTGCTCGACTCAACCGCATGCATCGAGAGATCTCAGGAATCGACGACCTGATAAACGTTGCCGATGGAATCGACCTGATCTTCAGGTATCGACGCCTCTGGACCCAGGACAAGATGAAACGAGAAGCTCCCGTTGCCGTTTCGATCCTTGGAGTTTTTTGCAATCTCCAGAAGGTTTGCCAGGCGAACGACTGGCTCTTCGAAGATCGAGCCCCCTTTCTCGCGTACAAAGCCGATTTGCTTCCTCGCCGACATCAACTGTGAGGTCTACGCGGCACCTCTCGACTTGAGTATAAGCGGTATGGGTGTGCTCCACATCGAACACAGGACCTTGCAGTCCAGCTCCAGGAGTACTTTCGACTCGGAGAACAGACCGAACCCTATGCGTACAACGCCGTCGCACCAGGTGCCCCCATCGACCTTGTCCAGTTGGCGACGATTTACCAGACTGGACCCGGACGGCTCGGATACCACAACTTCGATAAGGCAATCCGACGAGTTGCTGCCCTTCACTCGTCCAGAGAAGAGTATGGCAACCTCTTTCCTTTCGTGGACGCCGCCGATTTGGTTCGACGCTTGGGTACCTCGAAATACCTCATGTCCCCCTTCGAGGCCGGATACGAAGGTGGACAACGTTGGCGTCGGGCGGTCCAGTTCCGAAGGGAGGTCTATGCTGATGAAAGGGAAGAGATCGAGAAAACTGACTCACCTGTGAGTGACCCGTTCCAACCGGACCCCGTCGACCACCGGTTTTTGTCGGCAGAGTCGAACGCCTATCAGCACCACTTCGACATCCCATTCTTCAAGTACCTGACGCCGATCCATGATGATTTCAAGACTGCACATCGACGCAAGGTCAGCTGCCGAGACCAAGTCCTCGAAGCGGTCATTGTTGACACGGCTTGGAGCCTTGTGACTGCAGAAGCGGGTCGACTCGCTCTGCAGAGTTCCCTCGCTGATGGTCAGTATGTACATCAACACCTCGGTTAACTCCAAGAAGAAGGTTCTCAAACCGACATGCTTGAGGTCATTGACCGATATGCCCTCGGTCCTGGAGTCGATGACGTCAGTGCCATCATTGTTGTGCGACGAGTTTCGATTGCTGACACGCCATGGTGGCGAGTCGATACGCGAACTGGTCAGTTCTACCACAGCATGGCCGCTGGTACTGGTTCGAAGGAAACCTATCGATGGTCTACTGGTCAACATGACGGGTTCTCCTTCGAGGTCACCAATCGGACCGATCTGTGGAGCGAGGACGCTTGAAAACCGTCGAACCCTTGGGATTTCCATTCGACCAAGGCACAAACATAGGGACCTGGACAATTTTGAGTGCTTGCCCGTGAACATGTCTTCGTATTCCAGTACAACTGCCCCGTTGACGGCCGACCGGGTGATCCCAACCTTCAATTGCTGACCCATCGATCTGGTATCTTGATTCAGAAGCGTGCCCTCGAAAGTGATATCCGTCGACACTACACGGGTCATGACACTCTCAAGTTCATGGCTGGCGTCGAGACACTGAAGGAAGTGCACGAAGTGTGTCGACTCCAGGTGGATCGTTCATCCACGTTTACGTGGGGCACGGACTGCTGATTCCACATGTCTGGATGCCAAGTAATGGCTGATTCGACATGTCTGGATGCCAAGTAATGGCTTATTCGACAGTCTGGATGCCATTAATGGTATCGACTGCCTTCATATGTCCTGTTGAGTTGACAGATGTATTGGTTGTTTGTCTGCTGGGCAACCAGCTTCGATAGCTGTGCCCAATGTTATGGTACGTTATGGTTCGACGTGCCCACAGCCTTGCTGTGGGTACAGCGCCCGTGCAGTGCGCCTGGCGAAGTTGTCTTCTGCAGCTTCCGCCAAGACACAGCCGTGGCAGAGTCGAACACGGCTGATGAATGAGGCGCTGACGACAGGTATACCATGACTACACCTCAGTGTGTGAGTTTCGACCACTGTTATGCTTCTGTAGCCAACACATGTCGAGGTCCAAAAGGTTTTTTTTCTGGGCCTGCTCTGCAAATTCGACATTGTGACGCCCACCCAGATGAGTGAGACCTCTTCGAGGTCTCAAGAGGGGGGTAGTGTTATGGCTTCGAACAGCAGCAGCGCAGCAGCGCGCAAGTCGCAAGTTGCAGTCGCAATTGCACTGCAGTCTGTGAATAATAAAGAAGCATCGAATGCCAACTGTGAATGAGCGCTCTAAGATAGTTCGATCTCTGAACAGGTTTTATGTCTTCGAGATTGTGTTAGTATTGGTGCCCCGTCTAAAGATCCTGCGAGGTTTGTCGATTTGGGATTTTGGATTTCGGATTTTGAGAAACAAAGAGGCACAGGAGTACAAGTCGAGTTCCCAAGAAACAAACCACAACAGCTTAGCATACTTCCGCATCGAGGTTTCCTGACGGGCGTCTTCCGGCCCAGAGGCAGGTAGATGGCGTCATCTGGCAGCTGGATGGAGGTGAGCGTCAGCTTGTCCAGTAGAGTACGCCAGTACTCATTTCCCCCATGGGCTTCCCAGTCGGGAGAGCACAGGACCATACGAGAACGTTCCAGGGCCACCTTGGTCAGGACCTTCCCCAGTTCACTGAATCTTGGGTTCCCGTAGGCCATCCCGAAAGAGGGCCAGTAAAATTTATAGCAGCGATTTTTCCCCTTGCTGCAGTAGAGGTCCAGGACATGTTGCTTGTCGCTGGCGAATAGCTCCACGTTCAGGTCTTCCCGGGAGTCTCCCAACTCCTTCAGACCTTGGTCTAGGACATCCCCCAGCAGCTGATAGTCCTCAGTTTTGGAGGCAACCATCACAGTTGAGGGCTCCCTCTTGCATACCCTCAGGTAGCTAGACGTATGCTCAGACTGCTCCCGAGGTACAGATTCCCAGCCGTCACCATGGTCCACTTGGAGGACGTAGGGTGCTTGCAGGGTGAGGGATAAAATCTGGGAGTGCTCGAGGAAGAAGTCGGTCCCCAGTAAAATTTCGAAAGCTTCGGTGTCCATCACGTAGAACCAATGGGCAATGCATCTAGATCCCATAAGCACTTCGACCTCACAGTCCCCACAACTGTGCACCACATGCCCATCTCCCATGCGGATGGCTGCGGTAGGCAGGATGTTCTTCAGGTCCCCACAAGGTAAAATTTTCTTGGCCACAAAAGATAGGGTGGCCCCTGTATCCAGTATCCCCAGGTACTCACGTCCCCCTAGACGGATACGTACCCAGAATACCAGGTCTGTAGGCCCCCCGGAGCGCCCCTGTCAGAACTCCGCGGGGCAGGTCACTTCAAACCCCTTCTTCTGGAGTTTACGTGCCATGCGCATGAAGCGAGAGCCCTTGTGGGCATTGGACTGGTCCCCATCTTCGTCAGCACGCTTGGTCCCTTGTTCTTATTGGCCTTGCGTCTGGGAACGGGTCGTAGGTCCCGTGTTGGGTTGCCCACCAGAGGGCTCAGGGTTCCCCCCTGGCGTAGGATTGGGGTTCCCTCCGGACGGGTTCGCGTTCTTGTCCTTGTCAGGCTTCCGGTCGCCGCCTCCTCGTCCACCTTTGCCTTTACCACCTTGGCCTTTGCCATTGCCCTTGGACTTGCCTTGGCCAGTTGCCCTTGCCACCGCCCTTGCCACTAGCGTTCTCGGTCTTAAGCTTCGCCGATAGGCGTTGCTTATGGTAGCACACATCCTCGTAGTGCTTCCTCTTCCCGCAGAACGCACAGGTGATGGTACACCTGTAGTCGTCCGGCAGCTTCGCCTTGCCGCCGGTGTTGGTCTCCTGCTTCTTCCCCTGGACCACGAAGCAGTCATGGTGATTGCAGTCGGGGGCAT
Source organism: Eutreptiella sp. 'Long Island Sound 2002' (assembly GCA_964036045.1). Taxonomy (NCBI): domain Eukaryota; phylum Euglenozoa; class Euglenophyceae; order Eutreptiales; family Eutreptiaceae; genus Eutreptiella; species Eutreptiella sp. 'Long Island Sound 2002'. Next base: position 49,310,354 of record OZ038386.1, read on the forward strand.
GAAGCAGGGAACCCTGCTCGTCTCTGGCATCACACCAGAAGAGATCTGGAACATTGCTCATGGTACGAGCATTTTTGGGGGTAGTCCCCTGTCCGGGTCGGTGTCCTTGGTACCCACGACCATGGCTCCCAGAGCCTCCTCCTCCAGGACGATAGGCGTTCAGGTGCTGGTCGCTTTCCTTTTCCAGCGCCGGCTCGGGGAGTTGTACTGACAGAACCTCGTAACTGAGGGGTCTTGCCTTGCGCTCTGCCGTGGACCGGCACTCATCCCACAGCTCCCGAGGAAGTTTGGCCGCCAACCAGAAGAGCAGCTCGTCGCTGCCGTAGGAACCGGGCGTCAGTCGTCCTACCCAATGGTCTAGGTCGGCCAGCAGCTCGGAGATCCTGGCAGGCTTGGGATTGTTGGGCAGCACACCCAGGTTCTGGATCTCGGCCCTGATGGAGAGGTCGGTTTCGTAGGCCGGGTACTGCCTCTCCAAGGCAACCAACACCCCGGCAAAGGTGGCGGATTCCGTCACGATCTGCTTGACCTGCTTCTCCAGGTACTTGGTCTTGCAGCACTGCTGGAGCAGATTGCACTTGACTCGCCCACTAGCACGGGTTTGGCCGGTCATCCTTAGGAACCCGCCAATGCTTTCAGCGAACTCGCTGAGATCCTTCCCCGTGAACTCTGGCAAGTTCACCACAATTTTGGAGGCGGCGATTGCCTTAGCCTCCTGGGGCCTGCGTCCCTCGGGGCGCTTGGTCTTCCTCTTCTTCTTCTTCCTCCTCCCGCTCGGGTTCTCAGGGTCCTCAGGGTCGTCGTCCTCCGAGGGCGAAGCAGAAGGCAGAGACGGCGGCTCATCGTTAGAGGGATCTCTTCCTAGGTCACTAGAGCCGTAGGGCTCCACGTCGACCATTGCCGTTAGGGCTGTCAGCCCCAACCGGTCCAGCTCGGCTCTCGTAGAGTTCTCCACGTGGCTGCAGGGGGGCTGGGCCGTCCTTGGTATGAAAGGGCTTCTCGGTATCACAGCAGGGGTCGGCATCGGTCGGCTCCTCAGGCTTCCCAGGGTGTTCGTCAACCCCGCCACCAGGTGATTGGCTTGTACTCGATGAGGCAAAACTCCCGGGAGGGTAGGTGACGCTTGAGGAGGAGTCAGGGGATCCTGTTTAGCCCGAATCTCCTGAGTGAGATCACCAACAAGTTCAGAGGTGGCTTCTCGGAGAGCCTCTTTTATCTCCGACCGCGTCAGGGACCTGTTGGAGGATCTTCCAGATCCCCTACTCCTTCCAACCAGAGACTGAGAGCCCCGTAGGCCACTTAGGGAGGTGAAACCAGGTACTGGCATAGTATAGCCAGGTTTGGGTGCCGCATAGGCAGGTATCCCAGTCATGTACACGCCCGCCGCGGGTCTGTGATAGCCATCCTCATAGCGCCGCGGCATAGGCTCAGGAACACCGGTGTAGGTGGAGCTGGATGCCACTGGTTCGCTGACTGCAGTTGCCATAGGTGGCACAGTCGCGTCTGGAGTCACACCATAGGTGGGGTAAGGCATCCCAGTAAAGCCTAGACCCTCAGCCATAGGTGGAGTGGTTGTGGGTGAGGATGTAGCTGGATGTGTGGCCTGGAGTGTGGTGGTTGTTGGAGAGGGTACTGCAGGGAAATTAGAGGCGCTCAGCGCGCTCTCCACAGGTGTGTCCTCGAAGGGCGCCTCGTCGGATGGTCCGTATCCATCTCCAGGATGTACCTCTTAGGCTCCCATGTCCACTGCTTGCTTCTCCTTCTCCTTCTCTTTGCCATCAGGTCCACGAACGGTTAGACCACTGAAGGCCGCTCTCAAGCCCTCCAGAGAATCATCCCCCAGCCCACTTAAGGGCACTGAAGGTACAGGCTCCTCAGGTTCAGGTTCACCAGCAGGTTTGGGCGCTGGTGCTGGCTTGGCTGGTGCCACTGAGAGCTCTGTCGTCACGGCAGTGTCCTTGGTGTCCATATTGTATTTCTTTGCCCTTCAGTGGAGTCAGTCTCGACGTACTGGTTGTACTGCACGGGGTTGCGGGTACGCAAAGACTGAAAATCTCTGCTACAAGAAAGTTAGAACAGGCTTTCACTGTTGATTGGTTCGATGATATTGTTTCGTTGATGCCCTTGCTTGCTCCTGCTGCTGCTTGAAGTAGTTCAGGCTTTCCAAACAAATACGTTTTGATGAAATCAACCCAAATAAGTACCAACAGTTGCAAGGCAAAGGACCACAGGATCAAATCCACAACATGAAGGGCTGCGAAAAAATATAGACACTCAGAAAGTTAGAACATATCCTACAAACATGGAAAAACTGCACACATGGGCATCCTCTCTTTTATAGTGCCATCCAGAGATGTGCACTCTTTGTTTTGGGTCCCATAGGTGCTGAGGTGGCATGGCTTGTGGCGCTGAGGTCACTGCCATGTCACATGGGATATTCCTACTTAGCTAGGCTGACTGGGAATTGAACCCAGGACCTCTCAAAAAGAGGTGCCACAGCCCCCTAGGGTGCAGACCACTAGGATAGCTAAGCATTCATGAGAAAATATAGAAAAATGTATAGGCGCTGGATCAATGTCAGCGCCTCAGTCAGTCCAGGAAATGGTGTATAAGATCAATCAGTTGGGGGGTCAGGGGTCCACACAACATCCAAGGATCAATGCTTGGTTTTATAGGTCAAAATGTCTTGTCACCCCTTTTTGGATAGGCCAATACTAAGATAAAAATGTGTTATGCCTTTAGGCCTCTTTGTAACAACTAAAGCTAACCTTTTGGCAGGGAAATACACTTTTTCTTACTTGCTGCAGTGTCTTACCGCAACACTTGCCCCGAATACATCCGAAAATATTAAAACACACCCACCGCGGGGTGAGCAACCACATATGGAACCACTTGCAGCTGCGTCTGTTGGAGCACTATCACCTCATTCAAACAAACCAATAGTGCCAGGGCTCCGGCCCCATAGCAGTCCTACACACCAACATTGGAAGAGGACAGCCCAGCACTACCAGCACCCTCATCCTGGTGGCTACCAACCTCCACCTCTTCAAAGTGTTAGCGGCTCAGATGCAGGTCTTCCACCAAGCCGGCACACATCGAGCCCACTTTCTACCACAACCAGAATGGCTGCCCGCAGCGCTACTCAAAGCCCATCTGAGGACAGTGGCCACACGGGCCAATCTGCCATAACCATCGGACGCAGCCATCCACCACACCTACGGCCTGTTTCGTGACACAAACAAACAACCTCTACTACCTAAGGCAAAAGGACTAGTAAGTGTACCGGGTACGAGTAAGTTTACTGCTCATAGTGAATGTATTGTTTTCACATAGAAAGTCACATTTCTAAAGGTTTTTTGACCCAATGTGCAGCAACTTTGTAGCAACTCCCTAGTTGTGTACGACAAGGGGGACCCAAAAGCAATTGGGGATACCTCTGGGATGCTTTGTGTCTTGTTACCCATGTTAGGGATGTGCCTTGCATATGGTTGATGAAATTTGTTTCTCGAAGTTTGGTAGAAAAATAATCCGTCCGTGTGTTCAACTGTACTAAATTCCGGAAGAAATCGGACTCGTCCTCATTCCAAGCCATTGATGCATCAAACTGTATTTTTTCTAAGGGGGGCTAGAGACTGCAATTGAAAAGCTGAGCCTAGTCCTCCATGCCTAATTTTGCATGCGCGCGCTGAGACTCAAAAAACTGAGTGGTCCTCCGGACAAACTCTGCATTTCCACATTTAAAGCCCTTCCACCAATTTTTAGCTAAATCACACCGCATTGGTGTGTTGTTGCAGTTGGGAATTCCTTGCACGAATTCTTTGGCGCGCTCCTGGATTTCTTTAGCCGTGGGCAGAGCATCGAGTCCGCTATTTTATCTATCCATTGAGTGGGGTTCTTCTGTTGAAGTTTTGGCTTTAGTTCTTTTGCTGTCCCCTTGACTGCAAACAATACAACAGGTTTTGACAACATGCAACGGAATCAGAAGCAGTACAAATTCAAAATGGGCAGCCGTAGAACACCCATGGTTTGCAGTGGATTTGTTGTTAACTGCTGCAGAAATATGGCATCAGGTTCTTAATTGTAAAGAAAGAAACACCCCTGGTTTCATTGATGGCTGTGATTGGGATTCCCCATTGTTTGTTGTGATCCATTCTTCTCCTTGTCTCATTGTGCTGCAAAGACTCAATCCTGGGCTTCATTCAATCTCAACCTTCATTTCGTTGCCTAATTCGCGCTTCACACTTACGGCGCGCTGTTTTACAACGCGGGAACATAAAGACCAAAAACACACAAAGAAAATCGCATCCATGCGGCGATGGTAGATGCTTGTAGCAACGCATCGCCCTTAGGCGTCTCAATTTGCATGGTCAAAATGTGCCCAAAACTGCCTCTCCACGGCACTGCGAAAAAATAGTCCTTTTGGGGGGGACCTAAAACACAAGAACCAAAAATCCTGTTAAAAGCAATTAACTGGTCCATTTTCCTTTATTTTCAACAAAACCGACTGCCCTGGAAAATGATTTATTTCCACCAAAATGAAGTTCTTTTTTGGGAAAACCACGACTTTTTGTTTCCTATACCACTTATGCTTTGCAATAAAAACACCCATGAGCTTCAAATCTTTTGGAAAACCAGTTTTCGAAAAACATGTTGCACGCTGCACGACAAGAAGCATTTTTTGGCACCCCTTCTTTGCGCGAGGCCTCGCGCAAACACCAACACAACAGCGCAATAAAATCCATCACAGAGAAAAATGTGCCGCACAAGGTGACAGCATAAAGGTGGTAGAAGAGGAATGCATAGCGCGAGCCCTCGCGCATAATATATCAGAACAAGCGAAGAAATTACTTTTTCTTCGGAACAGTTTGCATCTTAGAACCCAGTGCCTTAGCAACGGACGTCTTACCGTTAGGCGGTGGCTTTGCAGGCTCGCTTCTTGGTTGGGACTGACGGGCTGGCTGCTTGAATGGAGCTCGGGCCCCGGATTCCTCGGACCTCGGCTTCGCTGCCACTTTCTTCGCTGCCTTGCCCTGGGAGACCTGCGCTTCCTCCTCCTCTTCTTCCTCGCTCTCCTCATCTTCATCCCCATCGCTCTCGTCGGATTCTGCACCGGTAACCAACTTCGCTGCCTGAGGCTTGGAGGCAGTCTTCTTCTTCTTGGGGGCTGGTTCCCCACCAGTAGACTTCTGCTTTGCAGGGGCCAGTGCTTCTGCAGCTTGACCTTTCTCGACAGTCTCTTCCTCCTTCAGCGACAACGCATCAGAACCCACCTTGTCATCGCGAACCCAAAGTGGAATACCACGGTTTGACCAGTTGGCCTGCTGGTCCCAATCACCAGACGCGTCCAGTTTCGACCCTTGTGTCAATACGTGGTTCAACTGAGTCTGCACTCTGTTGACCCAATCGGAGAGATTGTCGGAGGTAACACCAAGAAGGTACATGCAAGAATCCGGCTCGATGGACGCGATCCTGCACACCAGATCCGGCTGATGATCAATGAACACAAACGCAGGCTTGAAGCTCTTATCCTGCTTCAGGTAAAAGAGGTGAGTGTCGAAATACCACATAACCGTCGTTATCGGAAGGTGACCGCCAAATTCAACAGGATTCCTCTCCTCTACTTGAGTAGGTCCAAACGTCAGATAATTCGGAATCTGCAATGAGGGAGAAGTTATTGCGCGAGGCCTCGCGCAAAGAGCGGACGTAATGAGGGAATTATACCTTTCTCGACCAGCTATCCGGTGACGAAATCAGCAACCAGCGAACGTCAAACCTTGTAGGATCCCCTGCAGGCTTCGGTCTGACTGGCCAACTGAAGATGGGAACACGCAACATGTTAGCCATGCGCGGCGCGTTGAAATCATTGTTGAGACGCCTATCTGTTTCCGTCTCCAGCACGTCGAACATGTTGTCAACAACAGTTTGAGAGCCGCAGATAAGGGTATCGGCACGCGCCATCTCTTCATACAGCCAGGCTGGGCACATCATCTCAGGAGCAAGATATTCAAATATGTCGCCGATGATGACAATCAGGTTCTTGTCAATCTCAATAAACCACCTCGGGGGATCGTGGGCCCAATTGCAATTCGGGTCGCCTTAATTGTGATAGTTTGACTTGACAGTAATGGATCCTGCTGTTCCATTGTCTTGAAGTCACCAGTAACGCCAGCAGCTGGGGGGACCACACGGCTCTTGGTAGGCTCTTGACCAAGGAGTTTTTGGACGTTGAGGATTTTCAGGGAGGCGGGTTTGCCTTTCTCTGCCACCTGCCACAGTGGTGCGCGAATCCCCGATTTCCATGCCGGCCATGGACCGCAATTTTTGCCTTCAGGTTCCCGCCAATACCCCCATGTACCAAGAGTCACCTTCAGGGCAGGCCTTCCAAGTGCAGCAACCTCTTTGCGGGTCTGCATGTCTTTGGCTAAAGAACAGAAATGGAGAAAGTGGGGCGCACCAATGCAGAAGCGGAACCCACGTCGCGTCGATGGTACACACCTTTCTCAGGTCGAACGTACTGGCCGTTGTGCGGGGGGTCCAGATGCATTGAGACCCACTGGTCAAGGATGATGTCGTCAATGGAATTCGGCAAGAATTTAAGGGTTGTTTTGTCTTCCTGCATCACTTCTGCCACTTTCTTGTAGAACTCCGGCAACAGGATCCCGTCCAGTTTCTTCAGCGCGTTCTTCGTCACTTTCTCCCCTTTGTCGTGGAACTTCTGCAGACCTTTCACAGCTTCCGGACCAGCATAGTACCCAAACGTCATGAAATATTTCCACCATTTATACGTTTTGTCCTGAAAGTGACAACGTTATGCGCAAGGCCTCGCGCAACGAACAGCATCGAAACAACGATTAATGAACAAACGAATTGACCAGGCTGCTTCAGTTCAGCGGTTGGAACCAGGGCACTCATCTGCACAGCATCCACAATGGCGATCTTGAGATTGCTGTACGTGTCAGCCAGGCCTCGCCGCCGCTGATCTTCAACACATCGAATGAGGTTATCTGCTGCCTCATACAGCGGTATTGGCTCAACGTCTTGTGCGCTTCCTTGTGCTTGTCCCGCCAGCTTTGCACGGAAGGCCCACGGTGTCGTAGGCTTCAGAATATCGGCGATGCATGTAGTATGCCACTGCTGCAGATCAAGACACGCTGTGCGTCGCTTCTCCCGAATCTTCGCAATCGCTTCCACGCTGTGCTGTCCAGATACACACCAATAATGGCCATCTGCAAATATGAGACACGTCTATGCGCGAGGGCTCGCGCAACGAGAAGAGCGAACAGTCGGTTGGCAACATACTATTATCTTCCCAGAGAACGACGTGTAATGGGCCTGTTGGCGGTGCTGCTTCGAGTGACTCACTACGCTTCTGCAGTAACTTCGTATCTTTCCGTCTAATCTGCCCCTTTGACTTCTCCTGGTCCATTCTCACGTTGTCCAGCTCAACCTCCACCTGCCTCCCATCCGGTTTTAGGTGGTCCTCGATGTCAGTACCGAAGGTTAAGCCAGGATCTGGTTTTTCCTTCTTCTTACGTTCCTTCTTTGGTGTTCCAGCCTCCGATCCTGAGGTCCCAGGGTCATAGTCTGTATCTTCTCGTTCCTCGGCTGTTTTTTTTGCGGGGCTTGCCATTCTGCGATAAGGAGAAAGCCTGTATTGAAGGAAACATAACATTGAAAAGGGTTAAAATTGTCGTCGATAATGCATATGTGAGGCGCTTTTAGCGAATACGAGTACAGTATGGTTGAGAATGCAAAACTGAAGGGGCTCGGCACTGTTTTTGACTGTCAACCTTGCGCGAGGCCTCGCGCAAGAGAGGGGGTGTACTAACCTGTTGTTTCATGCTGTTCGCGCGAGGCCTCGCGCATCACTGCATGTTCTCCAATCTTCTTCGAACGTTTCGCAGCGTGTCGGCCTCTCTCTGTTCCTCCAACACACTGCGTTGGGGGATCAGCTCCGACAGTTTTCGCTTCAAACCAGCCTTAAGCGGCCCCTGCTGCGTTAGCACCAACAACACAGACACAAGGACTTGTTTGTAGTGGTTAGAACCCTTTGGAATTAGAAGAGACGGTGGAAAGTTAGGTACACCCCTGCGCGGCCAATGCGCCTGAATTGTACAAGTAGGCTCAGCACACCACCTAACCCAAGGCACATATACACGCTCTGCGTTCAAGTAAGCAGTTAACCGCTGACGCACGGAATTGACAAAGGAATTGGGGATTTTGCAGACATTCACCCTGGGACCTTCTTTGCGGATAGTGATGAGATGATACAGATCGTCAACATCTTCAATGGTTACTGCACCTCTGTTTTGGCCCTTCTTTGTCACAAGGCTGGAAAGCAGACTTTCACAAAACTCCTCGGCAAAAGCCTGTCCAGGCATGGCTGTGTGCCATGCAGTGTGGCACAATAGCGCAGTTGCAACAGTGCGTTCGTATTTTAAAAGTGTGTCCCCCATGTTCAAACGGTCTAACAGACACATAACAATCTGCAATCCCTCAGAAGCAAAAACACCCGTGTTGGCCGTCTCCCCGGCCCAATTGCACTGTCTAACGAGGTGACCTAGGTATAGTAACATAGGACAGTATTGTGTTAACAGAACCTGTATGGCCTTACACACAGCGTAACGGAGGCGTCCTCGCCGATTTACAGGACGTGCCAGCCCAAGGGAATGACATTTTCTGTTAAGGCGCCGTATGTGGGGGCCCATACCCAACAGCAGTGCGCCAACAGTTATCTCCATTGTGATCAGCTTGGGAAAACAGGGGACTGTGTTACCGCTGCGCAACAAACCTTTACGGAAGAAAGTCACGATCGGCCAAAATGAGCGAAATATTTGTGTAACGCAAAACTTGTACCCGTGCCAGAAACCATACAATATAGGGTGTGACCGCAAGAAAGGCCGGACATTCCAACCCGTTGTTTTTTCACCGTACGTCATCTTACAAATGCGGTAATGGATGTTCTCATCACATAAAACAGGCACGACTGGTCCAGTGTGCTGCGCCAAGTCCCTAGTGAATTGCAATAGATTAAGCAGCGAGACGTTGCCGCTCACCTTTTCTTTACTTAGACAAAGGGGTCGCCAATGTGGTCTCTTGGCAGGTACAGGGCGAATAATGTCAAGCGGCGCCCGAATGTTTCGAACAACAGGTCGCGTGCTTGCAAATCCTAGATCACGCAGGATACGTGCAAATGTTCCCTCGGTGTTCCCCAGCATGCGTGCAACAACAGGAACACGCCGTTCAAGCTCGTCCAGGCTAGGATGACCATGCCAGTAGCGCGGTGCATCCTTCAGTAGCAACACAGCCAATGCTGTTGCGTTCGGGCTTTTGTCGTTCTTGTCAGGATTTGTGGTAAACTGTTTGTTTTACCAGTTGTCCATCCATAACAAAACCCACTGTTGGTGTATTTTGTTCCATGTAGTCTGTAACCTGACTGCGGCCTTCTCCTTCAGCGAAGGTGCGCTGTATCGCGCCAGACCTGACCTTGCTAAAATGCGACGCTGCGCCCTACTTCCCTCTACCGCAACAACTGACTTTGGTTTTCCCTGGTATGGAACTGCGCGGTGGCGCATCAGCAAAAAAAGGCGCCAGGCCTCCTCTATCAAAACACCAACCCATCTCTTGCCTTCTGCCGCAATCGCCTTTTCAACGCTGCAACGCGTCCGTTCATTTTTGCGCAGACGCAGAAAAAACACAAACAACAATCGCGCGCCCTCGTCCCCCTGTTTTAGCCCTTCCCACAGTTCTTCTGCCGTGTGGTACGGTGGTTCCTCTGAGCAGATATCGCGGAAAACTCCAAATGCTGCGGCCACTGTCTTCTCAAGGTCCACCTCTTTTCGCAGGGGCATTGTTGCTGTGAAGAATAATTGTATACCTGTATCTACGTAAACATCGCTGTTTGAAAAACTTTCTTGACTTGAAACATCAACCTGTCACACAGTTTTCGCGCCACCAATTATTCTGTGATTCACTTGTCGCATGCACCATTTTCGGTTAACTGTAACTGTCTGGTGATCCCACATTTGACTAGTTAATCCTGATTGCGGTAGCCAGTTGCGGCGCGCTACCATCGCTGTTGGGCAGTGAAGCCAGCGGTGACCACAGTATGAAAACTGGAGATGCCGGCGGGACCTGTATGGGCGCCCATGCAGCAGCGCCGCATCAAGGGAATGCACATGCTGTGTAGTTGGTGGATCTGTTCCATTTTTGGTTTCTATGAGCGCTTATGAGATCCATTGCGCGAGGCCTCGCGCAATGATCACCGAAACTTTAATGTATCTCACGCGCCGTTCCATGCGCGAGGCCTCGCGCTTGAAAATGCAGTTTATTCCGGAACATTTATACTTTTCAAGATTCTTGGGTACACCATTGTTGCAGTTTATTCCTTAATAGATCCATCTCTATCACGCAATCCTGATAATGGTACTAAGTTACGTGCATAAATACGACAGGGTTCCATTTTTTGACAACCTGCCTAATGCGTCGTGCTGTAGCACATTAATCTGACACAAATGAACGTCTTTGCGCGAGGCCTCGCGCAAAGAATGGTCACCAAACAATACTTTTCCTTGTCTCGCCCATGGGACACGTCATTCTTATAGAAATATTTATTCTGCCATACTTGTTTGCGACGGTTTTAAAGTATCCATCAAAACAACTATTTTTTGATGCCTTTGGAAACATGTCATTTTCCTACCTTTTCCTTCATTTTTGACCATGCAACTTGAGCCGCCTAAGTCGCCTCTGTAACAATGTTGTGGTAGAATTTCAAAGTCTTCGCGGCTTGGCGATTTGAAATTTGGCCCGTCAAGCATTTCGCCACCACATCTCCCATTTCGGACGGTGTTTGTGGCATTGGATAGACATAGTGCATGTAGGAGGGAGCTTCCGCAGGCTGGTTTAAAAGTTCCGCGCGCTTCTTTGCTTTATGATAAAGCTTGGTGTAAGGTTTGGAACCTGGTAGTTTTGAAAATAACCGGTTTTAAACGGTTATTTTTACAAGAATAACCGGTTTTGCCAATCAACAGTTTTCCAAATAACCGGTTTTTTCCGATTAATTGTTCTTTACTAACCAAAATCTTGCCATCGGCAAAAGAGAGCCCATACAAGTCGGAGCACAGTGATCAAAACTACGTGAGAAGTTGCAATTCACCGTCGGCCATCGTTTATTGCTACCAAAGCCTCTGTTTAGAATTGGACAAAATGTACTGTCAAAAAGAACCCAAAAAATTCTATTGCCTTCGGCAGTGCAGCTCGAAGAGGGGTTGACAGTCAGCCAAGCAGTCCCTAAGCCAGGCCAGCAGTCAGTCAGACCGAAACACACAGTTTGGGTTTTTTGTCAGTGGCAGACACGGCCCCAAGCAGTGGGGGCTCCGTTATGCTTGTATTAAAGAAGTGGCCGAATGGTAATGCAGCAGGCTACGGATTTTTGGTCAGCGGTTCCAACCCCGGTCCGGTGAATATACCGCTGCCGCCGCCGCAAAAAATGCGCCACCCGGGGTTCGAACCACCGACCACTATCGGCGTGGCCTGCTGCGTTACCATTCGACCAGCAGTTATGTGTCAGAATATGCTTCTCCACTGCTTGTAGCCTTCTCAGCAAAAACTTTTGACCCCCCCCCCCCCAACACCCCCACCCCCCCCCACCCCCACCCCCCAAAAAAGTGATATCCAGTTTTAGGGGATAGAGGCCTCAGAATCAAAAAATCCATTGGGGGATGGTCTTATTGGGCAAAAAAATGATTTTACAAAGGGTTGGACATCCAATATCATGCCTTCGGGTATGCTACGTGAATGACCCCAAAAAAGGGAGGTATATGACGCCCGCGCCTGCGCTTGATCTAACAACCTCTCTTCGAGGTGATTTGGAACCATTCCGATTGATTGGTTTAAATCAGTTTTCAAAATAACCGGTTGTGCCCATTGTTTTGACAATAACCTCCGATTATTGCCGATCACCGGTTTTTCCGATTAATTGGTAAAACCGGTTCCGAACCCTAGCTTGGTGACCCTCAAAATGAATGCGTTCGCCCCCGAATTTGCCTGTTGCATCTAATGACATAAAAAATGAAAAAACAAAACTTGGCGACGACTGATCCAAAAAAAATCGAAAAAAGCGAACATTTGCCTAAGTTTTCATGTCCTCGACGTTGGTACAACGATTGGCGCGACCCTATTCCGGCGTCTCCTACACGACGCATTGTACGAGCAATTTCGCAGGTATCCAATAATTTCTGATTGGAGGCAGGATTTCAATTTCGAATTCCACCTTTTGCATCTATTGTGTAGCATAGGCAATTGAAATCTCAAAATCCGTCTGCAATTTCGAAGTCGTAAAAGTTGGTACACTTACTGGTGATTTTGCCTTATCGCCAAAAGAGCACGGCGTACGTACTTCGGCTTCCTTTGTCACCCAGGAGTGGCTACTTAACCCCCGCCATCTCAGGGCCACATGTGGGCGGAATGGCTACATCACCCCTGCCTTCTCAGGGGTCCCCACATAGGGACAAAATCGGAATTGGCTACCTAACCCCTGCCTTCTCAGGGGTCCCCAATAGAACGGACAAAACCAGAAGGGGCTACATCACCCCTGCCTTCTCGGCACCCCAAAAACGGGCCGATTGGCTGCACAACCCCTGCCTTCTTGGGGGTCCCCAATAGCAAAGGACAAATTCAGAAAGGGCTGCATCACCCCTGTGTTCTAGGGGGCAGATAATTTGGTGAAGGGGGGGGGGGGGCAAGGCACAGGTGGGGAATGGTCAAAAAAAGATGCCCGGTGCGCTAATACTCCCCCTTTAGCTTGCTGATAACATCCCAGGTAGAGTAGCCATTGTTGGTGGTAAATGTCCCAAAAATACCCTGTTCTAATTAAAAAAAAAATTACGAATCCACCATTGGTACAACAACCAGTCGCTGGTACAACAACTGGCTCCTTTACCTTACCAGGCCTCAGCTGGCCATCAACCGCATTGAACGCTTGTTGAGACTGTTTCAATGGGCGAAACACCCCCCTCCCCCTACAGACAGTAGTAAAATGGCCAAAAACGGGCCTGTGAGTGTGTGTGTGGGGGGGGGCGGGTTACAACCACCGCCTTCTAGGCAATGGGAGAAATGCAGAAAATGCCCTTAATCCTCCTCACACAGGTGCCAGACATCAAACACACCATGCTTCTGCTGTCACATGCTACCTCCGGTGGTATGCCCCCACAGTAGCAAAAATGCTGTGAATGGGGCAATGCAGCCAAAACACCAACCCCTGTGAGGTTTAGAGGTCCCCAGACATCTACCCCCCGCCCCCCTTGCAAAGTCCCGGGGTAGCGCGCGACGGTCTCCCGGGTGGGTGGGGGAGACGGTCACCAAGTGACGGTCTCCCGGGGGGGGGGGGGGGGAGATTGCAAGGGTATCTCAAGGCAAACTGTGGTACCCTCCACTGACGCAAGCAAAGAGAACACGTGTGAAGCGACTTTCGCGTTGATGCGGTGCCAATGTGTTTCATCCAACACAAATGTTATTGAGGATCCAAAGGAACGGTAAAGAACTTCTGGATACGAGAATAACACACTTTGAATTGTTGCACATGCTCGGTTTGCATGACAGGCACGGGGTGTGTTGCACTGGCCGAGGAGGAGGAGGCAATGGCGCGCGGGGCTGGTTTGGCAGCATCTTTAGCGCCCGCTTGCACAGCCAAACCAGTCCGTTTGGCGGCTGGCTTTCCTCTTGGCTGGGGGGCAGCCTTTCCTCTTGCCTTGGGGGCAGCCACCGACTTCTTCGGAGGCACGCAAGGCCATGCGTAAAGCAGATGGGCAACACAAACCAGCACAATACATGTTAACTAGAAAAACATGGAAGTGACGGTCTCCCGGGGGGGGGGGGGGGGATTGCAAGGGGGGGGACTTTGCAGGGGGGGGGGGGGGTATCATGGGACCGGAAAGTTTGTCCAAAAATACTGAAGCGGTTTTGGGGGATCTTGGGGTTTGGTTGTGCATCCTCTAAGAAAGCTTAATATTAGCAGCAGGATGGTGCCTGCTATGGGTCACAACAAACAAGCACATTACCTTGCGTTTCTTTTGGGATGCACGCCTGTCACATGCAACAGCACTGAAGGATCTTTGAATATCTTTCATCGTATCTTTGAAGACCTCTTAAGAGCCTCGCTGAGGATATTTACAGTATAGCCGTCCTGTGTACTGCAACACTGGTTTACCTCAGGACTTTGACTGAATTACGCGCCCATGAAAAGGATGCTTCTTACAAATTTGATACCAAAACGAACAAATGGCAATATTTGATGATAAGACCCAAGAAATGGATGAAAAAACCGTTCGCGAAGTTTGATTGTTGAATTCTAACAATTTCACTGGTACCATCAGGATATCCACAGACAGACTGTGGACAGGCTTGGAACACCTTCATTGTGTGTGCGATGCTGTGCATTGTGCGTGGGCTTCCAAGCACTCAATCGTGCCAGCGTCATAAGAACGCACCTTATCTTGTTGGGTCTTGGGGCTGTTCCTGATGCAAAAAGAAAACAAAACTGTGGCAATTTGGTACACCTGTACCTCAACAAAGACAAATGGGACAGCAACTGCTGTCTATCAATGGCCGTTCTGGCCTATGTACATCTGATCCATGGGATTGCAGCAAAAGCTGCCACGCCTGAAGCAAACCCAGAGGACGTCCTTTCATACCCAATCTGACCACGAAATGACAGGAAGCCTGCATATCACTGCAGTACACAGGGCATCATACATTCGTACACAGGGCGTCATAAATCCTGACCCAACTCAACGTTGACAAGAAACCTAAACTGTTCGTAGGTGACCCAGCACAGCTGGTGTCTCATCTATTCTTTAACAGGCGGTCTTTTCGAAGCAGAACCACCGCTGCTTAGAGACCGCCCTGTTGCCTGCGAAGCAGGATGATGAGAGATGGTGAGGGAGGACACAGAGACCTGGGGCGGACAGCCAGCGTCCTAGCTTCACAAGGGGCGAAAAGCTTGGAAAGAGAGGGGAACCAGAGGCAAGAAAAAGGCCCAAACTGTGACCGATCAACGTCTCAACCACCGGATCTGACAACAGACTGAGAACGACAATGCTTCCTGTCAACCACGATGTCCAACTTGCAAACAAGACACTTACAGAAATGCTAATAATCTGCTGAATGCCATCAATCAATTGCTAACTGCTGTCGCTTAACCAATGACTCCCGCCCGACCCCCGCATTCTGCCACCGTGGCCCCAGGCAGCCCTTGACAGCAAAAAACCAACAGAAGAACCCAATCCCTGAAGGACAGCGCTGGTAAAACTGATGCCAACTGGACAAGCCCTGAGGGTTAGGCGGAAGCATGAAGGCGACACAAGCAGTCCTCCCCGGCACGTGCCACTGAAAAATCTCAATGCCAAAAAAACAACAAGGTGCTGCCGACCGTGATGCGCAAACCACAGAAACGCGCCGGCCGACCACCCACTGTTTGGGCACCCCCAACTTCTCCTCCACTACCAAGCCTCACTCCATCCCATGCTGGGTGCTGCCATTCAAGCACTGCCTGCTGCCATTTAGCCATCAACCGCCTGTCCGTTTGGCGCTCAAAGGGGTTGGGCGATGCCGCTTCCCTGCGTGGAGATGATTAGGGTCAAGAAGAGCCTCAAGCTGTAGATGCCCCATTTCTTCAGGCATTCAACAAGGGCCGTATGAAGGCTGCACACAATTCTACGCGGTGCTTACCGCCCCTGTCCTTGCCACGCGCCACGCCAATGGGTGACCATCGTGAAACAGGCAAAGGCAGCACCATGGGTGCGTAACAGATGCTCTGGGTGGGTGGATTACCCGGGGGTCGGGGTTTGCTGGCAGCTGCTGCAGCCCCTCCCTTGTCCCCAAATGTCAGGCCAACCCAATATATACATAACCCATCACTACAGCCCTGGCAAATGCTACCGATATGCAAGGCCCTGCAGGGACTGGCTGCCGGAGCTCGGACACCAGCAGGCAGGCCCCACTAGGGAAAAAGCTGAAGGGGAGAGGGATTCTGACGGTGGCCTTCGGCCCCCGAAAAACGTGCCAACCAGCGGAACTGGGCATAAGAATAAAAGCGACTGATTTGCGAGGTGGTCAGTCATCCTGAGGAATTTTTGAAATGGGGCAGTTTCCCGCCAGTGCTGATGACATGGCACGTCCTGCCTAACAACTGCACCGTCCGTGCAGGGTCTGGACAGGGCTACCAACCGGAGACCCGAGCGAAGGGCGACTAGCTGTAGTCCTCCGGTCTTACCGCACTACACAGCACCAGCGAAGGGGGGCGTGTGTGCACAGTGCGGGCACAGCGCGGGCACAGCACGCACATGACAGGAAGAAATTGGGGTTTTTGCTACAATTGGCAATATTCTTGCCTATACAAACCATACTACACCCCGACAACGTTGGACAGCCTGATGTTTCACCCCACCCCCCGCATAAGAGATGCCAGTGTACCCAGCCACAGCAAAGACACATGCAAAAAAAAGGCAAGAACAAAGTTTGTCCTTAACTCAAAGTGTGAACGCCGTACTCCCCTTTGCTTAGCATACGTACAGGACATGCATCACTCGACATGGCGTCCACATCCACAACCTCCTTTCGGCTATGTACAGCCACCTGGCGATGCTTCTTGCTTCGCACGATTTCTGTGCTGCCGGCTGATGAGGAGGACGAATCAGAACTATCTGCACTTACAGTAGAGCCACTGGATATGTATTGGGCGAATCCCGAAACAGATACCATGAACCGATAGGAAAGGATGCACAACAACACATACCAATGCACTAGAAATGACAAAGGTGAAGTGACAAAGCATGCATGCAACTCATATGAAGACATAACAAGGCTCTTTGTTACGGGTACTACTATGCAGGTTGGGCATGGTCCTCTACAAAATTTGTGCACAGCGCGCAAAACGCCCCCAAGACGACAGGTGAAAGGTGGCAGGCGGGACGGGGAGGGCGGGGGGCGCTGGTTGGCTGTAGCAGATTCATCATGGAACTGCGTATTCCAGAACTGTTTTGCACGCGGGGCTTGAACGAAGGCACTTTCCAATCTGGGAGGGGTGGGGTTGGGGAAGCACAACCACTGTCCACCAACCAACAGAGACTCAGCAAAGAAACCAGGGCATGTAGAAAAAGAAACATCCCCCGTTCAACAGTGGACGTCAGGCCCCTGCCGTCGGACTTCGGCCGGGCAAAACGAAGAGCCCTGTTGTTGAACATGCAGCTGCATGTAGAGCTAGAGGGTCGTCATCGTGTGTCTGTGTGTGCCTCTCCTTGTGTCTGTGTCTGTGTCTGTGTCTGTGTCTGTGTCTCGTCGAAGCCCAGAGTGCCTGATCCCTCCCGCTGCCTCTGTTGTTCTGCACTAACCCAACCACTGCCCCTCTCCAGATTAGACAGAGAGCAATTGGAGAGCTCTACTGATCCAACCCAAACAGCGTCCTCAGCAGTGGGAAATCCAGGACGAAATTCTTCCGGTCCATGCGCGCCTGCAGCTCCTGCTCTACCGTTCCCTCCGTCACAAAAGTCGTGATATGGACGGTGTCCTCTTGTCCCACGCGGTGGCAGCGGTTCTGTGCCTGCAGCACGACATCCGGCGACGTACACACGTCGGCAAATAGGATGTGGTGGGCGGCGGTGAGATTGATGCCTGTGGCCGTGGTGCGCAGGGATGCCAAGAACACCTGCGTGTCCCCCTCTTGGAACTGCTGGATTCTGGAGGCTCGGGCCTTCGCCGACGTCTCCCCAGACAAAACGCAATACCTGACTCCTTCTGCCTCCAAAGCCTGTGTACACAGCAATCCAGGCAAGCACAATAAGCGGGACAATAGCGGCATATGGACAAGCACAAAGGGGGAAGCCCTCATACATGCCTCAGCCCTGGTAGAAAATACACGGACACGAGAATAGATGATCATCACAACAAATCAGCGCATGGCAGCCAAATGCTTTCCAATCATGCTCGGACTGGGTGATTCAACTCCTAAATGCCTACACATGCTGCAATGTATGTTCTGAGTTTCTCCTCTCTCTGTGCGTGTGCGTTGGCGCCTTTGTCTTCGTCTGTGTCTGACACAGACACAGACTCAGACACAGACTCAGACACAGACACAGAACAGACATATTTCGAGCAAAGATATACACAAAATACAAACGAGCCAAAAATACATCACACACCTTGGCCACCATGTCCTGTGTCCCCTTCCACTGCCCAAATATCACAGCCTTAGCATCGGGTTCCGCGTGGCGGATCTCACGCAGCTTCTGCAAGATCGCTGCGACTTTGGGGGTCTGGATGCGGCCTTGCAGCTGCGCCAGCTTGTCCTCCATATCCTGCCGATTCATGGTATTGACTCCCTCCACAGGGCTGGCAGCGGGGACGGGGGGCTCTGGAGGGGGCTCTGCGGCCACCACCCGAACGTCCCGGAGCTGAAAGGGCTGTCGGCACATGGGGCACGGATGGCCCTGGATCTTCCGTGCGCACCGAATACAGACGGTATGGCCGCACCTGAAACACGACACAGGGAAGTGCACAGCAGCAAGCTCGGCCTAGTGTGTGCATATCGCACAGCGGCAGGGCGGCCTCTCACCGCAAAATCAAGAAAACCCTCTGGCGTCCGGCATCTGGAGTGCGGGAGTTTCGAGGGTATTTCGGGGCATGAGTCCCAAGTAGTAGGCCTGTCATTCCACGACTCAGCCCGGCCCTCAGTGCTCTTCAGAGACACTGACAATGCCACGTACTCCTCGCCTGAAATGATGAGGGCAGCGTTCTTGACTGCGGCCTAGATCACTGGAAAACTAAGGCCAACTGCCGCCCAACTGGGCCCCATTCCCCTCAACGGACCCCTCGCCCCTCTCCGTGGGCATGGGCACACACCGACGGTGCTTTTGGTTGGCCCAGCCATGGGGAATCTGCACATTGCACCGCACGCAGGTGGTGCAATGGTGTTGCTTAGCCTATTGCAGTGTGGACCTGTATCGCTGTCCCCCCGTCCCCACCCCTTGTCCCTGGTGGGATGTGGTGCTGTTGCCACTGAGGCCCAACCCATTCTACAACGCCTCCAACAGCGGTGGGGGCACGCACATACACTGGGAGCCACACCCGGAGATGCAGGATATGGCATAGGCCAGGATTTTCTGCTGCTGAGGGTGAAGGGCTGAAGCCACATCCGAAACCAAGACCCCGATGGAAACACTGAGCAGCAGACCGGGCGGGTTTCAGGGCTCCGCAAAAATAACACCAGACACTGTGTCGTGCATGGGGGTTCAGGGAAGTGCCGCAGGGCATTCTTCAGGAAATTGCTCCTGTTGTTTGTTGTTTGTTTGTTTCGATGAAAAAGGCCTTGAAATCCCCACATCCCCCAACTTTTCAACGCCCGCCGGCCACCCACCCGCCGCATGGTCCCAGGATCGAGCCCCAAGGTTCTGAGTCCCCACTCGAGCAGCACTGGGAGTGAATCCGCGGCCTCGGACATCTCCTAAAGGCCCCACGGGAGCACCAGCCCGCTGCGGTGCCATTACACACATGGCTCAGCTGATTCTTGATGGAAGGTGCAGGCGGCCGTGGAAGGGGAATTTCCCTGTTCCTTCAAGCGGTTCACAAGAAGAGGAAGCGTACTTAAGCCAAGCCACAGGCTTGCGATGGTCCAGGACACTGATTTCCTCCATGCAAATCGGGCAGTCCAGTGAATCCGCCAGGGCGCGCTCCACTTCTCCCTTGGCAAATTGCTCCAGCACGCCAGAGTCTGTCAGGAATTGCTTGACAGCCCCGATGTCCAGCACTTTGAATCCCGCGATCAGCCTGAGCAGTGCGGGCGAAAGCGTGCCACACCCCGCCTCTCCTTTGCCCTGCTCCTTCAGGAGTTGCCCTGCACGGTGCGTGCGCGGCGCACTTGCGGCGGATACGGTGGCAAATGGACGCTGCCATTGGCGAACTGACTCAGAATCGCGAATTTCGAAAGCCTCGAGTTTGTTCCGCAACAGGCGCAGATTCCGAAGATTCCAAAATTGCAGCCGATTCATTGCCAAGACTGTCATGTGCGGACATTCCCTCTCGTTGCCCTGGCCCTGGCCCTGTCTCTACCTCTCGTCCAAGGGAGGGCACTAGGCCAGCGGTGTCGGCATGAGACTGCTGACGAGAAAGTGCTGTGGCAAACCCCTGATTGGGCACGCAGACGTTGAACAACCCCCCCCCCCCCAGCAGGAAGTATTAGAGGGGGGGGGGGGGGTCTGGGATCCCAAAGTTTGTGTGCCGGAAATGGCCCGACCATATTTTCCCTATTGCAAGTTTCGTTTTTTCCCGCCGTGGTCGCGGTCGGGAGGGAGGGGAGGGAGGGGGGTCCAGGGGGGAGGAGCGCGCCTCCTCCTATGGTGTATGGCCACTATAATACTTCCCTGCCCCCCGCTACAAACGTAGCGGGGGGCAGGGAAGTATTATAGTGGCCATACCAAGGCTGGCGGTCTTTGTTTCGATCCAGGAGATAGCAAGGGGTGTTAATAATGGTTCGCTGGCTGCATGGGTACTCTGCATCTACATCGACCTCTACTATTCCTACCCCGCAATACTCTGGAATTTGCATGAAAGACTCTTGGCTCAGAACACAGGGAACAGGGCCAGAGTGCAATGCCAGGCTGCATCACAGGAACAACATATGTAAAACTCTCCCTATCTCAGCAGCGGTGGCTGGATTGTCTAAGGGCTCTTCGGGGCAGCTTTGCCCGTCCGTGGACAATGAGTGCGTGAGGATTGCAGTTGGTCGGCTGTGAGGTCTGGATCGAGAGCTGGAGGAGCCTGGGATACCTCACCGCATGGACGCCTGGAGGTCATACACCTTTGCAACCACAAGTGCAACCGATGTCAAACATTCTGAATACAGAGCACCATGTGTCAGCTCTTGCTCTGAGCCGCACAGGCAAAAGAGTACGGAGGAGGTGCAAACAGAGCACGTAAATAAGGAAACCCGTGCGGGTAAAAACACGAATCGACCGGCAAGGGTGCTCTGGACAGCGCACAGAAAAGTGGGATAACTGCCCCGCCGCCCCCCACCCAGCCGCAATCCAAGAAAATTGGCCAGCCTGTGCAACGTCTCGCTGTGCGCAACCTTGACAACGCTGACGCCACTGACGGAGTCCAGCAGCCATGATGGCCATAAGATAGATCCTGAATATGCTGAACATGTACCTATCGACATGCACCCGCAGAACGTGCAAACCATGCACAAAGTCCATTGCTACTGCAAACAGCCGAGCCTGGAGACCTTGATACCTGGAAATCGGAGCGGTGTCGTCATCCTGCTTCAAGAAACACCACCGCACACTCTGCGGGTGGGAGCAGAATTGTCGCAGCTGTGCGAGAGCGCCAAGGGATTGCGTCATGTGCCTAGGCCCGGATTTCTGCACCTGAGGGACAGAAACGGCTCAGTCTGTCACTGCACAGGCCGTGTGGGCATTGTGACCATCAGCACGCGTAGAAACAACCGTCCACAACTGCCCCTGGCCAGAGACACGACTCGGTCCGTCTGCGAAACGGCCAGGGATGGATATAAGAAGGGGGTGCCATAAAAGCTGAGTACCCCCCTAGCGGTCCCACGATGACAATTATGACCGCGATTGCGATAATTGTCCAGTGCGACATCACCAAACCGTTGTTCGTGCACCCAACCTTCCTTTGGTCGAATGGCTCATCACAGTGCCACTGCAGTGTTTTGTTTGTCATCACTGGGCACCAGCCAGTGGATCCCCCACCCCCTAATGTCCCCCAAAACGATTTCGTCAATCTTGCATCCGTCCCCGGAAGTGACCAACGCAGTGACGTAGACATAGACCTGAGGTGAGGGGGCATCTGAAGGATTCCTGGTCCCCTCGGTGTCGTGTCCAGAACCTATCAGAATCCTGTCATTCGCAAAGAAAATGGGGGTGTTCCCTCGAGTAGTCGTGAGGAGTGCGGTGCGTGCGCGCTACGCATCCGAGCCCTCTAGAACTATGCAGCAATTGGCACGTGCACAAAGCAGTGCAAGGTGTGACTGGACCTGCTGTCCCAAGGAGGTGAGTAGCCAATGGTACACCGCGCGCTCATCAGCCTCCATCTTCACAGGCACCGTGTGGTGCCGGACGGCCGGCATAGATATCACCGGACGCCCACTGGGGTACTTCTGGTTCTTGAGGTGCCGCACCATGAGGGGCTTGAGCAGCGCGGCAGCACCGTCTTCGTGCGCTTTCCGGGTTTCTGCGCTCCAACGCCTGACCTTCGTGGCATAGTCTCGTGTTCGGGTCCACGTGGGCAGCTGGGCCTTCCAGTCCGCAGCTGCGCGGTGCACGAAGCTCAAAAGTCGCCACAGGTCTGCGTCGAGTTCCTTGGAGAGGGGGGTCCCTGTCAGTGCCCACACAGCCGGAGTGTGTTGTGTCAGATAATTGGACACCTGCGCAGCGATGAAATAGAACGATGCATTGAGGGGGTCTGAGACACTACACGTACTTTCAATACGTTGAGGGTGAGCTGGGGCAGCTTACGGAAGTGGGCCCTGAACTCGGCGGTGGCGTTGGACTGATAGTGATTGTTGGGGTAGTGGTAGTGGTTTTGACGGAGGTGGTGGTCACGCAGCATCGTTTGGCGGGGGAGGCCATTTGGTGTGCGATTTGGTGTGGGTTTGGTGGTGGTGGTAGGGGTGGTGGGGGCGGTTGGTGCTACAGCTGGAGATAAGGCTGTGTTAAATAGAGTGCCCTGCCTCCTTGAAGCGGACTTTCGGGGAATCTGCACTGGGAAAATGGGAAAAAAATGGGGAATCCTTTTATCCGACATTCTGCTGCTACTGATGCAAATTTGGGAAATAATGCACTTTGCTGCCAACAAAGCAGATTGTGGCACATAAATTAGCACATACGGTGGCGATTGCAGAGGGTGTGGTGGCGGCGATGGTGGTGGTGGTGGGGTTGTGGTGTGGGGACGGTGTGGCAGTCAGACTTGCAGTCAGGCCGCAGGTTGGTGATGATGAGAATGTTCGTGGCCATCTCCTCCTCCCTTTTCCACAAAAGACTGGTCTTGGCATACATTTGCTTCATGTTTCACACCCCCACACCCCCACAGCCCAACACTCTCCGGCTCCCTGGCTTGAACCCCCTGGCATACACCTGCTTTCCCCTCGTCCAGTGGAAAGAATTTCTCGAAAAAAACAACAACAACAGCAAGCCCAACAAAGCTGGAGGACGAGAGAAATGTAACCTCTACGTATTCGTGCCCATCGAGTACACAAACTATAGGCAGCCCGACTGTGGTTCTAATGACGTCAAACGCTGCCTGAACCCCCTCTGGGTCGTAGGCCAGCAGGGAAAAGCCTTGGAACCAAACAATTCTGGGCCAGCCTCTATCTTTGCTCACAGGCCAATATCTGCACAGCCCCGCAGCCTCAAAGCCCCACAGACCAACATCTGCACACTCCTGCAGCCACACAGCCCCACAGCCCCACGGCGCAACATCTGGAACATGGTGCAGGCCTCAGGCCGTCCAGCCTCTTTTGCATCCAACGTTATGTCATGTGGGAAAAGATTGGACATGCACCACAATTTGCAACAAGAAATTGATTTATCAACCCGAAACGTGGCCCTTTGAATATTGCACAGGACTTCAAGCGGGAAGTTGCACATTCAAATCCAAATCGAACTCGAGCCATCTGCAAGTTGATTTTGCAAATGCTTATTGACATCAACAAGAAGGATTGCTGAGCACGGAATACACGCTGTAATTCAGCTCTCCGGATATATGTATAGTTGCCTACAGCGGTGGTTGCGTGCGAGTTCAGTTGGACGGAAACCCCCCCAAAACGGGCCATGTTGTCGTGTGCCCAATCAACAGAAAGTTTTCTCGGATTTTGAACTACAAATTGGGGAACTCAGGGAACTCCAAACTCCAAAGCAGAGACGAAATGCTATGAAACCTGAAGTGGGAAGGAATCAGAATGGCTGCATAAACCCAGGTCCATTAATCATAATTGAACTCTCCGTTCAAATGTAAGAATTTGCGGTATAAACATATTGGGTGAAAAAATTGACTGCCCCGGTCCTGAGAGGCCAAAAAATACTTCCGGCACCACTGGCGCCCACATTGGTTCTTCCCCATCGTCCACCATTTGTGTGGGCTGACAGGTCCTGAAAGGTGGGTGGGTAGGGGGGATGGGATGGGGTGGGTTGGGAGTGTGTCCACCACCAGTCTTGACGGTTCCTGCACACTGGCCGAGCCACCAGACCACAGGACCAGGCCTGCGGGTCTTGAGACTGGTGAGGCTTGCCAGAGGACATCACACTCACCGCAGCTCCTGTGGTAGGGGGCGGGGGGGGGGGGGGGCAGTTGAGGTCCGGCCCAACACTCAAGCTCCTTGCCATCTGTCCTGTGATATCTGCACAGCCCCGCAGCCCAAAATCTGCACAGCCCTGGAGCCTCACAGCCCCACAGCCCCACGCACGGGGGGGTCGCAGCAACGGGCCATACGCCAACTCCTTCCCGCTTCCGTGCCACTTTTACGGAGGGGGGGGGGGGGGGCTGGTTCTGGTGGGGGGGTTAGTGGGCCAGCTTGAGGGGGGGGGGGGGGCTCCGGACCCCTACACCTATGGCTTGAAATGGCCTTCTCATCGCGTTGATCACTTGAAGGTGCAGATGTAGGGGCAAAAAATATTGCAGGGGGGGGGGGTGGTAGGTGGTACTTTTGTTCAAGGGGGTTTAATGGGGACAAAATTAGAATTCGCTGCCTCACCCCTGCCTTCTCGGGGGCCCACAAGTGGGCGCGAATGCTACGTAACCTTTTGCGTGTCCAATCCCATGCTCAGTCCTCCTTTTGTGGCGAGCGCATCATGTAGCCCCTGCCCCCCCCCCCCCCTCAACGGAGAGGCCATTCGGGTGTGGTGCCCTCTGGGCCCCCTCGTCTACGCGGGCTGTAGCGCCGCAGCCAGTGCAGCCAGCACCGGTGGCACCCAGGGCAGGGAAGCACTCTTTGCGCCCTGGTGCCCCTCCACCTGCCCGCGGTACGCCCTCGGCCGTGGGGAGCCGGACCCAGCCCGCGTGGCAGCACCACCTGTGCCTAAGGCAGTCAAGGAGTGCGGGTCTGACCCCAGTCGTGCCACGTACCACCGCCTTCCCGTGCCAACAGGCAGTCGTGGAGTGGTTGGGTAGCATGTCCTAGTGACGTGGAGGTTGCGAGCCCAGGCCCACATCTCCCCCGGCGGGCTCAGAGTCAGGCTCTCCAGCCTCCCTGCCGGGGCCTGGAGCACCAGGCACACACTTCCCCGCACCATGTGCGCCAACGCCGAACAACAATGGAGCAAGCAGGTGTGCCACAGCCCCCCCCCCCCCCTCCACAAACACACAAGGGCACATACACACAGGCACGGCGGCATCTCCCGCCCGCGAGCGCCACCGCGGGGTCTGGGGGCGGTCAGCAGTCCGGTAGGCCTTGTGACCGGACACCCTGGTACAGCCGCCCGGTCGGGTCCGGCAGGGAAGGCGGCGCGGACCGTGGGTAGGCGACCAGGTGAGGCCTTCACCCAACCCAACCCAACCCCCCCCCCCCTTTATGTCCACAGTGTGCTTTTGCTTCCACTGAGAATTGAACCAAGGGCCCACTGTTGGTCAGTACAGTGTCCCACCAACTAAGGTAGTGGCCATCTCTGAGAAACTCTGCTCAGAGGTGGGAGACTGAAAAAATACCCATTTTTGCCCATTATTGATTTCTCATGAAAATTCCGAGTGTATTGAGTATAGACACATCGGGTGAAAACACAATGTTTTTACCCTTTGCCACATCAGGAAAAATTTGCTTTCAGCGCCTTTGGCGCCGATGGTCCGGCACTTTGGTACCAATTTCTTGGGTGGGGGGGGGGAGGGGGGGGGGGGGTCGGCGTAAAGGACCCGGGCCCGGCGACCCCCCCCCCCGTGGCCCCACGCATCAACATCTGCACAGCCCCGCAGCCTCACAGTCCCACAGCCATGTAGCTTCGCGGGATCTCACAGTCCCGAGTCTTATTGCTGGCACACACACTCCGCCCGCACCAAAAAGCACGGCAACAACATCGGGTGTCGTCTGGACAGGCCATTGCTTTGGTGGAGACCTGACCTGACAGGCCGACCGCAGACGTGTTTGCTTTGCTGTGAAGGAGTAGGGGCGACGCGCAAGATCGCCCATGACCTTTGGCAACCCGTTGCGCACGTCCGCACCTTATCCGGCTTAAGACTGTGAGCCTCGTCATAGATCACACGCTGGAACTTCCGCGAAAGCGCCGGGACGTCGGGGTCCATTTCCCACGGCACTGAGTTAGAGGCCTCCAGCCAATCGTCAGGTCCAACGCATGCCACCGCTTGCTGCACCTGCTTCCTCATGTAAGTTTTTTGGTCGAGCTGCAGCGTCAGTAGGGTGCTGATGATGACGTCTGCTTCCGCGAGGTCCTTCTTAGGCATTCGATGGCGCTTGTCGCCGTGGTAGATAAGGACGCGCAAGTCGGCGCAGCACTTCAGCAGCTGGGGAAAACCGAAGGCACGGCCAGGAGGGGAATGCGGGTGGATCACAAACCCCCAGCTCCAGCTCCACAGACCCTGAGGGCGGGAAAGAGGTTTTTCTTTCGATAAGGGAGGCTTCGAGATCTCACCCCTCTCGAAAGCCTTAATGGGAACAGTGACCCGTGACCAAGGCCCCATCTGAAGCCCAGAATGAAAATCCCCGCACGAACCCCTGTCCCCAACCCTCTCAGCCCAAAAGGTTCCCATGACCTTAGCCCCGCGATCCGTCAAGCCTTGCCAGTATTTGAGATGGAGAGGCTGAGCAGCCCCCGTGCAAACCCCGTCCGTGCGCCCCCCTGCCCTGCGTGGCATGGCATGGCCACCTACAAGTCGGAGCCAGACTCCGTCGCCCCCCACCTTCGGCAGCCCCAATTGCATGTGGTACAGCCTCCTGCTGAGCCTCAAGAGCGATACCTGGTTGCGCCATTGCTCCAAAAGGGAGCAATGTGTGAGCACAAGCGTGCCTCGCTCTGCCACGGGGACGCCAGCCCCAAGTCGCTGTCGCTGAGCAACGATTACGGCGGCGGACATGATCGTCTTGCCAAGCCCCATTTCGGTGGCGATGATGCCGCCGGGCGGCAGAGGCGGGCCGGCTGCAGCTGCGTCCTCCTTCGCGATCATCCACGTCACCGTCTGCTTTTGGAAGCGCAGCAGCTTGACACCAAACTTTTTGGGCATCTTTTTCTCGTCCACTGGCAGATCTAGTGATGCAGCCTCGACCGCATGCAGCACATGTTGACAGTCCGGCATAGCGGCGCCCTTGACGCTGTTCTTCGGCATACCTTTTGCCCCTCCGTTACCTTTGTTGCCTTGGGCTTGACTAATGTTGCTGTTGTTGGTTTGGCTGTTGGTGTTGTGGGTATTGGTGTTGTTAGCGTTGTTGATGTGGCTGCTGCTGCTGCTATTGCTGCTGTTGCTGCTGTTGCCGACCCTCCGGTTGTCAATGGCGATGCTGCCGTTGCTCGGCTCGCCCGAGGGGCCGAAAACCTCGTCCATCAGCCGCTGGGCAGCAGGGCTGAGGTCGTCGCTCCCTGCGCTTAATGGGCTCAAGGGCCTTCTGGGCTGATCCCAGTCCGCTAAGCTGACATTGGAGGCGGGGCTGTAGCGTGGGCTGAGAGGGTCGTCGTCGCTGTCGTCCGCGGGAAAATTGAAGGAGTTGACACGGCGACGCAACACGGGGCTCTGCGCAGCAGAGAGCGCCGGGGGACGCGCCGCCTGGCGGCCAAAGACGGCCGCACGTAATGGGTCGCCACCGTCCCCCATCCTTCCGCCGCCGGCAGCTGCATCCTGTGGGAAAGTGCGGCGGCGGACGGCAGCAAGCGGGTTGGGCATTGCAGCGCTGCGGTCTGAGGCGACGGGCGCGGGGAATGCAGCCGCATCACGCGCCGAATCATCCCCGCGAACGCCACCTTCCGTGCCTCTGAGGCCGACCGGATTCGGAAACGAAGGCCTCGGCTGCTCCAGGGGCGGCCGCAGGGCAAACGGGTTGGGGACCGCGGCCCTCGGCGCGGTGCTAGCGGTCGCATTACGTGGGGAACCGGGGCCCCCGACGCACCCGACGGCGAGTCTCGGCCTCTTCTCCGCCGGCCGATCGGGGCCATCGCGGCCGTGAGCCCTGCCAACAATGTCCTGGTCCCGCGGGCGCTTGGGGCGGGGGCACTGAAAGCGACGCCTCCCCACGGCATCTGCGGGCCAGTGGGCCCCGGCGGACAGCTCCAGACCTCCGGGGCCGACAGCCATCATTACGTCATTCACGGTCTCCTTTGCGGAGGGGGCCCAGAGCATCAGCCGGACGGCGTCGTGCCATGTGAAGGTCTCGTCTCCCGCTTCCATCAGCTGCCGCACTGCCGGGGCAAAGGAAAGGCCCTCCAACGGGTCGTCGTCGTCCACAAGCACCGCCTCCTCGTTGGGGCGGGCTGGCGGTCGGGACTTCTCTGATGGAATCAGAGGACGGTGAGGCAGAGATAAGGGCAAACAAAGCGCAGGGGAGGGCGGTCCTGTTGGCATTCCTACCGCACCCCCCCCCTTGTACAAGAAACATCTCCGCGAGACTGTTCCCTCACACCCCCGAGGGAACGTACTCCAAGTGACGGTTCCCTCGCCCCCCTCCCTGCTTACTATGTAAGGGACGCGCGACACGAAGCAAGACAGGCAAATAACAGGGCATATGAACCACTGAACGACCTGAAAAAGGCCTGTTGACATGCATGCTTAGGTCCACTGAGACAGATGCTCTGTGTGCCACTTTTTCTGGCAGGAGTATTCGACTTTGAAGAGCTGCACATGCTCAAAAGGGACCACCTGAAGTACCGAAACACCTGAAAACTGCCGTGTTGGGGGGCTGGTGCCAGTGTCCTTCAGCATGCATTTCTGTCATACGACACTTCACTGTGTCAATACACTGACAGCCCCCATTATGCCGCAGCCCACATGCGACCCCGTGATATTCCCAACCATATCCACACGTCCACACCATGTCTCTGTGATGACGGCAAATTCAGTCCGCCGCCACCATGCTCTCCATAACATCCCTGACCATGTCTCCCGCCACCTCCCCTCCACCATGCCCCCCCATGATATGCCCCACCTTTTCCCCAACCACCTGTGCGCGGCAACTGGCGTCCTATAAGATCCGATGTCACTGGCGTTGGATGGGCAGCATGGGCACATGTGTGTGGGATGCATGGGAAACAGGCAATGAGTAGCGTGGGATGCACTGAGATCCGCGGGAAATTTTTCGGGGTTTGCCAGTTACAACACAAATTGTCAGGAGTTACATGCACATGGGCGAGCGGTTCAGCGGGTGTGTGGGCCAGGCTCGGCTTGACCTTTGTGACCCTTCATGCCAGGGCACCGCCTCCCCGGGAAGCAGGGCCCGACGCCCCACACCTCTTGCGCGCATGCCCAAACACAGGACGGTATCTGCGGCTCACCAGCGCTCCAGTAAGGTCTGGTGGCTGTCGACAGTCTGCTCGGTCTTCGAACCGGACAGTCAGGTTGCTCAGCCTCGTGGTCGGGCAGGGAAGGACGCCCAGACTGTATGAGGCGCTGCCCCAACCCAACCCAACCAATCCCCCGCTTTGTATTCACCGAGATCCCCCACGCATAAAGCACCCCTACATGCGCGGATTTGTGGCCCCTCACAAGCAATTCAGGAATAGAGCACCCTCGGTATTCACTAATCCTTCGGTCATGGTCTGCTGAGCTGCCATCCCCAACATGAACCCAGCCCCTTTGCTCGTGGAGCTCTGCTGCCGTCTTGCGGTTCCTCCCGAGCTACCCCTTGTGAATTGTTGAAGCTGCGTGGGTTACACAGGGCAAACCGCAGCTGCACAACGAGCATCGCAATGTGCACGGCGCACCAGCAAGCGCCACTGCACACAGAGTGGCACACCATGGGGCTGTGGCGCAGGGCTCTTCAAGTTCTGTATTGCAATTTCGCGGATTTGTGCCTTCTCGTTCCGATACCCAATTTTCTCGTTCACAAGGTACTCGTCCGTCTCGAAGGGCTTGCGCTGCTGCGGATCATCCAATTTGCCTTGAATGGCGTCGATTGCGGCGTTGATGCTGCCAATCCGTGCCTCATAGTCATCAAGCAATGCATTCATCGGTTGGGACATTCTGTGGATCCAGCCACAACCTGCAAGGCGACATTGCAGGCAGATGAGCACCCCCCACTCCATGCAGCCACAATGTGTATTATGCTTAATTCTCAAAGGAAGAGGTTGGCAAATCCGTCAAAAAAAAAAAGCGGTGTCTGCCTCATTTGGGCACATTTCGCAAGCACATTTGGTGGACATTGTGTGCTTCTCCCTCACAGCAGACAACTGCGTATGGAGGGCAGGTACGTTGTGGTGCAAGGAGGGGGGCACGCGAATGGGAGGCTCCTTTAGTGCACAATGCGCAGACCTCCACAGTGTTTGGGGTATGAAGCAGTGAGTTGAACACATGCATGTAGTCAGCAGACTCATCCAAACTGAACCCATACCACCGTGGTATGAGTTGCAGGTGTCACTGTCCCAATTCAAGGACAATGTCAATGTGGTAGCTAAAGGGCCACAGTGAGAAATGGCGTCTGGCGCTCCTCATCTCTTTTTTGCAAACACTCTGACGCTTCATGTCACTGTGGTGGCTGCACAGATCTTATTAAACTGATCTCTACATTCCGCTTCCCCGATATGTGTTGCCCCACAGTCGCTCAGGGCAGTCGCCCACCTGAATATATCAGACACACGGAATATCAAATTGAAGGCTGTCACCTCACCGACAAGACAGACTTGAAGGCTCTAGCGGCAATGCGAAAGATGTGCCGACTGATGAATGGCCTACTTACAGAAGCTATGGGTTTCCCTAGGATGGACGGTTTCCGTAGGATCTTGGCCTTTCCAGACCAATACATCAGTGCAATACTCGCATTGAGTTGTGTCCCTGGCGCCAGCCCTGATCAATACGCGACTGTGGCTTGCAGACTTGTACCCCTCCTTGCGTGCAAACTTGCAATGCTCATGGACCTCAACCCAGTGGCGGCAAAATGCTCACATGGCTGCAGGGTGCTTGTCAACTATAGTGATATACACCATTTTCCATAGGTCGTCCGTAAGACAATGAGTGGAGGCAAGCATAACCGCGGGCCGAAGGGGCTGACCGTGACACTGAGCCTCTGTCGCCGTGCTGGTGTGACGGGAAGCACTGGAGCAACCAGTGTCCGGTCAAAGTGGAGCGCCAAAAGGCCAGGCAACTGATGTATTTGCTCCAGGTGGGTATAATGAGTTCGTCGGGCCATATTTGGCCAGGGTATTTGGTAAAACTCAGTACCAAAGGTGAAAGTTAGCAAAAAAAAAAAAGTGGTAAAACTTAGCAAAAGTATTTTCAAAAACTACTTTACGAAGTTTTACCCAAGGGGGCAGGGACGCGCAGCCCCCCCCCCCCCCCCCCAGTGTCGGCCTAGGGGAGAGGGGGGGGTAGGAGGGGAGCAGGAGAGGCGATGGGGGGGGGTCCAGAAGGGGCGATTGAGGGGGCACATGCCCCCACGGCCACGCGTTTGGGCACCCCAAGTGGTCTTGGAACGCTGTTTGAAGAAATCATTGTTGACCACTGTTGGAGAAAACATGTGACCCCCGTTACCCTACCCTAGCATGTGCGCGTTGCACGTTGGTGGTGCCAATAGGGCATTGAAGGTTGTTGACAGCAGCAATTACATTGCAAGGGGACCCGCGGAGTGAGTGCAAATGTACATGGCAGGGTTGAACGGGTTGAAATGTTCATCATGCTGGTCATTAAATGTGCACCGCAACAGACATACACCACTACTCCCTGGAAACAACGAATCAACATGTGTTACAGCGTTTGTCACATTGGCTGGGACTGTTATAAGCATGGCAATCGTCATCCAAAGGGGTTGAAATGTTCATCATGCTGGTCATTAAATGTGCGCCGCAACAGACATACACCACTACTCCCTGGAAACAACGAATCAACATGTGTTACAGGGTAGTTCCCAAGCATGTCACCAGCGCAAACCCTTCTGGAGGCTAAAACACAGTCCAACCAACCCACAAACCAAGCTGCAGTCAGTGTACAGGGCCCATGGGGGGGCAAACAGGAAGAATTCTCTGGAACCTGGGCCTACGCCCCCCAGCCATCCCAAAAGGGCTCAATTTTGGCCAACTGGACCTAAAAATGGACACCATATGCGAGGCTTTGTTCAAAATTCTGGCAACACCCCATTTTGAAGGTGTTGAGCACAATAGAAGGGGTTTCAGAGCACAATAGAAGGGGTTTCAAACGCCGTCGAAGACTACTCATATGCAAAACCGAAAATCGTCCCACGCTTCAAACTCATAGATTGGATGGATAGAACTAATAGCTGAATTCATCCTCTGTAGCATCTGTACTGTGATATGGCAACGTCAAAGCTTCGTCTGAAAAATACGTTAAGTGCATGACTGACTTCACTGCCCCATTATCAATGACCACAGCATCACACAGTGCTTAATTGCTATGCATCAAGAAGCGTTTGTCAGACTGGCTGGGACTGTTATAAGCATGGCAATCGTCATCCAAAGGGGTTGAAAGGTTCATCATGCTGGTCATTAAATGTGTGCCGCAACAGACATACACCACTACTTCCTGGAAACAACGAATCAACATGTGTCACAGCGTTTGTCAGATTGGCTGGGACTGTTATAAGCATGGCAATCGTCATCCAAAGGGGTTCAAATGTTCATCATGCTGGTCATTAAATGTGCTTTGCAACAGACATACACCACTACTCCCTGGAAACAACGAATCAACATGTGTCACAGCGTTTGTCAGATTGGCTGGGACTGTTATAAGCATGGCAATCGTCATCCAAAGGGGTTCAAATGTTCATCATGCTGGTCATTAAATGTGCACCGCAACAGACATACACCACTACTTCCTGGAAACAACGAATCAACATGTGTCACAGCGTTTGTCAGATTGGCTGGGACTGTTATAAGCATGGCAATCGTCATCCAAAGGGGTTCAAATGTTCATCATGCTGGTCATTAAATGTGCACCGCAACAGACATACACCACTACTCCCTGGAAACAACGAATCAACATGTGTCACAGCGTTTGTCACATTGGCTGGGACTGTTATAAGCATGGCAATCGTCATCCAAAGGGGTTCAAATGTTCATCATGCTGGTCATTAAATGTGTGCCGCAACAGACATACACCACTACTCCCTGGAAACAACGAATCAACATGTGTTACAGGGTAGTTCCCAAGCATGTCACCAGCGCAAACCCTTCTGGAGGCTAAAACACAGTCCAACCAACCCACAAACCAAGCTGCAGTCAGTGTACAGGGCCCATGGGGGGGCAAACAGGAAGAATTCTCTGGAACCTGGGCCTACGCCCCCCAGCCATCCCAAAAGGGCTCAATTTTGGCCAACTGGACCTAAAAATGGACACCATATGCGAGGCTTTGTTCAAAATTCTGGCAACATCCCATTTTGAAGGTGTTGAGCACAATAGAAGGGGTTTCAGAGCACAATAGAAGGGGTTTCAAACGCCGTCGAAGACTACTCATATGCAAAACCGAAAATCGTCCCACGCTTCAAACTCATAGATTGGATGGATAGAACTAATAGCTGAATTCATCCTCTGTAGCATCTGTACTGTGATATGGCAACGTCAAAGCTTCGTCTGAAAAATACATTAAGTGCATGACTGACTTCACTGCCCCATTATCAATGACCACAGCATCACACAGTGCTTAATTGCTATGCATCAAGAAGCGTTTGTCAGACTGGCTGGGACTGTTATAAGCATGGCAATCGTCATCCAAAGGGGTTGAAAGGTTCATCATGCTGGTCATTAAATGTGTGCCGCAACAGACATACACCACTACTTCCTGGAAACAACGAATCAACATGTGTCACAGCGTTTGTCAGATTGGCTGGGACTGTTATAAGCATGGCAATCGTCATCCAAAGGGGTTGAAATGTTCATCATGCTGGTCATTAAATGTGCGCCGCAACAGACATACACCACTACTCCCTGGAAACAACGAATCAACATGTGTTACAGGGTAGTTCCCAAGCATGTCACCAGCGCAAACCCTTCTGGAGGCTAAAACACAGTCCAACCAACCCACAAACCAAGCTGCAGTCAGTGTACAGGGCCCATGGGGGGGCAAACAGGAAGAATTCTCTGGAACCTGGGCCTACGCCCCCCAGCCATCCCAAAAGGGCTCAATTTTGGCCAACTGGACCTAAAAATGGACACCATATGCGAGGCTTTGTTCAAAATTCTGGCAACATCCCATTTTGAAGGTGTTGAGCACAATAGAAGGGGTTTCAGAGCACAATAGAAGGGGTTTCAAACGCCGTCGAAGACTACTCATATGCAAAACCGAAAATCGTCCCACGCTTCAAACTCATAGATTGGATGGATAGAACTAATAGCTGAATTCATCCTCTGTAGCATCTGTACTGTGATATGGCAACGTCAAAGCTTCGTCTGAAAAATACGTTAAGTGCATGACTGACTTCACTGCCCCATTATCAATGACCACAGCATCACACAGTGCTTAATTGCTATGCATCAAGAAGCGTTTGTCAGACTGGCTGGGACTGTTATAAGCATGGCAATCGTCATCCAAAGGGGTTGAAAGGTTCATCATGCTGGTCATTAAATGTGTGCCGCAACAGACATACACCACTACTTCCTGGAAACAACGAATCAACATGTGTCACAGCGTTTGTCAGATTGGCTGGGACTGTTATAAGCATGGCAATCGTCATCCAAAGGGGTTCAAATGTTCATCATGCTGGTCATTAAATGTGCTTCGCAACAGACATACACCACTACTTCCTGGAAACAACGAATCAACATGTGTCACAGCGTTTGTCAGATTGGCTGGGACTGTTATAAGCATGGCAATCGTCATCCAAAGGGGTTCAAATGTTCATCATGCTGGTCATTAAATGTGCACCGCAACAGACATACACCACTACTTCCTGGAAACAACGAATCAACATGTGTCACAGCGTTTGTCAGATTGGCTGGGACTGTTATAAGCATGGCAATCGTCATCCAAAGGGGTTCAAATGTTCATCATGCTGGTCATTAAATGTGCTTTGCAACAGACATACACCACTACTCCCTGGAAACAACGAATCAACATGTGTCACAGCGTTTGTCAGATTGGCTGGGACTGTTATAAGCATGGCAATCGTCATCCAAAGGGGTTCAAATGTTCATCATGCTGGTCATTAAATGTGCACCGCAACAGACATACACCACTACTCCCTGGAAACAACGAATCAACATGTGTCACAGCGTTTGTCACATTGGCTGGGACTGTTATAAGCATGGCAATCGTCATCCAAAGGGGTTCAAATGTTCATCATGCTGGTCATTAAATGTGTGCCGCAACAGACATACACCACTACTCCCTGGAAACAACGAATCAACATGTGTTACAGGGTAGTTCCCAAGCATGTCACCAGCGCAAACCCTTCTGGAGGCTAAAACACAGTCCAACCAACCCACAAACCAAGCTGCAGTCAGTGTACAGGGCCCATGGGGGGGCAAACAGGAAGAATTCTCTGGAACCTGGGCCTACGCCCCCCAGCCATCCCAAAAGGGCTCAATTTTGGCCAACTGGACCTAAAAATGGACACCATATGCGAGGCTTTGTTCAAAATTCTGGCAACACCCCATTTTGAAGGTGTTGAGCACAATAGAAGGGGTTTCAGAGCACAATAGAAGGGGTTTCAAACGCCGTCGAAGACTACTCATATGCAAAACCGAAAATCGTCCCACGCTTCAAACTCATAGATTGGATGGATAGAACTAATAGCTGAATTCATCCTCTGTAGCATCTGTACTGTGATATGGCAACGTCAAAGCTTCGTCTGAAAAATACGTTAAGTGCATGACTGACTTCACTGCCCCATTATCAATGACCACAGCATCACACAGTGCTTAATTGCTATGCATCAAGAAGCGTTTGTCAGACTGGCTGGGACTGTTATAAGCATGGCAATCGTCATCCAAAGGGGTTGAAAGGTTCATCATGCTGGTCATTAAATGTGTGCCGCAACAGACATACACCACTACTTCCTGGAAACAACGAATCAACATGTGTCACAGCGTTTGTCAGATTGGCTGGGACTGTTATAAGCATGGCAATCGTCATCCAAAGGGGTTCAAATGTTCATCATGCTGGTCATTAAATGTGCTTCGCAACAGACATACACCACTACTTCCTGGAAACAACGAATCAACATGTGTCACAGCGTTTGTCACATTGGCTGGGACTGTTATAAGCATGGCAATCGTCATCCAAAGGGGTTCAAATGTTCATCATGCTGGTCATTAAATGTGCACCGCAACAGACATACACCACTACTTCCTGGAAACAACGAATCAACATGTGTCACAGCGTTTGTCAGATTGGCTGGGACTGTTATAAGCATGGCAATCGTCATCCAAAGGGGTTCAAATGTTCATCATGCTGGTCATTAAATGTGCTTTGCAACAGACATACACCACTACTCCCTGGAAACAACGAATCAACATGTGTCACAGCGTTTGTCAGATTGGCTGGGACTGTTATAAGCATGGCAATCGTCATCCAAAGGGGTTCAAATGTTCATCATGCTGGTCATTAAATGTGCACCGCAACAGACATACACCACTACTTCCTGGAAACAACGAATCAACATGTGTCACAGCGTTTGTCAGATTGGCTGGGACTGTTATAAGCATGGCAATCGTCATCCAAAGGGGTTCAAATGTTCATCATGCTGGTCATTAAATGTGCTTTGCAACAGACATACACCACTACTCCCTGGAAACAACGAATCAACATGTGTCACAGCGTTTGTCAGATTGGCTGGGACTGTTATAAGCATGGCAATCGTCATCCAAAGGGGTTCAAATGTTCATCATGCTGGTCATTAAATGTGCACCGCAACAGACATACACCACTACTCCCTGGAAACAACGAATCAACATGTGTCACAGCGTTTGTCAGATTGGCTGGGACTGTTATAAGCATGGCAATCGTCATCCAAAGGGGTTCAAATGTTCATCATGCTGGTCATTAAATGTGTGCCGCAACAGACATACACCACTACTCCCTGGAAACAACGAATCAACATGTGTTACAGGGTAGTTCCCAAGCATGTCACCAGCGCAAACCCTTCTGGAGGCTAAAACACAGTCCAACCAACCCACAAACCAAGCTGCAGTCAGTGTACAGGGCCCATGGGGGGGCAAACAGGAAGAATTCTCTGGAACCTGGGCCTACGCCCCCCAGCCATCCCAAAAGGGCTCAATTTTGGCCAACTGGACCTAAAAATGGACACCATATGCGAGGCTTTGTTCAAAATTCTGGCAACATCCCATTTTGAAGGTGTTGAGCACAATAGAAGGGGTTTCAGAGCACAATAGAAGGGGTTTCAAACGCCGTCGAAGACTACTCATATGCAAAACCGAAAAACGTCCCACGCTTCAAACTCATAGATTGGATGGATAGAACTAATAGCTGAATTCATCCTCTGTAGCATCTGTACTGTGATATGGCAACGTCAAAGCTTCGTCTGAAAAATACGTTAAGTGCATGAGTGACTTCACTGCCCCATTATCAATGACCACAGCACCACGCAGTGCTTAATTGCTATGCATCAAGAAGCGTTTGTCAGACTGGCTGGGACTGTTATAAGCATGGCAATCGTCATCCAAAGGGGGTTGAAAGGTTCATCATGCTGGTCATTAAATGTGCGCCGCAACAGACATACACCACTACTTCCTGGAAACAACGAATCAACATGTGTCACAGCGTTTGTCAGATTGGCTGGGACTGTTATAAGCATGGCAATCGTCATCCAAAGGGGTTCAAATGTTCATCATGCTGATCATTAAATGTGTGCAGCAACAGACATACACCACTACTTCCTGGAAACAACGAATCAACATGTGTCACAGCGTTTGTCAGATTGGCTGGGACTGTTATAAGCATGGCAATCGTCATCCAAAGGGGTTCAAATGTTCATCATGCTGATCATTAAATGTGTGCAGCAACAGACATACACCACTACTTCCTGGAAACAACGAATCAACATGTGTCACAGCGTTTGTCAGATTGGCTGGGACTGTTATAAGCATGGCAATCGTCATCCAAAGGGGGTTCAAATGTTCATCATGCTGGTCATTAAATGTGCTTCGCAACAGACATACACCACTACTACCTGGAAACAACGAATCAACATGTGTCACAGCATTCGTCAGATTGGCTGGGACTGTTATAAGCATGGCAATCGTCATCCAAAGGGGTTCAAATGTTCATCATGCTGGTCATTAAATGTGCTTTGCAACAGACATACACCACTACTACCTGGAAACAACGAATCAACATGTGTCACAGCGTTTGTCAGATTGGCTGGGACTGTTATAAGCATGGCAATCGTCATCCAAAGGGGTTCAAATGTTCATCATGCTGGTCATTAAATGTGCTTTGCAACAGACATACACCACTACTACCTGGAAACAACGAATCAACATGTGTCACAGCGTTTGTCAGATTGGCTGGGACTGTTATAAGCATGGCAATCGTCATCCAAAGGGGTTCAAATGTTCATCATGCTGGTCATTAAATGTGCACCGCAACAGACATACACCACTACTCCCTGGAAACAACGAATCAACATGTGTCACAGCGTTTGTCAGATTGGCTGGGACTGTTATAAGCATGGCAATCGTCATCCAAAGGGGTTCAAATGTTCATCATGCTGGTCATTAAATGTGCACCGCAACAGACATACACCACTACTCCCTGGAAACAACGAATCAACATGTGTTACAGGGTAGTTCCCAAGCATGTCACCAGCGCAAACCCTTCTGGAGGCTAAAACACAGTCCAACCAACCCACAAACCAAGCTGCAGTCAGTGTACAGGGCCCATTGGGGGGGCAAACAGGAAGAATTCTCTGGAACCTGGGCCTACGCCCCCCAGCCATCCCAAAAGGGCTCAATTTTGGCCAACTGGACCTAAAAATGGACACCATATGCGAGGCTTTGTTCAAAATTCTGGCAACACCCCATTTTGAAGGTGTTGAGCACAATAGAAGGGGTTTCAGAGCACAATAGAAGGGGTTTCAAACGCCGTCGAAGACTACTCATATGCAAAACCGAAAATCGTCCCACGCTTCAAACTCATAGATTGGATGGATAGAACTAATAGCTGAATTCATCCTCTGTAGCATCTGTACTGTGATATGGCAACGTCAAAGCTTCGTCTGAAAATACGTTAAGTGCATGACTGACTTCACTGCCCCATTATCAATGACCACAGCACCACACAGTGCTTAATTGCTATGCATCAAGAAGCGTTTGTCAGACTGGCTGGGACTGTTATAAGCATGGCAATCGTCATCCAAAGGGGGTTGAAAGGTTCATCATGCTGGTCATTAAATGTGCGCCGCAACAGACATACACCACTACTTCCTGGAAACAACGAATCAACATGTGTCACAGCGTTTGTCAGATTGGCTGGGACTGTTATAAGCATGGCAATCGTCATCCAAAGGGGTTCAAATGTTCATCATGCTGGTCATTAAATGTGTGCCGCAACAGACATACACCACTACTCCCTGGAAACAACGAATCAACATGTGTTACAGGGTAGTTCCCAAGCATGTCACCAGCGCAAACCCTTCTGGAGGCTAAAACACGGTCCAACCAACCCACAAACCAAGCTGCAGTCAGTGTACAGGGCCCATGGGGGGGCAAACAGGAAGAATTCTCTGGAACCTGGGCCTACGCCCCCCAGCCATCCCAAAAGGGCTCAATTTTGGCCAACTGGACCTAAAAATGGACACCATATGCGAGGCTTTGTTCAAAATTCTGGCAACACCCCATTTTGAGGGTGTTGAGCACAATAGAAGGGGTTTCAGAGCACAATAGAAGGGGTTTCAAACGCCGTCGAAGACTACTCATATGCAAAACCGAAAATCGTCCCACGCTTCAAACTCATAGATTGGATGGATAGAACTAATAGCTGAATTCATCCTCTGTAGCATCTGTACTGTGATATGGCAACGTCAAAGCTTCGTCTGAAAAATACGTTAAGTGCATGACTGACTTCACTGCCCCATTATCAATGACCACAGCATCACGCAGTGCTTAATTGCTATGCATCAAGAAGCGTTTGTCAGACTGGCTGGGACTGTTATAAGCATGGCAATCGTCATCCAAAGGGGGTTGAAAGGTTCATCATGCTGGTCATTAAATGTGTGCAGCAACAGACATACACCACTACTTCCTGGAAACAACGAATCAACATGTGTCACAGCGTTTGTCAGATTGGCTGGGACTGT
This sequence comes from Eutreptiella sp. 'Long Island Sound 2002', assembly GCA_964036045.1. NCBI lineage: Eukaryota > Euglenozoa > Euglenophyceae > Eutreptiales > Eutreptiaceae > Eutreptiella > Eutreptiella sp. 'Long Island Sound 2002'. The sequence continues at coordinate 49,350,768 of OZ038386.1, forward strand.
TATAAGCATGGCAATCGTCATCCAAAGGGGTTCAAATGTTCATCATGCTGGTCATTAAATGTGTGCAGCAACAGACATACACCACTACTTCCTGGAAACAACGAATCAACATGTGTTACCGCGTTTGTCAGATTGGCTGGGACTGTTATAAGCATGGCAATCGTCATCCAAAGGGGTTCAAATGTTCATCATGCTGGTCATTAAATGTGCACCGCAACAGACATACACCACTACTCCCTGGAAACAACGAATCAACATGTGTTACAGGGTAGTTCCCAAGCATGTCACCAGCGCAAACCCTTCTGGAGGCTAAAACACAGTCCAACCAACCCACAAACCAAGCTGCAGTCAGTGTACAGGGCCCATGGGGGGGCAAACAGGAAGAATTCTCTGGAACCTGGGCCTACGCCCCCCAGCCATCCCAAAAGGGCTCAATTTTGGCCAACTGGACCTAAAAATGGACACCATATGCGAGGCTTTGTTCAAAATTCTGGCAACACCCCATTTTGAGGGTGTTGAGCACAATAGAAGGGGTTTCAGAGCACAATAGAAGGGGTTTCAAACGCCGTCGAAGACTACTCATATGCAAAACCGAAAATCGTCCCACGCTTCAAACTCATAGATTGGATGGATAGAACTAATAGCTGAATTCATCCTCTGTAGCATCTGTACTGTGATATGGCAACGTCAAAGCTTCGTCTGAAAATACGTTAAGTGCATGACTGACTTCACTGCCCCATTATCAATGACCACAGCACCACACAGTGCTTAATTGCTATGCATCAAGAAGCGTTTGTCAGACTGGCTGGGACTGTTATAAGCATGGCAATCGTCATCCAAAGGGGGTTGAAAGGTTCATCATGCTGGTCATTAAATGTGCGCCGCAACAGACATACACCACTACTTCCTGGAAACAACGAATCAACATGTGTCACAGCGTTTGTCAGATTGGCTGGGACTGTTATAAGCATGGCAATCGTCATCCAAAGGGGTTCAAATGTTCATCATGCTGGTCATTAAATGTGTGCCGCAACAGACATACACCACTACTCCCTGGAAACAACGAATCAACATGTGTTACAGGGTAGTTCCCAAGCATGTCACCAGCGCAAACCCTTCTGGAGGCTAAAACACGGTCCAACCAACCCACAAACCAAGCTGCAGTCAGTGTACAGGGCCCATGGGGGGGCAAACAGGAAGAATTCTCTGGAACCTGGGCCTACGCCCCCCAGCCATCCCAAAAGGGCTCAATTTTGGCCAACTGGACCTAAAAATGGACACCATATGCGAGGCTTTGTTCAAAATTCTGGCAACACCCCATTTTGAGGGTGTTGAGCACAATAGAAGGGGTTTCAGAGCACAATAGAAGGGGTTTCAAACGCCGTCGAAGACTACTCATATGCAAAACCGAAAATCGTCCCACGCTTCAAACTCATAGATTGGATGGATAGAACTAATAGCTGAATTCATCCTCTGTAGCATCTGTACTGTGATATGGCAACGTCAAAGCTTCGTCTGAAAAATACGTTAAGTGCATGACTGACTTCACTGCCCCATTATCAATGACCACAGCATCACGCAGTGCTTAATTGCTATGCATCAAGAAGCGTTTGTCAGACTGGCTGGGACTGTTATAAGCATGGCAATCGTCATCCAAAGGGGGTTGAAAGGTTCATCATGCTGGTCATTAAATGTGTGCAGCAACAGACATACACCACTACTTCCTGGAAACAACGAATCAACATGTGTCACAGCGTTTGTCAGATTGGCTGGGACTGTTATAAGCATGGCAATCGTCATCCAAAGGGGTTCAAATGTTCATCATGCTGGTCATTAAATGTGTGCAGCAACAGACATACACCACTACTTCCTGGAAACAACGAATCAACATGTGTTACCGCGTTTGTCAGATTGGCTGGGACTGTTATAAGCATGGCAATCGTCATCCAAAGGGGTTCAAATGTTCATCATGCTGGTCATTAAATGTGCACCGCAACAGACATACACCACTACTCCCTGGAAACAACGAATCAACATGTGTTACAGGGTAGTTCCCAAGCATGTCACCAGCGCAAACCCTTCTGGAGGCTAAAACACAGTCCAACCAACCCACAAACCAAGCTGCAGTCAGTGTACAGGGCCCATGGGGGGGCAAACAGGAAGAATTCTCTGGAACCTGGGCCTACGCCCCCCAGCCATCCCAAAAGGGCTCAATTTTGGCCAACTGGACCTAAAAATGGACACCATATGCGAGGCTTTGTTCAAAATTCTGGCAACACCCCATTTTGAAGGTGTTGAGCACAATAGAAGGGGTTTCAGAGCACCATAGAAGTGGTTTCAAACGCCGTCGAAGACTACTCATATGCAAAACCGAAAATCGTCCCACGCTTCAAACTCATAGATTGGATGGATAGAACTAATAGCTGAATTCATCCTCTGTAGCATCTGTACTGTGATATGGCAACGTCAAAGCTTCGTCTGAAAAATACGTTAAGTGCATGACTGACTTCACTGCCCGATTATCAATGACCACAGCACCACGCAGTGCTTAATTGCTATGCATCAAGAAGCGTTTGTCAGACTGGCTGGGACTGTTATAAGCATGGCAATCGTCATCCAAAGGGGGTTGAAAGGTTCATCATGCTGGTCATTAAATGTGCCCCGCAACAGACATACACCACTACTTCCTGGAAACAACGAATCAACATGTGTTACAGTGTTTGTCAGACTGGCTGGGACTGTTATAAGCATGGCAATCGTCATCCAAAGGGGTTCAAATGTTCATCATGCTGGTCATTAAATGTGCTTTGCAACAGACATACACCACTACTACCTGGAAACAACGAATCAACATGTGTCACAGCGTTTGTCAGATTGGCTGGGACTGTTATAAGCATGGCAATCGTCATCCAAAGGGGTTCAAATGTTCATCATGCTGGTCATTAAATGTGCACCGCAACAGACATACACCACTACTTCCTGGAAACAACGAATCAACGTGTGTCACAGCGTTTGTCAGATTGGCTGGGACTGTTATAAGCATGGCAATCGTCATCCAAAGGGGTTCAAATGTTCATCATGCTGGTCATTAAATGTGCACCGCAACAGACATACACCACTACTCCCTGGAAACAACGAATCAACATGTGTTACAGGGTAGTTCCCAAGCATGTCACCAGCGCAAACCCTTCTGGAGGCTAAAACACAGTCCAACCAACCCACAAACCAAGCTGCAGTCAGTGTACAGGGCCCATTGGGGGGGCAAACAGGAAGAATTCTCTGGAACCTGGGCCTACGCCCCCCAGCCATCCCAAAAGGGCTCAATTTTGGCCAACTGGACCTAAAAATGGACACCATATGCGAGGCTTTGTTCAAAATTCTGGCAACACCCCATTTTGAGGGTGTTGAGCACAATAGAAGGGGTTTCAGAGCACAATAGAAGGGGTTTCAAACGCCGTCGAAGACTACTCATATGCAAAACCGAAAATCGTCCCACGCTTCAAACTCATAGATTGGATGGATAGAACTAATAGCTGAATTCATCCTCTGTAGCATCTGTACTGTGATATGGCAACGTCAAAGCTTCGTCTGAAAAATACGTTAAGTGCATGACTGACTTCACTGCCCCATTATCAATGACCACAGCACCACACAGTGCTTAATTGCTATGCATCAAGAAGCGTTTGTCAGACTGGCTGGGACTGTTATAAGCATGGCAATCGTCATCCAAAGGGGGTTGAAAGGTTCATCATGCTGGTCATTAAATGTGCACCGCAACAGACATACACCACTACTTCCTGGAAACAACGAATCAACATGTGTCACAGCGTTTGTCAGATTGGCTGGGACTGTTATAAGCATGGCAATCGTCATCCAAAGGGGTTCAAATGTTCATCATGCTGGTCATTAAATGTGTGCCGCAACAGACATACACCACTACTCCCTGGAAACAACGAATCAACATGTGTTACAGGGTAGTTCCCAAGCATGTCACCAGCGCAAACCCTTCTGGAGGCTAAAACACGGTCCAACCAACCCACAAACCAAGCTGCAGTCAGTGTACAGGGCCCATGGGGGGGCAAACAGGAAGAATTCTCTGGAACCTGGGCCTACGCCCCCCAGCCATCCCAAAAGGGCTCAATTTTGGCCAACTGGACCTAAAAATGGACACCATATGCGAGGCTTTGTTCAAAATTCTGGCAACACCCCATTTTGAGGGTGTTGAGCACAATAGAAGGGGTTTCAGAGCACAATAGAAGGGGTTTCAAACGCCGTCGAAGACTACTCATATGCAAAACCGAAAATCGTCCCACGCTTCAAACTCATAGATTGGATGGATAGAACTAATAGCTGAATTCATCCTCTGTAGCATCTGTACTGTGATATGGCAACGTCAAAGCTTCGTCTGAAAAATACGTTAAGTGCATGACTGACTTCACTGCCCCATTATCAATGACCACAGCATCACGCAGTGCTTAATTGCTATGCATCAAGAAGCGTTTGTCAGACTGGCTGGGACTGTTATAAGCATGGCAATCGTCATCCAAAGGGGGTTGAAAGGTTCATCATGCTGGTCATTAAATGTGTGCAGCAACAGACATACACCACTACTTCCTGGAAACAACGAATCAACATGTGTTACAGTGTTTGTCAGATTGGCTGGGACTGTTATGAGCATGGCAATCGTCATCCAAAGGGGTTCAAATAATCATCATGCTGGTCATTAAATGTGCGCCGCAACAGATATACACCACTACTTCCTGGAAACAACGAATCAACATGTGTTGCCACGTTTGTCAGATCGCCTGGGACTGTTATAAGCATGGCAATCGTCATCCAAAGGGGTTGAAATGTTCATCACGCTCGTCATTAAATGTGCCCCGCAAGAGACATACACCTGTACTTCCTGGAAACAACGAATCAACATGTGTCACAGCGTTTGTCACATTGGCTGGGACTGTTATAAGCATGGCAACCGTCATCCAAAGGGGGTTGAAATGTTCATCATGCTGGCCATTAAATGTGCTTTGCAACAGACATACACCACTACTTCCTGGAAACAACGAATCAACATGTGTTACTGCGTTTGTCAGATTGGCTGGGACTGTTATAAGCATGGCAATCGTCATCCAAAGGGGGTTGAAATGTTCATCATGCTGGTCATTAAATGTGCTTCGCAACAGACATACACCACTACTTCCTGGAAACAACGAATCAACATGTGTTACAGCGTTTGTCAGATTGGCTGGGACTGTTATAAGCATGGCAATCGTCATCCAAAGGGGGTTGAAATGTTCATCATGCTGGTCATTAAATGTGCTTCGCAACAGACATACACCACTACTCACTGGAAACAACGAATCAACATGTGTTACAGCGTTTGTCAGATTGGCTGGGACTGTTATAAGCATGGCAATCGTCATCCAAAGGGGTTGAAATGTTCATCATGCTGGTCATTAAATGTGCTTCGCAACAGACATACACCACTACTCCCTGGAAACAACGAATCAACATGTGTTACAGCGTTTGTCAGATTGGCTGGGACTGTTATAAGCATGGCAATCGTCATCCAAAGGGGTTCAAATGTTCATCATGCTGGTCATTAAATGTGCTTCGCAACAGACATACACCACTACTTCCTGGAAACAACGAATCAACATGTGTTACCACGTTTGTCAGATTGGCTGGGACTGTTATAAGCATGGCAATCGTCATCCAAAGGGGGTTGAAATGTTCATCATGCTGGTCATTAAATGTGCTTTGCAACAGACATACACCACTACTTCCTGGAAACAACGAATCAACATGTGTTACAGCGTTTGTCAGATTGGCTGGGACTGTTATAAGCATGGCAATCGTCATCCAAAGGGGTTGAAATGTTCATCATGCTGGTCATTAAATGTGTGCCGCAACAGACATACACCACTACTTCCTGGAAACAACGAATCAACATGTGTTACAGTGTTTGTCAGATTGGCTGGGACTGTTATAAGCATGGCAATCGTCATCCAAAGGGGGTTGAAATGTTCATCATGCTGGTCATTAAATGTGCCCCGCGACAGACATACACCACTACTTCCTGGAAACAACGAATCAACATGTGTTACAGCGTTTGTCAGATTGGCTGGGACTGTTATAAGCATGGCAATCGTCATCCAAAGGGGTTCAAATGTTCATCATGCTGTCCATTAAATGTGTGCAGCAACAGACATACACCACTACTTCCTGGAAACAACGAATCAACATGTGTTACCACGTTTGTCAGATTGGCTGGGACTGTTATAAGCATGGCAATCGTCATCCAAAGGGGTTGAAATGTTCATCACGCTCGTCATTAAATGTGCCCCGCAACAGACATACACCTGTACTTCCTGGAAACAACGAATCAACATGTGTCACAGCGTTTGTCACATTGGCTGGGACTGTTTTAAGCATGGCAACCGTCATCCAAAGGGGTTCAAATGTTCATCATGCTGGTCATTAAATGTGTGCAGCAACAGACATACACCACTACTACCTGGAAACAACGAATGAAAATGTGTTACCACGTTTGTCAGATTGGCTGGGACTATTATAAGCATGGCAATCGTCATCCAAAGGGGCTGAAATGTTCATCACGCTCGTCATTAAATGTGCTTTGCAACAGACATACACCTGTACTTCCTGGAAACAACGAATCAACATGTGTCACAGCGTTTGTCACATTGGCTGGGACTGTTATAAGCATGGCAACCGTCATCCAAAGGGGTTGAAATGTTCATCATGCTGGCCATTAAATGTGCTTTGCAACAGACATACACCACTACTTCCTGGAAACAACGAATCAACATGTGTTACCACGTTTGTCAGATTGGCTGGGACTGTTATAAGCATGGCAATCGTCATCCAAAAGGGTTCAAATAATCATCATGCTGGTCATTAAATGTGCCCCGCAACAGACATACACCTGTTTTTCCTGGAAACAACGAATCAACATGTGTCACAGCGTTTGTCACATTGGCTGGGACTATTATAAGCATGGCAATCGTCATCCAAAGGGGTTGAAATGTTCATCATGCTGGCCATTAAATGTGCTTTGCAGCAGACATACACCACTACTTCCTGGAAACAACGAATCAACATGTGTTACAGCGTTTGTCAGATTGGCTGGGACTGTTATAAGCATGGCAATCGTCATCCAAAGGGGTTGAAATGTTCATCATGCTGGTCATTAAATGTGCCCCGCGACAGACATACACCACTACTTCCTGGAAACAACGAATCAACATGTGTTACAGCGTTTGTCAGATTGGCTGGGACTGTTATAAGCATGGCAATCGTCATCCAAAGGGGGTTGAAATGTTCATCATGCTGGTCATAAAATGTGCACCGCAACAGAAATACACCACTACTTCCTGCAAACAACGAATCAACATGTGTTACAGTGTTTGTCAGATTGGCTGGGACTGTTATAAGCATGGCAATCGTCATCCAAAGGGGTTGAAATGTTCATCATGCTGGTCAGTAAACGTGCCCCGCGACAGACATACACCACTACTCCCTGGAAACAACGAATCAACATGTGTTACAGCGTTTGTCAGATTGGCTGGGACTGTTATAAGCATGGCAATCGTCATCCAAAGGGGTTGAAATAATCATCATGCTCGTCATTAAATGTGCGCCGCTACAGACATACACCACTACTTCCTGCAAACAACGAATCAACATGTGTTACCACGTTTGTCACATTGGCTGGGACTGTTGTAAGCATGGCAATCGTCATCCAAAGGGGGTTGAAATGTTCATCATGCTGGTCATAAAATGTGCACCGCAACAGAAATACACCACTACTTCCTGCAAACAACAAATCAACATGGTTTACAGTGTTTGTCAGATTGGCTGGGACTGTTATAAGCATGGCAATCGTCATCCAAAGGGGTTGAAATGTTCATCGTGCTGGTCAGTAAACGTGCCCCGCGACAGACATACACCACTACTCCCTGGAAACAACGAATCAACATGTGTTGCAGCGTTTGTCAGATTGGCTGGGACTGTTATAAGCATGGCAATCGTCATCCAAAGGGGTTGAAAGGTTCATCATGCTGGTCATTAAATGTGCGCCGCAACAGACATACACCACTACTTCCTGAAAATAACGAATCAACATGTGTTACAGCGTTTGTCAGATTGGCTGGGACTGTGATAAGCATGGCAATCGTCATCCAAAGGGGTTGAAATGTTCATCACGCTCGTCATTAAATGTGCCCCGCAACAGACATACACCACTACTTCCTGGAAACAACGAATCAACATGTGTTACCACGTTTGTCAGATTGGCTGGGACTGTTATAAGCATGGCAATCGTCATCCAAAGGGGGTTGAAATGTTCATCATGCTGGTCATTAAATGTGCTTCGCAACAGACATACACCACTACTTCCTGGAAACAACGAATCAACATGTGTTACAGCGTTTGTCAGATTGGCTGGGACTGTGATAAGCATGGCAATCGTCATCCAAAGGGGTTCAAATGTTCATCATGCTGGTCATTAAATGTGCCCCGCAACAGACATACACCACTACTTCCTGGAAACAACGAATCAACATGTGTTACCACGTTGTCAGATTGGCTGGGACTGTTATAAGCATGGCAATCGTCATCCAAAGGGGTTCAAATGTTCATCATGCTGGTCATTAAATGTGTGCCGCAACAGACATACACCACTACTCCCTGGAAACAACGAATCAACATGTGTTACAGCGTTTGTCAGATTGGCTGGGACTGTTATAAGCATGGCAATCGTCATCCAAAGGGGTTGAAATGTTCATCATGCTGGTCATTAAATGTGTGCCGCAACAGACATACACCACTACTTCCTGGAAACAACGAATCAACATGTGTCACAGCGTTTGTCAGATTGGCTGGGACTGTTATAAGCATGGCAATCGTCATCCAAAGGGGTTCAAATGTTCATCATGCTGGTCATTAAATGTGCTTCGCAACAGACATACACCACTACTCCCTGGAAACAACGAATCAACATGTGTTACAGCGTTTGTCACATTGGCTGGGACTGTTATAAGCATGGCAATCGTCATCCAAAGGGGTTGAAATGTTCATCACGCTCGTCATTAAATGTGCCCCGCAACAGACATACACCACTACTCACTGGAAACAACGAATCAACATGTGTTACAGCGTTTGTCAGATTGGCTGGGACTGTTATAAGCATGGCAATCGTCATCCAAAGGGGTTGAAATGTTCATCACGCTCGTCATTAAATGTGCTTTGCAGCAGACATACACCACTACTTCCTGGAAACAACGAATCAACATGTGTTACCACGTTTGTCAGATTGGCTGGGACTGTTATAAGCATGGCAATCGTCATCCAAAGGGGGTTGAAATGTTCATCATGCTGGTCATTAAATGTGCTTCGCAACAGACATACACCACTACTTCCTGGAAACAACGAATCAACATGTGTTACAGCGTTTGTCAGATTGGCTGGGACTGTGATAAGCATGGCAATCGTCATCCAAAGGGGTTGAAATGTTCATCACGCTCGTCATTAAATGTGCCCCGCAACAGACATACACCACTACTTCCTGGAAACAACGAATCAACATGTGTTACCACGTTTGTCAGATTGGCTGGGACTGTTATAAGCATGGCAATCGTCATCCAAAGGGGTTCAAATGTTCATCATGCTGGTCATTAAATGTGTGCCGCAACAGACATACACCACTACTCCCTGGAAACAACGAATCAACATGTGTTACAGCGTTTGTCAGATTGGCTGGGACTGTTATAAGCATGGCAATCGTCATCCAAAGGGGTTGAAATGTTCATCATGCTGGTCATTAAATGTGTGCCGCAACAGACATACACCACTACTTCCTGGAAACAACGAATCAACATGTGTCACAGCGTTTGTCAGATTGGCTGGGACTGTTATAAGCATGGCAATCGTCATCCAAAGGGGTTCAAATGTTCATCATGCTGGTCATTAAATGTGCTTCGCAACAGACATACACCACTACTCCCTGGAAACAACGAATCAACATGTGTTACAGCGTTTGTCAGATTGGCTGGGACTGTTATAAGCATGGCAATCGTCATCCAAAGGGGGTTGAAATGTTCATCATGCTGGTCATTAAATGTGCTTCGCAACAGACATACACCACTACTCACTGGAAACAACGAATCAACATGTGTTACAGCGTTTGTCAGATTGGCTGGGACTGTTATAAGCATGGCAATCGTCATCCAAAGGGGTTCAAATGTTCATCATGCTGGTCATTAAATGTGTGCCGCAACAGACATACACCACTACTTCCTGGAAACAACGAATCAACATGTGTCACAGCGTTTGTCAGATTGGCTGGGACTGTTATAAGCATGGCAATCGTCATCCAAAGGGGGTTGAAATGTTCATCATGCTGGTCATTAAATGTGCTTCGCAACAGAAATACACCACTACTTCCTGGAAACAACGAATCAACATGTGTTACTGCGTTTGTCAGATTGGCTGGGACTGTTATAAGCATGGCAATCGTCATCCAAAGGGGTTGAAATGTTCATCATGCTGGCCATTAAATGTGTGCCGCAACAGACATACACCACTACTCCCTGGAAACAACGAATCAACATGTGTTACAGCGTTTGTGAGATTGGCTGGGACTGTTATAAGCATGGCAATCGTCATCCAAAGGGGGTTCAAATGTTCATCATGCTGGTAATCAAATGTGCGCCCCAACAGACATACACCACTACTCCCTGGAAACAACGAATCAACATGTGTTACAGCGTTTGTCAGATTGGCTGGGACTGTTATAAGCATGGCAATCGTCATCCAAAGGGGTTGAAATGTTCATCACGCTCGTCATTAAATGTGCCCCGCAACAGACATACACCACTACTTCCTGGAAACAACGAATCAACATGTGTTACCACGTTTGTCAGATTGGCTGGGACTGTTATAAGCATGGCAATCGTCATCCAAAGGGGGTTGAAATGTTCATCATGCTGGTCATTAAATGTGCTTCGCAACAGACATACACCACTACTTCCTGGAAACAACGAATCAACATGTGTTACAGCGTTTGTCAGATTGGCTGGGACTGTGATAAGCATGGCAATCGTCATCCAAAGGGGTTGAAATGTTCATCACGCTCGTCATTAAATGTGCCCCGCAACAGACATACACCACTACTTCCTGGAAACAACGAATCAACATGTGTTACCACGTTTGTCAGATTGGCTGGGACTGTTATAAGCATGGCAATCGTCATCCAAAGGGGTTCAAATGTTCATCATGCTGGTCATTAAATGTGTGCCGCAACAGACATACACCACTACTCCCTGGAAACAACGAATCAACATGTGTTACAGCGTTTGTCAGATTGGCTGGGACTGTTATAAGCATGGCAATCGTCATCCAAAGGGGTTGAAATGTTCATCATGCTGGTCATTAAATGTGTGCCGCAACAGACATACACCACTACTTCCTGGAAACAACGAATCAACATGTGTCACAGCGTTTGTCAGATTGGCTGGGACTGTTATAAGCATGGCAATCGTCATCCAAAGGGGTTCAAATGTTCATCATGCTGGTCATTAAATGTGCTTCGCAACAGACATACACCACTACTCCCTGGAAACAACGAATCAACATGTGTTACAGCGTTTGTCAGATTGGCTGGGACTGTTATAAGCATGGCAATCGTCATCCAAAGGGGGTTGAAATGTTCATCATGCTGGTCATTAAATGTGCTTCGCAACAGACATACACCACTACTCACTGGAAACAACGAATCAACATGTGTTACAGCGTTTGTCAGATTGGCTGGGACTGTTATAAGCATGGCAATCGTCATCCAAAGGGGTTCAAATGTTCATCATGCTGGTCATTAAATGTGTGCCGCAACAGACATACACCACTACTTCCTGGAAACAACGAATCAACATGTGTCACAGCGTTTGTCAGATTGGCTGGGACTGTTATAAGCATGGCAATCGTCATCCAAAGGGGGTTGAAATGTTCATCATGCTGGTCATTAAATGTGCTTCGCAACAGAAATACACCACTACTTCCTGGAAACAACGAATCAACATGTGTTACAGCGTTTGTCAGATTGGCTGGGACTGTTATAAGCATGGCAATCGTCATCCAAAGGGGTTGAAATGTTCATCATGCTGGCCATTAAATGTGTGCCGCAACAGACATACACCACTACTCCCTGGAAACAACGAATCAACATGTGTTACAGCGTTTGTGAGATTGGCTGGGACTGTTATAAGCATGGCAATCGTCATCCAAAGGGGTTCAAATGTTCATCATGCTGGTCATTAAATGTGTGCCGCAACAGACATACACCACTACTTCCTGGAAACAACGAATCAACATGTGTCACAGCGTTTGTCAGATTGGCTGGGACTGTTATAAGCATGGCAATCGTCATCCAAAGGGGGTTGAAATGTTCATCATGCTGGTCATTAAATGTGCTTCGCAACAGACATACACCACTACTCACTGGAAACAACGAATCAACATGTGTTACAGCGTTTGTCAGATTGGCTGGGACTGTTATAAGCATGGCAATCGTCATTCAAAGGGGTTCAAATGTTCATCATGCTGGCCATTAAATGTGCTTTGCAACAGACATACACCACTACTCCCTGGAAACAACGAATCAACATGTGTTACAGCGTTTGTCAGATTGGCTGGGACTGTTATAAGCATGGCAATCGTCATCCAAGGGGGTTCAAATGTTCATCATGCTGGTCATTAAATGTGCGCCGCAACAGACATACACCACTACTCCCTGGAAACAACGAATCAACATGTGTTACAGCGTTTGTCAGATTGGCTGGGACTGTTATAAGCATGGCAATCGTCATCCAAAGGGGTTGAAATGTTCATCATGCTGGTCATTAAATGTGTGCCGCAACAGACATACACCACTACTCCCTGGAAACAACGAATCAACATGTGTCACAGCGTTTGTCAGATTGGCTGGGACTGTTATAAGCATGGCAATCGTCATCCAAAGGGGGTTGAAAGGTTCATCATGCTGGCCATTAAATGTGCTTTGCAACAGACATACACCACTACTCCCTGGAAACAACGAATCAACATGTGTTACAGCGTTTGTCAGATTGGCTGGGACTGTTATAAGCATGGCAATCGTCATCCAAAGGGGTTCAAATGTTCATCATGCTGGTCATTAAATGTGCGCCGCAACAGACATACACCACTACTCCCTGGAAACAACGAATCAACATGTGTTACAGCGTTTGTCAGATTGGCTGGGACTGTTATAAGCATGGCAATCGTCATCCAAAGGGGTTCAAATGTTCATCATGCTGGCCATTAAATGTGCTTTGCAACAGACATACACCACTACTTCCTGGAAACAACGAATCAACATGTGTCACAGCGTTTGTCAGATTGGCTGGGACTGTTATAAGCATGGCAATCGTCATCCAAAGGGGGTTGAAAGGTTCATCATGCTGGTCATTAAATGTGTGCCGCAACAGACATACACCACTACTCCCTGGAAACAACGAATCAACATGTGTCACAGCGTTTGTCAGATTGGCTGGGACTGTTATAAGCATGGCAATCGTCATCCAAAGGGGTTGAAATGTTCATCATGCTGGTCATTGAATGTGTGCCGCAACAGACATACACCACTACTCCCTGGAAACAACGAATCAACATGTGTTACAGCGTTTGTCAGATTGGCTGGGACTGTTATAAGCATGGCAATCGTCATCCAAAGGGGTTCAAATGTTCATCATGCTGGCCATTAAATGTGCTTTGCAACAGACATACACCACTACTTCCTGGAAACAACGAATCAACATGTGTCACAGCGTTTGTCAGATTGGCTGGGACTGTTATAAGCATGGCAATCGTCATCCAAAGGGGGTTGAAAGGTTCATCATGCTGGTCATTAAATGTGTGCCGCAACAGACATACACCACTACTCCCTGGAAACAACGAATCAACATGTGTCACAGCGTTTGTCAGATTGGCTGGGACTGTTATAAGCATGGCAATCGTCATCCAAAGGGGTTGAAATGTTCATCATGCTGGTCATTGAATGTGTGCCGCAACAGACATACACCACTACTTCCTGGAAACAACGAATCAACATGTGTCACAGCGTTTGTCAGATTGGCTGGGACTGTTATAAGCATGGCAATCGTCATCCAAAGGGGTTGAAAGGTTCAGCATGCTGGCCATTAAATGTGCTTTGCAACAGACATACACCACTACTTCCTGGAAACAACGAATCAACATGTGTCACAGCGTTTGTCAGATTGGCTGGGACTGTTATAAGCATGGCAATCGTCATCCAAAGGGGTTCAAATGTTCATCATGCTGGCCATTAAATGTGTGCCGCAACAGACATACACCACTACTCCCTGGAAACAACGAATCAACATGTGTTACAGTGTTTGTCAGATTGGCCGGGACTGTTATAAGCATGGCAATCGTCATCCAAAGGGGTTCAAATGTTCATCATGCTGGTCATTAAATGTGCACCGCAACGGATATACACCACTACTCCCTGGAAACAACGAATCAACATGTGTTACCACGTTTGTCAGATTGGCTGGGACTGTTATAAGCATGGCAATCGTCATCCAAAGGGGGTTGAAATGTTCATCATGCTGGTCATTGAATGTGCCCCGCAACAGACATACACCACTACTTCCTGGAAACAACGAATCAACATGTGTTACAGCGTTTGTCAGATTGGCTGGGACTGTTATAAGCATGGCAATCGTCATCCAAAGGGGTTCAAATGTTCATCATGCTGGTCATTGAATGTGTGCCGCAACAGACATACACCACTACTTCCTGGAAACAACGAATCAACATGTGTTACAGCGTTTGTCAGATTGGCTGGGACTGTTATAAGCATGGCAATCGTCATCCAAAGGGGTTCAAATGTTCATCATGCTGGTCATTAAATGTGTGCCGCAACAGACATACACCACTACTCCCTGGAAACAACGAATCAACATGTGTTACAGCGTTTGTCAGATTGGCTGGGACTGTTATAAGCATGGCAATCGTCATCCAAAGGGGTTGAAATGTTCATCATGCTGGCCATTAAATGTGTGCCGCAACAGACATACACCACTACTCCCTGGAAACAACGAATCAACATGTGTTACAGCGTTTGTGAGATTGGCTGGGACTGTTATAAGCATGGCAATCGTCATCCAAAGGGGTTCAAATGTTCATCATGCTGGTCATTAAATGTGTGCCGCAACAGACATACACCACTACTTCCTGGAAACAACGAATCAACATGTGTCACAGCGTTTGTCAGATTGGCTGGGACTGTTATAAGCATGGCAATCGTCATCCAAAGGGGGTTGAAATGTTCATCATGCTGGTCATTAAATGTGCTTCGCAACAGACATACACCACTACTCACTGGAAACAACGAATCAACATGTGTTACAGCGTTTGTCAGATTGGCTGGGACTGTTATAAGCATGGCAATCGTCATTCAAAGGGGTTCAAATGTTCATCATGCTGGCCATTAAATGTGCTTTGCAACAGACATACACCACTACTCCCTGGAAACAACGAATCAACATGTGTTACAGCGTTTGTCAGATTGGCTGGGACTGTTATAAGCATGGCAATCGTCATCCAAAGGGGTTCAAATGTTCATCATGCTGGTCATTAAATGTGCGTCGCAACAGACATACACCACTACTCCCTGGAAACAACGAATCAACATGTGGTACAGCGTTTGTCAGATTGGCTGGGACTGTTATAAGCATGGCAATCGTCATTCAAAGGGGTTCAAATGTTCATCATGCTGGCCATTAAATGTGCTTTGCAACAGACATACACCACTACTTCCTGGAAACAACGAATCAACATGTGTCACAGCGTTTGTCAGATTGGCTGGGACTGTTATAAGCATGGCAATCGTCATCCAAAGGGGTTGAAATGTTCATCATGCTGGTCATTGAATGTGCTTCGCAACAGACATACACCACTACTTCCTGGAAACAACGAATCAACATGTGTCACAGCGTTTGTCAGATTGGCTGGGACTGTTATAAGCATGGCAATCGTCATCCAAAGGGGTTGAAAGGTTCAGCATGCTGGCCATTAAATGTGCGTCGCAACAGACATACACCACTACTTCCTGGAAACAACGAATCAACATGTGTCACAGCGTTTGTCAGATTGGCTGGGACTGTTATAAGCATGGCAATCGTCATTCAAAGGGGTTCAAATGTTCATCATGCTGGTCATTAAATGTGCGTCGCAACAGACATACACCACTACTCCCTGGAAACAACGAATCAACATGTGGTACAGCGTTTGTCAGATTGGCTGGGACTGTTATAAGCATGGCAATCGTCATTCAAAGGGGTTCAAATGTTCATCATGCTGGCCATTAAATGTGCTTTGCAACAGACATACACCACTACTTCCTGGAAACAACGAATCAACATGTGTCACAGCGTTTGTCAGATTGGCTGGGACTGTTATAAGCATGGCAATCGTCATCCAAAGGGGTTGAAATGTTCATCATGCTGGTCATTGAATGTGCTTCGCAACAGACATACACCACTACTTCCTGGAAACAACGAATCAACATGTGTCACAGCGTTTGTCAGATTGGCTGGGACTGTTATAAGCATGGCAATCGTCATCCAAAGGGGTTGAAAGGTTCAGCATGCTGGCCATTAAATGTGCGTCGCAACAGACATACACCACTACTTCCTGGAAACAACGAATCAACATGTGTCACAGCGTTTGTCAGATTGGCTGGGACTGTTATAAGCATGGCAATCGTCATCCAAAGGGGTTGAAAGGTTCATCATGCTGGTCATTAAATGTGTGCCGCAACAGACATACACCACTACTCCCTGGAAACAACGAATCAACATGTGTCACAGCGTTTGTCAGATTGGCTGGGACTGTTATAAGCATGGCAATCGTCATCCAAAGGGGTTGAAATGTTCATCATGCTGGTCATTGAATGTGCTTCGCAACAGACATACACCACTACTTCCTGGAAACAACGAATCAACATGTGTCACAGCGTTTGTCAGATTGGCTGGGACTGTTATAAGCATGGCAATCGTCATCCAAAGGGGTTGAAAGGTTCAGCATGCTGGCCATTAAATGTGCGTCGCAACAGACATACACCACTACTTCCTGGAAACAACGAATCAACATGTGTCACAGCGTTTGTCAGATTGGCTGGGACTGTTATAAGCATGGCAATCGTCATTCAAAGGGGTTCAAATGTTCATCATGCTGGCCATTAAATGTGCTTCGCAACAGACATACACCACTACTTCCTGGAAACAACGAATCAACATGTGGTACAGCGTTTGTCAGATTGGCTGGGACTGTTATAAGCATGGCAATCGTCATCCAAAGGGGTTCAAATGTTCATCATGCTGGTCATTAAATGTGCACCGCAACGGATATACACCACTACTCCCTGGAAACAACGAATCAACATGTGTTACCACGTTTGTCAGATTGGCTGGGACTGTTATAAGCATGGCAATCGTCATCCAAAGGGGGTTGAAATGTTCATCATGCTGGTCATTGAATGTGTGCCGCAACAGACATACACCACTACTTCCTGGAAACAACGAATCAACATGTGTTACAGCGTTTGTCAGATTGGCTGGGACTGTTATAAGCATGGCAATCGTCATCCAAAGGGGTTCAAATGTTCATCATGCTGGTCATTGAATGTGTGCCGCAACAGACATACACCACTACTTCCTGGAAACAACGAATCAACATGTGTTACAGCGTTTGTCAGATTGGCTGGGACTGTTATAAGCATGGCAATCGTCATCCAAAGGGGTTCAAATGTTCATCATGCTGGTCATTAAATGTGTGCCGCAACAGACATACACCACTACTCCCTGGAAACAACGAATCAACATGTGTTACAGTGTTTGTCAGATTGGCTGGGACTGTTATAAGCATGGCAATCGTCATCCAAAGGGGTTGAAATGTTCATCATGCTGGTCATTAAATGTGTGCCACAACGAACATACACCACTACTTTCTGGAAACAACGAATCAACATGTGTTACAGTGTTTGTCAGATTGGCTGGGACTGTTATAAGCATGGCAATCGTCATCCAAAGGGGTTGAAATGTTCATCATGCTGGTCATTAAATGTGTGCCGCAAGAGACATACACCACTACTTCCTGGAAACAACGAATCAACATGTGTTAGGGCGTTTGTCAGATTGGCTGGGACTGTTATAAGCATGGCAATCGTCATCCAAAGGGGTTCAAATGTTCATCATGCTGGTCATTGAATGTGTGCCGCAACAGACATACACCACTACTTCCTGGAAACAACGAATCAACATGTGTTACAGCGTTTGTCAGATTGGCTGGGACTGTTATAAGCATGGCAATCGTCATCCAAAGGGGTTGAAATGTTCATCATGCTGGTCATTAAATGTGTGCCGCAACAGACATACACCACTACTTTCTGGAAACAACGAATCAACATGTGTTACAGTGTTTGTCAGATTGGCTGGGACTGTTATAAGCATGGCAATCGTCATCCAAAGGGGTTGAAATGTTCATCATGCTGGTCATTGAATGTGTGCCCCGCAACAGACATACACCACTACTTCCTGGAAACAACGAATCAACATGTGTTCCAGCGTTTGTCAGATTGGCTGGGACTGTTATAAGCATGGCAATCGTCATCCAAAGGGGTTGAAATGTTCATCATGCTGGTCATTAAATGTGTGCCGCAACAGAGATACATCACTACTCCCTGGAAACAACGAATCAACATGTGTTACAGCGTTTGTCAGATTGGCTGGGACTGTTATAAGCATGGCAATCGTCATCCAAAGGGGTTGAAATGTTCATCATGCTGGTCATTAAATGTGTGCCGCAACAGACATACACCACTACTTTCTGGAAACAACGAATCAACATGTGTTACAGTGTTTGTCAGATTGGCTGGGACTGTTATAAGCATGGCAATCGTCATCCAAAGGGGTTGAAATGTTCATCATGCTGGTCATTGAATGTGTGCCCCGCAACAGACATACACCACTACTTCCTGGTAACAACGAATCAACATGTGTTCCAGCGTTTGTCAGATTGGCTGGGACTGTTATAAGCATGGCAATCGTCATCCAAAGGGGTTGAAATGTTCATCATGCTGGTCATTAAATGTGCCCCGCATCAGACATACACCACTACTTCCTGCAAACAACGAATCAACATGTGTCACAGCGTTTGTCAGATTGGCTGGGACTGTTATAAGCATGGCAATCGTCATCCAAAGGGGTTGAAATGTTCATCATGCTGGTCATTAAATGTGCCCCGCAACAGACATACACCACTACTTCCTGGAAACAACGAATCAACATGTGTCACAGCGTTTGTCAGATTGGCTGGGACTGTTATAAGCATGGCAATCGTCATCCAAAGGGGTTGAAATGTTCATCATGCTGGTCATTAAATGTGCCCCGCAACAGACATACACCACTACTTCCTGGAAACAACGAATCAACATGTGTCACAGCGTTTGTCAGATTGGCTGGGACTGTTATAAGCATGGCAATCGTCATCCAAAGGGGTTGAAATGTTCATCATGCTGGTCATTAAATGTGTGCCGCAACAGACATACACCACTACTCCCTGGAAACAACGAATCAACATGTGTTCCAGCGTTTGTCAGATTGGCTGGGACTGTTATAAGCATGGCAATCGTCATCCAAAGGGGTTGAAATGTTCATCATGCTGGTCATTGAATGTGCGTCACAACAGACATATACCACTACTTCCTGCAAACAACGAATCAACATGTGTCACAGCGTTTGTCAGATTGGCTGGGACTGTTATAAGCATGGCAATCGTCATCCAAAGGGGTTGAAAGGTTCATCATGCTGGTCATTAAATGTGCCCCGCAACAGACATACACCACTACTTCCTGGAAACAACGAATCAACATGTGTCACAGCGTTTGTCAGATTGGCTGGGACTGTTATAAGCATGGCAATCGTCATCCAAAGGGGTTGAAATGTTCATCATGCTGGTCATTAAATGTGTGCCGCAACAGACATACACCACTACTCCCTGGAAACAACGAATCAACATGTGTTCCAGCGTTTGTCAGATTGGCTGGGACTGTTATAAGCATGGCAATCGTCATCCAAAGGGGTTCAAATGTTCATCATGCTGGTCATTAAATGTGCCCCGCAACAGACATACACCACTACTCCCTGAAAATAACGAATCAACATGTGTTCCAGCGTTTGTCACATTGGCTGGGACTGTTATAAGCATGGCAATCGTCATCCAAAGGGGGTTGAAATGTTCATCATGCTGGTCATTAAATGTGCACCGCAACAGACATACACCACTACTCCCTGGAAACAACGAATCAACATGTGTTACCACGTTTGTCAGATTGGCTGGGACTGTTATAAGCATGGCAATCGTCATCCAAAGGGGTTCAAATGTTCATCATGCTGGTCATTAAATGTGCCCCGCAACAGACATACACCACTACTACCTGGAAACAACGAATCAACATGTGTTACCGCGTTTGTCAGATTGGCTGGGACTGTTATAAGCATGGCAATCGTCATCCAAAGGGGGTTGAAATGTTCATCATGCTGGTCATTAAATGTGTGCCGCAACGGACATACACCACTACTTCCTGGAAACAACGAATCAACATATGTCACAGCGTTTGTCAGATTGGCTGGGACTGTTATAAGCATGGCAATCGTCATCCAAAGGGGTTCAAATGTCCATCATGCTGGTCATTAGATGTGCCCCGCAACAGACATACACCACTACTTCCTGGAAACAACGAATCAACATGTGTTACCGCGTTTGTCAGATTGGCTGGGACTGTTATAAGCATGGCAATCGTCATCCAAAGGGGTTGAAATGTTCATCATGCTGGTCATTAAATGTGTGCCGCAAAATACACACACTACTACCTCCTGGAAAGAACGAATCAACATGTGTTACAGCGTTTGTCAGATTGGCTGGGACTGTTATAAGCATGGCAATCGTCATGCAAAGGGGTTCAAATGTTCATCATGCTGGTCATGGAATGTGCCCCGCAACAGACATACACCACTACTCCCTGGAAACAACGAATCAACATGTGGTACAGCGTTTGTCAGATTGGCTGGGACTGTTATAAGCATGGCAATCGTCATCCAAAGGGGTTGAAATGTTCATCATGCTGGTCATTAAATGTGCTTCGCAACAGACATACACCACAACTTCCTAGAAACAACGAATCAACATGTGTCACAGCGTTTGTCAGATTGGCTGGGACTGTTATAAGCATGGCAATCGTCATCCAAAGGGGTTCAAATGGTCATCATGCTGGTCATTGAATGTGTGCCGCAACAGACATACACCACTACTTCCTGCAAACAACGAATCAACATGTGTCACAGCGTTTGTGAGATTGGCTGGGACTGTTATAAGCATGGCAATCGTCATCCAAAGGGGTTGAAATGTTCATCATGCTGGTCATTAAATGTGCACCGCAACAGACATACACCACTACTCCCTGGAAACAACGAATCAACATGTGTTACAGCGTTTGTCAGATTGGCTGGGACTGTTATAAGCATGGCAATCGTCATCCAAAGGGGTTCAAATGTTCATCATGCTGGTCATTAGATGTGCCCCGCAACAGGCATACACCACTACTCCCTGCAAACAACGAATCAACATGTGGTACAGCGTTTGTCAGATTGGCTGGGACTGTTATAAGCATGGCAATCGTCATCCAAAGGGGTTGAAATGTTCATCATGCTGGTCATTAAATGTGCACCGCAAAAGACATACACTACTACTTCCTGCAAACAACGAATCAACATGTGTTACCGCGTTTGTCGGATTGGCTTGGACTGTTATAAGCATGGCAATGTTCATCCAAAGGGGTTGAAATGTTCATCATGCTGGTCATTGAATGTGCCCCGCAACAGACATACACCACTACTTCCTGGAAACAACGAATCAACATGTGTTCCAGCGTTTGTCAGATTGGCTGGGACTGTTATAAGCATGGCAATCGTCATCCAAAGGGGTTGAAATGTTCATCATGCTGGTCATTAAATGTGTGCCGCAACAGACATACACCACTACTCCCTGGAAACAACGAATCAACATGTGTTACAGCGTTTGTCAGATTGGCTGGGACTGTTATAAGCATGGCAATCGTCATCCAAAGGGGTTCAAATGTTCATCATGCTGGTCATTAAATGTGCACCGCAACAGACATACACCACTACTCCCTGCAAACAACGAATCAACATGTGGTACAGCGTTTGTCACATTGGCTGGGACTGTTATAAGCATGGCAATCGTCATCCAAAGGGGTTGAAATGTTCATCATGCTGGTCATTAAACGTTTGCCGCAAAAGACACACACTACTACTTCCTGCAAACAACGAATCAACATGTGTTCCAGCGTTTGTCAGATTGGCTGGGACTGTTATAAGCATGGCAATCGTCATCCAAAGGGGTTGAAATGTTCATCATGCTGGTCATTAAACGTGCACCGCAAAAGACATACACCACTACTTCCTGCAAACAACGAATCAACATGTGTTACCGCGTTTGTCAGATTGGCTTGGACTGTTATAAGCATGGCAATGTTCATCCAAAGGGGTTGAAATGTTCATCATGCTGGTCATTGAATGTGCCCCGCAACAGACATACACCACTACTTCCTGGAAACAACGAATCAACATGTGTTCCAGCGTTTGTCAGATTGGCTGGGACTGTTATAAGCATGGCAATCGTCATCCAAAGGGGTTGAAAGGTTCATCATGCTGGTCATTAAATGTGCCCCGCAACAGACATACACCACTACTTCCTGCAAACAACGAATCAACATGTGTCACAGCGTTTGTCAGATTGGCTGGGACTGTTATAAGCATGGCAATCGTCATCCAAAGGGGTTGAAATGTTCATCATGCTGGTCATTAAATGTGCTTTGCAACAGACATACACCACTACTTCCTGGAAACAACGAATCAACATGTGTCACAGCGTTTGTCAGATTGGCTGGGACTGTTATAAGCATGGCAATCGTCATCCAAAGGGGTTGAAATGTTCATCATGCTGGTCATTAAATGTGTGCCGCAACAGACATACACCACTACTCCCTGAAAATAACGAATCAACATGTGTTCCAGCGTTTGTCACATTGGCTGGGACTGTTATAAGCATGGCAATCGTCATCCAAAGGGGGTTGAAATGTTCATCATGCTGGTCATTAAATGTGCACCGCAACAGACATACACCACTACTCCCTGGAAACAACGAATCAACATGTGTTACCACGTTTGTCAGATTGGCTGGGACTGTTATAAGCATGGCAATCGTCATCCAAAGGGGTTCAAATGTTCATCATGCTGGTCATTAAATGTGCCCCGCAACAGACATACACCACTACTACCTGGAAACAACGAATCAACATGTGTTCCAGCGTTTGTCACATTGGCTGGGACTGTTATAAGCATGGCAATCGTCATCCAAAGGGGGTTGAAATGTTCATCATGCTGGTCATTAAATGTGTGCCGCAAAATACACACACTACTACCTCCTGGAAACAACGAATCAACATGTGTTACAGCGTTTGTCAGATTGGCTGGGACTGTTATAAGCATGGCAATCGTCATGCAAAGGGGTTCAAATGTTCATCATGCTGGTCATTGAATGTGCCCCGCAACAGGCATACACCACTACTCCCTGGAAACAACGAATCAACATGTGTCACAGCGTTTGTCAGATTGGCTGGGACTGTTATAAGCATGGCAATCGTCATCCAAAGGGGTTGAAATGGTCATCATGCTGGTCATTGAATGTGTGCCGCAACAGACATACACCACTACTTCCTGCAAACAACGAATCAACATGTGTTCCAGCGTTTGTGAGATTGGCTGGGACTGTTATAAGCATGGCAATCGTCATCCAAAGGGGTTGAAATGTTCATCATGCTGGTCATTAAATGTGCACCGCAACAGACATACACCACTACTCCCTGGAAACAACGAATCAACATGTGTTACAGCGTTTGTCAGATTGGCTGGGACTGTTATAAGCATGGCAATCGTCATCCAAAGGGGTTCAAATGTTCATCATGCTGGTCATTAGATGTGCCCCGCAACAGACATACACCACTACTCCCTGCAAACAACGAATCAACATGTGGTACAGCGTTTGTCAGATTGGCTGGGACTGTTATAAGCATGGCAATCGTCATCCAAAGGAGTTGAAATGGTCATCATGCTGGTCATTGAATGTGTGCCGCAACAGACATACACCACTACTTCCTGCAAACAACGAATCAACATGTGTTCCAGCGTTTGTCAGATTGGCTGGGACTGTTATAAGCATGGCAATCGTCATCCAAAGGGGTTGAAATGTTCATCATGCTGGTCATTAAATGTGCACCGCAAAAGACATACACTACTACTTCCTGCAAACAACGAATCAACATGTGTTACCGCGTTTGTCAGATTGGCTTGGACTGTTATAAGCATGGCAATGTTCATCCAAAGGGGTTGAAATGTTCATCATGCTGGTCATTGAATGTGCCCCGCAACAGACATACACCACTACTTCCTGGAAACAACGAATCAACATGTGTTCCAGCGTTTGTCACATTGGCTGGGACTGTTATAAGCATGGCAATCGTCATCCAAAGGGGTTGAAATGTTCATCATGCTGGTCATTAAATGTGCACCGCAACAGACATACACCACAACTTCCTGGAAACAACGAATCAACATGTGTTACCACGTTTGTCAGATTGGCTGGGACTGTTATAAGCATGGCAATCGTCATCCAAAGGGGTTGAATTGTTCATCATGCTGGTCATTGAATGTGTGCCGCAACAGACATACACCACTACTTCCTGGAAACAACGAATCAACATGTGTTCCAGTGTTTGTCACATTGGCTGGGACTGTTATAAGCATGGCAATCGTCATCCAAAGGGGTTGAAATGTTCATCATGCTGGTCATTAAATGTGCACCGCAACAGACATACACCACAACTTCCTAGAAACAACGAATCAACATGTGTTACCACGTTTGTCAGATTGGCTGGGACTGTTATAAGCATGGCAATCGTCATCCAAAGGGGTTCAAATGTTCATCATGCTGGTCATTAAATGTGCCCCGCAACAGACACACACCACTACTTCCTGGAAACAACGAATCAACATGTGTTACAGTGTTTGTCAGATTGGCTGGGACTGTTATAAGCATGGCAATCGTCATCCAAAGGGGTTCAAATGTCCATCATGCTGGTCATTAGATGTGCCCCGCAACAGACATACACCACTACTTCCTGGAAACAACGAATCAACATGTGTTACCGCGTTTGTCAGATTGGCTGGGACTGTTATAAGCATGGCAATCGTCATCCAAAGGGGTTGAAATGTTCATCATGCTGGTCATTAAATGTGTGCCGCAAAATACACACACTACTACCTCCTGGAAAGAACGAATCAACATGTGTTACAGCGTTTGTCAGATTGGCTGGGACTGTTATAAGCATGGCAATCGTCATCCAAAGGGGTTCAAATGTTCATCATGCTGGTCATTGAATGTGCCCCGCAACAGACATACACCACTACTCCCTGGAAACAACGAATCAACATGTGTTACAGCGTTTGTCAGATTGGCTGGGACTGTTATAAGCATGGCAATCGTCATCCAAAGGGGTTCAAATGTTCATCATGCTGGTCATTGAATGTGCCCCGCAACAGACATACACCACTACTCCCTGGAAACAACGAATCAACATGTGTTACAGCGTTTGTCAGATTGGCTGGGACTGTTAGAACTATGGCAATCGTCATCCAAAGGGGTTGAAATGTTCATCATGCTGGTCATTGAATGTGCACCGCAACAGACATACACCACTACTCCCTGCAAACAACGAATCAACATGTGTTACAGCGTTTGTCAGATTGGCTGGGACTGTTATAAGCATGGCAATTGTCATCCAAATGGGTTCAAATGTTCATCATGCTGGTCATTAAACGTTCGCCGCAACAGACATACACCACTACTACCTGGAAACAACGAATCAACATGTGTTACAGCGTTTGTCAGATTGGCTGGGACTGTTATAAGCATGGCAATCGTCATCCAAACGGGTTGAAATGTTCATCATGCTGGTCATTAAATGTGCGTCGCAACAGACACACACTACTACTTCCTGCAAACAACGAATCAACATGTGTTCCAGCGTTTGTCAGATTGGGTGGGACTGTTATAAGCATGGCAATCGTCATCCAAAGGGGTTCAAATGTTCATCATGCTGGTCATTAAATGTGCACCGCAACAGACATACACTACTACTTCCTGCAAACAACGAATCAACATGTGTTACCGCGTTTGTCAGATTGGCTTGGACTGTTATAAGCATGGCAATCGTCATCCAAAGGGGTTGAAATGTTCATCATGCTGGTCATTGAATGTGCCCCGCAACAGACATACACCACTACTCCCTGGAAACAACGAATCAACATGTGGTACAGCGTTTGTCAGATTGGGTGGGACTGTTATAAGCATGGCAATCGTCATCCAAAGGGGGTTGTAAGATTCATCATGCTGGTCATTGAATGTGTGCCGCAACAGACATACACCACTACTCCCTGGAAACAACGAATCAACATGTGTTCCAGCGTTTGTCAGATTGGCTGGGACTGTTATAAGCATGGCAATCGTCATCCAAAGGGGTTGAAATGTTCATCATGCTGGTCATTAAATGTGCCCCGCAACAGACACACACTACTACTTCCTGCAAACAACGAATCAACATGTGTTACAGCGTTTGTCAGATTGGCTGGGACTGTTATAAGCATGGCAATCGTCATCCAAAGGGGTTGAAATGTTCATCATGCTGGTCATTGAATGTGTGCCGCAACAGACATACACCACTACTTCTTGCAAACAACGAATCAACATGTGTTACCGCGTTTGTCAGATTGGCTGGGACTGTTATAAGCATGGCAATCGTCATCCAAAGGGGTTGAAATGTTCATCATGCTGGTCATTAAATGTTTGCCGCAAAAGACACACACTACTACTTCCTGCAAACAACGAATCAACATGTGTTCCAGCGTTTGTCAGATTGGCTGGGACTGTTATAAGCATGGCAATCGTCATCCAAAGGGGTTGAAATGTTCATCATGCTGGTCATTAAATGTGCACCGCAAAAGACATACACTACTACTTCCTGCAAACAACGAATCAACATGTGTTACCGCGTTGGTCAGATTGGCTGGGACTGTTATAAGCATGGCAATCGTCATCCAAAGGGGGTTGAAATGTTCATCATGCTGGTCATTAAATGTGCTTTGCAACAGACATACACCACTACTCCCTGGAAACAACGAATCAACATGTGTTCCAGCGTTTGTCAGATTGGCTGGGACTGTTATAAGCATGGCAATCGTCATCGAAAGGGGTTGAAATGTTCATCATGCTGGTCATTGAAGGTGCGCCGCAACAGACATACACCACTACTTCCTGCAAAAAACGAATCAACATGTGTCACAGCGTTTGTCAGATTGGCTGGGACTGTTATAAGCATGGCAATCGTCATCCAAAGGGGTTGAAATGTTCATCATGCTGGTCATTAAACGTGCACCGCAACAGACATACACCACTACTCCCTGGAAACAACGAATCAACATGTGTTACCACGTTTGTCAGATTGGCTGGGACTGTTATAAGCATGGCAATCATCATCCAAAGGGGTTCAAATGTTCATCATGCTGGTCATTAAATGTGCACCGCAACAGACATACACCACTACTCCCTGGAAACAACGAATCAACATGTGTTACAGCGTTTGTCAGATTGGCTGGGACTGTTATAAGCATGGCAATCGTCATCCAAAGGGGTTGAAATGTTCATCATGCTGGTCATTGAATGTGCACCGCAACAGACATACACCACTACTCCCTGGAAACAACGAATCAACATGTGGTACAGCGTTTGTCAGATTGGCTGGGACTGTTATAAGCATGGCAATCGTCATCCAAAGGGGTTGAAATGTTCATCATGCTGGTCATTGAATGTGTGCCGCAACAGACATACACCACAACTTCCTAGAAACAACGAATCAACATGTGTCACGGCGTTTGTCAGATTGGCTGGGACTGTTATAAGCATGGCAATCGTCATCCAAAGGGGTTGAAATGTTCATCATGCTGGTCATTAAACGTTCGCCGCAACAGATATACACCACTACTCCCTGCAAACAACGAATCAACATGTGTCACAGCGTTTGTCAGATTGGCTGGGACTGTTATAAGCATGGCAATCGTCATCCAAAGGGGTTGAAAGGTTCATCATGCTGGTCATTGAATGTGCCCCGCAACAGACATACACCACTACTCCCTGGAAACAACGAATCAACATGTGTTACAGCGTTTGTCAGATTGGCTGGGACTGTTATAAGCATGGCAATCGTCATCCAAAGGGGTTGAAATGTTCATCATGCTGGTCATTAAATGTGTGCCGCAACAGACATACACCACTACTTCCTGGAAACAACGAATCAACATGTGTTACAGCGTTTGTCAGATTGGCTGGGACTGTTATAAGCATGGCAATCGTCATCCAAAGGGGTTGAAATGTTCATCATGCTGGTCATTGAATGTGTGCCGCAACAGACATACACCACTACTCCCTGCAAACAACGAATCAACATGTGTTACAGCGTTTGTCACATTGGCTGGGACTGTTATAAGCATGGCAATCGTCATCCAAAGGGGTTGAAATGTTCATCATGCTGGTCATTGAATGTGCCCCGCAACAGACATACACCACTACTCCCTGGAAACAACGAATCAACATGTGGTACAGCGTTTGTCAGATTGGCTGGGACTGTTATAAGCATGGCAATCGTCATCCAAAGGGGGTTGAAATGTTCATCATGCTGGTCATTAAATGTGCACCGCAACAGATATACACCACAACTTCCTAGAAACAACGAATCAACATGTGGTACAGCGTTTGTCAGATTGGCTGGGACTGTTATAAGCATGGCAATCGTCATCCAAAGGGGTTGAAATGTTTATCATGCTGGTCATTAAACGTTTGCCGCAAAAGACACACACTACTACCTCCTGGAAACAACGAATCAACATGTGGTACAGCGTTTGTCAGATTGGCTGGGACTGTTATAAGCATGGCAATCGTCATCCAAAGGGGGTTGAAATGTTCATCATGCTGGTCATTGAATGTGCCCCGCAACAGACATACACCACTACTCCCTGGAAACAACGAATCAACATGTGGTACAGCGTTTGTCAGATTGGCTGGGACTGTTATAAGCATGGCAATCGTCATCCAAAGGGGTTGAAATGTTCATCATGCTGGTCATTAAATGTGCACCGCAACAGACATACACCACAACTTCCTAGAAACAACGAATCAACATGTGTCACAGCGTTTGTCAGATTGGCTGGGACTGTTATAAGCATGGCAATCGTCATCCAAAGGGGTTGAAATGTTCATCATGCTGGTCATTGAATGTGTGCCGCAACAGACATACACCACTACTCCCTGCAAACAACGAATCAACATGTGTTACAGCGTTTGTCAGATTGGCTGGGACTGTTATAAGCATGGCAATCGTCATCCAAAGGGGTTGAAAGGTTCATCATGCTGGTCATTGAATGTGCCCCGCAACAGACATACACCACTACTCCCTGGAAACAACGAATCAACATGTGGTACAGCGTTTGTCAGATTGGGTGGGACTGTTATAAGCATGGCAATCGTCATCCAAAGGGGGTTGAAATGTTCATCATGCTGGTCATTAAATGTGCACCGCAACAGACATACACCACAACTTCCTAGAAACAACGAATCAACATGTGGTACAGCGTTTGTCAGATTGGCTGGGACTGTTATAAGCATGGCAATCGTCATCCAAAGGGGTTGAAATGTTCATCATGCTGGTCATTAAACATTTGCCGCAAAAGACACACAGTACTATCTCCTGGAAACAACGAATCAACATGTGGTACAGCGTTTGTCAGATTGGCTGGGACTGTTATAAGCATGGCAATCGTCATCCAAAGGGGGTTGAAATGTTCATCATGCTGGTCATTGAATGTGCCCCGCAACAGACATACACCACTACTCCCTGGAAACAACGAATCAACATGTGGTACAGCGTTTGTCAGATTGGCTGGGACTGTTATAAGCATGGCAATCGTCATCCAAAGGGGTTGAAATGTTCATCATGCTGGTCATTAAATGTGCACCGCAAAAGACATACACTACTACTTCCTGCAAACAACGAATCAACATGTGTTCCAGCGTTTGTCAGATTGGCTGGGACTGTTATAAGCATGGCAATCGTCATCGAAAGGGGTTGAAATGTTCATCATGCTGGTCATTGAATGTGCCCCGCAACAGACATACACCACTACTCCCTGCAAACAACGAATCAACATGTGGTACAGCGTTTGTCAGATTGGCTGGGACTGTTATAAGCATGGCAATCGTCATCCAAAGGGGTTGAAATGTTCATCATGCTGGTCATTAAATGTGCACCGCAACAGACATACACCACAACTTCCTAGAAACAACGAATCAACATGTGTCACAGCGTTTGTCAGATTGGCTGGGACTGTTATAAGCATGGCAATCGTCATCCAAAGGGGTTGAAAGGTTCATCATGCTGGTCATTGAATGTGTGCCGCAACAGACATACACCACTACTTCCTGCAAACAACGAATCAACATGTGGTACAGCGTTTGTCAGATTGGCTGGGACTGTTATAAGCATGGCAATCGTCATCCAAAGGGGTTGAAATGTTCATCATGCTGGTCATTAAATGTGCTTTGCAACAGACATACACCACTACTCCCTGGAAACAACGAATCAACATGTGTCACAGCGTTTGTCTGATTGGCTGGGACTGTTATAAGCATGGCAATCGTCATCGAAAGGGGTTGAAAGGTTCATCATGCTGGTCATTGAATGTGCGCCGCAACAGACATACACCACTACTCCCTGCAAACAACGAATCAACATGTGGTGCGGCGTTTGTCAGATTGGCTGGGACTGTTATAAGCATGGCAATCGTCATCCAAAGGGGTTGAAATGTTCATCATGCTGGTCATTAAATGTGCACCGCAACAGACATACACCACAACTTCCTAGAAACAACGAATCAACATGTGTCACAGCGTTTGTCAGATTGGCTAGGACTGTTATAAGCATGGCAATCGTCATCCAAAGGGGTTGAAATGTTCATCATGCTGGTCATTGAATGTGTGCCGCAACAGACATACACCACTACTTCCTGCAAACAACGAATCAACATGTGTTACAGTGTTTGTCAGATTGGCTGGGACTGTTATAAGCATGGCAATCGTCATCCAAAGGGGTTGAAATGTTTATCATGCTGGTCATGAAACGTTTGCCGCAAAAGACACACACTACTACCTCCTGGAAACAACGAATCAACATGTGGTACAGCGTTTGTCAGATTGGCTGGGACTGTTATAAGCATGGCAATCGTCATCCAAAGGGGGTTGAAATGTTCATCATGCTGGTCATTGAATGTGCCCCGCAACAGACATACACCACTACTCCCTGGAAACAACGAATCAACATGTGGTACAGCGTTTGTCAGATTGGCTGGGACTGTTATAAGCATGGCAATCGTCATCCAAAGGGGTTGAAATGTTCATCATGCTGGTCATTAAATGTGCACCGCAACAGACATACACCACAACTTCCTAGAAACAACGAATCAACATGTGTCACAGCGTTTGTCAGATTGGCTGGGACTGTTATAAGCATGGCAATCGTCATCCAAAGGGGTTGAAAGGTTCATCATGCTGGTCATTGAATGTGTGCCGCAACAGACATACACCACTACTCCCTGCAAACAACGAATCAACATGTGTTACAGCGTTTGTCAGATTGGCTGGGACTGTTATAAGCATGGCAATCGTCATCCAAAGGGGGTTGAAATGTTCATCATGCTGGTCATTAAATGTGCACCGCAACAGACATACACCACTACTTCCTAGAAACAACGAATCAACATGTGGTACAGCGTTTGTCAGATTGGCTGGGACTGTTATAAGCATGGCAATCGTCATCCAAAGGGGTTGAAATGTTCATCATGCTGGTCATTAAACGTTTGCCGCAAAAGACACACACTACTATCTCCTGGAAACAACGAATCAACATGTGGTACAGCGTTTGTCAGATTGGCTGGGACTGTTATAAGCATGGCAATCGTCATCCAAAGGGGGTTGAAATGTTCATCATGCTGGTCATTAAATGTGCCCCGCAACAGACATACACCACTACTCCCTGGAAACAACGAATCAACATGTGGTACAGCGTTTGTCAGATTGGCTGGGACTGTTATAAGCATGGCAATCGTCATCCAAAGGGGGTTGAAATGTTCATCATGCTGGTCATTAAATGTGCCCCGCAACAGACATACACCACTACTCCCTGCAAACAACGAATCAACATGTGTCACAGCGTTTGTCAGATTGGCTGGGACTGTTATAAGCATGGCAATCGTCATCCAAAGGGGTTGAAATGTTCATCATGCTGGTCATTAAATGTGCACCGCAACAGACATACACCACTACTCCCTGAAAACAACGAATCAACATGTGTTACAGCGTTTGTCAGATTGGCTGGGACTGTTATAAGCATGGCAATCGTCATCCAAAGGGGTTGAAATGTTCATCATGCTGGTCATTGAATGTGTGCCGCAACAGACATACACCACTACTCCCTGCAAACAACGAATCAACATGTGGTACAGCGTTTGTCAGATTGGCTGGGACTGTTATAAGCATGGCAATCGTCATCCAAAGGGGTTGAAATGTTCATCATGCTGGTCATTAAACGTTTGCCGCAAAAGACACACACTACTACCTCCTGGAAACAACGAATCAACATGTGTTACAGCGTTTGTCAGATTGGCTGGGACTGTTATAAGCATGGCAATCGTCATCCAAAGGGGTTGAAAGGTTCAGCATGCTGGCCATTAAACGTTTGCCGCAAAAGACACACACTACTATCTCCTGGAAACAACGAATCAACATGTGGTACAGCGTTTGTCAGATTGGCTGGGACTGTTATAAGCATGGCAATCGTCATCCAAAGGGGGTTGAAATGTTCATCATGCTGGTCATTAAATGTGTGCCGCAACAGACATACACCACTACTCCCTGGAAACAACGAATCAACATGTGGTACAGCGTTTGTCAGATTGGCTGGGACTGTTATAAGCATGGCAATCGTCATCCAAAGGGGTTCAAATGTTCATCATGCTGGTCATTGAATGTGTGCCGCAACAGACATACACCACTACTCCCTGGTAACAACGAATCAACATGTGGTACAGCGTTTGTCAGATTGGCTGGGACTGTTATAAGCATGGCAATCGTCATCCAAAGGGGTTCAAATGTTCATCATGCTGGTCATTAAACGTTTGCCGCAAAAGACACACACTACTATCTCCTGGAAACAACGAATCAACATGTGGTACAGCGTTTGTCAGATTGGCTGGGACTGTTATAAGCATGGCAATCGTCATCCAAAGGGGGTTGAAATGTTCATCATGCTGGTCATTGAATGTGCCCCGCAACAGACATACACCACTACTCCCTGGAAACAACGAATCAACATGTGGTACAGCGTTTGTCAGATTGGCTGGGACTGTTATAAGCATGGCAATCGTCATCCAAAGGGGTTCAAATGTTCATCATGCTGGTCATTAAATGTGCACCGCAACAGACATACACCACAACTTCCTAGAAACAACGAATCAACATGTGTCACAGCGTTTGTCAGATTGGCTGGGACTGTTATAAGCATGGCAATCGTCATCCAAAGGGGTTGAAATGTTCATCATGCTGGTCATTGAATGTGTGCCGCAACAGACATACACCACTACTCCCTGCAAACAACGAATCAACATGTGTTACAGCGTTTGTCAGATTGGCTGGGACTGTTATAAGCATGGCAATCGTCATCCAAAGGGGTTGAAAGGTTCATCATGCTGGTCATTGAATGTGTGCCGCAACAGACATACACCACTACTCCCTGGTAACAACGAATCAACATGTGGTACAGCGTTTGTCAGATTGGCTGGGACTGTTATAAGCATGGCAATCGTCATCCAAAGGGGGTTGAAATGTTCATCATGCTGGTCATTAAATGTGCACCGCAACAGACATACACCACAACTTCCTAGAAACAACGAATCAACATGTGTCACAGCGTTTGTCAGATTGGCTGGGACTGTTATAAGCATGGCAATCGTCATCCAAAGGGGTTGAAATGTTCATCATGCTGGTCATTGAATGTGTGCCGCAACAGACATACACCACTACTCCCTGCAAACAACGAATCAACATGTGTTACAGCGTTTGTCAGATTGGCTGGGACTGTTATAAGCATGGCAATCGTCATCCAAAGGGGTTGAAAGGTTCATCATGCTGGTCATTGAATGTGTGCCGCAACAGACATACACCACTACTCCCTGCAAACAACGAATCAACATGTGTTCCAGCGTTTGTCAGATTGGCTGGGACTGTTATAAGCATGGCAATCGTCATCCAAAGGGGTTGAAATGTTCATCATGCTGGTCATTAAACGTTTGCCGCAAAAGACACACACTACTATCTCCTGGAAACAACGAATCAACATGTGGTACAGCGTTTGTCAGATTGGCTGGGACTGTTATAAGCATGGCAATCGTCATCCAAAGGGGGTTGAAATGTTCATCATGCTGGTCATTGAATGTGCCCCGCAACAGACATACACCACTACTCCCTGGAAACAACGAATCAACATGTGGTAAGGCGTTTGTCTGATTGGCTGGGACTGTTATAAGCATGGCAATCGTCATCCAAAGGGGTTGAAAGGTTCATCATGCTGGTCATTAAATGTGCACCGCAACAGACATACACCACTACTCCCTGGAAACAACGAATCAACATGTGTTACAGCGTTTGTCAGATTGGCTGGGACTGTTATAAGCATGGCAATCGTCATCCAAAGGGGTTGAAATGTTCATCATGCTGGTCATTAAACGTTTGCCGCAAAAGACACACACTACTACCTCCTGGAAACAACGAATCAACATGTGTTACAGCGTTTGTCAGATTGGCTGGGACTGTTATAAGCATGGCAATCGTCATCCAAAGGGGTTCAAATGTTCATCATGCTGGTCATTGAATGTGTGCCGCAACAGACATACACCACTACTTCCTGCAAACAACGAATCAACATGTGGTACAGCGTTTGTCAGATTGGCTGGGACTGTTATAAGCATGGCAATCGTCATCCAAAGGGGTTGAAATGTTCATCATGCTGGTCATTAAATGTGCACCGCAACAGACATACACCACTACTCCCTGGAAACAACGAATCAACATGTGTCACAGCGTGGGTCAGATTGGCTGGGACTGTTATAAGCATGGCAATCGTCATCCAAAGGGGTTGAAAGGTTCATCATGCTGGTCATTGAATGTGTGCCGCAACAGACATACACCACAACTTCCTAGATACAACGAATCAACATGTGTCACAGCGTTTGTCAGATTGGCTGGGACTGTTATAAGCATGGCAATCGTCATCCAAAGGGGTTGAAATGTTCATCATGCTGGTCATTAAATGTGGTTTGCAACAGACATACACCACTACTCCCTGGAAACAACGAATCAACATGTGTCACAGCGTTTGTCTGATTGGCTGGGACTGTTATAAGCATGGCAATCGTCATCGAAAGGGGTTGAAATGTTCATCATGCTGGTCATTGAATGTGCGGCGCAACAGACATACACCACTACTCCCTGCAAACAACGAATCAACATGTGGTACAGCGTTTGTCAGATTGGCTGGGACTGTTATAAGCATGGCAATCGTCATCCAAAGGGGTTGAAATGTTCATCATGCTGGTCATTAAATGTGCCCCGCAACAGACATACACCACTACTCCCTGGAAACAACGAATCAACATGTGTTACAGCGTTTGTCAGATTGGCTGGGACTATTATAAGCATGGCAATCGTCATCCAAAGGGGTTGAAATGTTCATCATGCTGGTCATTAAATGTGCCCCGCAACAGACATACACCACAACTTCCTAGAAACAACGAATCAACATGTGTCACAGCGTTTGTCTGATTGGCTGGGACTGTTATAAGCATGGCAATCGTCATCGAAAGGGGTTGAAATGTTCATCATGCTGGTCATTGAATGTGCGCCGCAACAGACATACACCACTACTCCCTGCAAACAACGAATCAACATGTGTTACAGCGTTTGTCAGATTGGCTGGGACTGTTATAAGCATGGCAATCGTCATCCAAAGGGGTTGAAATGTTCATCATGCTGGTCATTAGATGTGCCCCGCAACAGACATACACCACTACTCCCTGCAAACAACGAATCAACATGTGGTACAGCGTTTGTCAGATTGGCTGGGACTGTTATAAGCATGGCAATCGTCATCCAAAGGGGTTGAAATGTTCATCATGCTGGTCATTGAATGTGTGCCGCAACAGACATACACCACTACTTCCTGCAAACAACGAATCAACATGTGTTACAGCGTTTGTCAGATTGGCTGGGACTGTTATAAGCATGGCAATCGTCATCCAAAGGGGTTGAAATGTTCATCATGCTGGTCATTAAATGTGCTTTTCAACAGACATACACCACTACTCCCTGCAAACAACGAATCAACATGTGTCACAGCGTTTGTCAGATTGGCTGGGACTGTTATAAGCATGGCAATCGTCATCCAAAGGGGTTGAAATGTTCATCATGCTGGTCATTAAATGTGCCCCGCAACAGACATACACCACAACTTCCTAGAAACAACGAATCAACATGTGTCACAGCGTTTGTCTGATTGGCTGGGACTGTTATAAGCATGGCAATCGTCATCCAAAGGGGTTGAAATGTTCATCATGCTGGTCATTGAATGTGTGCCGCAACAGACATACACCACTACTCCCTGGAAACAACGAATCAACATGTGTTACAGCGTTTGTCAGATTGGCTGGGACTGTTATAAGCATGGCAATCGTCATCCAAAGGGGTTCAAATGTTCATCATGCTGGTCATTAAACGTTCGCCGCAACAGACATACACCACTACTCCCTGCAAACAACGAATCAACATGTGTTACAGCGTTTGTCAGATTGGCTGGGACTGTTATAAGCATGGCAATCGTCATCCAAAGGGGTTCAAATGTTCATCATGCTGGTTATTGAATGTGCCCCGCAACAGACATACACCACTACTCCCTGGAAACAACGAATCAACATGTGGTACAGCGTTTGTCAGATTGGCTGGGACTGTTATAAGCATGGCAATCGTCATCCAAAGGGGTTGAAATGATCATCATGCTGGTCATTGAATGTGCCCCGCAACGGACATACACCACTACTTCCTGGAAACAACGAATCAACATGTGTTACAGCGTTTGTCAGATTGGCTGGGACTGTTATAAGCATGGCAATCGTCATCCAAAGGGGTTGAAATGTTCATCACGCTGGTCATTAAATGTGCGTCGCAACAGACATACACCACTACTTCCTGGAAACAACGAATCAACATGTGTTACAGCGTTTGTCAGATTGGCTGGGACTGTTATAAGCATGGCAATCGTCATCCAAAGGGGTTGAAATGTTCATCACGCTGGTCATTAAATGTGCGTCGCAACAGACATACACCACTACTTCCTGGAAACAACGAATCAACATGTGTTACAGCGTTTATCAGATTGGCTGGGACTGTTATAAGCATGGCAATCGTCATCCAAAGGGGTTGAAATGTTCATCATGCTGGTCATTGAAGGTGCGCCGCAACAGACATACACCACTACTTCCTGGAAACAACGAATCAACATGTGTTACAGCGTTTGTCAGATTGGCTGGGACTGTTATAAGCATGGCAATCGTCATCCAAAGGGGTTCAAATGTTCATCATGCTGGTCATTAAATGTGCACCGCAACAGACATACACCACTACTCCCTGGAAACAACGAATCAACATGTGTTACAGCGTTTGTCAGATTGGCTGGGACTGTTATAAGCATGGCAATCGTCATCCAAAGGGGTTCAAATGTTCATCATGCTGGTCATTAAACGTTCGCCGCAACAGACATACACCACTCCTCCCTGCAAACAACGAATCAACATGTGTTACAGCGTTTGTCAGATTGGCTGGGACTGTTATAAGCATGGCAATCGTCATCCAAAGGGGTTCAAATGTTCATCATGCTGGTCATTGAATGTGCCCCGCAACAGACATACACCACTACTCCCTGGAAACAACGAATCAACATGTGTTACAGCGTTTGTCAGATTGGCTGGGACTGTTATAAGCATGGCAATCGTCATCCAAAGGGGTTGAAATGTTCATCATGCTGGTCATTGAATGTGTGCCGCAACAGACAAACACCACTACTCCCTGCAAACAACGAATCAACATGTGTTACAGCGTTTGTCAGATTGGCTGGGACTGTTATAAGCATGGCAATCGTCATCCAAAGGGGTTGAAATGATCATCATGCTGGTCATTGAATGTGCCCCGCAACAGACATACACCACTACTTCCTGGAAACAACGAATCAACATGTGTTACAGCGTTTATCAGATTGGCTGGGACTGTTATAAGCATGGCAATCGTCATCCAAAGGGGTTGAAATGTTCATCACGCTGGCCATTAAATGTGCGTCGCAACAGACATACACCACTACTTCCTGGAAACAACGAATCAACATGTGTTACAGCGTTTGTCAGATTGGCTGGGACTGTTTTAAGCATGGCAATCGTCATCCAAAGGGGTTGAAATGTTCATCATGCTGGTCATTAAATGTGTGCCGCAACAGACATACACCACTACTCCCTGGAAACAACGAATCAACATGTGTTAGGGCGTTTGTCAGATTGGCTGGGACTGTTATAAGCATGGCAATCGTCATCCAAAGGGGTTGAAATGTTCATCTCGCAAAAGACATACACCACTACTTCCTGGAAACAACGAATCAACATGTGGTACAGCGTTTGTCAGATTGGCTGGGACTGTTATAAGCATGGCAATCGTCATCCAAAGGGGTTGAAAGGTTCATCACGCTGGCCATTAAATGCGCGTCGCAACAGACATACACCACTACTTCCTGGAAACAACGAATCAACATGTGGTACAGTGTTTGTCAGATTGGCTGGGACTGTTATAAGCATGGCAATCGTCATCCAAAGGGGTTGAAATGTTCATCATGCTGGTCATTGAATGTGTGCCGCAACAGACATACACCACTACTTCCTGCAAACAACGAATCAACATGTGTTACAGCGTTTGTCAGACTGGCTGGGACTGTTATAAGCATGGCAATCGTCATCCAAAGGGGTTGAAATGTTCATCATGCTGGTCATTGAATGTGTGCCGCAACAGACATACACCACTACTCCCTGGAAACAACGAATCAACATGTGGTACAGTGTTTGTCAGATTGGCTAGGACTGTTATAAGCATGGCAATCGTCATCGAAATGGGATGCCAATGTTCATCAGGAAATCGCAGCTACTGCATGGACAATCATGCACAGTTACTTCTCCGCAATAAGAAGAAAATACGTGATACGGCTAGGAAATAAAATCTCTCGGGTACATTCGGTATACGCCAACACGGTGGGTGTTGGCATTTTTCCTGGGTTTTGTGAACTTTTGGTTCAATGCGCCAAAATTTCGTCTCTTTGGGGGGGGTATGTGTATATTTTTCGAAATCTGTGAGAAAAGGCCGCAGAAATGTATGGGTTGGGCGCGGGGGTAGATGGTCACATTTTTGAGCAAACGAAGCTGCAAA
Organism: Eutreptiella sp. 'Long Island Sound 2002'; assembly: GCA_964036045.1. Taxonomy (NCBI): domain Eukaryota; phylum Euglenozoa; class Euglenophyceae; order Eutreptiales; family Eutreptiaceae; genus Eutreptiella; species Eutreptiella sp. 'Long Island Sound 2002'. The sequence continues at coordinate 49,390,692 of OZ038386.1, forward strand.
TTGGACGATGCACAAGACGGAGCAATGCTCGGGGGAGCACCGATTATTCTGAATCCGAATCGTCCTCATTGTTGCCCCCTTCCACAAGGGCTGGGACCCCATTGGGACACACATTCCCCCGCTTGTGTGTGAATTGGAACATATTTTTTCAGTTTTTCCCAATCCTGCAGCCTGCATGCCTTGACAGGCACCCACCCTGTGTTGAGAGGCATGGCCCACAGACCGTCAGTTGTGAGGTCCACGTTGCGCTGTTTGGTCAGCCGGACCTTGCGCCACGCAATGGTCTCACTGTACTCTGACTTCACCCAGACAAAGCCAGGATGGGGCTGCAGGTTCTCAGGGTCTGGTGTTATACCAAAATCCAGCCACTTTATTTTGTCATCTCTGATCAAAACAGGGTCCTGCGGGTGGTCCAGATGGCTGGATGAAGACTTGACAAAAACAGGCAGCAAGCAACACACGCATCGTCCAAAACGGACGAAAATCTAAAACATGTCGTCAGTACAGCATGCAGACCCAGGGTGTTCCAATTAGCCCGTTTCAAGAGTTTTCTACATATACCCCTCCCCCCTCCGGAACACTGAGCGGGCACAAATGAGGGAACAATGGCACCAACCCCCGAAGACCCAGCGAGTTGGCGCAATTGTCCCTGAGAGAGATGCGTTACAGCGTTTGTCAGATTCGCTGGGACTGTTATAAGCATGGCAATCGTCATCCCGATAGGAGGCTAATGTTCATGAGAGAGTCACAGCTACTGCACAGACAAACATACACAGTTACATCTCCGCAATGCGAAGAAAAAACGTGCTACGGACAGGAAATGAAATGCGTTACAGCGTTTGTCAGATTGGCTGGGACTGTTATAAGCATGGCAATCGTCATCCAAAGTGGGTTGAAATGTTCATCATGCTGGTCATTAAATGTGCCCCGCAACAGACATACACCACTACTCCCTGGAAACAACGAATCAACATGTGTCACAGCGTTTGTCAGATTGGCTGGGACTGTTATAAGCATGGCAATCGTCATCCAAAGGGGTTGAAATGTTCATCATGCTGGTCATTGAATGTGTGCCGCAACAGACATACACCACTACTCCCTGGAAACAACGAATCAACATGTGGTACAGTGTTTGTCAGATTGGCTAGGACTGTTATAAGCATGGCAATCGTCATCGAAATGGGATGCCAATGTTCATCAGGAAATCGCAGCTACTGCATGGACAATCATGCACAGTTACTTCTCCGCAATAAGAAGAAAATACGTGATACGGCTAGGAAATAAAATCTCTCGGGTACATTCGGTATACGCCAACACGGTGGGTGTTGGCATTTTTCCTGGGTTTTGTGAACTTTTGGTTCAATGCGCCAAAATTTCGTCTCTTTGGGGGGGGTATGTGTATATTTTTCGAAATCTGTGAGAAAAGGCCGCAGAAATGTATGGGTTGGGCGCGGGGGTAGATGGTCACATTTTTGAGCAAACGAAGCTGCAAATTGGACGATGCACAAGACGGAGCAATGCTCGGGGGAGCACCGATTATTCTGAATCCGAATCGTCCTCATTGTTGCCCCCTTCCACAAGGGCTGGGACCCCATTGGGACACACATTCCCCCGCTTGTGTGTGAATTGGAACATATTTTTTCAGTTTTTCCCAATCCTGCAGCCTGCATGCCTTGACAGGCACCCACCCTGTGTTGAGAGGCATGGCCCACAGACCGTCAGTTGTGAGGTCCACGTTGCGCTGTTTGGTCAGCCGGACCTTGCGCCACGCAATGGTCTCACTGTACTCTGACTTCACCCAGACAAAGCCAGGATGGGGCTGCAGGTTCTCAGGGTCTGGTGTTATACCAAAATCCAGCCACTTTATTTTGTCATCTCTGATCAAAACAGGGTCCTGCGGGTGGTCCAGATGGCTGGATGAAGACTTGACAAAAACAGGCAGCAAGCAACACACGCATCGTCCAAAACGGACGAAAATCTAAAACATGTCGTCAGTACAGCATGCAGACCCAGGGTGTTCCAATTAGCCCGTTTCAAGAGTTTTCTACATATACCCCTCCCCCCTCCGGAACACTGAGCGGGCACAAATGAGGGAACAATGGCACCAACCCCCGAAGACCCAGCGAGTTGGCGCAATTGTCCCTGAGAGAGATGCGTTACAGCGTTTGTCAGATTCGCTGGGACTGTTATAAGCATGGCAATCGTCATCCCGATGGGAGGCTAATGTTCATGAGAGAGTCACAGCTACTGCACAGACAAACATACACAGTTACATCTCCGCAATGCGAAGAAAAAACGTGCTACGGACAGGAAATGAAATGCGTTACAGCGTTTGTCAGATTGGCTGGGACTGTTATAAGCATGGCAATCGTCATCCAAAGTGGGTTGAAATGTTCATCATGCTGGTCATTAAATGTGCTTCGCAACAGACATACACCACTACTCCCTGGAAACAACGAATCAACATGTGTCACAGCGTTTGTCAGATTGGCTGGGACTGTTATAAGCATGGCAATCGTCATCCAAAGGGGGTTGAAATGTTCATCATGCTGGTCATTAAATGTGCTTCGCAACAACATACACCACTACTCCCTGGAAACAACGAATCAACATGTGTTACAGCGTTTGTCACATTGGCTGGGACTGTTTTAAGCATGGCAATCGTCATCCAAAGGGGTTGAAATGTTCATCATGCTGGTCATTAAATGTGTGCCGCAACAGACATACACCACTACTCCCTGGAAACAACGAATCAACATGTGGTACAGCGTTTGTCAGATTGGCTGGGACTGTTATAAGCATGGCAATCGTCATCCAAAGGGGTTGAAATGTTCATCTCGCAAAAGACATACACCACTACTTCCTGGAAACAACGAATCAACATGTGGTACAGCGTTTGTCAGATTGGCTGGGACTGTTATAAGCATGGCAATCGTCATCCAAAGGGGGTTGAAAGGTTCATCACGCTGGCCATTAAATGCGCGTCGCAACAGACATACACCACTACTTCCTGGAAACAACGAATCAACATGTGGTACAGCGTTTGTCAGATTGGCTGGGACTGTTATAAGCATGGCAATCGTCATCCAAAGGGGTTGAAAGGTTCATCATGCTGGTCATTGAATGTGTGCCGCAACAGACATACACCACTACTTCCTGGAAACAACGAATCAACATGTGTTACAGCGTTTGTCAGATTGGCTAGGACTGTTATAAACATGGCAATCGTCATCGAAATGGGATGCCAATGTTCATCAGGAAATCGCAGCTACTGCATGGACAATCATGCACAGTTACTTCTCCGCAATAAGAAGAAAATACGTGATACGGCTAGGAAATAAAATCTCTCGGGTACATTCGGTATACGCCAACACGGTGGGTGTTGGCATTTTTCCTGGGTTTTGTGAACTTTTGGTTCAATGCGCCAAAATTTCGTCTCTTTGGGGGGGGTATGTGTATATTTTTCGAAATCTGTGAGAAAAGGCCGCAGAAATGTATGGGTTGGGCGCGGGGGTAGATGGTCACATTTTTGAGCAAACGAAGCTGCAAATTGGACGATGCACAAGACGGAGCAATGCTCGGGGGAGCACCGATTATTCTGAATCCGAATCGTCCTCATTGTTGCCCCCTTCCACAAGGGCTGGGACCCCATTGGGACACACATTCCCCCGCTTGTGTGTGAATTGGAACATATTTTTTCAGTTTTTCCCAATCCTGCAGCCTGCATGCCTTGACAGGCACCCACCCTGTGTTGAGAGGCATGGCCCACAGACCGTCAGTTGTGAGGTCCACGTTGCGCTGTTTGGTCAGCCGGACCTTGCGCCACGCAATGGTCTCACTGTACTCTGACTTCACCCAGACAAAGCCAGGATGGGGCTGCAGGTTCTCAGGGTCTGGTGTTATACCAAAATCCAGCCACTTTATTTTGTCATCTCTGATCAAAACAGGGTCCTGCGGGTGGTCCAGATGGCTGGATGAAGACTTGACAAAAACAGGCAGCAAGCAACACACGCATCGTCCAAAACGGACGAAAATCTAAAACATGTCGTCAGTACAGCATGCAGACCCAGGGTGTTCCAATTAGCCCGTTTCAAGAGTTTTCTACATATACCCCTCCCCCCTCCGGAACACTGAGCGGGCACAAATGAGGGAACAATGGCACCAACCCCCGAAGACCCAGCGAGTTGGCGCAATTGTCCCTGAGAGAGATGCGTTACAGCGTTTGTCAGATTCGCTGGGACTGTTATAAGCATGGCAATCGTCATCCCGATAGGAGGCTAATGTTCATGAGAGAGTCACAGCTACTGCACAGACAAACATACACAGTTACATCTCCGCAATGCGAAGAAAAAACGTGCTACGGACAGGAAATGAAATGCGTTACAGCGTTTGTCAGATTGGCTGGGACTGTTATAAGCATGGCAATCGTCATCCAAAGTGGGTTGAAATGTTCATCATGCTGGTCATTAAATGTGCCCCGCAACAGACATACACCACTACTCCCTGGAAACAACGAATCAACATGTGTCACAGCGTTTGTCAGATTGGCTGGGACTGTTATAAGCATGGCAATCGTCATCCAAAGGGGTTCAAATGTTCATCATGCTGGTCATTGAATGTGTGCCGCAACAGACATACACCACTACTCCCTGAAAACAACGAATCAACAACAACATGTGTTAGGACGTTGGTCAGATTGGCTGGGACTGTTATAAGCATGGCAATCGTCATCCAAAGGGGTTCAAATGGTCATCATGCTGGTAATCAAACATGCGCCGCAACAGACATACACCACTACTCCCTGCAAACAACGAATCAACATGTGTTACAGTGTTTGTCAGATTGGCTGGGACTGTTATAAGCATGGCAATCGTCATCCAAAGGGGTTGAAATGTTCATCATGCTGGTCATTAAATGTGCGTCGCAACAGACATACACCACTACTCCCTGGAAACAACGAATCAACATGTGTTACAGTGTTTGTCAGATTGGCTGGGACTGTTATAAGCATGGCAATCGTCATCCCGATGGGAGGCTAATGTTCATGAGAGAGTCACAACTACTGCACAGACAAACATACACAGTTACATCTCCCCAATGAGAAGAAAAAACGTGCTACGGACAGGAAATGAAATGCGTTACAGCGTTTGTCAGATTGGCTGGGACTGTTATAAGCATGGCAATCGTCATCCAAAGGGGGTTGAAAGGTTCATCATGCTGGTCATTAGATGTGCTTCGCAACAGACATACACCACTACTCCCTGGAAACAACGAATCAACATGTGATCCAGCGTTTGTCTGATTGGCTGGGACTGTTATAAGCATGGCAATCGTCATCCAAAGGGGTTCAAATATTCATCATGCTGGTCATTAAATGTGCTTCGCAACAGACATACACCACTACTCCCTGGAAACAACGAATCAACATGTGTTAGAGCGTTGGTCACATTGGCTGGGACTGTTATAAGCATGGCAATCGTCATCCAAAGGGGTTGAAATGGTCATCATGCTGGTAATCAAACATGCGCCGCAACAGACATACACCACTACTCCCTGCAAACAACGAATCAACATGTGTTACAGTGTTTGTCAGATTGGCTGGGACTGTTATAAGCATGGCAGTCGTCATCCAAAGGGGTTCAAATGTTCATCACGCTGGTCATTGAATGTGCGTCGCAACAGACATACACCACTACTCCCTGCAAACAACGAATCAACATGTGTTACAGTGTTTGTCAGATTGGCTGGGACTGTTATAAGCATGGCAATCGTCATCCAAAGGGGTTGAAATGGTCATCATGCTGGTAATCAAACATGCGCCGCAACAGACATACACCACTACTCCCTGGAAACAACGAATCAACATGTGTTACAGTGTTTGTCAGATTGGCTGGGACTGTTAGAACTATGGCAATCGTCATCCAAAGGGGTTCAAATGTTCATCATGCTGGTCATGAAATGTGTGCCGCAACAGACATACACCACTACTTCCTGCAAACAACGAATCAACATGTGTTACAGCGTTTGTCAGATTGGCTGGGACTGTTAGAACTATGGCAATCGTCATCCAAAGGGGGTTGAAATGTTCATCATGCTGGTCATGAAATGTGTGCCGCAACAGACATACACCACTACCTCCTGGAAACAACGAAATCTTCATCCAAAGGGGTTGAAATGTTCATTATGCTGGTCATTAAATGTGTGCCGCAACAGACATACACCACTACTCCCTGGAAACAACGAATCAATATGTGTTACAGCGTTTGTCAGATTGGCTGGGACTGTTATAAGCATGGCAATCGTCATCCAAAGGGGTTGAAATGTTCATCATGCTGGTAATCAAATGTGCGCCCCAACAGACATACACCACTACTCCCTGGAAACAACGAATCAACATGTGTTACAGCGTTTGTCAGATTGGCTGGGACTGTTATAAGCATGGCAATCGTCATCCAAAGGGGTTGAAATGTTCATCATGCTGGTCATTAAATGTGCCCCGCAACAGACATACACCACTACCTCCTGGAAACAACGAATCAACATGTGTTACAGTGTTTGTCAGATTGGCTGGGACTGTTATAAGCATGGCAATCGTCATCCAAAGGGGTTCAAATATTCATCATGCTGGTCATTAAATGTGCTTCGCAACAGACATACACCACTACTTCCTGGAAACAACGAATCAACATGTGTTGCAGCGTTTGTCAGCTTGGCTGGGACTGTTATAAGCATGGCAATAGTCACCCAAATGGGATGCTAATGTTCATGAGGGAATCACAGTTACTGTATAGACAATCATGCACATTTACATCTTCGCAATGACCAGAAAATACGTGCTACGGCCAGGAAATAAATTGCGTTACAGCGTTTGTCAGATTGGCTGGGACTGTTATAAGCATGGCAATCGTCATCCAAAGGGGTTGAAAGGTTCATCATGCTGGTCATTAAATGTGCTTCGCAGCAGACATACACCACTTCTCCCTGGAAACAACGAATCAACATGTGTTACAGTGTTTGTCTGATTGGCTGGGACTGTTATAAGCATGGCAATCGTCATCCAAAGGGGGTTGAAATGTTCATCATGCTAGTCATTAAATGTGCTTCGCAGCAGACATACACCACTACTCCCTGGAAACAACGAATCAACATGTGTTACAGTGTTTGTCAGATTGGCTGGGACTGTTATAAGCATGGCAATCGTCATCCAAAGGGGGTTGAAATGTTCATCATGCTGGTCATTAAATGTGCTTCGCAGCAGACATACACCACTACTCCCTGGAAACAACGAATCAACACGTGTTACAGTGTTTGTCAGATTGGCTGGGACTGTTATAAGCATGGCAATCGTCATCCAAAGGGGTTGAAATGTTCATCATGCTGGTCATTAAATGTGTGCCGCAACAGACATACACCACTACTTCCTGGAGACAACGAATCAACATGTGTTACAGCGTTTGTCAGATTGGCTGGGACTGTTATAAGCATGGCAATCGTCACCCAAATGGGATGCTAATGTTCAGGAGGGAATCACAGTTACTGCATAGACAATCATGCACATTTACATCTTCGCAATGAGAAGAAAATACGTGCTACGGCCAGGAAATAAATTGCGTTACAGCGTTTGTCAGATTGGCTGGGACTGTTATAAGCATGGCAATCGTGATCCAAAGGGGTTGAAAGGTTCATCATGCTGGTCATTAAATGTGCTTCGCAACAGACATACACCACTACTCCCTGGAAACAACTAATCAACACGTGTTACAGCGTTTGTCAGATTGGCTGGGACTGTTATAAGCATGGCAATCGTCATCCAAAGGGGTTGAAATGTTCATCGTGCTGGTCTTTCACTGTGTGGCAACAAATGCACACCAATAATTTTTGCACGCAACGAATAAACATCTGTCACGGCGTTTGTGAGCTTGGCTGAGCAGTTATAAGCTGCCAGGATTACAACAGTCCCAGCCAATCTGACAAATGCTGTAACGCATTTTTCCTCCTAGCCATCACACAATGCTTGTCTTTTCAATGACTGTGATGCCCCAATGATCATTTGAATCCCTGTGGCTGACAATAGCCGTGCTTGTAACAGTCCCAGCCAATCTGACAAGCGCAGTGACACATGTTGATTTGTTGCTTCGAGAAATTAGTGGTGTATGTCTGTTATCGCATACTTAATCTGCCTCCAGCCCCTATTGGGGCTCCAAACACCATTTGGGGTGCGCACTGCCATCCCTCTTCCTCTGCCGCGGCTGTCACAGGAAGAGTGCAATGTGAAAATCAACCAGCATGCGGACCAGGGCGGGGTCAAGGTACTTTTGACCCGCTTCCTGATACCTTTGGGATGTGTGGGCAGCATGTTGGACAGGGCTGGGGTTTGTGTGCTCTTGGGATATGTGTACCACCGCGTCTTGCTGTCCAACAAGCAGGACCTTCTCCAGTGGGCTGTCGACGGTTTTGTCTCAGCCCCAATGATGGGTCTGTTAGAAGCATGCACGCTGCCCAGACACCAGCTCCCTGTCCTAACACCGCGTCCTTGCCCCAAAAGACTGCTCACACACCCAACACTGTCCCACATCCAACCCACGCCCACACACTACCTAACCCATGTTCTGATCTGCAATGGATTTATGTGCCAAACCAGACACCACCCCATACAACAGCCAACCAATCCTTGGCCGTGCCCTCGTCCCCACAGCACGGCCCTGCGCACTGCACCTGCAAGCAAGAGCAATAGGGTCCAACTGTACATCTAAAGAGCGTGCAGAAGGGACTGTACATCTATAGGGCCTCATCCATGGACATGCGAGCACAGATGTGCTGACGCTCATCTAAATACAGGCACTAGCATCAACAATCTGACAGGCAATCCGGGTAGGGCACAGGCATGGATGGTTCCTACTGGGTACTGCATCGGAAGGAGCACAAAGCGGCACACGTGCAGGCCAGTCGTATGCCAGACCCAGGCGCGGCACCCTACGGATCCTCGTTTTATGACTCCAACACGCAAAAGTGTACAAGCTGTGCGCGCAAACAATCCCCCACCCCCCGCTTGCAAAGGTGGACATTTTGTCAACGGTCAGGAACGCGGCAAGGGCTTTCCACTAAGGCTGAAAAGAGTCGCAGAAATTCTTGTGCAAGGGTGGTGTTAAAGAGTACCTTTCTTCTTCTAAGATTCTACTGTCCCCTATGACCGCCAGGGTTGGCGTCAACTGGCACTGACGATTGCTTGATATTGGCGACTACTTGAACTGAGGTTGAGGTTGGACTGAGGTGAGCGGTTGGCGGCTAACTGACGGCAATTCGTGATTGACCCCGGTTGGGGATTGACTGACGGCGGTTAGCAATTCAGCAACCACGGTCAGCGGCTAAGCGCCGGCATTGGGTCAGAGCGTGCAGTGGCATGTTTCTGTTTTCACATGAGAAACCGCCCTGAGTGCCATAGAGCGCACACATTTTTGGCAACAGCAGGCGGGGTTTCTTGGACTCGAGGTCTGCATGCAGGAATAATTTGCCACTCCCTCAACGGGGCTGTGGAGCTTTCCTTCATGCAGTTTACTGGGCAAACTGCCCTTCGCCTCTTCCATCCGGAGGCTGTTTGTGCGGAGATGAAATCGGAAGCAGAGGGAAGGCATAACCCGGCCCATACCCCCGCAGCGGTTGGAAACAAAAAAAAGAGCCCTCGGCAAGATGTCAAGCAGCGTCAGCACACGTCAGCCACCAGAATACGCACCCACACAGTCCAACTCGGCCCGCCTGCAGCGGTGCACAGTAGTTGGCACGGGTGCAGCGACTCTGGGTCGGCTGCCTGAGTTGCTACCAACTGAAGCCAACAGGCGTACCTTCGTGGCTGGATGGCTCTGGCCCGACGGACACTGGCACCTTACGGGAGCAGGGGCAAGCTGCTGTGGGCACCCGCCCTTCCTCCTGCCCCCCGGCACCCAACTTCCTCCATCCGCCCCCGGCCCAGCCCGACACGCAAGCCCCAACCCCAGGGAAGTATTCGAAGGGGGGGGAGAGGAGGGGTCTGGGACCGAAAAGTTTGTGTGGTGAAAAAGGTAAAATGCGGCGGAAACCATGTTTTACCACTTTGCAGGACTCTGGGTATAGAGCGGTGCCGAAAATTATGGCACTCGAAAATCAAAAACGTCTTCCAGAGGTGTGCTTTTCCACTCCAAAGTCAGAACAACTTTTTTGAATTTTGCGCTGTATTAATTAAAACCAACCAACCAAACCAACCAAAAATGACCCAACAAGACTTTCCGTACTTCAAAATTTCGTTTTTCCCGCTATGGCCACTTTGGTCTGGAAGGGGGGAGGGTTCAGGGGGGGGGGTAACCCCCCCCCCCCGTCCTGTGGTGTACGGCATTCTAATACTTCCCTGCCCCACACCCCCGTGGCTCAGACGCGACACGCTTGAATCCCAAATCACAGGTCACGACCTCGAACCTCACCAAAATGCGACAGCCCCCATTTTCCCGTTGAGGAGCCCAATTGAGAACGTGGCTGAGGCGGGTACACCGCGTGCGCCAGGGACGATTGAACATCATCGTCTCCGCTGGCCCTGGTCTGAGAGGACCAAGGAGCAGACCTTCAACAAAGGGCCGGTTGGGATTGGGATGTGTTGGCGTTGTGGGGTTGGTCAGGCTGGGATCTCAGCAGGGCTGGGGGGCCCGGGCAGGAGGGTCCGGGGCGGGGGGACGATCATGCGGGGCATGGCCGCCTTGGGCGTGTGCGGTGTGATGGACCTTTGTGCAGCGGCAGGACTGCGGGCGGGGCCTGGGACGTCCCCAGCCTGTGAGACACGGGGAATGGCATGTTCGGTTCTGGGGTTGGACTTGGGGCCGTGGGGGAGAGCAAAGAGGTTGGTTGCGACAGAAGCAAATAGTACTGAGCGGCACATGGTACGGGGGATGATTCGTTGCGGAACGCAGTTTCCCCGGCCGGACATTGGACAGAAGATGGAATGTATGTCGGTTGCTGCTGCGTCTGCTTTTGGTGTGGGACTGACTGTCCAACACGTCCCAGACCAGGCCCGAGGCTGACCCCGCGCCGCTCTTGTGCAACCACCGGATCTCCGCAGGGCCCGATGTAACTTCATCTGGCCAGAGGTGGACCCCCGAGCCCTCTTTCCAGACAGAATTTTTTGGGTAGGATAATGTACCCCTCAGCCTCGCTCTCCTTGACTCTCTGGTGCCTGAGCGTCCTCTCGCGCCCCCCACACTCGGGAAAGAACCCCTTGCACCCCACCCAGGCACCAGCCCTGCAGACAGTGTTGTTTAATCAACCAAAAAAAACGATGGGCCGTGTGTATAACTGCAGGGACATAATCTGTGCAACCTGATGATGTGCATGCACCAGGCATTCTTTGTTCATGATGGATAGTTGCAAGCATCCATCCTGAACACGCATTGGGAGCTGCAAATGCGTCACAGGTCACACAAAAGGGGCTATGGACTTTCGAGCCCCTTTCCCGAACCCCCCTCCCTCTTATTTTTGGGGGCTCAAAGCCCCCCCCCCCCACCACACCCACTTCAATTTACACCCAGCCCAGGAACACGCTGCGTCCTGTGCACGGCTTAGTAGGATCCAGCTCCCCCTGATCACGCGTGACCTTGCGGACGCCAGTGGCAAGCTTGCCCAGATGACGCCCGGTTGCTCAGACGTCTTACGCTCAGCTCCAAAAGGACGTGGCGTCTGGGGCTTTGGCAATATGTGATCTGGCCACAACGGAAACTACTCTGGCTGGTATCGGCACTAGACCTGCGCCCTCAGGTGCCACGGTTGCTAGTCGCCGCGGTCTTCGGGGGTGGAGGGTTGCCGTGCTGCCTCGGTATGGTCGGGTCTCCGACTCAGTGACTGGGAGCTCCAGCTCCTCCTCCTCCTCCTCCCCCACCCTTTTCGTCTGTCGCCTGTCTTCGATCCCCGCATCCCCCACCCCCTCGCGGGGTCGGTGGCAACACGCACGGGAAAAATGTTCTGAAAGCTCAATTGAAGCCCCTCTCCCTTGGCACTCCTCCTCAATGAGATCAGTGCAACACGGTGATCAGGTATGATATTTTGGGACCCCCTGCCTTGTGTTTCCGGGAGTTCAGTGTGGCCCTCGGTGGGCCCGGAAGGGCAGCCGCAAGACCTCTGGCATTCACTCCCTCGACAGCAAGCAGTTTGTGATATTGTTGTGTGTCGCCTCGAAAGTGCGAATGCCCTGAGCGGCACAACTGCGCCCTGTCTGAGACACACAAGACCCTGAAGATGTGATCAAACGCAAAAGCAAACACAACCAGGAGCACCCGGACAGCCGCATGCCCAGCACATACCCAACACATACCTGACCGTGCAGGGCGGCGCAGTAGGCATCCCACAAGCGGGCCCAATGGGCGCACTCCTCAGCAGTAGACAGGCCAAGGGTCACTGTCCGTCGCGCAGTCACAAAAGACATCAGACAGCGCTCGGAAACCTGAACGATGCGGCGTTGCCAGGGCCCCATCCTACTTGCTTGTGCGATTACACCTCAGTGCATTTGACCCCCTCCCACGAAAAATTAAGAGTGACCTCCCATTCCCCCTTTGTAAGGGTCCGGATAGGATCTGAAAAGAGGAGAGGCTGATCCACTAAAGTGGGCTGAAAAGGATTGCACATTTCATGAAGTGCACAGTGAGAAATGGAAATTGGGCGGTGGTGCACAGGCCCTTTTCAGCCTCAGCCTGCATGGAAATCGAAATTTTCGAAACTGATTGCGTTTTATGACCACCCAAGATGATCAAATCCCGCCGGTAAAAAGTCCTGGCCTTGCCACCTTGTGATGGGGGGTGATCATCACCTGCCAGTGGCAGATTTCCTCGCCCCCCTTCCCACATTCAATGGCCAAACAAGGTGAAACCCCGATAAAGAGGGTATGTGTATTTTTAATGTCCATAGGCCTGTGGACAGAGGTTGGGGGACTGAGGTGGTGGGCCAATCAAGAGTTCAGGCGCCCACCTCCCCGTTGATGCCCCTTGCCTATGGATGGGGGCACAGAGGGACAAGGTGGCTGGGACTACATCTCCTCCACTCGCCCTCCCACGCAGCCGCTGCAATCGTGCCTGCCCTCCGGGGGGGCCTTTGGGCGCCCCGGACGGCTCTCCTGAGGGGGAGGGGCGCGCCAGCCCCATGGCAAAAAGAGTTGCCTGCCTGGCCGCGTTGAAGAACACGGGCCGGCCGGCCACAGGGGTACCACGGTGTATCAGAGAGCTTCTGCAGCCACACAACGCACGGCACAATGATAAGCACGCGATGCGTCGCAATATGAATCGGCCAATGGCCGTGAAAGCCTGCAGCTCAAGTGTGCGGTAGGATTCAGCCATCGGGAGCAATGAACACCCGTTCTCTACATACAGTACCTCAAAAATGAGCACTGGGGGCCGGCTGTACAGCATGGCCTGGGGCCCATTCTAACCATTCATTTGTGTCAGTTGCATACTAGGGACAGAGGGAAGCACAAATTCTCCCAAACTTCTCCAAAATGCAGTGCAACAATTGGCAAAACAAAAAAGTGCACGTCCCAGAAACTAACACAATGGCAACACAATGCACAACATGTTGGGCTCAAAACTGGAATTTGACACAATCCAATGCGATCCAATAATTACTGGGCTTCATCGTGGTATTACACTGCTCTGAACCTCCCTTCGACATCACAATTGGACATGAGCACATTTGTCAACGGGCGGGTGTTATTTGGCAGACCATGGCAATATTTGGCATCCCTATTTGCCTGCCAAAGCCTGGCTGACAAAAGCTTGTCTACTTGTGGCTGTGTGCCAGACTTGGCCATCAAAAAAAAGAGAACACCTGTGTCATAAACCAATACATCACAGGAAATGCAACAGCATGTGAGCAAATTGGGGAACCGTGGGTGCAACCAAATGCAAAACATGCAAAAGAAAGCACATCTGCAAAAACTGCCTGACACAGAAACACGGAGAAATTGCACAAAATTGCAAAAAAAAAAAAAAAATGGCGCTCACAACAAAATGCGAAAACGCACACAACAAAGTGCACTTGCACCCCCACTCCCCCCCTGCACGGGACCCCAGGAGCAGCCGGGAGTTGGCATGCACACCTTCGGCGAAAACATGCCGCTGGGCACCGCGACCTCCGCACCTTTCCCAATGACGATGCGACGGACCTCATGCACCGGGATGTAAGATGTCGACTTCTTGGGACCTGTCAGAGGTTGGGACTGCGCACTGTAGTACGTTTCGTCCACTTTGCTTGGCTTGCACCAGCAGATATACCTACGAATGGGTGTGGGCGAGGGGATCGGTGAGCCTTCCCATCGGCATATTCGGCTGCGCCCACTGAATGCCTCGGGTGCCCTGCGTGTGCCCACGGACACGGGAGTGTGCCGCTGGTGTTCGCATTGTTGCACCCTCCCCCATCCTCCCGGGAAGTGTGGAGACCCAAGGCCCATCACCGTCTCAAAACCAACCGCAACATTTGACAATCGACGCGTTCCAGGATCCGGTACACAGGCATGGGCACGAGGGCGGGCAGGAGCCCTCCCCCCCGGCCGCCCTCGCAAAACGGCCACCTCAGTCTCAGGCCACCCGCCGCGGATTTGCAGCTGCGACGACGGGGCATTGATTGGGCCTCGCGCTGTGCGTCCCTCAGATCCCCGAACTTGAGGTAAGCAATGCGCTCTTTGGGACCCATGGGCCCTGTCCTTTGCACGTGTCAGGCCTGTTGCACAGGGCAGACACTACCTCTCGGTGCCTCGGAGTCTGAGCGAAATCTGGTGTCATTTTTGTGGATAGTGCGGCTAGAGTTCTCCTTAAAGGGGGACGTGGGGGGGGGGGGGGTCCTGGAACCCAAAAGTCCAAAAGTTTGTGGACCAAAAACAGCCAAATCAATATTTCCTTTTGTAAAATTGCATTTTTTCCCGCAATGAATCCGGGTACGAGGGGGGGGGGGTCTGTGTGACATTCCGTCTGGTTGTTGTGTCTTTACGGGGCCCTGGACAGTCCCCCGTTCTTCCCTCCGCATGTTGTGTCCGGTCGCTGCTTTCTGTCGGCCGCTGCGGCCGGTGCTCCTGCTGGTGTCGTTTCCGCGTTCGCGGAGCCCAGTGGTTGGTGTGCTGGGGCTGTGCTGGATGTGGCAGGATGTGCCGTTGGCGCGTCAGCGGATCTCCCCCCCCCCCCCAAAGGAGACGCTGTGTTGTTAAGCAAAACTCTGGGTGCGGCCCAAATCGTTGGTTGCAGCCCCCGCTGGTGCGGACCGCCGGAACTCCTCAAGCAGGCGAAGCCGTGAGGTGCTTGCGGTCACCCTCACTCACAACCCCCCATCTGTCGCCCCCGCCGGAGAGGTCAAGTGTCAGCCGCAGGACGTGTCAAGACTGACGGTGGGCACTGATATGACCCCAACGCCATTCGCAAGAGCGTTTTCGGGAGAAGGCGTGCCGTGTCCCTCGGAGTCCGCAGACGCCGGATGCCCCATCGATGGTGCTCATGTGGCTGACGGGGCGACCCCCTTACGTCGCGCGCGCTGGGGCAGACCTGCCATCGCGGCTCAAGAACACAAACCGGTCCACGACCTTGGCCTTGCTCTTGCCACAGAACTTCTTGAAGAGGCGCCCGGTCATCAGCAGCTCCTGAATCGCCGACATCCGCTGCAGCTGCGTGTTCTGCTCCGCCTGCGACGCGGCCGATCCCAAGTGCTGCAGCGCGGGAGGGAGTGCGCACGGGGAGGGGGAGCAGCGGAGGGTACACACGGACATGAGCGGACTGCATGAGCACCGCCCTCGCAGATGACCCTCAGGCCTGACCCTCACACGCAGTGTTCACAGACAGCCCTTGCACACGGCACGGCAGGAGGAGAGGAGGGGTGCGGCAGGTCAGCAGAGTCCAGAACCGCCCACGCGAGTGGGTCCAGAGAGGCTGGGAAGTGACCGTGTCGTACAACCGGCGTCCAGTGCCTTGGGCTTTTGTGGGACCTGCTTTTGTTGGTCCACGTCTTTGTTTGGGGGAGGCGGGGTGTTGTTTGGCGGATGAGAGTGAAGTGTGCGTCCCCCTGTGCACAGGTGCCGCCCACGGGCAGTGCTGACATGCTTCATCCGGGCATCCCAGACTGCGATTCAGAGGGTGCTCGCTGCCGCTGATGTGGGAATGATAACACGGGCCGGATCCCCCGTTGTGCAGGCCTACGCCGATCCCGGGGGAGGGCCCGGGGACTCTGGTGGCGGCGGAGGTCCCGCAGACGTTGGCAACGGGTGCAGAGTGGGTCCAAGAGCTCCGACCAAAGTAGACCTGGGCCCCAAGAGGAGGAGCTATGGGAGACCCGGACGTTGTGGAGGCGTTGTGGAGGGGGCATTCGGTGTAAGGGCGGGGGTTTGCTTGCCCTGCGACGGTCGCCAGCCCCCCGCCCCTTCGTCTCTGGTAGGGGAAACGAGGGATTGGGGAGGGGGGGGGGGGCGGGTATTACACCGGCAGTGGCGCAGTCCCCCCCCCCCCCACACCGTCGTGGCTGCATGGCAGATGAGGGTTGGGGTACTTGCTCATTTGGCGGGTGAACGCGAGGAGCAGTGCGGGAGGGGCCGTCACAACCCTGCCACCCGCGGTCAACATTCTCACACCACATTGGGAGGGCCTTTGACTACTGTCAAAGGGGGTGCCGGCCCGCCCTCAGGCTGCCAGACTCAGGGCAGCGCACAGGCACCAATAGCCCACGGGCTTGGGAGGGCGGCGGGCGGGGAACTTTAGCCTCCATGGGAGCCATGCAGCGGCTGATAGGCCCATGTAGCCAGTCCCCGCCCCCCCACCACCCAAAAAAAAACCAAAATTGCTGTCCGTAGGCTTTCACAATTGGTGGATGTAGTGTATTTTGGGGCACATGACCCCCAACCTCCAATTCTAAACTGGACCCACAGCCTGACTTGCATACGGCATCGAATTCCCCCCATGGAAGCAATGACAGCAACAGTGACAATGGCAGTTCTGATCTGGCATTGGAGAATGGCTCCGACCACTCTTCTAGCGGCTCTTCTCACGCTCCATTCTTCAAAATAGGGGATCGGTTTCCTTCCCTCTCACCTCTCTTAGCTTTGTTGAAATTTCTGTTGTGCATATATTTTTTGTTCATGGCATGGTGGCCGTGTGCCTGATTGCGCTCCAGTGCGTGGCTGGGCTGTCAACAGAGGTTACAATGGGAATTGTCGCTCTTATTGGATCAAATCGGCCTGGTTGCGGCCTATGTTGGGGGCCGCTAGAGTTGCTACCAGGGAACCACCCTCCTCCATGCCACCGCTGTGGCCCATCATCCCTGGCGCATGTTGCAAGATGCGCCTTTTATGGGTAAGCTTGTTGGTATATTGATGACCACAGGGGAGCGTTTCCACCTGCGAAGTCACCACGCGGACGGCACGGGCAGGAGGGACCAAGGCATGGGCGTGGCGCACACAGCGAAGCCCGATCACACACCACCGTGACACGCAAAGGCCACGCTACGCTAACATACCATGTTCACACACAACCCTCACAATCTTCATACTTGATCCTCACTACACGGTTATAGGCGATTCGATGGGTCGGCCATGGGGCCTGTATAATAAACTGAGGGCGCTCGAGATCCCTCACGTCATCTCACGCCACCTCACCTCACCTCACCACACCTCACCACACCTCCCCACAGCCCTCAGACCTGCAGAAGAAGGTGCTGCTGTGCGTGCTGCTGCTGCAGATCCCACAACAGCTGCTGCTGCGCAGACCCTTGCTGCCACCCTCGGGGCTCGTGTGCTGAATACTCCGGCCACTCTGTCTCGGACCCAGAGGAAGAGGACTCTTCGCTGCCGTATCGGGCAGGAGAGTGCACACCGGCCGGGAAAGACCTCCGAGAAGATCGTGGCCCCGGGGACATCATGGGCTGTGCCGGAGAGCCTGCGTACGGGACCTGACGGAGCATGTGCACATCCCTCACGCTCATGCCAAACTCAATTGGCGGAACACACTGACTTGACAACGAAATGGACCCGCTGAGTCCCACGATGCCAAAAATTGCAGAAGCAACGCCTGCTTTTGTTGTCGGGACCCGGCGTCGTTTGCACAGCGGGGTACAGTGTAGCTGGTTTCGCTTGGGGGTGGCGTGGGGGGGGATTAGGTGTGGGGGGGGGGGGGGTAGATGTGGGTGGGTGGGGGGGGGGGGGGCGGATAGGTGTGTGGGAGTACATTCGAGGTGTTTTGTTGAGTAGGTGGTCGTTGGGTGGGTGAGGCCATGATCACAGTACAATGTCTGCTCGACCTGCGAGGTACTCAGCAAGGCACAGCAAACCACAGAGTACAGTGTTCGTGTCCTGCTGTCGGGCTGGTATCAACGCAGAAAAAACTTGATAAAAATGGGTGGGTGGGCAGGGGGGGCGGGGTTGGTGCGCTGGTGGCTGCCATGGTGAGGAACCCAGTCACGTCCCTTTTTGCCGTTCTTTTTTCTTCGTTCCCAAGGAAGCCCCAAAAGCTGGCAGAAAAATTGCCATTGGTTCGGAGCTTCAGGATGAAAATGAGCGGTGGATGAGGCGGCGGGGTCAAACAGCTGGCAATTCGTTATGAGCGGGTGCCCAGCTGGGGTTCGAAAGCACGTCCCGCACAGAGGAATGGGATGAGGCTGGTGGGGGGGGGGGAGGGAGGTCGGAACGACTTACACCGGACTCTCATCATACGCGTTTGGGGCTCAGCGCCACAAATCGAAGTGTGCCAGTGACGAGTCCGATTTCGGACTGGGCCTTCTAAAGGATCACTTGGAGCAGTAAAAGAGAGGGCAAGGGAAAGCCACGGGGCACAAGACAAATCCGATTTGCCAACGGCGCCAACTCTTGTTTCAGACGGGGAAGTAAAGCGAACTGGAATTCCGCGCCTTTGACCGCTACTTCGAGTGCGTCGCTCAGACAGAGTCACACCTCAGCAGCCCCCGTGGCTAAAGCGGCAGGGAGTGAGGAAAAGGCCCAACCGACCCAGCCGCCTCCAGTGGGATTCGAACCCCCCACCACCCCACATCACTCGGCACGAACCTGCACCCGGCGCTCAGGGCTCTGCACACTGGCAAATCGCAAGTGTTTGTGGGCCGCGAGGTGGGCGGGGCTCTGGACCCGGGGCGCCACGGGGTCCCCCCACGTGACGCGCCGCACCACCGTGGCCCGCGCCGCCACCTCCTCCGACGACCGCCCGCTGTCGATACTGACGGAGCCGTGGGGCCCAGGGCTGACGAGCGCGGCGTTGGGGCTGAGGCTGTGCCCCGCAGCAGGCGAGATCGTGGGGCTGCATGCCGGAGCGTCTTGAGGGCTGGCCGCTGCCTCCTGCACGTTCAAAGGCATGGCGTGGGCGGCAGGGGCTTTGGCAGGGGTGTGGCCGACACGGGAGGATGCGTCGGGGTGCCAGGCAGGGGCCGGGCGATGGCTCGGGGCAGGGGTGGCGGCGGAGGCTGGCGGGGGGTCGGAGTGCGGATGGGGGTACGGGTCCGCGGACAGGGATCGGTGGTGGTCATAGTCAGGGGCAGCGGCGGCGGCACGTGTGGGGTCAGAGTGCGGGTACGGGTCAGGACGAAGGCGCGGGGGGTGGTGAGGTGCGCAGGCGGCGCCCGGCGCAGAGGTGGCGTCAGGGTCCGGGGGACCGGTGGCGGAAGGGGGCGCCTGCAGGAGGTGGGTCATCAGTTGCAGAGGGACCTCCGGACCTGCGTCGGAGGGCGGGGTAGGCCTGCCGCCGGAGGCCAGTGGAGGGCTCGTATCGACGGTCACGGGGGGGGTCGAGATCGAATCCCGAGTCGGGACGGAGGTACGGCTCGATGCGAACGTCTGGCTTGGGTGGGTGGTCGCGGCGAGGGCCGGGCTGGGGTCGAGGCTGTAGTTAGGGTTGGCCCGCAGGATGGCGTCCATCAGCTGCAGACTCAGATCGGACTTGGGGTTCACGGTCCGGCCCGGCGTCGGCGTCTGGGCCCGCCGCGGCGGCAGAGTGACCTGCGGCTGCCCGCGATCGCGGCCGCGCGGCGGGTTGCGGTCCGCGTGGGTCCCTGGTCCAGACCACGGGCGAAAGCCGGGCGTAGGGCCCGGCGCGGGGGCCGGAGCTGCGGGCTGCCTGTCGGTGCCTGCGGCGCTGGTGCGGGGGGCAACGGCCGTGTGAGGACGGTCAGGCTTGGGGTTGGGCACATGGTCAAGAGGGGGGTCGCGGTCGGCCCGCGTCAGGGACTCCAGCAGCAGCGCGTTCAGCCCCCGCGGCGGGGGAGGGTCGGGGTCCGCGGACGCGCAGTACCGCGTGCGGTTCGGGTGTGGGTTCCGGTCGGGCTCCGGTAGGGCGATGCGCCGCGGATCGGCGCGGCCCCGCGGCCGGGCGCTGGGCCGGGCGGGTTTTGCCGGGCGGGCGCCGCGGACGTCGGGGTGCGCGAGCGGCGGGTGCCGGCGTCCCGGAGGTGTCCGCGGTGCCCGTTCTCTTGCCGGACCCACTGCCGGTCCTCACGGGGGTGTGGCCCCGGGCTGCAGTTGTAGCACCGCTGGGCGCTCTGCATGTACACGTCCTCCATCGAAAGGGCGGAGGACCGCACAGAGCCTGGGCTTGGGGGACTGGCGGGGCGCGGCGGGTCCCGGGGGGCGCGCAGGGGGGAGAGGGGGCGGGCGGGGCCGGGCAGGGGCGAGGTGCGGTAGGTGATGCCGTTCTGGGCGGGGGGCGGGCCTGGCACGGGGGCAAACCCCGCGCCCTGAAGGGGGGAGACGGGGGACACGGGGGCGGCCCCGGGGTCGGGGATGGATGTGGCCTGCTGCCAATCCCTGAGACATCGAGGGGGAGGGGGAGGGGGAGGGCGTGGGACGGGGACGGGGGCGGCGGCCCCGATTCGGGATAGGGACAGAGGCGGCGACGGGGGAGGCTACAACAACAGAGACAACGACGGGGACGGGCAGGGGGCATGGGCACTCTGTGCCGATCGGTATCCGATTTCCCCCGGTGTACCCCATCGTGTGCTCATCATTCCCCCAATGCAGAGCACAGTGTCACTGGGGAGGGGGTGCGAGGGCAGCACCGCACACTTCAGTTCCAAAGAAGGCGGTGTTCAGTTCGGTTCCACAACCCCCGCGACGTGGGCAGGGGGGTCCAGAGGGGGGGGGGGGGGGGCATGACGCCTGGTGGTATTGCTGTCTGCAGCTGCCGGCGCCTATTGGCCTCTCGCTACGGACCCTTGCCTTTTCGTTGAATCCTCTCCCTCCGCAGGCGGCGGCGCCCATCGGCCTCTCACCCCCTTATGCCCTCCCGCTCCCCGCCTGGCCTATCCTTATCTAGCTACTCCCCCTTCGTGCCCTTGGGAGGTTGTGTGTGTGGGGGGGGGGGGACTTGTTTTTCGGATTTTGGAAGCATTTTTGAATTCCCTGTTTCATTCGGAGCATTTTGAACACACACAAATCCGGGGGGTCAAATCTCCGTTTACCATTCACCAGAAATGGGGGTAAAAGGGGGGGAATGAGGGGAAATGGGGGGAAATGGAGGAAGGGGGAAAAGAAATTCTGTGCCAAGGTCCAAAGAGGCCAAAAGATTTCCGGGCGCCGCTGGCTCCCAAGTCCGTCATTGTCCACCGTTGGTGTGGGTTGGGGGTTCCTGAGGGGGGCTGGGGCTCCGGCCCGACATGTAATACCCCCCCCCCCCCCCCCCCTGTGGGTACGGGGCGTGTTGCTACTGACCCCCAAGGGGTCATGGATTCATAGAACGGGGCTCGATGCACTGCAGAGCGACGCAGGGTGACACATTCCGGGACTTTGTCGGGAGCGCGCGCGGGGCGCCCGCCGGCCGTCTCGCTGCCGGACAGTCAAAAAGAAGAAGGGTGTGGACCCGCCCCAGCGCTGCGCTCTGCGAGTCCCGAAGAGCGTGATCAGGACCGCTCGGGGGGTGGGCAGTTGGCTGATGACCGGACGACAGCTGGCGTTTGCGGTTGCGTCATACGCACTGGCGCCCGGCGCGTGCCCGGCAGCCGCGCGGCAGGCGCTCTCAACAAGAGCCCTACGTGACGCTTCGGCAGGAGCCACACATGCGCTGTGCACGCCCCCTGCGAAACAAATGATCGAAACGCAGAGAAGATCGCACAGAAGGAGATGAAGGCCCAGGGTCTCATGTGCCGTCTGGTTGCAGCGACTTGCCCAGAGCCCATCACGGATAGAACAAAGCAGCAGGTTGCGACTCCCTGAACCTGCAACCGCGCCCACGGCACCGGGTGCGAGGCCCACGACACCCGGACATGAGAAAACCAGACCGACCCGCAGGCGCTTGCCCGTCTCGAAACACCTTCGCCACTTCGCAAGCGCGAGGCACTGTGATGACACAACGGTGCCTCTCCGACAAACCAGTGGTCCTGTGCCGGCGACCTGGACAATATTCACTTTCCGGCGCCGTCGGGGTCAAGGGCAATAACAGTCCGTGCCAGTCATCCATGTCCATTGGGCCCTTTTCCCAACCCCTCCAATCAAGCCCCCGAGTTTCGGGGGCCCACTTCCACAGCTGCGCCTTTGTGAGGGCGTGTATCAGGGGCCACGCCAAAGGAAGATGAACGCCAGGCATGCGACGCGAGCACCCAGAGTGACGGGTAGTGCTGCGCGCATGCGTCATCCTTCGGCTGCCACAAAGCGCCGCGACAGAAAAACGGAACCGGTGGGGCCCAAAGAGCGGGTCCACACCTGATGGCATCGCGGGAGGCCGTGAGATGGTGGGCATGCTCCCATCCGGGACTGGGGGGGCGGTGCACGGTGAGGGACGGCTGGTTCGCCCTGGCGGCCCCCTTCTGGCCTCCTGCAGGGCCCAACCGCGCCACCTTCGATGGGCTCAGCGTCGGGGGGTGCGTCGGGAGGTCCGGCTCGCCGGAGGACCCCATGGCCCGGGGGGGACTGCCGGGGGCTCGAGGCCGGGAGGGGCTGGGCTGATGCACTGCGCCCCCGACGGCCTCGGAGGGTGTGACGCCGGTGCGCACGTAGTCCGACGCAGAGAAAGGGGCGGGCGGCGGCGCGAGAGGGGGATGACGCCTGTGGTCTGGGGCGGCGCTGGGGGGCAATGAGTGCAAGGGGAAGGGCGCGTGGCCTGGAGCCAGGGGGGCCGCAGCAGAATCTGACGGAAAGAGACGGAGGATGGGGCCTGCGGTGAGATCGGCTTCAGGTGCGCTTGCGACAGACATCCCGTCGTCTGCAGCAGTGCACTGCCTCAGACGGGCATACATGGGCTCGCGCATCGCAGGTGCACGTGCATCCGCCGGGTCAAACCAACGGGTACATACATCCGGAGGATCGAAACGCGGTGTACGCAACCCTGGGAACAGTTGCCGCAGCGTACAAGGGCCGGGCCTGAGGCACGCAGGTCGTCGGCAAGGTGGTGCTGGACATGCGGTGTGCGTGTTAAGGAGAACATGCCATGGAGCGTGTTGCCGAGCGCAAAGGAGACACCGGCGCAAAGAATTGACCAAACCAATACGGGCAGGCAGAGCCGGGCGAGAAGACGGACAGGCACCGGGTGTCCCACAAATGTGACGCAATGTCGGGCAGGGGCACGGTACCACACGCGACGCAAGCCATGGGTGGATGCGCACCATTCGATGGACCTGCCGTATTCATGTGCATCAGTGTTTTGCACGGTACACGTGTGCACGGCGGAGTGTCCACTGCTTGGTGACCATTGCTTGGTGATAAAGGGGGGGGGGTAAATCCCCCTGTAAATCCCCCCCCCAGGATTTTGGCTGACCACCCACCCACCCACCCACCCACCCACCCACATCAGAAATTTTTTCCTCAGGAGAAAAATGAAACCTATCAAAAGGGCCCGATGTTGGAGGTCGATTTTAGGTACACAAACTTTCTTTGGGGGGGTCTGACCCACCCACCCACCCCCTCCCCCGGTATCAACCAGCCACTAAGCAATGGCCTGGCGTCCACTACATCCCATATGGCTACGTGTGCCCTGTTGCACAAGCACGCGACACGCCCTCAACGCGATGCAGGTCGGGTCACGCTGAAGGTAGTACCAGTAGCCTGGGACTCAACAAACGATAGCCACGGAGCAACAGCAATACCAACCCCAAGTCCTTAAGCCCCCAGCCTCACCCTCACCCTCACCCTCACCCTCACCCTCACCCTCCCTCGAACCAAGACTGCACATTGGGACCGAGCGGGAGCACGAATGACTGTGTGAAAACGGACGAAAAATGGGCTTAAAAGTTGGTCTGGCTTCCCGGGCGGTTTAGGATCGCTTTTGTAGAAGGTGGGCTTTTGACTAATTTCCAGTGCCCAAACAGCATTTTCAACGTTTCAGGGGGAACGGCAACGAGACACAAATGCGCCAACAGTGGCTGTTATTCGCTCCGAAACACCACTTGTACCTGGTCCCCAGTCAGTTTTGGACACCATGAATTTGACCAACTTTTGAATGCCGGGTGATCGCCGTCGCAGAGGCAATGCATGGCGTTCAAAGGCATCCGAAGTAGCCACAGGACGCAAAAATTGGGCATTTGAGACATTTTAAGCGCGTTTCTCGGCTGCTTTGGCTCCAAAAACGGGTCACCGCGGGTGACACCCGGTCCAACAAGGTGCCAAAAAGTCAGGAAAGGTGTCTCTTCATCGGTGAAACGGAAATGCTGCGGAAACCCACCACAAACGTCTCCCATACCCGAAACCGTTAAAAACACACCAGGTTTTGCCCATTTTTGACTACTTTCGGAACCCACCACCCTCACTGGCGCGGCCTGTAGCCGGCCGCCGCTGTTGAGTCTTTTGCGCAAAGTGTGCGTGATTCAGCTTTATCTCCGAAGGTATCGTCCACCGAAATTTGGGTAGAATGGAAGCCAGCAATTTTGAGTTGCTCCCGTCTCCCGCCAACCTGCTGCTGCTGCTGCTGCTGCTGCTTGCTGCTGCTGCCGGCTTCCAGAACCCCGTGGTCCACCCGTTTAGACCCCAAAGGGACCTTTACACCCCTTTGCTGGTTACCATCACCCCTGCCCACATCCCAACCCGCACTCTGACCCTCATCTTCAGCCGCTCTCTATCCCTCAACGACCAGGTTCACTGCGCCCCATATGCCCAGACAAAGGGATCTACCCGTCACAATGTGGACTTCCGGCGCGGGTCGGGCATCAGCAGCCATCATATTCCTTTGCTGCACGACCGGTGGGGGAGACGGGGAGCGGGGCGACGCCGTCGACTCCGGAAACACAATCGGGGCTTTGGGGGTGCTGGCAGCACCGGTGGCGGGGGGCGACACTGGGTAGGACCGGGGCACGTGCAGCCTCTCACACGTCTGAGCGGCCTCGAGGGTTAGGGCTGAGGCTTCTTCCTTCAGGCGCTTCAGTTTGTTGATGAGGGGCTGCACTCTTTCGGAGGACCCATCACTGGGAAGACAGAATGGCGGAGGCGATAGCGCGAAATTAATGCCACGGCATCGCGCGGAGTTTAAAATTCTATTGCCTTCGGCAGTGCACCTCGAAGAGCGGTTGACAGTCAGCCAATCAGTCCCTGAGCCAGCAGGCAGGCAGTCAGGCAGGCAGTCAGACAGATACACAAAGTTTGGGTTTTTTGTCAGTGGCAGATGCGGCCCCAAGCAGCAGCGAGGCCATTCGTAACAGCCTAAGTAGTGGCCGAGTGGTAACGCAGCCGACCGGCACCCGCGTGGTCGGCGGTTCGCGTCCCAGTCCGCCCACTTTGGCGCCGCCGCCGGCGGCCGCGCTAAAAGTAAGCGTATCAGGGCTCGAACCGACGACTGCACAGCTGGTCTGGGCTGCGCTACCACTGGACCGCTGGCCCTGCTGCCAACATGGTGCGTCCCCACTGCTTGTAGCCTATTAAGCAAAAACTTTTGACCCCCCACCCCCCCTCAAAAAAGTGATATCCAGTTTAAGGGGGTAGAGGCCTCAAAATCAAAAAATCCATTGGGGGATGCTCTTATTGGGCAAAATAATGATTTTACAAGGGGTTGGACATCCAATATCATGCCTTGGGGTATGCTACGCGAATGACCCCAAAAAAGGGGGCCCGCGCCTGCGCTTGATCTAACAACCTCTCTTCGAGGTGACTTCCGGATGTGGAGCTTGACGCACCATTAGCCAGCCTATGTTACCCGGCGCCCGGGATGCACACGGCACATGTTGGGCCAAAGGATGCGCATGTGACTGCCATTGCACCAGGACGCAGCCGGGGGGTCTGGATTTAAAGGAGGGTCCAGATGCAGTCGGGGGGCTCGACATATGTAGGGCAGCCATAGAGTCGACAATCCTCTGCTGCCGCATAAAACATCATTAAAACCCCCCCTTTCCCATTGTAAAAGCCTCGTCTGGGGAGGGGGGGGGGGTTAAGCATGGCATTTGATTCCCGGGACCCCCCCCCCACACCGCATTGCACTTAATCTGGACTTACTCCGCGGGGCAGAGAACAGCACAATGCTGTACCCATGCTCGCTTGCGACGGGTCACAAATCAGGCTCTCTCCTCGCCACTGGCGCACGCACCTGGTTTGCGGCTGTGATCCCCCACCTCATAACCATCGGAGCATGTGCACCAGCGTGTTCCAAAATGCAGTCTGCCCTCCCTGTGTGACACTCCGTCTGGTCGTTGCTCCTTTACGGGGCCCTGGACAGTCACCCGTTCTTCCCTCCGCATGTTGTGTCCGGTCGCTGCTTTCTGTCGGCCGCTGCGGCCGGTGCTCTTGCTGGTGTCGTTTCCGCGTTCGCGGAGCCCAGTGGTTGGTGTGTTGGGGGCTGTGCTGAATGTGGCGGGGTGTGCCGTTTGCGTGTCAGCGGCGCCCAATAATTGGCGTATTGAGAATGTGCTGGTTGTCGCCGGGGTCGTTTGACTGCATTTGCTGTCCACACACCTCTGTCCACAGGCCGTCCATAGCCTGCCTCGCTGTGTTTCTGTGAGGCCCAGGTGCCCTGTTCCTCCATGCGCTGTCCGGGCCGTCCCCCATATGTGCTTCCCCCCCCCCCCCGCCCCTCCGGACCAGTACCCTCAGCTGCACGGCAACAAAAGGGGACGCGCGACGTGACCGAAGTGCGCGCGTGCACTGCCACCTGGTGCTCGCCAAAGTCTCGGCCCTCTGGCCCCCCACGTGCGAGGGCGCAGGGGTTGCTGACGGCTCTGCAGAAAGGGCCAAGGGTGCGCTGCCAGTCCTCAGGTCGTGTCCCTGCGGCGTGGGGTCGGGCAGTCGGGTGCCCGGTGGCTTGGGCCCCCCGGACAGCGCGGCCCGGAGGTGTTCAGGGGCAGTGACGACCCATTGGCCCGAGTCCGCGTACTGGTGCTGGTCCTGCGTCACGCAGGGCGCGAAGAGGGTCTCCAGGGCCGGCTGCGCGGGGACGTCCTGGAGGGCCCTGCCGGCGGCGGCCGCTCCGTCGTGGACCCGCTGGAGGGTGCGGCGCAGCGCCTCGTACCTGTGAGGACGGGGACGTGGCCTGCGTGGCGCCGTGGCTTTGGGCACTGGGGGCTGCCTCGAGGAGAGGAAACAGCTGCACATCATCGATCAACGGCCGTTGTGTAACCGTCAACAACCGGCGGTTGCATCACAGCGCCAATCGCGCACAGCGAGCCGCGTGCATTTCGTCGCCAGTCACCGCCGGTTACCTGTGCATCGCATCGCTAAACCGCCAACGAGCCACTTATTGAGCAGGGTGGTCCGTAGACATTTGGTACCTCAACCCCCCCTGTGTGACATTCCGTCTGGTTGTTGCTCCTTTACGGGGCCCTGGACAGTCACCCGTTCTTCTCTTCACGTGCTGCGTCGGGTCGCTGTGTTCTGACGGCCGGTGCGGCCCGTGTTCCTGCTGGTGTCATTTCCGCGTTGGCGGAGCCCAGTAGAAGCCCGCCCACTGAGATGCGCACTCCAGCACGTTTCTTGCCGCTACCTGGGCGCACAGGGCAGTCTTTGGCAGCTCTAATAAAGAAAGCTCTGGCCTCGTGCTAACACCCGACCTTTTGAAGGGTATGTCGCAGGGTATCGACGCTGGTTGCACGATGACTGACCCCTGTCGGATGGTGGCCGACGTCGATTGAAGGGTGAAGGTCGGTGGTTGGGGCGATTACGGCGGCGGGAATTCTTTGAAAACGGAAAGTCGGACCCGCGAACACCGCCCTGTCCGAGACCATCGCGGAAAGCCCGATGCTCGTACAATGCAACACGTTCTGTTCTCCACAGGGTTGAATGCTGCGAGAGAAGGGGAGGCTGGATTACTGCGGCAGGGGCGTATGGGAAGAGAGGAAGAGGGGGGGGGGGGGGTAAAGGCTGAACGAATGTGCCGGTTGGTGTTTCCGGGGGTACGTACGCGTTCGCCTGTTGAAGAGGGGATCCTCCACTCGGGGGGGGTGGCTGAGTGCCCACGCATTGGGTCCGGGGTGAAGAGGGTGGGTTCAAAAAAAACTGTGAGAGGTGGGCAGCCTGCTCGGCTACCTCTGAGGAGGCGGGGGGGGGGGGGGGGGGCGTCCTATGGTTGTCAACCCAGGGCACTAAAAAAGTATGGTTTTGCAATAGCCACCTCGCCACACTCCAGACTGTCCTGGCACCAACAAGCCTCAGCGCCGCATTAAAAGCAGCTGATTTCGGTTTGCCCGTTGCACAGTCGGTGCACCGAAAATACATCACAGCCCCGAGCCCCGATGAGACCCTCAGTGGTCACACGGAGGAATGACATCCCCAAAAGCAGTTGGCGGTCAACTGGCGGTTGACTGGTATCCGGCAGCATTTTGCTGGTGGCTTCAGGCACGCCGCTGCGAACCACAGGGGCTTTGGGCACGCCGCTGATGACCTCGGGCACGCTGCTGCCCACCGCTTTCTCGAGGTACCGAAGTATATCATTTCCTTTCGACACTGGGGCCCGCGCATTGGTACTGCAGCGGTCTGCCGAGCTGTGCCCGTCGTGCCCACAGTCACAGTTATGTATTAGAACGGCTGACAACCACCGGAGGAGGAGGGGGGGGGGGGGGGCTCCTCCTAAACCCCTCCCCCTCCCCCTCCCCCTCCCCCTCCCCGGGACCCCTTTCATGCTGCAAGCCACACGATGAAGCGCTTTCTTGTGGGGAAAAGCTTAACAACAGCTCGTGGGGCACGAACCCACGATCACGCCCACTACGTTTCGGGGGTCCATGTTCGATTGCTTGTGATTCAAGTCGGAAAATGCCCATATTTTCACACAGCACGTGCGCAGCATCTGGCGCAGTTGCGCAGGAGGGTCGGATACACAAGAGCAGAATACCGTGCACAGAAGCATTGGTCCACCGGGGGTGCATCAGGCACTGCAATGGAATCGCTGGTTGGACCCCCCTGCCACCACTGCTTTGTTTCAACCATCACCAACCGCAAGGTAACCGCCACAGAACCCCGGCATTGAGACTTCGGCCCTGAGGCGAAAGAGTGGTACCGCAAGGAGGTGACCAGAACACAGCGGGGGCACAAACCATTCTGCGATACTGTGCGGGTTGCCATGACAGTCACGCAGCAGCACGTGGCGCTGCGGCAGGTGCAGGCAAATGAGGGGTCCGTGGACGTCCTTCTGATGCTCCATGCAGGAGATGTCGCGCAGCACGATGTGGTGCGTGGGGACGTCCGCAGCGCTCCCGTAGCCGAGCAGGAGGTGCGTAGACAGGCGGCACAGGACCGCCGAGCCATCCCACACCAACTGCCCCTCCTTGAGGGTCATGAACACGGGGTCATGCCAGGGCGGCTGTAGGCAGCAGTGCACTGGAAGCAGAGGAGAGGGGGATCTGAAAGGGTTCCGAGGGTGGGTGTTTGCACTGTGCATGCCTGTTAGACCCGGAAACAAGCTCATGTCACCCATGCATGAAAACAGCCACACAAGGGTCTCCAGACCAAAGATGAGTAGCTTCGTTACATAACTCCTGCCGTGTCAGGTCTCCAAAGCAGAGAGGAGTAATGTGGCTACATGCGGTGTTCTCAGAAGTTAGCAACATACAGCACCACATTTGGAACTCCCATTGGCTCTAGTTGGTGTTGAAAAGGTTTCAAAATAGGGGGCACTGCCTATGTTAACGGTCTCCTTCGCATGGCTCATGCAGCCACACTTCACGTAGCGATCGAACATCATGACATCGTGACCAAACAGATCCAAGCAGCACTTGCGTGTGTCCCCATCCCCCTCCTGCACCACCAGCCCCACGTTCCCGGCCACACCCTCTCCCACCGCGAGCGCCTCTGTGTCGACGCCCGCCTCTGCAATCGCCATGTGCTCCGCAACGCCAGAGCGCACACCTCGGCCCACCGCCTCCGGCACTGCGTCCCTCACCTGGTCTGCTGAGAGCATTGTTGTGAAGTTCATATTGAGAAGCATAGATCTGACCATTGAAGAGACGCTTTCCTCTGTCCAAAGCCATCTCTCCTGATGTGTATGTGCATGTAGCTCTGTTCAAGGAGGAGTGTGCTGAAGACATTCATACATATCTGATGTGTTAGAGCGAGACTTTGGTCTATCCTTTCTGAACACGTCACTGATCCATTTTGTTTCCTGCCTCAAGGACATTGACGAATGCTGTGTGTGCTGCAAGGGCAAGATTCAAGTCTTTAATCTGTCAATCCTCTCATTTCTGAAGACCTCTGTCTGGCGCATCTTCCTCCTTACAATACAGGCCACCATCCGTGGACAGCTCATGTAGAATGTATGTGCTAGCCTGGAGCAGCTGCACACCCAACCAGGTTGGCACTGCCTGCTGCAACCTGGCATGGTCCCTTATACTGAGTTTGTCAAGGTGGATAGATATACAATCCTCCCTGGTGTGGTCACAGCTAACCCCTGGGTTGTGCGTGCGTGTCTGGCTATAGGACCCCCGTGTTCTGTGCGACGATGTTCTATCTGTAGCATGTGCAAATTTCTGGTAGCTTCCTGATATCTGTCTCTTCTGTTGCTGTCTGCATTGGCTGTGCTTGTGCATTGCTTTTACTGTGTACATTGTACTGTATTTCATATGTCTGGTGTCAGTGCACACATAACTGTTGTTGCACACCATGCAGGAGTGGCATGAGTGCTTCGAGTGCATTTTCGAATTGCTCCAGAGGAAGTCATTTTGTTTTGCCAGTGTTGCATGCAAGCAGGTGCAGTGCGGTATCGCACTGCACCAGTGACCGCAGCTGAAAACTAATACGCTTGCCAATATTGTGAGTGTCACATCAAATCACCCTGGCCACATATCACATGGACCTGCACCAACTGCAGTAGTAATCCCTGGGACAACTTGGGCAAATGAACACCGTATGCACTTCACAGTTGGTGAATGATCACTCAGAATCGTCGTCATAGGACCGCTCACCAAAACCGTGTGGTGAGTGGGTGCCTCCTCTCTGGCCTCCCTTTCCCCACCCCTACCACATCCTTGTGGAGAACCCGACCCAGGGCTGAGGTTCCCAGATGCTCTGGGTCAAAACTGAATGCAGTCAACCCCCCGCAGCCCCCACCAGCACCACGCCTTGCTGCAGCAGTGCAGCAGTAGGCAGCACAGACAAGTCTGTGAAGCTTGGCTCAGTTTACGTTCCAGGCTGTTGGGGAATTTCCGAGAAGCCCACCCCCATTTGCGCAGTTGTGGGCACAGAACATGGCGGGCTCTGCAACCGGTCCATGTTGTATGGGGCAGTCGGGCACTCGGAACTGCTGCCTCCAATACCATACGGGTGCTGGCCACTTTCGTGTTTGCACAGTTTCGAATTCTGGTGCAGTAATGTGGAAAAGGTCGCTGTACTGTAAAGCACAAACCTCAAAATCAGGCCTGAACATGGGAGGGCAAGACAGGGCAGCGCGGTGGCGGGGGCGGGGGCGAAGGCAGGGGAAGGAAGGGCAGGGGGAGGCCGGGGTGGCAGGTGGGGTCAAAAAGTGGGGGTGGCCACAAAGTGGTCACATGGATGTGGATGGACTGTGCGCCATGTTCGTTTCGCAGCAACTGTTTCAGCAGAACGAACAGGAGAGCCCTTACACAGTTTCCGTGGGCCGGGCTCTGAAGGGTTCCGTATTATTCATCATCCCGTTACTTTGCCCATTTGATGCTCTGAAGGCTTTCATGAAGGGATGCGCAGAATCAGGTCTTGTGTGCCGGTTATTCAAGATTTTTCGTCGACAGCCCCCCCCCCCCCCCCTCCCCTCCATCCGGGACCCTCTGGCCCTGTGGTACATTTCCCACACTGGTGGTGGTGAGCACCCTCCAAACTCCGCGGTCTTGGAAAAGGGTGTATGTGAAGGAGCGTGCCGATTGGTACTTCCGGGTGTGCGTATTGGTGCGCCTTTTGAGGAGGGGATCCTCCACTTATGGATAGGTGGGTTAGTTGCCCACCCGCTGGGTCGGGGGTGAGGAAGGAGGGTTCAGAAAAACTGCGAGAAGTGGGCAGCCAGATGGGCAGCCAGCCGGGGGGAGAATTGTTGGTACTGTGCGAGAGTAGGACAGTTGTCCCTCTGCTCACAACTGCTGCTTCTGCCCCTTGGCGTCCCTCCCGCGCCGGCGCCGGCATGCTCCACATCCGAGCCCTTGACGCTCTGCGCAGCGCACACATCAGCCCCGCAGTTTCATGAACGCGTTGCCCCCAGACCCCCGCGCTGTGACGGCTTTGTGTAGAGGTTAGGGGTGTAGTGGAGCATTTAGGCGGAATGGACGTGTTGGGTCGAGGTGGGCTCGTGCAGAAGCGTGCATACCCCCATGGGGATGCGGGCTTAGGGAACGTGCTCACAGGGCCCAGAGGCCTGCCAGACGGACATATCTGACCTGACATGAAAACGCTGCTTGCGCCTGTACCGCGTTGAATATTTGCCGTTGTGGACACCCTAACCCCCACCCCAAACGTGAATGCGAGACCTCCCAGTGCTGACAGGGGAGCGGGCGCCAGGCTCACAAGCTTTCCATTCCCACACACAAAACTGCAGCCCTGGGGCACCCCCTCGTCGCCCCCCCCCCTCCCCCCCCCCCACAAATGACCTCGACCTACAAAAACACGTCACACAAATGCCGTGGCACTGGACACCGGTTGTGCCACACGGGACTCGAGCAGCCTCTGTCCACCGCTCCAAGGCGGCCTCCTCTGCCTCCCGAGGTAGAGTTGCGGCACTTCGGCGTCCACACTGAGCGGCCCTGGGCCTCAACACGAGGATGGGCTCTAGCTCTGGGGGTCTCCGGGGACCCACTGCACGTCGTTTGGGGCCCTGAACAGTCACCCGTGTTCTGTGGGAGTCCTTTGCACTTCCGTTTCCGAGCGTGCTCTCAAATATCCGCCAACGGCGCCAACAGAAATTCTCTCAAACTGCATTCGGATCCGTCGCCTGCTCTTCTCTCGCCGCGGATTGTTTTTGTTGTGGGTGCTTCCCGCTGAGCTCAAAACCTGTCCCCAAAAGGCACCGAGCGGCACCATAGCAATGCCATGGACCGAAGTGATCATACATCACAGGTCTCGTTTCACACTCCTGTGCAGTGGTATTGGGATCACCTGCAGAGGCCTGAAAAGGCTCTTCGACCAGAAGGACCTGCACTGCCGGGAGTTCGTTGAAACACTGTTTGTACACCCTCCCAAGGAGTGCACTGCGCTGTGGTAGTCCAATCGCCGTCGGCGCCCAGAACAATCCCCCCTCTGCAAGGCGGGCCTGGCTGCACCGCAGGTTACCGACTCCCGCGTCCTCGGCTGTGGCTGCTCCATCCGGTCCGCTGTGGCGAGTGTTCACCTCAGCAGAGGGCAGCATTGACCTACACACGTCAAAGCAGGTCAACACAGGTCAACAGTGCCATAGACCAACGTCATATGCACCGAGTGACTGAGTGCCAGAGAGCCACCGCTGGCTCACGAGGATGGGGCTCACCAGGACGGCGCCGACCTGAACGGGGCTCACTGGATTGGCGCCTCTTCCATCGCAGTGAGCCCGCTGTGGGATACGGATGTTGATGCAGACCCGGTGTGTGGCGCAAGGCTGTGGAGGAACAAAAAGTCAGGACAAAAAGCTCTTCAGTGACATTGCCACAGGCGCCTTTCGCTCCCACAACAGAAGTACCTGCATGCACTGCACGGAGCGCTCGTTCCAATGTCTCATTCCCAAGTACCGACACAATGCCAGGGACACCAGATTGAACATCGTTCTCAGCTGACCTCAGCCCTCCCCACCCCATCCTCCGCCCCCCCCCCCCCCCGTAAGTGCCCGACAGACAGTCAGAAATCACTGCCATCCGTATCTGTCCTGCGGCCCCGCAGGTGCTGTTCCACCAACATGGCGGCGTTGTTGCCCGCCACGATCTGCGTCTCCATGCAACTCACGGCCGCCTCCATCGCATTCACGTACACGAGGCCGTCCTGCAGAACGAACGACGGCCACTCGGGGCTGGGCTGCAACTTCGTGTAGGCCCCGGGACTGACCCACGGCACCTCCAGAGTGCCCGACCGCTCTGCAAACATCTGGTCCAACACCGACGGTGTGAGGGGCTGCCGGGAGAAGACCTTGTACACCGAGGCATTGCTGCGAGGCACGCGCGCATCGCAGCCGACGCTGGAGAAGGGGATGGACGGGTCCTCGACCGTCAGCAGCGTGCTCAGCCGGTCCCCCATGAGGCGCTCCGAGGGACGCCCCTCCACGAATGTCGCGTACGTGTGTTGGTACGTTGTCGGGGGCTGCGGGGGGACGGCCCCGGGGAGACGGATACCGGCCCCTTCCAACGGGGCCGCGATCACGACTGCGTCGTAATCCGCGATCGCGAGGCCGCGGGACGTGCAGATGCGGAATCGGCACGGCCCCCTCGCACACTCTGCGGTCTCCACCGCCAGCACCGCCTCCCCCGTCCGCAGCTCCACATCGGCCGCGCGCAGGAGCGCCGCACTGATCTGGCTCGTGCCGTTGGCCAAGCGGAAGACCTGCCCCTCCAACGCCGCGCCTGCGAGGGACACCAGATCCACGAAGGCGTTGAGGGTGCCGGGTTGGTTGTAGTTGTCGCGCGAGACACCGTCCACAAACTCATGGATGAAGCGCCGGGAGATGCCGGCGTCCGCCAAATAGTCGTACGCGGAAACCTGCGGGAGGATTCGCATTCCCAGGCACTGAGCACCCTCCGCAGCCCACACATGCCACCAGCGTGCGGAGCAGGTGGGGGCGGCCAGGGGGGCACAATCGTCATTCACTTGCGACAGCAGCGCGTGTTGCAGGATGTAAAATCAGAGTTGTCTCGATGGCGTGTTCGACGTATACTACACATTGCATACCCGCAGTCACCTGCACTTGCGTTGGTTGGCCACAGGGACAGGGGTGGCTACCTGTGCCTGTGTTGTAGGAGTATTTTCCTCATCACTGCTCCACCCATGACCCCGTTGGTGTCAGGCCGTTTTGTGATTCGCATACAAAAAAACTCGGGCCGTCCAGCAGCCAGCTCAGTATTTAGGCACAGAATTGGGAGGCACCTGAAGGGCAACCGACGGCAGTTGAAGAGTAACCCACGGCGGCGGACTGGTGACGGCGGTTGGAGGTCGACGTTTTTAACAAAAAAAAAAGAGAAACCAAAAAAAGTCATTCACTACACATCGCCCCGGGTGGTTTACTTCCCGGATATCGCCTCGTGCAGCTCACCGGACCTTCCGAGGCTTGCAAACCGCGGGTACGGCAAACCTCCTCCAAGTCCTGGAGGCACCAAGCGTTTGGCCCATGGACGCGGATGCGGTCGCTCCGTCTGGTCCGCCTCACACTGCAGCGGGTGTTTGGACCTGCGCGGCCCGGGTCGGCATTCCCCGGCGCAAGCGGGGGTTGGTCCGCAGTCCATGGTCGGACGGAAGTTGGTGGGTCCGAAATCTTGGGGCTGGAGGCGGGAATGTGGACGACGCAGGGGTGTGTCTGCAGGGGATTCGGGATCTGATTGTTCAGTCAACTCTCTGCGGTACCCGGGGCGCTGTGCTCTGCCCGGCCAGCCATTGGACTACCCCGAGCGCAGTGGACCTCTTGGAGCAATGGGGCACGGCGGGAGGGCGATCCAAACGCAGATTGACGCCCAGAGAAAAAGGAAAGGCCAGTACGCAGAACAGCAGAGAGCACGAGACGAAAGGGCTGTGAGAGCCCTCAAGGAAAAGGGGGGGTGGGCTGTTCCGGCCCCGTCGGCCCCATCAGACTGCACCAGAAATCTGCCAGACCAATCCCCCAGCTCTGACACAGGGGGCTATCAGTGCTGTCGCCTGTGCACACGGTGGGCGCACCCTTTTGGCCCCTTTAAACTACTGGTACCGCCCTCGAACATAGATTTTCCGAAACGCCTTCCCCAGTCCTCGGTCTCCTTGAGTCCAGCAGCAGAAAACCCGTGGGTCCAAACAGTTTCCCCCACATGCCCACATTCAAAACGCCCATAGTGCGCTCAGGCACAACAACACGACACACGCACCGCACCGCACGTGCATTGCACGTGTCCCTGCCCCCGCCCGCGCCAGGGGGTACGGGAGGCACAAGAATGGGCCGGAACCTGCGTGAGATTCCACAACTGCAATGCCTTGAACATCGCTTCGGGGGACCGGAAGCTGCGGTTCTGCTGTTGCAGAGCGTAGATGCCGAGCCACTTGGCAATGCCGTCGTGCAGGCGGTGGATCAGAAGCGCCGGCGTCACGCCCCAGCGCAGCAGCGCGTTCCACAGCAGCTTCCAAGACTGCTCTCCGGAGCGGAAGAACGTGCGCTGCCCGTCCCAAATGCCCAACTGAGTAGCCCCGGGCACGGCCGCAGCCTTTTGCAGTCCAAACTGGTCGACAAACGCCACAAAGTATCGGTTGAGGGTGCTGATGGACGTGGCGCCAGCGTCGACCCGCAGCCGGGGGCCCGAGGCTGAGGGGAAGTCAATGGTGTGCGTGCGCCCCCCCGTGCGCTGCGCCTTCTCGAAGACGGTGATATGGGCCGTCGGGAGGCGTTGCCGGACGAAATACGCCGTCGAGGCGCCCCCTACCCCACTGCCAATGACGGCGATCCGAGGCCTGACTGCAGTGATGCAGGGCACCGCGAGCAGCACAAACAGCAGGAGTTGCTGAGAGGCTGACATGGTACTGCAAGAGGTTGTGATGGGGGGTTGTAGATGCTGATGGGCGCACCGGGTGCACGCGGCGCGCACGGTGCGGGTCTCCTGTGGTCACATTCACCCGGTGTATGGATCCCAATACTAACTGTGCATGAACCACAATAATTGCGCCTGATGTTGTAGTCATGTTCATGTTCAATCAACAGTGCTAGACCACAGGGGAATGTTTGCCCGGCGCAGTGCGCGCTCAGCGTGCTCCTGAATGAACAGAGATGCGTCGTGTCTTGTTGCCTTTCCTCGTCAACTTTGTGTGTCCGTGAAAATTCTATTGCCTTCGGCAAGTCCACCTCGCAGAGAATCTACCCCATCTACCCCACACACACCCTAAATACGGTATAAACTACATAAATACGGGCTAAAACATGCTTTACATATCTTGGATGGTCATTTTAGGTGGTCACAATATCAAAAAAATAAGTTTCGAAAACTTCGATTTTTGAGCTGCCCAGGGTGAAAAACTGCATAAGCAGGTTGTGTACCAAACCCTTGGGAGCCCCCCCCCCCCCCCCCCCCCGGACCTGATTCCCAAATCGGGTGAAAAACACGTAAATACGGCCTAAAACATGCTTTACATACCTTGGATGGTCATTTTAAGTGATCACAATATCACAAAAACAAGTTTCAAAAACTTCCATTTTTGAGCTGTCCGGGGTGAAAAACTGCATAAGCAGGTTGTGTACCAATCCCCTAGGACCCCCCCCCCCCCCCCCGGACCTGATTCCCAAATAGGGTGAAAAACACGTAAATGCGGCCTAAAACATGCTTTGCATAGCTTGGATGGTCATTTTGGGTGGTCACAATATCACAAAAACAAGTTTCGAAAACTTCGATTTTTGAGCTGTCCGGGTTGAAAAGCTGCATAAGCAGGTTGTGCACCCGTCCCTTGGGAGCCCCCCCCCCCCCCCCCCCCCCGCGACGTGATACCCAAAAAGGGTGAAAAACACGTAAATACGGCCTAGAACATGCTTTACATACCTTGGGTGGTCATTTTGGGTGGTCACAATATCACAAAAACAAGTTTCAAAAACTTCGATTTTTGAGCTGGCCACGGTGAAAAACTGCATAAGCAGGTTGTGCACCCGTCCCTTGGGAGACCCCCCCCCCCCCGACCTGATACCCCAATAGGGTGAAAAACACGTAAATACGGCCTAAAACATGCTTTGCATAGCTTGGATGGTCATTTTGGGTGGTCACAATATCACAAAAACAAGTTTCGAAAACTTCGATTTTTGAGCTGTCCGGGGTGAAAAACTGCATAAGCAGGTTGTGTACCTCCCCATTCACTAGGCCATTATTGGTGGAAACAGTCATTTCGCGTCTTTGGCACGGGTTGTGAACGGCCATAAGCAAGGCTACAGACTGCAAAAAACGTCCTTTCGTATCCTAGTAGGCATATACTGTCACAACATCCCCACTCGCACCCCTCAGGGTGGGTACCACGGGTTCACCGAGGTTGCCAAAACCGCCAACATAGCATAAATGGCTGAAAAGTGCATAAACTGCATAAGCGCTCGTCCCACTCCGCCCCATACAAACCCTATGGAGTCGGGACCCGGAAACACTTTTTGGGCTCAAAATCAAAAAAAACCAAAAGATTCATGATTTTTGACCCAAAAAAAGGGGGGGTCATTTTTTCGACATTTTTGACCCCCCCCCCCACCCCCCCACCCCCCCACCCCCACCCCCACCCCCCCCCCCTAAAAACTGGGTTTCAAGTGGGGGGGGTCTGGGGGGGTCCGGACCAAAAACTCATTGGGGGATGCGATTATTGGACAAAATAATGATTTTACAAGGGGTTAAACTAACAATTCAACCCCTTGGGGTAGGGTACGCGAATAGGCCCAAATGGGGGGGTATGTGGCGTTTTCCCCATATATACGCCTGCCTGGCTTTGATCTAACAACCTCTGCGAGGTGATTTGGTGGTGGGCAGCACACTGCCGGACGGTGAGAGAAAGATGCACGTGCAGCGGGGTGTGAAGCAACGGATACTCAGCTACCATATGACCCCCGTGACACAGGTCATAGGTCATCGCCAACAACATTGTTCTGCTGCACTGCAGCACTGTTTGTTCACATAGTAGCATTGTTCATAGCATTGTTCGCAGGTCACCTCACTCTGCCCTCCCCATGGCCCCGATTAGCTGTACCGACACCGCTTGGGCCAGTTCTCTGAGTTGTCCTCATTTAATTCCTCTGAAATGTGGGACCCCCCCGAGCAGTTTGAATCCGTGTCATACGAGTCAGGCATTTCCTGCAGTCCCAACTCCCCCCAGATATCCTGCACTGATTTTTGTTTCATGACACATTCATATGCCTTTCTCGCTCCTTTGGACGCCTTGGCGTCTGCATGCTCATTTCCCGTGACCCCCACATGTGACGGCACCCATAGCACATCGACACTGTCCCCTAGTAGCTGCCACTGCCCCCACAAATCCTCCCACAGATCAACATGCGCCAGCGGTCCCCTGGAGCCCACCCATTTGTGCCACGACCACTTGTTGCATTTTTCCTGTTAACCCTTTGCACGTGCAGCGGGGTGGTGGAGGGGGCACATTAGATTTATGTACCTAAGACCCCTTCCCCCCAGTTGGTGCTCCAACTTGATGACGCATGCACTGGCTCTGGAATACTAGGGACACCGACACTTATCCTCCTACTCAGTCCCGGGATGCTGCGCATTCTGCCCAGAGACACACCTCTGTAACCAGCCATGCTTTTGAGAATTGGGGGAACTGTCTGCAGACAACACGGCGATTCAGGCGGGGCATTGGTAGAGATCTGTGCCTGCCCACGAAATTCTATTGCCTTCGGCAAGTCCACCTCGCAGAGAATCTACACCAAGCAACACACACCCAAGATAGGGTAAAAACTACATAAATGCGGGCTAAACCATGCTTTACAAAACTTCGATTTTTGAGCTGCCCGGGGGTGAAAAACTGCATAAGCAGGTTGTGCACCAATCCCTTGGGAGCCCCCCCCCCCCCCCCCCCCGGGACCTAATACCCCAATAGGGTGAAAAAAACACGTAAATACGGCCTAAAACATGCTTTGCATACCTTGGATGGTCATTTTAGGTGATCACAATATCAAAAAAAACAAGTTTCGAAAACTTCGATTTTTGAGCTGCCCAGGGTGCAAAACTGCATAAGCAGGTTGTGTACCAATCCCTTGGGAACACCCCCCCCCCCCCCCGGGACCTAATACCCAAATCGGGTGAAAAACACGTAAATACGGCTAAAACATGCTTTACATACCTTGGATGGTCATATCATGTCGTCACAATATCATAAAAACAACTTTCGAAAACTTCGATTTTTGAGCTGCCCAGAGTGAAAAACTGCACAAGCAGGTTGTGTACCAATCCCTTGGGAGCCCCCCCCCCCCCCCCCGGACCTAATACCCAAATAGGGTGAAAAACACGTAAATACGGTCTAAAACATGCTTTACATACCTTGGATGGTCATATCATGTCGTCACAATATCATAAAAACAAGTTTCGAAAACTTCGATTTTTGAGCTGCCTAGGGTGCAAAACTGCATAAGCAGGTTGTGTACCAATCCCTTGGGAGAGCCCCCCCCCCGGGACCTAATACCCAAATCGGGTGAAAAACGCGTAAATACGGTCTAAAACATGCTTTTACATACCTTGGATGGTCATATCACGTCGGCACAATATCATAAAAATAACTTTTGAAAACTTTGATTTTTGAGCTGCCTAGGGTGCAAAACTGCATGAGCAGGTTGTGTACCAATCCCTTGGGAGACCCCCCTGCCCCCCCCCCCCCCCCGGACCTAATACCCAAATCAGGTGAAAAACACATAAATACGGCCTAAAACATGCTTTACATAGCTTGGATGGTCATTTTAGG
Organism: Eutreptiella sp. 'Long Island Sound 2002'; assembly: GCA_964036045.1. Classification (NCBI taxonomy): domain Eukaryota; phylum Euglenozoa; class Euglenophyceae; order Eutreptiales; family Eutreptiaceae; genus Eutreptiella; species Eutreptiella sp. 'Long Island Sound 2002'. Next base: position 49,431,568 of record OZ038386.1, read on the forward strand.
TGGTCACAATAGCAAAAAAAAACTTTTGAAAACTTCGATTTTTGAGCTGCCCAGGTTGAAAAACTGCATAAGCAGGTTGTGGACCGGCGCATTCACTAGCCCATTATTGGTGGAAACAGCCATTTCGCGTCTTTGGCAAGGCATTTCAGCAGCCCTGGGCAAGGCTACAGAGTGCAAAAAACGTTCTTCCGTATCCTAGGAGGCATATACTGTCACAACATCCCCACTCGCACCCCTCGGAGTGGGTACCACGGGGTCACCGAGGTCGCCAAAACCGCCAACATACCAAAAATGGCTGAAAAGTGCATAAACTGCATAAGCGCTCGTCCCACTCCGCCCCATACAAACCCTATGGAGTCGGGACCCGGAAACACTTTTTCGGCTCAAAATCGAAAAAAACCAAAAGATTCATGATTTTCGGCCCAAAAAAAGGGGGGGTCATTTTTTGACCCCCCCCCCCCACCCCCCCACCCCCCCACCCCCCCCCCCTCCTTGAAAACCTCAAAAAAGTGGGTTTCAAGTGGGGGGGGTCTAGGGGGGTCCGGACCAAAAACTCATTTGGGGGATTGCGTTTATTGGACAAAATAATGATTTTACAAGGGGTTAAACTAACAATTCAACCCCTTGGGGTAGGGTACGCGAATAGGCCCAAAAAGCCAAAATGGGGGGGTATGTGGCGTTTTCCCCATATATACGCCTGCCTGGCTTTGATCTAACAACCTCTGCGAGGTGATTCTATTGCCTTCGGCAAGTCCACCTCGCAGAGAATCTACCACGAGCAACACACACCCAAAATAGGGTGGAAACTACATAAATACCGGCTAAAACATGCTTTACATACCTTGGATGATCATTTTAGGTGATCACGGTATCAAAAAAACAACTTTCGAAAACTTCGATTTTTGAGCTGCCCAAGGTGACAAACTGCATAAGCAGGTTGTGTACCAATCCCTTGGGAGACCCCCCCCCCCTTGGATCTAATACCCAAATCGGGTGAAAAACACGTAAATACGGCCTAAAACATGCTTTACATACCTTGGATGGTCATTTTAGGTGATCACAATATCACAAAAACAAGTTTCAAAAACTTCCATTTTTGAGCTGTCCGGGGTGAAAAACTGCATAAGCAGGTTGTGCACCCGTCCCTTGGGAGACCCCCCCCCCGACCTGATACCCAAATAGGGTGAAAAACACGTAAATACGGCCTAAAACATGCCTTCCATAGCTTGGATGGTCATTTTATGTGGTCACAATATCAAAAAAACAAGTTTCGAAAACTTCCATTTTTGAGCTGTCCGGGGTGAAAAACTGCATTAGCAGGTTGTGCACCCGTCCCTTGGGAGACCCCCCCCCCCCCCGGACCTGATTCCCAAATAGGGTGAAAAACATGTAAATACGGCCTAAAACATGCTTTGCATAGCTTGGATGGTCATTTTGGGTGGTCACAATATCAAAAAAACAAGTTTCGAAAACTTGGATTTTTGAGCTGCCCGGGGTGAAAAACTGCATAAGCAGGTTGTGTACCTCCCCATTCACTAGGCCATTATTGGTGGAAACAGTCATTTCGCGTTTTTGGCACGGGTTGTGAACGGCCATAAGCAAGGCTACAGACTGCAAAAAACGTCCTTTCATATCCTAGTAGGCATATACTGTCACAACATCCCCACTCGCACCCCTCAGGGTCGGTACCACGGGTTCACCGAGGTTGCCAAAACCGCCAACATAGCATATATGGCTGAAAAGTGCATAAACTGCATGAGCGCTCGTCCCACTCCGCCCCATACGAACCCTATGGAGTCGGGACCCGGAAACACTTTTTCGGCTGAAAATCGAAAAAAACCAAAAGATTCATGATTTTCGACCCAAAAAAAAGGGGGGTCATTTTTTCAACATTTTTGACCCGAGCTGTCCGGGTTGAAAAACTGCATAAGCAAGTTGTGTACCAATCCCTTGGGAGACCCCCCCCTTGGATCTAATACCCAAATCGGGTGAAAAACACGTAAATACGGCCTAAAACATGCTTTCCCATAGCTTGGATGGTCATTTTGGGTGGTCATGGTATCAAAAAAATAAGTTTCGAAAACTTCGATTTTTGAGCTGCCTAGGGTGAAAAACTGCATAAGCAGGTTGTGCACCCGTCCCTTGGGAGACCCCCCCCCCCCCCCCCCCCGGACCTAACACCCAAATAAGGGTGAAAAACACGTAAATACGGCCTAAAACATGCTTTGCATAGCTTGGGTGGTCATTTTGGGTGGTCACAATATCAAAAAAACAAGTTTCGAAAACTTCGATTTTTGAGCTGTCCGGGGTGAAAAACTACATAAGCAGGTTGTGTACTGGCCCATTCACTAGGCCATTATTGGTGGAAACAGTCATTTCGCGTCTTTGGCACGGGTTGTGGACGGCCCCAGGCAAGGCTAGAGACTGCAAAAAACGTCCTTCCGTATCCTAGTAGGCATATACTGTCACAACATCCCCACTTGCACCCCTCAGAGTAGGTACCACGGGGTCACCGAGGTCGACGAACATAGCAAAAATGGCTGAAAAGTGCATAAACTGCATAAGCGCTCGTCCCACTCCGCCCCATACAAACCCCATAGAGTCGGGACCCGGAAACACTTTTTCGGCTCAAAATCGAAAAAAACCAAAAGATTCATGATTTTCGACCCAAAAAAAGGGGGGGTCATTTTTTGACCCCCCCCCCACCCCCCCCCCCTCCCTCAAAACCTGAAAAAAGTGGGTTTCAAGTGGGGGGGGTTTGGGGGGTCCGGACCAAAAACTCATTGGGGGATGCGATTATTGGACAAAATAATGATTTTACAAGGGGTTAAACTAACAATTCAACCCTTGGGGTAGGGTACGCGAATAGCCCCAAAATGGCCAAAATGGGGGGGTATGTGGCGTTTTCCCCATATATACGCCTGCCTGGCTTTGATCTAACAACCTCTGCGAGGTGATTCTATTGCCTTCGGCAGTGCACCTCGAAGAGAGGTTGACAGTCAGCCAATCAGTCCCTGAGCCAGCAAGCAGATACACACAGCAGCAGGGAGGCCATTCGCCGCAGTCCACGTAGTGGCCGAGTGGTAACGCAGCGGACTGGCATCCTTGTGGGCGTTGGTTGGAACCCCAAATCGCCCACTTTGGCGCCGCCGCCGGCGGCCGCGCTAAAAGTAAGCGTATCAGGGGTCGAACCGGCGCCTGCACAGCTGGTATTGGCTGCGATACCATTGGACCGCTGACGGTGTTACCGGTACTGTGCGTCCCCACTGCTTGTAGCCTATTAAGCAAAAACTTTTGCCCCCCCCCCCCCCCACCCACCCACCCACCCCCCCACCCCCCCCCCACCCCCCCCTCAAAAAAGTGATATCCAGTTTTAGGGGGTAGAGGCCTCAAAATCAAAAAATCCATTCAGGGATGGTCTTATTGGGCAAAATAATGATTTTACAAGGGGTTGGATATCCAATATCATGCCTTGGGGTATGCTACGCGAATGGCCCCAAAAAAGGGGGGTATATGACGCCCGCGCCTGCGCTTGATCTAACAACCTCTCTTCGAGGTGATTGTGCCATGCTGTCTAGTACACATGGCACAATAAATGGCACCCGCACCATCTTCAGGCTTAACGCACCCACCCACCCCACCCCTTGCGCAAGCACGCCGAAAATCAGGAAAATGACATGTCAGACAGGGATCTATGCTTAGACAATGCATGGCCCACAAGAGGAAACCTAAAGGAGCGGTCAGGAAAACCATCTTGGACAAGGCAGTGCTTGCGCAAAGGGGTAAATGACATCTAGGGAAGCGTTGATTTAGCATCACCAACATTGCGGTCAATGAGCCCCAAAATGCCTGCAGTGCAAAAAAACCAAAATGAATGAAACAAAATTGTGTGAAAAGGATGGGTTGTCATTGGGACTACACACGAGTGATGGCCTCAAACAATTATAAAGGAAATTCCTCTTGACCTTCACAATCAGACACCAAGCCAAAAAATGCAACAAATGCCAAGACTGTGAAAAATTGCAGATTGCCCCCGATTGGGAATGCTATCTTGGTCTGACTGTGGGTGCAGCAGGGACCTGCCTTCTCGGTGGGGAGGTGCTGGCCGATCAAGGTAGGAGATGGGGGGGGGGGGGGCATCCAGACCTGCGGGTTCTATGGATGGCGGGTTCAGTGGCAGGAGACTGAGGACCAGACGGACCACTGGTCACCGGCAGATCAGACCCAAGCAGATGAAGCCGGATCCTACTGCATCATGCACGCGATGCCGGTGGCTCTGGGTGTGACAGGAGCGCGTATTACGGGGTACATTTTACAGGGCTGGTTCTTGAGGGGTTCCCATCCTGCGGCAGGGTCAGCTCTGGCTTTGCGTGGTCATGTTTTGTGGTTTGGGCCTCAGGTGTGAAGAATCCGTACGACCGAATAATACACAACACAGAACACAAGCGGTGTTGGAGGCCACGCGACATGGAAATGGTCAAAGTACCCACCCAGCCCCCATCTCTGCCACCTGCACGACAAGAGAAGTATTGAAGTATTTGATCCAGGAGGCTGGGCCCTGGTGCCTTCGCGGTCGTCGTGTCGCTTGCAGTTTGTGCCAAAAGGGGGGATCTCACGTTGAGGCATTCCTTTGCAAAGGGGCACCAGCAAAAGGCACTCGGGACTGAACTACATCTTTTTGGCCAACAGCAACGCTTGGACGATGAATCATTTAAAGTGCTCGGATTGACCAGTGACACGACAACTGTTTAGTGCGAAGCAGTATTGGGACAGAGATGGGGATATTGGGATTTTCCCGCTAGCTTTTGGCTGCCATATTTGGTGCAAGGGGTGTCAACCCAGGTTTTCATCCATCTTTCACCGTGTTGTAAGTCTTCTCTGATCTTCCATCTTTGGTTTTCATGAGGGTGCAAAGTGATACTGCAATTGCCTTTGGAATTATGGAACATCATCTCAGATTTTCTTCAGCCAGAGTCATTGAGTCAAGTTTGTCAGAGCCTGAGAGAAGTACTTGGGAGCGGGTGTCATCTCAAGGTGAAGTGCAATGCAGACCAGATTGAACAGTGTGTGATAGGGTATATTGGAAATCTACGCTTGTTGAAGTTTAGAGGTTATTTCTTGCAAAGCAGTGGGGTACAGGCCCTTGCAGCACTGAAGGAGGCCATTACTGTGCGTCAATGTCGTGGTTTAGTGGACCACGTGCCCTAAGCACACCAAATCATGCACTACACTGGGCCCTATCGTATTGCTAGCTTCAATGTCCCCACCATTGTGGCAGTGGCATGCATTTCGCTTCATCCGTCCAGTGCTTTACGAAGTAAAAGACAATAATCAACTCCAATGTTACACTAGCAGATCCCCATCTTGCCTTGTATTGGCACCACAGATGGAACAACACTCTGTCTTGATGCCATTGCTTGGTCCTGTTTGTTTCACCTCCCTGAAAGCCATTGATCTTTCTTCCTCTCAGAATCTTTTTAGATATGCCTGCTGCCGAGGATGCGTGGTACTGTGGCAAAAGCGTGCGATGGGAAACAGCCCAACAAATCCGAAAACCGAAGGACGGACAAGGGACTGCCCAGTGTCCCGTCAACAACGGCGCTTGGGAGGAGGCTGACCCAGGCAACCGACATGTGGCTGGTTGCCCCCGGCGCCATCAACAAATACCGGGCGAAATTCTAGACAAAATTGTCCGCACCACTGTGGTCCATGGGCTGGGCGCAGTCCCTAGGCTTTCCGGGTGCGGCTGAGACTAGGCGCGGTGTTGCGGCACGTGGGCGCTTGGCTAGCGCCAGCTGGGAGGTGGGTGGCATTCTCATTTGGTTTCCACATACCATGCATCGTTTCCCAATGTGCACGTTTGCAATGCCACACAATGGTTGTGGATGCATGTGCATTGCTTAGTTTGCTCAGTTGGTAAAAGGCAAAAATTACATTTTGTCATTGTGCAATATTCTTGCCAACACCATGGGGCCATGTAGCATAATATGATATGATAATGCGAAATGATTGAAATTGCGTGATTAGTGCAACACCCTTGGAAGCATATTTAGCTGTGTGCTGATCGATCATGATCAAAATTCCCTCACTCCCCAGAATGTACACATGCATACACGTTCTCACCATCTGTGTGCCCCCAGTAAAACTCTCCCTACTTATATCAGTCCCCTTAGCATTGTCAAAGCAATGGTCCACCATGGCCCAAATGGGCTTTTAGCAAAAAGCCAGGGTGGCTTGGCACTTTGGTCTGCGGGCAGGGCCCTTGTGAGCGAGGGGCCAAACGTGCCAAAGCTCGGAGGCCTGCCTTGGTATGGCAGCATGTATGCTCATGTAACCATGTCTCCTCCCCACTGTGCGGACCCAGATACACAACCTCCTGCCCCCCACCGGCCACAGGGGAATGGGAACACAGAGGCGCACTAGCAATCAGGTGAAGCGTGGCCCTGAAGCGTGGCCAGAACCGTCGCCCCAGGGGATGTGACTGCATAACCCTGGCTGTATTGGGGTTCCCAAAGCAGTGCAAACACACGCCCCCTGTGGTATCAAAGCCACACCCCGGAGAAATGATTTGTGGGCCATGCGGACCCTGCAGTATTGGGGCCACACCCTCAGATAATGTACTTTGGTGGTTGCACATCTGGCTACACCCCGTAATGGCCCTAGCCATGACGACAAATGAATGAGTCATTGGCCAGTGGTGCAATCAGCGTTGCAAAAATAGGCGGCGAAAATGGACAGCCCCTCTAAACCCCCGATACCATGTTGTTCTTCTGGTATTGCGTCTCTTGTACAGCGCATGCAGCCCTCAAATACCGGTGCGCCATGTTTGCGGGCGCAACCCCAACCCAAACCCCAACTTCAACCACAACAAAGCAACACACAAGAAAACCCAGCAAATGCACTGCGGCTGTCCAGCCGCGCTGCAAGTCGTCTGCAGATCGCATGCTCCTTGGCCGCTGTCACCCCCCCTCGAGTTGCACATGGGTTCCATATGCCTCTGCCGACAGAGCATCCACAATCCACCTCATCCACCAGTCGTCACCGCTCATTGAACCCACACAGAAATAAATCTGGTAAAGCCATTTATTACCACTGCCCCAGTGTAGATGTGCCGTTTGCAACCCGAAACCCACAACGTTCTTCAGCACCCCAACAAAGTCAGGGCTGGGGTCGGCACACAGTCCCTGCACCCACCGCCTGAACAATAGTGCATCATGTGAGATTCTACAGGGCCCAGTACCAGAAATAGAAGGATGCGGGACTCCAGTCTGCCTCGACCGCAACGGACCAACGGGACCAGTAAGTGCCGGTGGGTAGGATCCAGACCACCTCGATTGAACACTGGCTGTTGACCACCAAACGGCGTCAGTTAAGCAGCAACCGCCGTCCGTTAGGTGCCAACCGCCGTCGGTTGAACGCATTCGTCAGGTAGCCCTCAGTGGAAAGAAACAAAAAACTCATTCCCAACGCACAGCTCCAGGTGGACGGTCTCCCGATCCGTGTATCAACTCTGGCACCTGGCTGACTGTCGGTCAATAATGAAGCACTTTGGGGTCATGATCCAAGTCATTTCGGTGGGTACTAAGGCAGCAAGATATCTACAACCCGCAAAGCAGCTGAGACTTTTTGCACGGGTTTGGGGGGAAATGCACCACGTCCTTCAGAAAAACAGCCGGGGAGAATACGCTGGCATCCCACAATGTCCTCCAGCCATTTGCATGACTGTGCGTCCTAATTAGTATTAACAAGGCCCAACACCGTTCACCCATCTTCTCGGAGGGTTGCTGATTCTGTGGTGTGTTGTGCACAGGGGTGTGCACAGTCCCTTGGTATGCTGCTCACGGGTGCTTCCAGTGGTCTTCCCATTGGCACCAAGGCCCAAGGAGTAGGCGCGCTTGGTGATAGGTGGCTCCACGTGGCTGTATAACGTTCTGTGTGTGGCTCTGTGGACCCACTGCGCGGAGCACGAATGAGAGTGCCAGGCCGGGGGAAAGCACATCAGGGAATAGCTGAGCACACGGCGAGCCACAGGTGAGCACAGTATTCAAACGTCATACGCTGGGGGCCAGTCCACCCAGGACACACAACACAGAGCCACACGCGCCCATACAGAGCCACAGCCACTCACAGCCACTCACAGCCACGCCCCCCACCGTTCAGCGATGGCCCTGCATGCCCCCCCCCCCCCTTTCCAGACCTGCAACCCTGGTCCGTAAAATTAGATTCATCCTTGTCCATCAGGAGCTGGAGTGCTTTGAGCATGTTTGCCCCAATTGAGCGTCAGGAGGTGCAGAATTTGCAGGAAACCGTTTGAAAACAGCCGAAACCTGAGGGATCAGGGCCGTCCTTACCACTGCCAACTATCAACAAAGAAAGCAATCTTGGCAATCGACGTCCACTGAGAGAAACACTGCTGACGGGCGGTCCATGAACTAAGAATTGCTGTCGGTCAACTTCCATTGCCATCGTTTGACCAGTACCTTGCCGTTGGCAAAGCGCCCAACACCATCGGTGATACATCAACGGCAGTCGGTCGACTGCCAAAGGGGCGTCCGTTGGCCATCCAAAGCCGTTGGCCAGACTGACAACCGGGGCGGACCTCAAGGGCGGTCCTATGCGCCAAAAGGGAGGAGGGACTGAACCAGGACCGCCCCGTGGGAAACAGGGGTAAATGCGAAGTGGTGCTGGAACTCAGAGAAATTCAAAGCGAGCCCCCAAGAGTGGACAACTCTACTCTTCTTCTTCAAAGACGTCGGCGGTCCAATCTCGGGAGGCGTCGCCAAATACTTTCATGAGGAACTGTTTCATGCGGTACCACGAGTCTCGATCAATATTGTAATTGTACCCGAAGCCAGCCTCAATATCGGCAGGGCTCGTCTTCTCCGGCCGCGAGAACGCGTGCAAGGCCTCCTGGTAGCGCACGAATTCCAGCGGCGCCTCCCGTCGGTACATGTCGTTCCGGAACGCCTTCTCTTGCTCTTCCGATACGAACGGGTCGTCGCCCCCGTGCAGCACGAGAATGAGTGGCTCGATGAAGGACGTCTCCTGCACATCCATCCCGCCTCCGTCGAGGATGCCATGGAACGATACCACGCCCTTCAGTCCCTTGGGATTCATCCGCGCCAAATCCAACGCGCAGAGGCCCCCGAAGCAGTAGCCGATAGCACCAATTTTGTCCCCATCAATTCTGGTGTCGGGGCCTACGGCCTTCGCCACAGGTCCCGGCACCGCGTCCAGCGCCGCTTGGAGCCGCGCCCGCAGCCGCTGCCGATCGTCATACAGCGGCTGGCGCAGGGCCTTGGCGGCGTCAGCGTCCCAGGCTGCGCGCTCGGCCCCAAACATATCCACCGCAAAGGCGACGTACCTGAAAGCCATGAAAAGAAATTGGCGCCTCCCTTAACAAACTCAGTACTTGGACATTAGGAGAGAATCAGTCTCAGTTGCCTGGAGGAGAGCGGATGTGAGCCAGCCAACCATTATCAAAGGCGTCTGTGTGCCCACCAACGGCGATTTTGGGCCGACTGACGGTGAGTGGAATACCTTTTTTGTTTCTGACAGGCATCATAACCCAAAACCTGTCGTCCGCAAACAAGTGCGTCAACGAATGCTGGCCAGTGCAGCACCGATGAAAATCGCGGCAGCGCTGACAATGACAGCAGCGAGCATACTTCTTTCAACAAAAGTGCGTGCATGGCCAAGTTGTTGCACCGCATGCGCACTGCGTGCACCTGCCGGGGAACTCAACCAAGATCATGTGCCACCCGTCTGATAGCACGGCAAAGCAGCAAAGCCCACGAGAGAACAACCAAACTGCCTTCAAATTGGTACTCCAATGTACCCATGAACAAACCACTCAGTCTTGTAAGGTACAACTATGCAATGGCATGCAAGATGCATACATGTTCAAGTGGCAAGTGCCACACTCAGATGCATCACTAGGATGGTGGCCACACAATTGGCAACAAACAACGTCATCATTTTCCTCCTCCTCAATGGTACCCTCCTCTTGTGCCCACACAGACTCAGGCACATGAGGCCAAGGTCCATAGGGCTGATACCTAGTTTGCCTGCGAATACAAAACTGAGTAAGGTGGAGCAAAATACGCACATGGCCATGCAACTCCGCCGCAGAGTGTGTCCACACATTGCGGACATTCCTCCATTGCCACAAGCGTGCAAAGAGGTGCTCCACCCTTGGGCTTCACTAAAAGTTGCCCACCCAATATAAGTACAACAATGTGCAAGCGGCCCTTATACGCGCCATCATGAGCACCTACTTCAAAATTGAAAAACTGCCCATGTGTTCGCGAAGGACCATGTTGATCCCAAATCATAACATCCGCCGAGGTTCCCGGAAAGGGGCCAGTCCATATCCCCAACCGGAAAGGGGCCAGTCCATATCCCTAACTGGAAAGGGGCCCGTCTATTTCACCAACCGGAAAGGGGCCACCATAGCACCAAAACGGGTACCCTACGCTTAAGCCCCCCCCCCCCCCGCGCCCTAGTGCATAGGAAGCTCAAAAAACCCCGGCATGGAACAAAAAACTTGTGGAAAGGGGCTAAAACTAGGGTTCGACTATTTGCTTAAAAACTTTGCACTGCGTGTGCGCACTACGTGCACGGCAATCACTAAGGGTACATCTGGGGGCTGCACAGAGACACTGTTGACAGCATTGCTAGTGGGATGCAAACTTTCGGTCGTCTGTCATACCATTCGAGCAGCTGAATATTGGTAAGGTTCGCAGGTCTGAGGGGGAGGGGGGGGGGTCGTCTGAACCCCGTTTGCAGTCACCCCCATGGGAGATACCCATCCCATAAACCCTTGTTGTACATACCCTGTCACATCTGCTGTCCTGTGTAATTTTGTTGCTGTACTTTCTGAGCATCATGGACACAAGGTCTCAAGGCAGCCAGGCCCTCAGTGGGCGTGCGCAAAGCTGTGCGGTGCACGTCTAGTGAATGGTATAGAGAAAGCCGCAGGCACGGTGCAAACGAATATCCCACTCTTCCCAGTCCCATTTCCCCCGATTTTCCAGAGGTGCACCACTTCTGCCTGAAAATTTCCCTGGACAATAAACCACATTACCACACTCACTGGCTGCAAAATGTGAATTGCACGGCTGAAATAAATTTCACTGCTCACCGACACCACTTGACCACCTGACGGTGGCCAGCACAATTTGCAGATATGTGGCACACTGCCAAGTGGTGACTGCCCTCAGGATGGAGAGGCCTCAGAAGGTGCTGGAGATGGGAATGTGGAGGGGGGGTGCTTCCAGCCCCTGAAAACAAGGGGAGGGGGTGCAGAAAAGGGGCTTGAAGGTCCATAGCCCTTTTTGTGTGACACTCTTGTACACCATTTGAGGAGGGGTTTGAGGTTCTGAATCCTGTACCTTTGTCTATGGTCTTAGTTATCCCCAGTTTTAATTGGGGGTGACTGGGTTGGACGGCCATTTTGGTCCGACTGACGGCAGGTGGAATGGAATATTTTTGTATTTTTTGACAGGCATAATAATATAAAACCTCTCACCTGCAAACAAGTACGTTGACTAATGGTCGGCCGGATGCAGCACCTATGGAAGGCTCGGCAGCATGTTGTCCCCCCAGACCATGAGATGCTGCATAATGCCCAATTTGACCGTGTCTTGTTTTCCATCCTCAGCCTAGTGTGCCTAGTGTGCCCGAATAAGTCTGACACACCGATGGTTGGAAACTCGCCCAGTCGTGTCTAGTGTGTTGGTGAGTAGTCGTCAGAGGGTACTGGGCAGGGTGCATATTTGAGTGGGTCAACCAACCGCACAAGACGTTGGGTGGAGGAGCTTCATCGCAGAGCCGGAAGGTGGTACCCGAGGCTGGCAAGGGCCTCCAACTTCCAGTAGATCAGCTCCTCGTGGGGACCCACTCCCGTGTGCAGCAGCAGCACGAGAGGCAGCAGCGGGGTGACATGAGGAATGGCGGGCTGCGCAGGCTCCGGCCATGACACGTACCCATGCAACTGGGTGTCCCTGTCGCTGTAATAGACGTCCCGGTGCTGCACCGTCACACCGCGTTGCCGTGCATTTGCGATGTCGTTGTCCGCCTGCCGGGCGGCCAAGATTACGGCTTTTGCTTCCTCCGTGGCGGCAGTACCGGGGGGTGCTCCCTCTGGGTACTCGGAGCCGGTGCTGTACAGCGCGGTACGCCCCGACAGCAGCCTCTGATGCAGAGGCATGGGCGCGCGCGACTGCCGGCCTCGCAGGGCCATGCCGGCAGCGGCACCCAGCACCCCCACGACGGCGGCAAGCGCCCAGGTCTGGCCTTGCAAAAGGGGAGCGCCGCGTGCCTTCGTCGCCTCACCCACGCGGTTGTCGTAGAGGCCCTGTCCTGTGTGCGTTGCCGGAGCCATAACCGTGGGTCGTCGGCCTCGGGCGTTCGCGCGGAGGCTTGTGCGCGTGACCGCAACAGGACGGCCCACAACTGAGGCCTGGGATAGGGACGACAGTCCGACCCCCGCAGCGACGGGGCTTTGGAAAGCAGCGGTTGACACCTCCTCTGGGGATGGGTGAAGGCGTCGTCCACCGATGACGAGGGCAACTGACAAAACCGCTGCCACAAGCAACCGTTTCACATATTCGTTTGTCATCCGGTCGAGCGAGTGATAAGGGGCAGTGTGCAGACCTGTGAAAACCAGAATGTCAGGCCATCTTTATTCAGAGAAGGAAACGAGATCTCAGTGACCCCTACCCCCCCCAATAACAAAGTCCAAATGACCCCAAACCCTGAAACGCGCGGCCGAATACGGCCTTTGGCAAGAGGTACATGCTGGAGGACCAGCCCTGTATCAGCCCCACCCTGTTCGCTTCTGAATCGTGCGAGAATGTGGATGCCTCAGCATTCCCCACTACAAATCCAGCCTTTCAAGGGTTTTGTCTGTGTACGAGCTCGTGAGCGCGATGGACTGCCGCTGGGCGATGACGCTGTATGTCCTGACAGTGTAGTGGAACCAACGGTTGTGGTGGCCCTTGCCGGGGTAGTTCTCGGGGCTGCCTGGTGACGCGAACCGTTAGTGAATCGAGGTCCACATGGACTGCCACAATTGGCGCAAATTTTCCCAACGCAGACAGCCTTCGAGAGCTCAATGTCGAAGCCCCCGTGCATTCCGTTGCGGATGCAGTTGTGGCCCGATAATTCCGCTTTGGTGCCGATGACGATGCGTGAAAAATGTAAGTCGTGTACAAAAAAATCGTCTAGTCATGTGTAATTCTTTTTGTGGTAAATGCGTGTAATTTTCTTTTTTTGTGGTAAGTCGTGTGAATTAATAAAAAAAATTGATTTTTTTTGTGGTAATGCGTGTGACAGGCTTACATGACTAACCGCAAAAAAAAAATACACAACTAGACGATTTTTTTGTTACACGCATTTACCGCAAAAAAAATTTACACGAATTACAACATACACTGACGATGCCCACGCGCTGCGTCGGGTGGTCCGCGATCTCTGGAGAGCTGACTGTCTTGACGTTGCTGTACGCCGCTCTCAAAGGGTCACAGGCAATCCTCAGATACTTGGCTCACAGCGCGCCGCACTCTTACGAAGCCTTCAATCACGCCAAGCCGTAGTCTAGGGCGGACTGGACACCCCTTTTATGTTTCACTGGCTTTGCATGTGCCTTCTTCATATGGAAAGGGGGGGTGGGGTCTCCTTGTAGTGGGAGGACGCGTCTCCACAGGAAGTGGGCGGCGGGGGGTTGGCATGACGCGTGGTTGTATTGTCTGCAGCAGGCGGCGCCTATTGGTTTCTTGCCACTTGCCCTTCCCCTTTCCTTGCACCCCTTCACTCCGTAGGCGGCGGCGCCCTTCACCCATCGGCCTCTCACCACCTTGTGCCCTCCCTGCCTGGCCTATCCTTACCTCTCTACTCACCCTTCTTTTCCCCTGAGAGAATGTGCCAACGGAGCCCCCAAACTGTCCCTGTTTCACTGGTTTCTGTCGGGTCCCCTGGAGGAGGGCAACTGCCCTTTCTTTTGGCCAGGGGCGTCCAAGCGGACACCCCCATACTGGCAGTGGGGGTTACCCTCCCCAACGGTGGCCTTGGGGCCCCAGGATGTCCACTTGTGGGGTCACTTCCCCAACAGGGGCACAAACCAACCTTCAGCCTGCCCTGTCCTGCGCTCATGTCCTTCTTGTGGCGCTAGTTGGACCTCAAAAGGTCAGGTGTGGACCCGCCACTTAGCTCCAGCCGCGCCTGCCTGCACACGGCCTTCATCCCCTTCTCAGTTCATTGCGTGTGCGGCTGGCGCTTGTTGGGGGGCATCAATGGTCAGGTTCCACCGTCCGCATTAGGCTCCGGCTGCGCCTGCCCCACAGCTTTCATCGCCTTCCGTCCACGATGGCGCATCCAGTGCATTCAGGTTCTCTGGCGTGTTCCAGCCCTCACCTTCCCTGAATGGTTGGGGTACGGTCGTCAGGACTCTACTGGGTCAGGCGTGCATGCAGGTCAATGGTCACTCCTTCACCAGGTGCTCTATTTGCTGGCTCCCTCTTGGCCCTCCTGGCTCCGGCCTGTGGGTGGGGGGGGGGGGGGGGGGTATGACGCCCGGATGTATTGCTGTTTGGAGCTGGCAGCACCTATTGGCCTCTCGCCACTTAAGGGGTGGGCTGTTGTAAGGTTTGTGCGAGACTGCTAAAACTGCTTTTTATTTTTGGTCGGTGTAACTGGTGCAAGTGGATGGGTACAGCTCAGAGCTACCCATTGGGCATATGATCATGACTATTGCCTTCACTGCGAGTGCATTGCATGCAGACCGAATGTGAATGTGCTTAAGGCTTGAGGTTCCATGGTGGGGACACTTGCTGGGATTCACACAGAGACTGAGGTTGAGGATACGACTACAAGTTCGCTTCTCCCTTGAGACTACTTGGATGGGGGGGGGTCACCTTTTTGGGCCCTGAGCCATGCAGGCACGCCACCAAATGCAGGGTGGACTCCTTCTGGATATTGTAATCCGCCAGTGCATGGCCGTCCGCCAAGTGTTACAACCCAAAAAGTAATCGCTGGTCGCTCGGCGGAATAAAACGCCTCAAAACAGGGTCAACACTTGTGCCTTGGGCCAAAATACTGAAGAAAATTGGGTCAAAGAAATTTCTGGATTGTAAGTCGATATCCCCAACTCAAGGGGCCACTTATTTGTGGATTGTTCGGTGTGGGTACGGACGGAGGCAAGCAGGGAGGGAGTGGAAAGTGGTAATGGGTGGGGGATGGGCCCAAAAAGATGCCCGGTGCACGCCCGCTAACGCTACCCCTAGGGCTTAGGCCAAACCGCTTCAAAACGGGGTCAACACTTATTCTTGGGGGCCAAAATGCTAAAAAAAAAAAAAAAATGGGGTCTGCACAATCATGGCTTAGGCCAAAAACACTTCAAAACGGGGTCAGCACTTGTGCCTGGCAACACAACACCCACCCAATTATACATACTTCCTACGCAAGGATGCCAAAGGCTTGGGGCAGAGGGCTAGGGGGATGACCCACACCAAGGCACCCTTGGGAGGGAACTGGGGGCTTGAAACTGGTGTGCGGCCGGCCACCCCTAACCACGACATAAAGAAAACTTGATTTTAGCCCAAAAAAAAGGCCGCCAAACAGTGGGGAAAAAAGGCAAGTAACATCGCCGAAGGTAGAGCGACAAAGATGACCATGAGTACGAACGGATGAATCACACACACACTCTCTCTGATGACACACTCAACCCCGCCCTCACCCTTACCCTCACATCTAGAGCACACCCTCTCGTCCAACACCTCCCCGCCTTCATCTATAGACACATTTGCCCCCTCCCCCCATCATCATATGTACACAACAGATAAACAAACAGCAAATATCTAACCTCCCCACATGTGTACAAACGCGTTCAACGCCCCCCCCACCCTGCATCAACTATGAAAAATGCACAAGCGCAAACTCCCCATGCACATGCGCAAACTCCCGTGGGGAGCTGCACACACTTGGCCTCACCTAGCACATTGGATTGCGCCGGGGGTAGAGTTGTTGTAAGCCATAAAAAATCATTCTTTTGAATGCTCAACTATTACTCGAGCGCAGCACCATCAATATTGATGGCGTCAACATCCTTTTGAAACAGCTCGTTGCCGGACAAGTATGGTTCATGCAACTGTCCTAATTGATGGTGCGAATTAGTATAAAAAAGAGATGGACTCCATCTTGCATTGCCGATTCACCACTCTCAACCCATCTTGGTAGTATTCCAAGTGGAGGAGTCCGTCTTCAACCGTGCCAACCACCATGGCAGGAGGTCGCAGGCCATTGGAGCAGGTGTAGAACACCCTATCCCCAATACTGAGATCCATGCAGAAAATGGGCCTAAGAAACGAGGAGGGAAGTATGATGTCCTGTAGCAGGCACCCTCAAAGTGTATCACCTTATCAATCAACCGAGAAAAAGAGTAGATGTGGTGGAAATGGGTAAAACATGTGTGCAAAAAGCAGAAATGGGTGAAATAGGGTGAACATCGAAAAATGCCACATCCCCAATGCATCAAAACCTACTACCAAACAACACCCAAAATACCACAAAGTATGGGTTTCTACTACGGGTAGACGCCCCCATAGAAGTACTCATGCTTCAAGCACAGGGCTACATCACGCATGGCACCATGCTGGTGTCACAACCATTGTGAGGATGGTCACGGATTCTCATTCACATGACGGCTGGCATTTGAAATGTGGACGCGACCCAGATACGCGACATGGTCTGGAAAAAGGCACCCCTCACTAGATGCCATACCAAGCAAATGGGAGTAGTGTGCCACCACGCCATCCCTCACCGTAGCGCTAACTAGCACAGACTCGGCTATAGCATACTCATTTTCCTCGGGAACCTTGCAAACCAGGTGGGTGCCGCCCTTTCATTGGGGGTCACCGATGAGTGCTGTGCAGCCCAGCAGGGACAGGAGCGCCTAAAGGATCCTATTAGCAGTCCTTTAGGTTGCCTATTAGGGGGCCTATTAGGGGGGCCTATTAGCGGTCCTTTAGGGGGCCTATTAGGGGGGCCTATTAGCGGTCCTTTAGGGGGCCTATTAGGGGGGCCTATTAGCGGTCCTATTAGGGGGGCCTATTAGCGGTCCTTTAGGGGGCCTATTAGGGGGCCTATTAGGGGGGCTATTAGGGGGCCTATTAGGGGGCCTATTAAGGGGCCTAATAGGGAGCCTATTAGGGGGCCTATTAGGGGGTCTATTAGCCGGTCCTTTAGGTGGGTTATTAGGGGGCCTTTTAGGGGGCCTTTTAGGGGGCCTTTAGTTGGCCTAGTAGGGGGCCTATTAGGGGGCCTATTGGGGGGCCTATTAGCGGTCCTTTAGGTGGCCTATTAGGGGGCCTATTGGGTGGCCTATTAGGGGACAAGAGGTACCTATAGCCAAACGATGGGTACCCATGGCCAAACGATAGGTACCCATGGCCAAACGATAGCTATCTATGGCCAAACAATAGGCACCTATTGCCAAACAATAGGTACCTATCGCCAAACAATAGGTACCTATCGCCAAATGAGAGCGGCCTACGGCCAAACGATCGGTACCTATGGGTGCTGGCACCATGCCGGACTGCAGTATCCCTTCCCTTCAAGATTCCGTGCCAGTATTAACGTTTCGGGAATACTTATTTTTGCATTGGGAGATTTGAAGAGTGTTTCACAAAATGTTTGCAAAATCACCCAAACATAAAACATATTTTTTTGCGATTTTTCTGCGAAATTCATTCAAATAGCTCAAAGTTCGAAACACCATCTCAGAAGGAGCCTTGTGCATCTAACCCACGCGAATAGAACGTTCTTCACATGAACACACGGTAGAGCAGCAGCAGCAGCTGGCATCACCATCAGAGCTGACCTAGACGTCTTTCGGTCGAGAAAAAATAGACGCTCAGAAACACACACACACACACACACACACACACACAATTCGGGTAGCACGTCCCAAACCAGCCCTTGCACAAACAAGCACACATATAGATTACATCTGGATCTGGGAATCAGCAAAATGAAATAGCAGTGCATTGTGCAAGTGACGGATGCCAGCGGTTGTTTGAAGCTCGCATAGTCACTCAAAGCATGTTCATAGTGTGCAGGGTGGGCATCCTTCAGCCCCGAAAGGGCTTGAACACCACTAGTATCCATGTTGTTACCTTAAGTATACAACATCACGTGTGCAGTGCAGCAGCATTCTTCAGCCCTACACCAATGCCGATGAGATCCAAGGTCAGAGTGTGCAGTGCAGCGGCATTCTTCAGCCACTGTCCCTCACGTTGTTGTGTATAACATTCAACGTCGGAGTGTGCATTGCATCGGCGTTCTTTAGCTCCGCAAGGGCTTGCACACCACTGTCACCCACGTTGTTGAATCCAAGATTCAATTCAACGTCAAAAAGTGCAATGCAACGGCATGCTTTAGCTCCGCAAGGGCTTGTGCAACACTGGGTCCTTTTTGCGAGGGAAGGGAGGCAACATCATCAAAGTCATATATATCGACCGGCGACACACTGCAGTTGAACACAATGCGGTCATGGAAGGATGAGGGGGCCTAACCCAAATAGGCATACACAGACCATGTCTAGTGACATCTTCATCAAGCCATGCTGCAATGGGGTGCATTTCCAACCTCAGATCTGTCCACGTTGTTGAATGCAAGATTCAACGTCAGAGTGTGCAGTGCAGCGGCATGCTTCAGCTCCGCAAGGGCTTGCACACCACTGTCACCCACGTTGTTGTGTTCAAGATCCAAGGTCAGAGTGTGCAGTGCAGCGGCGTTGTTTAGCTCCGCAAGGGCTTGCACACCACTGTCACCCACGTTGTTGTGTTCAAGATCCAAGGTCAGAGTGTGCAGTGCAGCGGCGTTTTTTAGCTCCGCAAGGGCTTGCACACCACTGTCACCCACGTTGTTGAATGCAAGATTCAGGGTCAAAGTGTGCAGTGCAGCGGCATTCTTCAGCCCTGCAAGGGCTTGCACACCACTGTCCCCCACGTTGTTGTCATAAAGATTCAGGGTCAGAGTGTGCAGTGCAGTGGCATTCTTTAGCTCTGCAAGGGCTTGCACACCACTGTCACCCACGTTGTTGTATGCAAGATTCAGGGTTAGAGTGTGCACTGCAGCGGCGTTCTTCAGCTCTGCAAGGGCTTGCACACCACTGTCACCCAGGTTGTTGTATGCAAGACTCAGGGTCAGAGTGTGCAGTGCAGCGGCATTAGTCAGTTCCGCAAGGGCTTGCACACCACTGTCCTCCACGTTGTTGTGTTCAAGATCCAAGGTGAGAGTGTGCAGTGCAGCGGCGTTGTTTAGCTCCGCAAGGGCTTGCACACCACTGTCACCCACGTTGTTGAATGCAAGATTCAGGGTCAAAGTGTGCAGTGCAGCGGCATTCTTCAGCCCTGCAAGGGCTTGCACACCACTGTCCCCCACCTTGTTGTCATAAAGATTCAGGGTCAGAGTGTGCAGTGCAGTGGCATTCTTTAGCTCTGCGAGGGCTTGCACACCACTGTCACCCACGTCGTTATCCGCAAGATTCAGGGTCAGATTGCGTAGTGCAGTGGCATCCTTCAGCCCTGCAAAGGCTTGCGCACCACTGTCACCCACGTTGTTGAATGCAAGATCCAGGGTCAGAGTGTGCAGTGCAGCGGCATTCATCAGCTTCGCAAGGGCGTGCAGACCACTGGCACCCACGAAATTGTCCCGAAGATTCAGGGTCAAAGTGTGCAGTGCAGCGGCATGCTTCAACTCCGCAAGGGCTTCCGCACCACTGTCACCCATGTTGTTGTGTGCAAGGTTCAAGGTCAGAGTGTGCAGTGCAGCGGCATTCTTCAGCCCTGCAAGGGCTTGCACACCACTGTCACCCACGTTGTTGTCTCTGAAATTCAGAGCTGCAGTGTGTAATGCTTGCACGCGTAAACCCTTCATCATCGCCATGAAGTCCCTCTCCTTTGGTATAGAATAATGTAAATGCCGCTGCCCCAAAAGGTCCCACAGTCGAGTACTCACATGGCTGCATAGTGCCGTCCCTGAGAAGTCACAGATGCGACACAACACATCGTTAGGCAACTCAAGTAAGCTCATCTCGCACAGGAAAAAGTAGCCTGGAAACACAAAATCAATGCAAATCAAACAACAATGTCTGCATCACCCTCTACTACAGCGCCATGGCACCAGCAACCCGTCCTTCCAAATCCAAACACAAAGAAAAGAACACCGCAAGCTATTGGTACATATGAACCCTCCCCAATCACACACAGTCCAGCCATTTTCACACCCTGCAAAATCCCATGCACGTCTAAAAAAAAAAAGCATGCTTGCATCCAGTCACCAACAACCATACCATGCCACTAACACATGTGCCCCCACGTCCAACCAGGTCAAACCACAGTTCATTCGCTCATGCAGCTTGTCACACTCCCACACCTCCCGAAAAGGGGGGGGGGGCACTGGAAAACAACACCAACTTGTGAACCTGACAAGTGCATGCAACCTCCTTGCACATATCATGAGTGAAATGCACTTGCCCATGCATAGCCCAAGCCCCAAACTTCACAAACTTCATAGGTAGACTCTGCCTACTACCTCTACTTCAGAACCAATATACATTGTTATGTCAGCTTTTCTTTTGCCTCCCAACCCGACCAACTTAAGTGGGGATTGACATGGTGTGAGCATCAAAGGGACAAACTGAAGGGGAATCAGAATACTGAAACTCAAGAATCGAAGCTGATGTGGATGACCTCGTAGAATCCGAACCCTTTCTTAAACTTTGTCCACACCATTCTTGTAAGGCAATACAGTACCACCTGAACTTTGTTATCTGGGATGCTCCCCCATTATTCTATGCTGCGGCCATTGTAGTGGACGTCTTTTTCCAGTTACAAAACATCATCAATGATTGTCATCTGTTACCCTCCAACGACCATTGGTTCTGCGCCGGTTACCCTCCAACTATAAACGTCCTCACCATCACCCGGCCCGAGGAATCGTTGCAGGTGCAATCACGGAGCAATCAGGAATTGGCTAGGAGGTAAAAAAGAAATTGGCCGGTGCAAATAAGGAATTAACGAGTGTAAATAAGGAATTGACCATTGTAAATAAGGAGTTGGCCAGTGTAAGTCAGGAAATGGCCAGTGCAAATAAAGATTTGGCCAATGTAGATCAAGAAGAGGCCATTGTAATTAAGAAATTGGGCAATTAGTCCACCCAAGTTAAGTGCCCCAGCCCTTGACCTCCAGAACAATAGTCGTGGAGTGTTCCTTCCCCAACCTGCAGCCCACATGGACTAGCCAACAAAACTATCCAAATGTGGAGGATTCCCTTTTGCATGTATTGCATGCCCAACCTGACAGGGGAAGACCTCAACGGGTTGGATTACTAGCCCCTGCCTCAGCCGGACCTAGCTGGGTGTATGCATGTACCCCCAATGAAGAGACCACCACTGCGAGCATTAAGGACCTCGAAGACATGCAGAGAGGCTCGCAGTAGCAGGGTTTGCCCTCGCGCACGGTTGCGAGCCCAGCTGGTGCCTTGTGCACCAGGAGGTGCATGCGACCCTTGCTTGTCCTAAGCAAGGGATCTCCTCACTGGCCACCTCCCCGCACTTTCCGGCGCCCGGATATGTATGTATCGGGTACCGCCAAAACAATCCACTCCAGAGGAGTTCTCCCGAACCCCCGCCCCCCATCTTGTGTTTGAGGGCATGTGGCCCCTTGTCAATTCTAGGGATGCTTCCTCAAAACAGTGGCATGTGCGCCGGCCAGGCCTGTTGTATGGCAAAAGAGTCCCTCCCACAAGAAACATGGGAGGGCGACATCACTAGTGAGTGGTGTAGAGAGGAATCC
Source organism: Eutreptiella sp. 'Long Island Sound 2002' (assembly GCA_964036045.1). Taxonomy (NCBI): domain Eukaryota; phylum Euglenozoa; class Euglenophyceae; order Eutreptiales; family Eutreptiaceae; genus Eutreptiella; species Eutreptiella sp. 'Long Island Sound 2002'. The sequence continues at coordinate 49,453,425 of OZ038386.1, forward strand.
AAAAGTGGCTGTACAACCCCTTCCGTCTCCAGGCCCCCACGATAGGGAGGAATCAAAGTGGTTGTATAACCTGTGTCATCTCAAGGCCCACGGAGCGGACAGGAATCAACAATGGCTACATAGCCCTAGCCGCCCCGGGCACCCCTAAAGTGCTGAGAAAGAAAAGGGCTGCATAATCTTTGTCAAAAAAAGAACTTTCATATCTTTGTTCCAGATTTGAAACCTGTAGAAATTGCTAAGCATGTTGAATATACACAAGTGGGGCAGACCCCCACCATGACCCCTCCACCATGGGTATTTGGTAAAACGTAGTACCGGAGGTGGCACTTAGTAAAATTTGGTAAAACTTAGTAGAAACCAGGTAAACTTAGTCAAAAAATTTTAAAACAAAATTTTTAACAAAATTTACTAAGTTTTACCTCGGTCCACTAAGCCCCCCCCCGGCTGCCGTTTTAAACGAGGTAGTCAACACTTTGATGGTAGGTGGTACTTTTGTTTAGGGGCACAAGGCCTCCTAGTCGATTCTCGGCCACTTGTGTTAGTGGCGCCCCACCCAGGCCAAACCATCATGCACACCAATTAGTTGGCATTCAGCCAACATAACAATATTGCATTGGGGTTGGGCAGTAGAAAGAAAATCAGGGTCAAGAAAAGAGTCCTGACAAGGCCATGGCCAACATCTATGGGAACTACTTACAAAGAGTTACAAAAGACACGCTTGAAAATCAGGTCGGCCTTGGTATCTGCATGGCGCGGTTTGCCTCGCACTATGGGATTATTGGTGCACATCCCAAACAGAGTCGTTTTCAACTCCCCTTGCAGCTCCGTGCAAAATGCTTGGTCACTTCTCAGTTGACCATCGGCATTTTGGGGATATTGAGGAGGCACGGTATACCACTTGCGACAGATCCACACACCACGACGGGTGTTAACGGCAGAAGCAACAACAACAGTAGGCACACCAGGACGGGTGTCAACAGCAGCAGCAGCAGCAACAACAGCAGAAGCAACAGCACAAGCAACAGCAACAGCAGCAAGGTTGGCCGTCCAAAATTGGCGCAACCCAACACAAATCTCTGATTGACACAAGATGGACGCATGCAAGGCACAATGAGGAACCTTACATTCGTGGCACGCCATGTGAGGTGTGCCATCACAAGAAAAGCATGTGTCAACGGGGTCCACAGATTTGGGTTCGGGGTACATCCGAGCCACCTCGCAATGTACCGTTGGGGTCCTTGGGGTGGAGGCCAACTTTGAACGACCGAAGTACAGAGTAGCCTCAGCCATTTCACGCAACAAAAACAATCGATCTTGTGGCACTTGCAATATGCCCTTGACAACACGCCGAGACAAGGCGCAATGCAACATCAAGAGACATGCCGGATGGCAACTGACACCATCAAGCTGCTGGATGAAGGTGGAATGCAGGGGAATGCAAGGCAAATGCAAGGGCAACGAAAGCATCCAAAATCTTTGACCACTTCTTCCGCTGCTATGGTTCAACGCCTTCTCGCTCGGCAATCAAGTCCACAACAGCCAACTCCTCAGGAGTTCGCGAACCACCAGGCCAACTACTCACCACATGTCAGTGTGGTATGTCATAAGTACTTCAACGAACTGCAGTCCCGAATCCGGGGTAGATGATTGAGTGTCCCAGGGGCTAACCACTACACTACGAACGTTGTCACGCCTTCGCTGAGGGTCAAGGCTCGCCGCCAACGATCTGGATGTCGCTTTGTGGTAACGAGCGCCAAATGAACGAGCGAAACCCTCGTGACGAGCGGCCGCATGGAAGCGAGAAATGTGTCCTGGCCACCACACGAGTTTTCGCGCGCTGATGGACAGTGGAGTCAGACCCAAATCGGCCCTGTAACCGTTAAATTGCTCTCTGCAAAAAATTGCGCGCTTTCCGGCGGCGGCCCACATTCGATCCCACGACCTGGATACGGGAGAGTCTTGTCAGCTCGTTCGCGAACCACCAGGCCAACTACTCACCACATGTCAGTGTGGTATGTCATAAGTACTTCGACGAACTGCAGTCTCGAATCGGGGTTAAATGATTCAAGGTGCTCACTGTCCATCATCGCGTGAAAACTAGTGTTGTGGCCAGGACGCATTTCTCGCTTCCATGCGGTCGCTCGTCGCGAGGGTTTTGCTCATTCATTTTGGCGCTTGTTACCGCAAGCCCCACCGCACTGTAAACCAGCGGAATCACCGTGTGTTTCCGTACTTTCACCTCAGAACGATGGGAACCCCTCCGTGTGGCAGGCACACGCGTGTTTGCGTGAGTTGGAGCCTCCACTCAAGCACTCCTCCCGGGGCTGTGGTCGGCGAGCGAACAAATGCTACAGGAAGGATGTCATTGGGAGCACGGGTCATACCCACACCGCCTGCAGTGGTGCCTTCTGCGGAACGCTGAAAACTCCCGGTCGCAGCCCGGGTACTGGCAGCGTGTGATCTCAGCGTAATTGATCCAGCGGCCCTTCCGGATGGGATCCCTTCTTCGGTCTTCCGCTGAGCGCCAGACAATCAGAACCGCGGACCCCTGTGTCGCTGTGTTGCTGCGTTCGTACACGCATGCACACGCCTGGGGCGAGGACCGGGCACCCACCCCTCCCACCACAGGGGCGCTACAGCGCAGAATGGTGGGCAGATGCAGATGCTCGAGGAATGGTCACTAGAACATGGTGCGCTGCCCCGTAGCCTTGCCTCATGGCAGTGCGCCACCCTTCTGCTAACAGTGGTGAACACCTTGCCCTGCCATTGCGTAGTTCCTTTGCCTTCTCCACCGGAACAACTCCCGGCAGATGACCGATCCCTCAATCGCTTTGCTTTTGCATGGGGTGTAAAAAAAGCTGACGTCCAAAAACAGAAGACCAACTTCAAAGCAGGGTTTCACATGTCGCTTGCTGCCAAGCTAAGCCCCCACGCGAAGCACATGCACACCTGCCTTCGAGCCTTGTGGCGGCGATGCCGGCGTCTCACTGCTTGTGGAAACTGCAAGAGTGGGAGGGCGACTCCCTGAGCACGGGGTGGCTGCTCAGCGCATCATGGAGGACAAGCAACACCAACCCTCATGCACACCAGGGCCCCATCTGTGTGCTTGCAGAGGCCTCGGAGTTCTCCAGGATTTTCTGCTGCATTCAGCTCTGTCCACTTGCTGCTTGCTGCGGGTGTCGACCTCTGCATGCAGTCATGGGCATTTTTAATCCAAGCAGCTCTTGGACCAGAACCATTCCTGGTCTTCCGTGACTGCGAGGTGGTGGTGGCCTTGGGGGGGGGGGGGACTAGGGGTTGTTATCTGACTACCCAGGCGAACAAGGACGTGTGAAGACATCCAAACTGAAGCAAAAATAAAACCTAGGCCCTCTCAGATATGGGCCAGGAATGCTCCGCGCCGAGCATGAACACACAAATCGTGTCTGCGGCAAATGACTGGAAATCTCCCTGTTTTAGCAGCGGTTGCTTCATGGCCAACCCCGATTCCTCTGAGGGGACATCCGCAGGAAAGGGTTGCGGACCAAGCAGACGTATTTCTCTGAGCTGGTGCTTCGATGCGGCACCGGGGGCCGGGCTCTCGAACTGAGGGTTTCGACCCTCGTCCCGCGGTCGGAGAAGGGTCTAAAATTCCCAACCCATCGGCTAATACATTAGGGGTTGGGGGGGGGGGGGGGGGCGTCTGAGCCGTCTCGTCCGTTTTTGAGGCGCACAACGTTTTCTTTCCCCTCGAATGGTTGTGGGCAAATCAAGGTTTGATCCGTTCGGAGATATTCAAAAAATACGACTTCGCATGAAAAATGCAATTTTCTCCGTAAGGAATGCCCCCCTTCCCCCATTTGGGTCATTCTGAGTTCCCCAACTTAATAGCGTCACATCGCCAAACCGCCATGGCGAAAAGTTGTCATATGTCATATACCCCCCAAGGCGAAGCTCGCCTTCACGATGGATCTTCTTCGCACGCAACCGCACACCTCCCAGCCATGTTGTAACGCCCGCTGTGAGCCGGCGCCAGCTAGTGCGCGGAACCAAGGTAGGCTCGGGAACCTCCCCATCCACGTGGGAAGTGACAAGTTCAAGGCGTTGCATTTGCAAATCTCTGTAGACCTTGAAGCAGTCATCGCACACGCGGCGCTCCTCGGCAACATTCGGGTTGGCAGGATTCCCTGAATGAGGATATTCGTGGGGGAAAGAGTGCACAATGCCTGCAACCCCCCCACGCGGGGCACGCACGCACCCACACACACACGCACGGCTTGTAGACAGTCCAACCCAACAGGCAAGCATGCTCCACAAAGGATCATGATCATTGGGGAGGTGGCGATGCGATCCGCGCCAGATCGGGGTGGTGGAACCCCCCGCCCCCAAATGGATTGGATCGTGGATCGGATATGGAGGTGACCCCCCCCCCCCCCCCCGCCAAGCCCCCAAAATGGATCAGAGCCAAAAAAAATCCACCAAAAACTACGGCGCGCCGTGGGTACTGTCCAGGGAGCCCCAACCTCACCAAATCTTTCATCAACCTTACAATGTAGAGCCACAATGGGCATGCATGTGCAAGAGACAAGCACACAGCGAAGCAAATACGGACAATGAAAGATGAACAACAAAGCATGTCAACAAAGCATTTTATCAGAGAAATGCTGAATGCATGCTTGTGAAAGTAATTAATGTGCTTAAGAAGTCACAACAATAGTCTTCATTCAAAATGTGCAACACAATCGAACAGCGATGTACAACAAAGTGCTTGATTCGGAATGAAGTTCTTCTTGATGTAAAATAATAAAAAGCAAAAAAACATGAAGGTGATGCATCACTACAAAGCACACGAACAAATTACAACAATTCCTGAAAGTTGTGAAGATTGAAGTTCTTCTTCCAAAAACAATTGCTATAGCCCACACAACATCCGCATCAACATGCCAAAATCCAAAATGCATCACACTAGATCAGAAAGGTGTGGACGCCAATAAAAACGCATCAGGCAGGATCGGGGTGGTGACCCCCCCCCCCCCCCCCCAATGGATCGGATCATGGATCAGGGTCGGTAAAAAAATCAACCCCGCCCTCCCCCTCCCCCCACCGCCACCTCCCCATTAGGTTGCGAAAATGAAGGACAATATGTGGCGTCATAAACAAATTGCCAATCTCACCAAACCTATGGGTGTTCAACTCCCTTGCTAACTGACCTGTAGCCCGAGATACTATTACTCTAGTCATTTGCACCACACATGTGCGCCACAGTGGGTAATTTGATGGGCGTATAGCATGCTTCATACCGAGTTGCACCCGACCTTTGATTATTTGCTTGTGCCTGACTTTGTTATGAACAATGCCACAAGCAATGACCGAGGACAGCCATTCGGCACCATCCTTCACTTACATCATGCACAACCTCTTCGCAAATAAGGGAGAAGCCAAAGGGTCACCCTTGTAGCTGTTCGTTCGACTCACACACCGAGTGCAAATGTGTCAAGATTCATTTGTTGTGCTTGATCATGTGAAGTGTTTATCCTCTATGTGTATTCATCAATCGCAGGTAGACAAGCGGTGCCTAAACCCTAGCATAAGTTGGGCCAAGTGGACCTAGCGGGTGAAAAAATGACAATTGAATGTGAAAAACTTGTTGACACGGTGAAGCATCGACGGAAACTCCACACGGCATGACCAACACGACTTCCAAGTGTAGCCGGAACCTAGCTGTCCACCATCTAGATACTCGGGCACAAAGACATCCTAGTTGGCACGCATGAACACCAATCTTTTCAACAACGTGTGCCTTCTAATGCTTATTGTTTTATTTGCTCCCCCGTCGTTTGGTGTGCATGGTGTCCCATGATACATACACTCCCACAATGTAGTGGCAAATATTGAAGCGCATGGAAATATTGTCAATTAATGCTTACTATGGGAAGGATCCCTCCTCCCCTTCGCCACATGCTCATGCACTTTTGCTTGTTTGGACGGAGGCACCTTTTTTTTGCACAAGGCGGTATCCCCCACTACGTCTAACCGTAACACTATGTGCATGTTGACATACCATGGGCATCAAATGTATCTATCAACTTCCCGTTGTCCACGTTTAGCCACGCCTTGTTGCCAGCGTGCAACCAGCAGCACACTTTCCTAAGATGCAATTTGAGCCGTCATACCCACAAAACCAAACCCAAAACATGCTCGCCTTGCATTTCCTTGCTCTCTCGCGATGGCCACTTGAAACCGAGGAAAATCAGTCCGTTGCATCATCTTGATCCCGTGGTTTGTTTGGAATTTGGGCTTTGTGCACTAGAACGCACACCATTGCAAACAAGCATGTGAATGACCACGATGCATACCAACAGTGCTTGCAACTGTGGGGTCGTAGTTGTGACGTAAACTTTCGGCCACAGCCAAAGGTTTGGCAAGCAACGACATCCTTCTTGATTTGTCCGATGCTACCGCCACGCGTCAATTGGCTCTCGTTAACCTCTAACGAAATGGTGAGCCGCTCCATCGCCTCTACAACATTGTCCCCGGAGGTGTTCATGATAGCTCATGCGTCCAACAATAGAGAAAATTAGTGGCCCTACATGCATAAAGGCAATGTGCACTCTGCGGTCAGACAAGCAATTCGAGAGAGGAAAAATTTTTCTACAAAGTTTGATAATGTCCCGGAAAAAAGTCTCGTAATGTCCCGAATGGTTCCAAACGGTGCCCATAAAGGAAAGTCTCGTAATGTCCCAAATGGGTGGCCCCAAAGTCTCGTAATGTCCCAAATGGCTTGATTTTGTCCGGGACATATTGGACATTTTACTGTGCACCTATTGCCCCTTGTGTTGGACCTTCACGCCGTCCCCCCCGTTTTTTTACATACGACGCCGATATGGGAAAAGCAGTCCTCATCAGTGGGACAATGCAAGCGAAAGTAGCAAATCAACAATAGTGGCTTGCGCCCATAGATCTGAAATTGTGAGCGTCTTTCGTTCTGCTGGTAGTGCTTTCAATGCTTTCAGTGCTTGCCCCCGTTTTTTAACGTTTTCTCCACCCCCCCTGGTTGTTGACCTACATAAAACGCAAACAACGAATAGCATTCCCTTTGACATTTGACAACACTTTTTGGGACAGGTGTTTTAGTTTTGCAACAAGTGCGAGAAAATGTATATACACACAATCAAGCAAAGCAGCAAGATAAAGTAAACTAAGGAAGACAAGTAAAAAAACTTACTAAAAGTGTTGCCTACCACGACCAAAAACATTAAAAGTGTTAGCTAGGGGCCAGATTCGAGGACGATAATCATTACCTCCGTCTCGCGGGAGAGGTAACAATTAGCGTCCTAAAATCTGGAGGGACCAAGCCAGAGGTAACGATTATCGTCATGAAATGTCAGCCAACCGCCAAATCACCCGGGGTTGTGACCAATCAATAAAACCGGCTTCTTGAGTTGGTTCCAATGAGCCTATTAGGAAGAATTTTCAATTTTCAACCGAAAAAACTGCACAAAACCATTTTGGTAACCGAAAGTAACCGCGGTTGTCAATGATGACATCGTCATGACAAGAATAACAAATGACAAAATGCCATATTTGCATCTACCAAGAAAAATAGGTGGCAAGAACAAGCTTACAACAATTTTCGTGAAATTTGAGGCAAATTAATCTGCAAAACCCATCTCCTCAATTGGTAGACAAATTTGTAGTCAGTCCTCCGTTTCCTCTTCTTTGCAGGATTACGTTGTGGCTCAGGCACACAACTCCCCAGCAAAGGAGATTGTTGTCTGAGCGGATGTGTTACCACAAGGAACGGAATCACCGGGTAAGGGTACCATTGTTTCCGAGGATTTTATAGCTGAGGCTATTGACACCTCTCCTAATAAGGGTAGTGTGGCCTCTGATGCTTTGTCTATTGCTGAATCCGTGGATCTCCTTGCTCATGACCCTGTGGTGGTTTCTTCTGATTCGGAGTGGGACTATGATGAGCACCCATTGACACAGGTCTCACTCAAAAGGTCCTTTGCTGGGGCTAGGGAAAGCTATCGTGCAGCAGCTTGGGCAGCTCCCGCAGCACCAACAGATTCCCCTGTGAAATAGGACTTATCCAATACTCCTCAGCCATTTAAGAAGATGCGGCGACCGCGGTTTCCGCCTCGGACTGTTCCTCGCGAGAACATCTGCTCCAAGTGTTCTAGGGAAATTTTTGTTTTGCGGCCATTGCGTGGTGGTAACCACGTTCAATGCCATGCTTGCAATGCCCCTTTTCATGAGAAATGCTTCTATAGCTCTACTGTGAAGCCGGAGGATGGGGTGGGCCCTTGTTGTCTTGAGGCCAAGGATATCTATCAACAAATTTCGACTTTCGGAATTGGTGAGTGCATGCCTCACTCCAACGGAATCGAAGGACAACTCTTCAAACTCACATGTGTATTGTTTAACAAATAGATAAATTGCATGCTAACCCTCAAAAACCCAAACCTCACAACTAATGTGTACAGTGGGACTTTTTTCCCCGTGTGGGTTTTTTTTCATGCCTTATGTGGTTTTCAAGCTTTCACTCCCTTTGCTTTGCCTTGCACATGCCTGAGGAGGGATGGGGCATGCGGCGCTATATGGAGGTAACGGCGCTATATGGAGGTAACAATTATAGTCCTGAAATCTCGCCCCTCTACCTAACACTTTTAAGTAATAGTTAGTAGGTAACAAGTGTCGTCCTGAAATCTCGGCCAGTGGGAGCGAACGATTATGTAATAAAAATTCAGTAGAAACAACCAAGTAAATGCCCGAATGCCTTTTGAAGTTAAAACGTAGGTCAAAAGAAAATTTCAGTAATGGCAAATTTTCAGTAAATGGCCATCCCAACCTAAATCCATTATTCCATATCATATGCATAAAATAAAAGGTTCCAAAAGTAAGAAGACTTTCCGTAAGACTGGCAATGATCGGCATCCGTGAGACGAGCTTCCGCAGAAGTTTAGAAATATGAAAGAGAAAGGGCATTGTGGCCTGTGGTGCAGCGTTCCACAATGACTCAAAAATTGGTGTGCGTTCCTCCCCAGGCTCCTCTACAGGACAGTGAGTTGCACATCTCTGCCCCGACCGGTTCTGTGATTCGAGGCGGAGCTGCGCAAGGATACGCACAGGACATTTGTCTTCGAATGCTGGGGCGTAGCAACCGTGCAGTGCAGCAGTTCCCTATACCCGTCCCCGCCGCAGCCCCGGGTTATCACGGGGGGGATAAACACCAACCCGGGTGCCCACCAAAAACCAGCGTTGCGGCGGATGTGGCGGCCGGGGGGGGGGGGGGGCTCCCAGGAGCATGGCCGTACGCAATAGCCATTCGGATCGAGGGGCAGATTGGAACGGGGGTAGGGGGGGGCAAAGGGTGCACCGCGGGGGTTGGGGGCGGAAACAAAGCAAATAAAAAGCGTACAGTACCTAGTTTTCCCACCTCAGTACGAGCTGGGCCTGACTAGGTTTCACTTCTGAAAGTGGGCGGGTTTAGGAGAGTTCCCAATAGTACGGCCGTACAAATCAGCCATGGGCGGACATACGATCCCCGGGCATGGGTGGTCCACGTCCAAAGCCGGCCACCAACGAAAAAATTATGAAGGTATGGAGGTATGAAGCGGCAGCCGCATATTGCCCCAATCGATCGGGCACGCTCTAGTGTGCATGCGGGCTAAACATGACTGCCCCTCTCCCCCCCCCTCTACCCGCAAGCCGGCGGGATACGCACACACCCTACCCCTAGAGGGGGGGGAGGGTGGAATGGATGGGGGGAACGCAATGGGAGGAACATGCACATGTGGGGGGACATGATAAGCGCTAACCACGGTGAAGAGGTTGAGGAAGGCTGAAGAGGTTTGGTGAAGATGGGGGAGCAGGCTTTGTACCTGGGAAATTAGAGATTTTGGAAAGAGATGGCCCATTGGCCTCCATAAAGTGGTGCTCGTTGGAGTCCGTGCTAAACACTGCGTCATCGCATGGTGATTAGGTAGCCCCTCCAGGCACGTCTGATCTGGTGCTGAGAAGATATATATACCGAAAAAAGTAGGCACTCAGAAAGTGTGAGCAAGACTGCCGTGTTCGCGTGATATTGTAGGGTTTGGGCAAGGGCGTGCGCGCCTGTCTTGGTCAAAACGGTAATGCAGGACATTTGTCTTCGAATGCTGGGGCGTAGCAACCGTGCAGTGCAGCAGTTCCCTATACCCGTCCCCGCCGCAGCCCCGGGTTATCACGGGGGGGATAAACACCAACCCGGGTGCCCACCAAAAACCAGCGTTGCGGCGGATGTGGCGGCCGGGGGGGGGGGGGGGAGCTCCCAGGAGCATGGCCGTACGCAATAGCCATTCGGATCGAGGGGCGGATTGGAACGGGGGTAGGGGGGGGCAAAGGGTGCACCGCGGGGGTTGGGGGCGGAAACAAAGCAAATAAAAAGGGTACAGCACCCAGTTTTCCCACCTCAGTACGAGCTGGGCCTGACTAGGTTTCACTTCTGAAATTGGGCGGGTTTAGGAGAGTTCCCAATAGTACGGCCGTACAAATCAGCCATGGGCGGACATACGATCCCCGGGCATGGGTGGTCCACGTCCAAAGCCGGCCACCAACGAAAAAATTATGAAGTTATGGAGGTATGAAGCGGCAGCCGCATATTGCCCCAATCGATCGGGCACGCTCTAGTGTGCATGCGGGCTAAACAGGACTGCCCCTCTCCCCCCCCCCTCTACCCGCAAGCCGGAGGGACACGCACACACCCTACCCCTAGAGGGCGGGGAGGGGGGAATGCGAAGGACGTGACCAAACCCTACGCCTAGGGATGGGGGGAACGCAATGGGAGGAACATGCACATGTGGGGGGACATGATAAGCGCTAACCACGGTGAAGAGGTTGAGGAAGGGTGAAGAGGTTTGGTGAAGATGTGGGAGCAGGGTTTGTACCTGGGAAATTAGAGATTTTGGAAAGAGATGGCCCATTGGCCTCCATAAAGTGGTGCTCGTTGGAGTCCGCGCTAAACACTGCGTCATCGCATGGTGATTAGGTAGCCCCTCCAGGCACGTCTGATCTGGTGCTGAGAAGATATATATACCGAAAAAAGTAGGCACTCAGAAAGTGTGAGCAAGACTGCCGTGTTCGCGTGATATTGTAGGGTTTGGGCAAGGGCGTGCGCGCCTGTCTTGGTCAAAACGGTAATGCACGATATTTGTCTTCGAATGCTGGGGCGCAGCAACCGTGCAGTGCATCAGTTCCCTATACCCGTCCCCGCCGCAACCCCGGGTTATCACGGGGGGGATAAACACCAACCCGGGTGCCCACCAAAAACCAGCGTTGCGGCGGATGTTGCGGCCGGGGGGGGGGGGGCTCCCAGGAGCATGGCCGTACGCAATAGCCATTCGGATCGAGGGGCAGATTGGAACGGGGGTAAGGGGGGGCAAAGGGTGCACCGCGGGGGTTGGGGGCGGAAACAAAGCAAATAAAAAGCGTACAGCACCCAGTTTTCCCACCTCAGTACGAGCTGGGCCTGACTAGGTTTCACTTCTGAAATTGGACGGGTTTAGGAGAGTTCCCAATAGTATGGCCGTACAAATCAGCCATGGGCGGACATACGGTCCCCGGGTATGGGTGGTCCACGTCCAAAGCCGGCCACCAACGAAAAAATTATGAAGTTATGGAGGTATGAAGCGGCAGCCGCATATTGCCCCAATCGATCGGGCACGCTCTAGTGTGCATGCGGGCTAAACAGGACTGCCCCTCTCCCCCCCCCTCTACCCGCAAGCCGGCGGGATACGCACACACCCTACCCCTAGAGGGGGGGGAGGGGGGAATGCGAAGGACGTGACCAAACCCTACGCCTAGGGATGGGGGGAACGCAATGGGAGGAACATGCACATGTGGGGGGACATGATAAGCGCTAACCACGGTGAAGAGGTTGAGGAAGGGTGAAGAGGTTGGGTGAAGATGTGGGAGCAGGCTTTGTACCTGGGAAATTAGGGATTTTGGAAAGAGATGGCCCATTGGCCTCCATAAAGTGGTGCTCGTTGGAGTCCGCGCTAAACACTGCGTCATCGCATGGTGATTAGGTAGCCCCTCCAGGCACGTCTGATCTGGTGCTGAGAAGATATATATACCGAAAAAAGTAGGCACTCAGAAAGTGTGAGCAAGACTGCCGTGTTCGCGTGATATTGTAGGGTTTGGGCAAGGGCGTGCGCGCCTGTCTTGGTCAAAACGGTAATGCAGGACATTTGTCTTCGAATGCTGGGGCGTAGCAACCGTGCAGTGCAGCAGTTCCCTATACCCGTCCCCGCCGCAGCCCCGGGTTATCACGGGGGGGATAAACACCAACCCGGGTGCCCACCAAAAACCAGCGTTGCGGCGGATGTTGCGGCCGGGGGGGGGGGGGGGGGCTACCTAATCACCATGCGATGACGCAGTGTTTAGCGCGGACTCCAACGAGCACCACTTTATGGAGGCCAATGGGCCATCTCTTTCCAAAATCTCTAATTTCCCAGGTACAAAGCCTGCTCCCACATCTTCACCCAACCTCTTCACCCTTCCTCAACCTCTTCACCGTGGTTAGCGCTTATCATGTCCCCCCACATGTGCATGTTCCTCCCATTGCGTTCCCCCCATCCCTGGGCATGTGCATGTTCCTCCCATTGCGTTCCCCCCATCCCTAGGCGTAGGGTTTGGTCACGTCCTTCGCATTCCACCCTCCCCCCCCTCTAGGGGTAGGGTTTATGCGTAATCTGGCTTGCGGGTAGAGGGGGGGGGGGAGAGGGGCAGTCCCGTTTAGCCCGCATGCACACTAGAGCGTGCCCGATCGATTGGGGCAATATGCGGCTGCCGCTTCATACCTCCATAACTTCATAATTTTTTCGTTGGTGGCCGGCTTTGGACGTGGACCACCCATGCCCGGGGATCATATGTCCGCCCATGGCTGATTTGTACGGCCGTACTATTGGGAACTCTCCTAAACCCGCCCAATTTCAGAAGTGAAACCTAGTCAGGCCCAGTTCGTACTGAGGTGGGAAAACTGGGTGCTGTACGCTTTTTATTTGCTTTGTTTCCGCCCCCAACCCCCGCGGTGCACCCTTTGCCCCCCCCTACCCCCGTTCCAATCTGCCCCTCGATCCGAATGGCTATTGCGTACGGCCATGCTCCTGGGAGCTCCTCCAGGCACGTCTGATCTGGTGCTGAGAAGATATATATACCGAAAAAAGTAGGCACTCAGTGTGAGCAACACTGCCGTGTTCGCGTGATATTGCAGGGTTTGGGCAAGGGCGTGCGCGCCTGTCTTGGTCAAAACGGTAATGCACGATATTTGTCTTCGAATGCTGGGGCGCAGCAACCGTGCAGTGCAGCAGTTCCCTATACCCGTCCCCGCCGCAGCCCCGGGTTATCACGGGGGGGATAAACACCAACCCGGGTGCCCACCAAAAACCAGCGTTGCGGCGGATGTGGCGGCCGGGGGGGGGGGGGGGGGGCGGGGGGAGCTCCCAGGAGCATGGCCGTACGCAATAGCCATTCGGATTGAGGGGCAGATTGGAACGGGGGTAGGGGGGGGCAAAGGGTGCACCGCGGGGGTTGGGGGCGGAAACAAAGCAAATAAAAAGCGTCCAGCACCCAGTTTTCCCACCTCAGTACGAGCTGGGCCTGACTAGGTTTCACTTCCGAAATTGGGCGGGTTTAGGAGAGTTCCCAATAGTACGGCCGTACAAATCAGCCATGGGCGGGTATACGATCCCCGGGCATGGGTGGTCCACGTCCAAAGCCGGCCACCAACGAAAAAATTATGAAGTTATGGAGGTATGAAGCGGCAGCCGCATATTGCCCCAATCGATCGGGCACGCTCTTGTGTGCATGCGGGCTAAACGGGACTGCCCCTCTCCCCCCCCCCCTCTACCCGCAAGCCGGAGGGACACGCACAAACCCTACCCCTAGAGGGGGGGGAGGGGGGAATGCAAGGCATGTGACCAAACCCTACGCCTAGGGATGGGGGGAACGCAATGGGAGGAACATGCACATGTGGGGGGACATGATAAGCGCTAACCACGGTGAAGAGGTTGTGGAAGGGTCCCATCCACAACCCACGCCTCCTCACCGTCGCCCGTCCCACTCCCATGTGCTGACCTATTGCCCTTGCACCGCACAACACAACACTTTGCTGACTGCGTCCTGCGCTGCCTTTTGCGGGCCGCCCTCTTCACTCTGCCCCGTCCGGGGGCCCCAGCCCCCTGAACGCCAAGCGTGGCCCCACCAATTGGATGGCATCCGAACTCCACGGCAGAAAACCTCCGTCGGGGGGCTTGTAGTCCACCTGCACCACAATGAAATGCGGCGAGTCGCATGACACGTGCGGCGTGTGAGACAGAGGGCCTTGCATTCGCGAGATTCACCCGCCAGTGCCCGTGGCTGGGAGACGTATAGGACGTGGTGCAGAGCGTGGGAAGGCACACAACAGGCGTGGCATTTTGATTTGGGGCCTCCTGGCCGTGGGGGAATTAAAACGTGTAAGACATACCCTCACCTGAGAAAATCACCACACACACAAAGATAAATGCCCTGAGAAAAATCCCCACAAAACTGCAGCATATCATTCTTGTCCTGTTTTGCCACTTGTGTCCCACTTTTTCCATCATGCGGAACGCACCGTCCCCAACATTGTGTTTCTGAGCGTCTGACACGCAGAGTGTGCTCTCTGCACAGTGTTTTCAGTGCCCCATTATGACAAGTGTCCACAGCGATTTGAAGTCTGACAATGAATGAGGGTGACACCCCCTGCCTCACACACAGCCTCCCCATTGCGCCCCAGTGAATCTCCTCCATCTGACGGCCCTCAGAAGCCACCGTCCCCACTCAAACTCACCGTGTGAGCCTTGGTGTGCGAGCGGCGTTAAGCGCACAAAACGCGCAGACAGACCTGCTGTTCGAGGGATGGGCCGGAGGGGGGGGGTCCAGGCAGACAGAGGTGGGATGATCACCTGCCCTAAGTAGTACTGCAGCTTCTTCCTCCATTTTCGGCTTTTCTGGAGGCAATCTTTGAGCTGTACAACCCCCGGCAGAGCACCTGCATGAGGATGAGCCCTGTGCAACGCCGTGGCCTTTCCAAGTGACCGCACATCAGCGCCACAAGCAGAATGCAAACAGAGGCCAACAAGAAGTGAGATGCGTCGCTCAAGGCTCAAGGCCGTGATCCGTCTCGCCGTTCCGTCGTCCGGGGTCCGGCAGACTCATGGAACAAGTGTTGTATGCCACACGGAGCTCCGAATGGGAGCCCCGAAACCGGAACAAGGACGAACGTGGCAAAGTAGAGATGGGTTTGAATTCCGAGCTTATTCGTGCACATTGACGTCCCCCCGCACGCCTGGGTACTCTTGCTCAGCCTTTCGCATGACCTCCGCACCAGCGTCAGGATGAGTGTTTGGGACTCCTCCATGTGTTTGCCTTGTTCTACTTTGCCTTGTCTGTTACTTGTCTTTGTCGGGGCTGCATCTCCCATAAGGCCGCGCCAGCCCCTCTACTCCCGACTGTCAACCACTACAGAGAGTCCCGTGCTGGGCCCCCACTCTGTGAGACCGGGAGGATTGCAGAACGCAGCGGTCCATGCGCACGAACAGTCTGAAGTAGTGAAGACGTCCCTGGGATCGGCTATGCATGTCACAGCTCTTAGACTCCTTTTGCCCCCCTCCCCCCACCACCACCTCCCTTCCGGACCCATACTCCGTCCGGGTCCACTGGGATGGACACACCCAGAGTTTGCCTCTCCGTCACAGCCACACCAACTCGCCGAAGTGGCTCCCCCCTCCCGCGATCTCCGTGGGTATTGGGCTCAGAGCGCGTGTACTACGATGCGCGCCGAGTCCCGGAGTCAAGGCACGGGCCTCTGCTCCGGGGTGGTGAGCGGTACCGTCGGGCATGACGAGGTGGACAGCGCTGCCTTGGCCTCATGCCCATGTCCTTGTCTCCCCGTCTTGTTGCCACACCCACAAACGGTTGCGCTTGGTGAGATGCTGCGATGGAAGGCAACCATTGCTCGGTGCCCCCTGCTGCCTCCGATCAAAGAGGCCTCTCTCTCGCGTCCACTGCAGTGGATGGAGCCCACGGTCCACCCGCCGATCTGGGGCAGGATAGCAGCATGGCGAACGGCACACCGACAGGGTACGTTCTGACTTTGAGGAGCCAGGTCGCAATCCTGACGCCTGCGCCGCCTGGCGATGCACGCGAGTCGTGTCATACACCCACAGCCTCAGGCTCTGCACAGCTGGAAAGCCCGAGCGGCGGTGGGGGGGGGGCAACAGGGGACAGAGCTGGAGACCAGCGAGCGGCGCGGTGATTCAGTGATTGGACACTACGCAGGCCCGACCAGCCACGAAACACACCCCTATAATCGCGTTTAATGCGAGGCCACCCGGTGTCCTTGTACTTGAGGACGAACTCTTCGATTTGGCGCTCCAGCCCCTTGCTGCCCGGGTACTTGGCCAGCCTAAGGGCAGCGTCGGGGCCACAGATGCTCATCACCGCATTAAGAACGTAAGTGCTCATCTCTTGATTCGTCTGGGAAGAGCACAAAGCAGCACTGGTATCGAGCAGTGCCTGGGCACTGTGGAGCACTTGCATTGGACGGCGCAGGGGCACTTGCTTTGGGCAGGCCCTGGGCGGAGCGGCCGTGCAAGACAAACGCGACCCTCCGGCCCCCTTTTCTCCAAAGCAGCCGGGATGCCCGGACATGGGGAGATCGGCACCCCATCGCCGGCGTTGGGCAAGGGGTTCATATCACTGTCTCATAGCCACTGGAGCCCTGAGACGGAGGGGGGGTCACGGGGCATGAAGAACGGGAACATAACCAACACCCTCCTGTGGGAGGCATCACAGGCGTGGGGTCCGGGCATTCCAGTCCAGGCAAGAGGCATACATTGATTGGTTCCCAGTCACTTTGATTGGATGTCACTAGGGGTGGACATCGTTGGGGGGGTTTGGCACAAGGCCTCGGTATTCGGTTGTTTGCCTTTGGCGGTGCCTATCGGCCTCTCACAACTGCTCATTCTGACCCTCTGTGGGTCCGGACGTGTTTTGGTTGTGTCAACGGAGCCCCCGGATGACTTGTCCTGTTTGACTACTCCGGGGGTCGGCTGTCCCGGAGACGGGCTGTTGTTGACCAAATGCATCCAGACGCACACTCCGAGTCCATGCGGGGGTTCACCGACTCCAGCACTGACTGGTGCGCGCTGGGGGGGGCATCTGCAGGATCATTTTCCTGACAGGGGCTTCTAACCACCACATATAGTGGGGGGGGGGGCACCCCCCCCATCCCCCCTGTGTGACATTCCGTCTGGTTGTTGCTCTCTTACGGGGCCCTGGACGGTCACCCGTTCTTCCCTTCGCATGTTGCGTCGGGTCGCTGCTTTCTGTCGGCCGCTGCGGCCGGTGCTCTTGCTGGTGTCGTTTCCGCGTTCGCGGAGCCCAGTAGTTGGTGTGTTGGGACTGTGCTGAATGTGGCGGGATGTGCCGTTTGCGTGTCAGCGGCGCCCAACAATTGGCGTATTGAGGATGTGCTGGTTGTTGCCGGGGTCGTTTGACCGTTTCTGCTGTCCACACACCTCTGTCCACAGGCCGTGCATAGCCTGCCTCGCTCCCCCCGATGACGAAATGAAAATAAAACCACCCCCAGTTCCTACTCACGTTGATTGGTTCTCACACGTTGATTGGGTCTCACCAGGGGTGGATATGGTGTGGTGGGTTGGAGGGGCGTCCCCCCCAACCCCCCCACCCAGTTCCCACTCACGTTGATCGGTTCCCGCATGCGGACACGAAAGGGCCTGGGACCCGTGGCCGGGGGATGCAGGGGGGCAAACCTTGTACGCCATCACTAGCGCCATGAAACCGCTGTGCTTCTGCACGGCGTTCTGGTACATCCCGTGGCACACGTCGCAGACGTGGTACATGCGCTTGTGCGAGCCCTCTGCCACCACGTACTGCATAGTGGTGCGACAGAGGGGGCTGCGCTTCCGTGAGTGGGGCGCGCAGAAGATCCTCCTGCAATGAGACCGAGGTGACTGCACTGGCAGTGCGAATGCAGCGAGGGGGCACGACCCGCGGGGCAGACATGGGACGGACGCGCGTGCGTGCGTGTGTACATGTGCGATCCCTTTATCGAGGGTGGTTTTTTGGGGGGCGGAGGGGGACGCGGATTTTAAGGTCCAAGGCTCTACCGCGCCAAGGGCCGGTGGGAGGGAGAGGGGTGGGTCATTCGACCCACCCTCTGCCACCCCCGTCCGGTACGGCAGCCGGCAGGCACTCGCATTGAGGAGGAGGGTACCACGGCGGTCAAGTAGGCTGGCGCTCCAGAGGGGGGGGGGGAGGTTGACACAAGGCCTCGGTATCTGATTGTTGCCTTTGGCGGCGCCTATTGGCCTCTCGCCGCTGCTCATTCTGACCCTCTGTGGGCCCGAACGTGTTTTGGTTGTGTCAACGGAGCCCCTGGATGACTTGTCCTGTTTGACTACTCCGGGGGTGGGCTGTCCCGGAGACGGGCTATTGCCCGTGCCGTTGACCAGGGGCATCCCGATGCACACTCCGAGTCCATGCGGGGGTTTGCCGACTCCAGCACTGACTTGTGCGCGCTGGGGGGGGGGGGGGGGGGCTGTCCATTGCAGAAAGCTGCTGCTGTCCGAA
Source organism: Eutreptiella sp. 'Long Island Sound 2002' (assembly GCA_964036045.1). Lineage (NCBI taxonomy): Eukaryota > Euglenozoa > Euglenophyceae > Eutreptiales > Eutreptiaceae > Eutreptiella > Eutreptiella sp. 'Long Island Sound 2002'. Next base: position 49,472,067 of record OZ038386.1, read on the forward strand.
AACTAAAGTTGTTGTCCCTCAGCTCCCCCCCTCCTCCATCACATGTACTCAGCCTTTGTGGTCCCCCTCTGCTGGCCACCCCTTTCGGGAGGAACACCACCTCCCGACTGCACCGGCCGGCGCGTCTTCCCCGTCCGCCCCCGCCCAGTGCTACGCTGCACAAGGTACGCTGGCCCGCAGCCAAGGCAGATGTGTCGACCGGGGGCCGGCCAGGGCCCCGCAGACTGCCTCGTCGGCGATCCTGCGGTTGTCTTCAGCGATCTACAATCGCTGAGGATCGCTGCACGACAAAAAACCCTCGTTGGAGGTGCTTTGCGGCAGCTAGCCTTTGGGGCAGCTTCACTGCAAAAAATTGCTCTCTGCAAAAAATTGCGCGCTTTCCGGCGGCGGCCCACATTCGATCCCACGACCTGGATACGGGAGAGTCTTGTCAGCTTGTTCGCGAACCACCAGGCCAACTACTCACCACATGTCAGTGTGGTATGTCATAAGTACTTCAACGAACTGCAGTCCCGAATCCGGGGTAGATGATTGAGTGTCCCAGGGGCTAACCACTACACTACGAACGTTGTCACGCCTTCTGAATCTCTGAGGGTTAAGGCTCGCCGCCAACGATCTGGATGTCGCTTTGCGGTAACGAGCGCCAAATGAACGAGCGAAACCCTCGCGACGAGCGGCCGCATGGAAGCGAGAAATGTGTCCTGGCCACCACACGAGTTTTCGCGCGCTGATGGACAGTGGAGTCGGACCCAAATCGGCCCTGTAACCGTTAAATTGCTCTCTGCAAAAAATTGCGCGCTTTCCGGCGGCGGCCCACATTCGATCCCACGACCTGGATACAGGAGAGTCTTGTCAGCTCGTTCGCGAACCACCAGGCCAACTACTCACCACATGTCAGTGTGGTATGTCATAAGTACTTCGACGTACTGCAGTCTCGAATCGGGGTTAAATGATTCAAGGTGCTCACTGTCCATCATCGCGTGAAAACTAGTGTTGTGGCCAGGACGCATTTCTCGCTTCCATGCGGTCGCTCGTTGCGAGGGTTTTGCTCATTCATTTTGGCGCTTGTTACCGCAAGCCCCACCGCACTGTAAACCAGCGGAATCACCGTGTGTTTCCGTACTTTCACCTCAGAACGATGGGAACCCCTCCGTGTGGCAGGCACACGCGTGTTTGCGTGAGTTGGAGCCTGCACTCAAGCACTCCTCCCGGGGCTGTGGTCGGCGAGCGAACAAATGCTACAGGAAGGATGTCATTGGGAGCACGGGTCATACCCACACCGCCTGCAGTGGTGCCTTCTGCGGAACGCTGAAAACTCCCGGTCGCAGCCCGGGTACTGGCAGCGTGTGATCTCAGCGTAATGGATCCAGCGGCCCTTCCGGATGGGATCCCTTCTTCGGTCTTCCGCTGAGCGCCAGACAATCAGAACCGCGGACCCCTGTGTCGTTGTGTCGCTGCGTTCGTACACGCATGCACACGCCTGGGGCGAGGACCGGGCACCCACCCCTCCCACCACAGGGGCGCTACAGCGCAGAATGGTGGGCAGATGCAGATGCTCGAGGAATGGTCACTAGAACATGGTGCGCTGCCCCGTAGCCTTGCCTCATGGCAGTGCGCCACCCTTCTGCTAACAGTGGTGAACACCTTGCCCTGCCATTGCGTAGTTCCTTTGCCTTCTCCACCGGAACAACTCCCGGCAGGTGACCGATCCCCCAATCGCTTTGCTTTTGCATGGGGTGTAAAAAAAGCTGACGTCCAAAAACAGAAGACCAACTTCAAAGCAGGGGTTTCACATGTCGCTTGCTGCCAAGCTAAGCCCCCACGCGAAGCACATGCACACCTGCCTTCGAGCCTTGTGGCGGCGATGCCGGCGTCTCACTGCTTGTGGAAACTGCAAGAGTGGGAGGGCGACTCCCTGAGCACGGGGTGGCTGCTCAGCGCATCATGGAGGACAAGCAACACCAACCCTCATGCACACCATGGCCCCATCTGTGTGCTTGCAGAGGCCTCGGAGTTCTCCAGGATTTTCTGCTGCATTCAGCTCTGTCCACTTGCTGCTTGCTGCGGGTGTCGACCTCTGCATGCAGTCATGGGCATTTTTAATCCAAGCAGCTCCTGGACCAGAACCATTCCTGGTCTTCCGTGACTGCGAGGTGGTGGTAGCCTTGGGGGGGGGGGGAACTGGGGGTTGTTAACTGACTACCCAGGCGAACAAGGACGTGTGAAGACATCCAAACTGAAGCAAAAATAAAACCTAGGCCCTCTCAGATATGGGCCAGGAATGCTCCGCGCCGAACATGAACACACAAATCGTGTCTGCGGCAAATGACTGGAAATCTCCCGGTTTGAGCAGCGGTTGCTTCATGGCCAACCCCGATTCCTCTGAGGGGACATCCGCAGGAAAGGGTTGCGGACCAAGCAGACGTATTTCTCTGAGCTGGTGCTTCGATGCGGCACCGGGGGCCGGGCTCTCGAACTGAGGGTTTCGACCCTCGTCCCGCGGTCAGAGAAGGGTCTAAAATTCCCAACCCATCGGCTAATACATTAGGGGTTTTGGGGGGGGGGGGTCTGAGCCGTCTCGTCCGTTTTTGAGGCGCACAACGTTTTCTTTCCCCTCGAATGGTTGTGGGCAAATCAAGGTTTGATCCGTTCGGAGATATTCAAAAAATACGACTTCGCATGAAAAATGCAATTTTCTCCGTAAGGAATGCCCCCCTTCCCCCATTTGGGTCATTCTGAGTTCCCCAACTTAATAGCGTCACATCACCAAACCGCCATGGCGAAAAGTTGTCATATGTCATATACCCCCCAAGGCGAAGCTCGCCTTCACGATGGATCTTCTTCGCACGCAACCGCACACCTCCCAGCCATGTTGTAACGCCCGCTGTGAGCCGGCGCCAGCTAGTGCGCGGAACCAAGGTAGGCTCGGGAACCTCCCCATCCACGTGGGAAGTGACAAGTTCAAGGCGTTGCATTTGCAAATCTCTGTAGACCTTGAAGCAGTCATCGCACACGCGGCGCTCCTCGGCAACATTCGGGTTGGCAGGATTCCCTGAATGAGGATATTCGTGGGGGAAAGAGTGCACAATGCCTGCAACCCCCCCACGCGGGGCACGCACGCACCCACCCACACACGCACGGCTTGTAGACAGTCCAACCCAACAGGCAAGCATGCTCCACAAAGGATCATGATCATTGGGGAGGTGGCGATGCGATCCGCGCCAGATCGGGGTGGTGGAACCCCCCGCCCCCAAATGGATTGGATCGTGGATCGGATATGGAGGTGACCCCCCCCCCCCCCCCCCGCCAAGCCCCCAAAATGGATCAGAGCCAAAAAAAATCCACCAAAAACTACGGCGCGCCGTGGGTACTGTCCAGGGAGCCCCAACCTCACCAAATCTTTCATCAACCTTACAATGTAGAGCCACAATGGGCATGCATGTGCAAGAGACAAGCACACAGCGAAGCAAATACGGACAATGAAAGATGAACAACAAAGCATGTCAACAAAGCATTTTATCAGAGAAATGCTGAATGCATGCTTGTGAAAGTAATTAATGTGCTTAAGAAGTCACAACAATAGTCTTCATTCAAAATGTGCAACACAATCGAACAGCGATGTACAACAAAGTGCTTGATTCGGAATGAAGTTCTTCTTGATGTAAAATAATAAAAAGCAAAAAAACATGAAGGTGATGCATCACTACAAAGCACACGAACAAATTACAACAATTCCTGAAAGTTGCGAGGATTGAAGTTCTTCTTCCAAAAACAATTGCTATAGCCCACACAACATCCGCATCAACATGCCAAAATCCAAAATGCATCACACTAGATCAGAAAGGTGTGGACGCCAATAAAAACGCATCAGGCAGGATCGGGGTGGTGACCCCCCCCCCCCCCAATGGATCGGATCATGGATCAGGATCGGTAAAAAAATCAACCCCGCCCTCCCCCTCCCCCCACCGCCACCTCCCCATTAGGTTGCGAAAATGAAGGACAATATGTGGCGTCATAAACAAATTGCCAATCTCACCAAACCTATGGGTGTTCAACTCCCTTGCTAACTGACCTGTAGCCCGAGATACTATTACTCTAGTCATTTGCACCACACATGTGCGCCACAGTGGGTAATTTGATGGGCGTATAGCATGCTTCATACCGAGTTGCACCCGACCTTTGATTATTTGCTTGTGCCTGACCTTGTTATGAACAATGCCACAAGCAATGACCGAGGACAGCCATTCGGCACCATCCTTCGCTTACATCATGCACAACCTCTTCGCAAATAAGGGAGAAGCCAAAGGGTCACCCTTGTAGCTGTTCGTTCGACTCACACACCGAGTGCAAATGTGTCAAGATTCATTTGTTGTGCTTGATCATGTGAAGTGTTTATCCTCTATGTGTATTCATCAATCGCAGGTAGACAAGCGGTGCCTAAACCCTAGCATAAGTTGGGCCAAGTGGACCTAGCGGGTGAAAAAATGACAATTGAATGTGAAAAACTTGTTGACACGGTGAAGCATCGACGGAAACTCCACACGGCATGACCAACACGACTTCCAAGTGTAGCCGGAACCTAGCTGTCCACCATCCAGATACTCGGGCACAAAGACATCCTAGTTGGCACGCATGAACACCAATCTTTTCAACAACGTGTGCCTTCTAATGCTTATTGTTTTATTTGCTCCCCCGTCGTTTGGTGTGCATGGTGTCCCATGATACATACACTCCCACAATGTAGTGGCAAATATTGAAGCGCATGGAAATATTGTCAATTAATGCTTACTATGGGAAGGATCCCTCCTCCCCTTCGCCACATGCTCATGCACTTTTGCTTGTTTGGACGGAGGCACCTTTTTTTTGCACAAGGCGGTATCCCCCACTACGTCTAACCGTAACACTATGTGCATGTTGACATACCATGGGCATCAAATGTATCTATCAACTTCCCGTTGTCCACGTTTAGCCACGCCTTGTTGCCAGCGTGCAACCAGCAGCACACTTTCCTAAGATGCAATTTGAGCCGTCATACCCACAAAACCAAACCCAAAACATGCTCGCCTTGCATTTCCTTGCTCTCTCGCGATGGCCACTTGAAACCGAGGAAAATCAGTCCGTTGCATCATCTTGATCCCGTGGTTTGTTTGGAATTTGGGCTTTGTGCACTAGAACGCACACCATTGCAAACAAGCATGTGAATGACCACGATGCATACCAACAGTGCTTGCAACTGTGGGGTCGTAGTTGTGATGTAAACTTTCGGCCACAGCCAAAGGTTTGGCAAGCAACGACATCCTTCTTGATTTGTCCGATGCTACCGCCACGCGTCAATTGGCTCTCGTTAACCTCTAACGAAATGGTGAGCCGCTCCATCGCCTCTACAACATTGTCCCCGGAGGTGTTCATGATAGCTCATGCGTCCAACAATAGAGAAAATTAGTGGCCCTACATGCATAAAGGCAATGTGCACTCTGCGGTCAGACAAGCAATTCGAGAGAGGAAAAATTTTTCTACAAAGTTTGATAATGTCCCGGAAAAAAGTCTCGTAATGTCCCGAATGGTTCCAAACGGTGCCCATAAAGGAAAGTCTCGTAATGTCCCAAATGGGTGGCCCCAAAGTCTCGTAATGTCCCAAATGGCTTGATTTTGTCCGGGACATATTGGACATTTTACTGTGCACCTATTGCCCCTTGTGTTGGACCTTCACGCCGTCCCCCCCGTTTTTTTACATTCGACGCCGATATGGGAAAAGCAGTCCTCATCAGTGGGACAATGCAAGCGAAAGTAGCAAATCAACAATAGTGGCTTGTGCCCATAGATCTGAAATTGTGAGCGTCTTTCGTTCTGCTGGTAGTGCTTTCAATGCTTTCAGTGCTTGCCCCCGTTTTTTAACGTTTTCTCCACCCCCCCTGGTTGTTGACCTACATAAAACGCAAACAACGAATAGCATTCCCTTTGACATTTGACAACACTTTTTGGGACAGGTGTTTTAGTTTTGCAACAAGTGCGAGAAAATGTATATACACACAATCAAGCAAAGCAGCAAGATAAAGTAAACTAAGGAAGACAAGTAAAAAAACTTACTAAAAGTGTTGCCTACCACGACCAAAAACATTAAAAGTGTTAGCTAGGGGCCAGATTCGAGGACGATAATCATTACCTCCGTCTCGCGGGAGAGGTAACAATTAGCGTCCTAAAATCTGGAGGGACCAAGCCAGAGGTAACGATTATCGTCATGAAATCTCAGCCACACCCGGGGTTGTGACCAATCAATAAAACCGGCTTCTTGAGTTGGTTCCAATGAGCCTATTAGGAAGAATTTTCAATTTTCAACCGAAAAAACTGCACAAAATCATTTTGGTAACCGAAAGTAACCGCGGTTGTCAATGATGACATCGTCATGACAAGAATAACAAATGACAAAATGCCATATTTGCATCTACCAAGAAAAATAGGTAGCAAGAACAAGCTTACGACAATTTTCGTGAAATTTGAGGCAAATTAATCTGCAAAACCCATCTCCTCAATTGGTAGACAAATTTGTAGTCAGTCCTCCGTTTCCTCTTCTTTGCAGGATTACGTTGTGGCTCAGGCACACAACTCCCCAGCAAAGGAGATTGTTGTCTGAGCGGATGTGTTACCACAAGGAACGGAATCACCGGGTAAGGGTACCATTGTTTCCGAGGATTTTATAGCTGAGGCTATTGACACCTCTCCTAATAAGGGTAGTGTGGCCTCTGATGCTTTGTCTATTGCTGAATCCGTGGATCTCCTTGCTCATGACCCTGTGGTGGTTTCTTCTGATTCGGAGTGGGACTATGATGAGCACCCATTGACACAGGTCTCACTCAAAAGGTCCTTTGCTGGGGCTAGGGAAAGCTATCGTGCAGCAGCTTGGGCAGCTCCCGCAGCACCAACAGATTCCCCTGTGAAATAGGACTTATCCAATACTCCTCAACCATTTAAGAAGATGCAGCGACCGCGGTTTCCGCCTCGGACTGTTCCTCGCGAGAACATCTGCTCCAAGTGTTCTAGGGAAATTTTTGTTTTGCGGCCATTGCGTGGTGGTAACCACGTTCAATGCCATGCTTGCAATGCCCCTTTTCATGAGAAATGCTTCTATAGCTCTACTGTGAAGCCGGAGGATGGGGTGGGCCCTTGTTGTCTTGAGGCCAAGGATATCTATCAACAAATTTCGACTTTCGGAATTGGTGAGTGCATGCCTCACTCCAACGGAATCGAAGGACAACTCTTCAAACTCACATGTGTATTGTTTAACAAATAGATAAATTGCATGCTAACCCTCAAAAACCCAAACCTCACAACTAATGTGTACAGTGGGACTTTTTTCCCCGTGTGGGTTTTTCTTCATTCCTTATGTGGTTTTCAAGCTTTCACTCCCTTTGCTTCGCCTTGCACATGCCTGAGGAGGGATGGGGCATGCGGCGCTATATGGAGGTAACGGCGCTATATGGAGGTAACAATTATAGTCCTGAAATCTCGCCCCTCTACCTAACACTTTTAAGTAATAGTTAGTAGGTAACAAGTGTCGTCCTGAAATCTCGGCCAGTGGGAGCGAACGATTATGTAATAAAAATTCAGTAGAAACAACCAAGTAAATGCCCGAATGCCTTTTGAAGTTAAAGCGTAGGTCAAAAGAAAATTTCAGTAATGGCAAATTTTCAGTAAATGGCCATCCCAACCTAAATCCATTATTCCATATCATATGCATAAAGTAAAAGGTTCCAAAAGTAAGAAGACTACGTGGTGTAAGATCCGTGAGACGAGCTTCCGCAGAAGTTTAGAAATAAGAAAGAAAGGGCATTGTGGCCTGTGGTGCAGCGTTCCACAATGACTCAAAAATTGGTGTGCGTTCCTCCCCAGGCTCCTCTACAGGACAATGAGTTGCACATCTCTGCCCCAGCCGGTACCGTAAGTCCGGGGCAGAGCTGCGCAAGGATACGCACTGGTGCTGATTGCACTGCCAGTCTACGGTGCGCGGACATCGACGAGAAATAGCCGCAGCACAAGGATGATCTCCACGGGTGGCAAAATTTACCGTTACAGCTATCAACCGACAACTACTTTTCCAATTTTGGCGATTTACGATTCGCTTTTTGTATTGTTGTCATCCTGAAACGATTTTGAACTGAATTTCTTCGTTCGACTCGCCAGCAGTTGACGTTAGCGTCGATTCGACAGAAATCTAGGTGGCACAATTTATCGTTATGGATATTAACCAACAACGACGCGGAAGGCAAGCCAAGCCTCTTTGTTGGGTAAGGTACATCAATGTATGTATATCACTACATGTATATCAATGACATGATGTGATATGAAATGTGCGTGAACGATTCATGAGCTATGTCGCATAAATACCCCCCCCCCCCTTGTATAAGGTACGCAAAAGTCCCAAATTAATACGGTCGCTACGCCTACTTTAGCTTGGACAAGGCCGTAGAGCCCGAGGTTCAAAAAGAGAAGATTGCATGGTGAGTTGGTCCAAGAAAGGGGAATACAATGCATAAATATCCCCAAAAATCAGAGCTATGTGGGTTGAAGTTGGCAAACACTCACAACAGATGTGTCCATGACCCTATGTAGCTGGCAAATTTGTCAAACCCATGTCTTATGTGGCCTACATTTGGACCGAATCAAATTAGGTACCAAATTAATATGGTCCCCACACCTGCTGCAGCTTGGACAAGGGCGTAGCTTATACAAGGGGGGGGGGGGACCGAATTACACATGCAATGTGAAAGAGCAAGTGCTAAGAGTCGCATGAATGGGCACACTTACGCATACATGTGCATTTGCATACGTACAATGGGGAAGAACACAAGGAACGTGCCTATGTCACTCTCAGCTTTTTGGTTATGACATTCCACTGTTCAACATTGCCCGTGTTGTAGTTCATCGAATCAACCTTATTTGGCTTTTTATGTTGCAAGAGACCACCGCTTCGGACTATCTTAGGAAGCATTTCCGACATTGCAATCGTTATTTGAAGTCTTTTTATTGTTACTTCTTCGCTTGTAGTGCTTGCAACCGCCACAGGGGAAGATCTTCGTCATATTCGCACCATGCATGAAATCACTGAAATCTGTTTGCTCCGTCAAGATGCGTCTTGAAGCATGAAAGGAGAAATTGGCCCGTCATCACGAAAATGCCCTACAGGTATCGCGGAAGCCGCAGATGCCAAGTATTCATCACCCCATGTTGTGCAAAGTGAGGTTGGTTCCGTGTAGCGGAGCACCGAGAGCACCCTCGACACATGCTCCACCTCGTAGGCATAGGTACAACCACCGCGTGACCCTGAGTGGTATGCCGAACACTTGGCGTTTGGAGCAAGTAAAAGGTGTGCTATTATACCATGTGAAGAGCGCCAAACTCGTGTCGTAGGCTTTGTGAAGGGAGCTAGACTCGTGATCAATTACACTCATATGTGATAGATGTTTTCAACAACCTTGGCGAAGTGCTGGACGTATGCATGCACTTGAAGAAGGATGCTTTTGATCCCACAGGTGTGCCAAGATGAAACTTCCGTTGCGGCAACATTTCTATGGTGAGCATAACCTGGCATACCAGGAATACCTGGGAGTATACGGGTAAAAAAGGGGGTTTTGGGAGAAAGGGGTATGTGGCATGTACAGGTGGGTACGAATGTATAATGCACAATGCATGCATAGGTGGGTTGGGGAATACCTCTAGTTTGCCAATTGTGATGATCAATGTTGTGTTTGAAAATACCCCATTTTGGGCTCTTGGGGTATACGGCCGTATACTCAAGGCTCCAATACCTCAGTATACGGCCGTATACTCTGGAGTATACGGCCGTATACTTAGAGTATACGGCCGTATACTGGGGGTATTTGTTTGCACCACGTGGTTGTTTCAAGTTGAAAAATTCCATTGTTGTGCCTTTTGTGCCCATCTTGTTGCATGCTTTGCCTTTGCCCAACAATTGCACACCACTTGAAACCAATCTAGGCTCATACTTCACTCAAGATTGCAATGTATGTCTCCATATGTGTTCATTCCAATCCATATTATGTTGCTTCTTGCTCTCCCAGGCCCTCTTTTTCTGCCACCATGACTGATGCGGGCACTCATGCCTTGTTGAAGAAGTGGGCCGATGCCGTAGCTCTCCGCACAGTGCACAGAGGTGTTTACAGCCCCGACAGCACACGCACCGTGTCTTGGCCTTCTCTTGAGAATTGTGCTTGGTCCACCTTGGACACCCCTGTGGCCCTAGTGAAGCTAACGCACCCCGGCGTTGCCCAACCCCACAGCCTCACTGACCCTTTGTTGTCGTTGTTTGACAACAACCCTAATCTGCAAGCTATTGTGTTGCAGCTCCATGATTCGGATGCCCGCGCTGTCGTGGAGCATGTTAAAAAAAGCTGTGGGGGGCCCAATAGGGGGATGAGTTTGTATTTGAGGGAATGGGAGATGCAGGATGGCTCTCCGGGGATTCATGTCTCGGGGGACGTGGCCGCTGGCTGGCGCAAATGGGAGTGCAAGGCCCAGCAAGTGCAGCGGGGGCATTGGGAGGACACCGCCCCCCTCTACTCCCTCCACTCCCAATTGCCATGGTCCTGGCATGCCGATTTGGAGGGCCACACCCTCCCCACCTGGTACAAGGGTACTGGGATGCACCCCTCCCTTTTCTTCCCCCTCACCACCACCCCCCTTTTTGGTGTTGAACACCATCGTGTCTCCATCCCCGTTACAGTTGACGTCGTCGATCATCGTCATGTCGACGACCTCAAGGATTTCAAGCAATGGGGCCATGCTTTCCAATCTGGCTTCATTTTTGTCAGTTGGATGGACAAGCTTCAGGATGAGTATGGGGAACTTAGGGCAGATGCGGGGCTCAATATTTTTAATGAGGATTGGCCCGCCGAGACTCGTGCAGGGGACAGTGACACCCGCCGCACAATGACTCCACCGGAGGGGGGTGCAATGTACAGTTTCGCAAGGGAGGTCCTCATACCCCACTTGGAGACTCATTTGGGTTGGAAGTGTCCGGTCGTGAATGTTACCACCTTTATTGTGGTGAAGGCCGGTACAGTGGATGTGGAAAAAAAACAGTGTTGGCACCGTGACATTAACCTCAGCTATGTTGCCGGCCCGGACCAACACCATGTTATTTGCTTGTTTCCGATGTTCTCCCCCACATCCGATGATGGTTGTGCTGGGGATTTTGTGGTTGCATCCCACACGGGCCTTCCGGACCCTTGGGTGGTGGCCCCAATGGCCCCATTGGACATTGGGGATGTGTGGTTGGGCAATGCACTGACTGTGCATCGCGGAGGTATTTGCCCTACCACAAACCCCCATCGGCCCCGTGTTTTTGGTTTCATTTCGGTTGGTACCTCCAGGTTCGACTACAACAACACTTGCCCTGTTGTTGTTCCCCCTTGGGCCGGCAAAGCGGCTGCATCCCCCGAAGGGTCTCAAGGCCCTCATGGCACTTGTGGTGCAGTTGGTTGTGAGGTGTTGTTGGATGTGAGTGATGCTACCACAGTTTTTTGTGTTACATGTGGTAACGTGCCATTGTGTGCCACCCACGCCCTGGAGGGGCACTGTGGTGCCTGTGAGGAGGGCGCTTGGAATCAAGGTGAGACAATGACGCAACACAGTGGTGTTGCATGGGGTCGTTGTCCGGCCCCACTTCAGTTCTACATGCCCGTTGATGGGGCTACTTTTTTTGCAGTTCATGAACATTTGTTCCCTAGCCCCCTTCGAGTTGGGGTTGAGGGTCACCCTTCATATGAGGAGTGCCCATTGCGGCAAATGCATGCTAACCCCTTGCCTTCTGTCGGCTCGGATGGCACTTTCCTTGCTTGTCCCCCCGGTTCATTGGTGGTTTCGCGGGGTTTGATTGGTGGTGTTGCTTTGGCTTCCACCGATACCACAATTGGCGGGGTTTTGCATTGGTTTGCACTTGGGCACAAGCACCACCTCATGGATGTTGCACTGGCGGAGAGCTATGGTTGGGTGAAGTGGTGGCCATTCAAGACGGTTTCAAGAAAGAAGAAGTCGAAGCCGAAGCCCAAGGCGAAGTCAAGGAAGGGCAAGGAGAAGGCCGGAGAAGAAGATGAGGACGTGGAGGAGGAGGAAGAGGAGAAGCAAGAGCTGTGGTGCATCTGCAATCAGGTATTTGTGGGATCCGGGCATGGGTTGAACTGTGTTGTTGTTATTCATTATTATCATCAATAAGTCCCATTTATCTCAAAAGGTAGGGTCACTGGTGGGTTTTTTTGTTTGGCCTGTCTTCAGCGCCTCCCTATATGGTTGCAGTTCTTCAGGTTGAGTTGAATTGAATTGATCATCAACCTCTTCAACTTCTTCCCACGATTCTTCAATGGCCTACACATGTTTTTGCATGTTTGAGGGCAGTGGGGTTTGAACCAGGAACGTTTCGTTTGCAAGTGTAGCATGCATACCTCTCACCCACCCAGTGCCATGGTCTTGGAATACGGCCGTATACCTTGTGTATACGGCCGTATACCCACGGTATACGGCCGTATACCCCCAGTATACGGCCGTATACCGCGAGTATACGGCCGTATACCCGCCCACCCATTTTGAGTATACGGCCGTATACTCCGAGGTATACGGCCGTATACTCGCCCTGCGTGCGCGCAATGTTGCATTTTTTCCATAGTGCGCGCAAATTTTCAAAAATACGACCTTTATAGCGCGCCTATTGCGCTCGCTCTCCCGCGCTGTATTGTCCCGTTTTTCAAATTTTTCAAAACCGGAAAATATTTCAAAACCATGCTTTTTCCAGTGTCCTGCGTTTCTCAAAAACCCCTTGCTTTTCAAAAACATTCCCTGTTGCTCATTCAACCCAAGACACATGCAAAAACACTGTCTGAAAGGTCTGAAAAGTGTGCAACAGTACAGGTCCTCACGGACGAAAACAGTGTAGCGCGCGCAACATATTTACAGCGTGCGCTAGGAGCCTTATGGCGCGCGCTATACCAGGTATAGCGCGCGCTGTCATTCAGTGATATCCTTAATGGTTTGGACCACCACTTCGGCCTCCCACTCCTTCTCCCATTCGGGTCTGTGGTCTTCTGCCCCAGTGGCAGCTGGGGCTGCATCCCCTTCTTCTTGTGGGCTTGCGTCGCCTTCTGCGGTTGCTCCTTCTGGTGCCTCTTCTTCTTTCGGGGCTGCTCCTTCTCCTTCTTGTGGCGCGGCCGCTGGTGCCTCTTCTTCTTGTGGTGGGGCTGGTGCGTCGTCTTCTTGTGCTGCTGCTGCTGCTGGGGCTGGTGCCTCTTCTTCTTGTGCAGCTGCTGCTGGTGCTTCTGCTGGTGCTGCAGCTTCGGCAGGTCCCTTGTCTCCTTGTGGGGGGGCTGGTGGCTGGGCTGGTGGGTCTCCTTGGGGCTTCTTCTTCTTTGGGGTTGGTGGCTTGGACGGGGACATCCTCATGGTCTTTGGGTCGGGGCAGAGGTCCTCAATCTCATCGGCCTCGTACGTCTCCCACCACGACTGCCACTTGCCCAACTCCTCATACGCTTTGCTTTTGGCGGAGAACACCTGGCAGCTGGGCATGAACTCCGACCAGTCGTCCTCTTCCTCCTCCTCCTCCCCTTGTTGGCTGGGGCTCCACTGATCGTTGGGGATGATGACGGCCACGTGGTCCTGAGGAGCCCTCCTGGCGCCTGCTGGCTTGATTTCGGCTCCCTCCACAATCATCGGCGCGATCTCAGCGGTGCAGTAGATGATCCACCGAGGCTTGTAGCCGTCTTTGTAGGACCAATCTCGGCGCTGCATGAGCTCATCTCTTGCCTCCTTGTCCGCGTCGACTCTGCTCTGCTGCTTGGCCTTGGGAGCCGTACTGGGTGGGGTGGAACCGCACGGACCTCCTTGTTCTTGTGGCCGGTCTGGGACTGGGACAGGCTGCTTCGGTGCTAGCTTTGATGCGAGCTGCGGCTGGGGTGCCTGCTGCGGTGCCGTCTTGCTTGCCTGGAAAGAGTAGCGCGGAGGCATAGCACAGGCATAGCACGCGCAATACGGAACATAGCACGCGCGACGAGATGCATAGCACGTGCAATGACGACGATAGCGCGCGCTGCATTACCTTTTCTGCTTTCTCCTCCTCTGCTTTCTTCCGTCTCTTCTCCTCCTCTTCCTTCTCCTTCTTCTCCCTCTCCTTCTTCTTCCTCTTTTCCTCCTCATCCTTCTCCTTCTTCTTCCTCTTTTCGTCCTCTTCCTTCTTCTTCTTCTTTGCTTCGTCCTCTTTCTTCTTGGCCTGTTCCGCCTGACGTTGGACTCTGTGTGCCGCCTGTGCCAGCAGCTGCTGGTCGGCAGTCTTCTGGGCAAGGACCTTTCCAGGCGGGTGGGGGGGCTTAGCGGTGTGGGAGGCGGAGATGGCTGGTGGTAGGTGGCTGGTGGCTGCTGGCTCCTCGGTACGCTTCTTCTTGGGCCTTGGGACTGTCACGGATTCCGTCTCCGGCACGGCAAAGGCGTCGGCCCAGTCCACCTCCAGCTCCTCCAGCTGCCGCTTAGCCCGGGCCAGCACCGGGGAGGGGCCTTGCTCCTTCCGTCCGTCAAGCCACTGCCCGGCAATGTCCGCGGGCACGCTGATCATCAACGGCCCTCTGCGGGATCCCAGGCACAGAAGCTGCTCGAAGCTGCCCACCTACGTGACAATGGGACAGAAGGTAGGGCCGTAGCGCGCGCAAACAATCAAATCGCGCGTGCTACAACAAATGAAGCGCGCGCAACAATGTCGAAAGCGCGCGCAAGGGCAAACATAGCGCGTACCTGTGGTTGTGCCAGTTGTTGTTGTTGTTGCTGCTGTTGCTGGGCCATCTGCACCCGCTGCTGCTGCTGGAGCAGCTGCAGTGTTGCCTGCTGCACGGCTGCCTGCTGTTGGAGCTGCTGCTGCTGCACTTGCTGCGGCTGCTCCTCGTCCTTGACCGCCGTGGTTTTGACTTTGGCGCCGGTTGCAATTGCCCTTGCGGCACTGGCTCCTCTCTCGGCTGACCCCCGCATCAAACTGGCACCCGCACTTCTCACCGAGGCGCACTCGTTCTTGAAGGCCATTGCCCCCGCGTCGGTCGCGTTGATGAAGCTCGGTGGGTCCTTGTTGAAGTAGAAGTGGTGGACGGTCTTTGCGGTGGCACCCGGAGGCGTGTGGGTCCGAACGTGACCCCACCCATAACTTGCCCAGCACGAGAACAGCAGCTCGTACTCCTCCACCTTGCAGTGTCTACAGGCAGCTTGTCCTTCTTGGGTTGGCACGGAGGGGTTCAACAGGTTGTGGAGCTTGCACCAGGTGCCAGTAATGCTCTCGTCATACCAGCAGGGTTTCACGGCTCCGTCTGGGATCTTGGCAATGGCCGTGGCCCTTTGGCGCCAGAACTTGTAGAAGGCCACCTCGAAGAGGTAGGCCGGTGTCACGTCCTTCAGCCATGCCCAGTTGGGCCCTTGGGCGCAGATGGTGCTGTTTTGGTTGGGCCAGATTCGGTTCTTGAAGTCGCTGCTGAAAGGCGAAGCCCTGACGTGGCCCGGGTGGGGGAGACTGAAACTGTGCTTGCACTTGGGGTTGCTGCTGTCTTGGTTGGACATGCTGCTGCTGCTGCTGCTGCTGCTGTTCTGGGCTGCCGACTTGCTGGGCCGCAGCCTGCACTTGCTGCTGCTGCATTTGCTACTGCTGCTGCACTGGCAGTGGGCCGAAGAGCACTTGCTGCACTTGGCCCACTGGAAGACCGCCGCGCACTGGGGAGCCCAAGGTGGGCGACCCACCGGGGAACAGCATGGGAGACAGCTGCTGTGAGGCACCTCGTAACGGGGACTGCGGCGCGGGCCACAGAGGCTGAGTTGGGGAGAACTGGGTCAGCTGCTGGGACAGCGTCTGCGGAAAACAGGACAAAGCACGCGCAACCAGGACGTGCGTAGTGCGCACAACGAGACAGCTAGCACGCACAATAAGAGCGTAGCACGCGCAACGGAAACAGTAGTGCGCGCAACGGAAACAGTAGTGCGCACGGCAAGTACCTGTGGCTGCATGCTCCACGGCGTCGTCGACGGCTGCTGCAGTCCCGGTTGTACAGCTGCATGTGGCGGTGGTTGCGGTGTCGCACCTGCTCCTGTGGCCCCTGCAGCAGTTGTTGGCGGTGCTGCAGGAGGCGGATACCCCCAGCCCACGGGCTGCATGGGCAAGAGGGTTACATTAAAGTACCCCTATTCCAGCAGTAATACAAAAAGGAAAATGCAGTAACAAAAAAATCGGACGAAATCGGACGAAAAGGAACAAATCAATGCATTCCAAATTCCAAACGCTTTAAGTGCGTAGTCATAGCACGCTACTTCCGACTATATATCGCGATTTCAAGGGTTCCGGCGCTTGAAAACATCATAGCGCGTGCGATAGTGGTCATTGCGCGCACTAGATAGCATGCAGCGCGCGCTAAAGAACAAATAGCGCGCGCTACCACAGTTCCTCATCCACAAAATATGCCCGAACCTCGTCAGCCAATTTTTGTGCATTGCACAGGTTGCTTCTGGAGTTGCCATTCCACCTTGGTACTTCAAAGTACTGGAACAGACGCTCATTAACCTGCCTGAGCATCTTAATGCGGCGCGACACCAGGGTTCCTGCCCCCCCCACCTCTATCACAAAAGGAGGACCAAATGTCCTTCAGCACCCTGTTGCTCCCTTCCAAAAGATCCCCCGAAAACATTCCTAGGCCATAGGGCCTTATGGCCTGAATAGTGACTGTTGCATCGTGCAACATCCAGTTTATATGAGGTGATCTTATTCCTCGACAAACCCACCTCTGGAAAGCCTGGGCAACCTCTGGAGCCTGCAATGCACCCTCTTCAAACATTGTGCCATACATGTCCCCCAGTAGTATGTACATGGCAACCACTGCTGTGTGCATTCTCATGTCACCCCCAAGGAGGGGGGCCAGGTCCTCCCAAACCTT
Organism: Eutreptiella sp. 'Long Island Sound 2002'; assembly: GCA_964036045.1. Classification (NCBI taxonomy): domain Eukaryota; phylum Euglenozoa; class Euglenophyceae; order Eutreptiales; family Eutreptiaceae; genus Eutreptiella; species Eutreptiella sp. 'Long Island Sound 2002'. Next base: position 49,489,019 of record OZ038386.1, read on the forward strand.
TAGAAGGCACCAAGTCTCTTCCCCATCTGGCTCTGCCGTCCCCTGTAGTGCTATGTGACAACCAGACCTGTGAAGAATAGCCTGAACAGAGACCCTAGTACTGGGACGCACAGACTTGGCCAATCTGCGTACCAAGGCTGCCTCCCTGCCTCCCTACAAAAATCAGAAGGTGCAGAACACATGGTATAAGGTGACGCCGCCTCAGAGGCACCTTCAACAACCTGCTCTGGACAACACCAAATATATCCATGGGCCTGCACTTGGCCCCAGGTGCAATAAGCCCTAGCAACTGCTCATCTCGCTCGGTGGTTCTATCCACATCCTGTTGCAACCACGTTGCACTGGACTTGCACCACGTCATGTAAGTGAACAGACTACCTGCCATCCAATGTGTAGTGACACCCGACAACCGACGCAGCCAAGGGCTATCCCCACCGCAGAAAATCCTACAGCGTCTGGATGCACCCCGGATGGGAACCACACCAGTGTCAAGGGCACTAAGCAGAAAAGCAAGATTGTTAGCCCAGACCTGGGACAACACAGAGGTGGACTTCTCACCACAAAGGGCGACGTTAACAGTCCATTGGTAGGACAACGTCCTTGCCAAGTGACCATGGTTGGCAAAGGAAATGGACATCTGGCACCACGATTCCCCCCCACAAGGCAACCCATCCCCCCTCACAATGATCCACAGCTCTCCTTCGCACTCCTTCGGGTATTGGAGGTTAGAAACAATGGAATCAAAGGAAAATATATAGTCAAAAAAGTGCTGCAGGGGCCACTGCGAAAAGACTGTGACCCCATCTGTGTGCACGGCAACCTGTAAATGCTGCCTACTTGCAAGCTGGTTCCATTCTGTGGCGAAACTAGCATAGGAGGGGAGAGAAAAAAGGTGTGTGGGGACCTTACTTCTTGTCCAAGTAATCAAATCTTTGTACCTGAGGAAAATAGCGCGCGCAACATGGGGACGTAGCGCGCGCAGAAGTCAACGAAGCGCGTGCTATGAGCGGAAGTGCGCGCAATGTCACATGCAAAGCGCGCGCAATAATACCTTCTTCTTGGAATCTTCAGGAGCAGGACCAAGTCCACCACCGACAAGGGTGTGACGGCGTTGGCAGCCTCGGTCCTGCGACGCTTCTTCTCTGCTTCAGACACGGGGACCCTTTTTTCCAACCTGGCCCACAAAGACCGTTGGACGGCACACCCTGAGCAAAAAAACTCAACTAGGTCCGCCAAAAGGTCCTCGTTCTTCCACAGGGACCACCCATAGTGGGGGCCCAAAATGTTTGCAATCTTCCCTGACATTAACAGCGTCAGATGCGGTGCCGGAAGAATCTGAAACTTTAGAAAAATAGGCGTTTTTGCCCTGCTTATTAGGACATGGGGTTACAAACCCAAGACCCCGAGCCATAGCGCGCGCTATGCTGCGCGCTATAGTTTTGTAGTGCGCACTGAGCCATCGCGCGGCAATACCCTGTAGCGCGCACACAGGGCGGAGGTATACGGCCGTATACTCATAGTATTTGTTGCCAATTTCGATCTATTTTGCCTAGTTCTTTGTTAGAATTCCACCCTTTCTTCCCATTCAGGTCCAGTATGATCCCTGGCCACTGCGGAGCATCACCGATTACGAGGTGGCCGAGCCCGAGGTGTCGGAGTTGGTGGCGCCAAAGGCTGCCGCAGGACAAGTGATCTTAGACTCCGGTCGGGAGTACGTGGAGCCCATTCCTGTGGGTCGGGGGGATGTTGCCAGTGCGCCCTCCGACCTGGCGTGCACCACTGGCAAGGACACGGGATACTATTCCCGTTTGAATGTCCGTGCCAGTGGTGCACTTTACGTCATTCGCCTGCCCATTAGGGTTGTGGCGAATGTCGCAAAGGGGGGGGGGGGGTTGTGGAGGCCATTTGGGGGGCTGCGGTGTGGAGCAAGAGCTCCGGGAAGGTGCGGGTTTTTTTGAGCACCACGGGGGAAAAATGCAGCATTTCGGACTCCATTATGGTGCTCCAAAGTTTTGGGGGGGAGCCTGTCCCCGGGGAGCACTCCCTCGCCCTCCAGGCCGAGTTGGCCTCTAGGGCGGGGAAACAGCTTGGGGGGAGGGGGCTGAAGCGGGCTCAGGATGAGCCCGCTGAGCCAAGGGCCACCCCTGCACCCACCCCCACCCGGAAGGCCCCCAAGCCTTCCGGGTCTGCTGCTGCTGCTGCTGTTGCTGTTGTCTCGGGGGGGCTTGAGGGGTTTGGGGGTTTGGGGGGGATTGAAGCAGCTGCCCGCCGTGGCACATGCGAGGCCCTGGGGGACCTCGATGTGCCCAGCACCGCTGACATTGTCAGCGGTGTTGTGGCGGGCTTGGGGAAGTCCCGGCTGAACATCTCCCGAGAGATCGGGGAGTTCAGCCGGACTTCCCTGACCTCCTTGAGGGAGGCCAATGCCTCCCTCAAGGAGGAGCTGAAGGTTGCCCATGCTGAGGGTGACGCCAAGGACAAGAGGATTGCGGACCTGGAGACCAAGTTGGCCGATGCCACCACAAGTGCCCATGACTGGCACCTCAAGGCCAAGGAGTTGGAGACGCAACTCCAAGCGGCCAAGGCCAACGAGGAGTGGGCGAGGTCCATTGTGGCCCATAGTGTCACACGGAGTGCACCCCCACCCCAAGGGTCTGGGAGTCAGGGCAGTGGGAGTCAGGGCAGTCAGGCCGCCTCATGCCAAACTTAAAGCCTCGATGGGAATGACGCCAGAGCAACTCTCAGCATTTCTGGCTCACAGACGTCCAGCCATTACCACAGCGGTTCACACCTGTCATCAGTGGCTGCAGGACCACCCACCCCTGTCACTCCCAACCGTTCGCTCAGGAATCAATCACTTTACCACACCAAACTCCATCTACAGCACATCTTTCCTTCCAGAGCACAAAAAACGGCGCGCACCACAGGGGTACACACCACCGCCACCCATACCACTGAAGGTGAGAAAGAGGTCACAGCCCAGCTCCAGGTCACAGCCAGCCAGACCTCAGTCATTCCCGCAACGCACAGCACCACCTCCACCAACACTACCCTCCTCCACACCACTTTCACCGCATCCCAGATCAAGGCCTCTACCCAAACCTTCCTCAGCACCACCCAAAAAGCGAACAAAGAAGGGACAGGGCTAACCGCACACTCTACAACCATGCATGACCCATGACCCGCGAACTTACCTCCCTTTTTGTATGTTATACCCCTTCCAACGTACATAGCATGGGGTGGTGCCCCGGCCCTGAACTTTGTTTCGAACTGGTCTACGTTAAAAAAAAAAAAGAGGTAACAGCAACCCTCTAAATTGCTCCCAAGAGACAGCAGCAACCATCCATAAGGCTCCATGAGACCATCTCTGCCAAAAATGTCGTACCACACCCAACGAGGGACTATGTGGGGAATTTCCAACAGGACTGAACTTTCTACTGGCTCCCCATGTCCATTTCCACTAACCTGCGCCTCCAACACCCCGCATGCAGCACAAAAAGGTCGGGTTCCCCCCCCTGTTCATGTGTTGCTCTCAGTTCATGGTGGCATGTGGATGGTTGAACAACAAAACAAGTAAGGCAACAGGAAGTGTAGTGCGGTGCAGTGTAGTGCTGTGCAGTGCAGTGCTATGCAACTTTTGTGACATCTGTTTGCACGTCATGATCCTTCACATGTTCTGGATGACAAACTGCAGCTCTGGCCTATGTGGGCATCATTCTCGCTTACCAACTCCTCTAGGAAAACTCTCCCAACAAACACTCTGGTCGTACATTTGTTCCGTGTCCAGGTACAAGGTAAACATGATCGGGCCGCCTACGGGTAATTCTGCCCCCCCCCCCCCCCCCCGCCCTGCCCCACGCAATGCATCATTGTCCAACACCCTTCAAATAGCCCGAATCCACTTCGCCATTTCATGGCGGGAGGGAGTGGGTGCCTTTTCGTTTGGACCCAACACCACCCTTCCCGAATGAGAGGATGAAAGCCACATGTGTCCAAGGGGAGGAAATGGTTGTGCTGTCCAATTCGATTGAAGAGAAAACGATAAAAAAATGTCGTGCCAGGGTATGTGCAGGTGAACAACAACAACAACAACAACAACAACAACAACAACAACAACAACAACATCAATACTCCTGCTCACAACTTTTTTGGCCTGGCACGGCGATGGTTCCCCAGCACTCCCTGGGGAACGACATGAGGTGGGAAACGACAAAGGGTAGGAGTTGGGGCACACAGTCCTGCCCTGAAAATGCACCGAATAACACCACCCACCCAACCCCACCCCAACCCACCCCACCCCCACCCCCACCCCCACCCCCACACCCACACCCACACCTACACCCACATCACACCGCACCGCACCGCACCGCACCGCACCGCACCGCACTGCACCGCACCGCACCGCACCGCACCACACCACACCACGCCACATGACACCACACCACACCACACCACACCACACCACACCACACCACACCACACCACACCACACCACACCACACCACACCACACCACACCACACCACACCACACCACACCACACCACACAACATCGCACCGCACCACACCACACAACATCGCACCGCACCTAATGCAATACCATGAAGCACGTTTGCACTTTCACATCCAGTAATACCGTTACTGTCATCTGGTGTCATTGCCGGGAAGAAGCTGACCTGGCTCTGGCTGGGAAATCTACCCCATCAACCAGGACCAGTCACACCGGGGACGCACCCAGCCCCCGTTCATGGCATCACTTTACATCTCCTTGGCAGACCCAAAGAGTGCACATACAACAGCAAAAGGGAAGGTGCACAGTGGACATGGCAGGGGCTCAGTATGGCTTCATGGGACAACAAGATTTCAGGGACAAAGGAGGAGAGTCAGCTGTGGTGTTCGCCTCTACCGCGGGAATGCACTGTATATCTGCAAATCCCCTTGCACCGATTCTCAAAAAAAGGGGGGGGGGCATGAGGCTGGGGGGCGTTTGGGTCTGGGGAAGGGGTGTTTCACGCCTAAAAAAGCGTAGTTTATGAAAAATGGAAGGCGCTCTGTATGCCCTAGCCATGGCCGGATCATGAACCTCAGAGCGTACATCTGACGTACAACTTTCAGGTATTCTGTCGATTTGGCACAGCCGTGAAAGGAGCAGAGCTTTCCCTTCCTTCGGAGATTTCCCTTCCTTAGCCATGGAGGGGGGAGTGGGGGTTGAAGAAAAAAAATCGGATTCCATGTTAAAGCCCCCAACCCTTGACCAGGAACTTCGAAACAGAGGAGGGAGGAGAGCGTTGCAGGCGGAGCGCTGCACGGGGCCGCGGGATACCCCATCTGAACAAAAATCCATCTGAAAATGCTGACATTGAAAATCAGGAATGGGAAGTGCACATCCAAAAGAGAGCCCCATCGTGAAAACTGTGCAAAGGCTCTTTCGGCGCCACCCGCACTCCACTGAAACGAGGCTGATACATCCAACAGCACCCCCTCAGCCACCCGTCGCAGTATTCCTCAAAAGGGCCCCAAACCCCTGCATCGTGTCCAAAATTGGAGAGTTTGATGGACGAAAAACGCTGTTCGGGCGCTGTCGGTTGCACGGCAGCAGTCACAAAGCGCAGAGAGTGTCCATTCGCACTCAAACCACTGCAACTTCGCCCACCCCGGTGCATTGGGTCACACGGACATGGGGTGGAAAGGCCTGGGACGCTTGATAAATTGATACATCAAATTGGTACTGCCCCCTGTAAGTGAGCCCAAAACAGCAGTCGCTCAACAAGTGTCAAGGTAGCACCAGCCCCCAACAGCCGTCCACCGACGTCGAGCGCCCGACAAGCGTTGTTGGTTGAGGGACAACCGCCGGCGGTCGACCGTGAACTGCCGGCGCCCGCCCACTGCCCACGAGCCGAATGCAAAACCCCTGGCCAACACCCCTGCAGGCCTCAATGCCACTAAAAGCAGAGAGACCAACCGCAGTGCCCCTCTCTGCCCCGTGCCCGAAGCCCCCGACACACCAGCATTGAATACTACCACAGCCCCTAAGAGCCAGCAGGCAGGGTCAAGGCTGTAGGGCGTCGGAGGGGGGGGGGGGGGGATTCAGCCCAAATCGGGTGCCCAAGGTCCCTGGTGCCACGTGCAGCCTTTTGCACGGCTGCACTATCGGTGACACCGCCCGCTCACACGGTTTGCTGGCATCACGTCCCACGCAGGGATCTGTGGTAGCGGTTCCGATGACGGTTGGCAACGCCGCCGTGGCTGAGTGATACAGAAATCCGAGCAAAAGTGCAAAAATTGCGGTTGGGGGTGGGGCATAGAGCCTCTGACCAGGGGACCCAGGGACCCTAAAAAGGACGATGGAGTCTTTGCAGAGTTGTTTGTGCGGATGTCGGCAACAAGCTGCTTCTCTATTTGGTGGTCACTCCTCTGTGGGGCTGCCCAGTCCATAGACCAGCACAAAACACACAACACAAAGACCCACCCACCCACGCACACACTGCCCCCAGCACATGTGTTTCGAGGCTCACAGTTCATTGTCCTGGTGTCAGAGTCAGAGTTGAGGATGAGTCGTGGTTTTGAGGTGAGAATTGGAATTGGTCGATGTTTTTCAGCGGTCAAAACGAAAATGAGGGTCAACTAAGGGGAAGCCATGTCCCAGGCTCCTTGTATCAGCTGATAACACAATAAACAGGGTGACGATACCCGCGCCAGTGACCTCACACCCCCAAAAAAATCTTGTCATAGGGGACAGTGATGACCCGAAAAGAACAGAGTTCCCGGATTGAATGCCCAGTGCGGGTACTATAATCCGCCTGTGGGCTGAGCGGCGGGAAATGGGGAGTTCCACTCTTCTGTAAGCCCAAAAGTACTGGGCATACAGGGCGGCAGAGGCCTATACACAAGCAGGGTTAGGAGCGAGGGTGCAGGTGATGGTAATAAAGGAGATCTGTTGTTTGTGCATGTCTGTGGTCCTCTCAGAAGTTATGGTCCGAAACTTTTGCATTCCACCAGAAGTAGAGGGAGGTGAACTATTGAGGTTGGGAGGCAGGGGGCAGGGGATTGAGAGCTTTCCGCCCCTCTCCCAGGTCTCCCACTAGTGTCCACATTGACTCGGGTACACACGAGCCACTAGACTGCGGGACGGCAACTGACTTTCATTGCGAATCAGCCGCTCACCACGTGCCACTTCGCAATGCTCGACCCAGTCACGTCCACAACCCACGAGGAACTCTGACGGTTAGGTGGTAAGGAGGGGCCCCCTCCTGCAGGTTTGGTGCCCACAGGGTTCTCTCAAGTCGCGTGTGTTTCCCGAGGCCAGACGTGAGCGGTCTTGCCACTGGCATGCGACGGATCAGACGTGATCTGATGGGGGTAGGTCCTACTGAACCGTGTTCAGTTGTGCACTGGGCGCAGCTGGCCTTGATGACCTGATGCCTGAGAGTGAGGAATCCTACACAGGAGATGCGCACCGCTACCGTCGGGTGAATGATCACAGCAATCTAAAGGCAGCTACCTGCTGAAAGTAAACGTCAAAATAATACAAATGGGAAGCTTGGATCGCCAGCGGGACATACAAGACATGCACACTAGTCAAACATGGAGGTAAACACGGACATGAAAACAGATGAGAGAAAGCCGAGGGTGTGGAAAGAAAGAGAGGACACGGTTGAGGGGTTGGGGGAGAGGCCAGGAGCTGACATGCCCCCTTGTACAAGCACGGCCAAAATTAAGGGAAAGGACGGTCAGGCGGTGCCTAGAAAGGGCCGTACTTACCACATACAAGCGGTTCTTGGGTGTTGGGCAGTACAGCAACATTGGCTGAGAATCAGATGGACGTGGGTTGCAGTCTCAAGCAGAACGATGTTATGAGCAAAAACGTCTCTCGCAGGCATGACCCAGCCCCCCTCAAATCTGTCATCATGAATTCTTGACCACAGGACTTGCGGTCAGAAAAAAAAAGGGTCAGACGGGGTGGACATGCTGAGACCGGGGCGTGCTGGCGCAAGGGGAAGGGGGATGAATCCATAAGGGCATCAGGGTAGCGGGAAGGCGTATGGGTGAGTTGTGTGGCAGGGGAGACGCAGAGGGCCACTGGAGGGCGTAGGCGTGTAGCGTATGGCGTGCAGATCGCCATCGTCCAGATCGTCCAGGGGGTTTTTGGCACAAGGCCTCCGGTCCAGATTGGGGGGGGGGGGGGCAGGGAAGTATTAGAAGGGGGAGAGGGGGTTTGGGACCCAAAAATTGGTGTACCAAAAATGGCCCGACAAGATTTTCCCGATGGTAAATTTCGTTTTTTCCCACGATGATCACTTTGGTCTGGAGGGGTGGGTCCGGGGGTGGGGGGTGGCCTTCCCCTCCCCCTACGGTGTATGGCCGTTCTACTACCTTCCCGGGGGGGGGGGGGTCGAAAAAACCGAGTGAATGGAAACAAAGCGCCTGATATGAAGGCGCGCCGAATGGCGTTGATGTACGGCAGCATTACACGAGGGCTAGGCGGCAGGTTAAGGGCAGATTAGTCCGCCCAAAAAAAAAAAACGAACCCCGTGAGACCACAGAGCAGCACGAGCTCCCTCACAGCAGAGCAAAGGATGAAAGAAGCCACAACAAAAACATGCAACGTCCACATGCACAGGAACAGGGAGTGGGGAAGGAAGGGATGGGAAGGAGGAGTGAGAGTGAGAGTGCGAGTCAGCGGAGTCAGCGCAGGCAGCGTCTCAGGCACTGAAACTCCGTGAAACGGACGGCTTCGCCCGACGAGGGCTCAGGCAAAAGAGCGGATACATCAGAGGGGGATGCGCGCTTTCGCGAGGGGCACAAGGACCCCCTTAACGGCCACAATGACGCCCCGCCGCAGGCAGAGCATTGGGTTTTTTTTGGGGGGGGGGCATTCCTCATCCACCGGAGGCGGCCCTGGGCCCTGACACCACAACTCTGGCCGGGGGCCTGCGGGGGGGCCTGTCACATGCACAACTGTGGGGACCTGCAATGGGGCGGTGGTGGTGAGGAGGCACCTCCTGCGGGTGTGTGTGCCACGCGGTCCTCTTCAATCCCGAGGGTAGGCCTGAGCAGTCTCGCCACTGGCATCCGACAGATCAGACGTGATGGGGGCGGGTCCTACAAAATTCTGTTGAGTTGTGCACGGGGCGAAGCCGGCCTCGATGCCCGAGACGGTGGCAACAGGATTGTGTCGCACAGTGCACTGCGGTGGGGCTTCATACCCTGGGGGAGGGGGGGTGGGGGGGTGCTTGCACACCGATGTGTTGTCGAATTGTCCCTCGTGCAGCCGGAGGGGGGGGGCGTTGTTGTGCAATGGTGTTGTGCAGAGGAAGAGAACAGAGAGTGTCTCGCAAAAAAATTCACGACAGCACAAGACCACAGAAGAACACCTCTGCAAAGTAGCCAACACGAGGAAACGTGTAGCTGCCGACCACACACACAAACCAGAACTCACCCTCTGCAACAAACACACCAAACGCTGGCCCAAGACCACGCAGTCATTCAAAGGTGTGGCCCCCAGACGGCGGCTCGTTAGAACTTTCCGTTCCCAGTGGGTCTGTGCACGCGGGGGGGGGGGGGGGGGCTGGATGGGTACCGTTTAAAGCTTCGACGGCCTTGTGGCTACTTCTGCCGTTGGGAGAAATGGAGAAAAGGCCCAAAACCCATGCGAACCGGAGTTCCCGTGGGTCTGCGGCACGCCGGATGTGGCAGCAACGCCGCGCCGGAGGCTGCGCGGGGGGTCTGCACCTGGTCGCTGGGTGTTACCCGATGCTTCTGCCGGAGGCTGCCCGACGCTGTCAAAATTTGGGCCGGAGACGAATGGCAACTCGCACACATATTTGTCTGCCCCCCCCTACTCCCTTTCGACAGCCGCGACATGCTCAGCACTGCCTCAGCCACGCAAACGCCGATGGAGCACTGTCGCCACTGCACAGACAACAGTGCAACGGCCTCAGGCGGTGCTGGTGCTGGCGCCACAACCGGCGGTTGAGAGAGGTCGCGGTACCCGGTCCTTGTGGGTGTCGAACGGAACACTAATCAGTGCGCGCCGGCGCGGAGTGCGCCGCCATCCGGCGCGGAGTCTGCAAACTTCTTTATGATGTTCAATCGACCTTTTGCCGGGGCACCGACAGCCCAACCTCCGAAGCCCCGCCCCGAAGCGGCCCGAGGAACCCGAGACCCACAACTGCCTCCCGCTGTAAACTGCTCACCAACCGCCGTCAGTTACACACCAACCGCCTCCGGTCACCCGCCAACCGTCGAAGCGTTCCGATAGGGCAGGACCCTGCGAAATGCCGCAGTGCAAACCACTCCAGAGGGACGAGGCATCACTGCCGACAACGGCTGCCAGCGCTCAGCTGTACTTCATCCTAAGCTCCTGGAACTCGCGGCTCGCGTGCAAAGCGGTCGGGTCGTAGTCCGAATACTCGGAAGAGTCGTCCTGTGGAGCGTCCTGCGACGTGTCCGGCGAGTCTGTGTAAACGGGCGAGTCGTCGCGGGCCCCGGTGGCGCTGCGGTTGCGATAGCCGCTGTTGCGGCTCCCGGTCCCACTGGTTCCGCTGTTGTACCCGCTGTTGCTGTTGCGACTGTTGTAGCCGCTGCTGTAGTCTGTCGAACTCCGCCGGCGGTTGGAGGGCGGCAGCGGCGCAAAGTGGATGCTCCGGCCCGTGTTGTACCCACCGGAGACACCAGAATCCCCAGACGGCCGTGCCGCGAAACGCGCGCGCGGGCCCGCCAGCGGGTTGCTGAGGGACGAGCGCGCCGGGGCTGGGGCCGGGGCCGGGGCCGGGGTCGGGGAATCCGGATCCGGTGGTGCAAACCCGGGCGGGGGCGGGGAGGCGACATTGGAGGCGTACTGCAGGTGCGAGTAGGCCAGCGGCGGCGGGGCTTCCCGTGGCGCATATCCGGGCGGCGGCAGCGCGGCCACATTGGACGGGTACGTGGGGTGCGAGTAGGCCACTGGCGGCGGCGCGTAGTACGGCGCGAGGGGGTTGGCCCAAGGGGCCAGGGGGTTGTGTGAGAGGGCGGCGGGTTCACGGGGGCCGGGGGCGCTGCCGTACTGCAGCTCCATCCAGCGCTGCTGCCGAAGCGCGCGCTGCGCCGCCGCGGCTGCGGCGGCATCGTCGGGCGGGACCGGGGGTAGGGCCTGCAGCTGCTCCGGAGAAGAGAAGTCGGGCTGTGAAACGCAAAGCAGCAAAGCGGATGGAAACGCCGCCCTCTGCTGCGGTGCATGTCCTGCGCGTTGTGTGTCTGCCTCTTCTTGTCGTGTGTTTCGCGCGTCCTGTGCGCCCCTGTTTGCCGCATCCGACATTTGCCCCTGAGCCGTGGGATGGGTTTGGTTTGGGTTTGGGTTTGGGTTCTGCACGTTCTGCAGCGGTGGTTTCACGGCAGCACATTTCATTGCTTCTTGGAGGGGAGGGCAGAGGGGCCGAAGTGAAAAGAAAGCAAAACATGGTGCCCTTTGCATACGATGCAACGCCATGCACGTCTGGTAACAGCCCACACTTCCCCCGCCAGACGTAGGAATTATGGCCGCACTTGCGGGTTACGGTTTCACAAATTTCGCGTGTTCGGTTGAAAGTTCGCGATTTCCGACGGGGGGGGGGGGGCGGCTTATCACCACCGCAGCCGCAAGCGGTGCGCCTGGCACACGGCTGTGGTGAGCTCCCCGAATCTCTCTCAGCCACCGACTGACGTCAACTTGCAGCCTGGCGTTGCTCTGTGCGTAAACCACATGAACGAGAAAGAAGCGCGGTACTGCACCAGGTCCAGGCGTTGCGGAGACTGGCCACTTGTTCGAAGGTACGCCGCCCGGACATGCAGTGCCTTTGTTGCGCTGGGCAGGTCTAGCCCCAACACTGTGCAACAACTTGAGGCGACACAACACGAGAAGAGCAATCTCTTGGTAATAGGACTTCTGACAAGGGACCGGCCAGACCCATTCCGCTGCGACCCACCCGCCGACTATCGACAAGGTGGGGCAGGGGCCAGGGGTCCCAACATGTGACTGTACCTCAAAACGATCGCCGCGCCGCGCTGATCATTTTGAGATATCGATGTCAGGGGGGAACCACAAAATGCACAACAAATTGCCCCCTCCCCAAACCCCCCGCAAATTTTCCGGGGCCTTCAGCGTCCTCTTCCTGCCCCGCGTGGTCGCCATTGGGTAGACAGCCCGTTGGGATGGGAGGTTTCACAGACCGGGCCCTGGTGCCCCCCCCCCCCCCCCCCCTCCGGCAGCCATGTCACTCGTGTCCCACAGGGGAACAGAGTTCTGTTGGTGATCAGTGTCCCTCAGTAATACCCGCTCCCGTCGCACCCGCTTCGCCCGCCTTGACAAGGGAAGGGGGCGCGGGTGGGGGGCTCCAGGGCAGCAACTTCGGTGGTCAACGCTGCTGCCCTGCAACACGTGTAGGGCAGCGTTCCAGGGCTGCCCTTGCCCTTGCCCTGGCGCTGGCGTTAACAGACGCACGTGAATCCTCCGCACGCACGCGGGAAATCCTCAGAGTCGGGGGGGTCTTGGACGGGACGGGACGGCCGTTGAGACGACAGCCTCCACGACCAGCGGTAAACGTTCGCAGACAGACTGCGAAAAGGCGCGGCATGGGCACAGACACAGGCGGACATGGCCGCCATTCTCGGGACCCCGACTGCCGTCAATGAACGCTGGGCCTCAGGACGCAGTCATTCAGTTTTAGGGGAAAGAAAACCTCCGCAATGGCGAAGCTTGAGGATCAGGCCGCACACGACGACGGGCTGGGGGGGGGGGGGGATTCCGTGTCTTGGAAAATCCGAACCGACGAATTCTGGCGCGACAAAACCCGTGCCATTTCGTAAAAATGAGCGAACAAATCATACGGGGCCGGCAAAAGTTGCTCATGAGAAACAGTGGACGGTTGCTGTTATTTCCTGGTGTGCTTTCCTGGTGCATCGACCAGCACTCTTGTCTGCACCCCATTGAATGCCACAGGGAGACTACAAATGAGGTCAGACCAGTTCGGCACTTCTGCGACTTCCATTAATTATCATTAACCAAATCCTTTGGCATGGTGCAAGCGAGCAAAAGCACAGCCAAACGCATACCCGGGCAAATCCGTAAAAACACCGAACAAGTTGCGCACAAGAATTTCGCACAGAATTTGTGACACAGACCCCCCCCCCCCGGTACAGAAGTTGAGGAAGGCAAGGCCCACACCTGCACCGGCGTGTACTGTACCGTGGTCTGCTCCGGCCCCGCGGGGTACCAGTTCACCGGATCCGCCGGAGGCGCGGCGCCGGGTATCTCCGGGGGCGCGTTTTGGTCCGGCCACGCGTTCTTGGGCCCCTGCGACAGCGTGAGCTCGTGCCACCCGACGATCGCGTCGGTCTCGGGGTCCCCGGGCACCGCGCCCGGAAGACCGGCCGCGTGCGCCGCGTCCTCCGGGTCGATGACGCTCGTCAGTGCCATGTCCTCCGAAGTGGCGGCGAGTTTGGTGGGCCCGTCCGGCGCTGGGGACGGCTCGGTGTTGGGGTCCATCCAGAGCGCGTCGTTCTTCTCGGCGGCGCGCAGCTCGACGGCGCTCCGGCTCTCGTTGCTGACCATCCAGCAGTACAGGACGACGATGGCCAGGATGAGGAGGAGGGGGCCGAGGACCGCCAGTAGCACCCAGACCCAGTTCTTGGCCCACCACTCCTCAGGGGTCGTGGGGACGCCGCCAACATCGGGGGATGGCGCGAGGGCGGCCATCGTGATGGTCTTCTCGAAGAAGGCGGTCCAGAGGCGCGAGCCGTAGGGACGGTAGCAGATGTAGTTGCGCCCTGGGGACCCCAGCAGCCCCGCGTACGTGAAGCGGTTGTGGCCCAGGATCTCGTTGGGGGTGACCGTGCGGATGATCTGGCAGGGGGTTGGTTGGGGGGGGTAGGCAAGAGGGGTACGGACCACGGGTTGCCCAAGAGGTGCGGTGCCTGGTCCTCTGTCGTATTTCGGAGTCTCCCCCGGACCTTTTGGCGGTGATTGGTAACCGGCGAGACCCGGTTGGTGCGAACCAAAAAAGAGCCAACACCCACTTTTGGGGCGTGACCCCCTCCAGGCCCAAACACCAGCTGAAGGGGGTCTTGTACGGGGGGGTAGGGGGGAGGGGGGGGGGGGGAGGGGGGGGGCCACAAAATTCTGTACCAAAAATGGCCCTTAGACATTCTTCCTCCAGTGACTTTCATTTTTCCCACTGCACAATTTTGGTCTATGGCAAGCGGGGGGGGGGGGGGGTTACAAGGGGTACAACAACCCATGCCAAAACACTGTTCCAATGCAGGCCTGCCCCGCACCCCCGCCCCGTCTCAGCCACGGGTGTAGGGGTCCAGACCGAAACTGCACTCCGGGTTCCGGATCACCAAGTGTTACCCCTCCGTGGTGCGCAGCATTTCCAGGCATTTTGCCATGTGCTTTCTGTGTTTCTTTTCCTTCCCCGTTTGCACGGTGTGCTAATGGAAATGACAGCTAGACAGGGTGGCAGCTGCCCGTGACACAGCCCCAGAGCCCAACATCCCAACAGCCCACACAGCCTCACGGCCCCAGAGCCACAGCCGACATCTGCGCAGTCCCGTAGCCTCACAGCTCCACAGCCTCCATGACGGTTGTCAAGGGTGGACCGGACCAACCGAGGCGAGCCAATGGGGACGCAGCTCCTTTCCAGCGCGGACCAGACAGCCATAGGTCGACACACAGCTCGCTCTGCACACCGGTCTCATGTTTTGGGGGGAGTCAGCACCCACAGCCGGGGTAACGCCTGAGCCAATGCCTAGTTGTCGGTGCCATCATTGGGGGTTTCGGCCATCAATGCGAATACAATCGGAGCAGTGGGGACCCCACGCTGTGGACAAGAGCGTTTTGCGGTTCAGGCAGAGGGTGCCAGCCGCCACTCTGGCAGTGACTCACAGGCATGCCCTACAAGTGTATGTGGGAACAATGGCAGATTCAGCGTAAAGGCTTGCACACCGCACAGGGGTCTGTGAGGGTGCCAGCAACCACTGCAGCAGTGTCTACCGCAGGTGCATCTGTGAGCATTAGCACAGGGCAGAGATGGAGGGCCACCAGAAGCGAAAATGTAAAACTGTGTCGTGGCAATGGGGGAGGGGGGGCAGGAGGCCCAGCCCTAGCATGTAAACACGCCCCCTCCCTCCACTTCGAAGCACAGCACTGCAGGGGTGAGCAAATGATTCTTGAGGTGTGGTCACTGTGGAATGACACCAGCGGCAGTGCCACAGGGTGAAATGACCTGGCACACACACACACACACACACACACACACACACACACACACACACACACACACACACACACACACACACACACACACCTCTGCCATTGCCAGAACATGCATCCTGGGCCACCCTCAGCCTGTCTGCCCCGCCCCTCCGAAAAAAAGAGGTACAAAACTGCACCCCCTCCCCTACACACATAGGGATGCGCTTGAGGGGGGCAGGTGAAGGGGTATTGAAAGGCGGTTACCTGAGCAGGGAGTGGTGCGTTCAGGAGACAAAGTTGTGATTCCAAGACGGTTGGTGGGCCGTTGAGGGCGGACAGAAGCAGTGGAGGCCACACAAGCCAGCACTCGGGCCTCCACCACCTTTCAGGGCATAACCTCTCCCTTCCTTCCCGCCGCATGCCCCAACCCAACTCCGCACCCCCCAATCCCAGTTTCCCCCGCAGTGCACTTCCTCAACTCAACTGCGTTTTCAGTTTTGAGGCCCACAATTGGGCGCTCTGCACAGCGCCGCTTGTGACCCCTCTGGGGACAGTCAAGGGGTGGCTCCCCTGGCGTCGCTCTGCACCGCAGGCCCCTCTCTATGCGCCCTCTGGGGTATAGCCGCGGGCATGCCCAAGACAGGCTTGCGCTGCGGCGCGGTCTGGGGGTTGACAGGCCTTGAGATGGGGCATTCAGCTCCACCTCAGGCCAAGAACAGTATGGACTCCTCCAGCAAAGTTCCAATGTTTTATTGAGGCCGTCCATCAGATAGCGTCCGAATCAATTCCTTGGGAGGCATACAACCAGGAGTTGTTTAGGTGCAGTTCCGGGACCCCCCACCCTGCCCCTCCAGACCCCCAACCCTACGCTCCTGGGGCAGTTTTTCCGCCTGACAGAGATTTCTGGACAATTTACTCCATTCATGTACAGTCAAACTGCTCAGAGTTTATCCGGGACTTCACATATGCCCAAAATACAACCATTTTTTTGAATTTTTTCCAAAGCAAAACCTTGCGCTGCCCTCCACAAAACCTTCAAGAACCTTCCACAACCCCAAACAACACTCTCCACAACAATCTGCGCCCCCACCGCCCTGCAGCCGGCCACAAGGACTTCCCTTGCGGCTCCCCTCTTGTCCGCGGACGGGCAAAACCCTTGGCCAAACCACGACAGCGCGGTCCGTCCCACCCCCTGGACGAGTCCCGGTACCCGAAAACCCACGATGCACGTACCAAAGGGCCGACAGGGGGTGCAATAAGCAATCCAGACCCCAACGAGTTGGCAGGGGCACACCGCAGGCGAGAGATACGGCGAGCCCGGACACGATGGCCCGAAAGTGAAGCGGTCGCGCGTGTCGAGCCCATAGCCGTCCACCTGCAGCGTGATCACCTGCTGGTAGGCGATCTGCCCGTCCGTGGGGAGCTCGTTGCCGTCCGGCAGCGTGAACTGGATGGACTGGGGGCCCTGGATGACCACCGGCTCCACCAGCGCGACGAGGGTGGGTGGCTGCGCCTTGATCACGCACACCGTGTGCGGTCCTGCGAGGACTGAGGAGCCGTTGATGCGGATGCCGCGCACCTCCAGGCCCCCGGCGAACAGGTTGCTGTCCGCGAGGGTGAAACGGGGGCTGCCGATTGTCGTCCCTGGGCAAGTGGGCCGCGGAAAGGGGCCAGGGGCCTAGACCATTGGGATTCGACTTGGCCCGTGGGCGCACGGGGCAGGGCTTTGTTGAGGTGTGGGTGAGGCTGGGGTGAGGCTTGGGTGTAGAACTGGGCGGAGGGGGGCTGGGGCGATGCGGGGGCGAGGCTCGGGGGTTGGGATTTTCCCTGACCCTTGTCCTGGCCCTTGCCGCCGTGGACACCTTCGACACCCAATTTGCTGCCCACAATTAGCCCAGTGAACACCCCCGTTCACAAAAGAATACCCGCCGACCACCAAAAACACCGCTGCGTTGGACTTCAGCGGCCGCTGCCGCAATGCGTTATGTGACCCCACTACTTTCAGCGACGGCCCCGATGCTTTCTACGCCCACTGCGAGGAACTGCCATCGGAAAACCAACAACTGCAGTTGGCCAACTGCCAACTGAACAGTAAATTGCTGTCAGACCACTTGCCGGCTCGATATTCACTGCCGTCGCTGGTCACAAACCAGCGTCGGGCGAACTAGTCTGTTCACCAGAAACCGCTGTCGGCTGACCATCAGCTGCCCTTGATCGACTGACAGCCAAGACCTCGTGCTCAACAACCCTTTCTGACCGTTTACAAACCCTCGGATCACATGCACCGCCGTCTCCATTCCCTCTCCTATCGCTCGAATCGCCCACTCGGATGGAGAAAATGGTCCGGGGAAAGTATGCTGCGGCGAAATACAACGCTGAAAAGCGTGTCTTCAGCGTCAAAAAAGGGACTCGCCGATAGTCACCACTCAAAAATGTGAAGACAGGGCTTGAGGAACAGAGGACAGATCACTGCGCATTACCCGCCGTGGGCACTTGCACACTTGGCATGTACAGGCAGTCTGTTTCTGCATCTTGACCCCGTTTTGTAAGGCTGACCCCAGTTTCCTTCCCCATTCTTTCCTCATCCTGATTGTCCCCCTTCAGCCATGCTGTTCCGGGTGACGTTCCAGATTCCGGTACGTCTCATATCACAACAGATGGGATTCCTTCAGAGAGCAACCACAAAAAATGCCAGAATTCCGAAGGAATCCTGAAAAATTGTCAAGAACCAGAAAATCGTTGCAAGAAAAAACGTCAACGGGGCCGTGGGGCGGAAGGGTGGGGGGGAACCGGGCTCAGCGCCATGCAAGTGATGCTGAAAAAGCACAAAAAGAAGGCAAACATCCTCAAACACTCTCTCAAAAATTGCCAAACATCCTCAAACAAAACCGCAGTGGTCGGCTGGTCAGAGGCGGCCGGCAGCTGTCAGAGTGTCTGTCCTAGTCGCATTACTTACTTCTGTGTCTGTCAGGTCCCATGGCCAGTCCTACTCACTCGGCTTATGCCCCCTTCTTGTGACGGCCTCCGTCTATAATTCTCTTACCAGTCCTTGTCCCAGTCAACTGCGGTCGTTGTATCGGCAAATTGGTAGAATGCGTAACGTGACGTAAATGAGCAACGTGTGCACGAGGTGGTCTGAGATGTTGGAATGTGCACAAAATGACTGGGAGTCTTGCCGTTGTTTGATAAGCAACGGCATCCGCTACAGAGGCCAAAAAAAAGTTTGTGTACCTACAATCAACCTCCAATTTCGGGCCCCTTTGATAAATTTCATTTTTTTCCCGAGGAAAACTTTTCTGATGTGGGTGGGTGGGTGGGTGGGTGGGTGGGTGGGTGGGTGGGTGGGTCAGGCCGAAGAGCCCAGGCTGCCATTCCGCCCCCACCCCCCACCCCCCCCCCGGCCGTGGCCTGTTGGCGATTCGCTTAGATTACCTCCTGCGTGACATTCCGTCTGGCTGTTGTTTCTTTACGGGGCCCTGGACAGTCACCCGTTCTTCCCTTCGCATGTTGCGTCGGGTCGCTGCGTTCTGTCGGCCGCTGCGGCCGGTGCTCTTGCTGGTGTCGTTTCCGCGTTCGCAGAGCCCAGTGGTTGGTGTGCCGGGGCTGTGCTGGATGTGGCGGGATGTGCCGTTTGCGCGTTAGCGGCGAACAGTAGTTGGCGCATTGGGGGTTGTGCTGGTTGTTGTGGGGGTCGTTTGACTGTTTTTGCTGTCCCCACACCTCGTCCTCAGGCCGTCCACAGCCTGCCTCGCTGCGTTTCCGTGTGCGTGAGGCCCAGGTGCCTGCTCCTCCACGCGTTGTCCCGGCCGTCCACCACGTACGCTCCCCCACTCCGCGGGTCGCGCGTGCGCAGGGCGCATTCCTTGTTGGTTGCGGGTAGCGTGCGCTACCCGCAACCTCCTGTATAGGTAAAATTAATCACGAATCCGTGGTCTGGTCGCCAATCGACGGTGGCAGTCCACTGCCGTCCACAGCTGAACAGCAATTGCAAACCAGCCTCGAAAAAAAAAATGCCTCCACGACAAAATCATGATTGCAAATTGGACGGTTTGGGGCACAGGACCGAAGGGGGCCACACCGTTGAGGGCGAGCTGGCAGTCCGACACGTCCATCTGATAGTAGTACTTCGTCTCTGGCTGCGGGGGCACGTACGGGCTTGACTGCAGCAGCTTCCGTTGACCACCTGCGGTCATCTGCGACACGAACGGCGGGCCCGTGACGTCCCGTGCCTGGGTCGGGGCCAAGATCACCCCGTCGCCGGCCTGCACGGGGCCGCTCTTCAGTTGGAAGCTCAGCTCGAATTCCCGGCCCAGGGCCGGCACGCCGGCCGTCTGCACCACAAAAGCGGAGGTGACTGTCTCGGTGGGCTCGCCGGTGTCGGTTAGAGACGGTTGTGCCGAGAGCGTGACCGGGACGTTCGTCTCGGTAAAATCGTGCTGCGTCTCGGTGATGTTGACTGTGACCGACTCCGTCGGCGGCGGCAGCGGCATCGTCGCAGAGACGGACAGCGAGGCGTTGGCGGAGGCGGTCGCGGTGTGGCCCTGGGACGCACTGGCCGAGCCCTGATCCGAAAGGGAGTCTGAGAGCGTGACCGTGAAGTTTGGGGTTGGCTTGAGGGTGGGCGAGTAGGTCACAAAGGCAGTGAGCGTGGGGGTGAGGGTGAGGCCCGGGGGGGCAGACGAGGTGTGCGACCGGGTGAGGGTCTGGGTGGAGGCCGTGGCGGTGGGCAGGGCGGTTGGGGTGTCCGTGACATGGAGCGGCGTGTGCGTGGCGCTGTGGGTCGCGGTCTCGGGCCCGGTCCCAGTGGGGGTCGGGGGCGAGGCAGTCCCCGGGGGCGAAAGGGTGGGGGTGGGGCCCCCTGTGGCGGTTGCGGTGTACCGGCCGCTGACTGTGGGCCCAGGAATCGCCGACGCAGTGTCGGTGAGCGTCGCGGTCTCGCGCCCCTGCCACGAGACGGTCAGGGTGGGCAGCAGCGACAGGCTGCCGGAAAGCGCGAGGGTGTCCGTCAGGAGGAGGAGCGAGCTGCTGGGGGTGGGAGTCACCGTGTCGGTGGCGATCAGACGGGTGGCGGAGGGGGTCGACGACCAGCTCAGGGTCGAGTCCAGGCCGTCGGTGCCGGTGCTGGTGACCGAGCCACTGCGGGAGAATGTGTGCGTGGGCATGAACGTGTAGGTCCTGCTGGCGGTGCGGCGGTGCGTCGGAGTCGCGAAGTCCGAAGCGGTCGCGGTGGCGGAGTCGGATGCGGTTCCGCTCTCGACAAGGGGCCCTGTTGGGGTGTCGCTTGCCGAGTCGCTCTCGGTTGCCGCCAGGCTCTCGGTGGCAGTCGGGCTCAATGCCGCGGTTCCGGAGTCGCCCCAGGACCCGCTGGCGCTGGGGGTTGGGGTCGGCGTCGGGGTCGGGGTGGGCGTCGGGGTGGGCGTCGGGGTCGGGGTCGCCGACGCAGTTGGGGAGCCAGTGTGCGTGGAGGTAGGGGTGCTGGAGAGCGTGGGTGTCGCAGACGGGGTCACTGTTCCGGTGGCGGTCGCGGAGGGCGTCGCACTGCCGGTGGAGGTCGGGGAGGGCGTCGCGGAGGGGGTCGCGGTGGCGCTGAGCGTCGGGCTGGAGGTGGGCGTGGGGGACTGCGAGAGGGTCGGGGTGGGGCTGGCACTTGGGGTGGGTGTGCCGGTGCCCGTTTGCGTTGCTGAGGGGCTGGCAGTCGCTGTCGCGGATGGGGTCGGGGTCCCAGTCGAAGAAGTGGTGGAAGTGGCGGTGGGTGTGGAGGAACGGGAAGGCGATGCCGTGGAGCTGTCGGTGGTGGTGGCGGTGCGGGTGTCGGTTGCGCTGGCGGTAGGTGACGGAGTGGAAGTGGGAGAGGCGGTGACAGTGGGGGTGGCGGTGGGCACGGGGGTATGGGTGGCGGTGCGTGTTGGGGTGGCGGTGAGGGAGGCGGTGCTGGTGGCGGTGCGCGTTGGGGTGTAGGTGTAGCAGCCCACCTCCAAGGCGCTCTTCCAAGTGACCGCGGACGCGTCCCACACCAGCCACCCGGAGGAGAACTGGGGCTCAAGGGTGTTGGCCTGGGCACTGTAGGCTTGCACTGCGGATGGAGGAAGGGTGAACGGGAGGGTGGGAGGGTGGGTGGGCCCCGTCTCCCGCGCCAAAAACAAGTGGGCCGTGCCATTCCATCGGGAAAGCAATTCGATGCAGCTCCCTTCAACTCAGCCCTTTCCGAAGGGAGCAATGCGGGTGGCCAACGT
Organism: Eutreptiella sp. 'Long Island Sound 2002'; assembly: GCA_964036045.1. Classification (NCBI taxonomy): domain Eukaryota; phylum Euglenozoa; class Euglenophyceae; order Eutreptiales; family Eutreptiaceae; genus Eutreptiella; species Eutreptiella sp. 'Long Island Sound 2002'. The sequence continues at coordinate 49,510,459 of OZ038386.1, forward strand.
GACGACTGTCATTTGACCACCAACCCCCCCGATCGCTAACCGCTGTCCGCTGCCCTGCTGACCGAAAATCGCGGTCGATGGACCACGGACCACAGACCACAGACAGTCAGCCGATCGCCAACCGCTGGCGGATGGCTACGACAAGATGCCTGTGGAATATGGACAATGAATGGCGAAGATCCAGCAACCGACCAAAGCCCCAGACTTTCAAGAACCATCCTGTCCGCTCGGGAATCCCCTTTTGGAGAGAAGCGGATCACAGACAGCGCTGCTTCCCGCACACAACTCACCGAAAACATGGCCAACCTCCGGTTCTTAGGTCCAGTGGGCAGTTCCCCCACCCACCGCGCGAATTTACGCGTTCTTCGCGGACCCTGTGCCCCTAACCCCCTGGCGTCCGACGTTTGCAACATTGCCTCTGCCGGAAACATTTCAGGATACCCCGGACGGTCACCCATGCTCTCCTGGAATTCATTCGTGTATTCTCGTGTTTTGCCTTGTTCTCTGCTGGGTACTGTCTAATGGGAAGGTAACACGATGAGCATGATCTTGCAAGTCACAAGTCGCACCCGGGTTGCATGGCCGTACGGAGAAGCGTCACGACAACAACAAGCACCAACTGAGCAACCAACTCACGTCCACGTGGTGGGAGTTACAGCTGACGATGGAAATGGAGGGCACCGCGCTGTACCTTCGGGACGTTTTTGCAAAGGATTGCTTTGGGAATGTCATTGCCCAGTCCTATTTGAATAGAAGTTGAATAGAAAGTCTTGCAAGCTTGCTGTGACACATGGCCGTCTCACTTCGAGTAAACCGAGTGCGCTTGTCCCACATTTGGGATTGGTCCGGGGGGGGGGGGGGGCGACTCCCCGGTTGTGGATGCCAACTACACCCCCAACTGACGGTTGGCCGGAGGCCCGGTAGGGGGGGGGGGGGGGGGGCTTGGGAGCGGGGGGGGGGGGTCCGGGAGGGTTGGTTTGGGGGGGGGGGGTCCAGGTGGGGCAGTTTGGGGGGCACATGCCCCCAAGGCCAAGCGTTGATGCATCACAGCCTCCCCTTACCTCCCCTTACTCTAACCACACCATCACCCTAAACCTAACTCTAACCTTTGCAGCAAGCTGGTTCGGCCAGACTGAACAAGATCCCCCAAAATTTCGTTCTTTGCTGCTTTTGCCAGATCATTGCTCTCCATTTTGGACCCCAAAAATAACTCTGACCCTAGCCTACGGTTGGAGCTAGGGCTAGGGCTCTGGCTCGGGTTAGGGTTAGGGGTAGGGAGAGGTGTAGGGTTAGGACTAGGCTGAGGGTTGGGGTGGGCGTTAGGGTCAGGGTTGGGTTTAAGGATAGTGTTGGGCTGCAAAGTGGACAAAATTTTCCTTCGGACGGCTTTGGTGCCCATGGAGTGTCGGGCGTCTTTGGCGCCCATGGACTTCTGAGGGCGGCACCTTTGGCAACTAACTGTTGGCCAGAGGCCCCTGGAGGGGTGGGGGGGGTAGTTGGCGTCCTAGGACCTGCGGAGTCGCCCCCCGCCCCCCGGGGGATTGGTCGATATGTATGCTCCCTCATGATGGTTTGAGAAAAGCTTGTCGTGCGAATCATATTCTTCGTTCCTGTCCTGGATTGGCGCTGACAGCTGGATTCATCCACCATCATTGGTCAGGTTGCGTCAGTGTGCCCTGTTGGCCCCTCTCCCACCATCGCGGATCAAGCTCGCAAATTGGCAGCTTGCCCTCCACCATCAGAGCAGGCATTTCCCTCTTGCATCACGCATGCTGCTGTCTTCCGGTTGTTCTTCGGTGTGGCCTGTGCCGCTACTCTCTGGTGGTTCGCCCTCCTTCTACGCAGCCAGTGTGTCCCTTGGGCCGCACTCCACTGGCATCCCTCCTCTGTCCCAATTGCTCGGGCAGGGTTTATGCTGTGCTTCCCAACCTGATGGGTGCATGCACAACATGGACGCACCAACTCTCATTCCTCACCAACGCAAGGCATTCTCCGTGGGTAGATTGTCTGAGCGTCGTAATGATGCACGGCCATGGAAAGGGAAAAGGCTAGGTGCATGGACAGGGCGTAGGGGCAGTAGCGCGAGAACAGGCAGTAACAAGGGCGGGAACAGGCGCTCAGACAGGCCCATGCGTCCAGGCAGGGCAGGGCAGGACCCTTGGGCAAGGGCACAGACAAGGGCAGGGGCAAGAGCCGGGCATGGACAGCCGCAGCGGCAGAGACATGCAGCAGCAGGGGCACGGACGGGCACCACGAAAAGAAAAGAGCTGGAGTCGGGGCACGAGGGCAGAGGCAGGGGAAGTAGCAGCAGAGGCAGGCGCACAGGCCCTCACGAGCTCCACAACACCCACTCGTGAACAGTCAACCCACCTCCATTGAAGCGCCCAATCTGGCCATCGATGCACCAGCGCGAGGACCCGGCGTTGTAGTACAAGTAGAGATTGTTGACCTGGCCCTTGAACAGGGGCCGGCCCTCATTCGTGCCCATGCGAGAGTACACATCCTCAAAGGAGCTGCACACGGCAGCATCGGTGCAGACCACGCGCATCTGCTCATACGTGCACGCCGAGGCGGGGCAAGAGATGCACGTCGTGCCGCCACAATCCAATTGCGTTTCGTCGGAGTCCTTCACCCAATTGTAGCAGCTGTCAGCCAACACGTTCTGGAGGGCTGCGACTACGACCTGACAATGCGGTGTGAGGCTGTGGTATGGGGATCGAGGGAGAAGGAGGTACCCCGCCCCCCCAATCACATCTCAAAGCCCCTCCACTAATGAGGGCTGTCGAGGAGTTCTGCGCCATTCAGAAGGCCAGTTCAGGGTCGTTTCGGGTGGGGGCCGGTTTGTTTTCCAATGAGAGGGTTTGGGGAGATACCCAGGCGTTCTCGTTCCAGACGGTCCAGGATCCCGTGAGCAGGTCAGGGGTCGCTTGGTCCTCAACATTGTAGCCCTGGACGCCGGACGACGATCCCACTGCGAGGTCGGTGCGGAACACCCACGAGGCGCCCTCAATGTAGGACGGAGCCCAGAGAAGGTACATCGAGTTGGCCACACCCTTATACGCGGGGCGCCCGTTGATCAAGAGCCCGGTCGGCGCATAAAGGTCGTTGATGTTGCCGTTGAACCCAGACTGCCCGAGAATCCGGATCTGCTGCGATGCGCCGCCTGCCCACCAGATGGCGGTCCAGAAGAGGACGCTCAGCAGTCCCATCGGGGGCGCGTTGGCTTTGTGGCGGTCTCGGGGCAGGCACGGCCCAACAAAGGTGCCACAAAACGCTGCAAGAGGAGGGGCATCAGGAAAACCCCAGGCATCGCCAGCGGCAGGGGCACACGAGGGAGAGCGCCGCAATGATCAGCGCATGTCCCAGTCCATGTCACAGTTGTGCCTACGAAACACTCTTGTCCTTTGGGCTACAAAGGCTGGTTGGGCACAGTGAAGTACATCTGGTGCCCAGCACCATGTCTGTTGTGTGACCTGCTTGGTGATCGAGGGTATTAGTGCGAGGGGGATCCCAATTGTACAGCGGTCATTGCGTCGTCTTTTTTTCAGTGCACAGATTATACTGGTGGGTCTGTAACCAATGCCTGGAAGTTCCGAGGTTGAACCTTAGTTGGATGGAGATAACAAAAATTAATTATGATGCGTACCCTGCACACACCCAGGCATACTACCACTATGAATACACTGTGTCCAGGTGGGCACGGCAGAAACACACAGCTCAAAGTGAAGGACAAATGCGCGATGCTCCTGTCAAAATGACAAATACCCCGCTACTTTGGGAACATAGTTTCCCCAAAAAGCCTCCAAATTGCCCCCTTTCAAATGCCCACAAAACCAGCTCCCAACGAAGCCCATATTACAAGACTAGGTTCTTGTTCATGTGCTGCTCTCACACCCACATTCCTCAGAGCTTTGCATCCCAATATCCATGGCGTGCCACGACATGCAAAAACATGAAAGGAATTCATAGTAGGATCCTTCAGCCCAATGGATAAACATCTTCAAAGACACTTGCTATGATGAAGTGGAAAAATATTGTGAAAAATGGGTAACACAGGGGGGGCGCCCAGGTGCAGCCCCCTACGTCGACCCCTAAACAGTTTTTGGCGGGGGAGGGGGGTCAGGGGGGTAGCCAGGATGGGGTCCTTGGTACCCCAACATACATACCTCAAAATGATCCCCTCGTCGCACTGATCATTCTGAACACAAATATCTGGGGTTCTTGAAGGAAAAAAAAACACCCAGGAGGTCTTGTCCTAGCAGCCAAGTTGAGGGGGGTGGATTGGGGAGGGTAGGGGTCAGAAAATGTTTTGCATATGTATTTGGATTCCCCATGAAATTCTGAGCATTTTGAGTATACACAAAAACGAAATTTTACCCCCCACCATATACTAAAAAAAAAATTTCTGCCACCTTTGGAGCCAAATGTGGTTAGGACCTTCGCTATCTTGAGGGCGGGGGCGGATATTAAGGGCTGCAGCTGGGCGCCCCCCGTGGGGTAAGGGGGAACCCTTGCACTGCACGCGCACTGCTCGCTACTTTTAGACTAGATTCCCCTATGAAGAACCCCCATACCGACCCCTTCCAAACACCCTCAAAATTAGGCCATCCTAGCTACCCAAATGCCCCTAAATTTAAGTCAGTCAAACTACCCTAGCTCAAGACAAATGCAAGCTACCTTCCCTTTATGTAAGACATCATGCAAAATGCGGAAAGCTACACACATATCGTCTTTTTTGTTCAATTGAAAGCTCACTCACCCTACCAGCTAGTCCCAAAGCCGCGTATATGTCCACCCCATCCTCAACTTGACCGGGGGGCAAAGTTTCTTGCAGGAGGGAATCCACGTCAACCTCTTTTTTCAACTTGTGCCTTTTCAGATTTTTTTGCTCATCTTCACCATGGACTCCCACACTTTGGTGTGGGCCCTTGAGTTGGGGTGATGGACTCCCACGCTTTGGCGTGGCCCCTCGAGTTGACGTGACGGGTTTTGCCTGACCACAGTCGAATGCCCTATGCGAGGCCGCATCCGTGCTGATGAGGAAGCGTGGTTTTACCGGGTGAAAATCCAAAAATGCCATATCCCCCATGTGGAAGAAGCATCAAAACCTATGCTAGGGGCAACAATGATGCCCCTAGTATCACAAAGTATGGATCTCCAGTGCGGCTAGACGCCCAAATACTTGCACTGCGCCCGCACTGCGCGTGCACTGCACTAAGGGGGCCCCCTAACATGAGGTATACAAAGTGGGGTGGAATGTGGGAGAGTTACATCAATACACACTATTTTTTACACAACATGCTGCGCATGAAGTGCCACCCATTGGAGGAAGTTATTTGCATGCAACTGGCAATGGCGGAATGGGCAAAGGAACCAGCTTGCACAATCCCCTATAGAATGGAAACATACAACACCACATTGGCAACCATCTTTGAGTGGTAGTTCGAGAACACATTGGGACTTCGTCCCACAACTGACTCAAACAATGGGTGCTCGGCTGCCTTGACACCCAAAATAATTGCAGTGTGCGCACAGCACTAGAGGTGTCCCCAATAAAAATGTTTGATTGTAAGTTGCTGGCAGTAAGGCTGCTGGGCTATAAGGCTGGGCTCTAAGGCTAAGCTGTCAGAAGGCATACGCTATTTAATCCACCATTCCATCCTTTGAAATTAAAAGAGTTACCCTTTGAAAGCGCCACACCCTTAAGCATCATGGACCAGCGAGAAGGCATGAGGTCTTCATAGTACCTTTGCATCGTTGCTTCAGCCCACAAGTATCATCCATCACATTTCACATGGATCCTCCCTCCCCATATGCTGTGCTTCTCCCCAGGGGACAAACAACAGTCCACACCCACCCTGGGGGGCCTGAAGTCTGCCTCTGTGCCAAGGAGAGAATCAAGGCTTCAGATATTGCTGAGATAATGAGGTTTTTCTCCTATAGAGACACAACGGACCTTACAACAGTACCCCCCAACCACCCCCCGTGTCCAACGAATACCAAAAAATACGCTCTGCACACCCAGTGTTTGTTGGGCAAATTGTGCATCATGTGTATGCACTTGTCGATTGCATAAGAGTGTCATAACTACAGCATGAGCACAAGATACTAACCAATGGCATCTTCAAAAACTTGTGTGATCCACTGTGCACAACTATTTTGGAGGCAAATGGGTCTCCTCCATACCCACCCACAGGAAACTCGTCAACCTGGTCCAAAAGTGTACCTGACACCAGGAAACCCGCATCTATTAACAATTGCAGAACAAAAATATATGGGAAGGCCTTGTACACATTGGTTGCTATGCCATCCACTCCCGGAGCACGGGCACATTGGAGGGGGGTGGGGAGTGATGAAAGTACAATTATAACAGCAACAGCAGTGTGAAATTACACAGGCCAACGATTGCCCCAGCCATCAGTTGTGTCTGTGGGTCTCAATATCTCCCTAGTGTGGAGAGTCCAGCACCATGTTGTGGCTGGTGCATGCAGCACCACCTGGTGCATGCATGCACACCAAGGGCCAAACAGGCATGGTGCAAGCAGCATGTGGCCTGGTCCTACTGACAGGCCTAGTGAGGTGAGTCTTGCAGGTTGCATGGCAGCTGCGCTTTGTGCTGAAGTGAAGGATGCAATCAAGAACTTGACAGCAGTGTGAAGCGAATTCTGCTGCAGCCCGTGGTTCACCGCAGTGCTGGGATACCACCACAAAACCATGCACACTCTAGGGTAATGCGCCTTCTAAGCCGTTGATTAACATTCTCAAGAAATGCACAGGCGCCTCCAAATGCAAGAGAGAGGAGGAGCACAGCCAATGTTTCCAACTGTAGTCTGATCATGATGATGATGATATGGAGTCAGCCTTTAGCCATACAAAGGATTGGACTACGGTTAGTCGTTTGTACCCATGCATCCTTGTTGTGCATTAGATCAATGGGAATGACAGAGAGATTCCAGGAATAATGGTCCCATGCATTTTTAAACTTGTTGCTGTCACTGAATGTGCAGACAACTATACACATCCAGCGCCCACTGTTGCCATGATGGCAGGGTTGGAACGCAGTTCATTGGTGTCACTGCAATGCTGCAAGTTACAGGCCTACATGTTTGATGAGAAGGATTTGCAGCATAATTGAGTCTTTGATTCTGAAGGAGGCCGATGCCAATGCAGTCAGCTACAAGATGCATAGGAGATTGCCTAACTAATCATGATAAGATGGCTCAGGTGCTCATAAATCAGGGCCTAACACGAGGAATCTGTTAGGGCTCCCCAGGAGGAAAGTTGAAGCCTGAGAGCTGGTTGGTTAAACCAAGCAATGATTTCGTGAATGCTACGGTGGTGGCCCAAACACAGGTCAAAAGCTGCAACTGAACAACACAAAGCAGTACAGCATTCCTTTCCCATCCAATGTCACATACAACCCCCCGTGGCCAAAGAAATATACTCCCATAGCATTGACACATTCCTTGCCAAATGAGACGTCCGGTGGCCAATGCTCATGTCCCTCTGTCAATCTGTATTTGCCTGTGGTTGGGGTCCAAACCAGCTGAATTTGGGCACAGCACATGATGTGCCCCACTACTACGGTCCAAATTGTTGTGGTGTAAGGGCTTGGCTGCAGCTACCCTCGAACCCTCTGGGCTATGCCAATGAGACCTAACAAAGGTGAGCTAAGCGAAGGTGTATGTGGAACCCTTGGTCAACTAGCCTTGTTTAACACAGCCACCTACCAAGAGCTACTGGATTGCAACCAAAGGCAAATGGGGGGTAAGCAGCAGGGAATTATGCCTGCTCACCAATGTATGGGAGTGCAGTTTCGATGTCTTTGGCCCTACAGCCTGTTGTCATCTCCAGTGCTTCAGTGAACAGACTTCTCAAGAAATGGATATGTTTAAAACAAGCATTTCTGAGGATTGAGACAGAATGCATCGCGTCATAATTTTTGGAAATTGAATTTCACTGGACACCGAGAAAAATGCCTTGCAAAACACGTTTTTGGTTGGATCCTGCAATAAAGTCCCTACATTTCTTTTTTGAAGCTTCTGACTAAGAACCCCGGAGACATCTGCAAATAACATGCAGTAGCAAGAGTGTATGAAAATACTTCATGAATGGTTTGAAATGTGTCCCTGGCCATTGTGCAAGCGGATCTTGCATGGGTGCAATTTGGATCTCTTGGTGATACCCACAAATTGGAGGGCAACAACTGTTGAAACATGCAGACAACAGTGGTGGACCAACCACAATGATCCATTTGGCAACATACCCATGTCAACTGACACATGGGTGGAGGACAGATGGTTGCAGTCACAACAGCTGGACTGTACAGATATATTTATGAATACGTCTGTGTGTAGCGATCGTGGTTCATACTGCAATGTACATCAATAAATTTCACTGATGGAGCTGCAGCTTTCAACTCTGTCTGGATGGCGTTTGATGAGGCAGAAGTCCCTGGAACAAGAAAGCGGTCCAGTACCACAGCGGGATAGAGCTGTTTCAATAGTGGAATGCAGTGAGAAGGAAGCATTGTACATTCTTCAATCACGCTGCTGGTGCTTCAGGGGCCGAAACAGCCACGTGCGCCTTTGTCCAACCATCCTGATTGTAAAAAAAAAAAAAGTGCCAAACCTTAAAAATGTTTCACACATTGCACCAAGAATTGTTGAGCAGAATTCACAATATCCGGTTCACCCCCTCCCAGCAGAGGAATCATGCTGCAGGGGGATATAAGGGATATCAACATCAATGAGCAGGCAGGAGGTGGTCAGGGGGAGTCAAGGGTCCGGGACTGGCAGTCAAGGTCAGTGGCCGCCTTGCCTATCCTGACCACACCACCCTCCTGGTGGTAAGACAACAGAGCACCCATCGAAAAGAAGGTTTCTTGGAGAGCCAGTAACTGTACCTGAAAAAGAGAGACCCCTCCCACCTGGCATAGAGTGAAGATCTCGCATTATAGCATACCCGACCCCCCCACACACAAGCTTCAGAAACGATAACGGAATGTGGATGGCAATCAATCCCTCGTCTAAACCCTTGAGCTCCTGCGACCCTGGCGAGTCGATCCTCTGCTGAAGATGGTGCTGCAGGAGTCTGGGAGGAGTTTAGGCTCTTCTCACATCAGACGTAAGTTGCACTTTCTCCTGCACAGACCTGGGCTGGGGGATTGCTGAGTGGCGCTTGGTATAGGCAAATCCTACTAGGTGCGCATTTCAAAAGCCAGATGCTCAGACAAGCGGACCCCAAGCGGGCCGTTTGGGTCCCCTGTTGCAGGCGGGGGGGCAGGAAGAGGGTGAAGAATAAATTTGATCTCAACGTGCCCTGCTTAAAGCACAGGAGAATTTGTTGAGAATCGTGTCTTCGTCTTCTTTATCTTTTTGGCAGGGGTCAAGGAGGGGTGCCTGGGCGTTTTGCTGAGTCTGGGCGAATTCCTGAGTACCACCGACGTACCGAGTAGTGGTGGGGTTTGTCTGCAATAGACTTTAGGTTGGGGACAATGTGGGGACGGAGATTCTCTGACCCTTTCATGCCCCTGAGAAAAAGTACATTTCAACCAGCACACGTTCCACTCATTTTTATCCTTGACATTTGAGAAGCCATTGCCTGGACTAGCGATTTCGCCCCAACGATACACCCGTACACGATGGTTTATACGACTTCATGTTATCAGGACCACACTGGGCAGCACCTTGCATGTCTGTAGCCAGCTTCAGCCTGCATTTTTTGTGACGCGTTAATGGGTTTGATTGGGACAAACCATGCTGTCACGGTGAGTATTGGGGGACAATTGTCGACAGGGAGAGGTGTTTAGGGTGTCAGGTGGTGTACGCACGATTGCGCCCTGCGGTGCCCCTGGCCTCGAGTGCCTTAACTTGTTTTTGTAGCCCAACTGACCCGCCGTTCCGACACAACCCTCCCCTTTTCGACCGGTGTGCACCAACAGCTTAGCACCTGTTGTAGCGGTGTTTGACTTGTTGGCCCGTCGAAAACTGTGCCTGGCATACACGTGCGCTTCGGGGAACCAGTTTGTTCAGTCGGTTGTCTTCAAGTCCTCTTTGGGGTTAGAATGCAAGAATATCTGGTGCCCATAGATCTCCGTGACTTCCTACGTTCTACTTCCTCCGCTGGTCGATTACACGGCCAAGACCGCATTCTGGGCTATTAGCACAAGATGTCACGATAGGCTGTGTCTGCAATGACCCCATGCTCCGTGCATCCACAGCACCCCAAGCGGGGTCAGATCCACTTTCCCCTGTTTCTGGGGAATTACCGGGGCGTGGGGGGGAAGGGGGGCTGTAGGCTTGTTAGGGTGAATGGGCTTGAGAGAATGATCGGCACAGGACAGTGGCCTTAGCTAGATATTGTGTGCGTACACCTCTGGACAGAAAAATTGGCATCTCTCTGAGGGCTGCGGCTGAACGAGCTGTCCAGTGAAATCCAACAACGCCGCAGAGGTGCGGACCAGGAGCCCCAAGAGGCGTGGTCTGCGTAGCAATGGCCACAAGAGGACTTGCATTCCCTCCGAATCCTACCAGAACTTCTCCGGATGAAACTGCTGGCCCGTCAAGTCATCAAAGTCAATTGGCGGTTCCTTCGGTTCCCTTGTCCCGCGAATCGTCGCCAGCGCCGCATCCATGGCTTCCACGGCCTTTTCCTTCCCCAACTTGTGGTAGATCTTTCGCGCCCTGACGAAATGGTCCTCGGCCTTGTTCATGTTCTTTAGGTTAGCCTCGATGTGCCCAATGCGCTCCGTGGCGTCCGCGAATTCCAGGCTCTCCGGCCCGTTGTCCTGATGAGCTATACCCTTCAGCTCCTGCCAATAGTCCCGGGCTAACTTCTGCTTGGATTTGGCCTTGAACTTCATTGCTTCGCTTGCGGCATGATACAGCAACATCGGTCTGATCTTGCAGGAACCCTTGTGACAGTGCTCCAGCGCCCGCAGGAGGTATTCGAGCATCGTATCAGGGTTGGTTTTCTTGTCCTTCAGCACCATTGCCATCGCGAAATACAATTTCGTGTGCCATTCCTCAAAAGGCAGATCGAATTCCGAGATGATTTCGTCTGCCTCACTGTACCACTTCATCGCCGGATCCAGGGCCTTCTCGTCCATCTCCGTCGTGAACTGCCCCAGGTACGTACAGGCCATGGCCACACGACTCTGCAGCATCTGTACTTGTTTGTCACTGGCGTCCTTGTACTTTTTGGCCAACCTCTTGGACGTCTTCACCATCTTCAAGGTCAACTTCTTACCCTGAGCCCACTCTTTACTGCTGATGTACCGTTCAATCAATGCCTCATACGCCGTCAGAATCACAGGGAACGGAGGGTCGTCGCCAACTTGCTTGTCAGCAGCCAGCTGCTCAGCCTTGTCCAAATAGTCCGATGCTTCCTGGATGTCTCCCGTCACGGCCAAAGACCTCGCCATGTTGATGGTGCTTGCCAGTAGAGTTTTCTTCGCAAGGCCAGTGGAGGCTCGTGGCGCATCTGATTTCACAAACTGGGAGATGCAGTCGTAGCCAGCCTGATGTGTCGTGGCAGCATCTTCGGATTGGCCGAGGACCCCGTACAGATTCGCTACGTTGTGCTTCGTGGTGGCCACCTCGGGACTGCAATGTTCTCCAGCCGCCGCTTCAAAAGCCCCCAGAGCCTCTTTGTACTTCGCGAGGGCTGCTTCATAGCCGCGCCCTTGCTCGAGCTGCATCGCCGTCCTATATGTTACTTTGGCATCCTTCAACTCGTCGGAATCAGCCTCGTTTGGAACCATGATGTTGGCAGAAACCATGAGTGTTGCGAGCACCAGCCAGAGAAAGAGAGAAGAAGTACACATATTCAAAAATGAAGACACTCAAAAACTATAATACGAAAGGTGGCGGAGGAGCAAGAAATCAACAGAGCACGATGCAATACCCATCGCAAAATCGACCAACAGACAAGCAGGTGAGTAACAGACACAAGGGCTGTACTGTTTTTGCGTCTTTTTTGCCTTGCTCTGGGCTCAACGCTAGTTGTACTAGTTGAGGTACCAGAAGCCCGCATTCAAGTACTACGCTGCCCTGAGGGGGAGGCTTCCCCCTCCGGTGTCCAAGCAAGGGTAGGTGGCTTCATGGGATTACAGTTGGAATGGACACTATAATTTACTATAGCCTTCCACTATCTTTGTGCAATGTTTGGAAATGCAAATTTCATTGCTGCATTCATCTTTTGTTCCCAAAAGCACTCACATCCCACATTTGGTGCTGCTTCGTGTCTTTTGCGTGGCCTTACCGTTGCAGAAAAAAATGGTGTGTCAGCACAACACAGAAATCCACTTCACCTTTGTGGGCAAAAAGGGAGTGACAACACAACACACACATTAAATTCACCGTTGCAGGCAAACAGGGAGTGACAGCACATGCAAAAAAAAACGTTGCGACTGGCTTGTGGTTCAAACAAAGGGGAGCTGTGCTGAAACCCGGCACATTGCCCAAATCACACAAACTTGCGTGTCCCTGGTGCACAGCAAAAGTGGGGTTACCAAGCCCTGATTAGCTGCTCACATCCCAGCACCAACAGCAAGTGACTTGCATGGAAGCCAAACAATTGGATGCATTCAGTTATCCATGAAATGAGGACTGAGCAAAACCAACTGGGACAGCAGCCTTCTTGTCACCTTAGGGTGCAAGCAAAGCCGCTTTGGGGCCAGGAATGCATCCCAGTAGGATATGCATGCAGATTTGTAGGCCCTGCCCTGGCATGATATAGACAAAGAGGTCTAATTTGAGACGTGGACTGAACTTCGCATGCAGCATTGACGCCAAGTGACCCACGGCCACCCCTAGATGGGCTGCTTGCACTGGCATTGTGTGTTTTGCTTGTACTGGTGGCCTTGACCCCCCTGTCCTCGCCCAACGCAATGGCACAAAGTTGCTCATAGCAAAAACAATTACTACGGGGGCTGTTTGGGTTCTGGGAAGAACATGATGACAGCGGCGGCGCCAAGCCAACCGGCGTTCATTCGGCTACTGTGTAGACAAATGCCCGTGCGCACCATCTAAATAGGGGTCCGCCCCCCCTCTTTTGTGGCAAAACCAAGATTATTGCTAACCTTGGATGCATGATTATAGAGGGCACTATTGAACAGACCATTCAACGGGCATTGAGAAAGATGGAAATCTAGTGATGCAGTCCTCTTGTAGTAAACAAGGGGGGCGGGTGATGCATTTTGAAGTCATGGTGGGCAGACACTCACCTGGCAAACTCATTCAAACTGGTACGGACCTAGATGGTGCTCAAAACAGCAATCAAAGGCAAAGACCTGATCCTAAGCTCCCGTGGAACCAAAGCTGAGTCCGAGATACACAGACACGGCTGATAGGGGCAGATGAGGATTTGGTGGAGAAAACAGAAGAAAGGAGGGAAGGCAGGAAAAGTATCTTTAGCAGCATATGGGCTTGATGGCCGTGGCCCATGCTGAGCTCTCTGATTGGTGGAGAAGAAGGACTGCTGCTCGTTCGGTTGCTGGCATAAACAAAGAAAGATCTGTATGCCGTCCCATGGAACACCATCCAACCAGAGAAAATGAACGAGAGAATGACAAGGGACTCGGGCCAATACGAGAATTCCTTGGGGTGCTTTTTGTGGGGCCCAACGTCATTCTGAAGTTGGTGATGGATCAACACTGGTACAGCACGGATGTAAAGCTGCTCCCGCCAACCCGCATCTGAACATTGGTTCCCCTACTGTTAGTACTCAACAGAATGATGGGGTCCATGTGTTTGTCATGACATGCCAAAAAAAGGGTTGCGACTGGCTTGTGGTTCAAACAAAGGGGAGCTGTGCTGAAACCCGGCACAGCAGCCAAATTACAAAAACTCACGCATCTCTGGTGTGCAGCAAAAAAGGGGGTGCCAAACCTTGATCAACCGCTCACACCCCAGCACCAACAGCAAGTGACTTGCATGGAAGCCAAACAATCGGATGCATGCAGTTGTCCAGAAAATGAAAGCTGAGCAAAATCACCTAGGACACCAGGAATTGCTTTTTTTTTTGTGTGTCCGCCAATTCAAAGTTCGGCCCCGTGACGGGGAACGGAATCATGGCAGTTCCTTGGTCCATCATGGTCGGACATGCTGGTCTGTCCGAAGTGATTGACAAAACATCCCCAAATTCCTGGTAGAGGTATGGACAACCATTAGAGTATGCCTTGCGGCCATGCATCTGCTGCCAGATGATGCCGTCGTTTGGGCGTCAATTCATGCGCCATGTCAACACTCGTGCCCAGTCTGCTATTTTGCCGTTGCAATCACCCAACAGCTCCACTCGCACTTAGATATTCTAAACTAATCCCTCACCTGCTCACCCCAACTATTGGGTCATCGCGTGGTGTATCTCTTAGCAGGAGTATAGAGGGCACTATTGAAGAGACCATTCAACTAGCATAGAGATGCGGAAACCTAGTGATGCAGTCCTCTAGTAGTAAAAAGGAGGGGGAGATGCATATTGAAGTCATGGTGAGCAGACTCCCACCTGGCCTACTCATTCAAATCGCTGCCCGGCTGCGAGGTTCACCGAAGGACAGCACAACCTGAGTACAAGGGCTCGGACCTGGAAGGTGCCCAAAATAGCAATCATCCTGTCAATGCTAAATCCATCATTCTTACGGGCGACACCGAGGATGAATGCAACAACCCAGTCCACAAAAAGATAAGCAAAGAAAACAGATTGATCCGCTGTGTGACATCATGCATTGCTGGGGTGGGGTAGTCGGTACGGTCTATGTCTCCCCGCAACAATACATCTCCACTACAACGGAGGACGGTATAAAGTCTACTGAGCTGCTCAAATCAACTCCACAGAACGCACTCCAAGAATACATTGGGAAGGGAAACAATAAAATCTAACATGACAACCGACAGAATGATTTGCGTTGAGCTCTGCAGTGTGTTGATGACAAACATATGAAGTAATAGCAAAAAGATTGTGTGTGGTATGCCCATCATGTCATCTGCAAAGGCCAATGCCCGATACAACCGATATGCCCGTTTTCTTTTTCCTTTGCTCCTTGCGCGTTTTTCTTTTCTCTCCTACTTGGGTTGGAGAACACACTATTGCACACTAAGGTCAAGAAGTGCTGCAGAAATTGGTCCAATGTCACTTGCTTGGTGTGGCCTGGGTGACTGTTGGGAGCAGCTAGTCTGATACCTTTGCCAGCTGCCATTAGAATAAACCCGCACCAGCAACTTCGTCCTTTGTCCCTCGGCATGTATCGTCTTTGATAAGCGCAACCGAGCGATTACTACGTATTAGTTTCTTCTATAACCATCATCCAATGACCATTTCTATCAGTGTAAGTAGTAGTACCCCCAGGGGGGGGTAGGTGGTTCAGTAGTTGAATTGCCATCATAGCTTTCCGGGACAAACAAATCCTTCATTGTCTACCAAAAAGCATGAGTTGCTGACTCTCCATAATCTCCTTAATCTTCAAGTTTGGAAAAACAAGCCTGTTCAAAGGCCTTGTAGTTCCTCTTCTTGCCAGTAGCTTCCAAGATCTGCTTAAACAAGCCCTCGAAGTCAGACTTAAGCTGTTTTTCGCAATGCTTTTCATGCAGTAGCCTGTTCCAAATGGGGGCAAGTATGTAGAGGAAATAGACCGGCACCCCGTAGTAAGCCAAGAAAGTGTCTGCTGATGGTTGCTCGTTCACTGTACAAAACGAATGCTGGTCAACAATGGCGATATAGTTCTTTAGGCAGACATTGCGAAATGCTCAAGAGCGGGGGACAAAATCATAAGTGGCCCACAATTGGGCAGATGGGCTACGTAACCCGTGCCGTCCGGGGGGTCCCCAGCGCTTCAAAGCGGGGGACAAAATCAGAAATGGCCCACAAGTGGGCGGATTGGCTATATAACACCCTGCCGTCTGAGAGGGCCCCCAATGCTTCAGAGTTGGGGACAAAATCATTACCGGCGCACAAATGGGCAGATTGGCCATATAACCCCTCCCGTTTGGGCCCCCAACGCTTCAGAGCGGGGGACAAACTCAGAAGCGGCCACATGGGAAGGGTGCACAATCTGTCATTTTTGCGGGGCGTAGATATGCAACTGGTTTGGCATGGCACATGCCCCGTGTTGTCCTCCACTACCACACAGGGGGAACACCTTGCACAGCGCGAACGGGGAACAGTGACGCAGCAGACATCCTAATTTACAGTTCCCTATCCCAAGGGGAGAACTTGTGCCGCACGCTACTTTATGGAGAGTACACCTAGAATGCCCTGATATTTACACCCCCCCCCAAAAGGCCCCTGAGGAGGGCAAACCCATTGGCCTATTCACGTGGTGTGCCCATTGGCATGACCAATGAGGGTGCCTCAACGCACCGCGCGCCCGCACCGCGCGCACCGCGCGCTTTAGCCCGCTATCAAGAGTCGGATTATTGCACCACTTTTTCAGGTAACACCGCCACACAAACACAAACACAAAATTCGAGTCTACAAGGTGCCTGCTACCCAACCTGGGACCCCAACATGCTAGACCCCACGGAAACACAACAATTGGGCACCTAAATGCAATGCTCAGGCCCCTATGACCGCTTTGGGGCAACATTCCATGGCACCGCCATTCTACGCCAACCGGGCTAAAGTCGCACCACTCGCCCGCACCGCGCGCGAGGCACCCTCAATGGCAACGGTTTGGCTGCTGCAACATCGCATTTAGATGGGCAACAAATTGTATTTATAGAGTGCCGCGGGTTGCCCCATCTGGCACCTCCCAAAATGAGACTCGATAAGATGGCCCCTTGGGAGCAACCAGCACCCCGGTTTGGGGCCCGGGTACCCGGTGTATCAGGGAGCCTCTAGCTTTCTTTCGGGTTCTGTTGACTTTGTAACCAATCACATCTATTCGCATGTAAGATGTGGTTTGGTGGACAAGATGATCTCCGAATTTTTGGAATTCCCCGGTTGGTGAGGGAATCCGCATGTCCTTCTTCTTGTGTTCGTTCACCTTGCTCACTGTGCACTTTCAATGGAGCGGACTACGGGGGAATGTTTGCCCGGCGCGCGCCAGGCGCGCTACCTTTCTATTAACTATCCTGACTTCAGCCCGAGATTTACCCTCTGATGGAGAAGGCCCCCCAAATAGACCATGATGGACTGTGCACCTTCCCCACAAAGCGCGTTGCATAATTAGGCAATAGCTGTGAATTCAACAACTCCAAATGTCATTTGTATTGTACTTAACATACGGTACTTTGCCTTTACCTTTCCCATAGATTTCGCTATGGTAATGAGTCCCCAAGCCGCAAGCGGTTTGGACGGCGTTTCTGCCTCACGTCACAAGAGCGAAGCGCAAACTCGGCATTGGCTACATCACCCCTGCCTTCTCAGGGGCCCAAAATTGGGCTGAATGACATCATCCGTGCCTTCTCGGGGTCCCCATGGTGGGGAGAAATCAATATGGCTACATTACCCCTGCTTCCTTGGGGTCCCCATGGTGGGGAGAAATCAACCTAGTAAGGAGTGGATGTGGTGGAAACGAGCAAAAAATGGATGAAAATGGGTGAAACTGGGTGAGAATCCAAATATGCCATATCCCGAATGTGAAAGCAAAATATCCGTT
This sequence comes from Eutreptiella sp. 'Long Island Sound 2002', assembly GCA_964036045.1. NCBI lineage: Eukaryota > Euglenozoa > Euglenophyceae > Eutreptiales > Eutreptiaceae > Eutreptiella > Eutreptiella sp. 'Long Island Sound 2002'. The sequence goes on from OZ038386.1 coordinate 49,528,055, forward strand.
GTCAAACAACAATAATGCCCATGGTATCACAAAGCATGGGGTTCCAGGACAACTAGACGTGCAAATAGTTGCACTGCGCACGCACTGCGCTCAGTGCACCCCCGAAAAGGTCACCGGTGGGGCACGGGTCAAAAAAGATGCCCGGCACGCGCCCGGCGCGCTAACACTCACCCTACAGCTTGTCCTGCTTGGCTACTGGCAACATGGCGAAATCTCCACCTCGCATCAGGTGCTCCCCCTCCACCAAGCAGCCAAGCACGGGGTAAGCTGGCAGACAATGAATAAATTAATGAATGAACGGTTCTACTTCTTTGTCGTGACTTTTACCATTTTTGGGAGGCTGTTTTGTGAGAAATGTAAATTTTCTACAATTATCTCAACCAGAACATGATGCCCTCGAGCGCAAACCAAACCCGAAGAAGCTAGGAAAACTGCAAAGCACTTTACAAAATGGCTTTCAAGAATCCCATGCCCCGTGGCACACACCACGCCACACTAGTAGGGAGGTGTGCCACGAAACACAAGCCAAGTGTGTGAAGCCCCACTGTTATGGTTTACCAGCCCAGTATAGAACAACCACTGAGTACAACAGACAAACAGTACAGGTACCTAAAGCTAAGCACACAGTACAAGCACCCAAAACTTACTCATGCAGGGCCCTGTGAGTCAGGTTGTGAGTCCCTGCAGAGTGGCTGCACAGCAAGCTCAAATCTTGGCGAACCTCCCATAATCACAGCAAAGCACAACCTCTGACCTCATTTATGGGAGGGACAGCTTCACTAATCCATCGCCCTGCCCCAATGTCAACCTGGGGACAGCACAACCTCGCTAGATAGCTCAGCAAATACGTGGGTGGGTGTTCCTTGCCTCAGTGGGAACAACACAGCATGCCCCACTGGGCGCCTATGCCCCTCCCAGTGAGTGTGGGTGACACTCAGACAAAAATCTCTCTTGGTACTTGGAAACAGCATGGGAGCAGGAAGTAGGTGTTGACTTGACCGCTCCCCCTGAGTCCCCTTCCACCTCTTCTCCTGCTCGGGTACGGGGCAAATGATGTCAGTGATGTGCCTCTGCGAAAATCCTGCTGAACGACTTAGTGTAGCAGGGGTAGCAGGGGGTCAGCCCTCCGAAGGCTCCGTCCACAACTACACTTCTGTCTGTCATCTGTTCTCTCTGTGCATACAAAGATTGGCAGTACGCAAAGCAGGTGGCCAACCGTCACCCCAATCAAGGGCAAATTGCCATTTATTTGAGGGATATGGGCTTGGATGCCCAGCAAAACACAAATGTGACTGAGTGGAGTCCGTGCCCCTTTAATAACTTCTGGTAACAGAGGCCGATAAATATTGATAGATGGGTGGTAAACGTGGTTTGGCGTGGGGTCTGACCCATGCCAAACCGTGACATGTGACATTCAGTCTGTCTGGGGAAGAGGTCAGGGGGGGACAGATTTTACCCCTCCTTCCTTGTGCAATGTGCACATGGCCTCAACCAACAAGAGCAGGTCACACGAAAGACATAGCACTGGACACCGGTTGTACAACCCCCCCCCCTGTCCGCCACCGGTGCGCGACGGTCCCCCACTACCCCCCAGGGAACGGTTGCCAAGTGACGGTTCCCCATGGGGAGGTTGGGGGACGGCACTGTCACCGTACATGAGGCACAGAAAGCTGATGGAAACAATTGAAATTTGCCGGTTTTGGCAAATTGGGCTGTCAATGTGCCTTGGTCCTTTTCCACGTCACTTTGAATTCTTGAACATGTTTGCCACTCTGTACAGGAATATTTTGTTGACGGATGATCACATCTGTTCCAGTAGGAACAAGGTTATGCTGTCCAAATCCATGAGTAAAAATGCAACTGAAAATGTCCTGTGACAATATGTACAGTGGGTGGGCAACAACAGCAGTGGGGCGACACACAGCAACTTCAAACTGCAACACGCGATTTGTTTTTGGTGTGACTGCGTGTGTGGGGGGGCTTGCAAGAAGGGGGGGGGGGGGGCGCTTCCAGCCACATTGTTGGAAGGGGGGGGCGTTCCAGCCATATTGGGTGATTCCCTTGCAGCACATAGCTGTCACCTTCCGTGTCTGGGCAAGGGAACCACAGCTGCACAATCTACATCTTGCGCATGGGAGACGACGCGCCACAATTGTGCCCCACAATCGTACTGCTCCACTGAAAGGCTCCCGTTGCTCTTTATGCCGATGACCATTAGGTTCTCCGCAAACACAACCACAGTTGGCCGAATGTGCGAGGACACTAGAGACGCCATCTCTTGCCAATGGCCTGTGTCCAGGTCGAACGCTTCCACAGACCTGAGTGTGTTCAGTTGCGGATTCAACCCGCCAGCCACAATTACTTTGCCCCGCCACATGCCAACGCCTGGATAGCAACGCTCACGCTTCATGTCCGGCAGCGACTCCCATCGCCAGTCGCTGCAGGAGAATTTCTCCACTGTGCACAGGGCCCAGGAGCCGCCATTGCGGCCTCCGACAGCAACGAGGTCACATCCAAGAGCGCACACGCCAAAATCAACGCGCATGCTGGCCATGCGCGGGAGGTGTTCCCAGTGCCTGCCAGACCTATTGCGCCCATACAACATGACCAACCCGTCCCCGGGTAGACTGCAGAACAGCTGCGGTCCCGCACCCACCAACTGGACCAACTGAACCAGCAGATTGGCAGGAATGGGAGCGAGAGTCTCCCACGCTAACGAGATCGGATTGAGCATGTCCAGATACAGTCCGTCGGGTCTGTACACTACTGCCATCGTGTGTCCACTCCAACAAGCCAAGGAAAGAGCATTTCCCCCGGGCGGGGACGCAAGAGATGGTACAGGCCGCCATACATCGGACTGCACGTCATACACGTGGACTGGCCCAGGACCGCGGGGTAGCGTCGTCAGATAGGGCCGGACCCCAACCGCGCGGCTCAGGTCGGACAAGCCGTAGAAATTGGCCTCTCGTTGCAGGCCCGCCCAGGCTCGTGGGGCGTGCGCAGTGCCTTGGCGGAGGTACTGCAGGACAAGCGCAAAATGCTCTGGGTCGCGATCAATGAACAGGGACCCGTCGCGCTCCCGCTCCGACACAAAGGCCCCGGATAACCACAAAGAGAAGAAGTGGTCTCCACGCCCACGGAGCACTGCGCTCCGCACGTGGAAACGTGTCCCTCCAACGTCCACATATTCGCAATCGGCCTGGCTTGTGTTGATGGTCTCGACGTCTTCTTGTGCCTCAACGAAGCGCCGCTTGTTGATGGCAAGGCTCTGGAGCTTGCAGAGTACGGTGTTCTCTAAGGCCTTGGCGGTGGCGATTAGACTGTCTAGCGCATTCGAAATTTCTGACATGCGATTCGGGCGTCTGGCAACACATACAGAACAAGGGAGGCAAATGCTGTACACATTGGGGGGGTACTTGAGCCACGGCACGCGCCGGCGCACCTGTTGAGGTGGTTATCCCGGGAATGGCCGGATTATTTCCGACGACCAATTCCCACTATTTCAAACGGCTCAAATTTGCAATAATTGTGATCGACTAACCGCTAAAAGTGTCTTGGTGGCGATATTCAGTCAATCAAAACTAACCATTGAGCCCGTGAGCTCAAAATCGGGCATGATGGGTTCCTACGATGAATCTTGTAGATGGGGTGCACCTCAGTGCACAACTTGTTGGGCCCCTTCAAATGAGCCAAAAGTGCGAAAGAGATTTGGCTCCCTATGGCGAACTACAACAATCATCCACCACTCCGTAGAAGAGAAAAGCGCTTGTGGCAAAGAGGCAAGGAAATACCCATACCCAATGCAATGTGCAAATGCAAATGGGTATAGAAAATGGGCACAATATCCACCGGTCCCATTGTCTGTGTGCCCAAATTAGTTGAAATCTCTGCCACATGGGTGAATGGACAGAGGCCACGCGCAATGCCAAACCCAACAAGATGGGACCGGCAAAGCGTATGTAGACGTAGACAACGTTGCGGGCGGAGACATCGCCTTAGTGGCGCCGCGCGACCATTCGTCGCGGCGGGATAAAGGGCATTCTGGGAGCGACAACGCACGATGCAAAGTCCCATGTTTCAACTAGACCCCAACCGCGCCCGATTCTTCATCGCGGCGGCATGGCTCAACATCCCTGTGGAAATGGGCGCACTTGAAGGGTCATTTGACGTTGCGTAATTCCGTTGATTAACTGTACATGAAAAACCACTCACAACACTAGGTGAATGGATGTCCGTGCCGAGACGGACATCTATGGCCAAGCATTTGTCCCGAACACTCCAAGAGCCAAGAAGACGAATCCAACCCCGATACTTTGCTTCTGTCTTCGGTCGTGTGGAATGTACTCACCTTCGCTATTGCATCGGGGCAATTAGACCTAAGATGGTTCCCCGTTCCGTTGGGTGAACATTCTCCGACGGCGCAACTTTCCGAGTCCGCGTACGCAAAAGTTTTGGTTTTCATCTTCCTGCCTGTTGCCATTTGCGCGTGTTTCAACCGCGATGAACAAGAGGACGCGTGACACCATGGGTTCTGGGTTGGCCCATGGGGTTGAGGCGTTCGGGCTAGTGCTCAATTCTTGGGCTTGCACAAATGACACCATCGGGTGCGATGTGTGTACGAGGCTCATGGGCCAATCAAGACCCTTCCACACCTATCCACACTCACATTCACTCACTACCCCGCATCCGAACTCTTTTGCTTGTGTGCATGGGTGTGGTTGCTCGAGCCGTCGTCCCCCATGGACACGGTCCTACACTTGGGGCACTATTCGTAGACGCCTCGATCCGCCATTTTGGTTTTTGGGGACGAGGGTGCGGCCTGAGTGCATCATCGGCTTGTTGGCATGGAGTCGTGATTCACCGCCAACAAAAGTGCACATTGTGAGTTTACAAGCCCCTTCATTCTCAACGAACAGTAACCACGACTTCCCGTTTCCCATCGCTAACGCTTGCAAGTGCAACGGGTGTTTCGACGATGATCAAAAATGATTCCTATTGGCGTTGCCCAATGGTGCGCTAAGCGTCCTGTGCCCTCGCAAGACCCACGGCAAACGGTGGAAGATGTACAAGGTAGTTTGGGAGCGAGGGATGGGTTGGGGGGAAAAAATGTGATCTCTAGTTCCACACCGGATGCTTGAATTCATTCCAATAACAAATCGACGCGTTGCACACAACCCGCCGTCTTTGGTATGTCTTGTGTTGAACACACATAGTGCCAAGAACATATTACTGTTCCGTAAGGTCAACATCCTTGCCATCAACTACACTCGAGTATGTGATATAACTTGGTCAAATTGCATCGTGTCACCGAATACTTGGCACCAACCCGGTGGCAATCAATTGTGGCAATCAACACAACTAGCCCAATTACAATGGCAAGGACACCATTCCATTTCGTTTCCTCAAGTATGTGTCCCTTCACCATGTCGAAGCACCACCCAACCCTTTAAAACCCATGCTCGTCATCACCCTTTGCTTGTGGATACCGGTAGAGGGACGCATTGGGCTACGCGGTCACAAGCGCCGGGACAAAATGTGCTCTTTACTTACACAAACTAGCATCTAATTTGTGGTTAGAGTGCGGGGTGACACCTTCACATGAAACTAACAAGGTGTCTACCGATGGGAGGACTATCATAAACGAAGTGAGAACTTCTGTGCTTTGTCGTGCTCGCCTGACCGCCGAGCAAAAAAGCCCCCTCCGCTTGTTCGCACGATGCGCCCGATGTCCGAAGGGAGTAGCGGTGTCTTTCAAGCCCTTATGGTCTCGCGCGATCCTCCATATTAATGAATTCTCGTGAAGTCACTTGCAAGGGCTCGTCAGTGGGGCATGCAAACAAGCATAAAACAACAAAAGTGGCTTGTGCCCATAGACTGCAGAGAGAGAGTGATCAAGCGTCTTTCGACCTTAACAAGTGTTCAACAATTCATTCACGAGGCGTAGGTCACATAGATGCTATGCTTGGGAGAATTCCGTTAGCAACACGTAAGCATTATGTGAAGAGAACACGCAAAAACATATCATGGCCATGACAATGCCCGATGTCCGAAGGGAGTAGCGGTGTCTTTCAAGCCCTTATGGTCTCGCGCGATCCTCCATGAGAAACATCGCTATGGTGGGTTGTGTGCAAGCAAACACAAGGCATGGGGCAAGAGAGCATGGTCTAACTCATGTACGTTTGCCACTAGCAATTGCAGAAAAGCTTTGCTTTGCCCTTCGCTCCTTCAATATATTTCTCTATTTGTGACACCACCCCTCGTCCCTTGGGCCTTACCGTAGAGGACGTCCTCTTAGAGTTGAGCGTTCGCAATGTACGGGGAAAGCCCGGTTCTAGGAAGTTAAATGTTTACTATGACCCGCCGCATATGGGGCCGACTGGAGTCAGCGGCCATCCTGGAACCCTGCGAAAAAGAATTGGATAACCTGGAAGCAATGCACGCAGCAAAGACTGCCACACTAGTGGCCAAAGTGCAACTGCTGCCCTGCCCGAGGGAGGTCGCGACGGTCAATAACTCGCGAACCTCGAGTTTTTTCCCTTGGCCGGCTACTGTAGTTTGGTTGGTTCACGGTGTCCTTGTCGGTCCCTGTTCCAAACGACGAAGATGGTTTGGCCCTCCACCACCAAAAAAAGTTGCAAGAACCCCAGTACCTCTTCATGACCGAAGGAAGGAAGCCCCACCCTCTTTTCGTATCCTCCATAAACTTTTCTTTCGTTAAGAACCTCCAAGACCTCTCTCGGAAAATAGCTTGATCATTGATCACCTGGAAAGTAAACACTTGAAAGTAACCCCTCAACAGCAATACTTCCGGCGTCGTGTAAAGGTCGTTACCTTAAATTTGTGCACTGCACGAAGGAAGGCGCAAAGCCATATCGTGCTAGGTGGCTCGACAAACCTGTGAACTTTCTCCCCATCGGGAACGCCTCTTACTCTAGTACTCTGACCCATGACAAGGGAGAAAACTCACGAACTCGGGCCCATGGTGGTTTCAACCCTCATTTCCGAGAAATGCCCTTGCAACAACTTTCTGCAATTTGTTGGGACGTGCCTCCAACAAACTCCTACATAGTGTCAACATTGTAAGTAAGAGTTCTTTCCTTTTCCTTCTCTTGAAATCTCAAGCCTCGAAAAGGAGCTTGGATGGCATAAAATGGTGTTGTGGAGTGGCCAAGCGTCCCAACGGATTCAACGTATTTTATTGTGCCGATTCGCCGAGCAAGGCGGTGATTTGCAAATGTGAGAAGTAACGAAGATACTGAGTTGGCACCCCATTTCCGGAGCCAAGCCATTCGTGAATTGTTGCTCTCGTTGACTCCCATGGATGCAAGGGAACAAGGCCACCTGTCTAGGTCTTGGCAACTCACGAATTCGTCTCTGTTTTTTGCTTACTTTTGCGAGTGACCACTTGCTCTTCCGCAAACTTCGTCAAACGCTAGTACTTTCGTGACCGTCGTGATGTTGTTGCGGACGTGTTGGCACGCGTTTCAATAACCGTTGGTGATTTGATATGTTTGTGCTTGCGTAAAAGCTTTCAGTTTCCGTTTCTAGCTTGGGTTCCATCTCCTGGTCCATGTACATCACCCTATCGAAATATTCAGCACACGTTGGAACAAGTTGGATGGGAATAACGGCATTTCAGACATCACTTCAAGCTAACGTCATCCACGCCACAAATGGTATATGATTTCATAATTTGAATAGCATCATCAATTTGAGTCTACAGGGATGTATGCATGTAGGTCCGCCAAGATCGGTATTGCCACGCATATCTCCTCCAGCCTCGCCACCAGCAAGAGGCCAAAAAAATGGTGTGTGACGGTGACGCAAAGCAGAGCAACAAACGATGTGATTCGAGCTTCGCAAGATGACCAATCGAAGTCGATTGAAACATGAGAAAGGCCGAGCCGTCTATCGCATTATTCCTCAAATTGCAAAGCCTTTGGCAAGAATCGATGCCATCTGTTTAGCACAAGGATGCTACAAAAAGACATCGAGATGTTTCGACTTGCGTTGGGAATGACGATTTATGCTTCATGCGTCCTCTTCGGATATTCGAAGAGCCCACGCGCGCGGTGACGTTGTGCGTCGTGCACGATAGATTGTCCGTGGTTGACTTGAGACGTTTGATGCGGCGGCGAAACGATGCGCCGAGCTAGTTCGGGAAAAGTCGGGGTGACACCCCACAAATACCATCGCTCTCATTGTTTCGCATTCATCTCCGCATGAAACCTTGACGACGTCCCAAAACTGCGGGCATACATCCACAAATGGCATCGTGGGCAAGTTTATTTCACACGCAAGATACTTGCTTGTACCCCAATGCCCTTTGCTCATACTCAAACACTGGTTGAAGTTCAATCCGTTGGTTTTGGACACATGACCTCCAATGTATCGGCTTATTCGGGTGAGGTTTCGATAGATTTTGCACGATGGTTCCATGAAAGGGGTTTTTTTGGTTGTTTCACGACGCAAGTGGACTTGTCCGCATCGAGTACGGTGAGGCAATGGTGCCAAACAGGAGGCAGTGTTTGGTGTTTTGGGAACGAAACACGGGTGCAATCGAGGTCATGTGCATAGACCTTTGCCCAAAACACCAAAACAGTGCCTCCTGTTGTGGTTGCTATTGAATAGGAGGCAACAAAGGAGGCAAAACAACAAGCGGACCCCAAGAAATGACATAAATCCTCATAATATGGGTGGGTACATTGTCAAGGTGCGTCACGGTGCAACAAACATTTCCCTTATATGGGGATGCCAACAATGGAGCCGTGGGCAATAGGTTAGGGGTGTGTCCGATCGGTGATTAGGACTCACCTTCCCGTCGAACCCGTCAAGTGTGGTAATGCCCATGCTTGGACATGGCGGGGTCGTTTGGCTAGAAAGAATTCATGGGGGACGGTCAACTGTGCGGGTGGAAAATTGCGATTTAGGGCCATGAAACATGCAAAGCGGGTCTCTAGTTGTTCGTCATGGACTTATCAGGCCCCATCCGGTCGAGATTTGCGACGCGATCTTTTGTCTGATGATGCGGTAGCCTATGCGCCGTGTGTCATGAAGCGCGCGCTCTCGCGCGTGGGTTCGTCTGTGGCAAGTGGTGTTGCGAAATGGACGCACATATCGGAGACCGTTGACAAACCCACGTACGCCATCGAGCCCAAGCGCATCAAGGACCGCGTCTCCATATGTTACGTGGTGAACGCATGCAACCGCGCGGCCCTTGATGCCGCGGTGCGAGACGTGGCACTTGCCCTCAACAAGGATCACGCCGGGAACTACATGCTCGTCAACATGACGCCGTTCACATATGGCCACTTGTTCACGGATGGTGTGCCAATCGAACCGTTAACGGAATTGCAGGTTTCTTCATGGCTTCATGGCTTCAAACTCGCTCGTGTTGACTTGAATGCATACGAATCCGAGAGAGGCTGGGATTTTTTGTCTTTGGATTTGCATTGTTCACGACCCCGAGCCAAACTCACTCTAAAATGGGCAATTTGGGGATTCGTGCAACTTGGGGCACCCCCTTAAATAGCCGCGCAAGGCGCAATGCGGAAGGGGGGTTACCTTTCATCAAGTGCATCCGCATTGAGTCCGGCTCGCCTTGTCCCCTATGTTGCAATGTTTTTCACCCACAAGTTTCGTTTTTTCATCTACGGATTGTGCCTATCTCGTGCGTGCCTTCTACTAGGCCGAGTCAAAGATGCACGTCGAGGACTTGAAGCTACTTTTCCACTTGTGCCACTCCATGTATCAATGGATCTGCACAGACGCCTTCCACTCTGTCGTCGTCCTCACTATCCGAGGCGATGCAGACTACGGCTCCGCGATGCTAGCGTCATGTTACTTGTTGTACACGGCTGAGGAGAACGAGTACCCTGTCGGGATGCAGGCCTTGGAGCAACTTGGGCTAAATCTCTCCAAGCTTTATAGCCCCTCGCAGACGCGGTACATCAATTTCTTCAACGTGCTCTTCATGCTACCCAGTTTGCCCAACGCGAAGCCGCTCAACCTAAGGAAAATCACGGTTTGTTGTGTAGTGCATCCTACCTATGAGGTTACGATTTAGGGTTGGTCATTAGTACTACAAGTATCGGATCAATTGATATTCCGAATCTTCGTGCTTCTCGCCATGTTGCACACTCCTCCAATCTTGCCTCGTGGCCATCTCTCCCTTTCTCCCCTCCCCCCTTTTGATCATCTCAAGCCCGAACCACACCATTTCCGCGATCGCACCACGGTGTACTCTTCGTTTTGCCTCGACTTTGCTCTTGAGCCAATCCCCGCACGAATGTCTTCCCTCAATAGGTGGAGGCAAACCCAATGGAGATCGGTATAATGAGCTGCCACGTGACGGTCGAGGTATGCAGCTACTCGCTTGTCTATGGCTTCGGGCTGGGGATCGGACAGCCAAGTCAACGGTGCTTCTTGTACAAACGGTTCAAGCGATTCTCCTTTTGCTTGAGTTGACCCACACTCCAAACCAATACTTGAATTAAGCAGGCGGATTCATAGCTTTGCAGCCGGTTTGGGTGCAGCATTAGCTTGCCTCGGCCTAACCTCGGCTTGCGCTATTGCCTAGGCCTCAAGTGATTGCTCCTCCGCAGTACTGCCCCTGTCCCACGTCAAAACATGGGCGCACTCATACAAGCTACGCCTCTCTCTACACCACCACAGAAAAGCAGAGCGCGAGTTTAACGCATGGCAACCCTTTCATGAGCCATTGATATGCTCGATGCCTACCATTGGGTGTAGGCACCAATCATTTCATGCCATCATTTTCTGTCTTGGGTGCCAATGCCCATCCGAGAGCCAAATGTGAAGGCGTGCGTTCCACCACTGAGGCTCCCCAGCAGCTCCCCTGCAACGCCTGCAGCGCACCCTGCTGTATGTCTGTGGTGTGCCTGCAGCGCACCTTCCGAATAAGTCAGGCAGCAGATGGGATGGGCAGATCATTTTCATGTGATACACTATTTCTTGTGCACTCCACCCCTCCACACAGTGTATGTGTTTTAGAGTACAGTGGCTGAGGGGCAATTCCCCTGAATTGAAAATGAGCCGAAATAGCACCCAAACCGGAACCAAGGCTTTTTGGTAGTGCTGCTGGTACCCTACTGGGGGGGGGGGGATTGGAGTGGGTGGGTGTGTCCTTGAGAATTGACCGCCCCCGTGGGGGGTATGCCATGAGTGGGTAGGTGGTTTGTGGCTGCTCAGGCCCCCTTTTTTATTGCATGTCTGGACCATAAGTGACACAGTTGCCAAAATCTGAAGCAGAACTGGAACATAGCTCAGTGGTTGTGTCCCTTTATCCCTTGATCTCATTGGTTCAATTTCTGGATAAGGCAATGTGGCAAAATCTAGACAAACAATGGAGCATCAATTGTTTAACAATTATCAAGGGGGCTTGGAAGCAGCTTCCCACAAAAATGATTTGGCCTTGTCCTACTACCATCGCTCTACGGCGAACTGATTCGTAATCGCGCCTCCTCCCAACGCTCTGCAGTGGATGCATCTCTCGGTTCCGGTCAAGGCGTTTTTTGAGCTGGTGGAGGGGGGAAGTGAACTGGAACCACCCACCCACTTTTCAGAACTTCCCCATCCCGTCCCCGCCCCCCCTCTGGGGGGCAGGGCATCCACCCACCTACCCATCGGCCTCTGGAAAAATGTGCTAAACCGCAACTGCCATCCTGAACAAAAAAGACTCCTAAAAGACAGGCCTCAGACAAGTTGTGCCTGTGCCAAACCTCCACTCCTTGCCCACCATGTGCACATTGGGCCGGGGCCAAAGTCTCTCTTTTGTTCTGAGCGATGGTGTCAACATATCAATGTGCACACCCCGCTTGGTACCAGGTTTAGAGGCAAGTACTCCAAGTGCTGTTGAATTGTGGTTTCTCTTTCCTGTTGTAGGTTTCACTGTTTCTGCGTGTTAAGAGAATTATTCCCAGCCTGCGGCGCCCAATAGTAGCCTTGCTTTGCTGGATCCAGCGTTTGACCACCCTCTTTTTAGGACTGCAGGAGTTCTAGCTGACGACCTCTTAAACAGAGATTTTTGGTTCAGCAAAGGTAAAACATGGCACTGCTGTGTTAAGTCTCATCTGTTCCGTGGTATGTCAATCGAAGTATAAGCGATTGCAGGCAGGAGTAGTATGAGGATTGGATGTCAAATTAACACAACACCCAACCACAGCGGCCGCAACCACAGGAACACAGCAGTGGGTGTGGACACATCGCAAGGAGAGATGCCATGGCCCAGATAGCACACAAACACTGCCGAAACCTAGAATGCCCATCGATCAACCCAAGCCATGCCCCAGAGCACGCCATCTTATAACACTGCCAAATTCCCTCAGAATGACCGCAAGGAGCTGTTCTCTTCGGCCCAGAATCCCGAGACCATGCTGGAGTTTGGCAAGACCGTGCGCATCCAGTGCGATTTGAACGTGATGGGAGATTTCGTCATCAATTACTGGTGCACCGTGTTCAATGCCGACAATGGGGATGACGCCCCGGTCAAGGCCCGTTTCTTTCGCTTTCCTTTCACCACCCTCTTCGTAATGTGTCCCGAGGGCGGCACTAAAAGCGTGCGTGCCGCCAAGAAGGAGCTGGACCTTGCGGTTGCCAACGACAGGTTGAGTGAAAAGTTCTGTTTGAGCCTGGAGTTTGGAGAGTGCACACGCATAGCTTCCCCGAGAAGCCAGGATCAGGTATTCAAGCTTTCTCGCAGTTTTGACAATCGGTCATGGTCAGTTCTGGATATGCCCCCAACCCTCGTTAGAGGAGAAGAAGGTCAATCCCAGTTGTTGGATCCAATCAGACAACGAGCGCGAGTGTTAGGGTTCACACAAGGCGGTCGCAATTTCTAGGCAGCTGTGTGGGTGTAGAACGTCTGCATGATGCAGACAGTATTGTGTGAGGCATGTACAACCCATAGAAATCGGCTATTTAGGCTGGTGGCATTGTGCCACTCCTTCCAAATCTTTCCACTTGGGTGTTTTTTCCGTGCCCCAAAATTCCGGAGGTGGTGGGGCAGCCAGGGACCTGGGGTCACGCTCAAAGTGAAGGGCCATTCTTTTGAAGGGCTAATGAGAATTGTACCGGTAAGCCATGGCAGCTTTCCTGGTGTTCATCCTGGCGTTGGTGCCAATTGGGCTGGTGCCGCGGCCAGTGCTGGTTTTGCGCAGGTGCTCGAGCCGACCATTCAGCTCCTGGGACAACCTGCATCACAAAGCTTCAGGTCTTTAATTGAGCATATGATTTTGCAGAAAATCAGCACACGGTGTGTGTGTGTGTGTGTGTGTGTGTGTGTGTGTGTGTGTGTGTGTGTGTGTGTGTGTCTGTGCACATGTTTCTTAACCACTTTTCTTGTTCCGTTCTTGTTTCGTGGTTCTTCAATGTGTGTGTGTGTGTGTGTGTGTGTGTGTGTGTGTGTGTGTGTGTGTGTGTGTGTGTGTGTGTGTGTGTGTGTGTGTGTGTGTGTGTGTGTGTGTGTGTGTGTGTGTGTGTGTGTGTGTGTGTGTGTGTGTGTGTGTGTGTGTGTGTGTGTGTGTGTGTGTGTGTGTGTGTGTGTGTGTGTGTGTGTGTGTGTGTGTGTGTGTGTGTGTGTGTGTGTGTGTGTGTGTGTGTGTGTGTGTGTGTGTGTGTGTGTGTGTGTGTGTGTGTGTGTGTGTGTGTGTGTGTGTGTGTGTGTGTGTGTGTGTGTGTGTGTGTGTGTGTGTGTGTACGTGCAGTTGGGTTGAGTGCACCAACTGTTTTCAATACTGGATTTCCATCTCATTGTTATTTTAGTTGCAATCAAACGGGCGTAATGCCATTGTGCGCCGTATCTGCCACATGTCAGGAGCAGTCTGGAGCTAACCGGTAGTGTTCTAACCTGCCAACCATCATTTTACGCGTCTGTCTTGTCCACAGTGCTGAAGGCAAAGGCCTTGCGTATGCCCCGGGGGCTGAATTTGGGTATGTCGTTTTAATCAAAAAGGTGTCCGCAGTGGGCACGCAGTGGGTGTTGCCACTGCCACTGCCCACTGCCCCATGAGTTGGGGTTCCCATATCTGCTGGCGAACTTCAGCAGCCGCTGCTCTCCTTCCGAGCGAGGCATCCAGTCGTGCGGCGAGCGGCTGGCAGGCTGGCCTCCATTTGAAGGCCTGAGCTCAGCAGCACCAATGGCGGATTTATTTTAGGAAATCTCAGCAAAGTAAATCGGCATACGGATTTATTTTACCGACTCCTAGCCGGTAGTTGGTAGGCTGGGAGTCAGTAAAGTAAATCCGTATGCCGATTTACTTTACTGAGATTTCATAAAGTAAATTCAGCCTCGATGTATCTCATGTGGCCGATTTCATAAGATAAATCCGTGTGCCAATTTATCTTACTGACTCATACCTTATCAAATCGGCCCATAAGATACATCTTCTGTGGAAATTATCTTATGATACATCGATATGTAGCATGCCGTCTCTCGGCTGTCTCCACACAGGACACATGGTGTCTCGCCGGGTGTGGCGGTGGGCCAACCGCTCGGTTGGGGCCGTCATGATGGCCAGGTTGTGGAAGCATGCGTGTGCGCTCGTGTGTGTAGTGCGTGTGTGATTCAATGTTCGGGCCATCTGCACTGCGCCAGAATTCTCGCGCTGCCCGTTCCCCTATTTCCTGAACAGAGCTACGTCGCGGAGGTGGAACAGCGACTGACGCAGGCCCCGCGGCGCCACATCACCGAGCAAGAAATGGATGCAGAAAGCCATAGCTCTGAGGACGTGAGCTGCGAGGCCTCTGACTATGATGATGACACATATTCGCAAAGCAGCCGGTCGTCTGCCAGTCCCATTGGCCCCACGCTCAAATACCCCGTGCACAGCCCCAACAGACGCAACAGGTCCGTCTCCTCCCGCCCCCGTCGTGCGCCGATCTACCCCCCCCCCGTCTCCCCGTTCTGTTTCTGTACCCCCTCCCGTCCCTGCTCGTCCCTCCCTTTCTCCTCTTCCTGCTTCTGCCCTCCTCCTCGCCCTCTTTTCTCCTCACCCTTCTCATCCTCTTGCTTTTGCTGCCGCTTCCCCTCGTTTGAACCCTCCTGCGCGTCCTCGTTGTTTCGCCTCATCCTCGTCCCATTCCGTTTTTCTGGCCTTCCTGCTCGCCCTTGTCAATCGTGCCTTTGCGCCCGTCCTCCTCTTCGCCCCCATGCTCCTCCCGCTGTTGCTGGTGGTTTTCAGCAACGGTTTTTCAGGATTGCTTGATATCTTTTTTCCTTCCAACGGGTGACCCCTGGCCACTGGTCGACAGTCAGCCGCCAGCGATGACATTGACCCTCAACCGTTGTGGATTGCTCCGGTAACTGCCATTGGGCACCGGCCAACTGCCATCGTTTAACAGCCGCACGGCATTTTGCACACGAGGCTCTCAGGCTTCAATACACCGGGCGAGCACAGTTCTTGCCATCATCAACGGATTGGGGCAGAGAAGAGGGGTTGGAACGGGAAAAGAACGGGGGGATCCCCCACTTTCCGAATTTTCCAGAGGTGCATCCCCTTTCCCTCATTCTTCAAAGGCTTGACCTCTGGCCGCCGGTTGGCGGTCAAGCTTCGGGAGCTGTCGGGGTTTCCTAACGCACCAGCAGGGCCACAGGTTTTGATGCTGCTGCTGCTGCTGCTGCTGCTGGGGCCCCTCAAGGGATGTTCCCTGTTCGCCGACTGGAATAATGGGATTGCGGGCTCACCGACACTGCGGCTTCTCGCTCCTCCGGCCCGCTCTTCTCCTCCAGCTCCTACAACCCCTCCTTCTGCAGCTCTTCCTCTTCCGCCTGCGCAGGAGCAGCCCACCCTTAACGTCCCCTCCGGCCCCTGTGGATGTCCCCAGGGGCTTCCACGCAAACTCCCAGCGGTCGCGATCGAGTCGCGACCTGCCACGCAGCTCCTCCACTGCGCCCGCCCCCTCGAGCCCCATGGACGGCCCGCACAGCCCCGAGCGGACCACCTCCGGCAGCGCCCCGCAGACCCCCGTGCACGGGCCGCCCGTAACGCCCCAGAGCCCTGCCTCCCCCGTCGACAACGTCCAGGCCCTGAACGCCTTCGCCGGGCGCTTCCTGATGTGCGAGGTCTGCGAGCGGCAGCTGCAGCCCGCGGGGTCGCCGCTGGTGCCCAAGGCGCTGCGCTGCCAGCACCGGGTGTGCCAGGAGTGCTTGGAGGCGGTGGCCACCCACGAGCAGGTCAAGTGCCCGCTCTGCGGGGACGTCACCGCCCTCCCGGGCGGCGACGTGGGGCAGCTGCCCAACAACATCATGGTCCTGAGCATGATTCAGGTCCTGCAGGAGCAGCAGGTCCCCCTCCCCGTGACCCCGGTCCACGGGTCGCCGAAGTCCCCCCCGGGGCCGCCCGCGGACGCCGAGCGCGAGCGCAAACTCGAGCCCTCCCCCGGGGCCGTGAAGGCGGTGCGCCCCCCCTCCCTCCCGACCTCGCCCTCGAGCCCCCGGGGTAGCGCCATGTCCTCCCCGCCCCAGCGGGCCCACGGCTCCAGCGACGCGTCGTCCGCGCCCAAGGCCCCCGGGGGCCCTGCCGGGGCCCCGCCCCCGCCGCCGCCTCCCCCGCCGCCCGGGAGCATCCCCGGACTCCCTCCCCCCGCTCCTGCCGCCTCAGCTCCGCCCCCGCCCCCGCCCCCGCCGCCGGGGAGCATCCCCGGGGTGCCTCCGCCTCCGCCGGGCGCTGCCGCCCCCCCTCCTCCTCCCCCGCCTCCTCCCGGCAGCATCCCGGGGGTGCCTCCCCCACCCCCCGGCGCTGCCCCACCTCCTCCGCCGCCCCCTCCCCCCCCCGGCGGTATCCCAGGACTGCCCCCCCCCGCTCCCGGCGCCGCACCCCCTCCTCCACCGCCGCCCCCACCCCCCGGCGGCATCCCGGGGGTGCCAGCCCCTCCCCCCGGATTCGCACCGCCCCCGCCCCCTCCGCCCCCGCCCCCCGGCGGCATCCCGGGGGTGCCAGCCCCTCCCCCCGGATTCGCACCGCCCCCGCCCCCTCCGCCCCCGCCCCCCGGCGGCATCCCGGGGGTGCCAGCCCCTCCCCCCGGATTCGCACCGCCCCCGCCCCCGCCCCCTCCCCCGCCCCCCGGCGGCATCCCTGGGGCTCCGCCCCCAAAACCTGGCGCAGGGCCTCCACCGCCCCCCCCTCCTCCTCCCGGTGGCATCCCTGGCGTCCCCCCTCCTCCTCCCGGAGCACGGGGGGCGCCCCCCCCGCCCCCGCCCCCTCCACCACCGGGGGTGCGTGGAGTGCCCCCGCCACCCCCTCCGCCGCCGGGGGTGCGTGGAGTACCCCCGCCGCCGCCCCCCCCTCCAGGAGTGCGAGGAGCCCCTCCCCCTCCTCCGCCGCCGCCGGGTATGGGAGGACCACCACCTCCTCCCCCGCCCCCAGGGATGCGAGGCCCCCCAGGCCCTCCCCCGCCCCCCGGGATGCGGGGTCCCCCTGGCCCGCCACCGCCCCCCGGCCTCGCGGCTCCTGCGGCGCCCCCCCGCAAGATGAAGTCCTTTTTCTGGAAGAAGGTCACGACGGACCGCGTGAGGAACAGCGTCTGGAACGACATCTCCAACAAAGGGGCGGCCACGAACACCACATTGGACCTCGAAAAGCTGGCGGAGCTCTTCACGATTCAGGACAAGAAGAAGGCCAAGCCCAAGCCTGTGGAGAAGAAGAAGGTGCGTGGACAAGGGCAGGACAAAGCACCATTGGAAAGTTCTTTGGCGCTCCGTTCAAGTGCTCGGGGGTGGTGGTTTTTATTGTGATTCTGTTGCTCTCTGAGGATTTCAGGTGCACCTGCTTCGGGCTTTCGCTGGGTCTTGGCACTTCCGCGAAATCCGGCGACCTAAGCATGTTTCAAGGCATTGGCCCAAAACTCCCTGTTGTCGGCGCAGCCCGCCAAAAGTGGCCTGTCTGGGGAGGGGGCCGGTGGGGGGAGGGTTGGTAGAGACGAGATTTGGGTCGGTGGACGTGGCCGCTGTTGTCGATCTAGACCTGGGTCGCAGCCAATTTTTTGTTGTGTGTATGGACGCTCTAACCGCGATGCTTGTCACCAAATGAGCCGCACCACCTGCATTGGAGGGCTTTGGGATCGCCCAGAAATGGCAATTTCCCCATGCTAGTCTGCTGTAGTGGAGGCCTGGGGGTACCTGCAATAGGAATATCGGAATATTCAAAGCCCTTGGCAGCGCCCTGTGAAGCCGATAAAGCACCAGCCAAGCTGTATGGCGGCCTTGAAACAGCTGTCGTCACGAATCGGGGCCCACAGGCGGGCCACCGGGAGAAAAAACCGTCAACCCTCGCCGTTCGTCACGGGTTCCATTTTGAAGAAAAACCTTGCCTTGGACCTGGGTCTGGATGAAGATATTGTTGCAGCAATCAGCGAACCAAGGATTGCCCCCCCGCCCCCGCCAAGGGGGCCTGAGGGTTCCATTCAAAAAACCCTTTGTGCGTATTGGGACGTCTGAGCGGAGGCCCAGCAGCGGATATCCGGTGGTGGAGGGAAATTGGCGTTGGGATGGGGTGTGACGGAAGCCGTGGGGACTCGCATGCCGTCTGTGCCGCTCGCCTGTTCTCCGACCTTGCCCCTTCGTAGGGCCCTAAATCCGCCCTGAGCGGTCAGCGGTGCCAGAACATCAGCATCGTGCTGTCGTTTTTGAAACTCGACGGCGAAAAGCTGAAGGAGGCGGTGCTGAAGATGGACAGCGAAACACTCACTTCGGAGGCCCTGGAGGCCCTCGCCTCCATATTGCCGCAGGACGACGAGGTCAAGGCGGTGAAGAAGGCCCAGGAAGCCCCTGACGCCGACCCCAACCTCCCGCCCGCCGACGCGTACGTCGCCGCCATCTCCACAGTGCCACGGCTGCAGTTCCGCATCGACGCCTGGACGTTTAAGAACGAGTTCGCGAACGCCGTCAAGGGGGTGAGGGCCCAACAGCAGACGCTGCGGCGGATCGAGGAGACCCTCATCAACAGCCAAAAGCTGCAGGTCTGCGCGGCATGGCCCATGAAATGCATGGCTGGGACCCTTGATGGCACGCAGTCTGAGTTCAAACAGGCCTCAGTAGCTGCGTGCAAAACAGAATTCCGGAATGAAAATTGCAAAAAATCAGTCGCCAAATGGACGCATTTTCTTTGGCCTGTTTCCTGGTGTTGTCAGTGTTCTGTTTTTGGCACACAAGGGTATATGAATCATGTCCGCAAACGAGAAGTACCTTGTTCGGTCCCACGACTTGCCGAGAGCGCTCTTTTGCGTGCCAGAGCTAAGCATAGAAGGAAAGGAGTCCATATTCAATGGCACAATATGCTCTGCACTCTGTTTGGGCGGAGCCTCTGGAAGATGCTGACCCGGTTTTACAGACATCACCAGACCTTTGCCTAAGGTGGGTCCCACTGGAGGAGGGTGGTACGGGGGATTCGAGGAGCGGACTCCTTTGGTGAGGTTCTTCCTTTTTTTCCTGCTTGAATTTTCTGATGTGGCTGGATGGGTGGGTTGACCCAGGTCAGCCAGGGGCCCAAAATGACCCCCAACCCCCAATGGCTAAGCAATGGTCTGGCCTTCACGCAGGAAGTTGTAGAATCTGTTTGCTCGGAGGCGCGGTCCAGAAAGAGGGGGGGGTGGGGACGCCATGCTGGGGGTTGTGGACACCCCATCCTTTTTGAAAATGCCTCTTGGGGGTTTTGAAGGGGGTTTTGCGATGTGGACGCCGCCCCATTGTGCACACATTTGGTGAGGGTGTTGAGGAGGCAACAGCAACGGAAACGTGCCCCATGCATCCCTTTTTTTGGGCCAGTTGGCAAAGGCACCGAAGACAGATCGCCCTGCAGTACAGTGCATCTCGATGGTTTGCTACAAAGTGCAGTCCCTCTACCAGAGCCCGTGGCATGACAGTGTACCCGACCTGAGCAGCACCCTCAGGAGTGTACCCTCCGGGTACGCTTTCCTTGGGATTTGAAACGTCGGCTCCGTTTGTGTTGCGGCGTTTCGCTGCTGCACAGATGATCCGCTGTACTCCTCCGGGCCTCCATCGCGTGCACTGCACCGCGCCTGTGTTTCTTCACAGGGCGGTGGCGTCCAAGGGGCAGACCCACTCACCCACGCACACCTGCGGCTTGTGTCCCCTCTAACACGGGTGCCCGTCCGGGTGCGTCCTGCCTGCGTGGGTTTTGGTGTTGTTTAGGTGGTCTATTTGTGTCAGTTCGTGCTGATACAAGTGCCGGCATCAGAGAGACTGTCACGGACTGGCATGTGCACAGAGGGAGGGGGACAGCAAAAACAGTCAAACGACCCCGGCAACAACCAGCACATCCTCGCACATCCTCAATACGCCAACTATAGGGCGCCGCTGACGCGCAAACGGCACACCATTGCCACATTCAGCACAGCCCCAGCACACCGACCACTGGGCTCCGCGAACGCGGAAACGACACCAGCAAGAGCACCGGCCGCAGCGGCCGACAGAACGCAGCAACCCGACGCAACACGCGAAGGGAAGAACGGGTGACTGTCCAGGGCCCCGTAAAGGAACATCAACCAGACGGAATGTCACACAGGGGGGGGGGGGTCCTCTGTAGATTGGATCTGCTGAGGCTATCGTTTTCTTTGCGAGCGCAGTTTTTCATTCGCGGGTCCGTGCCCCGTTGTCACCGAAGGAACACGCGGTGAACTCCCCCTCCTCCCGTCTGACTTTCTCTTCGAACTCCACCCGCAACGGTCCACTGCAGGAATTGCTGGGCATCGTTCTCATGCTGGGCAACACCCTGAATTCCGGCAACTTCCACGGCGGCGCTGCCGGCTTCACGATGGAGAACCTCACGAATCTGGATGGCGTCAAGTCAGCGGACGGCAGCGTGTCGCTGCTCGACTTCTTGGTGACGACGGTGGACGAGAAGAGTCCGGAGCTGCTGAAGTTTCTGGACGAGCTCGCGGAGCTACGGGGGTCCAATATGAAGAATGTGAGCATGAAGACCATCCAGGTGCCAGATCCAAGGGGACTATGGGGAGCAACCGAAAGCACAACCCGCAGCACGCGCAGTATCACCGCCTCGGGCACAGCATAGAGGACAGCACGCCACGCCCTGTCGCACAGCCCACAACACCCCCTGACAGGCTGTCCCATCGAATACTGTCCCCCAGGGTCGGGTTGTGGCCGTGCACTTGAGGCGTGCCAAAGGCTGTATCACACCGAATACCGCACCCCGTAGCCTCTGGCACACCCTATACATGGCGCGGCATGTCGCACACCCAATACCCCGCAGCACAGCCTCTGGCACAACCTGTGGGTTTGGCGCACAGAAAGGGCGGTCCGTAGGCAGTCCGTTGGTTTGGTTGTGGAGCGCCCGATCTGATCAGTGGCGGTTGGCGGCTACAGCAGGGTGCGAGATCCCCGGTCCATAACGTGTGCAATTCAGCAGTTTTCCCGGGTGTACTCTTTCAACCTTTATGGCACCCCCCCCCGCGGATTTTGTCATCCGCTCTTAAGCATTGCGGACCCCCAGACGGCAAGGGTCATGTAGCCAGTGTGTCAACTTGTGGGCGGCAACTGGTTATGTCCCCCGCTCTGAAGCACTGGGGTGCCCCCAAACGGCAGCGGTGATGTACCCAAGTTGCCCCATTGTGGTCCACTGCTCTGGGGCGCACTTTACAGTCCCAAAACTGGGTTGCAAAAGCAGCGGCCTCTGCGGTGGACAGAATCTGGTGTTCCTTGTGGGAACATGCAGGTTGCTGTGAACCGGCCGCACGAGGCTTTTTGGCCTGCCTGGCAGGGTCCCGGGTCACCTTCACCCAATTTGCACCCCCAGAGCGCGCTCTTTTGCGCACCAAAGGTTTCTGTGGTGCATCAGGGGAAGCAACAGCACGTTGCGTGGATTTGTATGCAGACATGGAAGCTGCCTGTTGGCAAAAGGAGGTAGCAAGCAACACGGGCATTGTCCAAAAGGGACGAAAATCTCAAACATGTCGTCAGTACAGCATGCAGACCCGGGTGTTCCAAATAGCCCCTTTTCAAGGGCTTTCCGAATGAACCCCACCTACCCCCCCCCTTCGGGACACTTAGCGGGCACAAATGAGGCAACAATGGCACCGACCCCTGAAAACGCTCCGTGTTGGCACGAAATCGGACGTCCCCGAGAGATATGGTGTCTCCTCCTCTTCCTGCTCCCGCCCCCCCCCCCGCCCCTTCCCCACCCTCCTCTCTGCCGGTGCTGCACGTACAACATTCACCACTACCTCGCACATCAGCATTGCGTGCCCTGCCCGAGGAGGCTGTTGCTTCCTGAGCCATTCTCTTGCTGTTATGGTTTGTCCCCCTCTGGACGCCCCATCCCGCGGTGTTGGGCCCTCGGAAGAGGATTCGGTGCCCTGCATGTACCATGGCGCTTAGGAGAGCGTGGGGACGCTGGAGGCGGGGATGAAGCGGTTGGATATGGAGGTGGAGCACAACCAGCGCAACAAGAACAAGGACCCGGACGACAAATTTGCCGAGGTCATGTCCGCGTTTCAGACCGATGCCAAACCGACGATGCAGGCCGTCCAGGTGTGCGTGGGTTCCGCACGGAGCGGCAATCGCCTCTGCAGACGCTGCGGTCTGGAAACGATCAGGCCTCGGAGACACAGGAACTCGGAAAGTAGGAGCCAAAGTGGGGGAAGTGGGAGATATGAGGGAGAAGAGGAGGACACGGGTCCCGGTTGAGCTTCATGAAACATGTCAAACACTGCATCCGATATGGCCTCACCCGCCTTCAGCAACACTCATCAGTCGGCATCACTGCATCGTAACAAATCCCGACAACTCTCACCGTCACCAACCCGAGTTGTCACTCATCCTCAACCAGTCTCCAGGGCAAAGCACCGTTGCCAAACACAGACAGAAGCCCTCGGGCCACGATGCCTGTCCTCTGACTGGGTTTGGGGAGCACCCCGGACCCGGGATTGGCACACACCGCATTTGCGACCACAGCGGGCAGTAAGGTTCGGGACGCGTGGCGCTGACCCTGGAAATCCATCGGTGGCATCGGTGTGGATTAGTGAGGGCTGTTGAGTGGGTGGGGAATGCCGGCCGATTTGAGGGTTTCTTTACCATTTGGAGGGTTGATGTGGCTGTCCCGGAACAGTTCGCCCCGCCCGAGATCCCTCAACCCACGCCCCCTCAGCGACCCCAACAAGAGTGCCAGTAGGGCAGGGTGTGTGCGTGTGGTAGGGGATGTGAGTGGCGTGAGTGGGGCGGGGGCTGGGGATGGCGAAAATTGGCTTGCGCCCGGGGGGGGTCACGGCTGTCGCCTGAAGGAGGGGGGGGGGGTTTGGGAAATGGACACCTGTGACAGGACCTATGTATGGTCCTCATTGTCAGCCTTTTTTTTTTTTTAGTATGCTATACACTCTCTGATTATTGATTTTAGCCAGATCCTGACTTAGCTTAGTTGGTAGTAGGCCTAGGCCCTGATTCCAGAGTCCTGGGTTAATCCCAGCTTCATGTAATGTTTTTTTCCCTTCGCTTTTTTCGTCTTTTTTATGTCTTCATGTTTGCATGTTTGCATGTGCATGCCCCCCCCAAGACAGTTTTCTACAGGTCCCCCCATCAGGGGGGACCCTTTGTGTCAGTCACAGGCACACATACCCCTTAAACCCCCCCCCCCTGCTCTCGACCCCTTCCCCGAAGCAACCAGCCCCTGACAAGGAAACAAACAAAAGTCAGTTAAACACAGGGGGCCACTGACAGCACCACTTTGCAAATTTTATTTTTTCTTTTTTGGCGAACCATCCTTTCTGAGTTAAACAGGTGCTGTCTGATGGCTGGGTGCCTGGGCAGGCAGGTTTCACCTTCTTGCCCTACAGGGGGGGGAGGAGAGGACGCCCAGGCACCCAAGGGGTCCAAGAGAGCAGGGTGGGGTTTAAAAAATAAAAACCTGTAAGTTCCTCTCCTACCCTCCCCGCCTGGGCCACCCCCGCCTTCTTGCCCCCTGCCTTCGGGTTCCACACCTTTTTTGACTTGGCTTTTTTGACCGGACATAAATACCACCACCGTTGGGGGTAGGGGGGGGGGGACTGGGGGGCTGTGTATACCGGTTGTCACTGCCCCGTCACGGCGGGCCAGAAGGGGGGGGGGGGGGGTTTGGGAAATGGACATCCGTGACCCCCCGTGGGCGCAAGCCAATTTTCCCCCACCCCTGTGCAATCGGCAGCCCGCCCCTCTTGCGTTCGCGTGTGTCACCGTCCCAGCACCAGCATGGCGACGGTGCTGCTGCTGTTGTGAGCATTGTTGTTCGTGGTGTTTGAGAAGCCCGAGCACTTGTTCACATGGTCCAGCGACAAGCACATGAGACTGCTATGTATCCCTTGCCCCCCCCCCCCCCCTCTTACCTCAGGACGAGCAGCAGAAGCTGGATGAATTGCAGATGCACATGTGCGACTGGTTCGGCGAGGACAAGAAGAGCTTTGACGAGACAGTGTTCTTTGGCCACATTGCCAAGTTCATGGGGGGCTTCGAGAATGCGCACAAGGCGCTGCTTGCGAAGCGCAAGCGCGACGCCAAGAAGAAGAAGGCGGAGCAGAAGGCGGGAGAGGACAAGCCCGCCCCCAAACCCGAACCCGAACCCGAACCCAAAGCCAAACCCGAGCCCAAACCGGCCGAACCCAAACCCGCCGAACCCAAACCGGCCGAACCCAAACCCGCCGAACCCAAACCGGCCGAACCCAAACCCGCCGAACCCAAACCGGCCGAACCCAAACCGGCCGAACCCAAACCCGCCGAACCCAAACCGGCCGAACCCAAACCGGCCGAACCCAAACCGGCCGAACCCAAACCGGCCGAACCCAAAGCGGCCGAACCCAAACCCGCCGAACTCAAACCCTCGCCCCATCTGGAGGCCGAGGCTGCCAAACCCAAGCCGAAAAGCCCCAGATACGACTCCTCGGGCAATGCGCTTTAGGCCGTAGGTTTTCAGTGGAGCTTGGGAGTCGTCTGAGGGCTGGCCTGGGCGGTGTTACGTGATGCTCCGGAGTGCAGTATCAAATGCGTGGCGGATGCTGCTAGTTCACGGGGCAGACGCGGCAGTTTGGAGATCGGCCGTTGAGCGGCTGACTGCTTTCTTGACAGGGCATTTCTTGAGGGATGGCACTGGATTCGTCTTGTTATGGATACCCCGAGATGCCAACAACCGTCAACTCGTCATGGGCAGACTTTCAACTGTCGACGGTTGGCGGTGGGGCATCGGCGGTTTGGCGCTTCAGCGTCAGATGTTGGGGGTTAACCGCCAGCAGTTGGATTTAACCGTCTGCGGCTGGCGGTCCCGGTCTTCTAACACCAAATCGGGGGTGGATGGCAAAGTCCTGTTTCGTGTACTGTTTTGGCTACGGACTATCCGACCCAACCCATGGCAGTTGGCGATTGGGTGATGGCGGTGACGGTGGCTGGCGGACAATTGAAAGCTTTCAGTGTGGGCTGTTCGCCGTTCATGGGTGGTTTGTCAATCCCGATGAATACCGAGCCCCAGCCCCCCTTCCTTTTTGTGCCCGTAAAGGGGCCGCCCAGGGGCTAGGCGGGGCGAAAGGACAGAGAACGGGCGGAGGAGTGGCTTTGGTGCCTACCGGCTCTCGGGCAGCGCCCCGGAGGTCTGGTGTTGGGTGTTGGGTGCCGACGCCCGCGCCAGTTCCGCCGAATGCAGCAAATGCCGGAGGAGGCCCCTGCTGCACGCTGAAGCCAAACTTGACGTCAGCATGCACTCAGGCCGACGTGATGAGGAGGAGCTGGCACCCACTGAGTCGCAGGCGGGACGCAGCCTCTTCTTGCTGAGTTGGGACCGGTCCCGGCCGGAGTCGTTGCGAATCTCGGTTCCCCTGCCGGGCACAGGTGGCATGTCTGGGCGAGGCAAGAGTAGGGTCCGAATCGCGACTGTGCGGCAGGCGGGGCACTTCCATCTTTGCCTGCCCTTGGGCCCCTTGGGCACACAGTCCCGGACGCCTGCGTTTGGGGGTCCACCGGCGGGGGAACAAAGAGTGTGAGGTAACGGGGCACGAGTGCAGGCATTCTGCGTAAAGAGGGGGAGGGGCTCTTGCACATCATGTCGCGAAACACGTCAGAGGGCGAAAGGGACGTGAGCAATCTCGCACGTGGGGCGGCCCGGCCCACCTGACAAACGGGGATCGAGTCCGGGAATCGAGTCCGGGACAGATGTGTGTGTGTGTGTGTGTGTGTGTGTGTGTGTGTGTGTTAAAGTATCTGTTTTCATGGAGCGATCCCCCGAGCTCCGTGTGGGCTGCTGTCTTGCCTGCAACGGCCGTTGGTTTTCCTCCAACCCACGGGGGGGGCGGCCGGGCCTGGTCCTTGTATGTGAGTCCCCCCCCCCCCCGGCCCCGAGGCTTTTGAGAGATAGTGGTGCTGGGGTCATGGTGCCAACAGCGCCCCATTTTTTTTTCATGCTTAGTCGAAGGGGGTAGTTTTTGGGTATCACCCCACATGTTTATACTCATTGTGGTCAGAATTTGATGCGGAATTCAAATATAAAATAGATGTCAGGGAGGGTGTTTTGATGCAATCTTGTTTGCTCGTTGCCCCATTCTCCTTGCTTCATTCCATCCTTCCTTGCCCTGCCTGCCACTCTCCTCTTATCTCTGTTTGCTCTGCTCTGTTGGGTCACGTCTGCTGTTGTGGCCCTATCATTGTCCTGCTTCCTTGCTTGCCCTTGGGGACCCCCCTCCCGCCATACCACCAATGCCCCACCCCCCCTCCGGCCAATCCCCCCCCCCCGCCCCCACCGTCCCGCCAATCCCCCCCCGCCAAGTTTTGATAGATAGCTGGGGGGTGGGTCGCATCGGGACCGGTTGTAGTTGCCCTCCCGTGCTCCAACCTTTGTTGGTTAGCTTCCAACCAGCGCCAGGTCGCCTCCAACCGTCTTCGGCTGCGTGCCAGGGTGGTGCGCGTGCTGCGTCCTGGAAGTAAGAAATTTTCCTGGTTTCCGCCCAACCATCGTTGGTCGGATTTGTGGCACACGAAGGTGCCTATGAGAGTGTGTGGGAGCGTTGGCCCTTTGGGTTGCAAGAGGGACCAGTCGTATCAATATCCGAACCCTGGAACCTTTGTGGGTTACCATCCACCACCAAGGGGTTTCAGGCGACGCCGGGCCTCACGCAGGCAGCTACCGGGCCACGCGAGAACTGATTTGTACATTGTGCTGGATGCTGCGGCCGGTCTGCTTTCGTATCCTTCTGAGCCACCCCCTCTTATAATCATTCCCCTAGTGCCTGGCCTGTTGTTGTGCGTGTGGTGTGTGTATGCGCCTGCGTGTGCGTGCATTCACTAACCCCAAACACCCGCATGCCATAGATCCAGACTGCTTTCCCCCTGGAGTCTGACTTTGCCCACTGTGCGTATTGCTGCACCCACAACTGACTGGCCCGCAGGGCGCCAGTCCACAAGCGGCCTGTGCTGGCCAACAACGCAAACTGACCCGGCTACCGCCGGAGGGTGGGGTACAGAGGCCCTTCGACAGGCAGGCACGGGAGGGCAGGAGCCGGGGTTACCGAATCCCGGGGGGTTCTGACCAAAGTGAGGGCCCTGGTGCAGGGGTCGTGGACCTGCTGGGAACCTGAGGGCAACCAACCCGGATAAGACTGGAGCCTCCAGCTGAGTGCCTGGCCAGCTGACCCATACTGACCTCTCGTTGATATGATCGTGCCATCGATCACACACACACACACACACACATACACGTCTCCAGGGATGCATGGGGCTGGTCTGTGGGGAGCGGTAGGGTACACGAGCATTTAACACGTGTCTTGTTGCACTGCTGTGGGGGTTTACAGGGCAGGAGCAGTGGTGTGTTGCCGGCACCTGTACATATGGAGAGCAGCCGTCGCCTGTATGGCCGCCCCCCCTGCAGGGCTGAACGATGAACTCCCTGGTTGGAGTAGTGGTAGGAATATAGGGCTGTTGAAACTCGCAGTTTTGTTCGAGCATGATTGGAATCATTACCTTGGCGCACGCACACACACATACACACACGCACACAGGGAGTTCATACAACCCCAGACTGCGGGAGGCCAGATCCAGGGATCTGGGCCTTGTGGCGGCTGCTGCCAGGCCCAGTATGCGCTGTGATCCTGCATGAGCTGACCCATGCCAGTGTCCCTCCTTCTGATGCCCCCATCCCACCCCACATACACCCGTTGGCACTTTTCTGCAGTGGACGCACCGCCCCAGCCATCCCCCTGGAGCGCCAGCCAGTTTGACCGTCCTAGCAATTCCCTCCTTAATACGAGGGGTCACCAGACTCTCGCTCCTAACCGTCGGCCTACCCTAACGCACCTTCTTCTCATCACTTGGCATGTGCCGTCCTCAACATAACCCCCCCCCCCCCGCCACACACACATAGAAGCGTCAGCTACTTTGCTGTGTCCGGCCTAAACAGTCTGCGCCCGCCACCGTCATTTTTGTGTGGGGCCAGGGTTGTCAATAAGAATTGCGTCATTTGGGAGGTGGGGCTGGGGGTTGGGGGTTGGGGGGGTGGCTACTTGTGACAATGTCACAGTTGGATGTCACACTTGGCTTTTTTTGAGGCTGATGGTGACAGTGCCTAGTGGCAGAAATAGTGACCGTGACTGTCGCTGTATGTTCCTCTGTTATTGTTTTGTCATTTGTCTGCTTCCCCTGCCAGTTGTTTCTGCTATTTTTCTGTCCTACATTTCCTTTTGAGGTGGTTGCTAGTCTGTGGGCTGCCAAGCCCAGACGCCGTGTGCAACACAAGGAACGGAAACCAAGAGCCAAGGTATCCAAAGAAACAGGGCCCATGCTGAATGATGATGATGGACAGGACACAGATTGGAGTTCTTTCTTTGATGAGTCTAGGTTTCAGTCACAGGGTACAAGTAGTTCAGATTCCCTGTCTTCCATCTCAAGCAGCGAGATGACAGTTCCAGCGACAGTTCCAGCGACACTGACAGTTCTGACAATAGTGCCTGATCAACCTGCCGTACAGTGGTTCGAGTTTTGCGGTGCCCTGCCCTACCCTGGACCTGGACCTGTGACATGTGACATGTGACAGGGGGGTGGGGGCTAACAAGAGGGAGCCCTCCCCCCAAATTGAGAACCCTGGTGTGGGCGGCCCAATCTGACAACCCAATGCTGTTCTGTCATAGCATTTGACGTTGCTTTTTATTTCATGTAGAGTTGACGTGGTTGCGGCAGTGGGAGAGAAGTCTGTTGGGATGTCGCCCCCCACCCCCCTCCCCCTTTCCCCTCCGTTTTAGCCCCTTCCTTCAGCCTGCGACAACAGAGAGAGGGGCAGCCTTGTGTAAAATGCGTTTCATCTGTCTTCGCCAGGCGGAGTTGTGCCGGCCGTATCCGTACCCTTGAAAGTGGGGTTGCTTTGCTCCTCGACAGGACAGTGCATATGACTGTATCTGAATGGTTTCTCGGATGGGGTTGCAGGGTACGCTCTCAGGGCATCCGCCGTGAACGGTCAACTGCCATGGCGTGCTTAATAATCGCTGCACTGCTAACCCCGCGCCCCCAACGTGGCTTCTATTTCATTCCTGTGCTTGACCGCTTGACCTCCTTATCCTTGGTCTCCATGAGTTTACCTGGGCCCACCTGTGGCATCTCATCCATTCGGTGCTCGTGGTCGGAAATGGTCGGAAATCCACACGTGACGTACTGGATCCGCGTGAGTTGCAGAAAAATGTGGCAGAGTCTGCTCAACGCAGACACGATGGAGAAGAGCTGAGCCTCCCTGAGTCACACATCAGATGGGGGTGGGTGTTACGGAGTGGCGGACGCCGCTCAGCAGTGCGTGTGTGGGGGGGTTTGAGTGCAGGAGCACAGCAGGGGGGCTGGTTGCGTGCAGGGCCGGAGCCTTCCCCCCAGCTGGCTGTCTCTTACTCAGCGTTTCGCCCCCCCCCCCCCCTCTTTCCAGATCACACAACCTACACCAGTGGGGAACAGCAGTTTTGCCAATGGGGAATGCCCGCTGGGTATTGCGCCATAGAACGTTGACGAGTAATGGGAAGATCCAGAGGGGATTCCACCCCCGCTTGTGTATGTTCCAAATGCTCAGAACGTCAGAACGAATGTGGAATTCAAAATGCCCCCAAAGCAGCAAAAACAAATTGGCCCCACCCCACCCTCTGTTCTTGCCGCGGGTGTTGGGGTCCGGAACCGGATTTTAAAGACCTCGCATTGGGGTTCTGCTTGAGAGTTCTTTGTGTGTGTTTTGGGAGCAAACTTGTTTTGTCACATTTGCAACATAATTGCGCCAACCATTTCCCAATTGATGCATTTTGATGGGCTACAGGCCAAGATGGTAAGCCACAACCTTGGATCGCTTTGCATTAAAAAAAAATTGTGCCAATGTGTCATGGGTCATTTGCATATTGCGCAACATTGTGGCAGCATGCATGGCTAACACGTTACTGTTCATGGAGTGCTGTGCCTGCTTGGAGAGCTAGCACTGGCTATCACAAAAGCTGAACCCCCCGCCCCTGGATCACAGGGTGTGCAGTCTGGGACTTCCGGCTGCCTTGAGTGGGGTTAATTGAGCAATTGAGAGGGAGCATTCGGCATTCCGGATGCCACCGCCCCTCCCTCGTGCGCAAACAACGCCTTGTTAAAAGCACATGTCCATTCCACAGATTGGTTTGACAAGTCAATGAAATCTTGCAGGGGCATCCCGGTGGACCCGCCCACCCCTGATGACCCTCATCACCCCCAAATGTGCTTCAGAGTCCCTGCCTTCTACCCAACCGAATCTCATGCAGCGGTCTATACATCCCCCTTGCACAAACAATTGGGAAGGCACCAAATTTTGTGCGAACAACACCTCATTTGAACAAAGCGTTGTTTGCGCACGACCGTATGACGCTAGTGTCCAGAACATTTTTTCCCGAAAAGGACCATTCAGGGGTTCGTGCCGTGAACCGTGTCCCAACAGTCCAAGTATACAGCAAAGCAAAAGATTCCAATCCCAGCCCCAGCAAAGCGTGCTAAAACCACAGCAAATACAAACTTTCTTTTTGCAACCAGTGGAACTGCAACATTCGTGGTTCCAAATGCTGCATCTGCTGGGCCCAATTCCTAACACCTCGTCTCAGACCAGGGCCCAGCATATCTGACCCCATTTGACGCTGACCCCTTATTGCCTGTCATTCAGTCACCTGTTTGTTGTCTCGTGTCTGAGGCAGCAGAGTAAATGAGCAATCGGTCCACAAGCAGGTAGAGCACCATGGGGGTGTCGTCATATCTCGGATGTGGCCAATTTGGGTGTGAGCCCCCTGAATCGCACTCTGCGCGAGATTAGCCATCCCAGTGTCCCTGTTCCTGTTCGACTGCAAGAGTGGGATGGGTGGTTAGTGGTTGAAAATGATAGAAGATGTGGAGACACCCACACCCACCCTCTCCCTGGACTAGGTCGACACCATGCCTCTGTGCATGCCTGCAAGCCAGGCTGCATGTCCCTTAGGCTTGGCCTAAGTGCACCTGCCAGAGACCACCCCTCAGATTGGCCATTTTGGTGGGCTGCTGAGTCCACAAACACTAGTGGAATTGCCTGCTCCCCTTTGCGTGCAGCAATGTAAAACAGCCGCCTCCTGTAATACATGTTGCATTGCATTACCCCACCTGCAATCATACCGCATTACTTGATATGCCTGGCATGGCCCGACAGGGCCAGGGATGGGTTCGTGACCCCCATGCACGACACTCCACCATGCTGTACAGCATGCAGGAAGGTGATCTGTCTTCCAGCAGCGCGGAGGGGCTCATGAAGCATGGACGGGCCTCACGTGAGGCAACCTAAAGGACGGAGGGGGGAGCCTCTTGTCATACAGGGCGGCAGCTCTCCAGAAACCCGCGCGACTTGCCCCTTGGGTGAGTCTGGGGCTGGAATGGGTAGAAGCCCCATGGACTATTGCTCCTTAATATGATTTCCTTCCTACCGCATTACTTGATAATCTGGCCGGATGCATTCTTAGGGAACCCTAAACTCCTTACCAAGGGTTTGCTTAGTGTGTGGCCTACCCTACGGGTGGGGGGGGGGGGGGTATGAGGGCAAAAAAAAGTTTGTGTACCTAAAATGGGCCTCTCACTTTTGGCTCTCTATTCAAAAATTTCATTTTTCCCCGAAGGAAATTATTTTTGGTTGTGTTTGGGTGGGTGGTCGGGTGGTTTGGCCTGGGCGGGTGGGTCTGCCAGATCACCCCCCCCCCCTCCCCTGCGTGGTTAAACAAAACCCTGCTTCTTGCACAGTACCCGTGTTGCCTGCGAGCCTGGCTGTGCGTATGCGGCCCTGCACGTTGCTAAGTTTCTCTTGAGAGCACACCTTGACACGGGTGTGCCAGGTAGACAAAAAACAGAAGCTACTGGTGGTATGCTTCTGCTCCGATTTGTACTCTCCATACAGGGGCAGCACAAGGCAAAGGGCACTTGGTTGAAGACAGCCCTGTCCCTCAACACATGTGTTTTTCTTCGTAAGCCTCAGCCCCCACACTGAGGGAGTAACGGACACAGTGCACGCGCGGTGCATATCATGGAGTTGTTGCATGAACCAGCTCTGTTCATTTAGATGGGGGGAGGTGTGGAGTAAGCGGTCCACTTTGCTTCATATGTTAAAGGCTACGCATGAAGCAGCGTGACAGGATCTATGTGTATGGCAAACGTTCCGCCGCCTCTACCTACCCACATGGGATGTGGATTTTATTCGGAGAACTTTATGGAAGAAATCACCTCGAAGAGAGGTTGTTAGATCAAGCGCAGGCGCGGGCGTCATATACCCCCCTTTTTTGGGGTCATTCGCGTAGCATACCCCAAGGCATGATATTGGATGTCCAACCCCTTGTAAAATCATTATTTTGCCCAGTAAGACCATCCCCCAATGGATTTTTTGATTTTGAGGCCTCTACCCCCTAAAACTGGATATCACTTTTTTGGGGGGTGGGGGGGTGGGGGTGTTGGGGGGGGGGGTCAAAAGTTTTTGCTTAATAGGCTACAAGCAGTGGGGACGCACAGTGCTGTTAACACGGCCAGCGGTCCAGTGGTAACGCAGCTGATTCCTGATTTGCAGGCGTCGGTTCGAAACCTGCTCTGCCCAATTTTAGCGCCGCCGCCGGCGGCCGCGCCAAAGTGGCCAGACTGGGGTTCGAACCGCCGACCAGCTGGTACCGGCCGGCTGCTTTACCACTCGGCCACCTAGTGGTGGTGGTGACGGATGGTGCCGCCGGCACAGCAGCACAATGGTCACGCGACACTACGTTCTTTGGGTTCAGCAATGTCCACGACTGTGCACTGTTGTCTCGTCTACTGTGTGGATGACAGTGAGGGGAGGTGGAAGGAGGTGCGTGGGGTTTGGTTGGGCGAAGCAGCAAGTGCCAAGCCCATGGGGGGAAAACCAATTTAAACTGGATATCACTTTTTTGGGGGGTGGGGGGGTGGGGGTGTTGGGGGGGGGGGGGGGGGTCAAAAGTTTTTGCTTAATAGGCTACAAGCAGTGGGGACGCACAGTGCTGTTAACACGGCCAGCGGTCCAGTGGTAACGCAGCTGATTCCTGATTTGCAGGCGTCGGTTCGAAACCTGCTCTGCCCAATTTTAGCGCCGCCGCCGGCGGCCGCGCCAAAGTGGCCAGACTGGGGTTCGAACCGCCGACCAGCTGGTACCGGCCGGCTGCTTTACCACTCGGCCACCTAGTGGTGGTGGTGACGGATGGTGCCGCCGGCACAGCAGCACAATGGTCACGCGACACTACGTTCTTTGGGTTCAGCAATGTCCACGACTGTGCACTGTTGTCTCGTCTACTGTGTGGATGACAGTGAGGGGAGGTGGAAGGAGGTGCGTGGGGTTTGGTTGGGCGAAGCAGCAAGTGCCAAGCCCATGGGGGGAAAACCAATTTAAACTGGATATCACTTTTTTGGGGGGTGGGGGGGTGGGGGTGTTGGGGGGGGGGGGGGGTCAAAAGTTTTTGCTTAATAGGCTACAAGCAGTGGGGACGCACAGTGCTGTTAACACGGCCAGCGGTCCAGTGGTAACGCAGCTGATTCCTGATTTGCAGGCGTCGGTTCGAAACCTGCTCTGCCCAATTTTAGCGCCGCCGCCGGCGGCCGCGCCAAAGTGGCCAGACTGGGGTTCGAACCGCCGACCAGCTGGTACCGGCCGGCTGCTTTACCACTCGGCCAGGCTTGGGTTACAACCAAGGGCCTCCCTGCTGCTTGGGGCCGCATCTGCCACTGACAAAAAACCCAAACTGTGTGTATCTGACTGACTGCCTGCTTGCTGGCTCAGGGACTGATTGGCTGACTGTCAACCTCTCTTCGAGGTGCACTGCCGAAGGCAATAGAATTTCCGACAGGGGGGCGGATGGGTCATCAAGTTGGAAATGGGAAATGTCCCATCTGTGGCAGGCTCAAGGATCATGAAATCGTGCTCAGCTACTATATGCTTACCCCGTTTTACTTTGACACAATGCAAAAAGCGTGTGGCCTAGTGCAAACGGAAGGTGGGGAGGGGGGGTATTGAGCCCCGTTGCTTGCTGTTGGAAGTGCCGGGAAGGCGGGGTCCCTGCAGAGCACGCAGGGGCTAGTGCTATGGGCCGGACTAGAGGCCTTGTGGTTGGTCCATTTTGATGTAAAGTATTTGGAGGTGTAACTGTCCTTGGACGAGTTTGTAGCTAGGTGGTAGGGGGTGTTGGAGTTTTGGGGGAGGCAGCCAGACATGACTGTGTAAAAGAAAGGTCTAAGCTATATGGTTGAGCAGCTGGGCCGGTGGTTGGCGAAAAAGATGTTTGTGGTCCAACGGGCTCTAGTGCTGGTCTTCCCTAGACCACGAGTGCAAGCATCAGGCATGGACAGCGGCATACACAGATGGATCGGCAAAATAGATGGATCGGCAAAACAAGTGGGATAGTGGTGGCAAGCAGGGTACGGGTTGTTTTTCGTAGAGACCTCCGACAAAAACCATGGGGCCCCACTGCCCCCAGAGGAGAGACAGAGTGTAAGTCGAGGGGAGCTCAGAGGAATACTGCGTACACTGCAGGTCAGACAGCTAGAGGAGCGAATGGTCATCGTACTCGATTCAGAATATGTTTTTAAAGGAATCATGAAATGGTCTCCCAAATGGAGGAGACATCACTAGAGAACATCATCGGGGGGGTGGGGCATGGGGACCTTTGGGAAGCTATCTTTGAGTTGAGGGAGTTTGGGGGCGCAAAAGTGCGAGTGGAATGGACCCCATCACACATTTGGGTGGCGGGGAATGAGGGTGCAGACCGGTTGGCGGAGGAAGGCCGGCTACAACACCCCAATAACAGCAAAAGGCAACGCAGCGAGCCAGAGTGGGAAGCCTTGGGTCTACAGCCCATGGAGTCGCAGATGTCATCAACCGAGGGCAAGGTGCAAAGTACCTTGTCAACGGGAGTGTCGCATGATGCACGGTCGGGGAGGTCGTAGAGTACAAGAACAGACAACTCCACGGTGTTTGTATTCTCTTTGGCAAGTGTCACAAGTGACAGCGATACGGACGGATCACAGTTTAATATGGATGTAATCAGGGCAAGTGATGGAGCACGTGCCTGAATTTTGTTTTGCTTGTATGATGAGAACCCAGGGAGGGAAATGTGACACCACGAGAAAGAGGGCACACCATAGGAGAAATGAGTCGTTCTGACCCAGTGCTGACCTGGCGCTCCGCTGCCTTTTTGGACCAGCAAAGCACAATTCATGGAAGGCGGCTTTGATGCCTTGCTCTGGAACACAGCGGGACTATCGATGGGAGGTGGCTATGCCGCCTTGCTGGAACATAATACACTAAACGCAGTTTGCTGAGGGTGAGATTCCCGGGGTGACGGCCAATTCGTCATTAGAGCTAAGCACAGGGACCTGCGTGGCCGTCGTTTTTCCAAATGCTCTTTTCGGTTTCTTGTTATGGGTACTGCCTTGTCTAAGCACGGGCCCATCTGACCATCGTGACTTCCTGACTTTCAGTGTGCTTGCGCAAGGTGGAAGCGGGGTACAGCCTTCACAGGGCCTTCCACTGGACCCTTTTGCTAGGGTGACTGTTTAACTACCCTGAGTGGTGCGCGCATGGTGCGAATACTCCCTCACTGTCCCATGGTGTGAACCCCAACCCTGGGTATTTGATGCAACGCAGTGTTCTGCGTTGTGGGTCCTATGGGCTGTAGGATGTCATCTGCACTGCTACACATACCCAATACATTCACAGGCCTCATGTGCATCACTCTTTGTTTGATCTGCCAAACCCTCTGCATGGCCGCCTCTCCGCGGAACGTGCCAGACACTACAATTCACGTTGTTTGTCCTCCATTTCCCACCCATGTTGGGTGGCTCTGTGATGGACAATGGTGCTGCGGTGCACCGCAGTGTCCACTGCAATGGAAGATGCCGGACTGAGAAGTGTTTGCTGCCTCTGCAGCGCTGTGGATGCCAGCATCGCTATTTGTCCTGGTATTTGGTAGGGGAGGCCTGCACAGCTATTGGAGCACTCATGCGGCAGCTCCTCATAAGACCTGTCACACTCCAGGACAGAGTTTTCGATGACGGCACACACAGTACAAAATTTTGCCACCTCGTAGTTTTTGTGTCATGTTCTCTATTTCTGCTGATCCTTTTCCCATTTTCCCCATCATGTGTGCCCCAATGTGGCCGAAAGTAGGTGGCCAACCATTCGATGCCCAGCATCCAGAATCCAGATTTAACACCTGAAACCCAATCGGACATTAGAGCAGGGGACGGGAAGTGAGGACCGCAATGTTTTCCTATTTGTTTTCTCAATTTCCGCAATTTTTTTCGCGATTCTTTTTGCTTATAAGGTTGCTTTTCTTGGTTTCACAGCCAGTCTCTGGTTTTGACGTGGAATGATTATTCCCACCGTGTGGCACTGTTCCCAAGCGTCAGCACAAGTTGGGTGACAACATCTGCCGCCTTCGTTTCATGCTTCAATTCCATTGTGATATTGAGGGCCGCCTCCTGTAACTGTAGTCTGTAGTTCCTTTGGACCAAGTTGTACGATGCAAAGAAAAAACGTTGGCTAGCTGTCCAGAAGTGTCGTCTCCTTAGGGTTGAGGAGGGTTGCAATTTCCCCACAGTCTTCCGTGATTTTCTGCATTTCCTCCGCAATTTTTCACAATTGCATTGGATCGTCCATGGCCGCACCCCCCCCCCTCCTCCGACAACAACCCTGTTTTTTTTGCCTCGAAATAGTGGCCTGTGGCTACTTCCGGGACTGTGATGCACCTGCTTTCCATGCATGCATCAGGGGCACAACTGACACTGGTCGTAGCGGAGTAACACCTTCAGGGGCAGCTGCGGCCCACATGCTCGTAGACACGTTAGTCGTAAGACCCGTGTGGGCCCACAATTCATCTAGCAAATGGCAATGCACACCAGACCATGAAGCAACGGCACCTGTAGCAGCCGCAGCTATGGGGTGAATGAATGGACGTGGTGGGGGACACCTCCCTCTTTAAGACAACCCAGTGCAACAACAAGTGTGCCAAACTTGGGTATGAGAAGCAACCAAGGCCAAGCATGTTGGGCACATGTCTCCTGGCCTTTTCAACACCCACACAATGCACAAGGCCCACCAATGCTAAGGGCGGAAGCCTGAGGCATGGTGCCCCGTCTTGCGGCAAACCTCACCTGTGCGTTTTAAACAATTGCAATTTCTGCATGTTACAGCAGTTACCAAGAGCTTTTAACACACAACCTCTGAAGCAGTTATATTGGGGTGCACCAATCAGGGCTGGGCCAAGGTGCTGTTGTCCACGATGGCCATGTTGGTGCCGCCCATGAGTTACTTGAGTTTGTGTAGTCTTGCACGGTGCTAGTGGGCCCAAGGAGCAAGTGGTTGCGCCACCAGTCTCATTGGTCAGCATGGCTGCTGTCTTGGTGTTGGCTGCGTTGGTGTTCACAACGCTTGCGGTACTGTGAACAAAGGTCGTGTTGTTGCTAGCTCTGAGCTGCTTGAGTGTGTAGTCCGGCGCAATGCCGATGGGATAAAGCAGTGAGTGGTCACCAGCAGCGGTCTCGCGTGGCCACCATGTTGGAGGCCATGGTGTTGATGGTTAGTATGCCTGCACTCGCTGTCCACAATGGCCACATTGGTGCAAGATGTGCCGGCCATGAGGTGCTTGAGCATGTAGTTGGGTGCGATGCAGGTGGGTCCAAGGAACGAGAGATCGCCGCCACTAGTTTCAGTGGTCAGTTGATAAAAAAATGTGCCGACCCCATATTTAAGTGTCTTGGCCCAAGGCACAAATATGCTGACCCCATTTTTAAGCGTTTTGGCCCGAGGCACAAATCTGCTGACCCCATTTTTAAGCTGTTTTGGCCCAACACACAAACGTGGTGCTCCCAAGTTTAAGTGTTTTTGCCCAAGGCACAAATGTGCTGACCCCATTTTTAAGCGTTTTTGCCCACGGCACAAATGTGCTGACCCCTTTTTGAAGCGTTGACCCCCATTTGTGAGCGTTTTGGCCCAAGGCAGAAATCTGCTGACCCTCCTTTTTAAGCCTTTTTGCCGAAGGCACAAATTTGCTGACCCCATTTTTAAGCGCTGACCCCCAGTTTTAAGCGTTTTGGCCCCAAGCACAAATGTGCTGACCCTGTTTGTATCCATTTTGGCCCAAGGCACAAATCTGCTAACCCCATTTTCGAGCGTTTTGGCCCAGGACGCAAATCTGCTGCTCCCATTTTTAAGCGGTCTGGCTCCAGGCACAAATGTGCTGACCGCATTTTCAACTGTTTAGGCCCGAGGCACAAATGTCCTGACCCAGCTTTTGAGTGTTTCAGTGTTTTTGCCCAATGCACAAATGTGCCGCTCCCCTTTTGAAGCGTTTTCGCCCCAGGCACAAATGTGCAGACCCCATTTGTAAGCCTCTTGGCGGATTAGGGTTTATACAGGAATTGGTTTTATGAATGTATCGCTGTACACCACAGGACCCACACGTTTGCTGATTCACATGCTGCTGAGGGATTTCCTGACCATGTTCAATGGCATAGTGTCAGTTGGAAATGCAGGTGAGAAAAACAAACAGAAGCTTGGCCATGCCGATTGAAATGCCAACAGATCAGTTCGGTTGGTCAGCTTGGTGGTCCTAGAGGAGCACTGATTTGCTGGGCCCGAGTGCAGCGAGTTTTGTCGGCTCCACACCTCATCAGGCTGCGTTACCCATCCCCCCCCCCCCCGCCCAGCGTTGCGAGAACAACACTAAAGTACCAAACTTTGATGGAGACAACACCCTGTGCTGCTCTGACAAGGGAGGGGGGTATTTATGTAGGGCAAAGTAGGACATGGTTCCACAAATTGCGGAAACAAGACCTATTGTTGTTCTGACAAGGATGTTCTTCTCGCAAAGGGAGTGGGGTTACGCAAGGGTGGTGAAGGGTGTCTTGTGTTTCTTTGAAACATTGAATGCAGGTGAGAGGAAAGGGATACAAGGCGGTGGATACATATCCTCTCCACGTAAACAGCAGCCACTGTCATCTCAATGGTGGTCGGGAGGCAAGGCGACCAATTTCAAAAATTCTGGGACCAGAGTGTGGTCTCTGGGACTTCCTAGACCATTTGCTACAACTTAGCCCAACGAAAGCGGACAGTAGCCCTGCCACTGGTTGCCTTGGGGCACTCCACAGAGGGCAAACAGACACCTTCAGAAAGGGCAAGGGCCTCACGTCCGAAGCCATTTGGTCCCCTTGCGAAGACTGCTTCTTGCTTCACCCAAGAAGCAGTTGTGCATGTGTCGAGCAGCATTGTTGCAGACACATTGTTGCAGGGCTGCGAGTTGTCCCCGCCGCAACAGCCTGAGGATGCAATACACCTGAAGTCTACCTGCCAAGATCCTGCCTCACAGCCATATCTCTCAACAGAAATCAATGCATTGATGCCCAGCTGGCTCACCGACTATAGGGTTCATTCGTACCCCTCGAAGGACGACGCTCCCCCCCCCCTCCTCAGGGGAGCTTGTCACCAAGTGACGCCCCCCCATCCCCCACACTGTGTGCATGTTGGTCTTTGCACAACAATGTACCTCGAAAAGTGCATGCCCTGCAAGGAGTTGATATTGGACCTGATGGCCACCCCCAAGAACACCCAACAATCAACCCTGACTCTCCAATTTTCACTGCTGTTGGAGCTGGACACCGCTTTTCAGGTTGGCTTGCATCCCGGAGTTTATCCGATTTTGTTTTGGCAACTCTGCATCCGGTTGCACCGTTGGGTGCTCTGTTCGAACACCAATGGAGCGGTTCGCTCTGACACTGTTCACAGAGCAGGACCCCCGGATTTTCGTGATTGATGTCCAATCGGGGGTCGACGTGCTGCACGCCAAATACCCGCAGTACTCGGAGTCCCTCTCCATGCTCATGGACTACCAGAAGCGGTTCCTCTCCATCCTCGCCGTCTTCCGGTCTGCACACTTTGTCGGCCGTATTGGGCCCCTAATGCAGACGTACGAGGCCATGGAGGAGGCCTGGTTCGATGTGTACCGACGTGTCAAAGGTTGTCCCGTGGTCAAGCGCTTCTTCGCAGATGACTACAACCTCACGTTCCTCCAAAAAGCGGTGGACCGCACGACGCAGCTTCACAAGGACCTCGACGGCTTCGTCCAGCGGCAGGAGCAGATCTTTCCGCGGTTCAGGTCGTGTGGACACGTCTGAATTGTATGTCGTTTTACATCACCAAGTTTGTTCATTTAGGGCTAGTTCAGTTGGTCTGTGTGTAATGGAGGATACCATGTTCAATTCCGACGCATGTCCTTTTGCATGGCAGGACACTTCTCTGTGCTCGGCTTCTCCCACAAGGCTGCCACTGAACCTACCCCTGTTTGTAGGGTTATGGCGAGGGTCGCTGGTGGGACTGTACGCGGTGCGCGCACGGTGCGTGTATTGGGGTTGTTTCGTAGACCTACCTACCTATTCGGCAGTGAAGTGCATATGTTTCCAAGCTGTAAAGGACATTACCATTGTACACTGCACTGTGTCCCCTTATAGTTTCACCCATGTCTCCTTCACGGCTTCCTGCGGGCATCGCTGTCAGATACACCTGATCAAGTGGTGATCACCGTCTTCTCCGCCTCCAAGTGTGGACAGTACGTGAGCATTGAGTATGACAGCGAACGGCAGTTTGTCTCTCACCCCAAGACGCCTGCACAGTTGGAGGCAGACATGAACTCGCAGATGGGGGTAGAGCTGGACATGCAGTCGAATGGACAAAGAGAGGTCGTGCATGGGCTGCACAACAACCCTAGTGCTGCTGATCTGCATTTCGCAGGGAGTGCGGCTGCCGCTTTTGCTGCACTATAAGCTTGTTGAAGCCCCCAAGAATTCGTTGCAACCATTCAGAAGCCGGTCGGAATTAACAGCAACCATCCACGAGGCATCAAGAATTAACAGTGACCATGAAGAA
The DNA here is from genome assembly GCA_964036045.1 of Eutreptiella sp. 'Long Island Sound 2002'. Taxonomy (NCBI): domain Eukaryota; phylum Euglenozoa; class Euglenophyceae; order Eutreptiales; family Eutreptiaceae; genus Eutreptiella; species Eutreptiella sp. 'Long Island Sound 2002'. The sequence continues at coordinate 49,569,439 of OZ038386.1, forward strand.
GCCACTAGGAATTAGCAGTACTCATGCAAAACCCACCAAGAATTGTTGGCAACCAAGTAGCAAACTTCAAAAAGTTTTCAAGAATAAACAGCAAGCATCCAGGGGCAATCCAAGCATTTTCAAGTTCCAAGGAATGACCTTTTCCCCCTATTCCAACACGTTACACGGTGTGCGTGCAATGTAGGTAATCCCCCTTAGGTTCTGACCCTAACCCTCTCCTAACCTGAACCCAACACATGCTCGGACATACCCCCCCCCTTTTTGGGGAGCAGAAGAGGTCTACGTTGTTCAACCCCCCCCCCCCCCCCACACTCCCCCAGAAGGGTACCTGAATCACACCGATACTGTTGCAGTGGAAATGATGATTGTGCCCCCAGAAGGGTACCCTTCTAGCGTGCAAAACCGTCAAAGGCTGGTTTCTACACGGCCGAAGCAGGTCTGCCGATACCACGGCAGCCTGATCAACCTTCTGAAAGGTCTTGCATTTTTTTTTTTTTAGATATTTCCTCGTGGTGCCACTTTTTGCAAAGTCTGGTTGACCTGTTGAGTGCATCACATCGATTACAGTCGGGGATATTGCCTCCGGCGCCGCAGGGTGGGAACCTTTGAGGCGGACCCAGTGATTCTGCCCTCATTCCAGTGGATGGCTGGCTACTGGTGGCTCTGTTTTGTGTGTTCGAAGGGGGGGGGGGGGTCCAATGTCTTGGTGAGTGTCCCCGTCGATCTCCTGGTCATGTCTCCCAACCAGCACGGTGCACATGGTGTGCCGCCGCCGCGGCAGCAGCAGCAGCCTCCCCCCCTGTTTGTCACACACACACACCCTGCGCTTCAACCATGTGCGGAACGTTCTGTTGATGCCTCTTGGCGCCTGCCGTTCAGCTTCGTGGACCAGCCCACCGTGCTCAGCTTCTTTGAGGCCCACATCACGGTGCTTCCGGACCTCCAGGGGCTGTTCGGCTTCAGCCGCCTGCACTGCGACCCCATGAGCCAGAACGAGATCCTCGGGGTCTATCAGCACCGGCCGCTCCGGTTTGAGGAGCCGCTGGTGTACGCGAACCCGGGCTTGGCCGAGCTCTTCCGCGACGTCGGCGCCGCCGCCACCACCAAGATCCAGCAGCAGATGCAGGTCCCCCCGGCCCCACCCGTGTCCAACGAATGCCTTGTCCAACGAACACTCCTGTTCGGACCGTACCCCCCCCCCGGAGGGTATTTTTGAGGACTTTATTGTTCGCCGGACACGGGGGGGGGGGTTGACAATCCTGCAGGCGGCCAAGTGTGTACAGTGGCGGGACAGAGTGCGCCTCGAAGAGTGTGGGCAACGCACGGGGGCAAACCAACCTTCGAGAAGGTGGGGGGCCGCCCGTCTGGGCCCCAGACATGATGGGACGCACTGTCCGGTCCGGTGGGCCGAGGCGCTTGCCCAAGGGAGGGGCTACCGTGGAAACTGGGCTTGAGCGGAAACAGTGGTGCAGGGTTGGAATGTACTGCATGCTTGATGCCATTATGCTCCATTTCGCCCTTCATTACATGTTTACCAAAGCTGCAGAGGGCCCGCAGCACAGATTTGGTCCCTTGTATGTTCACTCATTTGGCAACAACAAAAAGACGAATCCATGAATGCAGTGGTATTCAGGTCCATGGCTCGACAATGTTAATGTATTGGTTTGTATATGTGCGGACGTTGTGTTTGTGCGTGCACCAAATCATTTGTGGAACCTGAAGGACGCACAGACACCACCGTCCACAACACCCACCACCAAAGGGGGGCGTACCGTGCGCTGTGCACGCGCTGTGCGCGCGCTGTGCGAAAAAGTGGCTGTTCTCCACCACCGGGAGTTTGGTAAGTTCCGAAGATTGAAAGGGCGTCATTGAATGGCTGCTGCAGTGGACGGGGCTATAGGGGGCAGAATTTAGGTCCCTGGGACCCATGGCAAGCATTAGATGTTTGAATTTTAGAGTTTTGAATTGATTGTGCATGATTCCGCAGGTGGGTGGTTTTCAGGGTTGTTACCTGGATAATCACCGTAATAATTGGCGCTGTGCGCGCGCTGTGCGAAAACGCCCCCAAGGACACCCGACCACCCGACCACACAACGCACATGGACTCACACGGCCGTGTGGTGGCATTCTGCGAGGCGCAGTTGACGGGGATGCTTTCTACAACAGCGGCTGTGCTCGACACTAATTTTGTCCAGTTGTGTCTCGCGGCAGTGGGCAGTTGTCCCGCTGACTGCGTAGGGCCTTTGCGGAACCTGTCAAAAGCTGTGAAAGACGTGAACGAGGATTGGCAGGGGGCACTGCCCACAGGATTAGAGCAAAAGGCCATGCCTGAACTTGAAGCCGCAGGTCGTGACTTCCGGGGTCTGCGGGAGTCAAGATCGAAGTAGGAGGGGCGCAAAGCCCCCGGTATTGAGCACATGAGGGGTCCGGGTCTGTTTCTCTGGGGGGCAATTCTCAGGGGCCAAAGGTTTTTCAACTCCTACATTATGGCATCACACCACAGAAATAGGCTGTTCCCCCACACTGAATCGCACCGACGCACACAGAATGACACCCACTTGGCTGGGATTGCGGTGCGTTATTTTGACTGCGTGCTTGACAAAGGGTGGGTGGTTCACAGCAAAAATTTTTCCCGGATTACATCGTCTTTGGTTGAGTTATTGTACACGAGCAGCTGATTCAGCCCCCGCCGCCACAACCACAACCCACTGCATACACCATTTCAGGCCCAGCGTTTTTCCGTTGGTCCCTTTCCCACTCGCATTTCGGCGGGTTTGACGTACCTAGTCCCCTGACAGGACTGGTCATAACCATTATGACTGCATTTGTGTTGGTGGTGGCGGTGGTGATGGTGGTGCTGCTGTCGTTATCGTTGTTGCAGGTCGTTTGTGAGGACTACCTGGGCACACTTGAGGGCGGACCGGGGCGCAGCCGAGGCGCGGGGCAGCTTAAGACCCTGCAGCTGCTGACCAGCATGCAGCCGCAAGTGGCGGAGCTCTTCCTCCGTGTGCAGTTCACACATGCGACGGACCAATGCATGTTGAAGCCTGAGACCCTGCAATCCGCAGAGGTGAGGCAGCGGGCCCTTCTGCAGGAGCTGGACGAGATAATAGCAGACAGCTTCAACTACGGCTTGACGGCCGGGATGGTCACGGTGGCCAAGAGGCTGCTTTTTGTGCAGCATCGGCACTGTTCTATGGTGCACGAGCTGGTCCGCAGCTCCCCAGAAGACCTGAGGCGGTGCTGGCATCGGATGGTGAAGGCTTTTCATAGCCACATCAACAATCAGGTACTGTGTTGCCGCGATGGTTCGCTCGTCCGCCCCACCCCCTCCACCCACCCCACCCTCCTCTTGCCCCTCACTTCCTCTCTTCCCTCAATTGGGCCCGCGTAAATGAAGGGCTGGGGGCGCATGAAGCCGCACGGGCAACCTGCTGTACGAAGGCGAGGTGCATGTCCTCCCCAGTTGCATGGGCGCCATTCAAAGGCGTATAATTTCAAAAAGGAGTGGGAAGGAGGAACAACTTGGGGGGCGGGGGTGGAGGGAGGGAAGTAGGGAGGGAGGGTGGCGGAAAGGGATGGATTGGATTGGAGGGGCTCATTTTCACGCTTCACTCGCTCGTGGCCCTGCGGTGGTCACAGTGTGCTGAGATGTGGCGACCAGGAGATTGCTTAGTGGCTGGTTGATACTATCCCGGGCGGGGGGGGTCTGAGGGTAGGTGGGTGGGTTTGTCTGGTTTTCTCCTGATTTAGGCAAAAGTGCAGGTACCCTTCATTAAGGGGTGTCAGCTCTCTTGTTTGTTTGGGTGGGTTGCTGAGCTTCATGGGCCGCCAACGCTGTCCATGGGCCGAGGCAAATTGTGAGGCATGAGGTGCTGCCACATTGTGCCGACCTGTTTTGCTTTACAATTTTGTCATGGCCATAAAAGACTGTGAATGTGGGATCATCAAGGACCATCCAAATGGCGTCCCTCCTCCATACTACAGCTCAAGGGCCTTCATTTTTTGCTGGTGTCTTTTTGTCTAAAGGCAAGGTTGGCGGTAGACCAAGCTCTGTGACCCCCCCCCCCCCGTGTATATGGGTGGGTGGGTCTGAGGGTGGGTGGGTGGGTCAGTGAATATCCCGGGAACCCCCCCCCCCACCGCCCCCCCAGTATCACTAAGCTATCCCCCAGTGGCGGCAATCCAGTACCTCTTGGTAGGTGGCTATTTTAAACAGGGAGAGTCTACCGGAGGTTCCGCCTACATCTTTGCTGAGCTCACATTAATTCGGCTTTACCCCCCCCCCCCCCCGTTCTGCTCACCAGGTGCGTTAGTCCGTCGTCCGGGCGCCTCAACTCCCCTGCGCTCCTCCACTCTTCAGCAGCCTCCCTTTGCCCCTTCAGGCCCTCACCCCCCATTCCCTCACTGCAGGCGGTCCTGAGCTGCACAGGTCACGACATTGAGTATGGCTACGATTTCAACGACTGGTCTAATTTAGGGTCATTTGTGCTTTTGGACAACGACATCTGGCAGTCTGTGTTCCGCGCGCACGCGGAGCCCAGCGTCATGGAGCTGTCCTTGGGGTCTATGTTTACCCCAGAAGACCTCCTGCGGGAGGTGGCCCGCGTGCTGGGGCGCAAGTTCGTCGCCATGGACTGCGCGGACTTCACCGCTGCCGAGCTCTGCCGCGCTGTGCGGGCGGCATTCCGCACGAAGGTGCTGCTCTTCCTCGTCGGCTTCGGTGAGTTGGGCGCGGAGGTGCAGAGCGGCGTGCATGCCGTGTTCCGCGACCAGGCGCGGCCCTTCGTTGAGACCCCTGATGGGGTCCCAGACGCGCTCTACCGGCCTTTGGTCGTAGTGTGCGCAACGGACGCTCCGCGCCGTGCGGAGTCGCTTGACGTTGTCGAGAAGATCTGTGCGCCAGAGCTCATGTGCCTGGGCCTCACCAAAGGCGCCGATGCCGCCGCCCAATTTCTGCTGGCCGTGATGGAGTTCAGCCACAAGACGTACGCGGACCGGCCGGGGGTGTACCGCGCCCTCGGGCTGCCATTTGTGCGCGGGCTGTGCCGGTTGACCGCGTTCCTGAGCCAGTACCCGGCCGTCCTGGGCCCATGCGCGGACATCGAGCGCCTCGCGTTTGCCTGCTATCTGACCCTGCTCCCGCGGCTTAGTGTCCCAGACCGGGCTCCAGCCAAGGCGTTCATCTGCGACCACTTCCCGCAGTTCCGCTTCCAGGTCCACAGTATGCATGCGCGGAGTGTTAGCGCGCCGGGCGCACACCGGGCGCGCGCTGGGCATCTTTTTGGGCCCGTTCCCCCCCACCCATGACCACTTTCGAATCCCTCAAGGCTTTGCCTCACTCTGTGTCCACACCTAACAATCCACAAATTGAGTGGCCCCTTGAGTTGAGGATATGGACTCACAATCCACAAATTTCTGTGGCCCCTTGGGTTGGGGATGTGGACCATTGCACCAGTCAGTGTGTGTTTTGTTGCATTTCACGCAATTTTGCATTCGGAGGCAGGTGCGTTACCCTCCACCACAGGACCATGTCATGTTTGGACTGATAAAAGCAACTCAGCCGCCAGGCAAGATGAGGGAGAGGATGAGGCAGAGGTGCGTGCTTTGTGTTGCCAAATGTGCTCCACCATCACAGTTTGTGGTGAGTGCAAGGAGCATTGTTGTGCTGAATGTATTGACGCCCACACTTGTGGGGATAATACGATTTGTTAGGCACATGAGAAGTGACATGCATTGACGTTGAATTCAGCCATTTTGCCTTGTGCAGTGTGCTTTGTAGGGAAGGTTTGCGGGGTCTCATTTGGGGGCTTCTCTTGGGGAGGGTAAATGATAAATAATCTGGAGTTAGAGTCGGGATAGTTAATACAAAAGTAGCGCGCCGAGCGACCACTAGGCAAACACTCCAGGAGTCCGTTTCAGGGACCGGATTCTTCGTCTCGTGCTTCTGCTGTTTGTAGTTCAGTCAGAAAGTGCTGAGCCCTGATTGGCAGTTGGCGTTCAGGCGTCAATAGGTGGCAGTAAACCGGTTGATGATTGGTTGGTGTGACGTGAGATGTATGACAATTATTACCCCCCCCCCCCCTTTGCAAACCCCCCCCCCTTGCAATCTCCCCCCCCCACCCGGGAGACCGTCACTTCCATGTTTTTCTAGTTAACATGTATTGTGCTGGTTTGTGTTGCCCATCTGCTTTGCGCATGGCCTTGCATTGCTTTTCCCATTACTTCAAATCAAGCACCTGTGTGTGTTCTGTGATATTCTCTCTCCAAAGGCGTTGTATGGGTGTGTTGTGTTGCTACTTCAGACCCAAGATGTTCACTCCGGTGGATCATGAGAGTGCTCAACTCTCAAGGCTAGAGGCTGTGCAGTTGAATCACCCGAGTCTCCAGAGTCACCGGATGTTACCCCCATGGCTCCGCAACCCCAAACACCGGCACAGCCCACACACGTACCCAGAGGTTCTTTACCGTTCCTTTGGATCCTCAATAACATTTATGTTGGATGAAGCACATTGGCATCAACGCGAAAGTCGCTTCACACGTGTTCTCTTTGCTTGCATCAGTGGAGGGTACCACAGTTTGCCTTGAAATACCCTTGCAATCCCCCCCCCCCCCCGGGAGACCGTCACTTGGCGACCGTCTCCCCCCCCCCCCACGTGGGAGACCGTCGTACGCTAACCTGGGAGTTTGCAAGGGGGGCGGGGGGTAGTCATTTGGTTGGCGCTGACACCTCTCAGGACTGCGGGAGTTGTGTCTATTTGATGCATCAGTGGCGTGAGAGAGACACAGAAGATTCCTTTTAGTGGGTGAAAGTCCTGGTTGTAGCAGAACAGGAATGATCCGGTTTGTGTTGAATTGAAGAGACGGCAACCAGCGCTGCTGAAAGGATGCTCACAGTGGTCAGCAATGTGTGGGTAATTGCGTACAGACAGGGCTGCTTTTCGTCCCATCTGGTTTCAGATGCTGTGCGACCAGAAGTTTGGGCGCGTGCGACAGGCGCTCAAGGACTATGTTGATAAGCACAACATTCCCGTCTTCTCCAGCGAGCTGCCACTGGAACAGCAGGACGACCATTTCAAGGACAACCGCTTATCTCTCCGCGACCATTACCTCTGGACGTTGGAGAGTGCTCTGCTAGTCCAGTACGGGTGTGAGTCGTGAGCTTTGTGCTCGTAGTTCCTGTGGTTGTTGTTGTAATTGGATTCAGGGCTGTGGTTGTTGACAGAGTGTTTACTGTGCTACTGTAGGTTGTGTTGGTGCGTGTTTTTGTGTTGGTGGCTTTGGTTGTGTTTCCCTTTCTGCTTATCTTCGCTACTCTGGTGGTGGTTATGGTTTGATATGTTTGTATGTCTATATTTGTGCAGGTCCTGGTTGTAGTTGTAGTTGTCCTTGTGCATCCTATCCTTATCCTTATCCTATCCTATCCTATCCTTGTGCATATGGTTGTGCTTATGATTATGGTTGTGGTTGTGGTTGTGGTTGTGGTTGTGGTTGTGGTTGTGGTTGTGGTTGTGGGTATGCCGTGGCAGTGTCAGGGCCTGGGTTCATTTGTAACGAATACCCAAGGGCCTGCTGGCCCAGTCTGTGCATGCGACTACCCACCTGCCTTCTTGACAGTTACGTTTTGAGCCCATGTTGACGCGTTTTGGCCCGTGGAAAATCCCAAAAAGCCTTGAAAATGGGCCATTTTGTGACCAAAATCGTGTCAGGAATGATGGGTCAATAATGTATTTTTCCAAAAATCATCCTGGACCATTTGGGATGCTGAAACGGGATAATTGTGCCCATTTTCAGCTCATTTTGACCCAGTTTAGCCCATTTAGCCACATGTATGCACCAAGTTATACACTTCTCGCGTACCTTAGAGCCGTGTTTTGGAGCCACGTAGAGTTGGGGAGAGGGGTGTAGATATTTGATCCCAAAACAGCCCATTTTCAAGGCATTTTTTTAATTTTGGGATTTTCCATGGGCCAAAACGCGTCACGCCGGGCTCAAAACGGGCCAAAAACACTTGTTTGTTCATCCCAAGTGGTCTAGGAACAATTTTGGGAAAAATCTTTTTTTTTCGCCCCGGGGACCCTGCTGGACCCACAATTGGCCCCAACCATGCAGGGCCCGGGCTGCCCTCTAGCTCTATCAAAAACGGGTCAAAAACACGTTTTGCCAAAAATGATCCTTGACCATTTGGGGTGCTTAAACAAGTGAAATGAGCCCATTTTGAGCCCGTTTTGAGCCATTGTGGCCCCTCTGAGGTCCCAAAAACTCGCCATTTTGTGACCGCGTGTCAAAAATGGGTCAAAACGCCTTTTTCCAAAAATGCTCCTGCACCGTTTGGGGTGCTCAGACAAGATAATTGCGCCCATTTTGAGCCCATTTTGACCCACCTGTTGTACCACAAGTGTACCCAAAGCCGTGCCGTGGAGCCACCTAGACTTGGGGAGAGGGGTGTCGATTAGAGGATATATATGTGTGCGTGTGTGTGTGTGTGTGTGCTGCCCCCCCCCCCCCCTTCCCCACTTCTTCCTTTCAACGGATAGTTGGTGGGTGGGTCGCAGTTAAACTGGTTCGGAACCAATCGAAACGTATTAGGGCAGGGGCGTTCAGGACAGCCTTGGGGGACCACCTACGACGGTGACGGGTAACCGACGGAAACGGACAGTGGGAATGGGCCAGTCCGATGCCGACTCAGCGCGGTGTTGCGGGGGGAGGCCAAAGGTAAGCGGGTGTTTGCATCTGCTGGTTTTATTTTCAAATGCCGAGGGCATTCACTGCCACGCAATGCTGCATGCCATGTGCACAGCCTGTGCGGCCTCTTCGCGGACAAGCTCCCCACGTCGCACTTCTTTTCGGGCCTCGTGATCGTGTCGCCGCCGCGCGGCGGTAAGTCCACCGCCGCTGATATGCTCCGGACGTCCCTCCGCCACGTCGCCGCCGCACACGCCACCAAAGACTTCGCGTACTACGCCATCGGGATCGGGGGCTCGGCGTCGGCGCTCGTGGGCCAGACAAACGACGTGACCGGCGAGTGGAACGACGGCACGCTGACGCAGGTCATTGGCGTTGTTGTCCGCCTTCGTTTGTGCCAGTCCCCACACGATGTTGCTGCACCCGCTGGCGGTCCAATGGGTGTCGGTCATCGGCCGATGCTGCTGTCGGTCGCCATCCAGCGGTTTCTGGCGGTTTCTGGCCGCGCATGGGCGATCCCTAACCACCAGCCGGCGGTGAATCGGCACGCGTTGATTGCCGCCGGGGCAGCAACCAGCGTGTGGGCAGGCACCAGGGAAGTGTTAGAATGGCCGTACACCATGGGAGGAGGGGGGGCTACCACCCCCTGGACCCCCCCCCCCTCCAGACCAAAGTGATCATCGTGGGAAAAAACGAAATGTACCATTGGGAAAATCTTGTCGGGCCATTTTTGGTACACAAACTTTTGGGTTCCAGACCCCCCCCTTACCCCCCCTTCTAATACTTCCCTGGCAGCCACTTGTCGTGCTTCCAACGTTCTGGATCCGCTTCTTTCGCAGGTGCTGCAGCGCATCGACCGCGACGTGGCGGCCGGGGATCACGTGTGGCTCCAGATCAGGCTCGCCGCCGCCGCCCCGGACCCCATGCGGCCCTTTCTGGAGGCCCTCCTGTGCCCCGGGACGCAGGGGCTGTTCCCGACGTGGGCGGCGCCGGTGGAGAAGTTGTACCGACTGAAGTCCCCGTTGCTCCACGTCGTGCTGCTCTTGACCGTGCAGGAGGGCGAGTGGCTCGGCCCGGACGTCCTGAGCCACACGTACATCGTGTCCCTGGAGGGCCTCTGCCACACGCAGAAGGACCAGACATACGTCAGCCGGGAGCAGGTCACAGAGGACCAGCGGATACGGGGCGTTTTCGAGCAGTACGCCAACGGCGATGGGCTGGTGGACAAGGCCGTGGTCCTGCGACTGTGGCAGCAGAAAGAGGAGGAGTTTGGGGTGCGGATGTCGGACAGGCAGCTCGAGGACAAGCTGTTCAAGGGCATGAAGGTCGGGCCCGCACTGACGTACGAGCAGTTCTCTGTGCTTTGGCTGCGGCTGGAGGGGCGCTGAGCGGCGTTGGGTCCGAGGCCTGGGCTCGTGCTGGGCTGGAGAGTGCGGTCTGTGCGGTGCATCGACCAGCCCAACGGAACTGCAGCAGATCAAAAGCCAGGGATCGGCAGCCCAGGGGAAGGGGGACAGGACAGCCCGGGACACATCGCACGGCCACGTGCGGGTGCTGTGACAATGGCAGCAGGACGCCTTGGACGCAATAAACGTCGTGTTGGGAGGGGAGGCAGAGCAAAGTGGTGGTTCTGCACCTGACCAATTATCGGCATTGCGATGGGGCGTATGCAAAGATGGAGGCGAGAGGGCGAGGAGGCGAGGAGGAGGAAGTGGAGATGGAGAGATGCAGCGCGTTGCAGAAGTACCGTGGGGAGCAGGGGGTGGAGCGCGGTGCCCTGAGGGTCGACGGTAGTACGTGCCCCTGCTTTGGCATGAAATCAATGTGCATCGAATCGAGCTCCATGAGAAATTCCCGTGGACCATGCGCTTCGGTGTGTGGGCCCGAGGTGTGGCGTACCCCACGTCCCCATCCCGCGATACCGGAATGCAGCTGATCGAACTGGACGCGCACGCCCACCCCCTTCCCCTCCGGACGGGCCAATGGACTACGAAGAATGAGGGGCTGGGCGCCAGCTTCAGGGTCATGCTCGGTCACGGGGCTATGGTCTGGACGCACCGGATGCGGCTGCCCTGGGCCGAGTCGGGCTGCCCCCGCCGCATGCGACAGGCGCAGGCACGGCAAAGAGGGACGGCGCCTCAGCCCGTGGGGCTGCCGCGCTTGAGGCGAAGGCAGCGGGCACCTGAGGGGCCACAACACGAAAGGAGCCCAGGACGACCGCCATTGCCGCCCTCGCCGGGCTGAGCAGGCCCTACGAGGCGTCCGGCGGTGCAGCTCCCAATCGCGTTGCCACGTGCCGTGCGCCCCCCCCCCCCTCCCCACCCTCCTCCTCGCACTCTCAGACGGCCACCCGCACGGACGAGGGTGTGCATCGCCGCCGAAACGGGTCGCTCTGCCCTGCTCGCTGCGCGGCCCTGCTCGGGGGCTGTGAGCCCGAGGCCGCATAGTAGCGCCCTACGCCGTGCCCCTGGCCCTGCGACTGACCGCTCTGGTGTGACACGGGGTACAGCACGGGCGGGTTCCATTTTGGTTGTCTTGGGGGTACCTTCGTATGATGGTGGACCGAGGTGCATGCGAGTGAGCACGGAGGCCGGTCAATTTTATGTACCAGACCTTTTCGCTGTCTCCCCGACGCCCCCAATGCTGCAGGCAGTGACAGACGCACAGCTGTAGAGCGGGGATCGACAGCTGTTGTTGGATCGAACCATGTCGCACTGCCAGTTAGCAGATTGTGTGCGTCATTTGCGGGAGGCCGTTTTCGCTGAAAGAAGCGCCATACTCTCCGTCCAGAGGGTTTTTGGATGTAATAATAGATTATGTATGACTTTTCTTCATGTTGCTTTACTGCAATGGTTGCCCATTGGACTTCCCCGCCATCCGCTATTGTGTGCGGTCAAGTTTGCATGAGTCCATAATCAGCGTAGCACTCTGCTCATTGTTTGTCTTCTTGGCTAAGGTCTGTGGTTCTAGCCCAAGACCAAATTAACCCCAGGCCTAACCCGAGACCCCATCCAGATCCTTACCCCAAGACCTACTTAGAGATAATCCGAGAACCAACTCAATGCTTTGACTGAGCTGCAGGGAATTCCGAGCTGGAGATAGACAGCCACCAGATTCTGATATTTAATCCGCTTGGTCAGTAGTGCCCCCCCGCGCCTCACTCCCAAAGGCGGAATACGATCGAAATGGGTGGCCATGGTCGCACGGCTCCATTTTTCGCCCTCCCCAAAGGGCCAATGCTCAACAGCAAAGCTTGCTACAGTTTGCTCCCGCAGTCTGACCCATAGCCATTTGTGGCCTCCAGCTTGGTGTCCGTAGACCTGACCTGAGGGTATTCCCTAATCTAATTCGACACCTGACTCCAGCCCTAAACTTGATTCCTTTGCCTACTTGTAAATATTATCCTTCGGAGGTGAGGCTCACTTAACTTTGAAACATCAGCCCCCCCCCCTCCCCCAAAGTAATAGCCGGAGTGTCAGCTTTTTCTTGACTTTTGATTCATACCCCCTCCCCTCAACACTGCGGTTGGGATTTGTATGGTTTATTTCTGCCCTGCTTTGAAATGCCACGCAATGCCCTTCCTTCACCAGGGCCCCGCGACAGAAGTGGTGCACAACGACAACACAGGGTGCAGGAGCTGCGCATTGAGAATCTTATCAGTGTGGTTGGGTGTCACCCTGGGGAAAGCCAGCAACTCCTGAAATGGAACCAACCAGTCAAAACGACTGGCAAATGGCTGACCCCAGAGGGTCCCATCTGAATCAGACAAACCGGGTTTCCGAGAAAAGGGGTGGACGGGTGAGGCTTTGGGACCACCCCCTTGCTGCAGCCATGCAGTCGGTTTTTGGAGACTATGATATTTCTGCTCATGACAAAGAAGTGTTCAGAGTCAACAGCAGTACAACAAGTTGAGTATTTCTTGGATGCATCAAGTGAATGGATATTATGTTGGAATCAACGATTTCTTAATTGTGCTGAGTTGACCGACTGTAATTGTGGGAAAATGCCTCCAGTTTCATGGGTTTCCCAACCCTGGGAAATCAAGCTTTGACCCCCCTCACGTTCCAGGCGACCACCAGTGTTGCCAATGGATCTTGTCATGTGATGACAGGATGATTGACATACCATCAACGCTACATGGACACAAACACCTGGATTGGCCATTCCTTGGCAATTGTCAATGATGATGTCAATGATCCCGACATGGGCAGCTTAATTTTCCATAGAAATTTTCAGGACGTGCAGTGCTTTGCATGTGGGCCCTGCCAGTGCCCCCCACAAAACTCTTTAGAGGTAGGAAAGGGGTAGCCCCCCTGAAAGCTCTCTTAACACTGCGCCCTGCTTCGTTGCACTGATTTGTCGGAAAAGTGTTTGGTTTTTTTTGGGGGGGGGGGGCAGGTTGAACATTACGTCTAAGCTCACACCCAAACTTGAAGCTCTTGCACTCTCTGGCATGGCTTTTTCCTTCTACCTCAGTGGCCTTTAGGGTGTCAAGGCCTGCCGCCTCTTTTGCGGATTATGCGGTGGATTACCCATTTTCCGGACCAAAATGACCCAGATTTGCTGAAAATGCCACACCGAATTCAAAAGGTGTATGCCAAGGTGATGGTGACAATCCCCCCTCCTGGGCAGATATACCTTAAGATATGGGAGGAGTGCGTCCAGGATTGATTTGGTACGTGATTTGATGCAGTCTTCTTGTGAGCTTTGGTGATCTGCACTTCCAAGGTTTTCAGTTTGTTTGTATGTAGGGTTTCGTGAGTTCTTGAGAGAGTGATAGGGTCCAGAGTGGTAAGTTGTTGCCACAATATTTTTTGTGAATAAACCGCATCTTCGATAGTTGCAAGTGTCAAAGTGCAAGAGATACAAGTAGGAGAAGACGGCCATGGTAGCATGCCTTGGTCATTTGTTGCGAGCCCCATTTGCAATTGTTCTCATTGTGAGGCTAGCTGATGTTGGTCGGATGTAAAACAGGCAGGGTTTGGCCCATGCACACTTCAACAGAGGGACCACTTATCTTGTGGCATTGCAGCACCGTGACACAACGCACCCTGTGACACGAAATTTGGGTAATTATCTCAAAGCAGAGGATAGATAGTTGTCCATACATACAGGTACTTTGTATGTAACGTATACCACAACGCACCCTGTGACATGAAATTTGGGTAATTCTCTCAGAACAGAGGATAGATAGTGGTGCATACATTCAGGCACTTTGTATGTAACATATACCCTATGTATCATTTTTGTCATGTTTATTTACTGCATTCTCCCTTTGGGGCCTCTTCCCTTCAGAAATGGTTAAATTGTTGCCCGTCCCTAGTCCAAATATGTATCCATTTTGGGTCCTCTCCGCTTTGGAGTCCCCAGGAAAACAAGATTTGTGTAGCCATTTTGAGTCTTTGGCCCCTTGACCAGGGGATACGGAGTCACAACCCACGGTGCAAGGGCAATGGTATTTCCCCCTCCAATTTCAAGCAAGCTGAATCCACCCACATTCGCTCATAGCAAAAACCGGAACTTGTTTGCGTTTCACACCGCGCGTGCGTGCGCGTGTTGAACAAATCAGTTCCGGCCAGTTGGCCGGCCAAGTGCCATTTGGCACTATCTGGGCATATCGCATAGAACAACTCCGCTTGACCAATACTTTCAAATATATGTTTTCCTCTATTTTCAAGCAAGCGGAATCCACCCAAATTCACTCCCGGCGAAAATGGAAATTTTTTTGTGCGCCGCGCCATACGCGCGTGTTGAACAACAAGTTCCGGCCAGTTGGCCCGCTAAGTGCCATTTTGCCACTAATTGGGTCTATTGCAGGGAACAACGCAGCTTGACCCATAATTTCAAGTGTACTTTTGGCAGCCCTTGTTTGTTGCAGAATATTCCTCATCCAACACTGTGCCCAAACCCAAACCTGTGCCTTTTTCTGATCCCCCCTACACCCTCGAGCACAACCCCAGCTTCGTCGGTGCAATGGCAGACCCATGCTAACTAATGTGATTGCCCTGAAAAGGAAGATTTTTGGGTCTGCCTAGACTCATTCTTGCACCAGCCAACTTCTTGCACGGAAAATTTTCGTTCTGGTGTTTATTTCCTTGATAATCTACACTAAAGCGAATTAACTTTACCTGCGGCACATGCGGCACGCCTATGATGTGCGGCAACTGTTCCCAAATAATGTGGGGGTGATGGTATCCCTGAACAAACGATTGTGCAAGGGACGGAACGGTTTGCTGGGTGTAGATGAACCAACAAATACTTGGATGCACGCAAGCCTCATGGTAGTCCAATGCTTTATGACGCATGGGGGGCGCACTTAGCGCAGTGCGCTTGCAGTGCAACTATTTGGGCGATTGGCTGCACTAGAGACCCATACTTTGGGATATTAGGGGCATCATTAGTTGTCAAAGGTACCGACCGGCCTAGGGAGTCGATGGGTGCCCAGGTGACGGACACACAACGAAGGAGCAACGAAGGAGAAGGAATATGACGAAGAGGAGTGTTGAAGCCCAGAGACCTCGTCCCCAAGACAGAGGAGAAGATCCCTGGATGGTCGCCGCCATGATGAATGTGATGAACATGGTCATCCATCATGTACATGATCATGATGATGCATAATGATGATGATGATCATCGGAAAATTTGAAAAAAATCATCGAAGGTCAGAATTCACTCGCCGACATTGTATACAAGGTAGTTATGATATTTGGGTGTTTGGCGCCTCTACCATTGTCTCAGATTCAGGTCTGATTTTGGGAGATTTTGGGCAATTTTGCATGATTTTGGACATGATTCCACCAATGAGGTCGTCCTTAGGAGCGCTTGTGTGAAGGGAAGGTAGCTTGCATTTGTCTTCTGCTAGGGTAGTTTGGGTGACCTAAATTGAGGGGCCTTTGGAAGGGGTGTACCTAGGGGCTCTTTGGGGGAACATAGTCTAAAAGTAGCGCGCAGTGCAAGGGCGCCCCCATGTTCTTCCACACTTACCTTTGCTTGATAGACATTTCAGCACAGAGTGCCTCTTGATCACCACTCTTTATTGTTCTAAGTCACCAAATTGAGCGTGACCCAATCTTGTTTTTCAAGTCTTTTTTGACTAAAGATGTCACGTGATTTGTGCCTGGCTTGAGCTCAGCCAAGCTTCATTTAAGTAACACTCTTATTACCGAGCTGGGTTTACCCTGTCGAGGTTTTACACCACCTTTTAGGGGCCAAGGATGAGCTACACGTTTTAGCAAGCAGCAAGCAGCAGCAAGCAGCAGCAGAAGGTCCAAAAGTCCTTGTGACCATACCGTGGCTCAAAACCAGCATCCAAGTAGCTCAAAACGACCGGGGAGCGACTGCGCATCACCACAAACAAGTTTCGTTGCGTTTTGAGCCGTCTAGCCTGTTCTACGGCCGATTTAGTGTCCAAAAATGGCCGTTTTTGGGCTGTTTCTGGCTGTTTTCAGGACGATCGTCCTGAAAGTTCAGGACGATCGCCGCTACGCCAAGCAGGTGTTTCCGATGAGGGCCGTTGTTTTTTCATGGCGATGGGGGTATTAAAGGATGGCAAATGGGTGTTCAATAAGGCGTGTACCACGCCGTGGTGCCACGCAGTGGTCCATTTTGAGGTGAAAACGAGCCGTTTTTGAGCCGTGTTTCAGGACGATCGTCCCGACTGTGGAGGCGCATCTCGAAAGCAAGCAGTCTTTCTTCAACAGTGATCTCCAATGCGTTACGCAAGACTAGGACCCAGCTCGGTCCTAGTTCGAGTCTTGATTACCGAGCTGGGTTTACCCTGTCGAGGTTTTACACCACCTTTTAGGGGCCAAGGCCGAGCTACACGTTTTAGCAAGCAGCAGCAGCAGCAGCAAGCAGCAGCAGCAGCAGGCACATAAAAAGTCCTTGAGACCCCACCGCGTCTCAAAACCGGCATCCAAGTAGCTTCAAACGACCGGGGAGCCAAGGCGCATCACCACAAACAAGTTTCGTGCCGTTTCGAGCCGTCTAGCCCATTCTACGGCCGATTTAGTGTCCAAAAATGGCCGGTTTTGGGCTGTTTTCGGCCGTTTTCAGGACGATCGCCGCTACGCCAAGCAGGTGTTTCCCATGAGGGCCGTTGTTCTTTCATGGCGATGGGGCCATCAAAGCATGGCAAATGGGTGTTCAATAAGGCGTGTACCGGGCCGTGGTGCCATGCGGTGGTCCATTTTGAGGTGAAAATGAGCCGTTTTTGACCCATGTTTCGGGACCATCGCCATAACCATGGAGCAACAGCAGCAGCAGCAAGCAGCAGCAAGCAGCAGGCGCATAAAAAGTCCTTGAGACCCCACCGTAGCTCAAAACCGGCATCCAAGTAGCTCAAAACGACCGGGGAGCAAAGGCGCATCACCACAAACAAGTTTCGTGCCGTTTCGAGCCGTCTAGCCTGTTCTACGGCCGATTTAGTGTCCAAAAATGGCCGTTTTTGGGCTGTTTTCGGCTGTTTTCAGGACGATCGTCCTGAAAGTTCAGGACGATCGCCGCTACGCCAAGCAGGTGTTTCCGATGAGGGCCGTTGTTCTTTCATGGCGTTTGGGCTATCAAAGGATGGCAAATGGGTGTTCAATAAGGCGTGTACCACTCCGTGGTGCCATGCGGTGGTCCATTTTGAGGTGAAAATGAGCCGTTTTTGAGCCGCGTTTCAGGACCATCGCCGTAACCATGGAGGCACATCTCTAAAGGAAGCGGGCTTTCTTCAACGGTGATCTCCAATGCGTTACGCAAGACTAGGACCCAGCTCGGTCCTAGTTCGAGTCTTGATTACCGAGCTGGGTTTACCCTGTCGAGGTTTTACACCACCTTTTAGGGTCCAAGGATGAGCTACACGTTTTAGCAGCAGCAAGCAGCAGCAGCAAGCAGCAGGCGCTTAAAAAGTCCTTGAGACCCCACCGCGGCTCAAAACCGGCATCCAAGTAGCTCAAAACGACCGGGGAGCCAAGGCGCATCACCACGAACAAGTTTCGTTGCGTTTTGAGCCGTGTAGCCCGTTCTACGGCCGATTTAGTGTCCAAAAATGGGCGTTTTTGGGGTGTTTCTGGCTGTTTTCAGGACGATCGTCCTGAAATTTCAGGACGATCGCCGCTACGCCAAGCAGGTGTTTCCGATGAGGGCCGTTGTTCTTTCATGGCGTTTGGGCTATCAAAGGATGGCAAATGGGTGTTCAATAAGGTGTGTACCACGCCGTGGTTCCACGCGGTGGTCCATTTTGAGGTGAAAATGAGCCGTTTTTGAGCCGCGTTTCAGGACCATCGCCGTAACCATGGAGGCACATCTCTAAAGCAAGCGGTATTTCTTCAACGGTGATTTCCCATGCGTTACGCAAGACTAGGACCCAGCTCGGTCCTAGTTCGAGTCTTGATTAGTTCAAGATGTCCCGCGGTGCGGAGATTAACTATCTTGCCCAACCAAGCCGCTGTAGATTAATTGGTGGCTAGGCCGGAAGAGCTATAGTTTCCCTCCGGTATTTGGACAAGGGTAGGAAAAATCGACAATCCAACAGGGAGACCCCAAACAAGGGTGGTGGTTGCTCCCAAGGGGCCATCTTATGTATTTTCACCTGAGGAGGCGCTGGATAGGGCAAGACGCAGGGATGTTTACACAGGTCTTGTACCCAAGGGTTTGCTCTCCTTCAGGGACATTTTGTGAGGGGGTAAAAGCCAACCCGCTCTGGGTAAACCCGCTGTAAAAGTAGCGCACGGCGCAAATATTCTCCCCTTGTTTTTTTACATTGAGCCCAAACTAGAACTAGTCCTGTTTTGGGATGCTATTGTGGCTGAATATGTCATACAATTTGTGCCTAGCTTTGCCTGGTCCAACAGTTCATCTAATGCACTCTGAAAAAAAAACATTGACAATCAGGAAATAGCAATATTCACACTCAGCCACCTTGTGTTTGTCTATTGCAACAGCCAAAAGTGCTCCAGTTGGTTTCATGGGGGTACCTTGAGCTTAGTGCGTGCACAACTGTTTGGCTGTTTGGCCAAACTAAGGTCTTGTAGTCTATACCACTAGTGTCACAAGGTAGTAATGTGGTCGCCCACAAAGGTTCACCGGCCAACCATACAATGCACACACCTCGAAAGGATGAGAGAGGCATGTGCCTTTTGAAATGTTGGAGTACATTGGCGAGCCATAGCTGTGTTAGAATATGGGAATACATGCCTGCACGTGTATGGGATACACATGCACCTAGTCATACACACACTTTGGACAAGCTCACGATGGTTGAATAATTGGTACGGCAGTTTTGAAACCGTTTGCAAACATTTGTGGGTTTACAGTTTAGAAGAAGTGGTGCACAAAACGCTTCTCATGTTGTCCACGTGTTGTCCATGTTACATGCTCTTTTGGCTTCGGGGAAGGTAGGGAACAACAAGACACAAATAGATTTGTCTGGGGGTCAAGCCTTCCAGTAGTGCATTTTCGCACTAGCGTCCAGGACTGTAAAGATGCCTGCCCTCTTCCGGTAGTGCAGTGACCACAGTGCAGCTCTGTCCATGCCACATGCAAGTGGTCCTGACCATCCCAAACGTCCGATTGCAAGGCGTGCAGGGCTGTTGACAGTCCCTGGACCATGCCCAGCACAAGCGAGCAGGAGATGCCGTCATGCCTGTGTGTGCTTCCAAACGGCCCCGTCACCACCTGGCAGAGGTGCTGCAGTTGGGGGGCTGCCCTCGATAGAGGAACACGGGAGGGTGTTAGGTGAGGACAGGTGACCCCCCAGCCCCAACTGGGTAGGTCAGAGGGTTGCAGGGGTGGTCTGATTAATCAGCTCCTCTGACTCCCAGCTGCCCTTGTGCGATGGAGCCTTGCACCTCAAAAGGCTCCTGCCCTCCCTTGTACAATGTGCTGGTCTGGCCCCCGCAGCACCGGCCCCAGCCCCAGAAGACAGAACAGTGGGCCCCACGCACACACAACCGAAGCAACGCGCACCGGCCCCACAGCTGAGCGAGCAAGGACCACCCGAAGCAACGTGCAACGGGAAGAATGGGTGACTGTCCAGGGCCCCGTAAGGAGACCAACGAAGGACGCAATGTCACACAGGCGTGGGTAATGCTGCTCCCTAAGCAACTAGACCCCGGCGGGATGGAGTCTTGGACCTTAACAGGCTCGCGCCCTCCGATGTCCACACGCCTATCCCCAATGTGATGACCCAATGTGTTGACCCTTGTCGTGATTTGAAACATCACCACATTTATGCTTCTCATTTGTGTGGAGGACTTTCTGATATGGACTGGGGCCATCTTCCTGCCATTTCCCGCACCTATTATCAGGTGTTTTGTGGGCGTGACCTCACAAATGTCGATCACGCTGTGCGTTCGCTCTTTCATGTCCATCCTGGGGGGTTTGGTTGACGCTATCGACCGTGATACCCAGTCGCTTGCTGTCAAAAAGCAGCAATTCGCTGAACTTAAAGAAGACGTCGAGGCTCTTACTGAAAGCCACGATGACTGTGAGATTCTGGACGTCGGAGGGACGCGTTTTCATACGCGTCGTGCGGTGCTCAGAGGGCGTGGGGAGCATTATTTCTCAATGTGGTTGTCGGGGGCTTTTGCCAGTGAGCGGGAGTGCGATGGGTCGCTGTTCATTGACCGGGACCCAGAGCACTTCGCACTAGTACTCCAGTACCTGCGCGAAGGCACAGCGGAAGTGCCATGGGATTGCCGTGCGCTGACTCGTGAGGCCCATTTCTATGGTCTGTCGGAGTTCATCGAAACGTTTGGCATGAAGTCATGCCTCACAGTTCTGCCACGCGGTCTGGGCCCTGCCCACGTGTACAACATGGATTCCAACACCTGGCATTGCCCCCCCTCGCTATTGTCACCAAGTGGTATGGTGTACGGTTTGACGTTTGCAGACGGGTGCATGATGGCGATAGTGCGCAGAACCGGAAGGATTTTGCTGGAGGCGCTCCCCCCCGGGTCTCCAGACTGGACGACGGTGTGTGAGTTGCCTGCCATGCATTCCTGTGAATACGCTCATTTTGTGAGTGTTGGGAAGCAGCTCTACTGTGTCCTTCCCCGATCAGCCCTCGTCCTGAGGTACATGGAGGGTGCATTTCTTCAACTGCCGCAAATGGCAACCAAGCGGTCCGGGTTCGGGGCCTGCGCGCTCGGAGATAGCATCGTCTGTGCTGGAGGCAGCGAAGCAGGCGCTTTCGCAGTGCGTACCGTCGAGCAGTTCTCGAGCCGTCAGCAGCGTTGGGAGCCGTTGCCGGACATGGCGCACGAGCGTCGGCTTCCGGGCGTCGGTCTGTGGCGGGGGAAAGTGATTGTTGCTGGAGGATGGGACGGGGAGTTGAGACGGAATACCTCCGTTGAAGCCTATGACCCCGGCACGGGCCGCTGGGAAGAAATGGCCCCTCTGCTGTGGTCCTACACTTGGCCAGTCGTGGTGGTGTGTGACGATGCCCTCCTGGTCGTCGGCGGACTCTCCGAGGGGTTTGTTGCGGTGGAGCGGTACGATGCTGAGGCACGGATGTGGAAATTCATGCATCGCGCGCATGGCCTGGTACCGGATTGCGTGGCCGTGGTCCCCGAAAACTTTTTGAAGAGGTTCGCGTTCCCGACATGTGCCCTGCAAAACTGATCACATCAATTTGGAGCATTTTTGGTAATATCCCCAGACACACCCACCCCTCTGACGGTGACCAGCCATTCTTGTTGGAAGACCCCCCTGTGACCCAGACCTATGGGATGAGATTGTAGCATAGCAGAGTGATCTTGTGGTTGTGTACTTCTCCTGTGAACTGTTTCAACATTGGCCGGAGGTGCTGAGGCGGGGGGCATCTAGTATTTAATACGGACCACGATTGTGCCAGACCCATGGCGACTGATACGGCTGGGGCTGTGCAGTCTATCTCTTCCTGCGCAGAGCAAGGATTCCCTTCTGTTTATCTCACTCTGTTTTTCTGGCACCAGATGGGGTCAAGGGACCCGCTAATGCAGTCTGGTGTGCATAGGTTGTGCCTAGTGATAGGCACAACCCCGTTCTGGACAAAAGATGCACCTCGCTGAGGCCGGTCCCCCATGGCGGACACTTTTGGTTCCACGGCGTTCCTGTTTTGCTTGTAGGAATGGTGTATCCGTGTGAATGCTCAGAGGGGTGTGTCTGTGTGAGTGTGTCTCCCTTCCAAGTGTGTCATTCTTGTCACCTGTTGGCCTCTCTTTGCACTAATGTCGAGTCGCCATTTACCATATGAGTGTGAGTGCGGGTTGGTGTTGCGGTCCTTCATGAGCAAGGCGGTGAATGCTCGTGTTTTGGGTAGGACCTTTACAAATGATATGAGAGAAGGCGCCAGTGAATTGGACCTTTAGGGGGTACTTGCACATGTACCCACGGGCCCACATGACAGGGTTGGACTGACAAGCTTCTGCCTACAGACCCTTGTCAGGAGGCGTCATGCCAAACTGCCGTACCGGAGGCAACAGTGACACACAAGTTCTGGCGAGCACAAGAGCCCCACAGTAGTACGGCAATGTGGCCTTGGGCTGGTACTCAGTCGGCAGCCCACAATGCAGCATCAACAGAATGCTGTACAGAGGGTCCTCTCCACAAAAATCGAGCAAGTGCCTCTCGGAAGTATTCCCAATTGGTCTATTTTCTTCGGCTTTCACGGTCCAGCCCCCCTCAATCCAACAATTTCGAACGCCCTGTTTTGCTCACTCATGATCTCGTCACAGTGGGACGACCCCGTCTGACTTTTGTTTTTCGGACCGCGCTTTTGTGGTCAGATGACAGAGATCTCAGTCGATTGTGGTGAAAAGGTCGGAAAGGGAACTCAGCAGCAGCCTCCGTAAGTCTGAGTAGCGCAATCGTGTGGCCTCCCGCAATTCAGCGATTGGTCCCTGAGGGCTCCCGGGTTGCGTTGTTGGCGCTTCTATGACCACGGGGTGGTGCCCGTTAGGCCTTCCCACGTCCTGCATCGCAATGGTGCGCAACAGTTGTGGCAGGTCACAAAGGCTGCATTCTGCTCCCCGAGCCGTAAGCCAACATTCCAAGAAAACCGCGACCCAACTGCGACGCACTCCAGACGGAGGACCGTAGATATTCAAACAAAAAAAAAACCGATTGGCCCTCCCTCACAAACAGATATTTCTAGGCCCTCTTGAAATGGCTCGGGGGTTCCAAGCAGCAGGGGCACTGGTCAGGACGGCTTGAATCCGTTCCCAAATCAGGGCTACCAGCCGCTGTAGGACAGCGAAGGCATCCCATCCCGAAGGCGGTTTACGGTGCACCGAATGATGTTCCGTCTGTACCGATGACCTCCTGATATCTTGATGCCCCCCAAACCAGGCATGTCTTGTCATGTACCCTGGCATAGAGATGTGGACGCACGCCCGGGAAACAGGTGGTGTGCGTAAGTTTTAGTGAACCCCCTGCCCACATGACCTAGTCAGCCAGTGCAGTCAGGGCCGTATCGTTCTTGTGGGCGGTTGGAGGGGCTCAACAGGGAAGCCATTAGTTTTCCTGAATGCCAACGCAGTGTTTTCTTTTCGTCAGAGCGCAGTTTCGTGGCACATTTTAGGTGGGCCTGGGTGCCTCGTCCGACCCTGCTCTGTCCCGCTTGTGCGGGGCCTATCTTGGAATGTGCTGCATGAGCTTGGGTCTTCCAACCGGTCTCAGGTACTCATGGGTTTCGTCCCAATGCCATTTTGGTTTTTGTAACGTGGAAGGGAATGGCTGAAGGATGGCAATCGTTCGTGGCTGATTGGCTGGTGGGTATCGTTGATGCAATGTGGGGGGGTGCGGTCCTGCATCATGGTCTTTGGAAATCAAGGGAAGATTGCCACTGCAACGGGATGTGCTTAACCATCCGACAATGTGACATGGAGGACTCACATACGGAGTATCCGATCAAGCCGTGTTTACAAAAAAGATCTTTCACGGTGGAGTTGTGGTTCCGGATGGGGCGTTCTCAAAAACATGATTTTTTCCTGGGCCAATATGAGGGTCCAAAAAGTTGTGGTTCTCATTGAAACCCCTCGGCGGGCCTGATCTTTCCCCAGCACACGTGCCGCCCCACCACAGACACACACACACACACGCCATGTATGTGTCGCTGATGAATGGTAGGACGTAGGAATGTTGAACCTCGCAGTTTGAGCATGATTTAATTGTCCCAGGCGTCACACACCATGTAACCCACCGTATTTGTGCACGCAACTTCCACATTCCATGCAAAGCACGTACACCATGCGATTTGAAGCAAGACTACCCCATCTGTAGAATCATCCAATGCCCACCCAGTGTGGACCAGGCCTGTCTCTGTTGATCGGATCACAAGGGCTGGATTTCCTCATCTTGCTTTTTATCCTGGTGGTATGCCCCCTGAGGGAAGGACACAGCGGGGAAGGACGCAATCCAATTCAGTAACCTCTTCTCTTCGCTTCCTGTTGTGCATATAGAAATACATACATATTGGGCACAAAACATATGTGTCCCTGACAAATGGGCGCCGAGGAATATGCTCACGCCCTTGTACAACAATTCAGTCACCTTCATCCTGCAGTTGGCGTATTACACATCAGCGATTTGGGCTTTAGTCGGCGCTGGCCCTTTTGTACAACTGGATCTGAACATGTGCAGCAGTGCTCGTGTTTGCTCTTTCCGGTGAAGGATGGGCTGGGCAGGGTGACACTGAGACAGGGCCAATCAGGCGTGCCCTCAACTGCTTGTCGAAGAGACGTGAAGTGTATGCAGCGTAACAATTTGTTGACCCCCTCCCACCGCCCGCCCTTGTGCAATCACCCCATACTGCCCGTGCTGCTTTGCTGATGTCCCCCACTCCCCCATCAGACGTCATTTCGGCTTTTGTATACTGGGGGCAGTGTGCCTGTCTGGCTTGTACACTCCACAAGGGGTCGTGGACGTGAAGGTTCTGGTAGTGATGATCGTATCCAAGGCTTGCATGATATCACTCCTGATGTCCACGTCGTACATTTGCACCCCCATGCGCGAGCACGACCTCGTCCAAGCACGGCGACGCCTGTGACTGTTGTTTTTTCTGAATGCAGTGTTTGTGGCTGGGAAGGCAGGATGCCATGTATGCGAGTCCATTGCAGTGGGCTATATTGCCCTGCCTTGGCCCCCTTGTGCAAGCGCAGGGACGTCGGAGGAAACGACCGTAGCGCGGGGATACCATGCGTCATGCTCGTGCGCAACCCACAGGAAAGCGTTTAATGCAGGGTGTAGGTCCATTTACAACAACACAGCCTGGAAATCACATTAGAACCAATGCGAGTAGATTGCAATAGCAAGTCCAGTTTATGCACTGAAAAAATTCTCACGGGCCTGTGCGAGCCCTTCCTGAGAACAATCCCATCTGACGCTTCATTTCCCTTCAAAGAAAAAAGAGTTGGGAACATGGCACGGAGCTGTGTCAACATTACAAGTTCTTCACCCCCTCTCCCCCTTGCGCAAGCACTGCCCTGTCCCAGCACAGCAGCCCGTCTGACCGTCGTTTTCCTAACTTTCAGTGTGCTTGCGCAAGGGGGGGGGGGTACAGTTGTGTTAAATTATGAAACCAAGCGTATGCATGGAGTGCCGAGGTTATGCTGTTTTGTTGCTGTCTGTCCGGAGGCATGTAGACAATGATGTTCTTTACATACCTTTTACCAGTGTCTATGCACGCAGAATGAGGGTTAGCAGAAGCGAGAACGGGACGGACCTCTTGCATAGCTCTATGCTGGGCATCCCCAAGTACCTTTGACTTTGGCAAAGGGGTTCACATTTTCGGCTACTGAAAAGAATCCCTACCTGAAATCCACGCATAGCGGTAGCCAAAAGTCCTAGGCAGTGGGCACCTCAGCAATGGAGGAAAGCAGGAGCAGCACAAGTAATATGATTGATTTGAGCCAGTCGTCGTAAAAACAGCCTCAAGAATCAAGCCGAAACGCAGTATGAAGTGGGGGTGGGGGCTTGCAGTGCCCAGGCTGGCATAGTAGCGGGATCGCTTGGGGGAACGTTAGCGCGCCGGGCATCTTTTGTGACCCGTGCCCTATCGGTGGACTGTTGCTGTTGATATGTTGGGCAACATTATATGGATTTGCCCCTTAGCCCCCGGGACATCAGCAGATGTTTTGATTTGGGATGGGTATGGACCTTCTCGTACCCGAGGTGATTTCTTTGATTTTGAAGTTGGGGGCCATGATGGTGCTTATAAAGGGGGAGCCTTAAGCGCAGTGCGCGCAGTGCAACTATTTGGGCGTATGGCCGTACTAGAGACCCATACTTTGAGATACTAGGGGCACCGAGGGGTATCATGGTGACCCCTAGTGGAGGTTTTGACTTCTGATTTTTCCACAACATGCTTGCGTGGAGGTTTGCTCTTTTATGTCCAGATTTATAATGCCTGCTGGATGTATTTTGGATATCACCGAGGTTATGTCGCTAGTTTTGGACTACTGGATTGGTGAGTTAGGGTCACCTAATTCTAAGGGCGTTTCCAAGGGGTGTGCCTGGGGGCTCTTCGGGGGGAACATAGTCTAAAAGTAGCGCGCCGGGCGCGCCCCGGGCAAACATTCCCCCCTTGTTGTGGTCTTTCAGTAGAGTGGTGAGGATGGAATGGACTGGTTAGGACTATGGCCACCCGAGGGAGGCCAGAGCCCTGAGCTGGACATGTAGTAGTTGGCAACTATTGGGCACCGTTGACTAGGAAATGACAGCATGCATTGGGCAGGGAAATGCCATTCAGATGACTTTTTGTTATGATGCTCTTCCAAACTTGTAAGAATGGTTGCTGGTGTATTGAAGGAGACAATGGATGTAAAAGGTTTGTGCAAAAGTAGAAGTATGAGTGGAGTTGGAGTGTATTTTGCAACAGCGATAAAAGAAGCAACAATTCATGGCTATGGCTAGGTGGCAACTGGGTGAACAATGTGGACAAGCCGATGAACGTTGGAAAGGTGCAAAACTTGGTTGTTGAGGTGGAGATATTGTAAAGGGGACGAACGATGAGGCATTGAAGTGTCACCACAAGGGTACCCCCCTTATAAGCTACGCCCTTGTCCAAGCTAGAGTAGGCGTAGGAACCGTATTAATTTGGTACCTCCCCCCCGGGGGTAATTTGATTCGGTACAAATGCAGTGTGGCCACATAAAACATTGGTTTTGTGACGAATTTGCCAGTTACGTAGGGTCATGGACACGTTGTGAGTTTTTGCCCACTTGAACCCACATAGCTCTTATTTAGGGGATATTTGTGTATTATATTACCCTTTCTTGCACCAGCTCACTGTGCAGTTTTGTCTTTTTGAACCCGGGCGTCTACGGCCTGGTCCAAGCTACAGTAGACGTAGGGACCGTATTGATTTGGGACTTTTGCGTAGCTTATACAAGGGGGGGGGGGGTTACACTGGGACACTGTTTCACACATGTAATGCGGATGAGCACACACTCCCTGTCATCTCCCTCGGTGTGATGGCATCCGGTTGCTTAATCACGGGCCCTGAACAGTCACTGCTCCTCCGCCTCCAGGCACTAGCATTATCCCTGCTGGCTCACAAGTCACCAAGGGCTACCCCAGCGCCCAGGACGGCTGACTATTATTACCTTTGCCCCACTCGTGAATCGATCACAGTACCTATTGGTCAAGTGTCATGTGCTCCGACGCTGAACAGCTGAGCCACGTGAGCTCCGATACGTTGTCCTGTTGCCCCATTGTCCCTGACAGATCTGGTGCGTTCTCCATGGACCTGGTGCGTGAATAGAAGGACCATACCTCCGTGGCATCCGAATCATGGCGAACGTCGAGATGCTTGACATCTTCGCTGACGTGGACTATGGAGGTCTCATGCGCTACGAGCTCAACTTCTCCCATTTGCAGGCGGTCATTCGCGCCATCATCGAGAAGCTGAAGAACGTCGAGCGCGCGGCCAACGCGGTGCCGGACATCAATGGCCTGGTGAATGCAAACGAGGACCTGCGGAGGCAGGTGGCACTCTACCCCACCAAACGATTATTGGCTTCCGCTCTGCCACAGTACACCATAATCTCCCCATTTTTCACCTTCCACACTACCCAAACAGCGCCGCCACACTAACACTTGCGTACCTCCATTTCAGCTCCCCAAGTCTTCCTCTTGGGGTGCAGTGGAGGGTAGAGGGGCGCTAGACTGGGGCTGGAGTGAGGGCAGAAAGGGGGCAGAGGTGGGGGGAGTGGAGAGATGGATTGTCCACGACTCCCTCTGTATTCCTGTGCTCTCCATCACTCTCTGAACCTCTTCGCAGTTTGTCCCATTCCATCCCCCACTCTGTCCGCACTGCCTCCCCCCCCTTTCTCAGCCCCCCGCCTGGCGCCCCGTATTCTCACTTCATTCCCACTCTCACCTTCACCTCACCTCACCTCACGTCACGTCACCTCACCTCACCTCGCCTCGCCTCACCTTACCTCACCTGACCTCACCTCGCCTCGCCTTGCCTCACCTCGCCTCGCCTTGCCTCACCTCGCCTCGCCTTGCCTCACCTCACCTCCACCTCATCTCACCTCCACCTCACCTCACCTCACCTCGCCTCGCCTCGCCTCACCTCACCTCGCCTCACGTCACCTCGTCTCGCCTCATGGCAGCCCGAAAATTGCTTTGCCGGGGGGGGTGGGGGATGGCATGGGCGCCCGGCGAAGGAGGGGGGGGGGTTCCAGAAATGGGCTTCTGTGCCGGGCCCTTTGTTTTGTGTAAGGATGGTTGTTGCCACCAAAGGCGCCGGAACACAAATTTTGGCCCGGAAAATTTTTTTCACTCAAAATTTTTCCCCCACATATGTGTAGTCAAAATGATCAGCGCGACGTGGGGATCATTTTGAGCCATGTATGTTGGGGTCGGACCCCCCCCCCCCCCCGGCACGGCAGGTAGGGCAGCCCCAGCCCAAACCCCCCTCCCGGCACGGCGACCAAGGAGGGGGAGGGGGGGGTTGGGCAAATGGGCTTCCGTGCCATCCCCCCCCTGCAAAGCAATTTTCTTCCCGCCCTTGACATGTCACGTCACTTCATCTCACCTCAATGACCGCAGGTTGCGCTTCTCGCAGTACAGACCGAGCAGCAGTCAGGACGACCATTCCTGGACAACGCAGACATCATGCAGCAGGCCGAGCGGGACTGGCCACAGGCAGTGGCGGAGCAGGCAGTGCAGGTGAACAAGGACCAGACTGACATGAAAGGGGCCCTGCGGCTGTTGGCCTCTTGGCTCCAGCAGCGCCGCAATCTCGCGTTGCCCGTCGTTCCGGTGGCGGACGGGGCCTTGGGGTCTGCCGATGAGTCGGCGGCGGGGGACGCAGAGGCCCAGGCGGAGCTGGTGCCGCAACGCGAACAGAACATCGCGCAGCAGGTGGGCCGTGCGCTGATGCCTTTGTTTTGCGGAGATGTTGCGCCCGGGCAGCCTGCAGTCCATTGGGTTCTCAATGGGCGGCCCCCCACCGTTCAGTGGTGCAGGGGGGAGGACGCGCCAATGACCGGTGGGGCGTATGCGGCGTCCCGGGGACTACGCGAATGCTTCGGATGAGCAGACTGAGTCTCGGCGTGCGGTCCTCCACGTCGCCCGGCGTTTTCCGGGAATAGTGATGACGGTCAGGGCGCAGAGTAACCTGCTCCCCAGCTGCTGCTGCATGCGGCAGATGTGCAGCGCGGTGCACAGCCGGCGCCACGGGGGGGGGGGGGTGTGTGGCGCACTGTGCCAGGGAATGCCAGTGTCCCACTCCCCGCACAAGGGCCAGGACGGGACCCGGAAGGGCACGCAGCAACGTCGGCAGGTGCCAGTACAGCCCCCGCGGGCGCCCCTCGGACTTAGCCGGCGGGCGGGTGCGGTTTTCCCCTGACACACCACGCTCTAGATGCCCTCGGGGGCTGGGGGCTGGGAAGGCCGGCCGCTTAAACTCTGCAGCTGACCCCTAGACTGGCGTCCCGGGCCTTCATAGGCTCGAGCCCTCCTTCTCATGATGTGGTCCCTCTATCGCGCCATGTTCTACGGGAATAAGGCAAGGGACAAACGGGCACCCAGACGCCGGGAGGGGTCGAAATCAGCCGCGCGCGCACACACACACGCAGTTGTAGCATGATTGAATGGATCCCTTGGCACACACACACACACACACACACACACACACACACACACACACACACACACACACACACACACACACACACACACACACACACACAGTGCGAACAGAGCTGTAGATGTGATGTATGATCGCGAACGCTATGATCTCGTTTCAACAATTGGGCAGCATACACACAGCTGAGCAAGCTGAGCGGCGCAGTCCCCGCGACCATGCCCTACCAGCCACCCTGAATGGGGCCCGGCAGCGGCGTCCTAATCCGCAGACCTGTACTGGTCTAGTGGCCTGATGGTCATTGCATGTGCATGTGCGCGCGCGCACACATGCACACACACGCACACATGTAGGAATGTTGAACCTCGCAGTTTGAGCATGATTGAATGGATTCCCTTGGCACAGACACAGACACACACACACACACACACACACACACACATGGATGGGTCACAGGGCAGGAGCCGCGGTGCGTTTGCGGCGCCTGTACATATGGAGATCCTGACCGCCTATAAGCCTTACTGCAGGGCAGAACACTGGACTCATGGTTTGCAGCAGTGGTAGGAACTTAGGATGTTGAACCTCGCAGTTTGAGCATGAATGGAATTGATACCTTGGCACACACACACACACACACGCACACACACACACACGCACACAGTTTGAGCATGTTTGGGCATGAATGGAATTGATACCTTGGCACACACACGCACACATGCAGGTGGATCTCCTCCAGCAGCTTGTGGACCAGCAGGAGAAGATGGCCGCGGAGCAGGAGAAGATGGCTGCGGAGCCCGATGTCGTGACATCACCCGTAAAGCAGATCCCGGGTCTCCAAAATCAGAACGAAGCGTCCCGGCGGCACCTGGACCTCGTTCTGCTGCGACTTCAACATCCCGGCTCCAGCTCTGAAGAGTCCCCCGTGGTCCCGCTCCTCCCGGACCTGCCCCCCACATCCAGCCTGTCTTTCTCGCCCGTCGCCTCAGGCAAACAGCCCGTCCCCGATCGCGCAGCGATGGAGGCAGCCCTGGATGAAATGCAGGATAAGATGCAAGCGCGCCTCGCTGAGGAAGGGATTCCACCGCTGCCAGCGATACCAAGCGAGCGGCCGGGATCGAGCGACGCCGCCGACAGCGACGCCGCACGCCTGGCTTACATGCAGGACCAAATCGACCAGACCCGGTACATGTTGTGGTTGCTCTATTGGAAGGCCACCACGCCCGAGACCTCAGCAGTGAGCCATGCGATGCTGCCCGGACTGCCCGGCAGTGCACAAGGCGCCGCCGCTCGTGCATCCATTGCCGCCGCTCGTGCATCCATTGCGGCCGGCACTGGCACCGGTGCCGGTGCCGGCCGCACGGGTGCTGGTGCTGGTGCTGGTGCTGGTGCTGGTGCTGGTGGCACTGGCGCTGGCGCTGGCGCTGGCTCCGATACTGGTGCTGGTGCTGCTGCCGGTGCTGATGGCAGTAGTGCTGATGGTGCTGGTGGTCGTGGTGGTGGGGGTAAGGCCAATGCAGCTGCTGGCGCCCCTGGAACGCCGACCTCGCGGGGTCTTGCCTCCCGCGGACTGCGGTCACGCGGGCTGGTGGGCTATCTTGGCCTTGAGCCTGACGCGTTCCCGTATGTGACGGACGCAGACGACAAGACGGACGACCCCGGCCGGCAGCTCCAGTTGCAGCAGAATGAGCTGGACCGGCAGCTTGGAGGCATCCAAGCACTGCTGGTCCCCTACCGGCGTCTGGACAGCGGCGTTGAGGGCTCGTCGCCGCTCAGTGGGTTTGGGGCCGAACCGTGGCCGGGGGTGAGCGCTGATGGAGTCGGAGGATCGGGCAAAGATGGCGCTTCCGGCGGCAGCCGCGGCGGGTCCGGTGCTGGCAGGGGTGCCGGCCGAAGAGGAAGCGGAGGCGGCAGCGGAGCGACTGGCGGCGGCAAAGGCAAGACCAACGCGGCGAGTGATGGCAAGGGCGCCAGCACCGTCGCGGCGGATGGAAGCGGCGCGGGCGGCACCACCGCAGCGGATGGCGCGGCCCCAAGCGGCAGGCCGGGCAAGGATGGCGCCGGCAACGCGGGCCACGCCGGTCGCGGTACCAGCCCGGCAGGCGGGAACGCCGACGATGCCGACAACTCCATCTATGATTGCCTGAAAGACCTGCAGCAGGAGCACCTGGCGTTGCGGGATGCCGTGCAGCTGCTGAACGCGCGGATGGAGGCAAAGAAGGACGCTGCCATCAACGAACTCGGGAACCAGGTCGCCGAGATCAAGCAAACCCTGGCGGACGAGGGGCTGACCCCCAAGGCCGGCAACAGCCCCGTTTCCCGGGCGGGGGCGAACGGGGGTGCTGGCGCTGATCCTGGTGCCGGTGCTGGTGCCGGTGCTGGTGCTGGCGGTGCTGGTTCTGGTGCCGATGCCGGTGCTGGTGCCGATGCCGGTGCCGTTGCGGACCAGGTGGCCGCGATGCAGGCCCAGCTCTCCGACCAAGCGGACACCATCAAGGACCTCAATGACAAGCTGAGCCAGCTGCTGGCGGCGGGTCCGGGACAGGGCGGCGCCGAGAAGCGGAGCGGCAGCGCCGACTCTGCCGGGCGGGGGGCCGGCTCCGGGAAGGCCGGGGCCGGGGCCGGGGCGACGGCTGACGGGGACGGCGCCCCCGGGGCCCTGTCGGACGCGGATCGCGAGCTGCTCGGGCAGTTGAAGGACCTCAAAGACGGGCTCTCCGACGAGGACCGCGCGCTCCTAAAGAACGTGGACCAGCTCAAGGCGGCGACGGGGTCCGGCCCTGAAGGGGAGGCCCTGCAGCAGCTGCAGGGCAATCAGGCGGACCTGGCGGACAAGCTCGCGGACATGGACGGGCGGTTGGCCGATCTGGCATTTTTGACGGGGGCTCGCCCCAGTGGCAGCCCCGCCAGCCCCGGCAGAAAGGTGATGTTCTGTGTGTTCGGGGACCAGAACCGACCGGGTCTGATCGAACAGGCCCCATCGCGGCCGGACACGCTGCTGGACATTTCGGACCAGGTGTCGTTGGTGCGTGTCTACCGCCTGAACCGCTTCTGGCAGGGGCAGCTTTCAAGCACAATCCTCCCCCTACCCCCACTCTGCCCCCACTCTGCTCCTCTCTGCCCCCGACACCCCAAGGCCAACGGCGGTGGCCGGGTAACTGACGATGCATTGTACCCGACCGCAATTGAGTGGTATGCGACGGTATTGTCAGGTACCAATGTGCCAAGAGGTCCCCAAAACTGGTGGCCGTTCGGCCAAGCCCCTGTAAAACCGATGAGCAGAGGCGGTCAGTACAACACATTTGAGGCCAACAATGCAGTAGGAATGGACGCAGCGTGTGCAGCAGCGGTGCGTCTGTGTGTGTGTGTGTGTGTGTGTACGGGTGTGCCCTCTTGCCTTCCGGGTTGTTGTGGTGGATCTTCGTGCATAGTGCGTGTGTGTGTGTGTGTGTGTGTGTGCGTGTGCCGCGTCAAGTACTGCGGGCGGCCATGACGACTTGCCTTCGTATTGCATCTCCTCCAATTCATCCTGAAAGGCACTGAGGGCTGTCCCTTCGCAGCCCCCCTGAGCAGTTTTTTGTGGTTTTTGTCTCCTACCGCTTTGCTGCTCTCGTTTCTTGCTTTGCCTGTTCCATCGGGTGTGTTCCTGGTGAGGCGTTCAGTAGTGGGCCAAAGCCCTGAAACCGCCCCCCTGCACCCGACCTGTTGTCCCGTCCCCGCAGGTATGGGCGGCTGTGACAACTTGTCTCCATCTCGCAGTCCCCCCAATGCCGACGGGGCATACCACGCGACCCATCGGTGGCTACCACAACATAGGGCGTGCCAGCTCAGCTTGTGGGAGGAGTATAGGGCACCTTTGGGATTAATGAGGCGGCGACATCAGACAATACGGAGACTAGTGGACTTGGGGGACAGAGGGTGTACGTCCATGGCGCAAGAGTGGCAGGAGGCATCCTTGTGGGCGGTAGTAGAGGCAGGGATTGGTGAACTTTTACTTGTAAGATGGGGGGCTCGGGGACAATCGAGCCCACTCCCTTAATCCCCACCCTCTCAGAAAAGGCTCCATTGACTGGACCTCCAAATACCGGATGTGACCCAAACCCCAACCCCCTAAAAAGGAAAACGGCATTTTGGAATCACAACGAAAGCCTAAAATGCCACTAGAAAAAATGCTGTGGACAACACCCAGACAACAGCAGCAAGGCACCCTGTAACCTCAGCCCCTCCACCAGCACACGCATGCACATCATGCACACACAAAAGCACACACAATCGCGCGCGCGCACACACACACAACGCACAATGCAACCCGCAAACCAGAAACGGGAGCAGCAAAATGGTGAGAGACAACAAAGCAGCACGGCTGCAGTGGGACAGCCCGAGGAGCCTTTCAGCTGTTTGATGCCCAACAATTGTGTAGTACATCAACATGCCTTTGACAGTCACTTGTGACACCCCTCCGTGCCTTCTGCCACACGCGTGGTACGAAGGACGATAACTGACGGCAGTCATTGGGCGATTGGCGCCCTGTGACGCCCAGGGAGCGCAGCAGTAAGTCACCTTTGGTGTTGTGGGCCGCAGTCCAGTGGGAGTCAATAGGATTTCGTCCGGCTGCAAGGCGCCCTGGAGGGGCTTCGTGCCTCGGCAGGGCCACGTTGTATTTGTGGCTGCCCATGACCGCGTGCCTGCGCAGGTCGAGGACAACTGCTTGAGTCCGAAGGAAGTGAAGGATCTGCTGGGCAAGCTGGACGCAGACGGCACCCGCCCGCCCGCCGTGAAAACGACGGAGCCAGTCAGCATCATCCTCTCTGGTGCTCCGGGTTACGCTGACGGTGTGCGGTTTCCGAGCGGGGCAGGCAAAGATGGTGCCGGTGCCGGCAAAGATGGTGCCGGTGCCGGCAAAGATGGTGCCGGTGCCGGCAAAGATGGTGCAGGTGCCGGCAAAGATGGTGCAGGTGCCGGCAAAGATGGTGCAGGTTCCGGTGCCAGTGCCGGTGCCGGGCCCGGTGAAGGCAAGGGTGGTGCCGGTGCAGGCAAAGGGGTCAAGGAGCCGCAAGTTGTGGATAACATTTACATCCCCGGAAGTGGTCTGGAAAAGGATATCCCGTTGATCCAGTTGCCAGGAACCCCTGGGAACGGACGTGCCGAACCCGGCGACGCGTCTTCGCCGGAATTCGGTGGCAAGGGCGTCGCGCACAAGCCCCGGCCTCCCGGGGACCGGAAGGCCGGGACCGGGCGGCCCGGATCCCGGTCAGACCCGTTCGGCAATGCCGGGGGCAATTCGGATGTTGGGGCCGGCGGGTCCGGCGGGGTCGGCACTTCTGATGGCTTCGACGGGACGATGGGCAGCGATGGGAACGGGAACACCATCAAGCCCATGTTCCCTGACGGCGCGGAGCCGTCGATCCTTGACCTGGCGGGCAGCATGGCCGGCATGCGGGACCAGGTGGAGACCCTGCGCCAGGCGCAGATCGAGGCGCTGGGCTGCATCCACGACGTGCAGGAGCAGTTGCTGGCCCTGGCACGGGTGCAGGCGAAGACCGCGCCGAACGGCAGCGACGCATGGGACCTGCTGTCCGAACTCTCCGACATGGAGGCTGCCGGTGCGGATGCCGATGCCGAGGCGGGGGCTCGTACCCGTGCGGGTGTCGGGGGACGTGCCCTTGGTGCCGGTGCTGGTCCTGGTTCCTTGGCCGGTTCCGATGCTGCGGGTGCTCGTGCTCGTGCCGGCGCTGGTACCGGTCCTGATGCCGCTGGCACTGCTGCTGGCGCAGGTGCCGACAGCGGGTCTGGTGTCGGTGCTGGTGCTGACGGCGTTGCTGGTGGTGGGGCTGGTGCTGGTGCTGGTGAAGGTGCTGGTGCTCCTGCTGACGGCGTTGCTGGTGGTGGTGGCGGTGCTGCCGCTGATGGCGTTGGTGGTGGTGCTGGTGGCGGTGTTGGCGCTGGTGCTGGTGCTGGTGCTGGTGCTGGTGCTGGTGCCAGTGGCTTTGCCGGTCCCGGTACTGGTAGCGTTGCCGGTGTCAGTGACGTTGCCGGTAGCGGTGCCAGGAGCGGTACTGGTGCCGGTGCCGGTGCCGGTGACGGTGACGGTGCCGCTGGTGGTAGCGGTGCTGGTACCGATGGCGCGAGCGGTGCTGGTGCCCATGGCGGGAGTGGTGCTGGTGCCGATGGCGATAGTGGTACCGGTACCGGTGCTGGTGCCGGTGCCGGTGCCGGCTCTGGTGCTGGTACAGGTCCCGGTGCTGGTTCACGTACCGGTGCCGGTGCCGGTGCCGATACCGCTGATGGGCAGTCATCGGTGAAGGCGAACCTGAACAAGCTGAAGGCCGCTCTTGCACGGCAGTCCAAGGCCCAGGCGAAGGAAGGAAAGGCTTTCGCGGATCTCGCCGACACGCTGCGGAACCGCGTGACGGAGCTGACGAAGGACTGCGATGCCAAGGCGCAGAGGGTCGCCCAGCTCCTGGGCTGCAGCTACGCGGATCTGGCGGGGCAAGTGGACGACGCAGGTGAGGCCCTGCCCTTGCCACGCGGCCCCTCCTCTTTGTGCCCCTGCCCCCTTTGTGTTCTGCGGCCCTGTTCCCGCCCACCGTCTGTCGTCAAACCACCGACGGCCGGCGGGTGATTGAAGATTGCCCTCGTCAGTCCGCTGGTGTGCCCAGTTTGGGGTGCCCAATTTGGTGCCGGAACACAGGACAGTCGTGCAGTTAAGAGCATGTAGACGAAAAACTGTATCCTTCCACCTCACTCTTGTTCTTCACTCTCCTGTCCATGGCAGACGCTGGATGTGCACTGCACGTACATTTGGTCATCCTTTATAGAACTAAGGACAGAAGAAATAATGCTGCGAAAGGACCCGAGGGGATGGACAATGCTGGTCGGGATTCGATCCGAACAAATACACCACTTGTTGCTTGGACAAGGTTTGGTGCCATCCGAAGGGTAGGGCGGTGGGAAGGGGGTATAGAGCATATGTGCCATCGCGCTCACCGGGCTCTCAAGGCCTACGGGGGGTTTGAGGGGGTTTTCGGGCGCAGACACGAGTCGTTTGGAGGCCCAAGATTGAGGATTTGCATGAACCTGGCTTACCTCTACCGCAAGTGCTTCCCAGACCATTTGGGATGCTCCAACAAGCGCGTTCAGCCCATTTGGAGCGTGTCGACGCGGGTGCAACACAACAGCCAACGAAGGGCGCACAACCGTCAAACCGCGTGTGAAAAGCACTGAAACAACGGCGCACCGCAATCAAATGATGGTGCAAAACAGTCAAACGATTGTCAAGATGACGGGGTGCGCCAGGGCCTTGTGCCAGATTTGGGCCCTGGGAGGGTACCCCGATTGTATGCACCATCGTGGGCACCAGCCTCAAGAGCAAAGCAGCAGAATGGCGCATCACTTCTTGATGGCCTCGTCGCAGCGCATTGGAGACAAGTCGCGCAGCTTGACCAATAGTGGGGTGGTTTGACTGGGAGACATTCTGGCAAATCACTTCCGCTGAAGCAATTCACGTCTTCAGACCTCCGCCCTGCGGTCTTTTGTCGACTCCACTACTTCAATCAACGGATGTTTTGAGAACTGGGCCCAAATGAAGCAATCATTTTGAAGGGTTGGGGCATAGTTTTTAACGTCACACTTTTGGGAAACAGACTTTTCACTAGACATGATACCCCCCCCTCCCCGCGGTATTCAAAAGGGCACACATTGGGGTGATCCCCTCCTTTTGCGCTGGAGGGGGAGGCTGGCAAAGTGGGGTGTTTGATGGTGATATTGATCTTTGGGATTGCTCCTTCACCCGCCCGCGACCGGGAACGGCACAACAACGTTCGTGGCGTGAAACATGGAGTGTAAATCGGGGTCGATGTAGATTGTTAACAGTCCGATTCTGGTGCCATCTCCCCCACTACAACACCGCACCTCCTGCCCTGCGCCCTGCAGGTGCCTTGGTGCCTGGCCGAGAAAGGCCGCCGCAGAGCCTCATCGACTTCGTCACGAATGAAGTGGGCGCGAACCACCGCCACCCCGATATGGCCCGGGGCGTGGGCGCGGCTGCAGGCGCAGGGCCGCTGCCAGCGGCGCTGGCGGCGGATCTGGATGCGTTGCGCGCTGCGCTGAAGGGGAAAGCGGACCACAAGGACCTGCAGGACCTGTCCGACAAGCTACAACGGGCGCTGGCGACGAAGGCCGACCGCCAGGACGTCCGTGCACTGATGGACCGGCCGGCCGCAGCGCCCTCGGCCCCCGTCATGGGCCTGCCCGGCGGGGCCGGGGAGGGAGCCGGAGCCGGAGCCGGAGCCGGAGCCGGGGGTCCCAATTCTACTTTGGGGCTGGGGCAGGCCGCCGGTCCGCTTGGATCCCCGGGTTCAGGGCTGTCTGGAGCCAGTTCTGTGGGGGCTTCTGGAGTTGTCGGTGGTGGCGATGGTAAAGGTGGTGAAGGAGGTACTCAGGAGCTGTACAAGGTTGTCTCCATGCTTCTCACACGTCCCCCAATGACAGGCATGAGTGTTCGGGAATTAAAAAGGATTCCATTTTTCCGTCGCGCCGTAGGTGACAGGGGGGTCTCACGAATGGACCGTCAGGAAGGACGGGGCCTGGAGAAGTGGGAAAATGTGCAGACGTCTCACGCGTTTTCTTCCTTCTTTCCCCCCAGGGGGTTTGCGTTTTTGACAGTCAGTCCGCCAGTGGCAACCAAACGGGCCGGCAAGACACTGGACACCTAATTTGGGGAGGCGCTGTGGGGTTTGGCGCAAAGGTGTGCCGATTGGTATTTTCGGGTGTACCTTTGAGCTTTTAGAAATCAATTGTTTACATCGGTTGTCGCAAGCCACTGGGGGAAGGTAAGTAAATTGACGACAGGGGGTGGGGCAGTTGTCCCTCTGGCCACAAAGTGGAGAGGCGTCTGAAACGCCAAGGGAAAGTGTGACGACTGTAAGGTCTAATATTTCCATTTCCAAGCGCGCCCAGTCACAGGTACATGATATCACACATAATTTTGAGTTAAGTTCACTTAGAGTATTACTTCCACCCCCTGTGTCTGGATGTCCATGCTTGCTTCGTGCCCCAGAAGTCCATGGCTCCTTGGGCTGGGGACAACAACCAGGTTCGTAAGTCTATGGCGTAGCCCACATTGACACAAGTGGGTTGAGTGGGAGCGGCGAGGTGTCAGCCAGGTTTATAAGTCTGTTGGCAAAGCGCGCGCTGACAGATCTGGGTGTAAACGAAGTGCTGTTCCTGCCCCTTCTGCCTTCGCGCCGGCGCCGGAAACGCGTCACACAAAGTCTGTCCCCCGCTTGTTCCCTTTGGCCTCTGAGTTCCGCACGCAGCCTGGGTTGGAAACCCTTGGTTCCCGCCTGCCCCTCCTGATCCTGATCCCCATGAGGGTGCGGGTCCCCACGGCCTCATCCATTTTCGGCCACACGGTGCCTTGCGGTTGTGGAAAGCTCATTTGACCGGTGCCTCCTGTGGCCTGGCTGTGCACTGAGCCAAACAGAGGTTTGGAGGCGACGGTGTACATTTTTGACCCCAACATTTGCATCCCAAAATGATCGGCGCGACGTTGCCAGCCCCACCCCAAAACCGAAACCCCAGGGGCAAGGGCGGACTGTTTGGCATATTGAGCAAAAGAGAAAAATGGAATGTTGTACGCCAAGTAGAATTAAGCAAAAAAAAAACAAAAGTAGGGGAACTGTGAGCAAGTGGATGAGAGCACGTGGGGCGGGATCGGCTGGATCGGTTCCGCTGCGACCCAACCACCAATTATCCGTCGAAGAGGCGGGGTTGGCGGTGGTGGAGGGGAACGCACGCCATTGGAAAGGCACAGAAGACAGGTGTGCCTCACACAAGGGACCCCGCCCACAGTGCAACCCCGGTACCGTGCCAGAACGCCAACGCGTCGCGCGCACCGCAGACAGGCCACCCCCAACGGGCGTGCCGTTCGCGCACTCTGCACACCCCCACGTCGCCGCCCGTGTGCCTGCCTCCCCCCACTCCGGCGCCCCAGGTGGTGCACAACCACGCGAACCAGATCCAGCACCTCCACATGCACAAGGCCGACAACGCCATCATGGGCTCCGAGGTGGTGAACCTCAAGGAGCTGATGGAGATGATGAACCAGCGCAAGGCCGACACCGACATCGTCATGCGGAAGGCGGAGACCACGTACGTCGACCACGCGGTGGCGAACGCCCGGAAGGAGATGATCGACACGCTGAACACCGCCAGCGCGGGCATCGTGGACACCCTCGACAAGAGCCTGAACGTGCTGCGGGGGATGCTGGACACGAAGGCGGACGCCATGGAGGTCCACACCATCAAGCAGCACTTCGCGGACCGGGGGCTTGAGGACCAGGCGGGCACGGACGGGCTGGCCGGGTTCCGCTGCCTGTCCTGCAACAAGGTCGTGGACATGCGGCCGAAGGCGCTGCCGGGCTCGTGGGGGCAGTTCACCTCGACCCAGCGCATCAAGCAGGCGCCGCCCCTGCCGTGGAAGGGCAAGCCCACCCCGTCCTCCGCGGTGTCGGCGCAGCTGCTGCTGACGCAGGGCTCCGCGCACTCCCAGGACACCCCGAGGAGCGCGCGCCTGCCGCCGCTGGCCGACGGGGGCCCCGGGTCCCCCAACTCCGCGTGAGCACACGCGCGCGGGCGGCCGCGTGCCGACCCCCTCCTGTCCATATTGTGTAGCTCCCGCATGGCCCCTCTCCTCTGCTCCTAAGTCCTCCATGCTCCCTTGGCACCCGCGGCCCTCCCTGTCGAGGCCGTTGGAGACGCGCGTGCATGGCGTCCCGCCGGACGCGAAGCCTCTCCCTACATCAAGTCAGGTCCTCTTATCTACTGTCCGACCTCCTGTGGCTGCCCAAGAAGCCTGCGAACACTGCGCTCCCGCTACCCTCAATGCCCCCCCACCCCCCTTCATCCCTCGAAGGGGTTGGGGTGAGCGTCTCGGGGGACCTCCGA
Source organism: Eutreptiella sp. 'Long Island Sound 2002' (assembly GCA_964036045.1). Lineage (NCBI taxonomy): Eukaryota > Euglenozoa > Euglenophyceae > Eutreptiales > Eutreptiaceae > Eutreptiella > Eutreptiella sp. 'Long Island Sound 2002'. Next base: position 49,610,132 of record OZ038386.1, read on the forward strand.
GCGCCCTTATGAGCGCCCCTGCCGGACCCGCCCGGTCACCTCGCCCCCGGGCTTGATCGGCCCGAGTGGCGGTCGTCGGGCTTGATCGGTCCGAGTGGCGGTCGGATCCCCTTTCCTGTGTTCTGCACTGCCCACCCCTCATCATTTCTGTGCTTTTCGATTTGGTGCATGTCACTCTGGCACTCCGGGCACTCCGTGCCCTTTCGCCCCCTGCACGACCTGCTTTGCTCTCACTGTGGGGGCTGCCCAGGGGCCCCAACGTTGGGCGGGCCCCGGGCGCCGAACCAGGCGCGGACGCCCTCATCACGTGGCGCGCCGTGGTGGTGTTGAAGTACGTGTCGACTGTGTGCCCCGGTGCAGTGCCAGGTCCTCGCTTGGTAGGGGGGCCGGTCGGCGAGGCTCACCATTGTCTGGTGTCAGCCTCTGGGTCCACCACCACCACATGGGCTCCAAATCAAGGGAAGGGGGGGGGCGCACCCCAGTCACGTCCAGGTCCATTCTGCAGCAACCGCTTTGAGTCCTCCCCCGAGTCTTTCCCCCCACCAGCACAACTGCTGTCTCACGCTGTTTTGGCGCGGAGTGCCAATCGCTTCTGATGGGTCAGGCCCTGGTTCCTCGCCACGACCTCAGGCGAATGTTCTAACCTGCATCCAGTCCTCTGAAAAATGCACCTACCCACTGCAGCCCTTACCAAAGCTGTGCAGACCGTGCACCCCCCTCAGCTACCCTCCACTCGGTATGACCCGCGATGGCTCTAGTTTTGGCCGGACAGGCGTTTGCGGCTGCGATGGCTCGAGAGGATCGGTACTCAATGGTCAGTGCTGCCCACATCACGCAACGTTGGCCTGCACTAGGTTGCACTTGGCGTGGTTTCTATCAACCCGCGACCCATCTGATGTTATGGTGGTCGCGTTGCCGGTCAGCGGTCATGGGCGTTGCGCCCCGCTAGTGGGCTGATCCACTGGCAAGCTACAACGTGCAGGGGCATTGGATCGGTGACTACCTGCCCCATTGGTGAACCGTGACAATAGGGTAGTCAGTACGAGGGGGCAGTCCGGCACATCGATTCGTCCCCCCACACAGTCTCTTGCTTGTGGATTGGCTACACGAGTGAGCCCACAAGCTTTCGCTGCCATGCTGCCGGCTGGGGCCCTCAATCGCCTGCTTCAGTGATGCCTTTGCGGCGTGGTGCGGTGGATGCAGCCGACAAGGCGATTCGGCACGCAACACGGCCTCCTTACGGATTTGAGGCTATGTAACATATGGGAATGTTGGACGGCAATCAGTCAGCCTACGCATATGTTGCACAAATTTTGGTTGCCACAGACTCCGGGTAAAGGCTGCTGCGTACACGTTGCACTCCTCCCCACAACGGGAAGCATGCTGCTGGTAGCTCAGCTGAACCCCCCTGGATTTGCTCTCTGCGGGATGTGGGCACCATTGCACAGCCCGGCCGTGACACTCCGCCTGCTCTAACCATAACCGTCCTATCATAACCCGAGGAGCGTTTTGGCACCTGGTCCGGCATTGGCACCCGTTCAGTGCCCACCCCCCCCAATTTCCAATGTGGAACGCCCCGACTCATCGCCCTGCAACCCGTCGGTATGCAGCACATGGTTTCCAGTACGTGCTTGCATGCACTCATCCGCTCCTCCCGCTGAATGTTGAATGTGAAACGATTTTTGAAAATGGGCTTCCCGCTCAAGAATGTGGTTGGGAGCGCGCCATCCCTTTCACCCGGCAACACCCTTCCGCTGCGGATTCGCCTCCGGCCTCGGCAGCGAAGCGAATGGGGGTTTCCCTCCGTCTTGGGTCCATCCCGGGCTGGATCAAGATTTTCCATTGTGTATTTACCCTTTCACATGCAGTCCTTGAGGCTCGGCACACGATCCAAATGTGTTCATGACAAAAGAGTGGAGTGTACCGTGTTTGAATCCATTGGCTGCCAACAAATGCAATGGCCCATAACTGCCCCCCTGCCCCCCTCTGATCTCATAATGAAGTTGTCTCAAAGCACACGGTCCAGAGTGTCATCCAGACGTCCCTGTCGAGACATATTTCAGAAGAAATCACAGCGGAGGAGCCGTCAAGCGCGTTTTGATTTCCTCAAACCTCCCCACCCCCAACGGCGCCCTGGAACTGCGTACTTTCCGCAATGGCCAATTGGGTGTCCTGAGGCGTGATTTTCAGAGCAGAGCACAACCGTCTAGGATTTCTTCCCTACACCCCTCTGATCCTTGTCGGGCATCTCTTTCAAACAAAAGTGCAGAACGGTCTCTGTGTGTCTCTGTGTGTGTCCCGTGTTGTGAACAAATACTCCGAGCAACAAGGGCGACAAGTGATTCTTTTGGCATGAACCTGCATGAACCCCCACCCCCCTCTTTGTACGTGCCCATGAATACAGGTTTCTTGTTCCGCCCAACATAGGTCTGTCAGGTATGGCAACCTGTTTCAGTACTGTCTCTGCATGTCTGTGTTTGTCCGTCACATGTCAATCGACCGGAGCAAAGCGGGGATCAGTGGCTCAAATGGTGGTGAGTGTACATTGACTGACAACCAGGGGGGGGGGGGGGCATGGCAACGGCGCATACACGTCTGTCCTGGTTCGCTGCATGCCATGGTGCATCTGGTGTGACCCTGAGTTTCGTAGGGACTAGGTGCCGGTAGTGATGCTGTGGATACCCTTCGCTGAACAGATTCTCGGCGGATGGAGTGAAATTCCTCCCAATGTGCAGTGCGGTGCTTGGGTTGGTGGTTGTTCAAGAGGAAAAGGTTGAGGATGTGCAACCTCTGTGCAGGACATTTCCCTGCATCTTACAGTCCGAACCTGATGTCTTGTCAGCAATCTTGTTGGAAGTGGTTTTGTGGTGCTCTGCCAGTGGGGTTGCTTGTTTGTGGTGGATGCCTCCTCCTGAACAGCACCTCAACCACAGGAGCGTGACGACAGATGAGAACACAGAGAGAGAGAGAGAGAGAGAGGGAGGGAGAGACAGATGACCTTTAGTTCCATCTCTGCATCACCTTGGGCCCCATCTTCCCCAAAGCCCAGACAGCAGCACCCTGGTGCAGCAACCCAAGCAGCACAAGCATGAGCCATAAAACACTGCAAAAATAACAGAAGCAGAAAAAGCACAACGCGCAACAACAGCACATAGAGCGTGCATAGAGGGCGCATAATGGGCGCATAGTGCCTGCATAGAGGGCACATAGAGGGTGCGTAGAGGGCACATAGAGCACATAGTGGGTGCATAGAGGGCCCATAGAGGGCGCATACAGGGCACATAGTGCGTGCATAGAGGGCACATAGACAGCGCATAGAGGGCGCATAGTCAGCGCATAGAGGGCGCGTAGAGGGCGCATAGAGGGCGCATAGTGGGTGCATAGAGGGCCCATACAGGGCGCATAGACAGCGCATAGAGGGCACATAGTGGGCGCATAGAGGGCGCATAGAGGGCGCATAAAGGGCGCATAGAGGGCGCATAGAGGGCGCATAGTCTGCACATAGAGGGCGCATAGAGGGCCCATAGAGGGCGCACGCATAGAGGGCACATAGAGGGTGCATAGTGGGCGCATAGTGGGCGCATAGTGGGCGCATAGAGGGCGCATAGAGGGCACATAAAGGGCGCATAGAGGGCACATAGAGGGCGCATAGTGGGTGCATACACAAAAAACAACAATAACAATCCCTATTGTGTCACCCACAATTCGCATCAGTAACTATTATGCACCAACCATGGACTGCAGGGGGACGTTCCGTACAACCTTCTTCTGTGCAGGGACCGCACGACGCACTGAGCCACAGGGACACATGTGTGACCCTGCGCTCACTGCAACGACCACCAATAGCTGCCCTTTGAACCAATGAGATCCAGCATGCAACTTCAACAGGGAAACCATGGGGGACCAACCATGAGCTGGATCCTGTATGTAGACCCAGGCACTGCCGAAATCTGTACTTCAATGAATTTGGGCCCCGGCGCATTGGAGTTTGGCCAATTTGATAAAACAAAAACAACAACCATGGACTGCAGGGAGACGTTCCTTACAGCCTTCTTCTGTGCAAACAAAAAGGTGGTGGGTGTCATTACAGGACTACTGGACGAATTAGGAATGGCAAGTTTCGTTTATGAGAGGGAGTTTGAGAAAAGCGTCTCTTTGATATGCGTGGCCGATAGGGCATACCCTGATGGTTACAAGTACCACTACTAGAAATCTGAGGGAATGTTTCGTCAAATGCCCCAGACAGACCAGCATGTACAACCATTATGGACCCTGGTGTTGCCATCATTCCACTGCCCAGATGGGGCTGTACTCAGGACTGGAGGATGCAAAAAAAAAAGAAGATCCAATTTGAGAAAAATTGAGAGGCGGGGGGCGTCTATTTGGACACCACTTGGGCCTCCTCGATGACCCAGAGCCAATAATACCACACCAGGCCCCATGTGGTGCCTCTCAGGCGGTGCACTGCCGGAGACGTTTTTTCCTTCCATCAACATTCCAAACTGAACCGCTGCTTGGGGGAGCAGGGGATACCAGGTGTTATGTGGGTGGTGGGGGTGGGGGATTGGGGTTCAAGCAGATGGTTCACAGCCGTTCTGGAGAACCGCTGCTGGACAATAGGCAGGGCGGGGCAGGGTGTGATACCTTCAGGCAAAGATTGATGTGAGCGAGGAGGACCAGCCGACCACATTCTCCAACATCAACATTGTTGATGTAATGAGTGGACAGACTCTCGGGGCCAGCGATCCGCACGACATTGTCCTGAGGACACAAGATGCATGCATGAGTCACGAAAGCAATAAAAGCTGAGCACAACTCCAAGCGCCCCTGAACCACCATCTAAAAAAGCAAGGATCCGAGTGCCGAAACAACAAACTACCGGTGCAACATGAATGGGCAAGACATTGGGGCGTAATACAGGGAGAGGAAATACTTGGTTTTCCTCCACCCATACATCTGATCTGTCATCCACAATGACAGACAGCTCCCGGCCTTCCTCCCGCGGTGCCCGGTGGTTGTGGGGCGACACTCGGCTGCGCTGGTCGCCTCTTCGGACTCATCAGGGGGCCGCCACTGCTGTAGCCGAGGCACGGGTGAAATAGCTGTGCGGTGCTGGTGCTGTGTCCGTTCACAGCGGCTGTTACGGGGTTCCACTGCTAAGCACCGGGGATACCCACTAGGACTGCAGTGCATCAGGCCTCCAGGGCACTTGCACTGCAATGGGGTATTGTTATACCCTCTTCCTTTCGCCCAGCTCCGCCGGGAACCAAGGCGCGTGGCCCCTACTTACAGTGCGCCCTCTGTGCTCCCATGCTTGTTGCGTCTGGTGCACCCTATTTGCCTCCAGTGGGCGCCTGCCAGGGGGGTACCCGCCACCCAGAGGTGTACTGACTGGCGAAGGGAGGACAGTGCAGGCTATTCTGCGTGCCTTGGAATGGCATCTTGGTTATCCACACCCATACCCATACCCCCTAGAGTCAGTCATCTCTTCGTCATTTTCGCCAGTCCTGAACCCACTGCGGTTTGCGACCTTAGGACCAGAACACGTGTCCCGCGGGGTATAAGCTAGTGGGGCCAGCAATATGCACATACACCCAGGGGCTGAACTCTGGCGAGCATGCGCGCCACTAGAGCGCCAATAGAGTCGTCACCAAATTGAGGGCACAAATTGAGGGCACTAGGGCAGCAGGATGGGTGAGGATCAGGGACTCCATGGTGCAAGCAGTGGTAGTGGCAGGCCCAAGAGCACACTCGAGAACAGTCAATGACATCTGTACAAAGGGATGGTAAGCCCACAAGAACAATGACAAAAGCACTAGGACAGTCGCCTGGCAAAAACCCGGACACTGTGCTAATGAATTCGCTGGAGAACAATGGTCGGAAGTGTCTATGATGGGGACATCCAGCACAGCCCACCGATCATCTTGATGCCGAGTCAATGCCACCCCCCCCCCCCCCCGAGCCCTGCCTGCAATTTTATCAGACCCTCTCCTGACAACAGCACAACCCAGAGCAGTTGAATGCAACGCAGCGGCAATAGTGCAACGTACTGCAACGCCAATGGCACAAGTCGCAGATAGCTTGACAAGGTTGGTTTTCTGCCGATGTTTGGGGCAATTTTTTTTCAGCAGCTTTTGCTCGGGCTGTATCCTCTCCTGGATGAAGGACGTTTGGTTTGCTGTCTCATATTGGTATCATGACCAGGACCCTCTTCTTTATCCGTTTCAATGGAGGATGAATGAAATAGTTGCTCGGCAGATGGCTACTATACATAGGTGTCAATCATAGACTGCCAAGGTTAGGGTTAGGGTTTCTTTCCGGCAGTTTCAAGGAACAATGAGGAAAACAGGAAAAGACATTTCCACAAGCTTCCAAATTTCCAGATGCTGTATGCTGTTGCAGGGCTGTTGATTCGATTTCTGATGTCATTTGATGGCTCAAATGAGCGAAACAAAATTCTCCAGTCGTACGCAGGGTTGTCCTGACAAGATATTAGTCTGGTTTTCATGAAACAAAGCCGATGGTTGTTGGTGGCACGCTCAGGTGGTAGGGCGGACAGCAGTTTGGCAATTACTTCGAGTCAGCCCCCCCCCCCCCCCGAAAAGAAGGGAAGAAAATTCATCACTCAGCACCTTTGGCTCCGTGTCTGCCCAAGTTTTGGTGCCTTGACACATGAATTGAAGGCCCCCTCAGTTTGAGGGAATAATCAATTTCAACCAATTTCAAGCACAGCAGCTGGGGTTCAAAAAAAAAAGTAGCCGGGTTTCGACCTTTTTTTTTTTTTTGGTATTCAGGATATCCGTGGTCTGCATCAGCAAACAGTGCAGTTACACTTGTTTGCTGTATCTTGCATGGGTTCATAACAGCTTGCAATTTCTTGTTTGCGCAGGGGCTGCCGCTCACTCAAATTCCTTGTGTGCAATTTGCGAACCCCTTGCAAATGCTGAACGCAGGCCGCTTCCTCTGATTTTCACTGCTTTCTCAGCATGACATGCTTCTTGCACAAAAAATCTCCCATTGCCCATCAGCTCTGTCATGATCATTCTGGCTTGATGCCTGCCGTCTGTTTTTCAAGGTCTTCTTCATTTGTCAACATAATGGCATTCCACAACGTGCTGCAGCGCCTTCAGCAAGCAGGTTCCCGTCGCTTCAACGTTCTTCTTTTTGGTGCTCCTGGAGTTGGGAAAGGGACCTTTGCCAAGCTAATCCATCAAGATTTCGACTTCAGGCAATTTTCTACTGGAGACTACTTCAGGGAAGCGATCAAGAAGGCTGAGTCTGGCGAGGGCGAATTGGATGCATTCACCCTGAAGGTCAACAAGATTCTGAAATCTGGTCAGCTTGTTGATGATGCAGTGGTCGTCGACGTCCTCAAAAGGTTGCAAGAAAATCCTGCAACGTTCATGGATGGCAGATATGCCAACGCACGAGGTCCTCCTCTCAACATGTGACTAAGCCCCCCCCCCCCCCCCAGAATAATAGCCAGTGAGGCAAAAGGGTGTATGGCCGGGTGGGGCCAGTGTCAGCAACTAGGCCCCGGAGCACACGGCGAACGCACGCGAGACACCAGATGTACGCCACAGCCCAAGAAAACCAGGACGCTCGTGAACAGCACCAGGAAGTCAGGAACCACAGCGCACAACCGCAGCCGTCAGTAGACGAATCTCCTGATTGGGCTCCCCACTTCCAGATTTTTCATTTTCCCCGCATCAACGGGCACCTTTGGTTACCACTGACCGTCAATGCGCACCAAGTTTGGGAGATCCAAGTGCTTCTGTCAGGGAGGGAGGGGGGCGGATGCAAATGCTTTTTTTTCTGCATTTTTTTTTTTTGCATCTGTCTTGCCTTCAGTTTTCTTGTTTTCTGGCAAACCATGGGCAGATGTGTACCATGTGGTGTTGCAAATGATGCTGCTGCTGATGCTGACGATACCCCTGAGCTGACTGATGGCGTGGGGCCAAGTGAACCTGATTCGGAGGAACCAGAAAACAAAAAGGTGAAGTTGAATCATGGTGCCAAAACCACACCCGCATTCATTGAGATATTGAGGGCAGGTTCAATCCAGTGTGATACCAACATGAAGGACGTTCAGCATCATTTGTTGTGGACAAAATCTTCTGGTGTTGCTCCATGTCTACATTGTTCGTGGGGTTGCATTTTTTTGCATTTGCGTTTTTTTTGCATCACATTTTTTGCAGTCTCAACTTGCATTCCCCCCCTCCCCCCCTGTTTCTATTATGCTGAGTACCCGAAGGAACTGGGAGGTGTCAGATGTCTGAGCCGGCCCGTATTTCCCTCCTCCTGTGGCCCCCACCCCCGTCCTCTGATGCACTCCTGCCCTACAGGGATTGTTCTTGATGGCGTCCCCAGAACCCTCCAACAAGCCAAATTGCTTGACAGCTTCCTGAATGTCGACGTCGTCATCAACCTCTTCAACAAAGAGGAGGTGCTGGTGCAGAAGCTGGCGGGTCGCAGAGTCTGCCCTGAGTGCAACAGGAACTTCAACGTGGCCCACGTTCGAACTGAATGTGGATATCACATGGAGCCGCTCTTGCCCAAAGGCGATGACCCAACTATTTGCGATGGCGATCACCCCAAGCCCGTGAAGCTGATCACCCGATCTGACGACACCGAGGAGGTGGTGTGGGAGCGTTTGCAGGTCTACCAATCGCAGACGCTTCCCATCCTGGAGTTCTACCAGTCCCAGCCCACGACCTTGATCGACTTTGAAGCGAAGAACGGAAAGAAGGACTATCCCCAGCTGAGGTCGCTGCTGTGCACCTCGCTTGAGGAGCAGTTTGCTGTCTACTTTTCTCAGAGCTCTGGGCACTCGCACCGAGTGTAGCTCGCTGCGGTGACCCAGGGCATCGCGCTTCCCTCTGCCTCTGGCCCCAGCCCTCCCCAGTGCCAGCATGTGCTGATGGGCAGCGGCCCCTCGGGCCCTAGGGACAGCAATCGCGGTGGCCACAAACGGGGGGGATATGGCCAGCGCCACCAACTGCCACAGGCGTCGACCTCCACATCGAGACCCCCGGCCCCTTTGTGGCATGGGGCTGGTCAGCCATCCGCACGACGTACCTGACCCACCCAAAGGGCGGATTGGGGGTGTACCGAAGGGCTGGCGGCTCGGCTCAGGTGGCCTGTAAGGCGACGGCGCCTTCTGCTTCTCCCTGCGCGTTGGCCGGGGATTGAACGCCATTGGCGTTCTGCAGAAGACAGTTGGCGGTGCGCCGGCGGCTCATGTTCAACGGATGGCAGTTGTTGGGTCGGGCGGCTGTTGACTGACAGCGGTTGCTGCCGTTTTGCCGCCATTGTGGGGGTCCGGCGTCATCGATTTTCTTTCTTTTTGGTCTTGTCCACACGCTCAAGACCAGCGTGGGCTGTGTTTGAGGTTGAAGACTGGCTGCCATGCTGAACAGAGCTGCCTCAGCCTCGTCCCATCTGAGCAGCCTGCCCAACGAATGCCCCTTCCCGGCCCCAGACTTGTGTCCCAAGACGAATTCCGCACTTATGTTGTGTCGTGTGCGGGTGTATGCCACCGTACCCAGACCCTGTCCCAGTCACTCTCACTGTGCGACAGTGACCGTTTGTCGTTTCCCGTCCTGTTGCTGCTGCGGAGGAAGCGCATAAACGGTTGCGCGCGGGTGCACAGCGATACCACTCAGGCAGGGCAAAACGCAGACCTCGGGGGTCGAAACCTCTGGCCCCCCCCCGCCCTGACGCTCATGACAGAGCCGTGGGTTGGGTGCTGTCACGAAGCCGCGTGAATTATCGGGGGGTATTGGGATCCGGTCTGAACGCAGGCACCAAATGTGAGGCCAGGCGTCGTGCATTTCCGACCCGGACAGCGACGCATCTGGACGCGCGCTTTGGATGCGCACCGTCTGCCTGACCGCGTGACGCACCCCCGCCCCCCAAAATGCATCGGTTTGTTTTGAATGGTCGTGGACGCTTCGGGTGCTCTGCACCACGTTCCTCTGGACTCGTGGAAGTGGCAGGGCCAGTGCCCGGGCTCCGGATCTGCTCGAGACTCGCACGTCATCCGTAGGCTGTACCCCACTCCCTTTCTGACGTACATCGCGCGCGCTCTCTCGGGCGCATTTTCACACCGGTCCACACACATAACACTGAAGGGGGGAGGATGCCGGGGGTTGTGCCTGGCCTCTCCGAGTGGCTCATTGGGTCTCACACAGTGAGAGCGGGAGGACAAGTATGTCGACGCAGTGCCCAACCCCAAACCCCGGGTTCCCCGTTCCAGGGGTGGGGACATAGTACCCTCCTTGGGCCCTCCCATTCCCCCTTCTGAACACGCCCCCTTTCCCCTCACCCCACTTATGGTCAGGCCCCACATGCGGTGTGCATGCCCGTCTGATGTTTGGTGGGGCCCTCTTACACGCTGCGCATCACGAGATCCACCCACAACCCTCTCCCCTCCGGGTTTGAGGGAACTAGTGCTTGGTTTTGGGTAAAGAGCCGTGGGCCTTGGGATCCCTGTGGCCCCGAACATCTGGACCCCGACCCATCATTTGGAATCTTCCTCAACGGCCCCTCTGACAGCTTCTGTCGGTGGGTCTTTCGACTGATGGTGTCCTTATACTTGACTTGCTTTTCGACTTCCCCGGTGCCCTTTGGACAGCAGCACCTTTGCTCATTGGTGCCGTGGCAACGCTGAAGCTGCAGCTTCATGACCCGCGCCCTTTCTCGACCTCACACTCTGGCAACTCCCCAGCACCGCGTGCTGTTTGGACAGGGCACTGTTTGGAAAGGAGTGAGGGGCGGCCTTTACAAGAGAGTTTTTCGGGCTCCACCAGCCCCTTGGGGGAGCGGGACGCACCGTGCGCGCACCTGTGCATCTTTTTTATTTGGATAATTTATCAAACACCATTGTCCTCCTTTGTTGTTGCTCAGTGAGGTGCCCTGTTGCTGAGCTGGTGCCCCATTTCATCCTGCATGCCCTCAGGACTGCATTGTACATGCTATTTCTTGGTCTATAACTCAGTACCACAATGTCTTTGTCTTGGGTTCGCACCGGTACCCCTGTCTTCTACAACTGCAGCTGTGCAAATGAGCCGGTTCTTGCTGCTATTCTGGGCCCCTCACAACGCCCTGGTGATGACATATGCATGCAATATGAGGTGAATGGAAAGGCCGATTGATTCAATTGGTGAAGGCGGACAGGGCACATGGAGTCCAAGTTATGCTGTGTACAATCCAGATGCACTTTGGACTGCAAGAAACTCATGTGATTGGCTGTTTTCTGGGTTCCGATGTTGCTGTGTACCACCGTTCTGTGAGGGTCCAATTGGGGGGTGAAAGCTGGGTAATTGCCCCAAACGGTGCACACCGTGCGCGCACCGTGCACCCGTTCCCCCTTTGTGGCTTCATGTGTGTGACGCTTGTCCCCAGCCCTCAAAATGCAGAGTAAGACGCACACGGGGCTTCAGACTTTCGAGGGTTGCCTCCCTCCCTCGTCCCTCCGTCCCTCCCTCCATCCTGTCATCCTACTCTCCTCCTCCCCCCAGGACGGCACACCTTACGCTGTACTGCTCGCGAATGACGTATCCACTTTGGCCTATGAGTTGCTCCTGCACTCGCCTTCGACCCTCTGCTCCCACAGGGAGGCATCATTGGTGACCTCTCTGTTTGGGGAACCTGCCACGGCGCACCTTCGTTTCCGGACGGGCGCCTGCCCGCTTCTAGATCACACCACTCTCCATAGCGAGGGGCATCTGCCTCCATAATGGCGGGATGCTGGGCCTGCACTGCCAGTGCTCCCAGACCAGTGGTGTCAGACCATGCAGCACAGCCAAATGCTCTGAATTTTGAGTTTCACCTTTTGCTCAGAGGACATGCCTCAGGATCCGAAGAATTTCTTCGTCTCAAAGACCGCTTCAACGACAACCGCTTTACATATCCCATGGGCCGGCGGCGATTGGGGGGTGACCGGCCGCGATCGGCGGTTTCTCACCGGTTCTGTAATCCCTGTTCAGGCACCCCATGCAGGTGTTCGTGCCAAACCGCTGCACGCCCAGCCAGAGCTTCTGCCAGACTGCTAAAGAGTACTCTCTGCCTGAGGGGCAACCACCGTTATGTGCGGGTGTGCGAGACACAAGGATGTCGAGCGCGCAAAGCACTCGGGCTGTGAGCCGAACCAAATCGCAGAGGTTTGCGCGTGCTGAACCTCACACGTTGTACCCAATCCTGCTCTGTCCATTCAGGGCTTTGATTTCACCAGCTCTCAGTCATCCCGGCTGCAGAACGGACCCAATGGGCGACCACGTGTACCGGAAAGAGTCGAGTCGGGGGCGTGCATCTGTACTGCGTGTGCACTGCGTGCGGTGATGAGGCGCCATACAAAGCTCCCAGTGCCTGATATCCGGAAGGGATACTTCTACGTATAGCGCTGCGAGGCATTCCCTTATGCCCGCTGTCGGCTGTGAGGTGATTATTGCGGGTCAAGGTCTGAAGCCTTGGGACAGTGCCCCGAAACGGCCCGCAGTGTGCACGCATTGCAAACACGCTCCCCGAGGAGTGGAAATAGAATGCGAGAGCGAGCGGCGTAACTGGAACTGAACAGACGGATTGAGTGTGGCCCAGGGCCCCCGTCGCTGGAGTGAGTCATGACAGACCGGAATACCAGGGTACATGACCGACAAGACTTCCAGGGACAACAAGTCCAGGGCACGCACGTCTGTTGTGCCGATTCCTGCCAATATATTAGCTGCCTGGGGCTTATGTTCCCGAGTGGCAGTGAAGTGACGGGCTGTTGGCGGGTAATTGGAATATTGGGCCCGCACGGCTGTAACCAGTATCCAGGTGTATTCTGTGGTTTGAAACAGACATGGACATGTGTCAGTGTCATGTGGCATTTTCCTGCACAGCATTGTTATTGTAGGGTCATAGAGGTTCGCGAAGGGGTGTGCTGTGCATCGGCCTGGTAGCAAGTAGTGGTTGATGGGGGGAATAGCCAGGGCAGATTGAACACTGGTAGTTTGCGTCTCTTGTGACAAAGTAGTGATGCGCTCGCCCAAAACAACTCAAAGGTGGTTGCATTTATGGTGTTGTATGTTTGTACCCACTAGAGGATGGTGCAGGAGGCCTGCTTTGCCATATGCTTATTTCTCGATGTGTAAGGGGACCCCTTTTAGGCGCCACACTGGGATAGTGGCAGAACAACCGGAGTAGTAGCGTATTCGCCCCCCAGAATAGCCCTGTGGCCATTGAACACCATGCTATGCCGGGCGCTGTCTTCGTCAGCCTACAATCTTTTGTGCCTCAAGTGCTCCCTGGGAAGCCTACGGGCGTGGCACTTTCCCACTGCATAGTCTGCTGTCAGACTCAGCTCATCCTCACTGCGTGTCAGATCTGCTACCACAGTCATTTGTGGGATCATCATAGAACTGGACAGCTCTGAGCCTTGATTCTGAGACATTATCCAGAGAGCCATACAGGGAGCAGGCTCCGCTGGCTCATCTTGGTCTGCCCCCCCCCCTCCCCCCAAAATAGCCCTGTGGCCGTTGACGTAGACTCGTCAATACCTTTCCAAATGGTCTGGTCCACAACAGCATTAAGTATCAGCATTTCGTACCACCAAGCCCCCCCCCCCCCCCGCCCCCTGCACAAGCACATGCTACCGTCCAAAAACGATGATAGCATGGGTCATGGTGTCAACATCATTGTTCTTACATGTGACCTGAGGGGGTATTCATAGAGCAAGCACATCTTGCAGAAAACGACAGCATACAAGAGCACATTGCACATATCTATTGCACAATGTTTCCACAATGTTCGTCCTTTTTACTTTGAATCTGAGGTATCCATGGCTGTGGAATAGAATCTTTTTCCAACCTTGTGTCTCATCTTGAACAACTGCACCTGCTCGCGTTTTGGGGCAGGCTTCGACGTGACCTGGGCTGGAGGCCTAGAAATGGGTGTGGGCTGTCTATTCTTGGAGAAATGATCAACAATACCCTTTGTGAAATAGAGCCTGCTCTCAAGAAGGTGACCCAATCCCCAAACGCTACAGCCTTTGCCCATGCCATCTCCACCGACTCATCCTCACATCCCGCTCCTGAAGATGGTGCTGGCAACATTTCACAAAATTCTTCATATTGAGGCCTGACCTCAGGGTAGTCACAAGCATTGTGAGAGTCTCCCACCACCACAAAGCACAATTTGGGGTGTGATTTATCCCCAAAAGGCATTCACAAGGCGAGGAGTATGCAAAACCACAACCATTGGTTGGGCTACCATTGGTTTCTATTCGCTCTGGGGGCGTTTTGCGCGTTGTGCCCGCGCTGTGCCCGCGCTGTGCACAAAGTTTGCATAGGACCATGCCCAACCTGCATAGTAGTGCCTAGTACCCGTAACAACGAGCCTTGTTATGCATTTATATGAGTTGCATGCATGCTTTGCCCTCATTTCTAGTGCATTGGTATGTGTTGTTGTGCATCCTTTCCTATAGGTTCGTGGTATCTTTTTTCGAATTTTACAACTTTTGTTTGCACTTCAATATTTAGGCAGTTTTTCTGTCTTCTCCCGCCCGCCCACCCCCTTAACCTTAGTTTATGGATATAAACTATAGTTTAGGACCCCGACTGTGTTGCTTAGTGTGTTCTTTGCACTGATGGTTGGGTCCGATGCAAATGGGGGTACGGGACAAGGGGGGGCCATTCCAGCAACAAGCGCATCATCAGCAGAAGTGGTCCAGGACCAGAGAGCCGCAGACATGATCACTGAGGCGGTGGACCAGGTGCGGTCTGACTGGAAGAAGTGGGCAGCAGGGCCGTACAGGGTATTACTCCAGAGCGAAGCCTACAAGATGAACGTGGCGGAATGGGAAATCGGCATGCACGAGTGGCTGGCGGTGGAGGACGTGTCGGACGAGATGCTGCAGCAGTTCATGGATACGGTCGGAGGAGATTTCACCGACAAGGCGGATTTGATCAGGGCAATGGGAGTGTATCACGGCCGGAAGCACATGCGACCCGATTTCGACGCGGGAATCTTCGTCAAAGATGCATACGCCATCGTGGAAGCAGATCAAACGCCCGACAAACAACGGATAGCGGAACTAGAGGCGAAGTTGGCCAGGGCCACCCTCGAGATGGAGAAGGCAAAAGCGCGGGCAGCCCCGGCGCTCACCGACGAGGAGATAGCGAAAATGCTGGGCAGGGCGTTGCCATACCAGTGGATGACCACGCTGGCATCCGCGGTGGCAGAGCTACAGACCAGACCTTTGAATGCAGAAAACTGGCGGGAGGACAAGTTCGTGTTGGCGGTATGGAACGTGCTACACCAAGAAATCCTGGCGAAGCAAAATGGTAGGGCGACAGTCCAGCAGCACAACGCGCAGACCCCGCAGACACCCAAGCAACAGACGGGAGCTAATGGCGAAGGACGGCCTGCCAAACCGGGCAGGTGCTTCCGGTGTGGCGAAGACGGGCACTGGGCCGCGGACTGCGGCAAGAAGGGGTCCACTGGAGGTTTCCAGCAGATCGGCGACACCAGGCTCTGGGTGTCGGCGAAAAGAGTGGCGTACGACACCAGCAAGCCGCCCCCCACGCCGTGCATAAAATGTGGCCATATGCACTGGTCCAAGGACCCCTGCCCGGCAGGGGAGGGCCAGTGAAGGGGCGGGGGGGGCCCGGAGGTCCCCACTGGGGCCCCCACAGTCCGCGATGCATGGGAGGCATTACAGCATGTCCGGAGGCTCACGCACACCGACTCAGGGTCGAGCACGGGAGCGACAGCCATCCGGGTCATGGAACCCGGGTCGGTGGACACGTACACCAGCGCGCTGCGACAAGCACTGCTGGCCAGCACACCAGACGAGCTCCTGGTGGACGCCGTGGAGAGGAGGCTCAATGCCTTGGCGGCCAGGGGAAAGAGCGGGTCCAGCGCGACAGCACTCATCTCGGGAGTGCAGCTACTGGAGAAGCTACGCATCATCCAAGCAGTGGTTACCGAAGTCCACTGGATGCAAGCCAGGGCGATTGGTAAAGGATGGGCGCGCAGGGCACAGCCCAAGCCAGTCACCACATGGGACCACATCGAGACGATCACCACCAGCCGGGGCCACTGGGCCTGGGGACGGCTGGTGTTCCTGGCCATTTGCAGCATCGTGTACCTCTGGAGGATGGGCGACGCGGCCAGCGTCACGTGGGAGTGGATATCAGTGCCGGGGTTCGTTACATTCTGGGACGAAAAGCGCAACAAGAAAGTCACCACATACGCCCTCTCGCCTTTTCTTGAGGCATGGAGGGCATATCTCTGGAAACACAGACCTGGACACGTGCAAGTACGACAGCCGCTGGTCCCGGGAGGAAGGTCGGTGCTACAAACGGTGCTCCAGCAAGTGGTGCAACATCGGGACCTCCCAAAAGCTACCTGGCACGGCCTCAAGAAGCTGGGGGCCGTGTCCTGGGGGCATCAAGGCGGAAAGTTGCGAGGGTTGCAAGTCTGGGGCCGCTGGTGGTCACAGGCCCAGCCCAGACATTACTGGAAGACACCGCCAGGATGGTCACTACCAGCAGAAGTCCACGTGCCATGGCCGGTGGGGAACAGCGGATGGTTGGCCAGAGATGTGGAGGGGCGACTGGTCCAACCCAAGTCACTCTGGCCCGCGGATGCATGGTCGCCAGTGCCGAAGATCCCAGCAGCCATGTTCACTAGGGGGGACAGGGACGACCCCGAACCACCGGGAGACGACTCTGACACCTCCAGCGCCTGCACGTCAGATGAGGGGCCAGATGCGGCAGACGAGGGAACGCCAACGACAGAGCCGGTGGAGCTGCTGGAGAAGTTCGATGATGTCGCTCAAGGAGCGGAGGGACCGAAGATCACGGAGGGTGTGGGGGCTGAGGCTGAGAACACCGAGGTGGAGCCAGCTCCTGATGACCCTGCTACTGCAGCAAGCGACAGCAGACCTGCTGAGGAGCATGTGGTACACGTTGTGGTCGATGACTCGGATGATGGTGGTGACCCAGTTAGTGATTTGGGGACAGACGCTGCGACGCCGGCGGCGACGGACGGCACGCCAGCCCGACACAAGCGGCAACGCGATGGTGACGACCTGCCTGACAGCGCCAAGCGGGCATGCAGGAGAGAACGTGAAGGTGGAGGCGAGCCGCCTATGCGGGAACCCAAATCCGACACAGCCCCACACTTTGGGTATGTGGTCACAGCGACTCGGCGAGGTCCACAGTACCAGCTGTGGAGACCTGTGCAGGTGCACCGCGCTGGCCTAGATGAAGTGTCCGGAATGCGAGGCTCTGGTGACGGACCACTGGCTACAGGCCTCCAAGAAGGTGGCGGAGACGATCCGGGTGAAGGAGCAGACGGTGAGGGACCTGCTGAGGGACTACATGATGACTACTATGTGCCGATGGAACGAGGAGGCGGGGCCAGTCAGTCGTCACCTGGGACCGGTTCTGCATGAGCTGGCCACCAATGTGGAAGCGGCCACGGACATATCACCGCCGGACATCAGCACGTCATCCTCGCGGAGACACCGGTCTAAGTTGGTGGTGCCAGTAGAGGTGGCCGAGAAGGGCCTGGGGGACACGGGGGCCATTGACATACCGGACAGTGTCTGGGATGCCATGGTTCCGGCTAATTTCCTGTGGGCCTCTGAGGGCACCCCCCCCCAACCATTTTCATCGGACCCGCCGTTGGTTGCACTTATTCACACCCTGTTGGGGCAACAGCTTGTTGCGGTTTCCCCGTCGCAAAAACCGCCGAATGCAAGGGCGTATGTCCAGCACAAGAATGAGCACAAGTGCTCCCTGATCTTACCCATGCTGGACCTGAATGCCCGCTGTGTGGACCCCCTACCATTTAAATTGCCCACATTGGATGGGCTGGCACACCTGCTGCAATTGTGCGCACTACGTGGGGAGCAATTGTTTTACTGCACCCTCGATATAAGCAACCACTTCTGGAGCTGTCGACTGCCCCCACCGCAGCGCGACAGCATCAGGGTGGGGGTGGGGGGGCGGGTGTACGCACTGCAGTCCCTGCCATTCGGTTGGAAGCACAGTCCCTCCATGGCGCAAGCCATTTTGGCAGCTTTCCTTGTAGAATATTTTCCAGGGTCGGTGGTGGTGATCCAATATGCAGATGATGTGTTGGTGGCAGGCAGGCACTCCAGCTCGGTCCGTCAGCAGGCGCTGCGTACGAAGGCGGATTTAGAAAAGGCCGGTTGGGTGGTCAGCCCGAAGTCCTCCCTGGACCCCAGCGACCGCGTAAAGTGGATGGGAAAGGTGGTCGGGGGAGACCAGGGAGGGGTGCAGAATGCCCCAGCGCTGCAGGCACACCTCGTCTGCTGTTGGCTTAGACTAGCCACCACCGGATATTCGGACAAAGCGCCGAGGCGCATGCTGGGGAAACTACAGTGGGCACTGCGGCCGGGGAGGGGGGCACAGCCTTTCCTGGCTGGCGCGTACCGTTGGCTCAACCAGGGACCCAGTACTGCGAAGTGTACACCACCCAAGGTCCTGCGGGGCCTCCTGGAAGGCATTGCATGTGCTTTAGTCCCATGGGTGCCCCACGGCACCCTGGGATCAACTGATACGTTTTACTGCGACGCGGCCCGACAGGGCCAGAATTATTATGTTGGCATCTGGGGGGATTCACTGGGGATGCGTATTAAGAGGCTGCCTGATTGGGTAGCTACACAGCAAGCAGCGGAGCTGGCAGGTATTGTAGAGACAGTGCGCACGGGGGCATACAGACGGGTGCAGTTCCTGCGAATCTATGGTGACAACATGTCATCATTGTTCTCTGCCATGAAGGGCAGAGCAGCCACGGCCTGTGATGCACAAAACAGGCTGCTGCGCCAGCTGCAGCACACTCTGCGTTGGTGTGGGGCGGTGGTTGAACTGCTGTGGGTCAAGGGAGAGTTGAACCCAGCGGATGTTCCATCCCGCTGGAGATCTTATGACTCTCCTGATGACATGCTTGTAGCAGCCCTATGCACACAGGCACGTTTGGACCAGGAACGCGTGCACACACCCCTGCATGTAGGGACAGTGCGATACAGAGGCTGAGGGGGGGGGGGGGGGGGCATAGGCGCAAGGAGACCCCACGGCGGCCGCAAGGGCAACGCGTGGGAGCCACCCGGTCTTCGAGGTAAGCCAGCGCCACCCTGCCCTACCCCCCCGTGCCCTCTCCACAGTCTTACTTGAGACAGGGGGGGGGGGGAGCCGCACAGCGTATTCATCGGGTAGGGGCATGGACCTGAACCCCGAGTTGTTGTCAGCAATTGACAGGCTGTGTGTTGGACTTGTGGTGCAGTGCATGTTTCAGTGCAGGGTGCATAACCTAAACCTTAGTTTATGGATATAAACTATAGTTTAGGACCCCGACTGTGTTGCTTAGTGTGTTCTTTGCACTGATGGTTGGGTCCCCCACCCACCCACCCTTACTGGCCCTGCATCTGCTTCCCCACCCACCACACCGGCCAGTGCCCTGCCCCCACCCCCCCCCCCCCCTCCGGGTCGCTGAATGCACCCAGCGCCTGTGCTTCAGTACAGTCAGCCCTGCCGCCACCGCTATGCAAACACTGTCTACTGGAAGCAGCCTGCCTGGCTGCGCATGCCCTGCCCCCGGGTAGGGGCATGGACCTGAACCCCGAGTTGTTGTCAGCAATTGACAGGCTGTGTGTTGGACTTGTGGTGCAGTGCATGTTTCAGTGCAGGGTGCATAACCTAAACCGGTGGTGGAATAGGTCCCTACAAGAGTGCCTCACCGTGGAGCAGCCCTCCCTTTTGAAACCGGCCTGCCCGCATGTCACAGGGCTGGCCTGACCGAGTTGCAGCGATTCTTCCTGGGTTTTGGTTGCGGGTTTGTGATTGTGTGGGGTCCCGCTTGCGCAGAGGAAGTCACCGCACCGGTTCATACTACTACCGGCTCGCCCGGTCCTGGCGACACTGAGTCACTGCCGTCCCAAGTTCTGTTGCAATATTCTTGTGCTCCGCCTTTGCAAACATCAGGCCGTCCAACGTTGTGGGGGTGTAGTATGGTTTGTATAGGCAAGAATATTGCCAATTGTAGCAAGACCCCCCAATTTCTTCCTGTCATGTGCACGCTGTGTGCGCGTTGTGCACACACGCCCCCCTACACACCGCAAAATGCCAGTTCGGATGTGATCAGCGCTTTGTACGTATATGGGGAGCATGAGCACACCACAAAATACATTTTGGCCACTCGAAGGCATTTTGCGGGCATGACACAATTTAGAATTTCATTGGCCTCAATGAGTTGAGTTGAGTACTCTTTGAACTCCTGGAGTCAGTCCAAAAAAAAAAGAATTTCATTGGCCTCAATGTGGCATTTTGATACCATGGCGCACTGCAGGCGCACTGTGCGTACGGCATTCCCATTACGTACATCGTGTGTGTGTGTGTGTGTGTGTGTGTGTGTGTGTGTGTGTGTGTGTGTGTGTGTGTGTGTGTGTGTGTGTGTTGTGCAGTGACCCCCGCAGTGCAAACTTTTGTATGTCCGCAACTACTTGAACCCTAGTTTTGGCCTTTTTTCACCAGTTGGCCACCAATCACCAAGTATATGAAGACCCTTGTGACGGCTGCATAAATGCATGGGGGTCTCCTCCCTTCCTCCCTGGCTAGGTTTCATTGTGTCGGCACTGCACACAGTGCGCATGCAGTGCACCAACTTGGCCAACAAAGGCACATCAACACACACACATAGACGGCCGCTGCCGCCGGCCCCGCAGTCGAAATTCGTCGGGGGGACATGTCCCTCCAAGAGAAAGGCAGGGTGCTGCGACTCATTGTCAGCTTGGTGGGTAGGGCCACGGAACGCGAATCTATCTTCCCGGTCAAAATGACGCACCACTGCCGCTCCCTCACATCAATGGGGTCGGGTACGGTCATGGGACTGGAGGGTTGCCCTATCTTCACCAGGCCGACGGTGGTATAGAGGCTCCGCGCCTACGGGGAAGCCAGATGGGCACAGAAGCAGAAAGCACGCACAGCGAAGCGCCAAGCCAAAACGAAGGGCCCGGCCAAGAAGCCAGCGGCAAAGCCGTCAGGAGACACAGTGAATCCAGAGAGGAAGCGACGCCCCGCGAAGGGTGGAGCGAAAAGCGCGCTGAAAAACTATGCGGTGGACTTCTATGCTAAGCTAGAGAGAGCTCTAGCCGAACAGAGGAACGAAGTTTTTGCGCCGGCGGCCGGCGCTGTGGAGGACGGAGGCGGTGGCAGGCCTGCAGCACCCATTTTCACGCCACCAGCGACCCGGAATGGGGCCAGAAAAAAGGAAACCCGGAGGCGGCGGACCAAGTCCTAGGTCTGTGAGCAGCATGGGAACCCCCCTTGTCCAACATGCGCACTGACACATAGGGGAGGGAGACATTGTTGCAGCAGGGGGCACCACGGCCACCCGAAGGGCGTCTGCCTGCTGTGCACACCAAGACGCACACCACGGCGCGCGCGGCTGGCCAGCCAGCGCACCCCGGGGGCGGGGGGCACGCTAGTATTCAAGCGACTCATGGGGAGAGCCCCCCCCCCCCGGGGGCCTGCATGCGCGCCACGAGCCAGCCCACCCACCAGCCCCCAGCGGCGGGGTGAGGGGAATGAAGCGACAGAGGGAGCCCCCCCACCCCAGGCGAGACCCGGCAAGCACCCACGTTTGGCGCGCCCAGCGCAACAGCATGGCCGCGCGGGCACTGAGGTGACATAAACACACACCCCAGAGAGGCTCTGGCCTAGGCGAGGGCCGCATGCGGGGGAGAGGAGCCCTCTCTCCACCCACCGTTAGGTGCGGGGGCTCATCTGCGGGCACCCCTCACCGTTTTTCAAAGCACGCGGCCCGTAGACCATGCAGGTCTTCCTCTTTAATATGGCATTCCCCCCACATCAACAGACACACACACACACCGAGACTCCAAGCGGCAGTATGCTGCAGCAAAGGACACCACACCCCAGGGCACATAGACCGGTGCCCGCTTTTGAAAGTATGTGCCCTGCATGGGCTGCTGCCCTGCCCTCGCTGCACCCTCATGCAGAGAGGCGTACGACACTGCTACGCCCGCGGGCACCACAAAGTGTGCACGCCGGCACCAACACGCACCAGGCCAGCGGCACCACCTAAAGGCCCACACAAACGGCAATGCCTGCGCTCTCCAGGCCCCTCACACTACCCACTGATGCGCTCACCACACATTTCACTCACACCGCCAGTCACCAAGCGACGGAGACCCAGGACCCCCCCCCCCCCCCTATCGCCTACGGCCGCCCTGCCACAGGAAGTGTCGGACGACGGTGGAATGGACGTGGCTCACCCCCTATTTGGACAAGGGCACGGAAGGGCAACACAGGAAATAACATAAACAAAGCCCACACACAGAGGTTCTGACTCTGTGGAAGAGTAGGAAGGGTGCACAGCAGCCAGCCCCGCCCACGTGCCGGATTACTGGTGCACGTCCAGCTCACAGCCACATATGGGTCTCCCTCGTTAATAGTACAAGAGCGGCCAGGACATTAAAAGCCTTCAACCCTCGTTAATAGTTACCCCCCCCCTTTGTATAAGCTACGCCCTTGGGGGTTCATCGTAGTGGACGATATGGGGGGGTTTGCATTTTTGGAGGTACAAGCCAGCTCAACCCAGTTCCTGCCGAGGGTAGGGAGGGAGACCTGGCCTATCCTGACGAACTGTGGCGGCGCCTCCGGCGCCGTGTCTGAGGAAGAATTGTGGCGCCTCGCTGGACAGATGGGACAATGTGTGTCGCGGCTCCGCCGCGTGATACTTGATGAGGGCATACGTCTGTCGGTGGGGACGTAATGCTGGACTTTCCACCGCTCTGCAGATAAGCTACGCCCTTGTCCAAGCTACAGTAGGCGTAGGGACCGTAATAATTGTGTACGTAATTTTAATTACGTACGAAATGTAGTGCGGCCACATAAGACATGGGTTTGTCGTCACATTTGCCAATTACATGGAGCCATGGACACATGCAACATGCCATGTGCAAGGCAAATTCATTCCCAAGAATTTGAAGTTGTCCGAGTTGTCCACCCATACCATGCGCGCGCGCACGTTTGTGTCGGTAGTTGTATGTGTTTCGCGCAAGCTACGCCCTTGTCCAAGCTACAGTGGGCGTAGGGACCGTAATAATTCCGTACATTGGCGTAGCTTATACAAGGGGGGGGGGTACATCGCACACACACACACACACACACACACACACACACACACACACACACACACACACACATACACACACACACACACACACACTCACAGAATCACCAGTGTCGTCGCTATATTCCAATGTGAAAACACTCACAAGTTCGCCGTTGTCGTCTTTGTATTCCAATGTCAAAACACTCACGGAATCACCAGTGTCGTCGTTGTATTCCAATGCAAGGACGCCCACCAACACACCAGAGTCATCGGTATACTTTAATGTTAGGTCGCTCTCGCCATCTTCGGGGGACGAACAACCGGCAGTGAGCCAAAAGGCGCAGCACACAATTGCTGGAGGAGTCGCCGGTCAGCTCCCGGAGCACCAGGCGGCAAACTACCCCCCCCCCCCCCCAAGACCCAAAGGCACCCCAGCAGTGTGCACGCCACACACACAGGCACGGTGGTATCTCCCTCCCGCGTGTGCCACCGTGGGGTTTGGGGGCTGTCAGCAGTGCGGCACCCCTTGAGACCACGACAGCCGGGAGCGCCCAACCCAGTCGAGTCACGCAGGGACGGTTGCGCTGACTGTGGGTCTGGGCGTCCCGGAGAGGCGTTGACCCAAACCAAACCAAACCCCCGCCAGGGGGCCTCCGGCCAACAATTAGCTTGTGGGGTAGTTGGCGTCCAGAACCAAGGAGTCCCCCCCCCCCCCCCCGAGTGCGCGGCCAAGCTACGAAAACTGAGCCAATGTTTGTCCATAGCATTGATTGGAACTGCCGAACATCGCTGCATATGCATACCAGGACGTGCATGTGTGGAGCGCTCTTTGACCTGCGTGCAGCCTGTGAGTGGGGCATACATTCTGCTCTTGAAGGAGCCTCAGATTGGGGATGTGTGCCGGCAGTGTGGGGGACTGCAATTTTGGTTCCCAAGGGCCAAACCCATGACTTGCACACTTCGCTGTAGGCCGTTGGAGTTGGCCGGTCCGTCACACTGGCAGCCCCCAAGATGGCCCTACCCCCAGTACGCCGCTGCACACCGGGGCGGTGCAGAGGCATGAAAAGCAGGTGACTGTCAAGGGCAGGCCGGAACAGCACAGTAGGAACGGATGTGTCGTCACGTGTCCGCATATTGAGCTGGGCCAAGGGCATCCTCAGTCTTCTGGAACCGAAAACTGTCCTCCTCTGCACCAACAGATCTGTTTGTTTTGGGGATCATGCAAAGTGCTTCCCACAGCCCGCCGGCCCACAGCTGTGGGCCCAGCATGCCCCTGATCCCCATCTCCTCTGTGCCCTCTGCCCCATCCCGACGCATGCTTCTGCCAGCCCTGAGCATTGCCCTTCTGTGCCTGGCTCTGGTGTGCTTATCCACCGTCTTGCGGCCCTCAACTGACCATCACTGGGTCAACCTCCGCCTCCGCCCTGTTGCCGAGTTCATGACTGGGGCCCGGTCCCGTGCCGCCGGTCTGTCAGAGCATGGCGCCAGCAAAGACAAGGGAATCGCAGAAGAAGACCCTGTGTTAAGCCACCCAGCACTTTCTGAAGTGCCTCTGCAATTGGCCTTGAAGGACTCTGAGGTATGTCGAAAGTGTGTCTTCTCCGTCTCTGTCGCAAGTGAGTCATTTTTCGGTCCAATGCTGAGCTGCTTTGTTGTAGTTTGTGGTGCCCAAAGTGTGTGTGCGTCCGCGCGCGCATGTGCGAGCCAAGTCCCTCAACTCGGGCCTTTCAGGCACTTGATTTGGACCGTTCCAATGTACATGTCCAATCTTCTCCACTGTGCCCGAAGAACGATGGAATAGAATCATTTCTTCACCCTGAGGAGGCAAAGGCCTTTTAAGAGCGGCTTAGATTATAATGTGGTGTTTGTGTGTCCACAAGCATGAGTGTCAGCAACCATGTCCCTCCTGATCCCACTGATCGAGTGAATGAGTGTGTGTGTGTTGGGGCGGGGGGGGGGGGGGCAGGAGGTGGTGAGTGTAAGTGTGAGCAGCAGCATGATGTTAAGGAGGGAAAGCACCCAGTTCCAGGGAGGGATTCCGTGTTGATGTGCCCAATCTGTGTGTATCTGTTAGATGCTGATGGTGCAGGTCAGGCCAAGTTCGCATCCGCAACAACTCCCCAAAGAGCCGCTTCTCCAAGCCGCTTCCCCTCCCTTGTATTCCGTGTTCCTGGCGGGTGGAGTTACAGCAGGGGGGGCGCCCAGTTGTAGCCCTTGACCACATTCCCCCCCCCACACACCCCTTCAAAATGGCCAAAATGTTTATAAGGTTCGGTCCACATTTGGTCCACATTTGGCGCCAAAGGCGCCGGAAATTCTTCTTAACATATGCTGGGGGGTAAAATGTCCTTTTTACCCCATGTGTGTACTCAACATGCTCAGAATTTCATGGGGAATCCGAATATATATACGAAACATGAAAATTTTTTTGACCCCCGACCTCCCCAATCCAGCCCCCCAACACCTGGCTGCCGGGACCGGACCCTCCGAGGGGGGGAAAGTTTTTCTCAACTACCCACATATGCGTGTTCAAAATGATCAGTGCAACGAGGGGACCATTTTGAGGGATGTATGTCGTGGTACCCGGGACCCCAGCCCAGCTGCCCCCTTCCCCCGAGCGCCCCCCATTTACAGCTGCATTTGACTGGTAAAGTTGCGACTTGTTCTGATTCAGAGCACGTTGTACTGGTGTGTGTGCAAGGTGCCGCAAAACGCTGGAAAATGCGAGGGTGGCCAGGGTCCTGTGGCCCTGTCAGCAATGCGCCAATTTGGGAAATGATTCTCAACGAACTTGAAAGACCAAACGCTGGCCGCCCTGTGTGGTGCCTGGCGGCGATGCATGGCATACGAGGCGCATTCCTCATATGTCCCGTAGGCCCAATGGCTGATCAACGGCTTTTTGTGTAACAGGCTGCTGCTGTGTCTGTGATGGGCTGTGGCTGTTGGCATGCGTCGTGTCACGCAGGTGCAATCTTCATTGCTCAGCCCCGGGGCCATGTTGGTGATGGTGGTCGGGGCCGCCTTGGTGGCCTACTTCTACAGCACAATCTCCAGAGCTCATGGCAAGAAGCGATACGCTATGGCAACGGTGGCAGGCACTACTGCTGGTGGTGTGCACTTGTGGGCAGGGCACTGGCCTCCTCAGTCAGTGAGTTCGATGCCAAAGAAACACGTGGGTGTCACTGGGCAAAGGATTTTCAGAAAGCAGATGCCATTCCTAGATTTGTGAGAGTACGTTACCACACCTGGCGCGCCGGGCAAATTTTTCTCCTATCTTCCCCCAGTTCCCCCCATTTCCCCCATTTTTTGTCCCCATGTTGGGGACCCGTTGTTGTTTGAAAACGGGCATTTTGATGCTTCTTTCGCATTGGGGATATGGTTTCTTTGTATTTTCACCCATTTTCACCCCTTTTCATACATTTTTTTTGCTCATTTCCACCACATCCGCTTCTTTGTAGGTTGATTTCTCCCCACCATGGGGACCCCGAGAAGGCAGTTGTGCTTTGTTGTGTCATTCTTGCTCAGGGTTCCTGTGTTGGAGGAGGGAGTGATGTTTGGTGGTAAAGCATTGGGATAGATGGCCGGAACATTGATTTGGATGCAGGGCGCACCCGACGCGCACCGGGCAACTGTACCCTCTATACCCAGGCCATTCCTGCGTGACCATCCTCCCCTTTTGGCGACTGATGAGCATCTGTTTTATGTGCTGCTAGCGCATGCCATCACACTGCCATGACACGGCTTTCCAATCAGGGAGGGGGGGCGGGGGGTGGGCCCCGCAAAAAAGTTTGTGCGCTTCAAGTCAGCCTCAAAACTTTTATTGACGTCATCTTTTTCCCAGGAACATTTTTCTGATGTGGGTCTGGTGTTTGACCAGGCTCACCACCACCCCCCCCCTCAGTTTTAGGTGGACAACCAACCCACTTATCCACACATGGACGATTCCCTCCCCAAAAGGGTAACCAGTGTGTACACCTGCAAGTAGCAAGGGGAAAACGTTAGCGCGCCGGGCGCGCCGGGCATCTTTTTGGACCCGTGCCCCTCTAGTGGCCTTTTAGGGGGTGCACTAAGGGGGCGCACTTAGCACAGTGCAGCTATTTGGGCGCCTGGCTGTACTAGAGACCCACACTTTGAGACACTAGGAGCATCATGGTGACCCCCGGCGTAGGTTTTGTTTTCTGATTTTGTCTCCTTTGTTGGGGACCCCCGAGAATGCAGGGTTGACGTAGCATTTCCGCCCTCTTTTGGGCCCCAACCTTCCGGTGCTATTGAGGAAACCGGGACAATCTTTGAATCCACGCTTTGTTGCGTGGTGCATCATGGTGACCCCCGGCGTAGGTTTTGACTTCTGATTTTGTCCCCTTTGTTGGGGACCCCCGAGAATGCAGGGGTGACGTAGCATTTCCGCCCTCTTTGTTGTTTGTTAATTACACTACAAATGACAGTTGGAGTAGTTGAATTCACAGATCCTGCTTTATTTTGCAACGTGCTTTGTAGGGAAGGTGTGCAGTGCAATGTGGTCTACTTGGGGGGCTTCTCCATGGGAGGGTAAATCTGGGGCTGAAGTCGGGATAGTTAATAGAAAAGTAGCGCGCCGGGCGCGCGCCGGGCAAACATTCCCCCAAGGACCCGCAGTGATTGTGCTGCATGCTTTTCAAATGCGGTTTTGCAGTCTGTGGGTCCGAGAGTTTTTCATTACCATAAGTCATGCAATCTGTCCCTGTGTGATGAGGACTGTATGAGTGTACCTTGATGCTGAAAATCACCTCGAATAGGGTTGTTAGATCAAGCGCAGGCGCCAGCGCCACATACCCCCCTTTGCGGGGTCATTTGCACAGCATCCACTGGTAAAGTCATCATTTTGGGAGATAAAATGATCCCCAGATGAATTTTTCGATTTTGACACCCCTCCCCCCCCCATACCTAGGTAGCCTATTTTTGGGGGTGGGGGGTGGGGGGGGGTCAAAAATTTCTTTGTGTATTGCGGCCGCTGTGTGTCGATTTGGACCTGGGTCCTGAACACATTTTTGTTTATGGACCCCCTAACCCATGGTAGGGGTCCCGGGTCCAAACTCCAGGCACCCCTGGTCGGCCCCCTCTACGGGCCCTTGCCAGTGAGGACTTTGCCGTTTCCAGGCTGGTTGGGCTGTTCATTGGCACCTGAAAAATTTTCAAATTTGACTTTTTCCAAAACACTTCTGTCGCCCCTGGGATGGAGTTGGGTGATCATTTGGTGACAATACGGGTACTTGAGTACCCATGGGGGCCCACATAGTGGCCGCTAGGCCTACGTAGGCCCCCCAAAAGCCCCAAATTGCTGGTTCTTAGGCTATTTAGTGGCACTTGAAAATTTTCGCAAATTTGATTTGTCTCTCTTCGAGTTGCCGAAGGCAATAGAATTTCATGTGCACTCTGTGTCTCCCTGTGTTTGTGCCCTGCCCAAGCTTCCCAGTGACAGTTGCGCTGTTCCAAAGAAATGTGTGCCATGGTACCAAACGGCATGCTCATTTAGCCTTTATGACACACCCACCCGGTTATGCAACCGTGGGTAACCTGCGGGATGGCTGCCAAGGCTGCAGATGCATTCTGCAACAGGTGTCTCGACTCGTCCCCAGCCCTGTCCTGTGGGAGCGCTTTTTGTTCTCTTCCCTAGAGGCAGAAAAGGGGTGATATAGGCGTCCTGCGGTTGGCGATGAAATGGCGCCATTTGCTAGGCCCAGTGGTGTCGTCTGTGGTGGTGTGGTAAGGACACCTTTGGTGCTACTTGAACAGCAAAGAAGCTTCTTGATAGCGGCCTGTGAAACTGAAACAGGGGTGTGGGTTCCCTGGCGTAGTTGGTGTGTGTAACTTTAGGTAGCTCCTGGATCGGACACACTCAAACGCACATGAGTGAGAAGCACGGACGATGCATTTTGGGGTGAAAAATATGCATCGGCACACCACGCAAGGGCCGTGGTCCAAAGAATTTGACTCAATAGCTTCGAGACTCCGAGCGCCCACGCATTCACAGGCAAGGGGCCTGTGCCGTGCCTGCGTGTGTTGGTTGCAATGGGGTGTGGCCCCTGTTTGCGCTGTATGAATTTCTGATGGGAGGAATGAGAATGATGGGGATGGGGGGTCAGTGCCCCAAACCTGAGCCTGAAAGTGGCATATTTGAGACGCCCATACACCCATCACCTTTGGACTTTCCACATGTGGGGGTAACGCATGAAAATATCGGTTCTGTGGGAGAAAAAGGACCTGGAGGATGGAGTCTGGCAGGGGCAGGGTCTGCGGGATATGTCTTCATTCGAGTACCAAATTGAGATCCCCGTAAAACTCTGACCGTTTTGGGTTTTACGCGAATGTCAGCAGCAAAAACTTTTTTGTGGAAAAATGAAGTGAAAAAGTTTCCGGCACCTGCTGCGCCAAGCTTGGGTCAGACCGCAGCGACGTGTTTGGCCTGCTGGAAAAGGAAGAAGGGGGAGTTTCGGCGTGGTTGAAACCTGAGTGCATCCCATGCTGGGTGAGCTTTGTGGTTTGCCAACAAACCAAGTCAGCAGGACCCACCACCTGCACCTCCGCACAACCGGATATTGCCCCGACAAAGGCAGCCGGAGAAAAGGGGAGCATGTGACGCACATGAAGAAAGGGAATGGCCATCATTCCGTCAAAACAAAACGTGGCTGTCCTCGCACGTCCATGCTTTCGTCACCCACAACCCTGTCATGACTGTATCAGCCCCAATTCTGCCACCACATCGGACCCAGACACGCCTGCAGCTTCGGTGATGCCGCGCCGAGTGGACCGTTTGCAGTACAAAGGCTGCCCCTACGACATGGAGGTGTTCGGAACTGTGCGTGATGGCTGCGCCATGAACGTGGTCATCCCTGGCAACCCAGGACAGGCTGCGTACTACCAAAAGTTCTGCAGTGGCTTGGAGGCACAGGTGCTGCAGCAGGGGAGGTCCCCCCAGGCGTCTGGTGGGGGGCAGCGAGGCAGGCTATGGACGGCCTGTGGACAGAGGCGCGTGGACAGCTAAAACAGTCAACCGACCCCGGCAACAACCAGCACATCCTCAATACGCCAATTATTGACCGCCGCTGACGCGCCAACGGCACATCCTGCCACATCCAGCACAGCCCCAACACACCAACTACTGGGCTCCGCGAACGCG
Source organism: Eutreptiella sp. 'Long Island Sound 2002' (assembly GCA_964036045.1). NCBI lineage: Eukaryota > Euglenozoa > Euglenophyceae > Eutreptiales > Eutreptiaceae > Eutreptiella > Eutreptiella sp. 'Long Island Sound 2002'. The sequence continues at coordinate 49,640,433 of OZ038386.1, forward strand.
GAAATGACACCAGCAAGAGCACGGGCCGCAGCGACCGACAGAAAGCAGCAACCCGACGCAACATGCGAAGGGAAGAACGGGTGACTGTCCAGGCCCCCGTAAAGGAGCAACAACCAGACGGAATGTCACACAGGGGGGGGCTGGATACCCGCACCTTGGCCCTGCGGTCGGCTCCTTACACATACGCAATTGGATGGTCACGTGCCCTCCCTAACATTGTTTGAAGCCATCCTGTGGGATTGGTCTTGTGGATGGTGATGCAGCACAGGGCCCAGTCAAGCAGTGCCCACCACCACCGAGGGGACCTGGTCAGAGCAGGGGCAGGGGCTAGGGTGTGGGGTTTTGAGTGGACGGGCATTAAGGGCAGTCCGGAGCAAGGGGGCGGGCTACAAGGGGGGGAGGGCTGCTGTCCATGGGCTTCATCCACTTCATCTGCCGTTGAGGGGTTATCGTCCGACTGTGCGGGCAACCCAGCTACGGCAGGGGCCCCCTGTGTGCAGACGTAGTCCATCCAAGTGTGTCCGTCCACTGTGCCGTGTTCTGCAGGGTTAGCGCACAGGGTGAGGGAATGGTGACCCAGCCCGTAACCTGCCGTATTCCTTTTACCCAATAGCATTTTGGCTCTTAACTGTCTTATGCCCTCTTTCACATGGTAATCCTTCTGGGCATTGAAAGTTAAAAGTTAAAAGGGTCCACCGCAGTGCTCGAAAGGGCACCGGAACTTGTACGATGTCAACTGTGGGGCAACCGCCAAACCCAGGATCAGTGGGGCACAGCCGCCTTACCTCTAAGCAAGAAGGCAGATGCCCTCCTTACTGTGGTGCGGACCCCTGGCCAGCTCAGTCGCGCAACACAGGGTTGACGGCCGCAAGGTCCACCGTGGAACCGAAGACCAGATCAGTTGGAGGCGGCGAACGGCACGCACAATTGAAAGGCAATGCCCTTACCCCAGCCAGGGAGGTCAGGGACCAGCCCATTGGACCAATCTGGCGGCGGCTGAACGAGCATAATCCGGCACTGATCATTCATTGAGTACGCAGTGAAGGCCATGTGAAGGCAGGCGCGCAAACACATTCGCACCTGCTGCCCCACCCCCTTTCATGTCTACAGGGCACCCCCACCATTGCTTTGAGCTACGGCAATTTCGGGCCCACACCCCCGCCCGGCGGTCCGCTGAGCATCCAAGAGGAGGCCGAGCTCAAGCGGCTTCAGCTGCGCAAATTGGTCGAGAAGCGTGGCTGCCGCCTGCGCCTTGTGGGCCACTCTATCGGCGCGTGGATTGTGCTGCAGTGCCTGGAGGACCCGCTCCTGCGCTCTGCCACAGAGGAGGTGGTGCTGCAGTTCCCCTTCGTCGCCCGGAACGAGGAGTCCTCAACACAGCAGTTCATCAACATCCTGCTGAGGAGCCGTGTGGCCCGCACCTTGACCTACGTTGCTTTGCAGGTTTGAGCGTCTGGTGCCGTAGGGCTGCATTGGAATAGTCGCAACGTGCACACGGAGAGGAAGGTGGTGAACCGAGCCCTTGTGAGTCTCCTCCCGCTCAGGGGTCACTGAGGACACCCTAGCGCCTCGGAAGCGCTTCGCGTTATTACTGATGCCCGATCCGGGGATTCGATTTCGGTTGGTCGGGCGTCGTATGCTATGACATCTGAGCCACGTGACCTCATTTTGACAACCCTCCTGAGCGTCGGGTACTGCAGACTGCTGCCCCCGCCAGTGTGAGCACTCTGTGTTTGCAGAGGCAAATTGTCCAAGGGCTGCACTCCAGGCTCACACCGCGACATCGAACCGGGTGCGGGCCAGTGCGTATTTGCTGCCAGGGCACACATCCTGTCCCTCTCCCAAGGGGAAAGGGAAATTGTTTGGTATTGAGGACACCCATCTCAAGGTGGCTGCTGTGCAAGACATACGACCAAGTAAGAAGGAGTATCACAGGATACACTGCCTGTGAAGGTGATGGATAACAGCAATGGATTCGTGGAAGTTTGATTCGGACAGTATTGCTCCTTCGAACTCTGACTCACTGCACAGAGGAGATACGTGCACCGGTGTAAGAGGGAGGTGGAGCCGTGGACATGGGGCCAACGACACACGCTTGACACACAGTGTTGGGGGTCACTGCACTGTCCGCAAAGGAGTTGGGCGGCTTTCTGCAATATGGCCTGAATGTGAAGCCTCCTTGTGGTCAGAAAGCCGTCCACAGCCCTCTCTTTGGTGTCCTCTTCAACAGCGCACTGAAAACTGGCATGTCCTTTTGTGTTTTTGTCTCCTCTTCTATTCCCAATCACGGTTGGAGCCTAGTCTGCCTCAACCGTGGGACCAGCCTCAGCTCTGGCCCTTGCCAGCAGCATTCTCTTGCCCTTGCTGCTGTCCAGGTTTTGTGCTTCATGCCCATGGGCTTCAGGAAGTTGGTGCTGAGCGTGGTGGAGCCCAGCCTGTCAAAGAACGCGAGGTGTGTGCTGTACAGTATTTGCAAAAGGAGACACAGACAGAATGTTTGAGAAGTTCTCATGGCTGCACAAAAAAAGAACCAAAACACTTCCATTACGTACAAAAGGAGCCTAAAGCACTAACGCAAAAGAATCGAGAAAAAGAAGCGAACCACAACGACCGAGCCTCTCGCGACAGCCCAACCACAACGTGCCTGTGCAACCAAACACCCTAAGCAGGGGCGGGGGCATCTCGGAATGGAAACCTGCGCTTCTCGAATGATTGGCGCGCCATTTTGGGCCTTGGCCAACCTCGTTGAGCAGCCTCTTTGGCAAGTCAAGTTTCTGCCTCTATGCACCTCAACGGGAGTTGGAGGTGGGTGTGGCGCCACCGTGTTTCCCCAAGGCCTCGCCAGGAAAAAGTGTTTCACACGGGCGTTGCCGTGCGGCTTGGTCCATGGTCCACCGCCCTGGAATGTGGTATGAATGCCACTCTGCGGAGGCCTGCTGTGTTGTGCCGAAGCAGAACCCCCATTTTACAGGGAAATCACCCTCGACACAACGTTGTCCCAAATCTTCTACGCTAAGTCCACAATTGAAATGGGTCTCTCGGAGTTTGAGATCCTGGACACCGAAAACCGACCACTGGTGGCAGCGGCCGCGCAAATCGAGTCCCTTTGTACCGACGAGATACCGGTGATGTTCCTGCCCTCTTTCAATGCCGTCTTCATTGGGATTTAGGGTGAGGAAGAACAATGCTTCAGGATTTGGGAGCCTCCAGCCCCAGAAGGCATCGGGTCACGGGTTGTGTATGAGGAGATGTAGGGGTCGAAGAGGGCTGTGAGCAGGCTATTGCTTAGTGGGCAAAATACCCCCCCCCCCCGGGGGGGGGGTGTAGAGATGGGTGGGTGGGTTGGCCCCAAATTTCAGCATTTTGGGCCACCAGCCCCCCCCCCCCCCCGGGGGGGGGGGTGCGGGTGCGCTTTTTTTGGGATTTGGGTTTGTGCAGGGCTCTGAGACCTGTCTGAATTTTTCACACATTTTTCACATCTTTTTCATACTGTGTCAAACCTGTGAACCCTTTGTTGCAATTGATTTTCAGAACTGGCTGGTAGCTGAGTTGTTTGTGGTGCTTGACTCTGGTATCAACATCCCGGGTTCCAACCCGCGTGGTGGCAAATTTTTTGCTGGTCAGTTCTGCTCTGTTGTTCCACGGATTTTCATAGTGTGCCGGCGTGGCGTCCTTCCTCCGAACTAAACCCCCCACCCCCCAAAATGTATACCCCCCCCAATATTTATCCCCCCCCAATATTTATACCCCCCTAGGCTTATTGGGCGTTTTGCCAAAATCTGTACCCCCTTCAGCCCTGCACAAGGAAACACAGCACGAACAAATCCTTACCATCTGTGTCATTGCCACTGTCCACATCATCACTGTCACCCTCTTGCCCACTGTCACGTTCCTGGTGCTCCTCAGAACTTGTCTCAGAAAAGTCATCAGAAAACCCATGAACCACAGGGTCTACCTCGTGCAGTTCAAAATCGGATTCTGAATCTGAATGTTCCATGCCGCCAACACAAAACAGCTCTGAATGACAAGCGACAAAGACCACGCAGCACCTCCCCCCCCAATATTTATACCCCCCTGGGTTGGGCCGTAGGGTTGGCTGGATGGATGGGTGGGTGGGTGGCTGAGCCCTGGCCGAGGCCCCAACTAACCCCCCCCCCCCCCCCCGGGGTCACTAAGCAATAGGCTGGCTGTGAGGGTTGCAGAGAGGCATAGAGGGTTGTGACGGTTTGCTTAGGGCTGAGAGGGTTGTAGAGGGGGTGTGGAGGGGATTACAGGATTTTGACGGTTGCACAGGTTTGCAGAGGGCTGTAGAGTGGAGCAGAGGGGCGGGACACAATGGGGTGGACGCTGTCTACGACAGCAAGGGTCTGGAAGGGGTGTGAAGACTCTCATAGTCGTGAGCCGTTGCGCCTACTGTGAAGTAGTGGCCACCGGAGTGCTGTCGTTGTTTGAGATGTCTGTTGTCCCTCGTGGCGGTATTTGTTTGTTCGGCCGGTGGTTTTGGACACTGTTTGTGAGATGAGTCTCCGGGCGCCGGCAGCAGCAGCGGTTGGCGCGCGCATTTGTCGCGTGAAATGGCGCAACGAGAATTTCCGGATGGAGGCGAATATTCGTTTTCCCAATGGGGCCTGCAGAGGCCAACAGGAGCTTGTTCGCACCCCTTTGCCTGTGCGCCGCTGTGCGCCGCCGGGTGGCATGTGCGTTTATTGCAGCCTGCTCAGAACACCCATTGCCACTGTTGTTGGTGGTGGTAGTGCTGGTGGTGGACCACATAGGGCGAGATAAGATGAGGAAAAGATCAGAACCCGGCTCTGGTGCGTCTGTTTCTGCCCGAAATAAACTTGCTATATGAAGTGGAATCTGACGAAGTTCAAGTGGAGAACGGTTCTGCCAAAGTTGTCCAAAATAGCCCAAAATCGCGACTGTTTAGGGGTTGTACGCTGGTACTGCTCCTGTGCTGTTGAGCTGTGCACGCCGTGTCCAAGCAGCGCAGGGTGCTGGGTATGCACTTTTTGGACAAGGGACCGGGGGCGGGGGATGATTGTCGGCATTTTGCTCGTCTGGATGCCTCGGAGCCACCGAGTGAATACTGCAATCCTGCCACTCCTGCCCTGAGACATCGAAAAACGTGTCAGCTCCTGACACCTGAATTAAAGGCCTGCATAGGACCCCCGTTTCTGGTCTTTCTGATGACAAAAACAACGACGACGACGACAGCAACAACAGGAACGACAGCAGCAAAAACAGCAGCAGCAGCAGTGGCGGCGGCGGCGGCGGCGGCGGCGGCAGCACAACAGCAACAAAAACAACAATGACACCACCACCACCACCACCACCACCACCACCACCACCACCACCACCACCACCACCACCACCACCACCACCACCACCACAGCAATAGCGACAATGATAACCACAACAACCACAGCAACCACATCAACACAACATCAACAGCAACAGCAAAGGACGGTGGCTGACGCTGGTTTCCCGGTAACCGACACGCTCTGTTTAGTTCATTGAAGTCGGACATTTTTGTCGCATTGAGGGCAGCCCTGGCCCCACAAGAATGGCATTTGCGTCTCTCCTACAACGGAGCAGAAATTTTCGGCCGAGGAGATGTTCCGTTTTCAAATTGGTGCCATTTTTTCCCCCACGAAGATTTTTTCCAACGGCCTTCTGCCGAGCCGAGTATGCGCGAATACGAGGTCATATGCAGCCTGTCCAACTTTTCAGGTGTGCCCAAATTTGCCGAAACTTTTCCCACCGAAGTTGTCCCAGCCAACATTTTGTCTGAACAGGGAGAGTGGCGCCGAAGGTCTGAAGGCTTTGTGGGTGGTTTCGTTTCCATCCCCCAACTCCTCAGGGGGCCTCAAAATTTGTCCCCTCCCGCCCACTGCGTCCAAAGTTTTTGAGTTTCGGCGAACTTTACAATGTCCGGAGTTCCCCTCCCCCTGTACACCGTCTGATGTCTGTCGCCGCATCACATGCACATGTGCACGTGTATCTCAACACCTCCACCTCTTGCACTGTGCAGGTGACCGCGTTGTATGCCCCTGATGACCACTGGGCTCCCCTTTGGCAAAAAGAGGTGCTGGACCGCAGCATCAACGCCCCCTTGTACAGATCCTTTTTGGTGGATGCCTCCCACGCCTACCCTGCCTACACCGCCTGCAGTGAAGCAGTGGTGAAGGCCTGGGGGGCCCCGCTGGCAGACGTTGCTGCAGAAAGAGTCTGATGTAGCAAACGGCACGTCGTTACGCACCGGAAACTCGTGTAGCAGTGGCAGACGCTCATGTGGCCAGCGATGACGCTTCAAGGCTCACGCTTCAAACCCGTCCACAACGGGTGCAGACTTACGGTGGCATCAGAGGCCCCGCCGACCGTGGACGACCAGTCATGGTCGGTGACCGCCGGTTGGCGCCTGCCAATGCGCGGCATCTGCCGCGGGCCCCCGGCTGACCCCCTGTTGTCAACCGCTCAATTCCCGGTTCTGGATGGCCAACTGCTGTGGATTGACCGCAAGTCATGGGGCCAGTCGCCCAGCGCCGCTGGGGACCCACCAAACCGCCCTCTTTCTGAGCGGCAAATATTGCGTTCCACGTGCGCCCTGTCCCGGTCAGGGCAGTGACCTCGACACTAATCTTCGCCTAACCCGTGATGCTACACACTCAGAAGGTCGGCAACAAGGGTAGCGTACCCTCAGGGACCAAACATCGCTTCAGGCAGCCATGGGGAACGCTGGCTGCACGCAAGCGGTTTGGTGTGCTGCTTGTGTCGACCTTCAGAATTGCGTGTGTTGCCCCCACGCCCCCCCCCCCCCTGCCGGCCCCCCAACTCCCCCGTATGCCCTCCTCCAACAGCAGGCGAAACTGGATGAACAATTTACTCAATGGAGCACGTGGCCCGCAGCCCCACACCCCCACAGCCCCTCAGCCCCACAGCCCCACACCCCCACAGCCCCTCAGCCCCACAGCCCCACACCCCCACACCCCGACAGCCCCCCAAAGACCCACCTGTTGCCACACATCAAGTTCGTGTGGATCTCACAAGTTGCTCCAGCGTGTGTCGAACCGCATCCCGATGCTCCACCGGGTAAGCTCTCAAACACGCACTCCTTCCCAACCTCATTTTTCACGAAAGACAGTCTCAAGGTCCGGGTGGCAGACGCATGGCGATTAAGTGACTGCGATTGGTGGATGACCGACGGGTCACGACCGATGGCAGTCGACCGTCATCCGACAGCAGTTCCTGGTTGGCCGGGGCTGCGGTGGTCCGATCTGTTGCTTTTGGCGGTGATGGCAGCGCCGCCGAGCCCTCTTTTGCGGTGTTGCCAAAGGGATGTGTTTTCGTGCAGCCGCAGGCGCTTCGGTGTGTCCAGGTCCTTCCCCAAATTGTTGTTGGCTGCTGTGCGACCGGCGGCTATCGATTGCGCTCGCCCTTGCAATCGGTCCGCTGCTGGCTGCCCCACTGGGGGCAGCGCACGCCCACCCCTTCATTATGCAGCCCAGCAAACATTGCCTTACGCCCCTATAACAGCCCTGAAGGTGTGTTGGACATTGCTTCCCGTGGGGGGGGGGGGGGGGGCAGAACAGTGGCAGTCACCCACGACCACTTGAGCGACCTGCCCTCAGGTGATGTCAGTAGAAGGGGCAGTCAGGAGCAAGCCAGTAGCCTGCAAACAAGGAGAGCAGGAGCACAAAGCATGACAGCGCACCGGTGACGCCACCTGGCCACACGGCAGCCCGCCACGTGGAGGCGGCCGTGTTAGCATTGGTAGCAGGCGCAGCAGCAGTGGTGGTGAGTAGCGCGGGGCACTTTGTGACAGGATCAGCAGTGCGTCTGCAAGGGCTGCGGCAGATGGAATTCAACGCATGTGAGGCCATAGTGGTGGGGCACGACGGCTTCAGAGTGCAGGTGCGCATAACAAAGGGGCCACAGCAAACACAAGGACGGGAAATTCGCGTAAAGAGAGCGAATGTCATCCGATTGGAGAGGCCAACAACAAACATGGCCCCCCAGCCCCAGCCTCAGCACAAGCCCCAGCCGGTGGGGGCCAATCAACCAACCGTCCCACACACCAAAGGACGGGACCCGGTCGCGGACATGCCAGACACACTACCAGGGAACTGGTACCAGGTGCTAGGAGTGCGGTACCCTGGGGCCACAACAGAGGAAATAAAGCGGGCATACAAGCAGCTCAGTGTCAAGCTACACCCAGACAAAAACGCGCACCACAAGGAGAAGGCTGAGGGACTATTCAAACAAATAGGGAAGGCAAAGGACGGATTGCTAGACACAGAGGCCCGAAGACGACATGATGCCGACATACAAAGAGGGGACAGACGCCAACAACGGGAGGTACGCCATTGCAATAGGGGAGCGGCAACACACGACCCCGGACAGGAGGGCAGAAGGCCAGGGGAACCAAACGCGTTGACAATGCAACGACGCTTTGCATACGCAACCGTGGACTTCATGGAAGCACAGTACAAAAGTATAGTGCGGGCCCGCGAGTGGCAGCTGGCCCGAACACCGATGCCCAACATGACTAGGGGTGAGGTGTGGTACCTCATATGCCCAGGACTCATGATGCCGGTGGTCCGGGTACGCATCGTGGCCGTGGGTGTGTATACCCCGCAGTGTAGCTGCCACCCACATGGGGTGTGCTACACACATGGAGAGTGGCAACCAGTTGTGCACATAGACGGGTACCTACCAGGAGAGCATGTCCTGATCTCACAACCGGGCAGATTGCTGCCCACGGATCGCCTAGCGCAGTTAATCGCGGCAGCCTCCCGGAGGCGTTAAGGAGTTCAGCAAAACGCCCAGGCATGCAGATCCAACAGAATGCAGCACCGTGCAGCGCAACGCAAATGAGAATAACATAGGGCAACACGACGCCCAAGCACATGGAGCGGACGGAGGCGCACAAAGGAGAGCAGTGCACAAACCTCGTAGGCAGGCCCCGGAGGCTCGGATTCGGCCCCGCCAATGGGTGGGCGGCCCTGTCCAAGCACTTCGGAGGTTACCTGGGCTCGGCCCCGACGGGAAGAGTGGCCCTACCCGGGTAGCCGCGGCTGCCACACCTCATGGAGGCAACACAGCGCACAAGGCAGCGCAGCACCGAAGAGCAGGCAGAGACACGTAGCGAAATTTGCCAGCACACGAAAGCGCGCAGCACACAAGTACAGCAAAACAAAGCAAAGCAGTGTACCACAATGATGGCGGCGGACAGCCACACCACCCGCCGCAAGCACCAGCGCCAGCCCAACACCCAACGCCCAGTGTGGGGGCAGACCCACCACACGGGCACTACACCCACGCACAGCCACCGCCACCCACAAACGGGGCGCGCGCGCAAGAATCACAGGCAGGCCCCGGGGGCTCGGACTCGGCCCCGCCAATGGGTGGGCGGCCCTGTCCAAGCGCTTCGGAGGGTACCCGAACTCGGCCCCCACGGGAGGAGCGGCCCTGCCCGGGTAGCCGCGGCCGCCGCGCCTCATGGAGGCAGCGTAGCGCACAACGCAGAGGCAGCATAGCACATAACGAGCACTGCAGGCCAAAGCCGGCAGAGGCACACAATGAAACTCGCCAGCACACAACAGCACGCAGCAGCACACAACTACAGAAGAGCAAAGCAAAGTAGTATACCACAACAACAGTGGCGGACAGCCACACCACCCGCCGCGAGCACCAACACCAGCCAAACACCCAACACCCAGGGTGGGAGCCAAACCCACCACACGGGCACTTCACCCACACCCAGCCACCGCCGCCCACAAACAAGGCACACACATGGAGCACCACCAAGAGCCCAAGACCCCACACCCCAACGCCAACACGGCGCCCACCACACACGCAACAACCAAGGCCACACTTACACACAACATAGAAGGGATGCTTCCCTGATGCACTCCCGGGAGCCATCACCATCCCGACCACACCGGGAGGGGAAGGCGACCCAAACCTAAGTAAGGGGGTCGCCCCTGCGGGGGGTTGGCAGCCGGCTACGCGGTTGTCCATTGGGCAGCGACCTAAAACATGTACTGCCAGCGAGTAGCTAAGTTCTGTCACCAAGGCCTAGTGCAGGGGCCTTGGGCACGCTTATGAGACATAGCGTCCAAACCATTGGTGGTCACTGCACACGACCAACCAGGGGGTGGACTCACACGAGTCCCTAGCTCCGAGGCGTGGACAGCCCGGAGTGAAGTCCTCAAACGGGGAGCCCCTCAGCAGCCCAGAAAGCAAAAGAGCAACAACGCAACACATTCACCCCAGAACAACCCCAACAAACACCAGTGACAGGTCAGTTTGTAGATTTGGAGACATGTGCAAAAGTGCCTGGTGCCCCTTGCACCACCCAACCGCGAGTGGGACAACCCAACAGCCACAATGGGATACAGGGAGCGACATGCTACCCCCCTGGCGCCGCAGACCGGAAGCAGTGAGCAGGCCAGCAGAAAAAGAAAGAGCCCGAAACTGGGAGGAACACATGCAGCAAAACAGCTGGGCACAAGGCCACCCTACACACGGCAGGGAGACGAGCCCCAACAGGACACACAACAAGACACAAGGGAACCATGAGGTGCGAGCACTGCAGCAACCACCAAATGCAGCGCACGCCGAGCGAGCCATCAGCAAACACCCCCCTCCCTCTACAAGGTGCCCACGTACTCCACAAGGGCGGGGGCTGTGCCCCGCGCTCCGGGAGGTGCCCGCCACGGGGGTGGCAACAGGGCCGTGAACAGCCAACCGGGCACGGGGCAGTCCACGTTGTATGGAGATGTGAAATCCTCGTATGGGGGGGCAGGCGGGTGGGACAGGAGGGGGTGCGCGATGTGGGCACCCAGGAGCGCCACCAGACACGGGGAGGAGCGACACAGACACACAGAACGCGGGAGCCACACCAGGAGGGACAAGGGCGGGCACAGCAGACAAGGAGGAGGGGCACAGCGAGGCGGGAGAGGCAACTGGAACAGCGGGAACAGAGAACCAGAATGGAGCAGATGGCAGAGCGTGCGCATGGGAGGCAGCGACGATAAAGGGGATGGTTTGGCCAGCCAACCCCGTCGCTACTGGGTGCCAGGGCAACCCCTGCTCAACCGGCATCAGGTGGGGGGTGTCTCCCGCAGCCCAGATGGGCTGTTTGCGCAACAGGAGTGGGAGCCCATCAGGGGCAGACCAACCGTGAGGGGGAAAAGGGCATATGGTGGACGGCCCGGACAGCGCGTGGAGGAACAGGGCACCTGGGCCGCACAGAAACACAGCGAGGCAGGCGATGGACGGCCTGTGGACAGAGGTGTGTGGACAGCAAAAACAGTCAAACGACCCCGGCAACAACCAGCACATCCTCAATACGCCAACTATTGGGCGCCGCTGACACGCAAACGGCACACCATGCCACATTCAGCACAGTCCCAACACGCCAACTACCGGGCTCCGCGAAAACGACACCAGCAAGAGCACTGGCCGCAGCGGCCGACAGAAAGTAGCGACCCGACGCAACATGCGAAGGGAAGAACGGGTGACCGTCCAGGGCCCCGTAAAGGAGCAACAACCAGACGGAATGTCACACAGGGGGGGGGGGGGGGGGGCGGGGGGGGGGCTGGTTGGGGGGGGGTAATGCCTCCGTGCCGGCCAGGCCTCTGTGCCGGCGGTGGCTCGAAATCGCCGGGACAATTTTTGGGGGAAAGCCCCGTGACGCACATCTGCAGATGACCAGCGGGTCCCAGGGATCATTTTTGTCTCGTACACGCCCCTTGCCCTCCCCTGCCGGGCCCTGCTGGTTGCCACGCAAGGGTCCCAGCACGGGGGCTCGGGAAATGGGAAACACGGGGAGCAATTGTCGTTGCGCCTTCAGCCTCTCCTTCAGCCTATTAAAATTTATAAATACCGCCGGTGGCGGGTGAAGGTGAATTGTACCCCTGAGCACGTGTATCATCGCTTGGGGAAGGGTCACGCCTCCGGCGTCCGCCCAGCGGTCCCCTTCGTGGTTTGCTCCACAGCCTCTCAGCCCCTCAGCCCCTCACACCCCCACAGCCCCACAGCCCCCCAAAGACCCACCTGTTGCCACACATCAAGTTCGTGTGGATCTTACAAGTTGCTCCAGCGTGTGTCGAACCGCATCCCGATGCTCCACCGCTTGTCCAAACGCGTGCCATAAGTTTTGTCAGTGTGTACCAAGTCGTGGTCGTGCCAGCGTCGTCCTTGTTTTTCGCTGTGCTGCCTTCCCGTGTGACATGTCGGGGACAGGGCGCCATTTCATATGGTGGGGCCCTGTGGGACGGGCCTGAGACCCAAGGTGGTCGTTTTGGGAGTGGAATGCCTCGCTTTCCGTGAAACTGGCGATGGGGCATATCGTGTCACAACGCTCCATCTCAAGAGGTAAGCTCTCAAATACTCGCTCCTTCGCACCCTCATTTTTCACGAAAGACAGTCTCAAGGTCCGGGTGGCAGACGCATGGCGATTAAGTGACTGCGATTGGTGGATGACCGACGGGTCGCGACTGATGGCAGTCGACCGTCATCCGACAGCAGTTCCTGGTTGGCCGGGGCTGCGGTGGTCCGATCTGTTGCTTTTGGCGGTGATGGCAGCGCCGCCGAGCCCTTTTTTGCGGTGTTGCCAAAGGGATGTGTTTTCGTGCAGCCGCAGGCGCTTCGGTGTGTCCAGGTCCTTCCCCAAATTGTTGTTGGCTGCTGTGCGACCGGCGGCTATCGATTGCGCTCGCCCTTGCAATCGGTCCGCTGCTGGCTGCCCCACTGGGGGCAGCGCACGCCCACCCCTTCATTATGCAGCCCAGCAAACATTGCCTTACGCCCCTACAACAGCCCTGAAGGTGTGTTGGACATTGCTTCCCGTGGGGGGGGGGGGGGGGGGGGGGCTGGTTGGGGGGGGGTAATGCCTCCGTGCCGGCCAGGCCTCTGTGCCGGCGGTGGCTCGAAATCGCCGGGACAATTTTTGGGGGAAAGCCCCATGACGCACATCTGCAGATGACCAGCGGGTCCCAGGGATCATTTTTGTCTCGTATACGCCCCTTGCCCTCCCCTGCCGGGCCCTGCTGGTTGCCACGCAAGGGTCCCAGCACGGGGGCTCGGGAAATGGGAAACACGGGGAGCAATTGTCGTTGCGCCTTCAGCCTCTCCTTCAGCCTATTGAAATTTATAAATACCGCCGGTGGCGGGTGAAGGTGAATTGTACCCCTGAGCACGTGTATCATCGCTTGGGGAAGGGTCACGCCTCCGGCGTCCGCCCAGCGGTCCCCTTCGTGGTTTGCCTTTGCCCATGCGGCAACGCGTAGCCACCAAAGTCCTCGTCCACTGGACGAAATTCCGTTCCGAGGTTTGCTCAGGCACGTTACTGTTGCCCCATGCGCCGTCCCACCGCCGTGGGAATGGTGTGTGCCCAGTGGCGTGTCCCTCTATCGGTGTACGTGTGCGTACTGTACTGTGCGGCACAGCACAGCACAGTGGAGGTGCTGGCGTCGACATTTTTCCTGGGCACTTGACTGACCTGCCCTCCATTGCAGCTCTGGGGAGGGGGCGCCCAGACGCCCTCCACTATAATCAAGCTCGAAGGGCTGGTCCCGCCAGAAGCATCGCAGCAGCGACTGCCCCTGTTTGTGAGAGTGCAAGGATCCGTCCCGCCGCTCCGACCCGCGCAGGGGCTAAGGGAGGGATCCGTCCCATAGCACCGCGCTGGCATGTATGGCCAGGGCGGGGACTTGGGCGTGTCATCCGCACCTACCCCCCAGCTTGCTCGGGGCAGGGCTGCCCCGCTGGAGCCCCTTCTCTCGAGTGTGGACAAGCCCCCGCCCCCGCCACAGGCAAACAATCAGATACCGAGGCCTTGTGCCAACCCCCCCCCCCCCCCGCCCCCACACACACAATGATCCACCAGCACCATCCCAATCCGCATTCAGGTCTTTTACAGTGCTCTGGGCCCTTGTCCGACGCCATCCTCCCAGAAACGATTCTCTCAGTTTCTCAGGGTCCGAACTCTGCCTCGAAGTCTCTCAGGATGAAAGTCGTTTTCGGTGGGCAAGGATGGAGAGCCTCTCAATACCCTGCACTTTTCAGTGATGGCACCCTCCTCAATCGCCGCCTTCTTTCTCTGCTCTCCCTTTCCTAGAGCAACAACATTCCGCACTGAGATACTGAGATGAAGTGTTCATGTTGATGCGTCCAGAGGGACGTGCGGTAAACACGGATTGAGCCCCCCCACCCGAGGGCCAACCAATTGCCAAGTGATGAATGCTGCATCACGGAGGCAAGTTGTATCAGTGGGCTACCATTCGTGATGGTATGCCTGTCACCAAGTAGCTTTTTTGTCCATGATACAAGCATTTTGGTGTCATGATGGGGCAGCTTTCCCAATGGAAGCGGGCGACTTAGTTAGTGGCGGGAATCTAAAACCTTTCTGAACCTTTCTCCCACCTCCTGCTCGCTCAGCGGGCCTTCAATTATCCCACTGCGGCCTCTCAGCTACTCCGCTGAGGGCATGATACACCCCGTGTTCCCAACATTGCGCCTCAACACAGCACCACACACTCCTTGAACCTTTATGTTTCTTAAACACCACCAGCGCGTGAGAGTGAACCATGCCCGTCTGCTGGACGTGTATCATCGACAAAAAAAGACTGCGCAACACTTTGTCACTCAATGTAGTAGACATAAGCGCGTGCGTAGGTGGGTCAAGCCGTGCGCAACCAGGCTCACCATCGAAAAGAAGCGGCACGACCTCTTGCACCGCCACCCTAATCCACAAGTGGGTTGGTCGGAGGCGCTTGCTGCTTGCGGTACATGGTCAGAAAACATGAGGGCGGCAATGGCATGGAAGTTGATGCGAGACTCAGATGTCCGCAAACCGAAGGCTGCACAGCCCGCATTTCGGGTTCTGTCGCTCAGACGAAAGAGGGCCGACAGTGGGAATGCGGAGTAAGGCGTTGGTGGATGCATGAACGCTGACGCAGCGTGCGTGCAATGACACAACCACTTCTGCTGGTTTCATTAAGGGGTCCAATCTGCAGAGCCCCCTGGATCAGTGTTTTGCCCTCCACTGCTGTTTTCTATGTCTGCTGCCCTCCCTCTGCATGCCGCGTGGAGGCAGCCAAGGGAGCAGCAGGCGCTGTGCGCATGCATGCCGTTGGCGCAATCCCAATTACGTACAGGGGGGGGGGTGGCGTACAGGAGCGCCAACAGGCAGGGGGAGGAGCAACACAGACACACAGAACGCAGGAGCCACACCAAGAGGGACGAGGGCGAGCATAGCAGGCAAGGAGGAGGGGCACAGTGAGGCAAGAGAGGCAACCAGGACAGGGAACCAGAATGGAGGGGATGGGAGAGCGTGCGCATGGGAGGCAGCGACAACAAAGGGGATGGCCTGGCCAGACAGCCCCGTTGCTACCGGGTGCCAGGGCAACCCCTGCTCAACCGACATCAGGTGGGGGGTGTCTCCCGCAGCCCAGATGGGCTGTTTGCGCAACAAGAGCGGGAGCCCATCAGGGGCAGACCAGCCGTGAGGGGGAAAGGGACATATGGTGGACGGCCGGGGCAATGCATGGAGGAGCAGGGCACCCGGGCCTCACGCACACGGAAACACAGAGAGGCAGGTTATGGACGGCCTATGGACAGAGGCGCGTGGACAGCAAAAACAGTCAAACAACCTGGGCAACAACCAGCACAACCTCAATACGCCAATTACTGGGCGCCACTGACGCGCAAACGGCACACCATGCCACATTCAGCACAGCCCCGGCACACCAACCACTGGGCTCCGCGAACGCGAAAACAACACCAGCAGGAGCACGGGCCGCAGCGGCCGACAGAAAGCAGCAACCCGACGCAACATGCGAAGGGAAGAACGGGTGCCTGTCCAGGGCCCCGTAAAGAAACAACAACCAGACGGAATGTCACACAGGGGGTTCTGCAGGGTTCAATTTTGTGGGGAAATTTTCGTTTTTCAGATTGATGCTTATTGATCCCCCCGAAATATTTTTGCGCAATTTGGGCTGTTTCTGGCTCCTCGGATAGGCTGTTTGCATTTGTGTTCTGCAGGAATGCACTGGTGCCTGTGTATTGCATTTCAGGATGTATTAGGGTGTGTGGTGCATGCACAGTGTGTTGTCAAATTGCAGGCCGATGGATCGGTCTGTGACACGTCTTCGCAAACCTGTGCAAAATGATGCTGTTCTTGTGAGAATTTGAAACCTGTGGTCCCCAAAGCCAGGGCCACGATTCCAGGATACCAGGATGGTTGCGTTCAATCCACCTTCATGTGTTGAGGAGGTTCTTTCGGAGAAATTCGCCGGTCATCCCTGGAGAAACTGCTTCAAAACATAGCACCCTACACACGCTATGTGCGACCCGTGCCTGCGCTGTGCACATGCTGTCAAGCCAAACTCTCAGACTCATTGAGATGCCCATCTGAACATAGGAAGTCAATTTTTCGCCATTTGGCAATGATATGGACGTCCCGAAATGGACAGAAGGCGTGCGTCCGACGACCAGAAGAATCTGGTGGGATACACATTGATTTCATTATATTGAGCCAGGGAAGCATTGGGAGGAGTATGCACATATGTATGATGGCTTTGCAAGTTTTTGGGGTAGCAGCCCTCCCCATGTGTGCATGCGAGTCTGGTCAGCACGGAACCAAACCAAGATTAATGTACAACATCAGAAGCACCAGCAAGCCAAGCATGGGCCGTCTACAGCCTGCAGGCACGCCGTCACAATTTAACCGGAAGTATCAATTAGCAATGAGCAATGAGCTGCTTTCTGTGTGGAGCTGGTACAATCACCAAAGGAGTGCACTAACAGGTAAAATCTCTAGGCGACAGCATCCCAGGCTTGCAGGATCACCCAGAGCAGCGGAGCGGGCAAGGAGACAAGGTGGGGGAGAGCATGGAAGGGCAGACAAGACAACCAGCCCAACCATCCGACCCCGCCCCCCCAACTCCACCGTTGGGCCACAGGGGCAACCCCTGTTTCAGATATTGCCCAGGCAGCAGGGAGTGCCAGGGTGAAGCCACAAAATTGCCCTTGCTGGTGTCTGTGTGTCATGCATATTTTGGGAGCTTCGCTAGGCAACTACTACACTGAAGTGTCCTAGTTACTGGCGGAGGAAGTCCCATTCATATTATTGTGCAATTTCTGCAACAGCAGGGTTACCCAAAGTATGCAGTGCCATCGGCATCTTCTGGGTTTGCCAGCATGAAAGAGTTGTGCCTAATTGATTCAGCTGCCCTTTGTGGATGCTCTGAAGAGGCCTAGTCCTGCACCAGCACCAGCAGTGCAGGGGCTGCAGATTTCATGTGCCATTGCAAAAAACAGATGGCTCATCAAATGGCATCTTGATGCTACGCTGCACTGCCAGCACTCCTAATTTTCGCCAAGGGAAAATTTTGTCACCTTCCTTAAAGACAAAATTTAACCACGAAATCATCCCCCCATGAAAATTTCCCTCTCATGATTGTTTCTTTTTGTACCGTCTAAGTAAGGGGGCTCGTCAGGGCCAAAATCATGGAGGTGCTTTGGGTTGCCATTCGGTACCCAAAAAAAGGGTTGCAGTGGGAATATCGTACTAGTTTAACCATGGTAGGATGCAAAAAGGGTGTATTTTATCTCACCTATTGTTGTGGGCTAGTTAAACGTTTTGGTTATTGTGTTTACACTGTCTTCTCTGGGACGGGAAAAAGGTACCAGAGTGGGTTTTGGGGATAATCAAGGTCTGATGGTACCCCCTCGAGGGTCAAGTGGGTAAAATCGTTAACACAGTGTTGCTTGGCTGCTGCTGAGGGTTGGATGTACCTTGGGGAATGCCGTGCACGCAGTGCGCATGCAGTGCCAATTTTTGGATACTCGCACCCTAGCTACCTTTTGGTGGTAAAACATTGATCCTGTGCCCTTGGTTTCCTATAAAGGAAAAGTGCTTCGATAAATAGTCAAATATTTTTGGATTGTTCATTTTTCTGAAATGGATTCCAAGGAAATAATACGGTCACCACCAACCGTATTACTTGGGTGAGTATCCCAGCCTCTGTGTGCGCAGTATGCACGCAGTGCGCACGCGATGCCCACGCAGTGTGCATGCAGTGCAAGAACTTCCCCTTGGTCCGATGATGGCAGTGTGTCTTAGAGTGTTTCTAAGTTGGCATACAAGCCCGAACATAGTCACAGGTACTGTAGGCCAAAATAGGACATTTTTCAAACCCCATAAGGTTTTGAGACCTGTAGAAACCCATTACATTGGACAACACTATGGGCTGTTTTCTCAAACATGTCACATTTTTGCGTAGTTTCATGGGGACCACTTGGGGCCCCTTGATTTCAAGGGATTCTTGGCCCTATTTGGCCTCTATGCGCTAATTTTGCATGCATGGACTTGGAAGCCGGTAGCACAGTTCTTTGCAGAACCCTCAGGAGCACCAGAGCCCACCACGCCGATGCAGGATTAGCATTAGAAGACCCACGGCCACGACAGTTTCAGGGGCTTCGATCAACCGGGCGGCATGTGCGGTGATGCTGGATGATGGCACAGAATTTGACAAAGCGTTAATCCGGGGCTAGCTCGCAGGGGCACTGTGGACAGCCAGTCGGGTGCACGCCAGAGGGCTGCGCAAAGAGGCACTATGCCCGTATTGCTCCGCGGCACCCAAAGATGACAACCATCTGCTATGGCACTGCGCTGCGTGGCAACATCTTAGGGAGCAGCACAAGCATGCTGTTTTATTGGAGGCACATGCCATTGGGCTATCCCCGTCTCACATGGCAACTTGGCCGCCATGCCTCAGAATTTGTGGACTGCTGCCCTCACACCTGTCGGAAGGACAACCCAAGGGCCTAGTGCACTCCTTTATGATCACATATCATACCATGGTGCTCAGCATCCTGATGGCCCAAGCACAACGTAAAGATGTGCAGCTTTTCGACAAGCCAGCGAAGCCGTCACACATGGTCACATACCCCTTCATGCAGCTATGTGGCCCCTTGGTGAGGCAAGCAACGGAGGCACACATTCAGATTGCGAAAACACCGGACAGGGAATGGCGTTGGGACCGGCCCGTCAAAAAATGACTTGGTTTGGTGGGTAAACGCCCTGATCTGGATTCCGGGGAAGGGGCAGGTCTCCTTCATGGAGCTAGCTCTTGACTTTGAATGCTTTGCCGGATGTATCCTGCCACCAAAGCCGCAGGTGCTGTATCGGGCAACCACGGTCCCCCTGCCTGAGAGGGCGTGAGTCCTAAAACCGGCACTAACAATCCTGCAACGACACGCAGTCTCTGGACGAGTCTTCCCAGGTGGCGTCTTGACAAATTGCATAGCATTGGTACCGCTGGGTGGTCCATTGGTGGTGGGAGTGTCGGCCCGACCGTACTTCACGAGACAGACAGAGATGGTACATCTGCTGCGGCATCTACGCAGGTACTGCAAGGAGCACTGGGCACGCAAGCTTGTGGCACAGTGACCACCCTCACCCTCCACGAGGCGAAACTTTTCACAGCAAGCCAAGCAGCAAAGGGAAGAACTGGAATCCAGCCCCGGTATTCAGGATTGGCTGCCCAAACCGAAGATACGTACCACACTGCTCCCATCGATGCATACTCCCAAGCCCCTGTCGGGACGAGGGGGGAGGGAAAAGGACGCGACCCTATTGGCTGCAGACTTCTTCCCCAATCATCGAGCACAACACCCTTCCAAACCTTATGAGCTGCTCTGGCCGGCAAGGCAAGCGCGGCCCCCGCCCGCGCAGACGGTATCCGCCTCAGCGACGGCAGGTCCGTCACCCCCAGCCCCCCCCCCCCCCCCAGTCCCGCGGCAGTGTGGGTCCCACGGTGTTCAGCATCGATGAAGTGTTTATCGTCGATGATGCGTCAGACGGCCCCTCCACACCGGAGATCTTCTCGTCATCATCCTCATGGGTGTCCACCCCGACGCGACGGACGCGAAGGCCCTTGGACATAGGGGAGAGGCAGGACGCAAAGGTGCCGCATCCAAGCGCAACACTCACCTCAGCTAGACGACCCCGGGTTCGAAAAGTACCACAGTGTCCAGAAACCCGGCCAGAAAGAAATACCGTAAGCGCATGTAGGGGGCACACCCCAAAGCACGCCCAACTGCTAGGAGAAAGCGGGGGCGCTCACCTACAACCTGGGGGACGCCGCCCAAGAGGCACAAGCCGGAGGGACAAGGATGCACAGGTCGCCTGACGTCACACGGCCTGCGGCAATCGTCCACCCCCACTCGGAGTCTGACCACGGCGTGCTCAGCTGGTGCAGGCACAGCACAACCTCTCCCAATGACCAGGCATGCGCTAGCATATTTGCAGCTCACTGGGGCTATCACGCCCAATAGAATGGCACGAGTTCCGCTGATGCACACGCCGGTGGGGTCACGTCTGACGCCCACCAAAGCGAGTGGGGCAGCTAGACAGGCGGGCGATGCATGTGATCGAGCTGTGCCTCCAAGCATCGCGAGGATGCTTCAAAACATCTTAACCCCAAATGCCGAAAGAGGGGAGAACCACTACCTGCCGGGCCTGCCCTCTTCCCTCGCCCCTGCCCCCCCCTTGCCAACGCAGCCCCCGCTGTCCAGCGGCCTACGCGGAAGCTGCAGCCCCAGCCGGGACCCCACACCCCTCCCTTACTGCTTGCAGTCGTCTTTAAGGGGAAGGATGTGTTTCATACTGTGGCTACCCCTTTGCGGATGACCCCACAACAGACGTGGTCGCCACATCAAGCTGGCACTCACGGGCTGCATTTACGCCCAGTTAGTGATCCCCGGCCTGCACGTCTAGGGGCGATCTCTCAAATCATGAGCTGTTGCCGGTGCTGCAGGCACCCCTGTTTGAGGACAGCGGAGGATCCCCCCCCCTCTCCCCTCACCAGCCACCTGCTCCCTGGGGGACTCGATGTGCTAGCAACAGATGTCTCATCCGGGGATGAATCAATGGGGCAGTATGCAGCCCCTAACACAGGAGGAACCTGATGCATACATGACAGATGATACAACAGATGTTGACACAGCAGGGCAATATGTGATCCCGCCACGCCCTCGGTGCCTCCACAGCTTGCCAACAATGCAACTGATTTTCAAGAACTCCCACCCCCCTCGGAACAGTGGATTGGAAGCTGTGTGGAACTGCCGGGCATGGCTCGCGGATGGGTCCTTGACCCACTTCAGATGCACAACACCATGCTGTACAGCATGCAGCTGACCCAGGCGGTGCGCTAGCCAAGTGGGGCAATTGAGGGTCATGGGCAGGCGTCTCCTGAACAAACGTAACGGTTGTTGCGGGGGGAGCCTCTTGTCATACAGGACAGGTATCCTTCTCACCTTTCTGGGGCCGGTCGTCAGTGACCAGCCCGTGGTGGGAGCCATGTGTGCCTAACCCATGGACTATTGCTCCTTAAATGAACTCCTTCCATGCATGGGCTTGGAAAGCTAGCTTCTCCAACCAAAGGCCAGAAATGTTGGACAGGGGTTGTTTTCAGGCCATTAGTGCGGAAACAAATAGGAATGTTGTTTTCGCCGAGCATGACCCTTTGGATGGGGGACTATGACCCTTTGGATGGGGGACATGTGTTGCATCCTCAATGTGCACAGCCCGTGGTGCATGAGACGTTTTATCGTTCATGAAAGTGCCATAGGGAAATCCTGTGCTAGAGACCATTTTGTAATGCATTCCCTTCACCATCCACAATCATTGTCCTCCCCACAAAGACAACCACAAGAGCGGGGGCGCCTGTGGCGCCCCTGTTATGGGACACGACCAGATATGCCAACCACCTGCCTCGGCAGGCTATGACGGGTGCAAGTGAACGCCGGCAGGGGGTACACAGTGCGGAGGCGCCTGCGGCGCCTCGTCCTGACAATCTTGACAGTCAACACTCATACGCCAAAACGCCCAAATGTCCTGCGACTCAGCAAGAGTGGCCTTGGGGAAGGCGCTAATCACTTCGCCGAGTACTCCTTAGCCTTATGCCCCCTCTCTATGAGGACGGCAAGTAGGCGACAAGGTACGGTAATGTGTTGTCTCAAACAATGAGTCTGAAGAGCCGGACAATCCATGCACACTGTTGAACAGTTGTCAATGGCACTGGACAGTCAAAAAAAATTCATTGCCCCCACCCCCCCATGCCCCCTTCCTTTTATTCATTCATTCATCTCTGCAACAGGGCACTCAGCATTGGCGGGCTTTGGGATTGCCGGTATCAGGTGGCACAGGCATACAAATAAGATATAGCATGGAACCATGTGTTTGTCTGTATTTTGATAGCAGCCTCGGAAACAATGGTCCGTTCCAAGAACATAGGCTCAGGCTACAGGCCTGCTTGGTGTATTGGATCCACTTGGAGGTTTTTCAGACAGGGGGCCGTTTCCACGCCTACGCTGCTTGGCATGGCATCCCTGATAGTCCGGCTTATAGGCATGGTCAGGAATGACCAGGTCTTCCAGGTACGGATGGACATCGTGGAACCAACTCTTCTGCCTGTGAGCAACCTTCTTTCCCCATTGGATGTTTTTTCGCCCATTGAAAGAAGTGAACGCGCAGCCACTCACTACACGGTCGCATATTTCTTGCTGTGTTCATTTCAAGGATCTGTGAATGCTCTGATTTTGGCTTCTTACAGCCCTCCTGCAAATCTGCAAGGTATCGCCGACAAGTGCTGCTCACGTATCGCACCTCATACGATCAACCAGCAAGTGGATCGGGGTCGCAGCGCCGTCTCATCAGGTTTCTGACTGCGCCTCACCCTCAATTCCCCCGAAACGCCACCTCAATCAACCGCTGTCTCGAGAGCGCCACATGGCTGAAGGTGCTCCTGCCTCGAAACCTCCCCCATCCTCTGCCGCAAACACCCACGACGCTGACGCGGGCCAACGCCGAGGTTTGCGTGTGGCCGTTGTCGGGAGCGGGTTTGCAGGGCTGTTCGCTGCCGATCGGTTGGCGGAATTGGCTTCACAAGGGGAGGCTCTGCTCGATGGGCCAGTCCACCTGTTCCGCGGGAGGTCAAAGCTTTCGTCCTCGCAAATGGAAACGGAGCACAACACCACTTTCCCCCGCCACGGGGCCGCTTTCTTCGACTACGGTTGCCAGTACCTCACGGCCGGCGACGAGTGGTTCGCGGGCCGCATGCGGCGCTTCGAGGCCCTGGGTATGTGCCACCGCTGGCAAGTGGTGCTGCTGCAGCTGAGACCAGATGGGCGGCCAGAGCCCCCGGTGCCGCTCCTGGCAGCTGATGGCGGGCCTGCAGGATGGGCGGGCGTGGAAGGCATGTGGCGCTTCCAAGAGGACGTGGTGCAGCACGTGCTGGCGGAGCGGCACGGGGGCATCGAGCACCACTGCAGCGCGCCGCCGTACCCCCCCCGCGCGGGGCAGCGCATCCCGGACCGCGGCCCGGCGATGGTCGAGCAGTTTGCGAAGGACCCCGACGGGCGCTGGCGGTTGACGGACGTCCGGGGCCGCGCCCACGGCCCGTTCGACGTGCTGGTGGGGGCCTTCGACGGGCACAACCACCTCCACGCGCAGCTCACCGCCCCGGCCACGCGGCGGATGCGGGACTACATCCACGGCAACCTGCAGCACTCGCCGTGCATCGTGGCCATGGTCGTGTTCGCGACGCCCCTGGGCCTGCCCTTCCCCGGGGCCTTTGTGGCCGGGTCGGACTGCCTCGCGTGGGCGGCGAACAACAACGCGAAGGTGGGGCCCGGGGTCCCGTTCGCGGCCCAGGGCCGCGAGTTCTGGACGTTCCTGGCGCCCCCGGACTACTCCTGCCGGTCCTTCGAGCAGGACCCCAAGGGCTACAAGCAGCGGGCGTTCCGCGACGTCCTGCGGGAGTTCGGGCGGCTCGTGGGGCGCGACCTGCAGCCCCACGGCCCCCGGCTGGTGCGGTGCCTCCACTGGGAGAACGGCGTCCCCTGCAACACCATTCCGGCCGAGACCGGGTGCCTGTACGACCCCGAGGCGGAGCTCGGCTGGTGCGGCGCCTTCGCGACGTACGGCGGCTGCGAGGGTGCGGCCCTGTCCGGGCGGGCGGTCGCGGAGGTCATCGCCAAGCGCAGCCGCGGGGCCTCGGATGCGCAGGCGGCGGTAGAGGCCGCGGCGCTGCCGGGGGGCCAGTGGCCGGACATGGGGGCGCGGGTGCGGGACGGGTACGTGAGGCTCGGGCACGGGGTGTTCTACCTGCAGCACCCGCTCTTGCGGAGCATACCGCCCCCGAAACATACGTCAGGTGCTGCGGAGGCTGCCGCGTTTTGGACGCCTCTGAAGGCCTGGGGCTGGGGGGGTGACGGAAGGGGCCAGGGGTCGGACCCCAACGGGAGGGGCACGGGCCCGAGGGCAGGACGGGGGGAGCCGAAGGTGGAGGAGATGGGGGGCGGGGACCCCCGACGGGACGTGGGCAGACGGCAACCGGGAGGCAGCGGAGGCAGGGAGGGGGCCCGCAAGGGCGCGCGATCCAAACCGGCCGCCAAAGGGCCCCCCTCCGGGACCAGGCCACCCGCCTGGAACGTGGAGTCCCCGATGCTGAAGGTGTTCAAATCCGGGGCGCCCCGCTGAGACGTGCAGCGCCGTGTTGCGCTGCGTTGTGCGGTGCAGTGCTGAGCACAGCCCCCGCAGCGCGATACCACAGCACAGCGCCGCGCGGCGGTGCACACCGCACGCCGTACCGTGCGGGTGCTGGTTCATGTCGTGAGCTCTGCCATCCACTTTCTGGGCGTGTGTCGGCCACACCCTCTGCGGCGGCCCCCTTGTCACGAAGGCCGGGTGGTCTGAACCGGATGTTCTCTGACGGTCGTGTTTTGGGGTGGGCGGGAGGTCGGAGCCTGTGACACAGTCGTTGCCGGGATTCCCCCCCACACATCCCGCGTCTGCTGAGGACCCTGGCAACTCATTTCGGCGCGCAGAACTGCACCCACAGCGCACCCCTCGGGCCATGCGACCCCGGAGCTGAGTCCGCGTTTCTTCGGAATCCGGACCAGAGTGCCACAGCAGGTGTCCACGGGAGGCTCTCACGAAGGTAAGGGGCCGGATCCAGGGATCCGGGCCTTCTGGCGGTGCAGCAATGTCTGGTACTTCCGCCCGCTGCGGCCTTTCCTCCCTCTCAGCATGACAGCAAGACTATGTACAGGAGATGCATCCTTACCGCGACCTGCATCCCGCATGTGTGTGTGTGTGTGTGTGTGTGTGTGTGTGCGTGCGTGCGTGCGTGCGTGCGTGCGCGCGCGCGCGCTTACTGTGGTCCGGGGGGTGCACCATTTGACCAGGTCGCCCGGCTACGCCCGTTTGGCGAGCGCCGGCGTCATCAGGCGGGGGTCGCAGCCCGTCTGGTGCTGGTCCTGATGGTCGTGCGGGCGCACCCTCGTTGTGCCCCTCGACCAGCACTGCTATGCACCGGGAACTCGGCTCGCTGCCCCGTCAGGCGATTGCTTCAGGACCCCGGGGGGTGGGGGGGTTGTTTGGGGCCCTGGCCAGCCCCGGCCGACCCACCCACCCCACCCCACATCAGAAACATTTTCCTCAGAAAAAAATGAATCAAAGGGGCCGGAAATTCGAGGCCGATTTTCGGTACACAAACTTTTTTTTTGGCCTCTGGGTCTCCTTCAGCAATAGCCTGTGCCCCGTGCGCCTACGGCGGCGCGAGCACCCATCGCACGGCGGGACACCGGCATGGCTCAGTGGGGTCAGCTCTCATGCAGGACCACAGCGCATACTGGGCCTGGCAGCGGGGCGTGCGAACACTGCTGTGGAGCGGTGATGTGTCATAGCGAACGATTGCTTCGGTTGAAATGAATGGGCGCCGTGCCGACGTCGATCGTGGGGTGTGCGCCCCGTCCGGGACTCGCTCGAGCGGGTCTGCAACCGCCCCCTCAAACACCCCTCCCCCGCATTCACGTCTCGAGGCCAACGTTGTCCTGTTGTTCAAAGCAGCGAATACTGCTGCACCCGACAACTACCGCCCAATTGCGCTGCTGAACGGCGTGAACAAGGTAGTGGCCCCTCAACGACCTCTGTTCCTGTTGGCGAAATACTCCGACTGCGTTGCGCACTGCAATGCACAGTTCTGGACTACACTGGGCTGTGACACGCTATGGTGTGTCATATGTCCTGTTTGGCTACAGGGGCGATATGGCGGGATGAATGGTGTTCCAATGATGGTACTGTAGGTCTGTTGAGGATCTCACGAAAAGCCTGTTAGCCTTGGGGCAGGGTTGCGTGAGGCTCAGCCCGTCTCAGCCGTGATTTAGTGCTCTTTGTCTCCCCATTTACCTGCCGAGTTGCCGCATGCAGACATGTTGAAGACTGCAACAGCACATATCCAAGGCCCGAGCTTCGGCCACTATGTCACGGACGCCTGTGCGTATCCTTCTTGGTGACGCATCTTCCGAAGTGATCTCGACAGATCAGCACAACGGGTCGTCAAGGGAGGGACATTGTCGCGTCTCTCTCATTTTGGCCACTAGCGCCCCCCCCCCCCCCGCAGCCTGAGGGCCAGGCCAAAGGATTTTAGGATAAGTTGCACACCCTGGGAGTGCTTACATCGTCTCCAAAGAGGCCGGCAAAGAGTGAAAGGAATGGGTCTGTAGTGAAACCTAGTAAAAAATTTTT
The DNA here is from genome assembly GCA_964036045.1 of Eutreptiella sp. 'Long Island Sound 2002'. Lineage (NCBI taxonomy): Eukaryota > Euglenozoa > Euglenophyceae > Eutreptiales > Eutreptiaceae > Eutreptiella > Eutreptiella sp. 'Long Island Sound 2002'. The sequence goes on from OZ038386.1 coordinate 49,667,041, forward strand.
TTTTTAAAAAGTTTTTTTTTTTACTAGGTAACAGTTTACTAGGTAACACGTTTTTTTACTAGGTATTGGGAGCCTAGTAAAAAAAAAAACTTTTTTTTTACTAGGTTTTCAAACCTAGTAAAAAAAAAGTTTTTGTTTTTACTAGGTTTCAGAAGACTAGTAAAAACAAATTTTTTTTTTATTACTAGGTTGCTGGGTAGCCACCTTACCCACTTGTGGGCCACTTCTGATTTTGCCCCCCGCTCTGCAGCGGTGGGGATCCCCGATACGGCAGGGGTGAGGTAGCCACTTTGCCCACTTGTGGGCCACTTCTGATTTTGCCCCCCGCTCTGCAGCGGAGGGGATCCCCGATACGGCAGGGGTGAGGTAGCCACTTTGCCCACTTGTGGGCCACTTCTGATTTTGCCCCCCGCTCTGCAGCGGTGGGGCTCCCCGATACGGCAGGGGTGAGGTAGCCACTTTGCCCACTTGTGGGCCACTTCTGATTTTGCCCCCCGCTCTGCAGCGGTGGGGCTCCCCGATACGGCAGGGGTGAGGTAGCCACTTTGCCCACTTGTGGGCCACTTCTCATTTTGCCCCCCGCTCTGAAGCAGTGGGGCTCCCCGATACGGCAGGGGTGAGGTAGCCACTTCGCCCACTTGTGGGCCACTTCTGATTCTGCCCCCCGCTCTGCAGCGGTGGGGCTCCCCGATACGGCAGGGGTGAGGTAGCCACTTTGCCCACTTGTGGGCCACTTCTGATTCTGCCCCCCGCTCTGCAGCGGTGGGGCTCCCCGATACGGCAGGGGTGAGGTAGCCACTTCGCCCACTTGTGGGCCACTTCTGATTTTGCCCCCCGCTCTGCAGCGGTGGGGCTCCCCGATACGGCAGGGGTGAGGTAGCCAATTTGCCCACTTGTGGGCCACTTCTGATTTTGCCCCCCGCTCTGAAGCGGAGGGGATCCCCGATACGGCAGGGGTGAGGTAGCCACTTTGCCCACTTGTGGGCCACTTCTGATTTTGCCCCCCGCTCTGCAGCGGTGGGGCTCCCCGATACGGCAGGGGTGAGGTAGCCACTTCGCCCACTTGTGGGCCACTTCTGATTCTGCCCCCCGCTCTGCCGCGGTGGGGCTCCCCGATACGGCAGGGGTGAGGTAGCCACTTTGCCCACTTGTGGGCCACTTCTGATTCTGCCCCCCGCTCTGCAGCGGTGGGGCTCCCCGATACGGCAGGGGTGAGGTAGCCACTTTGCCCACTTGTGGGCCACTTCTGATTTTGCCCCCCGCTCTGCAGCGGTGGGGCTCCCCGATACGGCAGGGGTGAGGTAGCCACTTTGCCCACTTGTGGGCCACTTCTGATTTTGCCCCCCGCTCTGAAGCAGTGGGGCTCCCCGATACGGCAGGGGTGAGGTAGCGACTTCGCCCACTTGTGGGCCACTTCTGATTTTGCCCCCCGCTCTGCAGCGGTGGGGCTCCCCGATACGGCAGGGGTGAGGTAGCCACTTCGCCCACTTGTGGGCCACTTCTGATTCTGCCCCCCGCTCTGCAGCGGTGGGGCTCCCCGATACGGCAGGGGTGAGGTAGCCAATTTGCCCACTTGTGGGCCACTTCTGATTTTGCCCCCCGCTCTGCAGCGGTGGGGCTCCCCGATACGGCAGGGGTGAGGTAGCCACTTTGCCCACTTGTGGGCCACTTCTGATTCTGCCCCCCGCTCTGCAGCGGTGGGGCTCCCCGATACGGCAGGGGTGAGGTAGCCACTTTGCCCACTTGTGGGCCACTTCTGATTTTGCCCCCCGCTCTGCAGCGGTGGGGCTCCCCGATACGGCAGGGGTGAGGTAGCCACTTTGCCCACTTGTGGGCCACTTCTGATTTTGCCCCCCGCTCTGAAGCGGTGGGGCTCCCCGATACGGCAGGGGTGAGGTAGCCACTTTGCCCACTTGTGGGCCACTTCTGATTTTGCCCCCCGCTCTGCAGCGGTGGGGCTCCCCGATATGGCAGGGGTGAGGTAGCCACTTTGCCCACTTGTGGGCCACTTCTGATATTGCCCCCCGCTCTGAAGCAGTGGGGCTCCCCGATACGGCAGGGGTGAGGTAGCCACTTCGCCCACTTGTGGGCCACTTCTGATTTTGCCCCCCGCTCTGCAGCGGTGGGGCTCCCCGATACGGCAGGGGTGAGGTAGCCACTTTGCCCACTTGTGGGCCACTTCTGATTTTGCCCCCCGCTCTGAAGCGGTGGGGCTCCCCGATACGGCAGGGGTGAGGTAGCCACTTTGCCCACTTGTGGGCCACTTCTGATTTTGCCCCCCGCTCTGCAGCGGTGGGGCTCCCCGATACGGCAGGGGTGAGGTAGCCACTTTGCCCACTTGTGGGCCACTTCTGATTTTGCCCCCCGCTCTGCAGCGGTGGGGCTCCTCGATACGGCAGGGGTGAGGTAGCCACTTCGCCCACTTGTGGGCCACTTCTGATTTTGCCCCCCGCTCTGCAGCGGTGGGGCTCCCCGATACGGCAGGGGTGAGGTAGCCAATTTGCCCACTTGTGGGCCACTTCTGATTTTGCCCCCCGCTCTGAAGCGGAGGGGCTCCCCGATACGGCAGGGGTGAGGTAGCCACTTTGCCCACTTGTGGGCCACTTCTGATTTTGCCCCCCGCTCTGAAGCGGTGGGGCTCCCCGATACGGCAGGGGTGAGGTAGCCAATTTGCCCACTTGTGGGCCACTTCTGATTTTGCCCCCCGCTCTGAAGCGCTGGGGCTCCCCGATACGGCAGGGGTGAGGTAGCCAATTTGCCCACTTGTGGGCCACTTCTGATTTTGCCCCCCGCTCTGCAGCGGTGGGGATCCCCGATACGGCAGGGGTGAGGTAGCCACTTTGCCCACTTGTGGGCCACTTCTGATTTTGCCCCCCGCTATGAAGCGGAGGGGATCCCCGATACGGCAGGGGTGAGGTAGCCAATTTGCCCACTTGTGGGCCACTTCTGATTTTGCCCCCCGCTCTGCAGCGGTGGGGCTCCCCGATACGGCAGGGGTGAGGTAGCCACTGCGCCCACTTGTGGGCCACTTCTGATTTTGCCCCCCGCTCTGCAGCGGTGGGGCTCCCCGATACGGCAGGGGTGAGGTAGCCACTTTGCCCACTTGTGGGCCACTTCTGATTTTGCCCCCCGCTCTGAAGCGGAGGGGATCCCCGATACGGCAGGGGTGAGGTAGCCAATTTGCCCACTTGTGGGCCACTTCTCAATTTGCCCCCCGCTCTGCAGCGGTGGGGCTCCCCGATACGGCAGGGGTGAGGTAGCCACTTTGCCCACTTGTGGGCCACTTCTGATTTTGCCCCCCGCTCTGAAGCGGTGGGGCTCCCCGATACGGCAGGGGTGAGGTAGCCAATTTGCCCACTTGTGGGCCACTTCTGATTTTGCCCCCCGCTCTGAAGCGCTGGGGCTCCCCGATACGGCAGGGGTGAGGTAGCCAATTTGCCCACTTGTGGGCCACTTCTGATTTTGCCCCCCGCTCTGCAGCGGTGGGGCTCCCCGATACGGCAGGGGTGAGGTAGCCACTTTGCCCACTTGTGGGCCACTTCTGATTTTGCCCCCCGCTCTGCAGCGGTGGGGATCCCCGATACGGCAGGGGTGAGGTAGCCACTTCGCCCACTTGTGGGCCACTTCTGATTTTGCCCCCCGCTCTGCAGCGGTGGGGATCCCCGATACGGCGAGGGTGAGGTAGCCAATTTGCCCATTTGTGGGCCACTTCTGATTTTGCCCCCCGCTCTGAAGCGGTGGGGCTCCCCGATACGGCAGGGGTGAGGTAGCCACTTTGCCCATTTGTCGGCCACTTCTGAATTTGCCCCCCGCTCTGCAGCGGTGGGGCTCCCCGATACGGCAGGGGTGAGGTAGCCAATTTGCCCACTTGTGGGCCACTTCTGATTTTGCCCCCCGCTCTGCAGCGGTGGGGCTCCCCGATACGGCAGGGGTGAGGTAGCCACTTCGCCCACTTGTGGGCCACTTCTGATTTTGCCCCCCGCTCTGAAGCGGAGGGGATCCCCGATACGGCAGGGGTGAGGTAGCCAATTTGCCCCTTTGTGGGCCACTTCTGATTTTGCCCCCCGCTCTGCAGCGGTGGGTATCCCCGATACGGCAGGGGTGAGGTAGCCAATTTGCCCACTTGTGGGCCACTTCTGATTTTGCCCCCCGCTCTGCAGCAGTGGGGCTCCCCGATACGGCAGGGGTGAGGTAGCCACTTTGCCCACTTGTGGGCCACTTCTGATTTTGCCCCCCGCTCTGCAGCGGTGGGGATCCCCGATACGGCAGGGGTGAGGTAGCCACTTTGCCCACTTGTGGGCCACTTCTGATTCTGCCCCCCGCTCTGCAGCGGTGGGGATCGCCGATACGGCAGGGGTGAGGTAGCCAATTTGCCCACTTGCGGGCCACTTCTGATTTTGTCCCCCGCTCTGCAGCGGTGGGGATCGCCGATACGGCAGGGGTGAGGTAGCCACTTTGCCCACTTGTGGGCCACTTCTGATTTTGCCCCCCGCTCTGCAGCGGTGGGGCTCCTCGATATGGCAGGGGTGAGGTAGCCACTTCGCCCACTTGTGGGCCACTTCTGATTTTGCCCCCCGCTCTGAAGCGGTGGGGATCGCCGATATGGCAGGGGTGAGGTAGCCACTTTGCCCACTTGTGGGCCACTTCTGATTTTGCCCCCCGCTCTGAAGCGGTGGGGCTCCCCGATACGGCAGGGGTGAGGTAGCCACTTTGCCCACTTGTGGGCCACTTCTGATTTTGCCCCCCGCTCTGCAGCGGTGGGGCTCCCCGATACGGCAGGGGTGAGGTAGCCAATTTGCCCACTTGTGGGCCACTTCTGATTTTGCCCCCCGCTCTGCAGCGGTGGGGATCCCCGATACGGCAGGGGTGAGGTAGCCACTTTCCCCCTTTTTGGGCCACTTCTGATTTTGCCCCCCGCTCTGAAGCAGTGGGGCTCCCCGATACGGCAGGGGTGAGGTAGCCACTTCGCCCACTTGTGGGCCACTTCTGATTTTGCCCCCCGCTCTGCAGCGGTGGGGCTCCCCGATACGGCAGGGGTGAGGTAGCCAATTTGCCCACTTGTGGGCCACTTCTGATTTTGCCCCCCGCTCTGCAGCGGTGGGGCTCCCCGATACGGCAGGGGTGAGGTAGCCACTTTGCCCATTTGTCGGCCACTTCTGATTTTGCCCCCCGCTCTGCAGCGGTGGGGCTCCCCGATACGGCAGGGGTGAGGTAGCCACTTTGCCCACTTGTGGGCCACTTCTGATTTTGCCCCCCGCTCTGCAGCGGTGGGGCTCCCCGATACGGCAGGGGTGAGGTAGCCAATTTGCCCACTTGTGGGCCACTTCTGATTTTGCCCCCCGCTTTGAAGCAGTGGGGCTCCCCGATACGGCAGGGGTGAGGTAGCCACTTTGCCCACTTGTGGGCCACTTCTGATTTTGCCCCCCGCTTTGAAGCAGTGGGGATCCCCGATACGGCAGGGGTGAGGTAGCCACTTTGCCCACTTGTGGGCCACTTCTGATTTTGCCCCCCGCTCTGAAGTGGTGGGGATTCCCTATACGGCAGGGGTGAGGTAGCCAATTTGCCCACTTGTGGGCCACTTCTGATTTTGCCCCCCGCTCTGCAGCGGTGGGGATCCCCGATACGGCAGGGGTGAGGTAGCCATTTTCCCCATTTGTCGGCCACTTCTGATTTTGCCCCCCGCTCTGCAGCGGTGGGGCTCCCCGATACGGCAGGGGTGAGGTAGCCAATTTGCCCACTTGTGGGCCACTTCTGATTTTGCCCCCCGCTTTGACGCAGTGGGGCTCCCCGATACGGCAGGGGTGAGGTAGCCACTTCGCCCACTTGTGGGCCACTTCTGATTTTGCCCCTCGCTCTGCAGCGGTGGGGCTCCCCGATACGGCAGGGGTGAGGTAGCCACTTTGCCCACTTGTGGGCCACTTCTGATTTTGCCCCCCGCTCTGAAGCAGTGGGGCTCCCCGATACGGCAGGGGTGAGGTAGCCAATTTGCCCACTTGTGGGCCACTTCTGATTCTGCCCCCCGCTCTGCAGCGGTGGGGCTCCCCACTACGGCAGGGGTGAGGTAGCCAATTTGCCCACTTGTGGGCCACTTCTGATTTTGCCCCCCGCTCTGTAGCGGTGGGGCTCCCCGATACGGCAGGGGTGAGGTAGCCACTTCGCCCACTTGTGGGCCACTTCTCATTTTGCCCCCCGCTCTGCAGCGGTGGGGATCCCCGATACGGCAGGGGTGAGGTAGCCACTTTGCCCACTTGTGGGCCACTTCTGATTTTGCCCCCCGCTCTGCAGCGGTGGGGATCCCTGATACGGCGGGGTGAGGTAGCCAATTTGCCCACTTGTGGGCCACTTCTGATTTTGCCCCCCGCTCTGCAGCGGTGGGGCTCCCCACTACGGCAGGGGTGAGGTAGCCAATTTGCCCACTTGTGGGCCACTTCTGATTTTGCCCCCCGCTCTGCAGCGGTGGGGATCCCTGATACGGCGGGGTGAGGTAGCCAATTTGCCCACTTGTGGGCCACTTCTGATTCTGCCCCCCGCTCTGCAGCGGTGGGGCTCGCCGATACGGCCGGGGTGAGGTAGCCAATTTGCCCACTTGTGCGCCACTTCTGATTTTGCCCCCCGCTCTGCAGCGGTGGGGCTCCCCGATACGGCAGGGGTGAGGTAGCCAATTTGCCCACTTGTGGGCCACTTCTGATTTTGCCCCCCGCTCTGAAGCGGTGGGGCTCCCCGATACGGCAGGGGTGAGGTAGCCAATTTGCCCACTTGTGGGCCACTTCTGATTTTGCCCCCCGCTCTGCAGCGGTGGGGCTCCCCACTACGGCAGGGGTGAGGTAGCCACTTTGCCCACTTGTGGGCCACTTCTGATTTTGCCCCCCGCTCTGCAGCGGTGGGGCTCCCCGATACGGCAGGGGTGAGGTAGCCACTTCGCCCACTTGTGGGCCACTTCTGATTTTGCCCCCCGCTCTGCAGCGGTGGGGATCCCCGATACGGCAGGGGTGAGGTAGCCACTTTGCCCACTTGTGGGCCACTTCTGATTCTGCCCCCCGCTCTGCAGCGGTGGGGCTCCCCGATACGGCAGGGGTGAGGTAGCCAATTTGCCCACTTGTGGGCCACTTCTGATTTTGCCCCCCGCTCTGCAGCGGTGGGGATCCCTGATACGGCGGGGTGAGGTAGCCAATTTGCCCACTTGTGGGCCACTTCTGATTCTGCCCCCCGCTCTGCAGCGGTGGGGCTCGCCGATACGGCAGGGGTGAGGTAGCCAATTTGCCCACTTGTGCGCCACTTCTGATTTTGCCCCCCGCTCTGCAGCGGTGGGGCTCCCCGATACGGCAGGGGTGAGGTAGCCAATTTGCCCACTTGTGGGCCACTTCTGATTTTGCCCCCCGCTCTGAAGCGGTGGGGCTCCCCGATACGGCAGGGGTGAGGTAGCCACTTTGCCCACCTGTGGGCCACTTCTGATTTTGCCCCCCGCTCTGAAGCGGTGGGGCTCCCCGATACGGCAGGGGTGAGGTAGCCAATTTGCCCACTTGTGGGCCACTTCTGATTTTGCCCCCCGCTCTGAAGCGGTGGGGCTCCCCGATACGGCAGGGGTGAGGTAGCCAATTTGCCCACTTGTGGGCCACTTCTGATTTTGCCCCCCGCTCTGAAGCGGTGGGGCTCCCCGATACGGCAGGGGTGAGGTAGCCACTTCGCCCACTTGTGGGCCACTTCTCATTTTGCCCCCCGCTCTGCAGCGGTGGGGATCCCCGATACGGCAGGGGTGAGGTAGCCACTTTGCCCACTTGTGGGCCACTTCTGATTTTGCCCCCCGCTCTGAAGCGTTGGGGCTCCCCGATACGGCAGGGGTGAGGTAGCCAATTTGCCCACTTGTGGGCCCCTTCTGATTTTGCCCCCCGCTCTGAAGCGGTGGGGCCCCCCGATACGGCAGGGGTGAGGTAGCCACTTTGCCCACTTGTGGGCCACTTCTGATTTTGCCCCCTGCTCTGCAGCGGTGGGGCTCCCCGATACGGCAGGGGTGAGGTAGCCACTTTGCCCACTTGTGGGCCACTTCTGATTTTGCCCCCCGCTCTGAAGCGGTGGGGCTCCCCGATACGGCAGGGGTGAGGTAGCCACTTCGCCCCCTTGTGGGCCACTTCTCATTTTGCCCCCCGCTCTGCAGCGGTGGGGATCCCCGATACGGCAGGTGGGGCTCCCCGATACGGCAGGGGTGAGGTAGCCAATTTGCCCACTTGTGGGCCACTTCTGATTTTGCCCCCCGCTCTGAAGCAGTGGGGCTCCCCGATACGGCAGGGATGAGGTAGCCACTTTGCCCACTTGTGGGCCACTTCTGATTTTGCCCCCCGCTCTGAAGCGGAGGGGATCCCCGATATGGCAAGGGTGAGGTAGCCACTTTGCCCACTTGTGGGCCACTTCTGATTTTGCCCCCCGCTCTGCAGCGGTCGGGCTCCCCGATACGGCAGGGGTGAGGTAGCCACTTTGCCCACTTGTGGGCCACTTCTGATTTTGCCCCCCGCTCTGCAGCGGTGGGGATCCCCGATACGGCAGGGGTGAGGTAGCCACTTTGCCCACTTGTGGGCCACATCTGAATTTGCCCCCCGCTCTGAAGCGGAGGGGATCCCCGATATGGCAGGGGTGAGGTAGCCACTTCGCCCCCTTGTGGGCCACTTCTCATTTTGCCCCCCGCTCCGCAGCGGTGGGGATCCCCGATACGGCAGGTGGGGCTCCCCGATACGGCAGGGGTGAGGTAGCCAATTTGCCCACTTGTGGGCCACTTCTGATTTTGCCCCCCGCTCTGAAGCAGTGGGGCTCCCCGATACGGCAGGGATGAGGTAGCCACTTTGCCCACTTGTGGGCCACTTCTGAATTTGCCCCCCGCTCTGAAGCGGAGGGGATCCCCGATATGGCAGGGGTGAGGTAGCCACTTTGCCCACTTGTGGGCCACTTCTGATTTTTCCCCCCGCTCTGCAGCGGTCGGGCTCCCCGATACGGCAGGGGTGAGGTAGCCACTTTGCCCACTTGTGGGCCACTTCTGATTTTGCCCCCCGCTCTGCAGCGGTGGGGATCCCCGATACGGCAGGGGTGAGGTAGCCACTTTGCCCACTTGTGGGCCACTTCTGAATTTGCCCCCCGCTCTGAAGCGGAGGGGATCCCCGATACGGCAGGGGTGAGGTAGCCACTTTGCCCACTTGTGGGCCACTTCTGATTTTGCCCCCCGCTCTGAAGCAGTGGGGCTCCCCGATACGGCAGGGGTGAGGTAGCCACTTCGCCCACTTGTGGGCCACTTCTGATTTTGCCCCCCGCTCCGCAGCGGTGGGGCTCCCCGATACGGCAGGGGTGAGGTAGCCACTTCGCCCACTTGTGGGCCACTTCTGATTTTGCCCCCCGCTCTGCAGCGGTGGGGATCCCCGATACGGCAGGGCTGAGGTAGCCACTTTGCCCACTTGTGGGCCACTTCTGAATTTGCCCCCCGCTCTGAAGCGGAGGGGATCCCCGATATGGCAGGGGTGAGGTAGCCACTTTGCCCACTTGTGGGCCACTTCTAATTCTGCCCCCCGCTCTGCAGCGGTGGGGCTCCCCGATACGGCAGGGGTGAGGTAGCCAATTTACCCACTTGTGGGCCACTTCTGATTCTGCCCCCCGCTCTGCAGCGGTGGGGCTCGCCGATACGGCAGGGGTGAGGTAGCCACTTTGCCCACTTGTGGGCCACTTCTGATTTTGCCCCCCGCTCTGCAGCGGTGGGGCTCCCCGATACGGCAGGGGTGAGGTAGCCAATTTGCCCACTTGTGGGCCACTTCTGATTTTGCCCCCCGCTCTGCAGCGCTGGGGCTCCCCGATACGGCAGGGGTGAGGTAGCCAATTTGCCCACTTGTGGGCCACTTCTGATTCTGCCCCCCGCTCTGAAGCACTGGGGCTCCCCGATACGGCAGGGGTGAGGTAGCCACTTCGCCCACTTGTGGGCCACTTCTGATTTTGCCCCCCGCTCTGCAGCGGTGGGGATCCCCGATACGGCAGGGGTGAGGTAGCCACTTTGCCCACTTGTGGGCCACTTCTGATTTTGCCCCCCGCTCTGAACCCGAGGGGATCCCCGATACGGCATGAGTGAGGTAGCCACTTTGCCCACTTGTGGGCCACTTCTGATTCTGCCCCCCGCTCTGCAGCGGTGGGGCTCCCCGATACGGCAGGGGTGAGGTAGCCAATTTGCCCACTTGTGGGCCACTTCTGATTTTGCCCCCCGCTCTGAAGCAGTGGGGATCCCCGATACGGCAGGGGTGAGGTAGCCAATTTGCCCACTTGTGGGCCACTTCTGATTTTGCCCCCCGCTCTGCAGCGGTGGGGCTCGCCGATACGGCAGGGGTGAGGTAGCCAATTTGCCCACTTGTGCGCCACTTCTGATTTTGCCCCCCGCTCTGCAGCGGTGGGGCTCCCCGATACGGCAGGGGTGAGGTAGCCACTTTGCCCACTTGTGGGCCACTTCTGATTTTGCCCCCCGCTCTGAAGCGGTGGGGCTCCCCGATACGGCAGGGGTGAGGTAGCCACTTTGCCCACTTGTGGGCCACTTCTGATTTTGCCCCCCGCTCTGAAGCGGATGGGCTCCCCGATACGGCAGGGGTGAGGTAGCCAATTTGCCCACCTGTGGGCCACCTCTGATTTTGCCCCCCGCTCTGCAGCGGTGGGCCTCCCCGATACGGCAGGGGTGAGGTAGCCAATTTGCCCACTTGTGGGCCACTTCTGATTTTGCCCCCCGCTCTGAAGCGGTGGGGCTCCCCGATACGGCAGGGGTGAGGTAGCCACTTCGCCCACTTGTGGGCCCCTTCTGATTTTGCCCCCCGCTCTGAAGCGGTGGGGCCCCCCGATACGGCAGGGGTGAGGTAGCCACTTTGCCCACTTGTGGGCCACTTCTGATTCTGCCCCCCGCTCTGAAGCGGTGGGGCTCCCCGATACGGCAGGGGTGAGGTAGCCACTTTGCCCACTTGTGGGCCACTTCTGATTCTGCCCCCCGCTCTGCAGCGGTGGGGCTCCCCGATACGGCAGGGGTGAGGTAGCCACTTTGCCCACTTGTGGGCCACTTCTCATTTTGCCCCCCGCTCTGCAGCGGTGGGGCTCCCCGATACGGCAGGGGTGAGGTAGCCACTTTGCCCACTTGTGGGCCACTTCTGATTTTGCCCCCCGCTCTGAAGCGGTGGGGCTCCCCGATACGGCAGGGGTGAGGTAGCCAATTTGCCCACTTGTGGGCCACTTCTCATTTTGCCCCCCGCTCTGCAGCGGTGGGGATCCCCGATACGGCAGGGGTGAGGTAGCCACTTTGCCCACTTGTGGGCCACTTCTGATTCTGCCCCCCGCTCTGAAGCGGTGGGGCTCCCCGATACGGCAGGGGTGAGGTAGCCACTTTGCCCACTTGTGGGCCACTTCTGATTCTGCCCCCCGCTCTGCAGCGGTGGGGCTCCCCGATACGGCAGGGGTGAGGTAGCCAATTTGCCCACTTGTGGGCCACTTCTGATTTTGCCCCCCGCTCTGCAGCGGTGGGGCTCGCCGATACGGCAGGGGTGAGGTAGCCAATTTGCCCACTTGTGCGCCACTTCTGATTTTGCCCCCCGCTCTGCAGCGGTGGGGCTCCCCGATACGGCAGGGGTGAGATAGCCAATTTGCCCACTTGTGGGCCACTTCTGATTTTGCCCCCCGCTCTGAAGCGGTGGGGCTCCCCGATACGGCAGGGGTGAGGTAGCCACTTTGCCCACTTGTGGGCCACTTCTGATTTTGCCCCCCGCTCTGAAGCGGTGGGGCTCCCCGATACGGCAGGGGTGAGGTAGCCAATTTGCCTACTTGTGGGCCACTTCTGATTTTGCCCCCCGCTCTGCAGCGGTGGGGCTCCCCGATACGGCAGGGGTGAGGTAGCCAATTTGCCCACTTGTGGGCCACTTCTGATTTTGCCCCCCGCTCTGCAGCGGTGGGGCTCGCCGATACGGCAGGGGTGAGGTAGCCAATTTGCCCACTTGTGCGCCACTTCTGATTTTGCCGCCCGCTCTGCAGCGGTGGGGCTCCCCGATACGGCAGGGGTGAGGTAGCCAATTTGCCCACTTGTGGGCCACTTCTGATTTTGCCCCCCGCTCTGAAGCGGTGGGGCTCCCCGATACGGCAGGGGTGAGGTAGCCACTTTGCCCACTTGTGGGCCACTTCTGATTTTGCCCCCCGCTCTGAAGCGGTGGGGCTCCCCGATACGGCAGTGGTGAGGTAGCCAATTTGCCCACTTGTGCGCCACTTCTGATTTTGCCCCCCGCTCCGCAGCGGCGGGGCTCCCCGATACGGCAGGGGTGAGGTAGCCAATTTGCCCACTTGTGGGCCACTTCTGATTTTGCCCCCCGCTCTGAAGCGGTGGGGCTCCCCGATACGGCAGGGGTGAGGTAGCCACTTCGCCCACTTGTGGGCCACTTCTCATTTTGCCCCCCGCTCTGCAGCGGTGGGGATCCCCGATACGGCAGGGGTGAGGTAGCCACTTTGCCCACTTGTGGGCCACTTCTGATTTTGCCCCCCGCTCTGAAGCGGTGGGGCTCCCCGATACGGCAGGGGTGAGGTAGCCAATTTGCCCACTTGTGGGCCACTTCTGATTTTGCCCCCCGCTCTGAAGCGGTGGGGCTCCCCGATACGGCAGGGGTGAGGTAGCCACTTTGCCCACTTGTGGGCCACTTCTGATTTTGCCCCCCGCTCTGAAGCGGTGGGGCTCCCCGATACGGCAGGGCTGAGGTAGCCAATTTGCCCACTTGTGGGCCACTTCTGATTTTGCCCCCCGCTCTGCAGCGGTGGGGCTCCCCGATACGGCAGGGGTGAGGTAGCCAATTTGCCCACTTGTGGGCCACTTCTGATTTTGCCCCCCGCTCTGCAGCGGTGGGGCTCGCCGATACGGCAGGGGTGAGGTAGCCAATTTGCCCACTTGTGCGCCACTTCTGATTTTGCCCCCCGCTCTGCAGCGGTGGGGCTCCCCGATACGGCAGGGGTGAGGTAGCCAATTTGCCCACTTGTGGGCCACTTCTGATTTTGCCCCCCGCTCTGAAGCGGTGGGGCTCCCCGATACGGCAGGGGTGAGGTAGCCACTTTGCCCACTTGTGGGCCACTTCTGATTTTGCCCCCCGCTCTGAAGCGGTGGGGCTCCCCGATACGGCAGGGGTGAGGTAGCCAATTTGCCCACTTGTGGGCCACTTCTGATTTTGCCCCCCGCTCTGCAGCGGTGGGGCTCCCCGATACGGCAGGGGTGAGGTAGCCAATTTGCCCACTTGTGGGCCACTTCTGATTTTGCCCCCCGCTCTGAAGCGGTGGGGCTCCCCGATACGGCAGGGGTGAGGTAGCCACTTCGCCCACTTGTGGGCCACTTCTCATTTTGCCCCCCGCTCTGCAGCGGTGGGGATCCCCGATACGGCAGGGGTGAGGTAGCCACTTTGCCCACTTGTGGGCCACTTCTGATTTTGCCCCCCGCTCTGCAGCGGTGGGGCTCCCCGATACGGCAGGGGTGAGGTAGCCACTTTGCCCACTTGTGGGCCACTTCTGATTTTGCCCCCCGCTCTGCAGCGGTGGGGCCCCCCGATACGGCAGGGGTGAGGTAGCCACTTTGCCCACTTGTGGGCCACTTCTGATTTTGCCCCCCGCTCTGCAGCGGTGGGGCTCCCCGATACGGCAGGGGTGAGGTAGCCACTTTGCCCACTTGTGGGCCACTTCTGATTCTGCCCCCCGCTCTGCAGCGGTGGGGTCCCCGATACGGCAGGGGTGAGGTAGCCAATTTGCCCACTTGTGGGCCACTTCTGATTCTGCCCCCCGCTCTGAAGCGGTGGGGCTCCCCGATACGGCAGGGGTGAGGTAGCCACTTCGCCCCCTTGTGGGCCACTTCTCATTTTGCCCCCCGCTCTGCAGCGGTGGGGATCCCCGATACGGCAGGTGGGGCTCCCCGATACGGCAGGGGTGAGGTAGCCAATTTGCCCACTTGTGGGCCACTTCTGATTTTGCCCCCCGCTCTGAAGCAGTGGGGCTCCCCGATACGGCAGGGGTGAGGTAGCCACTTCGCCCACTTGTGGGCCACTTCTGATTTTGCCCCCCGCTCTGCAGCGGTGGGGATCCCCGATACGGCAGGGGTGAGGTAGCCACTTTGCCCACTTGTGGGCCACTTCTGAATTTGCCCCCCGCCTTGAAGCAGAGGGGATCCCCGATATGGCAGGGGTGAGGTAGCCACTTTGCCCACTTGTGGGCCACTTCTAATTCTGCCCCCCGCTCTGCAGCGATGGGGCTCCCCGATACGGCAGGGGTGAGGTAGCCAATTTGCCCACTTGTGGGCCACTTCTGATTCTGCCCCCCGCTCTGCAGCGGTGGGGCTCGCCGATACGGCAGGGGTGAGGTAGCCACTTTGCCCACTTGTGGGCCACTTCTGATTTTGCCCCCCGCTCTGCAGCGGTGGGGCTCCCCGATACGGCAGGGGTGAGGTAGCCAATTTGCCCACTTGTGGGCCACTTCTGATTTTGCCCCCCGCTCTGAAGCGCTGGGGCTCCCCGATACGGCAGGGGTGAGGTAGCCAATTTGCCCACTTGTGGGCCACTTCTGATTCTGCCCCCCGCTCTGCAGCGGTGGGGCTCCCCGATACGGCAGGGGTGAGGTAGCCACTTCGCCCACTTTTGGGCCACTTCTGATTTTGCCCCCCGCTCTGAAGCACTGGGGATCCCCGATACGGCAGGGGTGAGGTAGCCACTTTGCCCACTTGTGGGCCACTTCTGATTTTGCCCCCCGCTCCGAACCCGAGGGGATCCCCGATACGGCATGGGTGAGGTAGCCACTTTGCCCACTTGTGGGCCACTTCTGATTCTGCCCCCCGCTCTGCAGCGGTGGGGCTCCCCGATACGGCAGGGGTGAGGTAGCCACTTTGCCCACTTGTGGGCCACTTCTGATTTTGCCCCCCGCTCTGCAGCGGTGGGGCTCCCCGATACGGCAGGGGTGAGGTAGCCAATTTGCCCACTTGTGGGCCACTTCTGATTTTGCCCCCCGCTCTGAAGCGGTGGGGCTCCCCGATACGGCAGGGGTGAGGTAGCCAATTTGCCCACTTGTGGGCCACTTCTGATTCTGCCCCCCGCTCTGCAGCGGTGGATTCCCCGATACGGCAGGGGTGAGGTAGCCAATTTGCCCACTTGTGGGCCACTTCTGATTTTGCCCCCCGCTCTGCAGCGGTGGGGCTCCCCGATACGGCAGGGGTGAGGTAGCCACTTTGCCCACTTGCGGGCCACTTCTGATTTTGCCCCCCGC
The DNA here is from genome assembly GCA_964036045.1 of Eutreptiella sp. 'Long Island Sound 2002'. Classification (NCBI taxonomy): domain Eukaryota; phylum Euglenozoa; class Euglenophyceae; order Eutreptiales; family Eutreptiaceae; genus Eutreptiella; species Eutreptiella sp. 'Long Island Sound 2002'. Next base: position 49,682,305 of record OZ038386.1, read on the forward strand.
TCCGAACCCGAGGGGATCCCCGATACGGCATGGGTGAGGTAGCCACTTTGCCCACTTGTGGGCCACTTCTGATTCTGCCCCCCGCTCTGCAGCGGTGGGGCTCCCCGATACGGCAGGGGTGAGGTAGCCACTTTGCCCACTTGTGGGCCACTTCTGATTTTGCCCCCCGCTCTGAAGCGCAGGGGATCCCCGATACGGCAGGGGTGAGGTAGCCAATTTGCCCACTTGTGGGCCACTTCTGATTCTGCCCCCCGCTCTGAAGCGGTGGGGCTCCCCGATACGGCAGGGGTGAGGTAGCCAATTTGCCCACTTGTGGGCCACTTCTGATTCTGCCCCCCGCTCTGCAGCGGTGGGGATCCCCGATACGGCAGGGGTGAGGTAGCCAATTTGCCCACTTGTGGGCCACTTCTGATTTTGCCCCCCGCTCTGCAGCGGTGGGGCTCCCCGATACGGCAGGGGTGAGGTAGCCACTTTGCCCACTTGTGGGCCACTTCTGATTTTGCCCCCCGCTCTGCAGCGGTGGGGCTCCCCGATACGGCAGGGGTGAGGTAGCCAATTTGCCCACTTTTGGGCCACTTCTGATTTTGCCCCCCGCTCTGAAGCGGTGGGGATCCCCGATACGGCAGGGGTGAGGTAGCCAATTTGCCCACTTGTGGGCCACTTCTGATTTTGCCCCCCGCTCTGCAGCGGTGGGGATCCCCGATACGGCAGGGGTGAGGTAGCCAATTTGCCCACTTGTGGGCCACTTCTGATTTTGCCCCCCGCTCTGCAGCGGTGGGGCTCCCCGATACGGCAGGGGTGAGGTAGCCACTTTGCCCACTTGTGGGCCACTTCTGATTTTGCCCCCCGCTCTGCAGCGGTGGGGCTCCCCGATACGGCAGGGGTGAGGTAGCCACTTTGCCCAATTGTGGGCCACTTCTGATTTTGCCCCCCGCTCTGCAGCGGTGGGGATCCCCGATACGGCAGGGGTGAGGTAGCCACTTTGCCCACTTTTGGGCCACTTCTGATTTTGCCCCCCCCTCTGCAGTGGTGGGGCTCCCCGATACGACAGGGGTGAGGTAGCCAATTTGCCCACTTGTGGGCCACTTCTGATTCTGCCCCCCGCTCTGCAGCGGTGGGGCTCGCCGATACGGCAGGGGTGAGGTAGCCACTTCGCCCACTTGTGGGCCACTTCTGATTTTGCCCCCCGCTCTGCAGCGGTGGGGCTCCCCGATACGGCAGGGGTGAGGTAGCCAATTTGCCCACTTGTGGGCCACTTCTGAATTTGCCCCCCGCTCTGCAGCGGTGGGGCTCCCCGATACGGCAGGGGTGAGGTAGCCACGTTGCCCACTTGTGGGCCACTTCTGATTTTGCCCCGCGCTTTGCAGCGGTGGGGCTCCCCGATACGGCAGGGGTGAGGTAGCCAATTTGCCCACTGGTGGGCCACTTCTGATTTTGCCCCCCGCTCTGCAGCGGTCGGGATCCCCGATACGGCAGGGGTGAGGTAGCCACTTTGCCCACTTGTGGGCCGCTTCTGATTTTGCCCGCCGCTTTGAAGCGGTGGGGCTCCCCGATACGGCAGGGGTGAGGTAGCCAATTTGCCCACTTGTGGGCCACTTCTGATTTTGCCCCCCGCTCTGCAGCCGTGGGGCTCCCCGATACGGCAGGGGTGAGGTAGCCAATTTGCCCACTTGTGGGCCACTTCTGATTCTGCCCCCCGCTCTGCAGCGGTGGGGCTCCACGATACGGCAGGGGTGAGGTAGCCACTTCGCCCACTTGTGGGCCACTTCTGATTTTGCCCCCCGCTCTGCAGCGGTGGGGCTCCCCGATACGGCAGGGGTGAGGTAGCCACTTTGCCCACTTTTGGGCCACTTCTGATTTTGCCCCCCGCTCTGAAGCGGAGGGGATCCCCGATACGGCAGGGGTGAGGTAGCCAATTTGCCCACTTGTGGGCCACTTCTGATTTTGCCCCCCGCTCTGCAGCGGTGGGGATCCCCGATACGGCAGGGGTGAGGTAGCCAATTTGCCCACTTGTGGGCCACTTCTGATTTTGCCCCCCGCTCTGCAGCGGTGGGGCTCCCCGATACGGCAGGGGTGAGGTAGCCACTTTGCCCACTTTTGGGCCACTTCTGATTTTGCCCCCCGCTGTGCAGTGGTGGGGATCCCCGATACGGCAGGGGTGAGGTAGCCACTTTGCCCACTTTTGGGCCACTTCTGATTTTGCCCCCCGCTCTGCAGTGGTGGGGCTCCCCGATACGACAGGGGTGAGGTAGCCAATTTGCCCACTTGTGGGCCATTTCTGATTTTGCCCCCCGCTCTGCAGCGGTGGGGCTTGCCGATACGGCAGGGGTGAGGTAGCCAATTTGCCCACTTGTGGGCCGCTTCTGATTTTGCCCCCCGCTCTGAAGCAGTGGGGCTCCCCGATACGGCAGGGGTGAGGTAGCCACGTTGCCCACTTGTGGGCCACTTCTGATTTTGCCCCCCGCTCTGAAGCGGTGGGGCTCCCCGATACGGCAGGGGTGAGGTAGCCAATTTGCCCACTTGTGGGCCACTTCTGATTTTGCCCCCCGCTCTGCAGCGCTGGGGATCCCCGATACGGCAGGGGTGAGGTAGCCACTTTGCCCACTTGTGGGCCGCTTCTGATTTTGCCCCCCGCTCTGCAGCGGTGGGGCTCCCCGATACGGCAGGGATGAGGTAGCCACGTTGCCCACTTGTGGGCCACTTCTGATTTTGCCCCGCGCTCTGCAGCGGTGGGGCTCCCCGATACGGCAGGGGTGAGGTAGCCAATTTGCCCACTTGTGGGCCACTTCTGATTTTGCCCCCCGCTCTGCAGCGGTGGGGATCCCCGATACGGCAGGGGTGAGGTAGCCAATTTGCCCACTTGTGGGCCGCTTCTGATTTTGCCCGCCGCTCTGAAGCGGCTGGGCTCCCCGATACGGCAGGGGTGAGGTAGCCACTTTGCCCACTTGTGGGCCACTTCTGATTTTCCCCCCCCGCTCTGCAGCGGTGGGGCTCCCCGATACGGCAGGGGTGAGGTAGCCACTTTGCCCAATTGTGGGCCACTTCTGATTTTGCCCCCCGCTCGGCAGCGGTGGGGCTCCCCGATACGGCAGGGGTGAGGTAGCCACTTCGCCCACTTGTGGGCCACTTCTGATTTTGCCCCCCGCTCTGCAGCGGTGGGGCTCCCCGATACGGCAGGGGTGAGGTAGCCAATTTGCCCACTTGTGGGCCACTTCTGATTTTGCCCCCCGCTCTGAAGCGGTGGGGATCCCCGATACGGCAGGCCTGAGGTAGCCAATTTGCCCACTTGTGGGCCACTTCTGATTTTGCCCCCCGCTCTGAAGTGGAGGGGATCCCCGATACGGTAGGGGTGAGGTAGCCAATTTGCCCACTTGTGGGCCACTTCTGATTTTGCCCCCCGCTCTGCAGCCGTGGGGCTCCCCGATACGGCAGGGGTGAGGTAGCCAATTTGCCCACTTGTGGGCCACTTCTGATTTTGCCCCCCGCTCTGAAGCAGTGGGGCTCACCGATACGGCAGGGGTCAGGTAGCCACTTCGCCCACTTGTGGGCCACTTCTGATTTTGCCCCCCGCTCTGCAGCGGTGGGGCTCCCCGATACGGCAGGGGTGAGGTAGCCACTTCGCCCACTTGTGGGCCACTTCTGATTTTGCCCCCCGCTCTGCAGCGGTGGGGCTCCCCGATACGGCAGGGGTGAGGTAGCCACTTTGCCCACTTTTGGGCCACTTCTGATTTTGCCCCCCGCTCTGCAGCGGTGGGGCTCCCCGATACGGCAGGGGTGAGGTAGCCAATTTGCCCACTTGTGGGCCACTTCTGATTTTGCCCCCCGCTCTGAAGTGGTGGGGATTCCCTATACGGCAGGGGTGAGGTAGCCAATTTGCCCACTTGTGGGCCACTTCTGATTTTGCCCCCCGCTCTGAAGCGGAGGGGATCCCCGATACGGTAGGGGTGAGGTAGCCAATTTGCCCACTTGTGGGCCACTTCTGATTTTGCCCCCCGCTCTGCAGCCGTGGGGCTCCCCGATACGGCAGGGGTGAGGTAGCCAATTTGCCCACTTGTGGGCCACTTCTGATTTTGCCCCCCGCTCTGAAGCAGTGGGGCTCACCGATACGGCAGGGGTCAGGTAGCCACTTCGCCCACTTGTGGGCCACTTCTGATTTTGCCCCCCGCTCTGCAGCGGTGGGGCTCCCCGATACGGCAGGGGTGAGGTAGCCACTTTGCCCAATTGTGGGCCACTTCTGATTTTGCCCCCCGCTCTGAAGCAGTGGGGCTCACCGATACGGCAGGGGTCAGGTAGCCACTTCGCCCACTTGTGGGCCACTTCTGATTTTGCCCCCCGCTCTGCAGCGGTGGGGATCCCCGATACGGCAGGGGTGAGGTAGCCACTTCGCCCACTTGTGGGCCACTTCTGATTTTACCCCCCGCTCTGCAGCGGTGGGGCTCCCCGATACGGCAGGGGTGAGGTAGCCACTTTGCCCACTTGTGGGCCACTTCTGATTTTGCCCCCCGCTCTGCAGCGGTGGGGCTCCCCGATACGGCAGGGGTGAGGTAGCCAATTTGCCCACTTGTGGGCCACTTCTGATTTTGCGCCCCGCTCTGCAGCGGTGGGGATCCCCGATACGGCAGGGCTGAGGTAGCCAATTTGCCCACTTGTGGGCCACTTCTGATTTTGCCCCCCGCTCTGAAGCGGAGGGGATCCCCGATACGGCAGGGGTGAGGTAGCCACTTTGCCCACTTGTGGGCCACTTCTGATTTTGCCCCCCGCTCTGCAGCGATGGGGCTCCCCGATACGGCAGGGGTGAGGTAGCCAATTTGCCCACTTGTGGGCCACTTCTGAATTTGCCCCCCGCTCTGCAGCGGTGGGGCTCCCCGATACGGCAGGGGTGAGGTAGCCAATTTGCCCACTTGTGGGCCACTTCTGATTTTGCCCCCCGCTCTGCAGCGGTGGGGATCCCCGATACGGCAGGGGTGAGGTAGCCACTTTGCCCATTTGTGGGCCAATTCTGATTTTGCCCCCCGCTCTGCAGCGGTGGGGATCCCCGATACGGCAGGGCTGAGGTAGCCAATTTGCCCACTTGTGGGCCACTTCTGATTTTGCCCCCCGCTCTGAAGTGGAGGGGATCCCCGATACGGTAGGGGTGAGGTAGCCAATTTGCCCACTTGTGGGCCACTTCTGATTTTGCCCCCCGCTCTGCAGCCGTGGGGCTCCCCGATACGGCAGGGGTGAGGTAGCCAATTTGCCCACTTGCGGGCCACTTCTGATTTTGCCCCCCGCTCTGAAGCGGAGGGGATCCCCGATACGGCAGGGGTGAGGTAGCCAATTTGCCCACTTGTGGGCCACTTCTGATTTTGCCCCCCGCTCTGAAGCGGAGGGGATCCCCGATACGGTAGGGGTGAGGTAGCCAATTTGCCCACTTGTGGGCCAATTCTGATTTTGCCCCCCGCTCTGCAGCGGTGGGGCTCCCCGATACGGCAGGGGTGAGGTAGCCACTTCGCCCACTTGTGGGCCACTTCTGATTTTGCCCCCCGCTCTGCAGCGGTGGGGCTCCCCGATACGGCAGGGGTGAGGTAGCCACTTTGCCCACTTTTGGGCCACTTCTGATTTTGCCCCCCGCTCTGCAGCGGTGGGGCTCCCCGATACGGCAGGGGTGAGGTAGCCAATTTGCCCACTTGTGGGCCACTTCTGATTTTGCCCCCCGCTCTGAAGTGGTGGGGCTCCCCGATACGGCAGGGGTGAGGTAGCCAATTTGCCCACTTGTGGGCCACTTCTGATTTTGCCCCCCGCTCTGAAGCGGAGGGGATCCCCGATACGGTAGGGGTGAGGTAGCCAATTTGCCCACTTGTGGGCCACTTCTGATTTTGCCCCCCGCTCTGCAGCCGTGGGGCTCCCCGATACGGCAGGGGTGAGGTAGCCAATTTGCCCACTTGTGGGCCACTTCTGATTTTGCCCCCCGCTTTGAAGCAGTGGGGCTCACCGATACGGCAGGGGTCAGGTAGCCACTTCGCCCACTTGTGGGCCACTTCTGATTTTGCCCCCCGCTCTGCAGCGGTGGGGCTCCCCGATACGGCAGGGGTGAGGTAGCCACTTCGCCCACTTGTGGGCCACTTCTGATTTTGCCCCCCGCTCTGCAGCGGTGGGGCTCCCCGATACGGCAGGGGTGAGGTAGCCACTTTGCCCAATTGTGGGCCACTTCTGATTTTGCCCCCCGCTCTGCAGCGGTGGGGCTCCCCGATACGGCAGGGGTGAGGTAGCCACTTTGCCCACTTGTGGGCCACTTCTGATTTTGCCCCCCGCTCTGCAGCGGTGGGGCTCCCCGATACGGCAGGGGTGAGGTAGCCAATTTGCCCACTTGTGGGCCACTTCTGATTTTGCGCCCCGCTCTGCAGCGGTGGGGATCCCCGATACGGCAGGGCTGAGGTAGCCAATTTGCCCACTTGTGGGCCACTTCTGATTTTGCCCCCCGCTCTACAGCGGTGGGGCTCCCCGATACGGCAGGGGTGAGGTAGCCAATTTGCCCACTTGTGGGCCACTTCTGATTTTGCCCCCCGCTCTGCAGCGGTGGGGATCCCCGATACGGCAGGGGTGAGGTAGCCACTTCGCCCACTTGTGGGCCACTTCTGATTTTGCCCCCCGCTCTGCAGCGGTGGGGCTCCCCGATACGGCAGGGGTGAGGTAGCCACTTTGCCCACTTGTGGGCCACTTCTGATTTTGCCCCCCGCTCTGCAGCGGTGGGGCTCCCCGATACGGCAGGGGTGAGGTAGCCAATTTGCCCACTTGTGGGCCACTTCTGATTTTGCGCCCCGCTCTGCAGCGGTGGGGATCCCCGATACGGCAGGGCTGAGGTAGCCAATTTGCCCACTTGTGGGCCACTTCTGATTTTGCCCCCCGCTCTGAAGCGGAGGGGATCCCCGATACGGCAGGGGTGAGGTAGCCACTTTGCCCACTTGTGGGCCACTTCTGATTTTGCCCCCCGCTCTGCAGCGGTGGGGCTCCCCGATACGGCAGGGGTGAGGTAGCCAATTTGCCCACTTGTGGGCCACTTCTGAATTTGCCCCCCGCTCTGCAGCGGTGGGGCTCCCCGATACGGCAGGGGTGAGGTAGCCAATTTGCCCACTTGTGGGCCACTTCTGATTTTGCCCCCCGCTCTGCAGCGGTGGGGATCCCCGATACGGCAGGGGTGAGGTAGCCACTTTGCCCATTTGTGGGCCACTTCTGATTTTGCCCCCCGCTCTGCAGCGGTGGGGCTCCACGATACGGCAGGGGTGAGGTAGCCAATTTGCCCACTTGTGGGCCACTTCTGATTCTGCCCCCCGCTCTGCAGCGGTGGGGATCCCCGATACGGCAGGGGTGAGGTAGCCACTTTGCCCATTTGTGGGCCACTTCTGATTTTGCCCCCCGCTCTGCAGCGGTGGGGCTCCCCGATACGGCAGGGGTGAGGTAGCCACTTCGCCCACTTGTGGGCCACTTCTGATTTTGCCCCCCGCTCTGCAGCGGTGGGGATCCCCGATACGGCAGGGGTGAGGTAGCCACTTTGCCCATTTGTGGGCCACTTCTGATTTTGCCCCCCGCTCTGCAGCGGTGGGGCTCCACGATACGGCAGGGGTGAGGTAGCCAATTTGCCCACTTGTGGGCCACTTCTGATTCTGCCCCCCGCTCTGCAGCGGTGGGGATCCCCGATACGGCAGGGGTGAGGTAGCCAATTTGCCCACTTGTGGGCCACTTCTGATTTTGCCCCCCGCTCTGAAGCAGTGGGGCTCCCCGATACGGCAGGGGTGAGGTAGCCACTTCGCCCACTTGTGGGCCACTTCTGATTTTGCCCCCCGCTCTGCAGCGGTGGGGCTCCCCGATACGGCAGGGGTGAGGTAGCCAATTTGCCCACTTGTGGGCCACTTCTGATTTTGCCCCCCGCTCTGCAGTGGTGGGGCTCCCCGATACGGCAGGGGTGAGGTAGCCAATTTGCCCACTTGTGGGCCACTTCTGATTTTGCCCCCCGCTCTGAAGCGGTGGGGCTCCCCGATACGGCAGGGGTGAGGTAGCCAATTTGCCCACTTGTGGGCCACTTCTGATTTTGCCCCCCGCTCTGCAGCGGAGGGGATCCCCGATACGGCAGGGGTGAGGTAGCCACTTTGCCCACTTGTGGGCCACTTCTGATTTTGCCCCCCGCTCTGAAGCGGAGGGGATCCCCGATACGGCAGGGGTGAGGTAGCCACTTCGCCCACTTGTGGGCCACTTCTGATTTTGCCCCCCGCTCTGCAGCGGTGGGGCTCCCCGATACGGCAGGGGTGAGGTAGCCAATTTGCCCACTTGTGGGCCACTTCTGAATTTGCCCCCCGCTCTGCAGCGGTGGGGCTCCCCGATACGGCAGGGGTGAGGTAGCCACTTCGCCCACTTGTGGGCCACTTCTGATTTTGCCCCCCGCTCTGCAGCGGTGGGGATCCCCGATACGGCAGGGGTGAGGTAGCCACTTTGCCCATTTGTGGGCCACTTCTGATTTTGCCCCCCGCTCTGCAGCGGTGGGGCTCCACGATACGGCAGGGGTGAGGTAGCCAATTTGCCCACTTGTGGGCCACTTCTGATTTAGCCCCCCGCTCTGCAGCGGTGGGGCTCCCCGATACGGCAGGGGTGAGGTAGCCACTTTGCCCACTTGTGGGCCACTTCTGAATTTGCCCCCCGCTCTGCAGCGGTGGGGCTCCCCGATACGGCAGGGGTGAGGTAGCCAATTTGCCCACTTGTGGGCCACTTCTGATTTTGCCCCCCGCTCTGCAGCGGTGGGGCTCCCCGATACGGCAGGGGTGAGGTAGCCACTTCGCCCACTTGTGGGCCACTTCTGATTTTGCCCCCCGCTCTGCAGCGGTGGGGATCCCCGATACGGCAGGGGTGAGGTAGCCACTTTGCCCATTTGTGGGCCACTTCTGATTTTGCCCCCCGCTCTGCAGCGGTGGGGCTCCCCGATACGGCAGGGGTGAGGTAGCCAATTTGCCCACTTGTGGGCCACTTCTGATTCTGCCCCCCGCTCTGCAGCGGTGGGGATCCCCGATACGGCAGGGGTGAGGTAGCCACTTCGCCCACTTGTGGGCCACTTCTGATTTTGCCCCCCGCTCTGAAGCGGAGGGGATCCCCGATACGGTAGGGGTGAGGTAGCCAATTTGCCCACTTGTGGGCCACTTCTGATTTTGCCCCCCGCTCTGTGGTGGTGGGGCTCCCCGATACGGCAGGGGTGAGGTAGCCAATTTGCCCACTTGTGGGCCACTTCTGAATTTGCCCCCCGCTCTGCAGCGGTGGGGCTCCCCGATACGGCAGGGGTGAGGTAGCCACTTTGCCCACTTGTGGGCCACTTCTGATTTTGCCCCCCGCTCTGAAGCGGAGGGGATCCCCGATACGGCAGGGGTGAGGTAGCCAATTTGCCCACTTGTGGGCCACTTCTGATTTTGCCCCCCGCTCTGCAGCGGTGGGGCTCCCCGATACGGCAGGGGTGAGGTAGCCACTTCGCCCACTTGTGGGCCACTTCTGATTTTGCCCCCCGCTCTGCAGCGGTGGGGCTCCCCGATACGGCAGGGGTGAGGTAGCCACTTCGCCCACTTGTGGGCCACTTCTGATTTTGCCCCCCGCTCTGCAGCGGTGGGGCTCCCCGATACGGCAGGGGTGAGGTAGCCACTTCGCCCACTTGTGGGCCACTTCTGATTTTGCCCCCCGCTCTGCAGCGGTGGGGCTCCCCGATACGGCAGGGGTGAGGTAGCCACTTTGCCCACTTGTGGGCCACTTCTGATTTTGCCCCCCGCTCTGCAGCGGTGGGGCTCCCCGATACGGCAGGGGTGAGGTAGCCACTTTGCCCAATTGTGGGCCACTTCTGATTTTGCCCCCCGCTCTGCAGCGGTGGGGATCCCCGATACGGCAGGGGTGAGGTAGCCACTTCGCCCACTTGTGGGCCACTTCTGATTTTGCCCCCCGCTCTGCAGCGGTGGGGCTCCCCGATACGGCAGGGGTGAGGTAGCCACTTTGCCCACTTGTGGGCCACTTCTGATTTTGCCCCCCGCTCTGCAGCGGTGGGGCTCCCCGATACGGCAGGGGTGAGGTAGCCAATTTGCCCACTTGTGGGCCACTTCTGATTTTGCGCCCCGCTCTGCAGCGGTGGGGATCCCCGATACGGCAGGGCTGAGGTAGCCAATTTGCCCACTTGTGGGCCACTTCTGATTTTGCCCCCCGCTCTGAAGCGGAGGGGATCCCCGATACGGCAGGGGTGAGGTAGCCACTTTGCCCACTTGTGGGCCACTTCTGATTTTGCCCCCCGCTCTGCAGCGATGGGGCTCCCCGATACGGCAGGGGTGAGGTAGCCAATTTGCCCACTTGTGGGCCACTTCTGAATTTGCCCCCCGCTCTGCAGCGGTGGGGCTCCCCGATACGGCAGGGGTGAGGTAGCCAATTTGCCCACTTGTGGGCCACTTCTGATTTTGCCCCCCGCTCTGCAGCGGTGGGGATCCCCGATACGGCAGGGGTGAGGTAGCCACTTTGCCCATTTGTGGGCCACTTCTGATTTTGCCCCCCGCTCTGCAGCGGTGGGGCTCCACGATACGGCAGGGGTGAGGTAGCCAATTTGCCCACTTGTGGGCCACTTCTGATTCTGCCCCCCGCTCTGCAGCGGTGGGGATCCCCGATACGGCAGGGGTGAGGTAGCCACTTTGCCCATTTGTGGGCCACTTCTGATTTTGCCCCCCGCTCTGCAGCGGTGGGGCTCCCCGATACGGCAGGGGTGAGGTAGCCAATTTGCCCACTTGTGGGCCACTTCTGAATTTGCCCCCCGCTCTGCAGCGGTGGGGCTCCCCGATACGGCAGGGGTGAGGTAGCCACTTCGCCCACTTGTGGGCCACTTCTGATTTTGCCCCCCGCTCTGCAGCGGTGGGGATCCCCGATACGGCAGGGGTGAGGTAGCCACTTTGCCCATTTGTGGGCCACTTCTCATTTTGCCCCCCGCTCTGCAGCGGTGGGGCTCCACGATACGGCAGGGGTGAGGTAGCCAATTTGCCCACTTGTGGGCCACTTCTGATTCTGCCCCCCGCTCTGCAGCGGTGGGGATCCCCGATACGGCAGGGGTGAGGTAGCCAATTTGCCCACTTGTGGGCCACTTCTGATTTTGCCCCCCGCTCTGAAGCAGTGGGGCTCCCCGATACGGCAGGGGTGAGGTAGCCACTTCGCCCACTTGTGGGCCACTTCTGATTTTGCCCCCCGCTCTGCAGCGGTGGGGCTCCCCGATACGGCAGGGGTGAGGTAGCCAATTTGCCCACTTGTGGGCCACTTCTGATTTTGCCCCCCGCTCTGCAGTGGTGGGGCTCCCCGATACGGCAGGGGTGAGGTAGCCAATTTGCCCACTTGTGGGCCACTTCTGATTTTGCCCCCCGCTCTGCAGCGGTGGGGCTCCCCGATACGGCAGGGGTGAGGTAGCCACTTTGCCCACTTGTGGGCCACTTCTGATTTTGCCCCCCGCTCTGAAGCGGAGGGGATCCCCGATACGGCAGGGGTGAGGTAGCCACTTCGCCCACTTGTGGGCCACTTCTGATTTTGCCCCCCGCTCTGCAGCGGTGGGGCTCCCCGATACGGCAGGGGTGAGGTAGCCAATTTGCCCACTTGTGGGCCACTTCTGAATTTGCCCCCCGCTCTGCAGCGGTGGGGCTCCCCGATACGGCAGGGGTGAGGTAGCCACTTCGCCCACTTGTGGGCCACTTCTGATTTTGCCCCCCGCTCTGCAGCGGTGGGGATCCCCGATACGGCAGGGGTGAGGTAGCCACTTTGCCCATTTGTGGGCCACTTCTGATTTTGCCCCCCGCTCTGCAGCGGTGGGGCTCCACGATACGGCAGGGGTGAGGTAGCCAATTTGCCCACTTGTGGGCCACTTCTGATTTAGCCCCCCGCTCTGCAGCGGTGGGGCTCCCCGATACGGCAGGGGTGAGGTAGCCACTTTGCCCACTTGTGGGCCACTTCTGAATTTGCCCCCCGCTCTGCAGCGGTGGGGCTCCCCGATATGGCAGGGGTGAGGTAGCCAATTTGCCCACTTGTGGGCCACTTCTGATTTTGCCCCCCGCTCTGCAGCGGTGGGGCTCCCCGATACGGCAGGGGTGAGGTAGCCACTTCGCCCACTTGTGGGCCACTTCTGATTTTGCCCCCCGCTCTGCAGCGGTGGGGATCCCCGATACGGCAGGGGTGAGGTAGCCACTTTGCCCATTTGTGGGCCACTTCTGATTTTGCCCCCCGCTCTGCAGCGGTGGGGCTCCACGAGACGGCAGGGGTGAGGTAGCCAATTTGCCCACTTGTGGGCCACTTCTGATTTTGCCCCCCGCTCTGCAGCGGTGGGGATCCCCGATACGGCAGGGGTGAGGTAGCCACTTCGCCCACTTGTGGGCCACTTCTGATTTTGCCCCCCGCTCTGAAGCGGAGGGGATCCCCGATACGGTAGGGGTGAGGTAGCCAATTTGCCCACTTGTGGGCCACTTCTGATTTTGCCCCCCGCTCTGCAGTGGTGGGGCTCCCCGATACGGCAGGGGTGAGGTAGCCAATTTGCCCACTTGTGGGCCACTTCTGAATTTGCCCCCCGCTCTGCAGCGGTGGGGCTCCCCGATACGGCAGGGGTGAGGTAGCCAATTTGCCCACTTGTGGGCCACTTCTGATTTTGCCCCCCGCTCTGAAGCGGAGGGGATCCCCGATACGGCAGGGGTGAGGTAGCCAATTTGCCCACTTGTGGGCCACTTCTGATTTTGCCCCCCGCTCTGCAGCGGTGGGGCTCCCCGATACGGCAGGGGTGAGGTAGCCAATTTGCCCACTTGTGGGCCACTTCTTAATTTGCCCCCCGCTCTGCAGCGGTGGGGCTCCCCGATACGGCAGGGGTGAGGTAGCCACTTTGCCCATTTGTGGGCCACTTCTGATTTTGCCCCCCGCTCTGCAGCGGTGGGGCTCCACGAGACGGCAGGGGTGAGGTAGCCAATTTGCCCACTTGTGGGCCACTTCTGATTCTGCCCCCCGCTCTGCAGCGGTGGGGATCCCCGATACGGCAGGGGTGAGGTAGCCAATTTGCCCACTTGTGGGCCACTTCTGATTTTGCCCCCCGCTCTGAAGCAGTGGGGCTCCCCGATACGGCAGGGGTGAGGTAGCCAATTTGCCCACTTGTGGGCCACTTCTGAATTTGCCCCCCGCTCTGCAGTGGTGGGGCTCCCCGATACGGCAGGGGTGAGGTAGCCAATTTGCCCACTTGTGGGCCAGTTCTGATTTTGCCCCCCGCTCTGAAGCAGTGGGGCTCCCCGATACGGCAGGGGTGAGGTAGCCACTTCGCCCACTTGTGGGCCACTTCTGATTTTGCCCCCCGCTCTGCAGCGGTGGGGCTCCCCGATACGGCAGGGGTGAGGTAGCCAATTTGCCCACTTGTGGGCCACTTCTGATTTTGCCCCCCGCTCTGCAGTGGTGGGGCTCCCCGATACGGCAGGGGTGAGGTAGCCAATTTGCCCACTTGTGGGCCACTTCTGATTTTGCCCCCCGCTCTGCAGCGGTGGGGCTCCCCGATACGGCAGGGGTGAGGTAGCCACTTTGCCCACTTGTGGGCCACTTCTGATTTTGCCCCCCGCTCTGAAGCGGAGGGGATCCCCGATACGGCAGGGGTGAGGTAGCCAATTTGCCCACTTGTGGGCCACTTCTGATTTTGCCCCCCGCTCTGCAGCGGTGGGGCTCCCCGATACGGCAGGGGTGAGGTAGCCAATTTGCCCACTTGTGGGCCACTTCTGAATTTGCCCCCCGCTCTGCAGCGGTGGGGCTCCCCGATACGGCAGGGGTGAGGTAGCCACTTCGCCCACTTGTGGGCCACTTCTGATTTTGCCCCCCGCTCTGCAGCGGTGGGGATCCCCGATACGGCAGGGGTGAGGTAGCCACTTTGCCCATTTGTGGGCCACTTCTGATTTTGCCCCCCGCTCTGCAGCGGTGGGGCTCCACGATACGGCAGGGGTGAGGTAGCCAATTTGCCCACTTGTGGGCCACTTCTGATTTTGCCCCCCGCTCTGCAGCGGTGGGGCTCCCCGATACGGCAGGGGTGAGGTAGCCACTTTGCCCACTTGTGGGCCACTTCTGAATTTGCCCCCCGCTCTGCAGCGGTGGGGCTCCCCGATACGGCAGGGGTGAGGTAGCCAATTTGCCCACTTGTGGGCCAATTCTGATTTTGCCCCCCGCTCTGCAGCGGTGGGGATCCCCGATACGGCAGGGGTGAGGTAGCCACTTCGCCCCCTTGTGGGCCACTTCTCATTTTGCCCCCCGCTCTGCAGCGGTGGGGATCCCCGATACGGCAGGGGTGAGGTAGCCACTTTGCCCATTTGTGGGCCACTTCTGATTTTGCCCCCCGCTCTGCAGCGGTGGGGCTCCACGAGACGGCAGGGGTGAGGTAGCCAATTTGCCCACTTGTGGGCCACTTCTGATTCTGCCCCCCGCTCTGCAGCGGTGGGGATCCCCGATACGGCAGGGGTGAGGTAGCCAATTTGCCCACTTGTGGGCCACTTCTGATTTTGCCCCCCGCTCTGAAGCAGTGGGGCTCCCCGATACGGCAGGGGTGAGGTAGCCACTTCGCCCACTTGTGGGCCACTTCTGATTTTGCCCATCCCCGATACGGTAGGGGTGAGGTAGCCAATTTGCCCACTTGTGGGCCACTTCTGATTTTGCCCCCCGCTCTGCAGTGGTGGGGCTCCCTGATACGGGAGGGGTGAGGTAGCCAATTTGCCCACTTGTGGGCCACTTCTGAATTTGCCCCCCGCTCTGCAGCGGTGGGGCTCCCCGATACGGCAGGGGTGAGGTAGCCACTTTGCCCACTTGTGGGCCACTTCTGATTTTGCCCCCCGCTCTGAAGCGGAGGGGATCCCCGATACGGCAGGGGTGAGGTAGCCAATTTGCCCACTTGTGGGCCACTTCTCAATTTGCCCCCCGCTCTGCAGCGGTGGGGCTCCCCGATACGGCAGGGGTGAGGTAGCCACTTTGCCCATTTGTGGGCCACTTCTGATTTTGCCCCCCGCTCTGCAGCGGTGGGGCTCCACGAGACGGCAGGGGTGAGGTAGCCAATTTGCCCACTTGTGGGCCACTTCTGATTCTGCCCCCCGCTCTGCAGCGGTGGGGATCCCCGATACGGCAGGGGTGAGGTAGCCAATTTGCCCACTTGTGGGCCACTTCTGATTTTGCCCCCCGCTCTGAAGCAGTGGGGCTCCCCGATACGGCAGGGGTGAGGTAGCCACTTCGCCCACTTGTGGGCCACTTCTGATTTTGCCCCCCGCTCTGCAGCGGTGGGGCTCCCCGATACGGCAGGGGTGAGGTAGCCAATTTGCCCACTTGTGGGCCACTTCTGATTTTGCCCCCCGCTCTGCAGTGGTGGGGCTCCCCGATACGGCAGGGGTGAGGTAGCCACTTTGCCCACTTGTGGGCCACTTCTGATTTCGCCCCCCGCTCTGCAGCGGAGGGGATCCCCGATACGGCAGGGGTGAGGTAGCCACTTTGCCCACTTGTGGGCCACTTCTGATTTTGCCCCCCGCTCTGCAGCGGTGGGGCTCCCCGATACGGCAGGGGTGAGGTAGCCAATTTGCCCACTTGTGGGCCAATTCTGATTTTGCCCCCCGCTCTGAAGCAGTGGGGCTCCCCGATACGGCAGGGGTGAGGTAGCCACTTCGCCCACTTGTGGGCCACTTCTGATTTTGCCCCCCGCTCTGCAGCGGTGGGGCTCCCCGATACGGCAGGGGTGAGGTAGCCAATTTGCCCACTTGTGGGCCACTTCTGATTTTGCCCCCCGCTCTGCAGCGGTGGGGATCCCCGATACGGCAGGGGTGAGGTAGCCACTTTGCCCACTTGTGGGCCACTTCTGATTTTGCCCCCCGCTCTGAAGCGGAGGGGATCCCCGATACGGCAGGGGTGAGGTAGCCACTTTGCCCACTTGTGGGCCACTTCTGAATTTGCCCCCCGCTCTGAAGCAGTGGGGCTCCCCGATACGGCAGGGGTGAGGTAGCCACTTCGCCCACTTGTGGGCCACTTCTGATTTTGCCCCCCGCTCTGCAGCGGTGGGGCTCCCCGATACGGCAGGGGTGAGGTAGCCAATTTGCCCACTTGTGGGCCACTTCTGATTTTGCCCCCCGCTCTGCAGCGGTGGGGATCCCCGATACGGCAGGGGTGAGGTAGCCACTTTGCCCACTTGTGGGCCACTTCTGATTTTGCCCCCCGCTCTGAAGCGGAGGGGATCCCCGATACGGCAGGGGTGAGGTAGCCAATTTGCCCACTTGTGGGCCACTTCTGATTTTGCCCCCCGCTCTGAAGCAGTGGGGCTCCCCGATACGGCAGGGGTGAGGTAGTCACTTCGCCCACTTGTGGGCCACTTCTGATTTTGCCCCCCGCTCTGCAGCGGTGGGGATCCCCGATACGGCAGGGGTGAGGTAGCCACTTCGCCCACTTGTGGGCCACTTCTCATTTTGCCCCCCGCTCTGCAGCGGTGGGGCTCCCCGATACGGCAGGGGTGAGGTAGCCACTTTGCCCACTTGTGGGCCACTTCTGATTCTGCCCCCCGCTCTGCAGCGGTGGGGATCCCCGATACGGCAGGGGTGAGGTAGCCAATTTGCCCACTTGTGGGCCACTTCTGATTTTGCCCCCCGCTCTGAAGCGGTGGGGCTCCCCGATACGGCAGGGGTGAGGTAGCCACTTCGCCCACTTGTGGGCCACTTCTCATTTTGCCCCCCGCTCTGCAGCGGTGGGGCTCCCCGATACGGCAGGGGTGAGGTAGCCAATTTGCCCACTTGTGGGCCACTTCTGATTTTGCCCCCCGCTCTGCAGCGGTGGGGCTCCCCGATACGGCAGGGGTGAGGTAGCCACTTTGCCCACTTGTGGGCCACTTCTGATTTTGCCCCCCGCTCTACAGCGGTGGGGCTCCCCGATACGGCAGGGGTGAGGTAGCCACTTTGCCCACTTGTGGGCCAGTTCTGATTTTGCCCCCCGCTCTGAAGCGGAGGGGATCCCCGATACGGCAGGGGTGAGGTAGCCAATTTGCCCACTTGTGGGCCACTTCTGATTTTGCCCCCCGCTCTGCAGCGGTGGGGCTCCCCGATACGGCAGGGGTGAGGTAGCCAATTTGCCCACTTGTGGGCCACTTCTGAATTTGCCCCCCGCTCTGCAGCGGTGGGGCTCCCCGATACGGCAGGGGTGAGGTAGCCACTTTGCCCACTTGTGGGCCACTTCTGAATTTGCCCCCCGCTCTGCAGTGGTGGGGCTCCCCGATACGGCAGGGGTGAGGTAGCCAATTTGCCCACTTGTGGGCCACTTCTGATTTTGCTCCCCGCTCTGCAGCGGTGGGGGTTTCGGAACCTAGTAAAAAAAAAGTTTTTGTTTTTACTAGGTTTTAGAACCTAGTGAAAACAAAAGTTTTTTTTTTTACTACGTTATTGGGCCTCCCCTTTTTCCTTTTGCCCTTCGTGTTTGCAACAATGTCCTCCAAGCAAAGCTCTGCGGAAGGCACTGAGGCAGGCACGAGGAAATCGGCGACAATGAGTCCTGTGGGCACGGATGACACCCTTAGAATACGCATGCAGTGTACTTTTATTGCTTGGTTGTTTGTGACACTTTACCCTTGATCTGATGAAGGAGCTTACTCATCATTCATGGGTAAAGAGTCATAGACACAGGCTAAGGTGCAATGCATGCGGGGGACGGACAATCAAAATCTATGCCCCCCTATTATGGGCTGCTACACTCATTGGACTTTCTGGGGGCAGTTTTTGGGTGAGTTTGGCAGTGTAGCTTTTGCTATAGCCCCCCTCTACTCCACCTTCCTACATCAGGACGACGGTGTGAGCTGCCATCCTGCCTGCCTTCTGATGCTACATTGCCTTTTGTCTAGGCGTGTTGTCAACGGTAGCATCTAACTTCCACAAGACAGATTGTGGTTGTTGCGTGAGATTGCACAGGCAGCTTTGCACTATCGCAGTTCTCCGCCTGCCCCCCCCTATTGAGACCACACCCAGTTGGGCCTTGGCACGGATGTATGCTACGCCCTATTGTTCACCCAGCCGTTCGTCGTGCTTTTTTTGCGACGACACAGCCCACATCACGTGCCCTGAATGTGGAGTTTATCAGTGTGCCCTGCATGCTTCCGGTTTCTGTTCCACGGAGATATGTGTGGCAATGCGCAAATGGAATGTGCAATTTACTGCCACACTGGCATGCATTGTGTTGGCATTCGCCTTGGGTGACCGGCTTGTGGTTGACAAGCCGCCCTCTGTAGATGAGGTCCGTCCAAAGGTGGTGATCCGTGGTGAAGAATTTTTTGTTCCAGAGCATTACCCCAAAGATGCCTTTGGGAAATTGGAGTATGACAAAAATCTAATCAAAGAGTTGGAAGAAAAGACCACGGGCGTGATTCGCAACATGTGCAAGCACAACCGTCCCTCTGCACAACCCACCTACAAAGACAAGAAGTCGGACCTCATCTACAAGCGCGTGTTTTGCGACTTCATATAAAGCACGCGTGTGTGCACCTCATATATGTATATATATATTTATCATATAAAAGCTCTTTCTTTTCTTGGGCCTCATTTTATTTTTGCTGACCTTGCAATACACGGTTTGGCCCGGGTGGGGCACCACTTACACAAGTGGCCTGGAATAGACCAGGGGGCACCATGCCCTTAAACATAAATACCACCTACCGTTGACCCCCCCCCCCCATAAACTTGGTTTTTTTTGTTCAAATTCAAGTCCAAATTTGTCACTACCTAGTAACCTAGTAAGGGAAAATTTTTTAAAATTTTTGCTTTTTTTAACTAGTAAAAAATTTTTTTTTAAAAATCTTTTTAAAATTTTTGCTTTTTTTACCTAGTAAAAAAAAAAATTTAAAAAAAATTTTTTTTTACTAGGTTTTGCTACATTTTACTAGGTTTTGCTACATTTTACTAGGTTTTGCTACGTGCATACTAGGTTTCACCAAATGCCCGAAAGGAATGTGCAGAAAAGGATCTGCGCAAAAGTTACCCGCGAAAAGAATGTATTCTAGCCGTGCTCCATGATAGGATTGGTACACAAATTGAACATTTCAGGGAACGAATTTCAAAAAAAATTGCAAATTTTATGGCTGAAAACAAAATCTTTGCTAGATATTATCTGCTTTACATTTCCACAAAATTCAGTTCCTCAAAATTTCTTGTATTTATCTGCGACCGCCGAATCTAATGCGCTCGTGGCATATGTTTTGCCATCAACACGCGCTGAGGACACGCACCAAGGCATATCGAGACCAGGAGAGTGTGCAGTTGTTTGGAGCGTTTTTCCTTTGCATGCTCTGTGAAAAGAGTGGTCTTTTAGATTGAGGTGAGTGCTTCAGGGTGCCAGCGCCTCACCCCTCGCTTCAACAGAAATCTCTGCACCAGGTGGGAGTGACCCTGTTGCTCACCCCTGATGCTGACAGGCTATCGGCTGTCCGCCAAGTTTTCGGATTCAGAAGAAAGCGCTGAGTCTGTTTACGCCTGATCGTCAGTGAAGATCGACCCAGCAATTGGATGCAGGGTCTGATTGAATTTCAAATGATGTATTGTACTTTATTGCATTTGAAACGATGATTATTGTCGATACATAATGGACTGCATTTTGCAGAGGTTGTGTTTGCAATCCTCTAAGCAACACATTTGTGGCACCCAATGCCGAGGTGGTGGCATTGTGTGTGATTGCATTTTTCTCCATTGGATGTTGCCATCCAGAAGCAATATATGTGTGAGATGGATGGTCTGCTTTGATTTGATCGAAGCCTGCCGCTTTGTGCTGTGCTCATTGTCAAACCGCGTTGCAACACGTGGTGGCCGTGGTGGTGGTGGTGGTTTGGTGATCATGTCGAAGGGCTACACCACACGGGGGTGGGGGGCTTCTCACCTGCAGAAGGGGTGATAAATCCCCCATATGGAGGATTTTTTTGGGGGGTAGGCATTGGATGCCCGCCAACCGCAGTTGGTTGCCCTTTAAGTGCCGTCCAATTGTGTGCCTGAATACTGAGCTTGCTACTGGATGGCCCGAAATTCCCCCCTTTTAGTTTCATTAAAACGTCCTGAACCCACAACCTGTTTGAGAATCAAGCATGGAGGCACACATCTTCAAGAAGTGTTTTGTAGTCCTCTTGTAGGCTTTCCAGTGCCTGTTTTTCTTTGGACCCCCATCCCCGGGGTGAGAAAAAGGAACAGATCACCTTCTTCTGTGAGGATGTGTGGTGCACAAGAATAGGGTGGAAGCCCCAACCAAACGGGGCTAACCACTCACAAACCTGCTCCCAATTTGGGCTTAATTGCCCCCTTTGCAGGCGAGACCCCCCTCCGTGTGGTCTAAAACCCACCCTCACCCTCCACACCCGACGACCAGCGAACCCCCCCCCCCCCCCCCCCGGACCACCACCACCTGCACACAAGAGCCGGCCCAGTGGTTCAGACGGACAATACATGTGCACCCGGCTCTTTTCGTCCACTTGCTCCCATCACCCAAACTAAAATTTGCTTACATCCCTCCCCATTGGTGTCACCCACCTTGTGTGTTGCCTTGGGGCAAGGGCTCGGTGACCACCAACAAACACACTAGGGCAGGTTCAAGGTGTCGGTGATTGTTAATGTAGTTGTTACTGACTCGCTACATCTGCTTGGCACCGATTTATTTTGACAACCATTGCAGGCACAAAGCACCTAGAGTGAGGCCCGTGCAAAATATGAAAACAAAGATGTTATCCACCTGAATTTGCCGGCTCCAAACTTGAACGACGTGCGATCCAAGCCTACCGAAATGAAATCCACACCAAGTCACAAGGACCTTAGTAGTCTGCCGATGGAAGACGACAATGACAATGACAACAACAACACCACGGACAAAAATATTCACATACACTACCAAGTGTATCTAGCAAAGCACACAAACAGCAACATTACCCACCCGTGCACCAGGTGTGCAACAGGTTGAAAACCACAACCAAAGCCACCACAACCACACAAGGAACCTGAATCTTCCATGCTCACACCCATTGATAGCAGTGACTCAGATGCTAATGACAAAACTAGCTCAACATTGTCCCGTGGATCAGCAATCCTATCAGCAGCCCTACATCACGCAAGAGAAAAAGGTATAAAACAACAATAGAGCACCTAGCGGCACAAGCCACTAGGTGGACTGAGACCTTGGACCACTGGTTGACCAACGCCTGGGCTCAGAAAGAGCGTCGTTTGGTTGCAGAGGCTGATTATGTCCGCCGCCTCCTTCTCAAGCTGAAACACGCCCATCCCCCCAATGGTATGGCCCGCAAGCGGGCGCGCTGCCATGATAGGGGGGATTCGTGTGTGGTACAGCTTCGCGCGCATGAAGCTGAAGGTTCACCAATTCTTGCTGTACATATGATCTAGGCTTGGGTGCCCACGCACACCATTGGCCCGACTGCGTGAATTTTTCCGGTGTCAAAATAAAAAAAGAAAATAAAACAACAATAGTGAAGGCGGCGGTTCAACACAAGACATCAAACAGCAAAAGGGCATTTAGATAAATTTCCCAATAGTTTGAAGAAAGAGAGACATCAATTAAGTGATGTCAAGGAAGAAAATGAAGATGGTATCCAAAGATAGGAATCGCTACAGCGCTTGGACGCACTACGCATGAAGTTCAAAGGTTCAGTTGTACCTAATTCTGTAGAAAGCAAGAAGTGCAATGGTGTAAAGCCCTTTGTAGAGTGCAACATCGTAAACCCGAAGAAGGGACAATCAATTGCAATGTACAAACTGGGTATGTCTGCCATTCTGATTGTTATGGAGTTCATGCTGCCAATTTTTTGTAGGTTAGATATTGCACGTTTCATGAAATGGCACCATGCAAACAATCCCCCGGTGTTTTGAAGGTTATAAAGCCACACATGTATACATTTTTTCTTCTGTATCCCCATGATGCTGGGGATGGGGAAAATTGGCTTGCGCCCGGGGGGGGTCACGGCTGTCGCCTGAAGGAGGGGGGGGGGGGTTTGGGAAATGGACACCTGTGACAGGACCTATGTATGGTCCTCATTGTCAGTCTTTTTTTTTTTTTAGTATGCTATACACTCTCTGATTTTTGATTTTAGCCAGATCCTGACTTAGCTTAGTTGGTAGCAGGCCTAGACTCTGATTCCAGAGTCCTGGGTTCAATCCCAGATTCATGTAATGTTTTTTTCCCTTCGCTTTTTTCGTCTTTTTTATGTCTTCGTGTTTGCATGTTTGCATGTGCATGCCCCCCCCAAGACAGTTTTCTACAGGTCCCCCCATCAGGGGGGACCCTTTGTGTCAGTCACAGGCACACATACCCCTTAAACCCCTCCCCCCTGCTCTCGACCCCTTCCCCAAAGCAACCAGCCCCTGACAAGGAAACAAACAAAAGTCAGTTAAACACAGGGGGCCACATGTTCTGATTCTGATTCATCGGAGTCCTCTGATGTGTCTTCCTTGACATCTGCATCAGACTAATTTGCCAACGGGAGGCCATGGTGGGGCGTTGCATCCCCCCCCCCCCCCCCCGTGCTATGGGATGCAACCGGAATAGACCGGACATAAATACCACCACCGTTGGGGGTAGGGGGGGGGGGACTGGGGGGCTGTGTATACCGGTTGTCACTGCCCCGTCACGGCGGGCCAGAAGGGGGGGGGGGTTTGGGAAATGGACATCCGTGACCCCCCGTGGGCGCAAGCCAATTTTCTCCCACCCGTGAATGAACAACCCGTGCAGATATATGAGGTTCTTTTGTCACACCTGTCCTCAATGGTCACCGCAAAACCACAAAAAAATCATCATATGACAATAGTCGGACAATCCAACCTGTTCGGTTTTCAGAGTCCGCATGCTTGTAGGGTGATAATGCATGAATATTGCGCCATATGTGCACTTTTGACACTTGGTGTGCGTAGGGCACAAGCACCCATGGCCATAGTATGCCGCAAGATGCCACTGCAAGCCGCCACATGCCGCAGCACTAGATTTTAGGAGCTGTTGGTGGGGGTTTTGAAGCATGCTGCAACATGCTGCCGCATGCCGCAGTGGCCTGAATTTTCCAGGTGGCTTCATACAGCTACACTTGTCTCCTGTTGTCCCACAGATTTTCCTCTTTTTGTGTCATTTCCCCATTTCTTTGATGCCAACTCCTATGGCTACTCCACTACTGAGGGGTCACAGAAACCTGTGAGGAGGAACAAGGAGATAACTAGGAGTACTGCAGATTGTTTACAGTGGGCAATTGGGGAACGTATTTTGCAGCACGTTTGCCTAATGAACAGCCAAGGTGAGTCACAGACTGGGAAATTGCATTGCACTTTTTGTGCTGTGTGGTTATCTGTGAAAGGGGCCATCCTCGAGGACCATGTTTTTGGGGAAAGTATGAAACAATCGGACAATCTATATGCACGGAAACCTGGTTCACATGCCCATAAAGCCGCTGCATAGCCTTTACCAAGCCAGGCACCAGAAGCCGCACCTCAACAACTGCCTACTATTATTGTCAACGTTCCTGCCGCACAACCGAACCTGCACCACCTGCCGAGAAAAAGGGAGCATGAAGTGCCTCTGATTTGCAGGTGATGCTTCAGAAGGATGGAAGGTGAAATCTGCTGATTTTCCTATCTTGTCCTCAGTTGCTGTGTTTTTTGTCCGCTGGCCTCGCTCTGCATGGTTTGTGGACCTTCAGTTTGTTGAGACACATCCTGACACATGATCGTCTCAATGTGAGTAATGAGACGTTGCACCACATGGCAATCATGTACGCAAATAGAATGGACAAGAAACGGGAATGTGATGAGGAGCAGCAGGAACACGCCCACCTACAAATTGATTCTTCTGTTTTAATCTTTGCAGGGTGACAGGGCTTGCATTTCACTGTGTTTGGGTCTGCTCCTTGCCACCCTTGCGCCTTACGGAAAAGGACCCCCCCCCCCACCAACGGCTTGAAGCACGCTGCAGCAAGACCAATTTTTCTTGGGGACCGTTGGTGCTTGCCAGGGACTCGCTATTTAGAGTTGCGTACAATCATCGTATGATTGTACAGCCATAGGCAGCCCAGTGGACACAGATGTGTGTGGGGTTCCCATAGTCCCCCTCGATGTGGGAGGGGTTGGCTCCCTGTTGTTGTGGGTAATTAGAGTGGGTGCCCGGGAGATACTTTCTGAGTGTCTGTTTTTTTTTTCAGCGTCTATTTTTTGCGTGGCCATGAAGAGGGTCTCACAAAATGCAGAGACCCTGAAGTATGTGGACAAGGCCACGCAGACACCCATCTGCTTAGAGGCCCAAACGCAAACCCCGGGAGAGTGGCAGGACGATGGGCTGTCCCTTGAAGCAGCGAAGTATTTGACGTACGTCGGCACGTCGAAGAAGGATGCCTCAATTGAATGGGACAGTACGAGGCAGATGCAGGCTGCCGTCGACATGTGGATGATGGATTATATTAAAAGGAATGGGGTGAAGAGCTACAAGGCCTACGGCCACAGACCTAAAGTAGAGCAGTTCACAAAAGAGTGGATGAGCTTCACTGGTGAGAGACCCCACCCCTTTGTAGTGGAGTTATTTAAATGGGCCAGACAGGAGCACTGGAGTCGGAAGCGCCCATCGCGAGAGGAAGCCGACCCCGACAACGGTGCGAATGGGACTTCAGACAAGTGCCATCCCGGCAGTGATGACAAAGACGAGGAGGGCCAGCCCCGGCAGAAGAGGCGCAAGCGCACGTCTGCGGCAGCCTCACCGACCGTTCGGGATCAGACGGACTCCATCCCGCCCGTCCTATTTAATTATTCTGACCCTGAGCACCAATACACCTACTTCGGAGGTATGCGACGGAAATGGACAGGCGAAAGCAAGCTGTTCAAGGATCTGCTGGACCAGCGGACTCGCACCATTGAGAAAAACTTCTCCAGCTCAATGGAAGAGATGGCCGCAAAGAAAGGCGAGCATGTGTGGATGTACAAGACCAAGGTCATTAAAGGGTATGTGCGGCTGTCGGAACCCTCTGGCGAGGTCTGTTGCCAAGGGAACAAGGATCATCAACAAGCGTATTACAACATTCTGTTGGATTTCACAGAAGCCTGGGACCAGCCGCTGAAGATGACGAGGGAACGAAAGAGGCAGCTGCGGTCTGAGAACCAGCATCGCGAGGCATGGCCCAAAGACCAACAGACGCCCACGGCCTCGACAGAGCATGCGGCCTCCTCTTCTACCAGGCCTGAGGACAAGGCGGCCTCCTCTTCCACCAGGCCTGAGGACAAGGCGGCCTCCTCTTCCACCAGGCCTGAGGACAAGGCAGCGTCAAGCCCTCGTGAGGCGCCGCAGGAGTCGGAGCACTGCCCTGAGCGCACTGCCTTTCAGAGGCGACCAGCATTGCGGCTGCCAGGCCCAGAGAATCCGACGCAAGTGTTGCTGGTGTTTGACTTGGACGGAGTCCTATGCGACCGTGCGCACTGCAACACTGCGCACCCTCATCTGTGGGACACGTACGACTACTACCAGGAGATGTTCGTGGCGCGGAGGCGGCCCTTCCTTCACGAGTTGATGGAGTTTCTTACGGCCAATCGCACACACTTTCAAGCGATCGTTTGGAGCTCTGCCAAGACCCAAAACGTCAAGGCCATCTGTGACTACTATTTTCCGCCCGATCTGTTCGCGCAAGTTATGGGGCGTGAGGATTGCCGCAAGTATTGGCTAGGGCCTGAAGAGCGGGAGAAAGCCATCGCACAAAGCCCACGGGGCATCGACGTTGCTGGAGTGCACTACGAGCTGACCTGTAAAGATCTGGGCGTCATCTGGGATTTGGGAATCGGCTGGAATGTGAAGAACACACTGCTCATGGATGACGATCCCAAAAAGGCATCGCTGAACCCACTGAATGCCATACACCCCTGCTCTTTTGACGCCACCATATGTAAAGACGAGCACGAGTACGACACAGACTGTGAGCTGCCGCGACTGATTGAGTACCTCACAGGATGCAGGGGAGTGGAGGACATCCAGAAGCACGTGGCCGAAATTAAGTACGAGCCCACGCGTCAGCAGGCCCCAGCGCCTGAGGTGAATGCCGAAGTTGTGTCCGGAGGTTCTTCGAACGATCCCGACAGCGGCAAGGGAATGGGTAAGGGCAAGCTCAAAGGCAAGGGCAAAGGGAAGGGGTGGGGAAGGACCAAAGGCTTCTTTTCAAAGGGGAAGGCCAGCTGGTCGTGACAGTGACATGAGGGGCATGAGGAAGTCTGAGGTTTCAGGGGTCGCTGCGCGGTCCGCATACGGAGTCACATGTGTGACACGTTGTTGAAACCAATCACAATCGCTTTTGGCAGTGCTTAGGCTCCTTCCGTCAACAGTACCCCACTGATGACGAGAATGGCGATGCCGCACTTGCCATGTCCAGTCAGCATACCAACGAGTCAAAGCTGAACAAGGGCGCCGAGCCCAGAGGCAAAGGCCAGTCGGCGACGCGCCGCTCCGGATGCGCCGGCAGGGTGTTCTGCTTCAGGGTGCCCTCCGTACCGGGGGTGTTGGGCGCGCGGAACACGATTGGGGCCTGCCGTATGGCCTGCAGCATGCCACGGTTCTTGTGGTCCTTCGAGTGGTTGGTGCCGTGCAGCACTGCCGACATGATGCCGTCGTGGTCCGTGGCGTCTGTCAGCGACTGCAGCTTCTCCAGGCTGAGGTCACTGTAGCGCGCCTCTGCAACAGGTCGAGCAGCTGTGGGCCGCACTGCCGGAAGACGTGCGGTTAACTGCCTAACCGCCGGCTGTTACTGGCCAATCTTCGTCGGTAATGCCCACCCCCGCTCGGTTCAGATGGTGTGCCTGCCCTGCATGCATGCGTTCCGCACGCTCGAGGGTGCTGGACGGTGCGTGCGTAAACCGGGGGGGCGGGGGGGCAGGGGAAGGGGAATGGGCCTCCAGAGTTTTGCCCAATAACTCAGCATCTCCTGGCGGGGGGTCCAACACCCCCTCCCCCACCCCCTCGGACCCCCCATCCCATCCCACTCTTCTTAAGTGATTGGGCTGAATTATCCATTGGGTAACAATGACGGTCAGGGATGGCAATAAGAATCGCGGGTGAAGGGAGATGGGAGTGGATTCAGGCTTTAGTTGTCTGCGGTCGTTTTGCCTCTTCAGATTTTCGAAAAAGGCTTGGAACCCCCATTCTGCAATGTAGTGTGGTATTTGTTGGTTTACTGGCACCAGGGGGCTTCCGTCAGTTTTATTGTCACCCGTTCTATGTGAAGAAAAGGGCTTCACAAACACTCAGGGTCTCCCCCCCCCCCCCACAACCAAAACACGTTCGGGCCCACAGAGGGTCAGAATGAGCAGTGGCGAGAGGCCAATGGGCGCCGCCAAAGGCAAACAATCAGATACCGAGGCCTTGTGCCAACCCCCCCCCCCCCCCGGGCTGCCCCCCCCCCCTTTACGCAAGTGGCAGGTGCATTCAGTGAATGGGAACCGATCATTGCTCTCTCTCTCTCCCCCCTTAAGCAAAACTCTGTGGGCCTCCCGCTATGGTGCCTTTGAATTAGTGGTGTTCATGCCTGCCATCCCCCCCCCAAAAAGAACAAGGACGGCCTCTGGCTCGGCTTTGCTCAGTCAGTCCATCCGTGATTGGCAGTCAGCCCCTTTTTTATTGCAAAGTGACCCCTGCGGTGCTGTACAATACGATCCCAAGGCCCTCTGTGGCCAACGAACGGGTTGCCCCAATGCACCGAATACGAGCGGAATGTGTTCGGGCCAGTACCGCTTTTGTTCAGTACCGCTTTTGTTGTTGACAAACATAAAATGCTTTCCCAGGCAAATTGGTTCACTGCTTGACATGTGTGGCAAGCTCAGATAGTATCTTGGTCTACCCTACCCTTCGACTCAAATTCAATTCGACTCAAAGGCACCAAAATTTTCAAATAGGTACCGTCATGGAAAGTGAAGGCAACCACATGAGTTTCTCGCGAGGGTGCTCATTTTGAGGAGCATCATCAATTGAAAGCAGGTATTTTTTGGCTGCATCGATAGCAAATGTGAATTGGAGAGGGAAATGAGTCCCATGGCATAGACAAGGATTGGAGGATGGACAGTAAATGGCGTTGGTTGTGGTGGAGCCTTAGTACAAGAAAGTGGATGCATCAATTTGTGTAACGGAGGGTTCGCTTCAATCATGAAATTGTGTGGTAATGCAGTGTACTAAGTTTTCTATGGTTGGTTGAGTCTATGGTATTCAAGTGCCAAGTGCCATTGGGCAGCGCCGGGGAGGTGATTTGAAGGTGCAATAGCAGGGTATGGAGGACCCTTTTAAAGAGGGGATGGGGTCTGCAGTCCCAAATGCTTTTCATCAAGAAGGCCACAAAACACAGCCACCAACTGACACCGCAATCATCAACAACAGCAATTGGCCAGCCCCAATGACCACTTACCTTGAAAGTGAAACCTCTATTGTCCTACTTCATTCTATTGTGTTTCTAGCATACCCTCAAAACACCAAACATGCGCACATCCATCAGCAGGAAATCAAAAGAAGAGTGGCATCATTCAATCGCAATAATACACAGATGAGTGGTCACAAAAAGCAGCCAAATTCAACCTTACACTGTCACTCTTAATTCACTTGTCTAGCCTGCTCGCCTCGATCACCTCGAAGAGAGGTTGTTAGATCAAGCGCAGGCGCATGCGTCGTATACCCCCCCCCCCTTTTGGGGGTCGTTCCCGTAGCATACCCCAAGGCATGATATTGGATGTCCAACCCCGTGTAAAATCATTATTTTGCCCAATAAAACATACCCCCAATGGATTTTTTGATTCTGAAGCCTCTATCCCCTGAAACTGGATATCAGTTCTTTGTGGGGGGGGCTGGGGGTCAAAAGTTTGTGCTCAGAGGGATTTGAACGAGGCTCAGGTGCAATAAATGCTACTGGCCAGGCGCCGCCGCCGCCGGCAGTCGGCCGGCCGGGCATCAAACCGCCAGCCGAACTGTCGGCGGTCGACTGCATTTCCACTCGACCATTGACCGCTCTGGTACATACTGGGATCCCTACTGCTTGTAGCCGAGTCCGTCACTGAAAAAACCCAAACTGTGTGTTTCTGTTTGCATGTTTATGTCTGCCTGTCTGCCTACTTGCCCGACTGACTGCGTGACTGACTGCTTGCCTGTCTAACTGACTGATTGGCTGACAGTCAGCCTCTCTTCGAGGTGCACTGCCGAAGGCAATAGAATTTTGTGCAACAGTGCACCACCCCCGTCTGAGTTAGGAGGTTGGATATTGAGCTTCTCCTGTGCTTTTGCTGGTTGGACAAGGTAGTATTATTCCTGCATTGCTGTGTACTTCAAATTACCTCGCAGAGGTTGTTAGATCAAAGCCAGGCAGGCGTATATAGGGGAAAACGCCACATACCCCCCCATTTTGGGCCTTTTTGGGCCTATTCGCGTACCCTACCCCAAGGGGTTGAATGGTTAGTTTAATCCCTTGTAAAATCGTTATTTTGTCCAATAAACGCATCCCCCAATGAGTGTTTGGTCCGGACCCCCCCCGGACCCCTACTTGAAACCCACTTTTTGGAGCTTTTGAGGGAGTTGGGGGGGGGGGGGGGTCAAAAAATGACCCCTTTTTGGGGGGGTCGAAAATCATGAATCTTTTGGTTTTTCGATTTTGAGCCGAAAAAGTGTTTCCGGGTCCCGACTCCATGGGGTTTGTATGGGGCGGAGTGGGACGAGCGCTTATGCAGTTTATGCACTTTTCAGCCATTTTTGGTATGTTGACGGTTTTGGCGACCTCGGTGACCCCGTGGTACCACTCTGAGGGGTGTGAGTGGGGATGTTGTGACAGTATATGCCTACTAGGATACGAGACGTTTTTTGCAGTCTCTAGCCTTGCCTAGGGCCGGTCAAACCCCGTGCCAAAAATGCGAAATGACTGTTTCCACCAATAATGGCTCACATGAGTGAATGGGCCGGTGCACAACCTGCTTATGCAGTTTTTTACCCTGTACAGCTCAAAAATCGAAGAAACTTATATTTTTCCTACCGTGATCCCCTAAAATGAGCATCCACGCTATGTAAAGCATGTTTTAGGCAGTATATATGTGTTTTTCACCCTATTTGGGTTTGGGCGCGCGGGCGGGCGGGGGGGGGGGGGTTCCCAAGGGGTTGGTACACAACCTGCTGATGCTGTTTTTCACCTTGGGCAGCTCAAAAATCGAAGTTTTCGAAACTCATTTTTTTGATACCGTGATCGCCTAAAATGACCATCCAAGCTATGTAAAGCATGTTTTAGGCCGTATTTACGTGTTTTTCACCTTGTTTGGGTATTGGGTGCGCGGTGGGGTGTCCCAAGGGATTGGTACACAACCTGCTTATGCAGTTTTTCACCCCGGGCAGCTCAAAAATTGAAGTTTTCGAAACTTATTTTTTTTGATATTGTAACCACACAATATGACCATCCAAGCTATGTAAAGCATGTTTTAGGCCGTATTTCTGTGTTTTTCATCTTATTTGGGTTTTGGGTGCGGGGGGGGGGGGTTTCTCCCAAGGGATCGCTACACAACCTGCTTATGCAGTTTTTTAGCCTATACAGCTCAAAAATTGAAGTTTTCGAAACTCATTCTTTTGATATTGTGATCACCTAAAATGACCATCCAAGGTATGTAAAGCGTGTTTTAGGCCATATTTATGTAATTTGTACCCTATTTTGGGTGTGTGTTGCTTGGGGTAGATTCTCTGCAAGCTGGACTTGCCGAAGGCAATAGAATTTTCTTGCATCCAAGGCACTACATGAACCTGTATCATGCAGAACACTTAGTTTTTCGCAATGTCAGCCATGGATGTCCATTCCAGTGCCCCCTGTAGAGCATGTGCAGCTCTTCAAAGTCAAATACTCCCCAAAAAGTGGTACACACAGCCAGTCTCTCAGTAGAGCTGAACACGTATCCCAACAGGCAGTCTCCGAGTCTTTTTGTGGTTCATAGGCCCTTGTGTTTTGCATGTCTTGCTGCGTGCCACGCGTGTTCCCGGGGGGGGGGGAAGGGGGCGGGGGAACCGTCACTTTAGGTATGTTCCCTTGGGGGTGTGGGGACGCAGTCGTGTGCAGGCATATCCTAATCAGGTGGGGGGTGGGGCTTGATGGGTGCACAACATGTTGCACAGGGAGGCATTCGCCTGCCTCTTCCAGGAATAGGCTGAACATCTGCGTGCAATGCAATGCAGTGGTAACAGGCTTTGTTTTGAAGGAATAAGAGAGAACACTGATGGGAAGGGGCTGTGTGAGTCCCAGAAGTGGCTGAGACAACCGGTTTTTTTTCCAAACCTGGGATCAAGGCTGTTTTCTGGGGTGCATGGTTTTCAGCGAGCCCCCTGCACCCGCATGGTCCATGCGTTTGTCTGCCCGGGGAAAGACGCCAAAAAATCATACGCATACAAAAAACCGTGACCTGTGGATTCTGTGCTTCATATCATCAATCGGGGTTAGGTGAACGCAGGCCCATTCGCAGCTCACATTGGACAGTTTTTTCTGTGTTGCTGCTTCATCGGAGGATGGTGAACAATTCATTGCCACGCGCCCGCACGGAGGCATTGAGAGCATAGTGCGGCGAGAAATCTTAGTGTCTTACAGCTCCCAATGGTGTCGCAGTTGCTTTTGTACCCACGCGGCGCTGACCATTGCAACGCCACGGCGCTTCTTCGTTTGGCATGGCCAAGGCCCGCAGCCCCGGCCGTGCCTTCCGCACCAATGCTCCGCCCACCAGCGTCACCCGCACTGCGTTGCTTGGCACGACGGAGATCCGCTGCCGTACTGCAACGCGGCCGGGGGCGCCCACCAGCAGCTGCACTTCTGCCTCGCACGCTTTTCCCGGGCCTGCACGCCCACGGAGCTTCTGGACCGTCGCACGCTCGTGCGCCGCACCCTCGAGGGCAACGGGTTCGAGATGCTGCAGGAGGCGCCGCAGCGGTGCAGTATCCTCTGGGGCACGTACTTCCCGCAGGACATGGCGTTTCTAGCCTCGCTGCCGCCCTCCATCCGCCTGAACTGCGCGCCGCGCATCGTTGAGATCACCCACAAGCACCGCCTCGCCCGCCTGCGGGCCCCCGCGGGCGCGGCCGGGGCCGGGACCGCGTCGCCGGGCCCGTCCCGAATCGCGATGCCCGCGACGTACGTGTTCCCGGAGGACGCGCAGCGGTTCCGGGCCGAGACCGCGCGCGACGGGCCCGAGGGCCTGTGGATGCAGAAGGCGCTCCGCAAAGGCTGCGGCCGCGGGACGGAGGTCCGCACTCGGGAGGCGCTGCTGCGGCAGTGGGGCGACGAGGCGGCGGGGGAGCCCCCCGTCGCGGGGCACGGCCCGACGAAGAAGGGCAGGGCCCGGGGGCAGGCCGCCGTCGTCCAGCGCTACGTCGAGCGGCCGCTGCTGGTCAACGGGCGGAAGTGCGACCTCCGGATTTTCGTGGCGACGACGTTCGCGCCGCTGCGGGTGTACCTGTACCGCAACGCCATCGTGCGCTTTGCCAAGAACCCGTACAGTCTGTGCCCCAGCACCTTCCAGGACCGCCACGTGCACGTCACCAACTGCCACCACCTCCACACGGACGACTGGTGGTGCTTGGAGCAGCTGCGGGAGTGGGGGGGGGCCCAGGGCGTCGATTTCCGTCGCGACGTCTGGGACGCCCAGGTAATGCGCCGTTTGTCGACAGCAAAAGGGAGCGGACACTGCGTCATGTGTGAGACCAAGGGTCGCTCCCCCACGCCCCCCCCCCCCCACTTTCCAAATGTTCACGGTGTGTTCTGATGACTGAACGTGAAGCCGGTCGGCGCGGGCAGTGGAGTGGGCGCCCCACGGGGGGAGAAGCCGCACTTGCCGGCAGAGGGGCCATTGCCCCACTCTCACTGGCGTCTGGGGCCCACATACAAATGGGGTGGGGAGGGGGCAGTCCTCTCCGAAACCCTCTACATCGTCAACAACGGCGCACGTCCGGAAGTACCAACCGGCACCCGTACTTCGCCTCATTGGCACCCCCTCCCCCTCCGCCCCCCCCTACCGTGCCTTGCCTTTATGGTTCATCCCAACTCTCCTTTTTGACCCAAATTAGCACTGGCCTTAGCGTCTGCCAATTCAGATGTGATCGGAAGGATGTGGGCGCAACGGTGTCGTAGATGCAACTCCCTGGAGGGGGTTGGCAAAACGGTTCCGAGCGGTTACTGTCAGTTGACGAATGGGCCGTCAGGGGAATGGAGCCAGCGGTTGGGTCGCCTCGGCCCACAGAAGGGTCCTCAACGGTTAGCTGTCCCTCTCAACGATAGGCGAGGCACTAAGAAAAGGCCTGGGTAGTGTGCTGAACCCCCCCCCCCCCTCCCCCAAATCGGCGGCCGTTTTCTGCCACCCTTGCCGATTTGTTCTGCTGATTTGTTGGGTTTCTGGGATTAAGGGACACCTGATCAGGAGGGGAGGGGGTACAATCTTTGCTACACCCCCCCCCCCCCCCCCAGATGGGCTGTTTGCGCAACAGGAGTGGGAGCCCACCAGGGGCAGACCAGCCGTGAGGGGGAAAGGGACATATGGTGGACGGCCGGGACAACGCATGGAGGAACAGGGCACCTGGGCCTCATGCACACAGAACCACAGCGAGGCAGGCTATGGACGGCCTATGGACAGAGGCGCGTGGACAGCAAAAACAGTCAAACGACCCCGCCAACAACCAGCACAACCTCAATACGCCAACTATTGGGCGCCGCTGACGCGCAAACGGCACACCATGCCACATTCAGCACAGCCCCGGCACACCAACTACTGGGCTCTGTGAACGCGGAAACGACCCCAGCAGGAGCACCGGCCGCAGCGGCCGACAGAAAGCAGCGACCCGACGCAACATGCGAAGGGCAGAACGGGTGACTGTCCAGGGCCCCGTAAAGAAACAACAACCCGACGGAATGTCACACGGGGGGGCTATCAGTCAGTCACCCGTCAACAAACCCCTTAGGCCCCTGCTCTCGACCCCTTCCCCGAAAGACGGGACGCAGCTGGTGACTGAGTGGCACTTGGTACGGGGCTGAATCTTAACGGAACCCAGTGCCTTGGCTGAGCACTAGTGGCATGTCTGCTCGTGGCCCTTTTCTCGTGGCCCGGCCTCTTTGTGGTCCCGGTCGGACAACCAACAGCTCCGCGTTGGCGATTCAAGTCCTGGGCCACCGATGAGGAAAGCCGCGATTCCCCTCCGGTACCGGGAAACATCGTCGGTTGGCAGCCGCCGCCAAGCCTCTGCAGGCGAATCCCTAAACCCGACCGGAATTGGCGCAGTGGTACTGCGGCAAAACTTCTGTCGTTTGGGGCGACCAGTTGAGACCTGCGTTGAGACACACTGTCTGACCGGTCAACGCCCTCGTCCTGCCTGCAGGTCAAACCCATCGTCGCTGCTGTCTGCCGCTACGCCGCCCCGACGGTGACCCGGGCGCTGCAGGAGGTGTCGGCCAAGTACTGGAAAGCCAAGGGCTTGGACTGCGGTGCGGCGATCAGTGCGACAGCGGGCGTTTGTGATGACCCTGTCGCCCTTCAGCGCTCGGGCCCTGAGGCTGATCCAAACCCAAATGGCGTTCCGGACGGCACTGCCCAAGCGCATCGGGAATCGAAAGAGGCGGTCCCCTCTGACTTCAACTCCGACCCTGCCATTGTTAGTGCGGCCGGCGAGTCTGCCCTCAGCACGGAAATGCGGAGCTCCACGCCGCGCAGGTGCGGCATCCACGACGCTGCTCGTCATCGTGACTCCGATCCCGATCCGGCCGCGGCCGACACACCCAGTCCAAGCACTCTTCTCGGCGCCGATGGTACCGTTACCCCACAGCCTCAGTGCAGCCGGAATACCGGCCCCGTCCCCAACCCGCAGCACGGGCCCAGCCCAAGCACTTGGCCCGGAGGAACGCTGTTGCACTGCACCCAAATGCTGGGCTTCGATGTGCTGCTGGACGCCGACTGGAAGGCCTGGCTGCTCGAGGTGAACCACACCCCCGACATTGAATCCTGGTTACCCACCATAAAGCCTTACGGAGCGACTAGCGACGCCCATCACCGCGTCAAGACGGGGCTTGTGGCGGACTTTCTAACCCTCATGCGGGTACCGGTGGAGCCGGGGTGCGGGTGTGATGCTGCGCATTTGGGTCCCGGGGACTGGGAGGCGGGTGAATGGGTTGGCGGCTTTGAGCCTGTGGTATACGAGGAGGGGCCGAGGCGCGGGTCGGCGGTCAAGCGACATCGGTCACCTCAGTGACAGCACGGAAGTTCAACACCTCATTCAGTTTCGGGAGCGGACAGCACCGTGTCGTCTGGACTGCAACGAAACGGAGCAGCTGCCTTTCGAAAGCACTGATGCCCAATGCAGCCCCACTGGTTGTTGCTCGAGATTTCCCTTGGCCCCTGGCGCTGAATCCATTCTTGAGTCACACGTCCCTTTTCCGATGCGTCATTGTAGACGTGTTTCTGCATGACAAGCAACAAAATTGGGTGTCCAGCACACGCGCGTCTCACCAAGACATACAAGGTCTTCGACTGTTTTTCCATCCAACATGAAGGGCATTTGCGCGTCTATCACGCCGGCTTTGACTGCGCAGAAACATCACATTCTTCTGACCTGGCGAATTAGCACGACATCAATTTCGATTTGAGCATTTCCTAACTACAAACGCCAGTTTACATGTGTGTTGCTTCTTGCAGCTTTTCAGGGGGAATAGCGGCGTTCGTGTTCTTTCACGCACCCTCTCTGAGTGGAATGGTCGCAGCAGTGGCACATTCCGGAAGACGGTGCCTTCTCATCAATTGGACTCTTTTAATGCATGCCAATTGGCACGAACGTAGTGCTTGCGAACGTAGTCCAGGGCGGTCTGTCAAGGTGAGGGATGACAGCTGTGGTTGGTTGACTGGCGCTTTGTTGAGATTCGTTGATCAAGTCCAGCTCGGACTACAGCAGCCTCGCAGACTTCCGAATGTATTGAATAAGCTAAATGGCGTCTCTTGGATGTCGCCAGGCAACGATGTATGGGACGCACAGCAAGTGGCGGAGATCGGTTGTGAGGGCCTGAAATGAACAGGGCTGCTTAAGGGAAGAGCTCAACAAACAGCGCCTACACAATGGATGGACCGCAAGGAACTCTGGACTTCCTGCATGCAACGCGCGCCTTGGAGCTGAGCTATACGCCCTTGTGTGTATTGGCCACGCACCACACAATCGCATTTCTTGTTTGAGTAGAGCCCTTGAAGGCATGCCTGAAGCGCGTGTGGTGCCATTGGCACTCCAGCGCCGCATGCAAACATTTGTATACATTTGTTGGTCACGCATTGGGATTGGTTGCATGCCCAGCACCCAAATCGAAAGTCCAAAGGGGCAGTTGATGGTGCAAGGCATGCACAACGCATTTTCTGATGTTGCACTCATGACTGGCGCTGAATCTGCAAATGGACGTGCTTCTTATCGCGAGGGGCCCAACCGCACCCCCCTAATCAGCTCATTGGGTCCTGAACCCCACTTGTAGAACCGTGCCTGTCGCCAATCAACCAGCAATCATGGAGATGTGATGCATTCTGGTTGGCATGAAGGCCCACGCCGACTCTCGGAGTGGATGGATGGTGTGGGTCGGCCACCTGAGCTGTGAATGATCGCCGAGTGCTACGGGAGAGCCTCGTGGTGGCCACTGCGTTGTCACCAAGGGGCAGAAAAAAGCTGTCGGGTCAGCTTCAGGACAGGGTCAGGGTCAGGGTTGGGTATGCCTTCGTTGTGACACATGGCGAGGGACCCTCCCCCAGGGGGGGGGGGGGGGTACTCAGAAGTCCGATAGCGGGGGGGGGGGGGGGTTTGGACCTACCCTTTTTTAAAAATGGTCCGTGGGGGGTCTTTCCGGGTGTTTTTTGACGCAAGCACACCATTTGTGAAAATCACCTCGAAGAGAGGTTGTTAGATCAAGCGCAGGCGCGGGCGTCGTATACCCCCCCCCTCTTTTTGGGGTCATTCGTGTCGCATACCCCAAGGCATGATATTGGATGTCCAACCCCTTGTAAAATCATTATTTTGCCCAATAAGACAATACCCCAATGGATTTTTTGATAGTGAAGCCTCTATCCCCTAAAACTGGATATCACTTTTTTTTGGGGGGGGAGGGGGTGGGGGGGGGGGTCAAAGTTTTTGATCAGAAGGCTTCAAGCAGTGGGGAGGCAGAGTGTTGTCAGAACAAAACCCGGTCGAATGGTAACGCAGCTGACTGCATGATTTTACGTCGGCGGTTCAAATCCCGGCCGTCCGATTGTTGTTGGCGGCGCCGCCGCCATGGTTGGTGTACGGGGTTTCAAACCAATGACCAAAAAGTCTCAGGTCGGCTGCATTACCATTCGCCCACTGCTCGCCCTGCTACTAGCTCCCCTCCCCATTACTTGGAGCCGAACCTGCCTCTGACAAAAAAACCCAAACTGTGTGTTTCTGTCTGCCTCCCTGCTTGCCCGAATGACTGTCTGACTGACTGCTGGCCTGGCTAACTGACTGATTAACTGAATGCCAGCCTCTCTTCGAGGTGCACAGCCGAAGGCAATAGAATTTTTTTGATGACATTCTTTTGGGCTGCTCATCCACAGTTTTTGGTTGCCCCTAGAGTTGGGGATATGGACTCATAATCCACAATATTTGAGGACCCTTGAGTTGGAGATATGGACTCAAAACATCGACGGATTCTGGTGCCCTCTTGAGTTGGGGATTTGGATTTGACTCGGCCGTTTCGCCGAACATTTGCCCACCATTTGCCTGATGCATGAACTACTGCACCAAGTTGTTCCATCAAACCGTCCATGTTTTGAGCGCCAAATCATGCAAGACGAGGCGCTATACAAATGCCGTTTGTTGCTCTTTGAAGATCCCGCCCTCGAAGCTCAGCCCAGGCACGAGGTAGCGCTTGGTGTGGGGCGAAAATTGTCGCCGGGCCACAATACTGTCAGACCTAGCGCTCGTTTCAGTGGTGTACATAGCTTATTGAAGATCCCATGGGTACGACAACAATCATACCAAACAACCAATGAGGTACGGTATGGTATTGTACGTTGTTGTTGTGTTCTTGTATGCAATTCCTTTGCGATGGGGGATTGTGATTATACTCTTGTTGTTAGATTATAAAGACAACCGACAATCCACACACATTGTGTGGCCCCTTTGATTGGGGATACGGACCTAGTGTGGGGCCTGTGGGGTTGGGGATATGGACCCACAATCCATGCACCTCGGTGCATGGCCCCTTGAGTTGGGGGGATGGACTCACAATTCACACACCTTGACAAGACGCCTATTGTGCCATCTTTTGGTCTTTTGTGTTGCATACACGAGTGCCCCAGCTTTTTTAGGTAAGTTCCCTTTCGTCTGCTCCTGTTTCAGATATGCATGCTTCCCACCTATTGTGTGCATTGCAACTCTTAACATACACTCTCTAATGTCTAGCAACGAGGTACTGCCTACGGCCGTGTGGAATATACGCGTACAAGGTCTCATGTGCACTAGAACGCAATATCAATTGGGCATTGTGGGTTTCAGGACCGCTTGTTCCAGTATTGCTCTGCTTTTGGGTAGTACCTTAAGTTGTGGGACATTGGCTTTGGCGACATACTCTTGTACGCCACTTGCGTTGCCACTACGGCACATGCTATTTTGGGGGCCAACAAC
Organism: Eutreptiella sp. 'Long Island Sound 2002'; assembly: GCA_964036045.1. Taxonomy (NCBI): domain Eukaryota; phylum Euglenozoa; class Euglenophyceae; order Eutreptiales; family Eutreptiaceae; genus Eutreptiella; species Eutreptiella sp. 'Long Island Sound 2002'. Next base: position 49,720,966 of record OZ038386.1, read on the forward strand.
AATGCCACCAGTGCTACTTTCTCCGAGGCAGCAAAGGTGTGCCTTTGTCCAATCATTTGGGGGTTATTTCCCTTACAGCTTTATGCCACCACTGCAAGATTGTTTGTCACCATGCATCGGATCCCGTTGTTTACATGTGTTCCTTGTGTGTCTTAGGTTGGGGGTATTGTCTTCCTTCCATGGAGGGATGTTGCTACCTCATTGGAGGAGTACATACATCGAGACTATGGTCACCGCCATTTCTTGGGCCTTCTCTGCGGTTACTATTCGGCAGCAATGGGTTGCGATGCTAGGAAGTATTGGTTTGTCAATGAGTATTTCAATGGCAATGTTGAACATGCGTCAACCGGTCAGCTACGGCGCGTGGCACAAATTTCCTGGTTTGGACAAACCCTCACGAATCTTAACACAGGGGGCGGGCTGGCTGTGGTGCCCTTCCCGTGGACAATACCCCCGCGCAGTGAAAAACCCCCTTAACCCCCCCCCCCCCCCAACTGCCCCTTTTTTAAATTTAGCTCTGGGGGTTCTAAGCAGGATATCCGATTTTCGAGAACACCCCCCCCCCCCCTCCCTTGCCTTCAGCCTTGTGACCTGATGGTGGAGCCAACCGCAAACCGTGGTACGCAAAATGAAGCAGGCCCACACACAAACACACCTGGCGATGACAACGACCATTACTATGGTCATCGCCACGGTAATACCGCATTAGCATGGATGACTGCAAGTAACGTCAAAGGAGAAGTGTTTGCCCGGCCCACACCTTTCGCCCAGCTCCGTCATAGCTCATAGTTGGACCGCCTATTTTGCACTGCAGTCATGTCTACAGTGGGCCCTGAAGTGAAACCGTAGAACCTGCAGTGGATAATTTCACACCTCCTGCACCCTCTAGTGACTCTCTGTGGATGGGGGCTGAAAGGAGGTGCAGCCCTGCAGGAGGGGGTGTCCCTGCCCTTTGCTCCCTCACCCACCGCCTCATTTCCACAGGCGCCCCCTGGGGCTGGAGAAGGGGGACTTTCAGGTTCACACCAAGCCTTCCCTGAAGTGTTGTGAGTTGGTCAAATGAGAACGCAGGGTAATGGAACTCAAGCTTGGCGGCAGTTCAAATGTTGCTGAATTAATTGTGCAGGGCTAACCAGAGAGGTACCCACCAACGAGCGTCTGGCGCATCCTGTCTTCAAACAACAAGGTATCTATGGATGCACGTCCGACCCACAAGTTCTTTGTTTCGTGTCTGTCCCAGCACTACAACACAACCAACTGACAGCAATCCTCTGGGGCATGAAGGCTGGTTGGGTGCTGTGCCAGCACAATCAGTGCTCAGTGCCATGTCCTTTGTCATTTGTTATTCCCAGTCACTGTCCTTCTGTCCAATATGGAGATTCAAATGGTGCCTGGTGAACATGGTGGGTTTCTGCACACCAATTGGGAAAGGCAAAGAATGTTGGCTGCCTTCCATAGGCATTGCTATTTTGATCTCTTTGTTCTGCTGATGTGTTCTTTGGACCGTGCTGCATGGCGCGTGCACAGTGTGGCAGAAAACAGCAAGCGCTCAAGATTAGCTCCTGCAACCATGGGACCATTGCCAAAGTTTGCTGTGATACGAAACTACGAGTTACCAGGCAAGTGATGACAAATTTGCTGACGGCAGCCAAAAGTTAACCCACACGCATCGTCATAGTGTGTGGCCATTCACGCTGTGACAGCCACAGGGTGAAGCCCATCAGTGTGCTACCATGTAGCAGAAAGCTGCATGCAGTTAATGAGTATAAACACATTTCCTCGCAGTTTACCGACATCAAGAGTTGCAAACGTGCAGGCTTCAATCTACCCCCCAAGAGGATAGTGCATGATGGAACTTATGGAAGACTGTTGAGCGGAGTATCCCATGGCAACTGAGTTCTGTGGCAACTGAGTATCAACTGTCCACCAAGATAGCTGCAGCCGCACGGCAATGGCAAAGAAGGGCCAGGACCCTGCAAGATCTATCTCTATTGACTATGGGGGGAGGATTGGTGGGAGGCTCCTTGGGGACCGCAAAGTGGGAGCAGCTAGCAAGAATTGGCACAGTGGCTGGTCTTGTTGTAACAGACCATGGGCATTTCGTTCTTCCTTCTGCCCCCCCCCCCCCCCCCACCACCACCAGCCATCCGTTCAAGTAGCGCTGGTCCAAGCAGATGAAGGTGCTCTCTGGAACACCTGTGGCACCCATGAAATTGGCTTTTCCTTCTGTTTGGCTGAGCTGGATATGGAGCATTTTTAGAAGCTACGCTGTGTATGGCTTGTCACGACATTCTTCCTACTGTCCAATAATTTCTCCAAGGTGATGGTGGTGGATACTTGAACCAAATACAGCCAAAGAGATAGATTCTATGCAGCACCTGATTCACCACCTGCACCCCTTCTTGGTAGCATGCTCCTTTGCCGTTGAAATCGGTAATGCACACGAGCAGAAGATCTAAGAATAGAGAGATAAAGAACAAGAAGCAAGGACCCCCCCCCCCAAACACCCCAAACCATCCTCCCATGGGTTCCACACATTTCCATTGAAAAACTTCAGACATCGTGCACCAAACTGCATTTAGGGTGCCCTATGCTCCTGTCACCCCGCATGTATGGGTGGTTAGGGGTTCCTAAAGAGCTGAATTTCTGAGCAACGAATGCGCATCGCACACACATCGCGTGTACAATGCGCGCATAGCATACTCAATGCGCTCACAAGTGTTGTCAGCAAGACTTATCAAAAGGCCTTTAGTGTTATTCAGGCATGCTATGAGGCACGAGTGGAACATTTATTGGCGCAATTTCAACCGCATGACATTTGGATGGAGACAATGCCGTACTGCTTTGCGATGTTAAAGTACACCTTTGGACTTGTACATGCTGGGTTTCCAGTGGTTGAACAGATTTGAAGTTGGTTCTGGCCACCAGCCCAATAACACGGCATTGTGCGTGCGCTGTGCCCACACTGTGTGGAAACTCCCCCTTTCTCCTTGCCCTGTCCCTACTGAGGAGTACTTTGGACGTTTGGATAATCTGCCATCTGCATTGACGTGCCACCACGACGAATAATTATTGCATCCTCACGCCGTACCAGAGAGGTGTAAGCTGGGGAATGGCAATAAATGTGAGTGGTTTGAAGATCTCACAAGACTGAACACCCACAGAAGGCGTTTACCCTGCTGCAATCATCCTCAATGTAAATTGCAAGTGTTGATTTTGCATTGCGGCCAAAAAAGGCTGACAAGCTTCGAGCAAACAGGTCACAAATATATTGTTTTGACTGGGGTCAAATTTCAACCTTCAGTTGCAGGACTGAGATTCCAGGAGTGCATTGTGAGGCTCAGGCAGCATTTCCACAACCGGTGCAGTCTCATGCCTTTCTTTAAACAGATCGCCCATGCCGATCGTCGTCCGAGGGAAAATCACACCCTACCTTTATGGGCCCCATTTAGCAGGGCAGCGTGCAAGTTACATGGGTGGCAAGGAGATTTACCTGTCCCACGAAGCAGGTGCGTGTGCCCCCTCCCCATTCCTCCTTTTCGCACAAGCACCGCCTCGTCTGAGCATGGCGACCCCGTCGGCCGTTGTTTTTTGAGTGACATTCTGCCCCTGCCCCTGATTGCAACCCATTTCTGCACAAGCTGGAGTGGATTGGGGTCTGCATTCACGCTGGAACTTGTGGAGAGTTTCATGCTCGTCGCGCCTACGCACAGGGCTGTCTAAGCCCAGGATCACTGTCTGACCGTTGCCTTTCCTGACCTGGGCCGAGTTTTAGAGGGACCTGGGGTACATGCATCAAGATAGCGTACGCAGTTTGGGGTGCCACTCTCAGCCTCACACTCTCAGCCACCAGCTGACATAACCCACTTCCAGGGGTCATGCAGGTTATGTTCAATGTCTATGGGACAAAGGTGCCAGATTGGATGGTCAGTACGTCCGTGGAAGAAAGGATTGCTATGGTGTGGGAAGGTAGGTGATGGCTTCATTTTGGGGCGGTGGAGATATGTTTCCGTCACCCTTGGACCCTCGCCCCGATTCAGCCATACCCTCGTCCCTCGCCCCTACTCGATCTACAATCTGGCTTCTTTTATCACCCTGTAATCAATCAATTTTACTGATTTTGGTGTTTCAGGGTCACTCCTTCCCATGGGCTCACAAATGGGATGATCCTCCCCTCACCACTTGCATGGGTGCTGGCCCAGGCAAATAAAGTGTTGAATCCCTGTTGGCCTGGTGCTGTGTCTGTTCCACTGCTTTGGCTACACCCGTGGGCTCATCTGGCGGTGCTCTGTCCTCTGTGCTTGCATGTGCTCAGGCCTCGGACACTGCCTCTGTATCCCAAAAGGGAAGCAAGCTCGAAGATTCCAGGTGTTTGGTTGTTTGCTGGGCCACAGGGCATACGCCGTGATCTTATGTGCCCCCCTTTGAACCCCCGGCATAGTCCCCCCTCGGGGGGCCGACACCGTCACTTGCACAGCTCCCTCAAACAACAATCACCCAAACGCCTTGAGGAAACATCAGGAAGCACCCAGAAGTGCAGGTACAAGCACATAGTCCCCCCCCCCCCAGTGTGGCCTTGTGCCTTGTGCCAACCCCCCCCCCCCCCAGTGTGGAGGCCCGCTCGGACGGATCCCCCTCCACGGCTTCGGAACAAAGCACGGAAGGATCGCGCTGTCTCACACCCTGAATGTTGAATGTTGTATGTATACTAACTTGAACCGACCCTGTACCCATTGGGTTTTTCAACCTAAGACCCCCACGAAGCCCAACCATGTGTGGCCAGATGGGGCCAGCTACTGCAGCAGCACAGGGAGGGAATGACCCCTGACCAGAATGCACGCCTAACCCAGCAGAGCCTGGAGCGCCAGTGAAGCCAGCGGAGGTGGGGTCGAGGGATGAATATCAGTTCGCCGGACTCTCAGCGGCGCGCTGCACATTGGCATGAAGGACAGATGGCGATGACAGTCGTGGGGCAGGCGCGACCAGAGCCTAATTCGGACACTGCAACCTGACCATGTTGAGGCCCCAGTGTGTTGGACACCCTCCCACTTTGTGCGGGGACTATTCAAGGGGGCCGGAGGAGGGGTTCATCGGGGTGTGTTGGCCGCATGTCCTGCTTTTCTCATCGAGTTGTTCTACTCTGCATTCAACGTCGGGATCGGGGGTTCAGAGGTCACCATCTGAGGCCGGCGCAAGCAAATGCTGCCCCTCCGATGACCCCTGACCTGCATTGACGCCCCTGATCCGGTAGAGGCACGGCCGAATGAAGCCCACCGCGCGTTCGGCGAGAGGGCGGTTCGCCAGCTCGTGTGTTTGCACAACCCAGGCCCAGTAAGGGACAGCACACCAGTTGCAGGGCAGGGAACAGCGATACGGTGCCTGTCGTGGACCCCAGCCAGAACAGGTCGTGCGCAACACTCGAAGCACAATCCACTGGACACACGGAGCTGTGAGCGATGAAGGCCGTGGTTGCAGGCGCGGTTGGCGGTGAAGCAAACCTGACCCATTTCTGGCCCTGGCCCACACGTTCGTTGGACACCCACCCCCCGGGCGTTCAGGGACGAGCCAGGGAGGGGGCTTCCATCAGGAAAGGTAGCCCTCGCTTGGGAGGCAGCCCATACAGCTCCGGGTGCCGCATGTGGTACATACGTCCCTCCACAGTTGACCAAGGACACGACGGTTTACGCGGCCAATGTGGATGAGGGCAAACTGACAATTGAGGTGCCGTACCTCGGCAACAGAGTGCAGTTGCAGATCCACACGGAGGATGACGTGCCGCAGCTGCTGGAGTTGCACCGAAGCCTCACGGACAGGCACCTTCTGAAGAAAGTAGGTGCGTACTTGTGCTGCACGCGACTGCACGCGCACGCGACTGCACGCATGCGCAAGCCTCCGACGCGGAGCGGCGTGTTGGGCAGGGGAGTTCATCGGTTACCCATATTTTCGATGCCCCTCTTTTATCGCCTGGTTGGAATATATCTATGTGCCCCCTGCCTTTACACTTCAGGGCACGTAAGGGCTGGCTCAGCATCGGAAAAGACCAGAGGCTTGCGTATGTTTATGCCGCGCACACCGGCGTTTGGCGTGGGGGTTGAAGGAGGGTCGAGGGAGGCTGTTGAGGATTGTTGAGGGCAACAACCTTTGGAGTCGGTGGAGGATTTGGTCCGGTGCCCATTGCATCTCCGCGCGGGGTCCTCGGCACCATCCGCAGACATCCCATCCACAGAGTGCCCATACCTACGCGCACCATCTCCACGAAGTCAGAGGCCCCAGTGACACGGTTTAATGCAGAGAGATTCATTTCTGTGACCCGCAGGGTTTGTTGATGAGAATGCAGAAGAGGAGGGCGAGGAATTTAATCCGCCACCTAAGACGAATTCAGTATGTTGACACCTTGTCGTGGGCGTTTGTGCAGCTGCAGGAGGGTAATATTTGACACCGCGAACGGTGTGTGACGCGAAAGGTGTCGTGGGGCTTGCCGTTGTTTCGGTTTCCCTTCGCGGCCCCCTGTTTTGACCGGTTCGGCACCGTGAAATGTGCCGTTTGTCTGACACGCTGGCGTACAATATCAATTGACCGACGGCCGTGGTTTGCGGTGCTTGACGGTGGCTGTTGGAGAAATGATGGTTGTTGGCGGTGGGCATTTGATCGGGCATGGCGGCGGTTCGCCGTCGGTGATTTGTGATGGCCGCGGCAGGGTCAACCAATTTTCGAATAAAGAGCCCTTGTCCTGAGAAGGCGGTCCTGGTCCAAGTTTGACTGCCAACGACTATGTCCTCTTTTTATTTCTGGACAGCGCTTTTGTGCTGCTTGGCTGAAGCCTGTGGCCCAATGCCCGCAACGTCGGACCAAGCGCCCAAGAAAGGGGAGAGGGGCAGGTTTTAGTGTGGTTTGGACTGTGGCAGGCAGTCCTGGGCATTCCATGACACATTTGCTTCTGGCGAGCCTATTGCATTAGGCATCCCGTGGTCGCTAGCCAAAGGCAGCTCTAGGGACTGATCGGTAGAGGCCAATCATCTCCTGCACCAACATGTCGCCTTGCAGTGGTACGGTAACCATCATGCCATATCCGTGCCAGCTTGTGAATGTCATCTGTGCTGCGGTCTCTCCACGCCCAGTCTCACATGCCCCGAATCAATTGTTGCGGACAGACCACAGGGTGCTCCCAGCATGCAAGGCACAGCTCAGAGCATGGCCTGCGAAGTGGGTCGAACAAACACCCGGCAGCCCACGCTGTGGTCAACAGACTGTCTGCTTGGTGCCGATCTCAAAGAAACTGCGTCAGTCTGGGGGGGGGGGGCTCAATTGCATGGCCTTCATAATCCGATCGGGACCAGAATATGGCACCAGAGTTCATTTAAAGACCAGAAGAAATGAACACTGGGCCGAGGAGACGCAGAGAGTAAGTGGTCTGCATCGCACTAAGGGCTGCTGACGCCGGATTTCCTCATGCTTCATACCCATGCGACCTTTGCAGCCGTCAAACCGTTGCAGCCATGTTGTTTTCCAAGCCGTAAGCCTTATTGCTTGTGTAGCCTCGCCCTTCCACGTGAAGCGCCGTCGGGCACGTCACCTTGTTTTTTTGTGGATGGGGCTGTTTGTAGTGGGTGTATGCGCGAAGGTCCGGAACCCAAGCTCAACTGGCACAGGTTTTCACCGTGCATACACATGCAAAGAGTCCATTGCCCCGCTGATTTCGGCGTGGTGGTCCATGGGTAGGTGCTTTTTTGTCTCCAATGGTCACCCTACGTCCACACACTCAGCCCGGGGAATGATGGGGGGGGGGGGGGGGGGCAAATCCAATTTATTCTGTAAATTACGTTAATTTTTGTAAATTTCTCAAAAAGTGGCGTAAATTTCTGTAAATTTGTGTAAATTCGGTGTAATTTGAGGAACCCAAGTGCTTTGCATGTTATTAGCTGGATATTTAGATATGTAGGAGGTCTAGAATTGTGAGCATTGAACATGAATTTTGTAAATTCTTCTTTGATGTGTCAACCTTTTTAGAGATTTCGCTACCTTCATCAAACCGTCCATGCTTTGAGCGCTAGGTCCACAAAACGAGGCGCTATACAAATGTCGTCTGTTGCGTGCTGGAGATTCCACCCTCGAGAGCTAGCCCGGCCCGAGTGTGGTGCGTGCAAGGGCGGACGCCTGTGCATGGGGGGGGCGACTCCGCGGGTCCTAGGACGCCAACTACCCCCCCCCCCCCCCCAAGGGGCCTCCGGCCAACAGTTAGTTGGGGAGGTAGTTGGCGTCCAGAACCGAGGGGTCGCCCCCCCCCCCCCCCGGGTGCCGGTGGTTGCATACCGTCCATGCTTTGAGTGCCAGATTCCGCAAGACGAGGTGCTATACAAATGTCGTTTGTTGCGGGCTGGAGATCCCACCCTCGAGAGCTAGCCCAGCTCGAGTGTTATGCGTGCAAGGGCGGACGCCGGTGGTTACATAGTGCATCTTACCCCCATGAACTGGAGTATTTTGCATGTTATAAGATTTACACATTTAGCAATTGCCTTGGTTGCAGTGAAGGTTGTACATTACTGTTTGTTTTGGCACTTTTTGTCGAGTGACGTGGGTGCGCAAGCAGTCGGGTTGCAAGAATTTCCGTGGTACTCAACGACCCCGAGTACTTTGCATGTTACAAGATTTACATAGTTAGCAATTGGCTTGCTTGTAGTGCAGCTTGTACATTGCTGTTTGGCTGTGGCTGAGATTTTGCAGCACATTGCCATGGATGTGCGCATTGGGGATGCCCAACCAGTCACGCAGGCCCCATACTTGGCATTGACGTCCGACTCCTGCACGGACAGGTCGGCCAAGAAAGAAGAGGTGATGTATCTGCGCTTCGCGCAGGGAAACAAGATTGACACCCAGTTTTTTTCTCTGCAACGACCCCCCTCCCCCACCCAGACTGGTCTGCGCTGCAGTGCAGCGAGGCAAAACACTGAACTATGTGGTAATGACCATGCGCCTGTGACACGGGGGCGTATGCGAGCCTAGTATCCGTTGCCTCATGGCCCGCCCAGAGTGCACCAAAATTTTTGCCCTTTGTTTCTCAATTTTTTAGCATCTTTCTGCCCTTGTAGCAACACAAAATTTGGACCACAGCCTGGATCCATGGTGCATTCCCCATCCCCCATGACCCCCTCTACCCCCGGCAGTGCTTGGGCAAACCCACCTAAAACAAACCCTGCCTGCCGGTATATATAAGTATGTATACACACATTTTCTAATCCAAACACCAATCCAACCATGCAAACGTTGGGAAAACGCCACTTGGGGGTCACAAGGACCAGGCAACCAATCACAAAACTCTACATTACTTTTTTTATGAGTTTTGCACATTGGTTGAGCTGTTGAGTGACACCGGCCATTTCTTAAATTTACACTTTTTTGAAGGAAATTTACGCCACTTTTGTGAAAATTTACACCAATTTACACAAGGTGGGGGCCGGGGGCCAAAAGCACTGTAAGCCCCCGTAAATCCCCGGGCTGTAAACCCCCGTAAATCCCCGGGCTGCACACACTACGCCGAAATCGGACAGTGAAATGGTTTGAGGGAAATGACGCTGGGAAACGGAGGTCTCACTAATAGCATGCCAGCCTGCCTCTGCGGCGCAATGGTCACCCTACGTCCACACACTACGCCGAAATCGGACAGTGAAGTGGTTTGAGGGAAATGACGCCGGGAAACGGAGGTCTCACTAATAGCATGTCAGCCTGCCTCTGCGGCGTAACGGATTTTTTGCCCTCCTATGGTCGTAAGAGCAGACTTTCAGCTAGCCCAACTCCTGTTTGCGCGGGAGTCAAAAATTTATTTAGTGGGGTTCAATGGAATGCACGGGAAATTTTTGGGAATTCACACGGATACACAAGGACACATGGTATGTGTAGACACACACATATGTCGGTTTGGTTGTGCTGTTGATCTGCTGTTCATCTCAACAGCAAAAGCGTGGGATTCGGTTTTATTGGGAATTGTGTGTGGGATTCACCGGGACTCACGGGGAAAACACTGGGGTGCACGGGATGCAGAATTTTTTTTTTTTGGGATTCACGCTCGCTGACAGTCTGAGTGTGGATGATCGTACTCCGCCCTCAGACACCCCTCCCACCCTGAGAGGGGAAGGCAAGGGGATCGTCGAGAGCTCTAATGTCTGGTGCACACTTGCCCCTGCGCGCACACCACAGGCCATCGAAAGAGCTTATCTGGAGGCGCAACGCAACCTATCAGAGGTTCTGGTTATGCGTGCTGCGTTGTGGTCCAGGATTGTGCAAGGGGCATGTGCATGTGGTGTGGCCGGGGGTTGCGAAACATGCGCTTGACCCCCTGCCCCCCATTCCCCCCTTGAGGGCTGGGGGCTGGAGCAGGGATCAGGGCAATCGAGCACACATGGTGTGGGGCATGTGCGCAATACAGTGCAGTTGGGTCTGCATTGCCATAATTTGCGGTGTCCCATATTCTGGTCTATTTTTGTGGTTCCATCGGCAACGTGCACGAGACGCCCACGAGGATCCTGACCTCCGGGCACGATTCGCGGGGCGGGAGGGGGGGCACTGAGCTGTCGTCGAGCTGGTCCGGGGACGTGCTGGGGACGTGCAGTGCGCTCCCGGGAGGCGGGGGGCCTCTATAGCCTCGGTACGAGGTCACTGACACCAGACGACTAGGCACAGCAGAGGTGTTGTGGAACAGTGAGGGGTTTAGTACGAACGTTAGTGACACAGGGAGGAGACGGGGGAGAGGGGACAATCAAGCTGGAGGTGTAAGCGGTGAGGGCGCCTAAAGGCGCCTTGCTGGCCTTATGCAAGATGCATGCAGCCGCCTCGCTGACATTTGAACTGAGAGATGGGCTCTGGGTGACGGCCATCATCGAATTCATCGCCGAGGCACAGGAGGACCGTATTGATTTTGGACGTCGGGAGGAGGGGTGGGGGGTTGGGGGGGGGCTACAGTTGACACAAGCATTTTGAAGGATTGGGATACAAGTTTGGCCCCCCTTTTCCAGAACCATCACGTTCACCGGACGTGATTTCTGCCTCCGCTATACCGACGGACTGAATGCATTTGGCGGCCGCTGGCAGTCCCCTCACAAATGGCCGTGAACTGGCGGTCTGTCTGTGCCCCCAGTCTGGCCCCACTGGATAGAGCGGGGGGTTGCCGACCGCAAATTCCCTCAGCTTCCCGCAGTTTTCCGGCATTTCCTGGGCTCTAGTGTTTGGGCCGATCGCAAAAGCCTGGGTCCATGCGGTCCATCTCGTTTGCCTGGCAGGACCACGATTTATTGTTCTCGGTGTGCCCACACGGTCATCAAGTGGTGGTGGCGGTGATTCATGCTGGAAGACAACCTCCGGTGACGCACGAGGGTTGTGCCTCTCCAGGCCCCTCCAGCCCCGCTTGAAGGAGCGGCTGGCGCTCAACCGACGGAAGTGGGCGCTTACCCGACCGCAGGTGATGGTCAACTGACGCCGGTTGGCCGATGACCGACGGCAGTTACTCGTCGGCTGGCGCTCTGCTGAGGCCTTAGCGCACTGGAGGCCTCCAATTGTTTTGTCTGTATCATGTACCCACGCATCCGCACTAGCCGCCGTGGCGGTGAGTGTCGGTGATTGGCAAAAATCCCGATTTTTCCGTCGGTGAGTGCGGTGAGCTGATTTTTTACAAAGGGAACTGTGGGGAATGTCTTCGAGCTCCGGAAAAATGGGGAAAATGGGACTGTGAAAATGGGTATTTCGTCCCATTTTTCTCCCATTTTCCTCCCATTTTTCTTCCATTCTTCTCCCATTTTTGTAGCATTTTCCTCAACCACATCCCGCCACAACCCTCCACAACCCACATCCAGTGTGCCCTGCCCACTATTTCCCCATTTCCCCCCATCCCCCCCCCCCATTTCCCCCATTTTTCCGCACTCCAAAATCCTGGTTCGGTGAGTTGGTGAGTTCGGTGGCGGTGAGCGCGGATGCCTGGCCACATTGTACCCATGGGATGCCCCCATGTTGTGCGGGCAACAAGGTCCTGCAGGCCCCGTTGGGCCCTGTACGGTTGCACGCGCCGTCCCTTTGCAGGGGCAGATGCGTGTACTGAGGCACATCAAAGACGGCCGACACGTGTTCTTCACGGGATCGGCGGGGACTGGGAAGACGGTGTGCTGTGCTACGCAAGGGGCCGCGCGTCGACTTTGCTGCTCGCTCCTCGGCCGAGGCTTTCTCGCACGGCGTATCGCTGGCTCCGCTGTGTTTGGGCCTCTGCTGTCCTTGGCCTCCCCGTTTTGACATGTCTCACTTCAGCATTTGATTCGGCAGATCGTGAAGATGACGGATCCCAATACGACGTTCGTCACGGCGTCCACTGGTAATGCCACCTCAGTCCTTTGCCGATGCCCCTCCCGCATTTCTCGTTTCAATTGCTGCGTTGCTGCACACACCAGACCTCATTTGTGCTGTGCTACACCACCAGTAGCACCATCTTGCGAACACGTTCGCGAAAAGAAAGTGTATCTGTTCTTGTTGCAAACCGCTTTGTTTGAAGTTATTTTGGGAACGCGTGGCGTATTATTGAATCCCCCAGCCAATGTTGTTTTTTCAAAGGACGCTTGTTAGCGCCCACCTTCTTCGCATAGAGGCGTCAAGGAGTTCAGCAGAATGGCCCCCTTTCAGGGGAAAGAGGCCTGCCAGTGCCTCTAGCCACAGTCAAACTGGCATCTTTCTTCCATTGCAGGTATTTCGGCTGTTGAGGTCGGTGGCATGACGCTCCACTCCTTTGCGGTATGCAGTTGCTTGATCCCGGACATTTCTGGACCCCCTTGACGAGCTGATTCCCACTTTTTTTTGATTTGGCAGTTCGCCCGCAACTGGCGGCAGAACAGCCGTTTGCTTGAGGTTTGGGTGTTGAGGTTTGATGAAAATTTCTGTTGAGCTTGGGGATGACGTCTGGCTGTGCGGCAGAGGTTTGCACTGTTGCAGGGCATCGGCCTCGGGGAAGGCGACGTGGCAAATTGGATCCAGAAGATCTCGCGCTCAGAGCGCCATGCGACGTATTGGAAGAAGTGCAAAGGTATGTGATCGGTGCCACCCAACGCATGTCTCTGAGCAATATCTGATGGCGTCGCTTTCTGGGGCAGGGCTAAATCGCTGCAGCAGCCTGGAGTATTACGCGTCCGATGGCGAAGGCGGGGGAGGCTCGGAGTAGGTCTTGTGGCCCCAGGAACGGTACCGGGGAGGGGAGGGGGTTGTATACTGAATGTCGGTCGAGAATCTCCGGCCCGTCAGTTGATCCACCCGTGTTTGTTATGGGTGCGATTTTTGTGGCCTTTAGGCGGTGTCGGCGACTTCTCTGTGCTGGAATGAACGACTGGATCATCATTTCTTGTCGTTTTTGGTCCAGTTTGGTTTTCATCATCGAGTGCGAGAGTTTTGTCCTGCATTCATAAGCATTCGTACAAAAAGATTAGGCTGAGCCCGGAGTTGCTCACCGGCTCTGCACGAGACTAGTTTCATGTATCCCGATATGAAACGCACAGATCCAAAGTTTTTCTTGTTGAAAAGGTTCCTGTCCAGGGATCGGATTCTGGAGCACGAATGGGTGAACAATTTCAATCATTTGAGCTCTGTTGGCGATATGACTAGTGATTGCACCCGATCTCGCCGGGAAAGTTCTTTCTCTTCACATGCCGGTTTGGCTTAGCAAATTCGTATTGTACGAAGCCGCACGCGTCAAAAATTAAAGGTTGAACCAAAAACAGATTGCCCCCCAAAAAACCGGGCCGCGGTGAAACGCCGACCCCTTCGCGGACGCAACCCAGACGAGCGGACGGGTCTTTCTGCGGGCCCGACTTGGCTGGGTAGTTTGCGGGGCCCGCGTTCCAGCGGGGCATAGCCCCCGGGGCCTGGCAGCTCAGGGCGCTGTTGGCGCTGGGGATTGCCCATGTCTATTCCCTCGTTTGGATGGCCCGTGCAGTTCTCATTGTGGATGAGATCTCAATGATCGACGCTGACCTTTTTGACAAACTGGACCAAGTCGGACGTGCCATCCGCGGAAAGAGCAACAAGCCCTTTGGAGGTGTGTTGCAGGGCTCAGGGCATTGCTGCGCCGAGGGCGGTGTGAGAGCCACGTTAGCCCACAAATAACACGTTTGAGTGCTGCGCAGTACGGTGCCGTTTGCTCTATTGAGAGCCAGCGGGGGCTGGTCCCTGTTCTGCGCCTTTCGCATGCCATGTCCCAGGGATCCAATTGGTGCTGAGTGGCGATCTGCTGCAACTCCCTCCTGTGAACAAGGACAAGTATGTCAGTGCCCTGGGCTTGACTGGACGAGTGCCTGTTCTGGGCCCTTAGGCCACCGAGTGGACGCAGTGTCGGGCGAGGGCTGAGCAGTGTCGGGCGAGGGCTGAGAAGAGTTTGGTGTCCGTGGAACAAAAGGTTGGGAACACAAAATCGTCCCGCCCGAACCTGCCACTCACGTGACGCTCGGAAGGGGGAGGCCGGGGTTCCAAGGCATAATGTAGCCGTTTGCCTGAATTTTCTAATTGGATCCCATTTCACGGGCATCCTGAGTCAACCCAATGACCTAACCCCCCGGCCCCCACCCGCTGGGCCCTCTGGGCCCAAGATCGTGGCTAGGTACAGGCGTTGAGGCCACCTCGCCTCCGCTATGGGGAGTCCCCTGTGCAGAAGTGTTGCTCCTTACGGCTTCGGGAGGTTTGGTTACGGCACCACAATGTTTCTGCAATTTTCCGGCAATTTCCCGGAATTTTCCAGTAATTTTCCCGCATTTCCCCCGCAATTTTTCGCAATTAGATTTGACGCTCCCTGACCGCAATACCCCCCCCTGTCCGCCGTCACTATCAGATGGATGCGCTGTGGAGTGAGCCCCCCCCCCCCCCCGCCCCAACTACCCATCTCAGTGACCTCCCTTAGCGCACCGAACAAGTCTCGGATGAAGGGGATTCGTGATTTCTATTCGGTCGTGTGTCTCATCGGTGGGCTGGTGTTTGATTCTCACAAACTGTGGGCACCAGTTTGTTTTTTTCACAGCCACAACCCAATGTTCGCACGAAGTCCTCCTCCGTATCAATGACTGCACAGTTGAGCAGAGCAGAGATGATGCAAACAAACGTGCCTGCAACATCTCAGCCCGAGGACCATTCAATCAATTGTCGCGCAGAGATGTCTGGAACCCCCCCAAAGGCCACCAAAAGCCGGACCCATGGTCTTCTGTGCAGGAAGAAGATCCAAGGCACTGCACATCATTTCGTATGGAGGTGGAGATTCGTGATTTCCTACGGAGATATTATTGTTGGGGGGCGGGGGGGCTGGGGGAGCAGAACACTGTTTGTACAGATTCATCATCACCCCAACACCCGCATCTCGAAATGATCAGCGACGTGCCCAGCCTGTTGCACTGTAAACGTGGGGACCTCCCCATCCCCGGGTCGCTTTCCCCTCGTTTTCGACCAATGGTCGGTGGAACCGGTCCGGTCCCCACCCTCAGGCCCCAGCACAGAGGGAATGCCTCCTGCGTGCCACAGGCGCCGCGGGGGAATTAGGACCGCATGAGTTTTCCTCAATTTTGGGTGCAGGCAGTAGGTCAAACGGGCACAACGGCCAGTCACAATACTCAAAACGGACAAAAATGTTGCGACAGCCACCCCCCATTCAGAAGTACGGTCCCCAAAGGGAACAAGTTCCCCTGTTCCACGATAATTACCCGAACTGCGCGTCGCAGGCGCCGCAGGATTCGCGGTCCCATACACGCGCACACCCAGACACGCTGGTGTATGTCTGCAGTCCCAATCACCCCCCCCTCCCCCCCCGGAGGATCTAACAAATTCCAGGTGGTGTGGGGGCTTCACCAGGGGTTAGGCACTTCTCTCCCTCAAAACGACCCCCTGCGGCAGTTTGTTCAGAACAACTGCTGCCTGACTTGCGCAGCCTCCCGGTATGTGTGGTGCAGAGTGGATCGCGCCTGCGAAGGCCCTTTTGGCAAAGGCGTTCCCCTCCCCAGTCTTGTCCCTTTCACTCTGGTGCATGCCACAATTTTCGTTTTGCAGGCAAATGAAGTTCGTATTCGAAAGCAAGTTGTGGTATGCATTGCCCATGGGCCGAGGGCGTCTCTGCGAGAAGGATGGGACGTGGTGTACATGGCGCCCCACTTCCAGAGCCTCGTCGGCAGACACAGAGGCCTACGCCAGGGACTTGTTAGAATGGCCGCACACCGCAGGAGGAGGGGGGTACCCCCCCCCCTGGACCCCCCCCCCCCCATCCAGACCAAAGTGGCCATCGTGGGAAAAAACCAAAATTTACCATCGGGAGAATCTTGTCGGGCCATTTTTGGTACACAAACTTTTGCCCCCTCGCCCCCCGTTGTCGACCCGTGGAAGGTCCTCGTGGAGGACTGCCCATGCCCTTGATCCGTGTTGGTTTCGTCCGAGTTTATTCGAGTCAGTCCGAGTCAATCAGAGTTATTCCCGGTTGGTGCGACCGGATCCGAGTAAGGCCGAGTTCGTTCGAGTCAGTCCGATTTCGTTAGTCCGAGTTGGTCCAAGTTGGACCGAGCTCAGTGCATGCCCTCAGGTATGCACATGCGTACATGCATCGTGTATGGGTTTGGTGCTTTGGCGGCGCCGCTTCAATCAGCCATCGTATTCTTGGCGGCACGCAACTCGGCCGTTTTGTTTCGCACAAAGAGCGTTTGCCCCCCCCCCCCCCTCCCGTCATGTGCGTTATCCGGGCCCATACCCGCCACTTCGTGCCTTCCAGTGCCCCCTGTCGTCCCAGGCCTTCCCTGTCTTTGGCGATTGTTGAGCTGACCACCGTCTTCCGGCAGGTCTGTCTGGACGTGCGGATCCGCACGACCGCGTTGCGCGCCCTCTGTTGATCCGTCCCCTCCGTGAGTGATGGGGCCTCCGTTGGGCGATGAGTCCCACTGCGTGTGCCTCACGGGGCGTTGCGTGAAATGGTGCTCCGGATCGTGCGCGCGTTTGTTTGCAGGACGAAGACTCATTCATCGAGTTGCTCGATAGCGTGCGCGTTGGTATGTGTGCGCCCCGTGCCCATTGCCCGACCATTGGGCAATGGGTTTTCGGCGATTGCGATGCACGCAAATCGGGGGATCATTTGATCAAGGCAAAGCAATGCGGCAATCGCAAACAAAAACGAGACACATCGATCGGGTTCTGGCAACTCGTATGGTACGCTTCAGACTGAAAACCTTATTCTGAGGAGCCCCCCCCCCCCCCCCACCACCATCACCGGTTCAGAACTCCGTCCCCCCGGATCCAGAGCCCCCACACCCCCACCCCTCCTCCTGCTCCCAAACCGGGTCTGCAGATGAATGTATTGCCCCAATAACGTCCTGGTTGCGGATTGCCCTGTGCTTGTGTATGGGAAAGGGAGGGGGTAAAAGTATCGGATCCGCATGTTTCCGCACATTTTCGATTTTTGTTCCATCGCTGAATTGTGGACCGCGGTGCTGCGACAGGCGTGTGAGCGATGAAACAATTTGCGCAGGACGGGCGGGGGCGGGGGGTCTGCCCGGCGCAGTGTGCACGTTCCTGCATTCGGACGGCCGAGCCGCCCTGAGTTGTGCACCGATGGCACGGCAGATGTCCGGTTCGAGTGGCTCACCACAGCGATGGTACAAGAAAGTCGAGGTGGACAAGGGTAATGGGGCGCCGAAAGCTGGTCAGCGTTGCAAGTGAGGCTCGAGGCAAGAGTTCCGTAGCAGATCCTGTGGCGCCTGGCGGATGACGGGGAGCTTGTTGAAGGGGGACAGGGGGGGGGGGGCGGGGCGGAAGCACTTGCGGTTGGTTTGGCGCAGCAGGACGATCGGCAAAGTGCAAGTCTCCATCCCTCAGACACTGGGGCTGGAGGTTCCTTGGAAAAATAGGCCCCACCCATTCACTGCCTAAACCGGGCCTCTCTGTGGAGAAGCTGGTTTTTTGCCTGAATCCCCTCGACGCTCCGATTCCAAAAATAAAGGCTATTTTCGATGTTTGCGGTTTTCGGTCCCTACTTTGGGCGGCTGTCCGGTTGCGGCATCGTAGGCTGTGGAAGGGTCAAGGACAATGGGTTGACCCCTCCAGGGCCACGAGGGTCTTGTCCGCAGATTAGAGCGAGAGGGAGAGAGTGCGGAGTGAATATGGAACGGGGATGGCAGGTGTTGTGCATCCGATGCCCGCAGGTAATGTGACACCGGACGTTGAGGCGGCATTACGCAAGTGCACACAGAACGTCCTGGACGCCTCGGACGGCATCAAGCCCACGAAACTGAGGGCCCTGAATAAAGACGTAGGTATCGGTCGGGCAGAACACGATTGTATCGCATCGCGTCGCGGTCGCTGTGGCCTCTCGGGTTTTGCAAGTCTCTCCGCCCTCGCGTTGGCGTCTCCGAAGGCCCTCAACCCCGTCCGCTTCCCAGAGGAAGAGAACCACCGAGAGCTGGACCGGCTGCCTGGCGTCACCAAAGTGTTTGCCGCCAAGGACGAAGGCCGGTGTGCGGCTGCACCCCCCCCCCCCCCCCCGTGCCTCCCGTTGGATCACGAGTGTGTTCGCGTGTACTTCGTGCTGGTCATGGGGATTCCGACCTCCGTGACCCGCAGCTCGACAATGTGCGCGCCCCGGTGTCTGTCGTCGGCGACCCGCCCAGCCCGATCCGCCCGGCCATCGAAAGTGCCCTGAAACGACTTTCGTTCCGGTACCAGCCCCAGATCGCTTGCTTGTGCAATCAGTGAGCAATTCGTCAAACTGCTGCAAAACAATTCCATGTTCCCCATGCGGCTGGAGCTCAAGATCGGGGCTCAAGTCATGCTCCTGAAGGTTTCTTCCTTGTGACTGCCCCAATGGCGTTGTCCAAGTTGGTGGCAGGGGCTATCTGCACGTCGAATCAGGGTCTCGGGTTCTCAGTTTGCAACGTCGGCCTTGAACTTCCAGTTGGAGCATTGGAATTGATTGCCTTGGCATACACAACACGCACCAACGCACACGCGCATACACACGCACACACACGCACACAGCTGTGGTGTGTTGGCAGCGCACTGTACGTAGGGTGCACACGCGAGCCCTGAACACGGAACACTTGGTTACCTGCAGTCAGTGGGAATGTAGGCATGTTGAACCTCGCAGTTTGAGAATGATTGAATGACGACCTTGGCGCGCGCGCACACACACACACACGCACACAAGTGCCACGCTGCAACTGCCACTACCCATGTTCGGGGCTCCCATTCAGAGGCAGGTCCAGAACTCCTTGTCCAAGGGCGGAGGGCACGTGCACGTGGATTGTGACAGTGGCAAGTTCAGCACAGATGTCAGCGAGACTCGCCGCACACGGAACAGGGGGAGGGTGGGGCGAAACTCAATTGTTGGCAGCGGCTCCGGAGCCGTATTTGTGACAGGGCAGGGGGAGGGTAATCAAGAGGAACCTGGATGTGGCCTAAGGCACGGTCCTGATCTGAGACCCAAGACCCCCCGCACAGCACTGCACACTGCACCTACCGACAGGCAGCCAACAACACGGGCCAAAGGAGGCAGGGCACCCCGACTGGTGGCTCCACACAACACAGGCGCCCCTCGCATGCCTTTGCTGTGCCGTCGCCATGTGCGGTGCTCACGCCCATGCCCTTGCTCATGGCACAACTGTCCCCGACTCAGGGCTCATCTCAGGCCGTCCACGGACCTGCGAACGCACCCCTTCCGGCGGTAGCCCCCGGCAGTCCCCCCGCCCCTCCTGCTGCGGCTGTGGGGAGCGGTAGGGCACACGAGCATGCAATGCGTGTGTTGTTGCCCCGTGGCGGGGTATGCAGGGCAGCCGCGCTTTGTTGGCGGCACGTCAATATGGAGTAGTGGAAGCCCATCTGGGCGGCCTTTCTGCAGAGGCCTCTGAACTACGAACTCATGGTTTGCAGTGGCAGTAGGAACGTAGGCATGTTGAACCTCGCAGTTTCAGCAAAGCTGGAATCGATTCTTTGGCACACAGACACACGCACACTCACTCACTCACTCACTCACTCACTCACTCGGCAGAGCGAAGTGAGCGATTTGCAAAACAACCCTCGCGGTGGAGCAATTGGCATTTGGCACTTGGCACTGGCACCCGTTTTCTCTATTGGCGAAATGGCATTTTTCTCAGAACATCAAGAACACCCGCCTGCACAACGGCAGCCGCGGGGTCGTCACCGGGTTTTCCAAGACGGATTTTCCGATCGTCCGGGTATGTGCGTGTGCCAGTGCAGTGCTGCAGGTTGCATGCAATACAGAGCTGGTGGCGTGTAGTCCAGGGGTCCACAGGACAGGATGTTAGCTGCATTTCCTGTGGTAAGAGGGAGACATTGCGGTCTCACTCTGTCAGAGTCTGAGGACAAATTCTAGTCACAATGGCATCACCAACATATCACCACATCACCACCGCATCACGATGCCGTCACGCCACCCCGATCATGGCCCCGTCGCAAATACTCAATGCACCCGCCCCCCGGATCCTTGCCTTACCCGCATTTCTGATGGCACAGTTCATGAGCGGCGAAGAAGTACCGGTGGAGCAAGACGAGCAGGCGCTGGAGGTCAATCGCCAGGTGGTAGCGGTATGACGGGGCATTGCAGGAAGGCAGAGAGGCCCCTTGGAGTCGTTTACCCCGTCCTCGCGCTTGCAGGTCCGGCCAAGGCGTGTTCGTGTCACATCGGGGGTTCACTCGGAGACACTTGGCTCCTGCGCATTGCGCAGGGGAGGGGCGGGGGGCGGGAGGGTTCAGCACAGGCACTGCCCTGTCGAGGCACGGCGGCCCGGGGTGCCGCCACCGTCACCTTTTGGCTCAGCATGGCCACCGTGTGTGACGGGGTGTGTCGTGTGTCGTGTCGTCGGTTGGGAGTGTTCAATACGCGAGCCCCGGGGTCGTGGACGCAGGAATGTCACGCCGGGCGTGCGGGTTGAAGCACCGGGGGCCCGTGCCAAACGCCTGGAACACCCGAGTGTGGGCCGGGGGGGTCGGGGGAAACAGGGCACAGTCAACTCACCCCCTGGCCCCTCTCTCCGGGGTACAGAACGTGTCCGGGCCGCATGACGGTGGACCCATTCTGCTCGTGCGAACGTTGCCCTGCCTCCGTGCATTAGCCCATGGATGGACACGAATGTCCACAAAAATGGTATTTTTTCGTAATTCCCCCTAATTTTGTCCTGCAAAGCGCGTGTTGTGCCCCAACCCCCCCATCACCCACTGCGAACCCCATGCGTCACCCCGGAAGCCCCGCTGTTGCATGCGGAATTTCCGTGCGATGCATTGCTGGGCTGGTGAAAATTTTACGTGGGGGGGAGGGGTGCCCTTGGAGCCCCCGCAAGTTTTTTTTGGGCGGGGGGGGGGGTGTCTCCGGCATCAGGTGGGGGGTGTCTCCCGCAGCCCAGATGGGCTGTTTGCGCAACAGGAGTGGGAGCCCATCAGGGGCAGACCAACCGTGAGGGGGAAAAGGGCATATGGGGGACGGCCCGGACAGCGCGTGGAGGAACAGGGCACCTGGGCCGCACAGAAACACAGCGAGGCAGGCGATGGACGGCCTGTGGACAGAGGTGTGTGGACAGCAAAAACAGTCAAACGACCCCGGCAACAACCAGCACATCCTCAATACGCCAACTATTGGGCGCCGCTGACACGCAAACGGCACATCCCGCCACATTCAGCACAGCCCCAACACACCAACCACTGGGCTCCGCGAACGCGGAAACGACACCAGCAAGAGCACCGGCCGCTGCGGCCGACAGAAAGTAGCGACCCGACGCAACATGCGAAGGGAAGAACGGGTGACCGTCCAGGGCCCCGTAAAGGAGCAACAACCAGACGGAATGTCACACAGGGGGTTGCGGAAAGGGGCTCCAAGGCCCCCACCCCACCCCACCCCAAAGTAAATTTTTCGGGAGCCCGGTACATGACTCTGTCCCCAAGTCCGGTCCGTGTGGTTTGTCACACACATCGAAGGTACAGGAGGCGTCCTTAGGCACATTAATCTGGCGCCCGGCCAGGCACATTCCCACCGCCTGAACTGACCCACTCTTGTGCTCCTCCTCCCACCGACAGTCTGGGCCTCCTTCGCTTCCAGACCCGTCGGCAAGTCCCATTGAAGCTGGCATGGGCCCTCACCGTACACAAGTGCCAGGTATGCGTTGGTGGGTCTGAGCGAGAGTGCGACCTCCGCTGCGCACCCATCCACCTCGTCGCGCATCCATCGTTGATGCACCAGAACCACGAATGCTCTTGTCATGACTTATGTGTGCGAGGCCCCTCCGATGCAGCGGTTGTGCTGTAGAAGCTCGCCCTTCGTGTGCCAGCACCCCGACGCCCGTTGCGTGTCATTTTGCGCAGGGGATGGAGATTGACAAACTTGAGATTCAACTGGACAAAAGCATCTTTGATTAGTATGTGTCGTTGTGGAATCCCTGTGATATCCATATGACAACCATCATCAGCGTCTTTTGTTGATTATCGTTTTCGTGGAATCCGTGTCAATCCGTCAACTGTGCTGTCCTGCCTCTCTCCTCTGCCGTCTCCTCTCCGTGTCTGGTACACATCCTCTTCCTCCTGCCCGCGTCTCGCGTACCATCTGCTTTTGCCCACTGCCCTCCTCTCATCCTCCCCGGCTGTGTACTGCTATGCCCAGTGCTCCTCATTGCCTCCTGTGGTGCTTGCGCGCTGCGGCACCAATGAAACTCATGAAGCCCGTCGCAATCCAGTGACTAGGCCGTTCCAGGCGGTTGGCAAATGGCAAACAATCAGCCCGTAGCACCCTCGACGCTCAGATGAGGTTGTGTCGATGTCCTTGGGGCCATGTTTATCCCTTAGTCCACACCAAAGCGACACGCGTGGGGGAGGGCAGACCTGCCCAGCGGAAAATGTCGTGGCAAAGTCTCGCCATCAAGAAAAATGGCGACGTTTGTGGAATTGGCCCCTGATTCAACGCGAGGTGAGAATCAGCGTGGATACTGCTGCAGATATGTAAACCCCGCCCCCCACCTGTAACCCCCTCCCGGAGGTGATTGGATAGAAACAAATTCTTTCGGGCGCTTCGCGCGCAACTAAAGGCTCGTTTTGCCCAAAGGGGGGGCGGGGAGGGGCGGGTTGTATAGGTGGTGGTGGGGTGGTTGTAGGCGGTGGTGGTGGGGGGGTTATGATATAATATGTATGGAGGTTGCAGGGGGTGTCTTCTTCAAAGCTGAAGTGGCTGAATGGCTGGCGCTCTCCCCATATCGCATGGCACCGTGAGCTTTGGGATTTCCAGTGGTGGCGAACCAAAGTTCCCTGTCGACCTTGTCTCCGGCCGAACCCCGACCCCTCCGTTGTATGGAGGGCACGATTGCCCAGTGCACGCAGTCAATGCCAGCTTTGCTTTGTCGGCATCTGTTCCCGGATCTGTTCCCAGTCAGGGGGTGTTTGCCGGGCGCGCTCGGTGGCCGCAGCCAAGGCTTCGCCGCTGAGCCGAAGAATCGAGGATTGGCCCCCAGAGCGCGCATTCAGCACCCCAAATTCGCGAATTTGAGGTGAGAAATGCGCCCAGTCGGTCACGGTGGACAGCTTTTCCGCACGTGTGATCACGCGGACGGTGGTTCGCGTGCCGGGCAGACAGCCCCTCATTGCAATCTTCGCCGACTGAATAACCCCCTCATCGATACAATTGCCGCCGCGCCGGTTGGAGTTGCAAACCCATGGCAAACACTCGGGGGCAAACAAGTTGCAGAAACAAAAGTCGCATTCCCAGCCACAGATCGCCTGTGCTGCACCCCTTAAGGTCTGATCTTGCTGTCGTACTGTTCCTCTCTTTCATAGTGGCCAGGCGTACACTGCTCTTTCGCGGGCCAAGTCACTCCAAGGTGTGTGCAGCCCTGCTTCTGTGTGTTTCCCCCGTCGCTGTGTGTGTTTGGCTTGGATAAAGGCGGAAGATATTTGCAGCCTGGGACCTCTACACCAGACGGGCATTGGTCTTTGCGTGCTCCCGTCGGGCATGGGGGGGGGGGGGTGGCAGGCCCCGCCTTTAACAACCCCCCACACGCGGCTTTTTGCAGCCGCGCTCTGCATTTCAGTCAATCCCAGACCCGGAGGAGCATGACACCGAGCCGTTGCCTTCCGGCAGGTTCCGGGGAATGCCGGACCATCACTGAAGACGTGTGCGTCGCGCAAGCGCGCTGCCTCACTTTCGCAGTGCAGAGCATATTATGCGGCATTCCGTTATTGCAGCCCCCCCCCCCCCCGCCGCGTTGATGGCACACACACCCAACTCCTTGAGTTACACCCATCTTAGGGCTTTAGCCCCGGAGTGATTGCGGTACGACTGCCCCCGCCCCCCCTCCCCCTTCCAGCCTTGGTGAGCGAGCGAACAGTCGATTGACGCCGCCAACTGCCAGGAGCAGCAGCATCTGAGGGCTTTGCCCCCCCTGCAGCCCCCCTTTTGACTTCCACTTCCACCGCAATTGACCCGCTCAGGGGCGCGTGACGTGACCCCATGCGACACCCGACGATCGATCACGTTGGCACTCTGCATTGCGTCCTCGCAGGTCTGCGGCTCACGGCCTTTGCCCCCGAGTGTATCCGGGCGCACCCGACCGTCCTGGACTTTTATCAGGTCTGTGCCGGGCCGAGACCTGGAGGCCTCAGGAATGGGTCGTGGGGCAACGGGATGTCTTCGAATGGGTCGTGGGGCAACGGGATGTCTTCGCGCGGGACGGTACGATCGCTTGGGGTTGCGGTGGAGGGCGGCGGGATGAGAGGTCGGGCACCAGACGTCAGTAATGAATGACAGTGTCCAGACCCACGGTTTGCGCGTCCGGTGCTGCCGTGGCCCTGCCGCGGCGCACGGGGGGGGGGAGAGCCTCAGAAGAGGCTCTGCCGCAATCTCATCCGAAGTCGCTGGCCAACGACGTGTGCTGCAAGGTTTCCGTAATCCCCGCCACAACTCACGGTCCGCCGGGGACGACTGAATGTGAAGCGGAGTGGGGCGGGCTGCCAGTGTGAGCAGTGGGACACGCATTTCTCTTGTGGGTCCCAAACTGCAAATGATTGTGAATCCAATGTGGACCCTGAAGTCCAAAGGCGCGTCTCCTGTGTGAACAGGGGGAGGGCAGTCTGTGGGCCATTCTTTTTCCGCGGGGACAATGCCGTACTTCAGATTGGTGCGGAATTATCCCCACATCTCATCCCGTGCGGACACAAACCCACAGCAGCTATCACCTCTGGAGCACATTTCACAATTGGGTCCTGCAGAAATCGCCAAATGATGCGCCGCTGTCTGTTGTAGGTCAGAATGTTAGGGATCAATGATTATTATTGCTGGCTGGCTGCTTTTTTGGTTGCGTGCCTTTTGGGGATCGCACTCCCAGCATCCTCTTTCCTTGCAATGCACTCAGGATTCAGCAGGTGCGGAATTTCCCCCTTGATTTGTGGGGATTGGTGCGGAATTAGTACCCGTGCAGAAATCCCCCCCTTGCACGTGTATTGTTGCAACGGGAATAATTTGTGTGCGCCGTGCCAACTGTGTACGTGCTGTGTACCTACCGCAGACAGGGCTACACATTCACTGTGTGAACCTGTACGGTTTGACCGCTGTTTCTTTGTCAGCCCTCATCAATGTGTGCTACTGCGTGCATCCCGTGTGGCCCCCAACTCTGCAAAGGGTGTGCCCCGTGCGGATCCCAGCACACGACGTGTGCATCTCAACGCACGTGGAGTCGCACGGACTCCGAGTCTGCGCTGTATATCGTCGCTGTCTTCTGACTGTTTGGTGGCTCATGTGGAGGTCAAGGGCGGAAGCAGAGGGCCCGAGGAGGCGAGCCGATTGACTGGGCCCGAAGGACGGCTGTCTGTCGGGGTCACCGTGTCCGCAAGGGCCGACGCAGTGTCGTGTGGCCGGCAAGTGTGTGTCAACTTCTCGGACCCCAAGCGTGACACCGAGAACGCCTTCGTGCCCTTGTCGTGTGCAGAGGTATCAACTGTCTGGTCGCAGCCACCGCAAGCAGGTCCCACTGTTTGCGGATCAAATGGAGCAGCCGGAGGAGGAGGGGGAGGGGGAGGGCGCGGAGGAGGAGGACGAGGAGGAGGACAGAGACTATGAG
This sequence comes from Eutreptiella sp. 'Long Island Sound 2002', assembly GCA_964036045.1. NCBI lineage: Eukaryota > Euglenozoa > Euglenophyceae > Eutreptiales > Eutreptiaceae > Eutreptiella > Eutreptiella sp. 'Long Island Sound 2002'. Next base: position 49,747,044 of record OZ038386.1, read on the forward strand.
GAGGGTGCGGAGCAGGAGGGCTCCGACGGTGAAGATGGCAATGCTGAGGACGGCGAGGAGAGCGAGGAGAGCGACAGCGGCAGCGAGGACAGCAGTGACGATGAAGCAAGTGCGACCATGCCACGTATGTGTGGCACGTGGAAACAGGACCGGGGGGGAGTGGGGCGATTGCATGTTCAGTGTCCGTCGTTGATTTATCCGTCTACGTCGTTCTTGGCACTGAATGTTGGATGCGAGAAACACATTTTTTTCGGGCCTTCTTTGGTACGCAAACCCCTCGGTCTCAGACCTCCGGCTGCAGTGGGACGGGCACAGACAAGAAGTTCGACAGCAGTGCGTGTGCCCCCATCACCAGGCGACCCCACCCTCTGGGGAAGCAGTGCCGCTGCCATACCCATAGCTACACATTTGGAGTTGTGGTGAGTGTGCCTCGCATGCCATACCCGTCTCAAGGCCTCCAAAGCAAGAACAACTTTGGGAAAAACCGTTTCGCACCAGTTTTTGGCGCATAGGTGACCCCCGCTCAGCGTACCCTAACGTGTGCGCGGTGCACAGCGCTTCGGGAACTGTCAATATGTGGGGTGAACATACCCATTGCATCCCATCTCCGTCCCCCGCTCTGAGATGCCCCTGAGGTTCCCCTGCTTTTGTCCCTGCCCTCATCCCTCCCCCTGCCCTGCTCGCTCGTGGCCACCCGGGGCTGATCCTCATTGCTGGGGTCCCAGCTGAGACGAGGGAGAACCCCAGGGCCCGCAGAGTGCTTCCCTGCCCCGGGGGAAACCTGAGGTAGCTGAGCCATATCGGTGGACGCAATAGGAAGGGGGGCCAGCGCAGGCGCAGGGGCAGAGGCGCATGCAGGCGCTGCGGGCAGGTGCAGGATGTGGGCTGGCGCACTCGCGTACTCAGACGCAAGGGCAGAGGCTGGAGCGGACAGGGCGTTGTGTAGTGGGCGCGAGGGTGTGCTTCTACTTTTGTTCAAGAACGCTCACCCCAACCGCCGTCAGTTGGCGTGAAACGACTGTCGCCTCTCCTTCAACTGCCGATAGGTTGCTTAACACGCCGTCGCCTCCAAATGGCATGATCAGACGCCACTGTGTTCTCTAATTGGGTCCAACAATTCAACAAATGAGCTGCACAAGTTGTTTTTCTTTTCAAATGACCAAATGCCCTGAGGGCAGGTGCGGGGGATTGCTTCAGAACCTCAGAATGGCTTCGTTGTGCACAAAGACCCCTGGCCCAGAGAGTGATCAGCAGTGCCATCCAGTGAGCCTGTACAGTATCTGCTGTGCACCTCTCGTCAGCTGTAGAAGACGACAAAGCCAAGCCCGATGACGCGTCAAGTTCTGAGGAGGAGCACCGCTCGCCAGAGAAGGCCAATGGGGATCGGGCGGGTCAGAGTCAATCCAGCCTAAAACGCCCGTTGCAGGAAGACGTCGGGTGTGTTTGTGCAGAGACTTCTGCGCTCCGCGTCGGAGCCAAATTGCAATTGAACTGGCCCCCAAGTGCGAATGCCAATGGAAGGGGTCGTGTTCGCACTCCGCTCCGCCCTGCATCACGTCTCTTATGTAACGTGTTCACGCTGGTGGCGTTGCAGCAGCGGTGTCCTCGCCTTCAGCAACAGGGTGAGTTGGTGCTTTGCACGGGGGGATCTGGAACTGCCACTGGCCATCCGGGGGCATGCATTGATTGTGTGGCTGTGATAGGGCCTGTGATGGCAGTTAAGTGCGGAGAAGTGACGCGGAGGTGTGTGTGTGGGGGGGAGGGGGTAACAGGCAAGGCGAAGTGCAGAGGGTGCTTGCGCAAGTGGCCTGTTCACAGCCCACCAGCTGTCGGCGATTCGCCCGGTGCACTTTGGTCCCCTTCCTCTCCTCCTGGTGCAACTGCCCGTATCTCCATTCCCCCTCTGCAGGCACCCCACACCCTTGTCTGTGGATGTTCTGGCCGGGTCTGCCTCGGAGCCGTCGTTGCACCTGATCTCCGAGGCCTCCGCGCCTACTCTCAGCGCACCATCGCAGAGCAAATCCAAGCGGCAAAAGGTGACCAAGGTCCGCAAGCTGCAGCGCCCACAAGCAGTGCAGGTTCTTGCTGCCCGTACCATCCGCCTATCCCCTGCGCCTTAGGCATCTGCAAGCCAGAACTGTGTGCATTCATGTCAGGGTGTACACGGCACAGGGCTGCGGAGGGGCGCACGTTCGTTTGCGCGGGGGACCTCCTGAGCCCCCCCCCCCCCCCCCACCACCACCACACACGCCGGCTGGGCCACATCAACGGCAAACCCACCCCCTCCCCCCTCCGGCCCTGGTCACATTTACCAAATCAGTGATGCAGAGCAATCTTCAAATTATCACAGTCTGGGGAAAGAGGCCACCCCGTCTGTGCCAACCCATTTACCCAGCCCCCCCCCCCCCTCCGGTTCTTGAGGCCTCATGTAGTGCGGCTGGGTCAAGCAGTGGGAAAGCCATGGAAAATCGCAGATAATCACGGAAATGGGCTTTGGCGAACATCACAAAGCATAGCTGAAGACATAGCCGGTGTTGCCACATGTTGGGTGGCTGGAGAAATTATTATTCTTCATACAAAAAAGGTCTAAAAGGTACTCATAAACAAATGCAAACCAATGTCAGCCATCCACGAGTGGACTTGCCACCATTCATGTTGCCCGCAACTGCGCATGCACAACACATGCACTGAACTCCACCACTTGTGGTGAATTACACCTATCACTCGGCCTCCAAAAAGGCGCGCAGTGCGTGTGGCCGTGTGCCACATTACCGAGCTAAGGCTTGCATTGGAACACCGAATGTAGTCTTGCCTGCTGCAGCCATGGCAATAGACCGTGCTCTTTCTTGTTCCACGGACTGCAACAAAGGGGTTATGTAGCCACCTTGCCCACTTGTGGGCCACCTGTGATTCTGCCCCCCGCTCTGAAGCGGTGGGGACCCCTTAGGCGGCAGGGCAGGACTGTGACATCCCCTGCGACCCATGGTGTTCATCCCACTCCTTGTCACGCTCGGCCCGGAGATGGACCCGGCGTGATGCCACACGCACCTCCAATTGGCATGCCACCGTAGCTTTGCCATAGCTTCCACGAACTATGGCAATGGCAATACCAATCGACAAACAGCACACTCTGCTGGTAGCAAAATCGATGAGCCACCTAGTTGCAGTGCGGTAGCTTTAAACAAGGCGGTATTTGGCAGGCTCTAAGCCTACCTATCTGTGTTGGGACTGGACAGATCTGAGGTTGAACATGCACCCCATTGCAGCATGGCTTGATGAAGATGTCACTAGACATGGTCTGTGTATGCCTATTTGGGTTAGGCCCCCTCATCCTTGCATGACCGCATTGTGTTCAATTGCAGTGTGTCGCCGGTCGATATATATGACTTTGATGATGTTGCCTCCCTTCCCTCGCAAAAAGGACCCACTACTACATCTCACAGACCTTTTTGCGAAAGGCGCCTAGGGCCGTTTTTTGGCTCTTGACAAGCTTTTGTTCCCTTCTTGTGAATTGCATGTGCTGCTTGTTGTGCTGATATCTCGCCAACCAACACCACACGTGACAGCTCACATGTCACTGTACCGGGGGGGGGGGGGGTGAGTAGGCATAGCCGCTGCTCAGGACCCCGTCAGTCCACCTGGGGTCTGGCAGTCCATCCCGAACCCTGTTGCACACCACAATCCAAGGGCAGTATCCCGACCATGTTCTCGCGTGTGTTCAGGACGACGAAGACGAGTTGTTCTCGTGAGTCATACCACTGATTTGCAAACCCTTTGCGGCCCCTCTTCGCTGGTTTGACATTCGCAAATCGAGGAGCGCTCCAGAGAGGCTAGTCCTCCTCCTCTCCAATCCTCCCCACGTTATTTCAGCCCGGACCTGCGAGGTACTTCACAGCATCGGTCAACTGTGTGCAGAACTGTGACGGAATTCCTCGGGACGGTTGCAAGTCGAGCGCCAAGCGATGTCATCACAGCCCCGTCGATCAGTATTGGGGCAGGTTTACTTCTGGAGCAGCGCGGTACGCTTCGAACAATGTGTTCAAGGAAAATTGCTGTTGGAGGGTTCTGCTGGACACTAGCCCCTTTCTTCACTTCAGGCTACTCTCAAGCCACCCCTATTGCAGCCCCATAGTGTCTTTGGTTTCCCCGTCGCCGGCAGTCTGGGCTTGTAGCCTTTATCTGTATCAACGACGGCTTTGCTTTGACCAGAATACGTCCTGCGGTGAGCGCTGTCCATTCGCTTCCACACGTGGGGTCTAGTGGGGCTCGCCGGCTGTTGAACCGCCTTCTTTTGGCTGTACGGTGGCAGACACGATGGCCGGTCTTTGGCCCAATGGACTTTTGTTCATGATCCATGCCTCTTCCTGATCACATGGCTGAGGCATCGCCGGTTCTGTGCCCCTCGCTATATGACCTTTGTGCCCAGATGGGCACTCATGTGCCATTGCATACACGAATGCCAGGATTGTGCACTTTGTGTCCACACCATCTGCTCAAGGCTTGTGGGCAGCTTTGTCAGCTCAGGCAGCTCCATTGCTGATGCTGCCGTGGCCGCGTCCGCAGTTGTTCGCCATGCGCCTGTTCTGTGCACCGCGAAATAGGCGCTCTTTGTGGTGCTTACGGGCACGTCCTCGTAGGGGCGAGCGCGCAGCTGGTTTGCTTGCCTTCGGTTCTGTCTCGCTGTTGTCAGGATTCTGTTGGCCAGCCCTTCGAGCCGACCACAGGGCTCGTATGGGACGCATATGTTTTCTCCCCAACAACATCCCGGTCCCGCTGTGTGTGTGTGTGTGTGTGTGTGTGTGTGTGTGTGTGTGGGTTGACGAGATTCCTTAGCAACCGTGCAGTGCTCTGTTTGTCACGCCTGTTCGTCTCGCTTCAATCGCGCGCGCGCGTGCGTGTGTTACAGGATGACGTAATGAGGGCTGCTGATGTTTGTTGCTCGTTCGAAGTCTTTCTTTGAGGGTTCGGTGGCCAGGGTGAATTCTGACCCGATTCGTGGGCTTGAAGTAGGGACACAGTGTTGCCTGCACTCCGTAGGCGGTGCACCAAGGGACTGTCCCGCGGCCACAGGCGGGAGTAGCTGACCATCACACATTCCTTACTGCAGAAAGGCGCCTGGTGCCGTGCTTGGAAATGTCTTTGTTTTGACACTGCACCTGACGAGACTTAGTACACTCAGGCCGCCTTGAACAGTGCCCTGTTTGTCGCGTTCATCGTGTGTGTGTGTGTGTGTGTGTGTGTGCCATGGCTTTCGTCTCTGCAGAGCTCGACGCCAGAGGCTGGGACCGCAACATAGCCGGTCAGCTTCCCCTCCTCTATCTCCTGGGCAAATTCAAATCACTGGCTAAGGGTAAGTGGCTCTGGCGCGGCATTACCTCCCTCCCCCAGCCCCTGCTACCCAAAAAATCGCTGCGCATCGCCGCACGCGCCAACACAGCCTTCCTCCGACTCCTGTGTCAAGAAGTCCCCTGCTGTTTTCTAGCTCAGAGCATCTCAGAAGTAAGCCAATGGTTCCACTGGTTAGACACCATAAACGCCCGGTTCATCAGTGAGGTGGATTGCAAGGACCAATTCAATAATATATGCCCCACGGACATCGAATCCCACCTGACGGCAGCCAGCAAGTGGCTCGCCAAACGCCGCAAGTGGCGCATGACAGATATTGAGTGGTCCATTCACAAAGACTCCAAAATGCTCGACAGAGCGGGACGTGCAAAGGCAACGAAATTCTGGTACATCACCCATGCCCAAATGTCAGACACAATCACGTTTGAGATGCACTGCAATAACTTCATCAGAGCAGTGGGAGGGTTATGGTGCCGCCACGGTTGCATTCCAATGGGCGGTTCTTTTTCAGCCCAGGCAGCCGATCTGCACAGCCTATGGCAGGTTTATTCAAATCGCCACCTCCTGCGCCGCCTGGGCTCCCTCACTGTTTCCGAGGCAGGGTTCCCCTACTGGGAGTCCCCGCAGGGGATAACCGCCCTATGTCAATTTAGAGACAACATCCTGATTGCCACCACCTACCCAGACACCGCCTCCCACCCCATCGTCTCTACAGTGTGTAACCTGCTGGGCGAGGCATGGAACCTGGATGTGCTCTGTGAGTGTATGTCGGGGCCAGGGGACCCCTGCAAACATCACTGCCACTCAGCGTCCACCACAGCCCTCGGCTTTGACATGATTCGGGGGAAAACGGGTAAAGGACTAGCTTACCTACACCCCAGCGCGCTCTCATCAACTTGGAGTCTGAAGAGTGCACCCCCCCTCCTGTCCCCTGCAAGCGCCTATCCTGCTTACCTGCCGGGTATCATGACGGGCGCTTTGAGCAATGCACGCCCTTGGGCCACGACGTGGGCGGGGGAGCTGCTGTCCCTCTCTGCTTGGTTACAGATAGCGCTTCTCAGCGGGTATGCACTGCCACAGGTCACCAGGGCGGCACACTCGGCGGTCACGCGGGGCCTGTCTACCAGCCCCAACGACCATACAGCCACAACCCGCTACCTGTACACGGTTCGCCACCTCCTCCCCATGCCACACTGCTGCCACCTCACCTTGTGCGCCGCGTGGCTGCGGCGTCACGCACACTGGGCGGGGGACAGCTACAGCAGCTGGCACCTGGACCCATCCCTGTCACCAGACGGAACCACAGGCTTCTGGTGCGGAGACTGGGAAATCCTCCACCTCCACGCCGCCAAAGTTAAACCCAGCAACCATGACTGCCCCCCTTGGGAGACAATGTGTGTGTAACCCATGAATGTGCATGTTCGTGCCACAGACATGTAAGAGGCCTGGAGTGGACCAGTGGTCAGCGACATAGACTCGTCTGCCTATAGCGGAGGTTCGAATCCTCCTATCGTCGTAAACGCACCACCGCCCCCTACAACAGCACACGCGGCCAGCGAGTCCACGGGCACCGGCAGCGGGCGGTGCGCCTCGCTTTTTCAGGCAAACCCCCCCAAACCCCCGACCCCCTACACGCGCCCCACAAAAACGCACCACCGCCCCCTCCGGCAGCGCGCGCCGCTTGCGCGTCTTGAACCCCGGCAGCGTGGCGAGGGGGGCGCATTCGCTGCAGCCGGGCTCCTGCAGCGAGTCTTCTCTTCGGCAGTGCAGCCACGCGCACAGCGGGAATCGAACCGGCGCCTTCACGGCACGAGCCCAGCGATTCAGCCGCTGGGGTAGCACACACCACAGCAAGAAAAGCACCATGCACGCATACCAACACAACGACACGCCACGGTGTGCGCCACAAAGCGACACTGACCATGACGGGCCCCCTTGGAGTCTGTGTGTGTGTGAGCGGGCGGTTACACCCGTCTCCAGCTAAGTACCTCCAGAGTAGGCATGTAAGTAGCGCTGCGGTTTTCAACAGATCATACAATCATTGGCTAGACAGGGCCGGGCAGTGGGCAGGGTCTGTAGTGATCAGCGCAACTTGCACTGTGAGATCAAACTCCTGTACACCGTCACTCCTGTCTCAGAAAGGACCTTGCCTACCTTTTTGTTAATGGCCTGATGAAATTGTCTCGGTGACCAGTGCTCTGCCTTCGCCTGCTTTCGTCTTCACTGACGTTGTGCCCCGCGTTTGGTCCCCACTGGTTTTCCCGCACGAAGTGTGTGTGTGTGTGTGTGTGTGTGTGTGTGTGTGTGTGTGTGTGTGTGTGTGTTTGCGTGTGTGTGTGTGTGTGTGTGTTTGTGTGTGTGTGTGTGTGTGTGTGTGTGTGTGTGTGTGTGTGTGTGTGTGTGTGTGTGTGTGTGTGTGTTTCTTTGCATTGTGTGCGCGCTCTCGTCTGTATGCGTCAGTTTTCGTGCGCGGGCGACGAAGGATCCACCCCTGTGTTCTTCAACACAGTCGCGGCCCTGTGCGGGTCCTTCCTCCTTCGCTGCAGCTTTGTACACATTTCCGTGTCATAGTTCGGCCTCTGCTAACCTTCTGACCCACCCAAGTTTGGCAATGAGTAATTCTTGTTGCGAGTTGAGGTGTGTGTTCGTCAGTCCACGCTTTGTGCGGAACCCATACGGTGTGCCGATTGCACACACTTTACACACCACCCATCACATATCATGTCGCTTCCTCTGCCGAGTGCGCACAGCCGATTGCCTGCTGAGTGTTACCAGTAGCAGAATAGCGCTTGCCCGTCAGGTTCAAGTCCAGAGATTTATGGCTTTTTGTGTCTTCTGATTGCACCTCCTACTCGTTTGCCGTCCCAAGACGGCGTTGGGCCTTGAAGCAAGCAACAAAAAGCAAGCAGGGCAGCAACATCCTCTGCCGCCACAACCCCACACCACCTCAGGACTAAGGAAACACACCCAAATCATCCCCAAACCAAGGGGTGCCACCTGCAGCACTCCATAGGAAGGGTACCATTCCATGTTACATCCCAGAATGCAGCAACAGCGGTTGAAGTCTCATGGACACTGCACGATATTGCCTTGTGTGCACCTGCAGCACGAGTCAACCTGAGCCATCTGCTTTCGTTTCGTGGCGTTGTGGGGTCCCCTGTGCGCAGAGGTGTTCTGAACGAGCAAAAAATGTGCACCCCCCCCCCTTTTCTGCACTCCTTCGTTACAGCCTTTGGGACAGGCCTTACCAGGAGGTCAGGTCAGGCAGTACTGGCCTCTAGCCCCCACCTATCAAAATGTTTTGAAAAAGAAACGTGATAAATTTTGATTCTTGTTGCTGCTTTGCAGTCGTTTCTTTTCTCCGAAGACGGAAACGCCTCAAGTCACGAAAGGTGCTCAGGTAGGCTATTTGGTTAACCATCCTCAAATGTGTTTAGATATGCAATACCATGTGATGTGCCACACCCGTCAATCTGCGTCAATCTACGTCGCTGCGTCTGAGGGCTGCACATCCAGATAGACAAACACACAAACACACACACACACACACACACACACACACACAGCAGTAGGAGCAACAAGCCCGTCAGGGTGGCCCCCCTGCAGGGCTGGACAATGAACTCCTGGTTTGCAGTAGTGCTAGGTCTGTAGGATTGTTGAACCTCGCAGTTTGAGCATGATGGGAATTGTACCTCAGCACACACAGCAGTAGGTAGAAGCCCCCGCATGGGCCACATGGGCAGAGTCCCTGCTTGCAATGATTTACGGGGATCGGTTGGTGACAAGGCTCACGGAGTCCCTGGTTCCACTGATTGATGGGGAATGGCCATATGCTGCAAGTGGGCACCTTGCATCGCCTGAGACTTTGAGTATCGGATGGACATGTACCTTGCGCTGGAAACGTTGTGATGCTTGGACGGGTACTGATGCTTTGGAGGTTCTCAAGCTCAGCACCATCATGCTATTTGGCCTCCATGAACAGCATGGGTGTCAACAATACCTGGACCGTATTTTGCTTGCCCTTCTCCATTGGCAACCATATGTGGAGAGCCTACTACGTGCCACAATTTGTAAGGAGAAAGTGGAGATGACATCTCCACATTTAATTTTGGGGTCAACAGCTCCAATGTGCCAAAAATGATGATCCAACAATCAAAAGTATTCCGGAACATCAGAAGCACAACTGATATTTTAGCCACAGGGAGAATGCACCCTGCCAATATAACGGATCCGCACCTGCCTCGCCCTTTCCCAGCCAGGGTCCAGTACCATAGACGATAGGTACACAGTGTTGTATGGTGGCAAGCGCAATACCCTACATGCCATTTTCTATTGAAAATACCAGAAAGGGTCCACCACACACAATGTGGCCCGTTGGTTTCACCTTTCCACAAGGCCTATGGGTGCCACCTCGTTTCATTAGATTACAAGCCGTAAGAACGTCCCGCAATTTGGACTTCACATCTGCACAGTGTGTGCATAGTGCGTGCACAGCACGCGATTCTAGGGTAAAATCAGAGAAATCACCTCGAATTTAAATTTTGTGAACAGGCTTGATCCTACCAGCATTTGGAGCACTTAGAACCATGTGCTGCATCATGGAAATAGTGAAGTTAGTCAGGATGGTAACAATTGTAGGGTCTTCAAGAAAATGATATGTTCCTTCTGCATATTGAGGGCTGTTGGTTTGCCAGGCGATGTACTGGGTGCACCAAATTTAGGTGCCGGTTTGGGAACAGCCAAGGCAGCTTGGTGTTGTGGGTTAGCCGATCCCTGTCGCTTGCAATGTTGCGAAACACATGAGCTCCCCCCCATTCCCAGATGCATGCTTGAGGCGAAGGTGAATTCAGCTGCGCTGGCTGCCATCAGTAGGTAAAGAAAGTACAGAAGTTGAGTGGGTGGGCGGATGAGACAAGCCGGTTGCTGGGCCACAACATGCAGTCCAGTATACGAGAGGGGTTTTGCCATCCCTTCATGATGGGAGTAAGGTGGAGCAAACCAAGTGCCTCCCACGGCCCCTCCTTTATTTTGATTCTTTCAATAGATATGCCTCCAATCGACAACGACATGTCTGCAGCTGAACCAGCAGAATATGGCACCACTGTGGCCCAGCCACACAGCGCTAGAGCCCCATGCACAGACCCCCAGGCACACCTTTTCCAAGAGTTCCGGCGCAGCAAACGGGCGGTCAACAACAAAGTGAGTTCGTCCTCGTTAATGGGCGCCAGAGTTGTGGTGCCGGATGCCGAGCAGAAACATGTGTGCGGCCGCCGGTTGAACCTGAACAAACTGGAGCTGTACCATGGCGGCAATGCTGCCCGCGACTTGGCCATGGGCCAAGTGCCGCGGCCCATCGAACCCGTCCCACAGGATGGGAAGAAGAAGAACCCGACCTACACGCCCTCTCCGTTGCAGCCCTTCTACACGTCCCGTCGCCATGTCACGGCCCAGGACCACAAGGCGGATGAGGCCATCAGCCACAAGCGCATGTTCACGCCTCTGTCTGCGGAAAACAATCTCGCGTCAAACCTCACGCCCCGCCACCCCCCGCTTGTCCAGGTGTTGTCGTGCATGTTGTGGGTGTGGTGTGGGTGTGGATGCGTGTGTTGTGCAGCGGATGTGTGGTGCACGGATTGGTGCTGGTGTGCCTTTGGGTGTGGGTGTGGGTGTGGGTGTGGCACGCCCCGCCACCCCCGACTGGACAAGGTTCTGTGTTGTGTGTTGTCATGTTTGTGTGTTGTCATGTGGTGTGAATGTGGGTGTACAAGTGGGTGGCAGTTTTAGCGTCAGTGTGCATGTGTGTATGTTACGCCCCGCCATCCCGGACTTGACGGGGTATTGTCTCATGTGTTGTCGGTGTGGTGTGGTTGTGGCTGGAGGTGGGGGCGGGTGGGAGTGGGCGTTGGAGCGGGTATGGATTTTCATGTGGATTTGGGTGCGGTTGTTCGGTGGGGGGGGTATCACTGTTTTAGGCCTGGGCCTCAGGGTCTGGTGTGGACCCCGCTCCAGCCGCGCCTGCCTTCACACGGCCTTCACTGCAATCTCAGTTCGCAACGGTGCTCGGCAGTGCCCCGCAGTCTGCAGCTCATTGCTGCCTTTGTGCTCCACATTGCCGACCCCTGACCTCCCTGAATGGGGCTAGAGTCGACTCTCCCTGCTTCCCTCGCTGCCTCGTTACTCATTAGTTTGAGACCCACCTTTGCACTGAGTCTTGGGTCGGCATGGGCGGGGGGGGGGGGGGTCGGTGTGCGTGTCGTGGGTGCGGGATTTACTCACGATGGTACCGTCCGAGCGCTGTGCCAGTCACTGCTTCTCCCTCCCTCCCTCCCTCCCTCCCTCCCTCCCTCCCTCCCTCCCTCCCTCCCTCCCTCCCTCCTTCTCCAGAGCATCTCAGGCCACCACAAGCGCCACACGCCGGCCCCTCGCAGCCGCAGCGCCGGGCCCACGGTAAATTGCCCCGCGGCCCCAAAGTCAACGTACACCTCCGTGACCTCCCCCTTCGGCAATGATTTCTCCCCCACGAAGACCTTCCACACGCAACGGCGCGTGCAGCCCGCACGACAGCCGGCGTGTTCCGTGTCTCCACCGGTGCCGGAGCGGGAACGCACGCGCACGCGGTCCATGGGCCGGAAGCCCCACGACACCCCCAACATTCTGACGTGGGGTTGACCTCCCTCCTCCCCATCCGCGGTCCCCTTTGGTGGCCTTCGACCACGGCACAAGGGGCCTGCGCAGCGCGTTTGGGCGTCGCGCGCAGCTCAAACCGAGGCAACCCCGGCTCTGGCAGCGGGTAGATTGGGGCTGCAGTAGGCATTTGCGGCGACGCTGACGGAGTGATAGTGCTGCTGTGCTCAGCCGCGCTCAGAACGGGGCCGGGTCTGGGTCGGAGTGAGAAGTAGCCTTGGGGACAGATTCAGGGCTGGGGGATGGCCGACAGGGCGCGTTCCTTAGGCGGTGCGTAGCCCTCGCTTATTGCGTTGTGGGCCTCGTGTTGTCGGCAACGCCACAGATCACTCGCTGCGACCTCGTCGCGCTGTGCCTTGTCACAGGTGTCGGCGCAAGGGCCGGCAAGACGCCTGGCGTGCGGCCAGCAGTGCGCCCCCGTTTCTGCGAAGGAGCCTGCACAGAGCGTGCGGCGTCACGGCCCCTCAGGTAAGACTCCGCGGCCAAACCGCCGGCATTCAGCCTCAGGGCATCCAGGGCCCCCGCAAGTCTGAGCGTGGGAGGCAGCATTGTTGCACCCGTTGTACCCGGATTGGGGTGCATTCGGACGTGAGGGGGGCATGAAGGGAGGAGGCCCCAACAATTTCCGCGAGCTGTGACCGGCCACCACTGCTTTTCGGTGCTGCGGGACTGCGCATTTCTGCACCAACGGGGGCTTTGAAGCGGGGACCCGGTCCCGGACCCCCCCCCCCCCCCGCCCGCCAGCCCGCCCGCCCGCCTCCAGGTGTGGCGGGCGGGCGTAAAGCACCGCTGCTGGTTGGTTGCACCGATTGCACACGTTGTATTGGACCACTGCTGCAAGTTTCCACTCTGAAGCCACCAGATCACCGAAAGGCAATCGGCATGAAACATGCCCTGAAGTGCTTGACAGTGTTGCGGAGTGGTGCTGTTGTGTTATACATTTCATTCTATTGCTGCGTACTGTCTGTCTTCAGCTCCGCCAGCCACCAACCATCCCTTCTCCCAGCTCTGTGGCTTGAGGTGCTTTGTATTAGGTGCCATGTACTGGCATGGTGTCCCACACGGCATGCGGCTTAATTGCATCTTTTCTGCCGTCCATGCCTCCATTTTACGGAAAGCCCTCGCAGTATGACATGGCATGCCATGTCATGAGCTGGTTCTCCTCAACTCACAAAATGCGCGGCGCGGCGCACGGGTTGTGGCTATATACTTCTGCTGAAGAAGGAGGGGAAAGCTGCCCTGCCCCAACCTACACTCTGCAGGCCCTCTGCTTCTTTGTAAACCGTGCAGCCCCCAGACGGCCAGTTTTTTTTTTTTTGCAGTCATTTCCGGATGCACCTCAAGCCGCCCTGATATCGCTCTTACGACTGCCAGTAACCACACCCAGTCTTTCTTTCTAGCCGCAACAACTGCTCTTGCTCACCTCTACTGAGGGCGCACCGCGCGCTGTGCAAAAGTAGGCTTTTTGGACCCGTTTTCCCCAATGGCCCGACCGCGGTAACCACTGTGTTCCTGGACACAGGACTGCCCAGATTCTTACTCAGTCCAAAAACTCACATAATTAGTTAAAACACACGATGTTTCACATTGAAAATGCCAGAATGCTGTCAGTTTTCTGTCTAAATCTGCTTTCGCCCTGTGGAGGTATGCCTCCCCGGTGGTGGGTGGTTTTCAGGTTTTCGGTGCCCCCCTTTGTGGCAGCCAAGGCTCCCTGATATTCGGCTGACATTCGGCTGGTGACGGATGGGTGCCAGAAACTGCATATTCACGTTTTTCAGTGTGACGGAGCATGTTTGCGCGATCTTTTGGCATGTAGGTCTAACAATAACACAAGATTCAGGATCCAAACGTGCCATTCCCACACATCCCAGCAATCCTGTTCCTGCTCCATTACGGCCCCAATGCCATGCACGCGCATCTCATTCGCATGTCAGCAAGGACCTGTCCCTATGCTTCGGCAGAAATGTTGTCTTCGGCCAATTTCCGTTTTCCACTCGCAACAACCCAAAATTAGATGTTGTCAAAGTGTGGATCGTATTCCTTCTGCAGCCCCTTTGCGCCATTTCAGGCGTGCACATGCCACACATTTTACATTCCAACAGAGGCTGCAGGACGCTTTCCAACAAGGAACAATCTTCATTGTTACCAATTTTCAGGGGGGGTCAATCATTTTTCCTATTTTCCAGGTGTCGCCGTCTCGAAACCAAACTGCACAACTCCCCTGTCCCACACTTGTGTGCTTTTGTGGCACAATTTTCTTGTTTCTACCACCAGTGTTCTATCCATTTGGATGCACCAGGCGTTTGTACGTGGCTGCCCATGAAGAATTGCTCGATACGTCAAGTCTTTTCGGTCCGATGGGCTTGGTTACAAATTTTGAGTGTGTCAGGGACGTGTGGTGCCAATTACCTGTAAATTTGACTCTGCACTCTCAATGCTCCAATGACTTTAGTTTGTGTGCACTGGTTCATGCCTTCTTGATAGCGTGCCGCGCCATGAGGCTTTCAAATGAAGCAATTGTATCTGCAACCCCAAATTTGAATGGTATGAGCCGTGCACATGGAGGGGCATGGACAGGTCCCACTGATTATCCATAAGTTTACCCAGGATTATCCATGATTTACCCAGGACGACGTCCATGTATTCCCATAATAATCAATAATTCTACTCAGGACAACCCATAAAGCCACCCCTACTCTACCAATGACTCCCAATTACCCCCCATGCATGCCACCGCCCACTGCAACATTATACCTTGCGGTCTTTACCATTAATCACCATTGTATGTCATGCACTAGCAGCTGCAGCATGCATGGGGCCACATAAGTTCCCATAGAGAAGGCTCATGCACTTGTTATCTAGTGCTGGACGATAGAATGATCAATTTTGAGGTTTCCATGTTAGGCCAAACAAATGCTATGCCATGCTATGCCATATTGAGCGTTGTGCATGCGACTGTGCCCAATGACAAGCGGATGGCGTTCAGAGATGCCGCACGAAATACATTTGGGGTGCTGTGCGCTGTGCGCTGCACTGTGCATGCATTGTGCAGAAATTCAGCTGCTTTGGACCCCCCAAGTACAAGTAAATGCAAGGTGACCGTATCATAGGTACCCTCAGTGCAGTTTGGTACACCTATCTCCATCTTTTTTCAATCGGAATATCTTGATGCTTTGGGAGGATGGTTTGGGGTGTTTGGGGGGGGGGCATCTTGTTTCTTTTTTTTGTCTCCCCATGCTGTGTCAACCTTCTTCCTGTACACATAGTGTATTTCAGTGGTAACACAGCATGATTACTCCAGGTTGGAGTATTACTAGATGGGGTAAAGATGGGGAATCGGCGGTGCCACTTGGAATCTGTCATATTTGCCACGCCCTCTTTGGTTTCTCCGTTGCTCTCACCTGCGAAAAGTTCTTGGTGGGTAGAGTGACATTTGTTAATTCTACAAGGCTTTGACTTCTTAGTAAAAGGCCTATGATGATCTTCATAGAAAAAGGAGGGCACAAGTGAAGTATTTATTTGCATGATGCTACTTGTGGAAGGTTGTGCCTGGCATTTGGATGAGAACATGAATGTTGTACTGTTCTGCTACAGCTTTTGACCAGCACCTGCTAGATTTTCAGTGGTTGAGTGGTTTCAAGGTTGGTTCCTTGAAAGTCACCTCAATAGTGAATGTTGTGTGAGCTGTGCAAAACTACCATCTTAGATAGTCACACCCAGTTGGCATTCATGTGTGGGTGGGGGTGGGGGGGCTAGTAGATGGACTCAAGTGTGCCAAACATTGGACTGAGTCTGAGATGTGAAGTGTGGGGCATCATTTAAAACCCACCACAAGAGCAGTGCTAGACTGGCTACGTGCTAATGTAGCATAATGCACTCGCCAATCAAGATGTATGGTCCAACAGAACAACCCATCCAATCGTAGTCCCTCTATACCACAAGCAAAAATGTCCACAACATGTATTGAGGGAATGTTAGCGCTAGGTGTGCACTCGGTGTGCGCCGGGCACACCGGGCAAAGAGGGTGTTGACCGCGCGGTGTGGCGCGCGGTGCAACGTCAGCCCGGCGCGCACAATATATGCTCACACTAAAAGTTGCTAAAACGTGGCCAGTGTGCACTGTATGCAATGGTTGGGTGATGCTATTGGTGTGTATGGGTAAAACACGCTTTGGGGGCATTATCCTGGGGAACCGGTGATGATGCATGCACAAAGTTTCCCATTTCAATGTATTTTCTCCATGTCCCTACCCGCCTTCCGAAAGGATGTACATTGCACTAAAGTGTTGCATCCTTTGATGCGCACAGTGCAGTGCACGGTGCGTTTTAGCACCCTCAAAGTTTCAACGGCCACTGTCCCACCTTCAACCGTTTGGGGGCATGTGTCTGTATGGGGTTTTCTAACCTAGCTTGGCCTAGCCTTGGGCACTTATTTTTATTAGTGCCCAAGAGAGCAAGCAAAGATTCCAAGAGAGGTCAATATTGTCATGACACTCCCTCCCCTCCTCTCCAAACATGCATGAATGACTTGTGCTTTCGCAATTGTGAAAAGGGCACCCCAAGTTCGGTATGACAGGGGTAACAGCCTTGGGATAGATGTTTGCAACATTGGTTTGGATGCCGGGCGCGCACCGGGCATCCTCGTAGACAGCAACATAAGCAAGACAAGACCTACAACTCACAAGGCAAGTGGAGTGGGCCGGCAATCAATTCCGGCACGTGGAAAGGTTGGTGAAGCACCTCTCGCGACGCCGGCAACACAGCAGCAACAAAAAGTGTGGTTGGTTTACGAGGCCAGGCAGGTATGACGCATGGCCAGTGTGGCCATACTGTAGTTTTCGAAGAACGAAAGTTCTGCTATAGCCCTGTTCTCCCCAGCTTGTGTGTATTACGAGCTATTTAAATTGCCTTCTGTCTTTTGTGCCATGAGTCAGTTCAAGCATGCGACGGCAGCGTCGACGGATGTAGACTAGTCTTGGGAACGGTTGATCTCGGAGCAACATGATATTCTAGACGCGGCCTGGTCGGCACTCGTGGCCCAGCCAAAATTGGCAATGAAGATTCCAGCGGAACATCGGGCGACAGTCTTACTGGCCGGGTCAGCCACGTGGACCTCCTCCAACAGGGTGAACACGACCTCTCTTGCCCGCATCTTTTTGGATCAGCTCGGAGTCACGATGGTGAATAGCTCGTTCTCATACTACCGAGACGCGCTGCTGTTTGGTATGATGCTGAACTGTGGGCTGGAGGTGCAATCTTTCGACCTCACCACCGAACAGTCGGCTGCTGCTTTTGCTCTGGCTCAACGGCTGGCTGTGAGGCCACCGCCATCGGCAACCCAGACGCCTATGGCGACGGACGGGGGCCAGGAGTACACAGAAGCAGGGGAGCAGACCCCTGACAAGAAGCAGAAGGTGCGCTATGATGCCCTGACCATAAAAAATGCTAAGACCATTCGCAAGCGCACAGGGGCGACCAGGTGGACCCAGAAGCTCGCAAAAGCCGTGGAACATTATCTGAAACCACAGCGTGAAATGCCGGAGGAGGAGTACACTCCAGGACAACCGGCGCTGGAAATGCAAGTGCAAATCGGTGAGGAGCTCGCGGCTGATGTGTGGTCCATCATACTGGACTGTGCTGATCCGGGGAAAAGGGCGCTGAAGTCAGCGGACAAACGCAAAAAGAAGAAGGAGAAGCTAAAGAGGGAGCACCACAAGAAAGGCAAAGGCAAGAGCCGTGGGTCCCGAAGGCACCTCTCCGACTCGTCAGGTTCCGAAGAGGACTCAAGCACCAGCTCCAGCGACTCGTCATCCTCATCGTCGTCAGTGCATGTCCGGTGCAGTGCCACAGGTGACAGGGAGAACGGGGCGTGAAGAACAATTGGGTGGCAGGAACTTGACAAGGAACCTGAGAAAGTTGGCAACACACCCCATACACACTACCTTGTCTCAGCATGGGGACCCCGTTTGACCATTGTTTTCCTAGTTTTTAGTATGCTTGCGCAAGCGGGTTCATGCTGCACAGGTGGTAAATCCCTGAGTTAACCTGACAAATGCCCAGGCATGCTACGCACCACAAATGGGTAACACTTGGGGATCCCAGACCTTGTGTCGCATTTCCACATTAGTGGTGGCGAGCATTTTCCAAACGTCATTGTCTTGGGAGAGACTTTGTGTGGAGCAACCATCTCCGGCATGGGAGGGATGCCAAGGGGCAAAAGCAAGCCCTGTGAGTAGCGGGACAACTGTCACTCTCACACAATAAACAATTTTTCCCCGTCTATAGGGTAGCCCAACAGGCCGCCCGGCTCTCACAATTTCTATGAATCAGCCCTCCTGCCCCCCAACCCAAAGGGTGGACAATCAACCCACCCGTCCACAAGTGGGGAATTCCCTCCTCAAAAGGCGCACGTATGCGTACACCTAGAAGTACCAACCAGCATACTCCAACCATGTTTATGCCCACCGCGCACTGCCCGCGGGCAAGGAGAGTGATTGTGATGTTGCAATAAAGTTGGTTTGGTCGGCTGAATGTCCCTCCTCAAACACAATTAGTAAAGCTGCTTGATTGCTCAATCAAGGTGGAGCCACTCCATGTGCCAAAGATTTGGAAGAAGATAATCCCCCATGATTACCCCATAAGTCCAATAATTCCCATAATTTACTGGTAGTTTACCCAAAAAGCCCCATAAGTCCAATTGACACAACAATCCAGCACTCGTTCGTGACGAAAAAACATCTTTTATGTCCAACTGGCAACACTTTGTAGCCACAAAATAAGCCAAACATCTTCAACAAAAAACCCTTTGGGGGGCCAAGATTCTCCTTTCCCGAAAGGGGGGCCATTGAAAGGGGAGGGGGGGGCATGATTCTTCTTTCCGGGTGGGGGGCCATTGGCATGGGGGTGGGGGGCGTTGGCCGGGGGGTGGGGGGGTAGGAAAGAAGAGTCGTTTCATTTGTTTTCGCTGGATGTGGTGAAACCGGGCTTTAGAAATACCTACAAAAGTTCTAATACCCGTCAAAACATGTAATGCATCGGGACCATTCGGAGATAACAAAGTGTGAAAGTGTCTATAACACAACAGGTGACCACGAAGAATGCATGTACAGCAAAAGCGGCTTAGCCACTGGGTGGATGCAAGTAAGGCATGTCTCCGTGGGCGGGAAACACCCATGGGGATGGTGGCCTATCATGTACTCTATACCCAATGCAGGAGGTGGGTGCCTGCCACGACCGAAGGGTCAACAACTAAAAGTATCGTAGTGTTGAGGTAGGAGATCCATCATTTGACAAGGACATGTGGGCAGTGTCGTGCCAAACACAAGGGATTTGAGAAGTGCAGGAAAACACAAACAACAAAGTGCATAATGTGAAAAGTTGTACACTCACCGTCAAAGGTGGGTGACCCTAGAGATTGGGGTCGCGGATCGGCGACCCTGTGAGTTGTATGCTAGGGCCTTTGATTGCTGGGCGGTAAGGGGAACTAGTGAGTTGGACGGCACAAGTGTCTAGGGGGCTAGGGCACCGCTGCTTGCGGTCTTGCGGTTGTAGTCAGGGGAGGGGGGGTGGCGGCGCTTGAGTTTGGGGACACGCAACTTTGCCATCTCTGCTGCTAGGTATCGCTCTCGAATTGTGCTATTTCACGGGCGATTTATTGGGAATGGTGGTGACCACCAATTCCAGGTTAGCTGTGTAGGACACCCATCCTCCACCACCGCGGCCCCCAACACTAGCGAGGCCAATTTGAGTCCTGCTAAGGCATTTGATGTTTTGCTTCTTCATGACTCCAACCAAATGACCCTACGAGATGTACTCCCTTGGTGGTTGGTTTGTCGAGATGTGACAAACCACCATACACAACATTGTTGTAAGGGTGAAGGACTAAGTCTTGCATGTTTGTTGGAATGAATAAAAAGGAACCACAACCATCAAAAGACCCCTGGGAATCAAAAGGAAACAGGCATAAATTGCCATGAGTAAATCTGTGTTTGAACAAGAGTGCTTTGTATGCATGATAGGTGAGTAGCCAAAAAATGGAAAGAAGTGAGACCTACAACCATTCAAAGGATATGTGCGCTAGAAGGGATACATCCCAACAATGCCTCAACAAGATGCACCAACGAGAAAATGCTCACATAGCGGTTTTTTTTTTTTTTGAAGAATGCGAGGTAGGGCCTGCTTTTGTCTCTTCCAAGCGGCCCACATATGTGGTCCCACCCATACCGGGAACCTCCTAGCGTCCACCCAAGCCAACCAAGCGCAACATGTGGAACCACATCAGGGGAGTGACCGAGGTAGCGACCCGGGAGAAGCCACACTATCGTGATGTTGCGCCGACCCTTCACGACCTCCGCTGGCAACTTACCCAGGCCAGCTGTGTGGCTGAGTCCGCGTGGGTCTTGCGGGCACTACAACAGCATGTGAAAGCCGTACGTCCCCGCGCGGAGCGTACCGCAACACAAGCCGCACCAAAACGACCATGCCCCCCCGGGTGACGTTTGCCTGGACCGCCATGGCGTCAATACCTTGACACCATGCTCACGTTACAGACGTCCTACACCGTCATCAAAACACGCCTCCTACTAACGACCTCCGCGGACGCTCTCCTACAATCCTGGTGGAATACCAAGCGGACACTCATGACGGCTCATGTGGAACGCCGCCTCGCCCTAGGGTACACAAGGGCCAAGGAGGTGACACACCGCTTCTTCATAGAATCCGTACGTACCCTCCAAGAGTCCGCATGGGTGGCACAGTATCACGCATTCCACCGCCATGCACATTGATGGGTCCTCTCCCGACAACTACGCGAGTCTTTATGGGAGAAGCACAACCTCGCCTACTCTGCATGGATGCGTGCGCGGCTACAGAGTTGGAAGTCGGTACAGGACCTGGAGCGCGCCGCCCGCCTCCGCCTGGCCGTACAACATATAGGGGAATTGGAACGGATAGCACGTGACCCTCCCTCTGACCAGTGTGACGCCGAAGCGCACACACTATCGCGGTGGACACCACGTAAACGGCCCAGAACAGACCAGCCAACATCGCCGGCGAAACGGCCACGCTCTGCGGTAACAACCATAGTGGAACCACCGGAGGATATGCGATCTATGGAGATCCCCTTGGAGGACTGGGGAGACGCCATAGTATGGACCGGATTGTAACTGCCTAGCAGAACTGCAACAGACCAACACCCACGACTTGGGTCCGACAGGGGGGGTGACGCTAGGTGCAGGACTTGTTCCAACCGCCGGCCAACCTACCTAGGTTCGGGTCAGGGGCGCCCGAGGGAAAGACCCTTAACAAGGCCTGTTAGCGAAATTTTGCACCGCTCTGTGTACGCACAGCGGACACTTGGTGGAACAATTGTTATGGGGTTTTTTTTTAAAGAAAAATTGATAACGCTCAGAGCCAATGCCCCCCCCCCCCCCGCCCTGCCCTGACACTTTCTGAGTGTCTATTTTTTTTCGGTGTCTTCTTAATGCAAATGCAAAGCCCCGTGTGGGGTCACTGCTGAGCGGACGCCGGAGATCATGTCGCAGCGCGCGTCGCAGTCAGGCCGAGCGGGTGCCGACTTGCGTGTCGCAGAGGCAACGGTTGGGGATGACGTCATCGTCCCCTTGGACAGCAAGCAGCTGGTCGTACTGTCTGGGATTGACGATACGGACTACTGGCTTCAAGATCAATTCTGGGTGAAGAGAGGAGCAGATTTGGACGATGGAGCTGTATCGTACAAGCTGTCCATTGTCAACAGGGCTGAGACATCACAGCTGACCAAGATATTCCACGGGGCACATCCTAACGTCACAGTGTGTGCATTTGGGTCTGAGATGGCGAGTGTCAATGAGGTGATCCAGAAATTAATTGCTGGGGTGGACAAGCTCAATAAGTTGACGTTGGTGCTGTTTGAAGATGTACAGGACAGCCCGGAACCGTTCTTGAATCAGGCGCTGGCAGTCAGAGGCAATGTCACGTTTAACCCGTGCATTGTCGTCCAGGCAGACCGGCCGCTGGGATCCATTGTGCTAAAAAAGCAGCTGATGGCGTGGGTGCTGCGATCAACGCCAGAGAGCAGGCAGTCACAGCAGCAGCCAAAATTCCGGCAGTTGAGGATGTTCATGCCAGGAGAGGATACCAATGTCCGTGTCTTCCAGGGGCCAGCAGAGGATGATAAAATGACTGTGGTCCAGTACAGGCAAGATTGGGAGGCAGAGCTGTTTGACGAGCTCAATATCACAAAGGCTGAGGCAGTGGTGGTCCCAGGTGCAGACACCAGGCAATCCAGATACCTGTTTTGCAAATTGAAGCTGGCAGATGCACACCGACTAGTTGAGATGTTTGGACGCAAGGCACGGTTTAGTGTGATGCCATTGCGGTGGTACAAAGGGGACGGCGTTGACGACAAAGAGCATAGATATGAGTTGTATATCTCAGCGGAAAAGAGGGGACAGCACGCGGCTTTCCTCTTTAGCTATGTCTTGGCAATGTTCTGGGAGCACAAACCTGAAGGAGTCCTGAAGGTGTCGTCTGGGGTGGCGATACAGGTGGTAGGATTCAACAAGATCCGCGTTGGCCTCAACAAGGAGTCGAATGCGCTCTTCACCGAACAGCTGGAGAAGGCGACCGCCACATATGGGCTGAAGGTGAAAGACGAGTCCACAGGTTTCTTTGTCAACCCAGAAGACTGTGCGGAGGCCATAGCAGACTGTCCACCGGAATGGGGAGACACGGCGAACGCGTTCCTCATCAATGTTCCTCCGTGGTGGGGTATGCCAGCACTCTCGGATGTCCTGGGCACGGCTGGCCTGGACAAAGTGGTGCTGAAGAGGATGCGATGGTCAGTTGGAGAAATACGAACGATGACGTGGCGCCTATCTGTGCCGGCGCACAGCGTGAAAGAGCTCAATGGCTCAGTGTTCAGGGCGTCTGATGGAGGATGTGTCATGCAAGTCATATCGAGCGCAGAGTATGCGGCCCGCAGAGCAAAGGCTGGAGGAACAAGGCAAGGGGACTCGCAGCATAAGTCCCAGAGCTCCGGTGCGGCGTCAGATACGTCTCCGATGGAGTGTGACGTGATCAAGTTCAACAAGAGGAAGAGATGAGTGACGAGGGATGGCTCATAGGCCACACAGCAGTGGCCACGTCCAATGTAAATGGGTGGCTGGCGCGGCCAGCGAGTTGTAAGGAGCAACGAAGAAGGCTGCTGGTCCGGCTGCTGAAGGACCAGCACATTCACATATGCGCGGTGCAGGAGCACCACATCTCCACGAGCCCGGAGATGGAATCTCAAAGATTCTGGCTCGAAAAGCAGGGCTTTGGAGTGGCAGCTGTCTCTACCCCCCAGGGCTATCGGGGGGGAGTAATGCTGTTATGGTCACATTTGCATTGGAGACTGGTATCACAGGCACACGTGGGGCACAGGATCGTGATTGGGGAGCTGGAGCATGTGACCACCACGAAGGTGCTGGTGGTAGCAGGCCATCTTCATCATGAGGCACCAGAGAGGCAGAGGCAATGGGAAAAAATTGAAACACACCTGAAAGGCAGGGCGCTACCAGTGATCATGCTCTGTGACCACAACTCGTACATGATCCCAGAGCTTGACAATATGGGGGTCAAGGAGAGCAAAATCAAAGCCAAATACAATCGGTTGGCGCGGGCACAAGAGGCACAGTGCCTAACATCCGCGGGAATGTGTGACGTATGGGATGTATTGCACGGGGAGAGGGAGGATAGACCCTCGGGGTACACTTATGACTGGCGCCAACGGGACTGCACCAGGTGGAGGCCCCGGAGGCTGGACAAAATCCATGTGTCGGAGAACCTGCGGGGCTTTATACTGAGTGCCTATACCTCGGTGGCGCAGCAGTCGGATCATCGTACAGTGATATGCCAGATGGGCAGGCAACAGCAGCAGCGGGTTACACCGCGCTTCAGGTTCCCGGTGGAAATGCTAGCCGATGCAGAGGCAGTGGGCGACATTAAAAGAAAAATTGGCCAAATCAACCATCTCCGGGAGCCGGACACCGTAATGCAGTGGTGGGACCAGTTGATTGCGCTGCTACAATCTGAAGGAATTGCATGGCGCAGGCGACATCCCAAACGGATGGAGTCCACGCTAAGTGCGATCTTGCGAAGGGCGACGCCTGTATCAGTCCCAACCGAAGGATGGGAACTATTACAGGACAGGGGGCTGGCGCCAGAGTCCACGAGACAAGCATATGCAGTACTGGCAACACTGTGGCAGGATGAAACGAATTACGAATGGAAGCACTGTATGACTCAGACCCTTAAGCGAGAACTGCTCACTAAGCAGGAGCGAAGCCAAAAAAAGCAAGAAAGGAGGCACAGGGTGCTAAAACTCATGAGAGAGCTGCAAGCAAGAAAAAACATGTCATCGGTCAAGGATGCGAAGGGTTACAGAGTGACGGATCCGACTGCCATAGCACAGGCATTTAAGGGGTTCTGGGGGGGGATCATGAGAAATTCAGGCGTAACTGAGCAACAGTGCGCGGAGTGGATGGAGTCACTGCCGATCCCAGCCCGCTTGCGGAGGGCTGTGCCGTCCATCATGCAGCAGCTGACAGAGGCGACTGTAGTGGCGGCCTTAGAGAGAATGAAGGAGGGATCTGCACCAGGGGCTGACGGCTTGCCAGTAGAAGTCTACAAGGCGCTGCAGGAGGAATGTGTCCGGCCGATGCTGTGGGCAATCCAGGAGTGCTTGCGGGTGGGGGAGTGCCCCCCAGGGTGGGTCATCTCACTGCAAAGGAACATACCGAAAACGCCAACGGCTGACATGCTGGCGGACATGCGGCCGATTGCGCTGCAGAATGTGGTGTTCAAATGGCTGGCTACAGTGGTACTCATACAACTGCAGGATGCGCTGCAGATTATTATCCCCAGTAGTCAAAAAGGATTTATGAAAGGACGCAGGATGCTGGACCACATAGAAAAGGCGCGCCTGATGTGGGAATCATCAGAGCACATCAATATGCTGTTAGTGGACTTCTCGAAGGCATACGATACAGTGCAACATGCCTTCTTCGCAGCAGCGCTGCGATTTTTCTCGGTGCCGGAGCCGTATGTCCGGCTGTTGGTGTCGGCCCTCAAAGGGGCTGTACTATTCTGCGTTGACTCGGGATATGTGCGGGAGGTGTGCATGGTGCCGGGCTCAGGGATTCGCCAAGGGGATCCACTCTCCCCGGCTATTTTTGCGCTGTTGACTGTGTTCCTCATCTTCCTCGTCGAACGTGACTGCCCAGAGGCGGAGCTGCTGCTGTATGCAGACGACCTGCTAATCTCTTTTGTGGGCAGGAGGCGTAAGAGAGACGCGGTGGCACGCAAGGTTCTGGCGGCGCTAGCGCAATTCGGTCTGTACTCGGGGCTGCACATCAATTACAAAAAGACGTATGCCTTGGTCAAGTCGCCCGGGGAGGTGGTACCACAACAGGTGGCTGGCGTCCAGGTGGTGCCGCGGCAAAGGTACCTGGGCATCCAACTGGGTCATGTGACCAGTGCGCAGGCGTATGCACCAACGTTGGCAAAGATGAAGTCACGAGCTGCGTTCTTAAAATCATTGCCTCTGGATCAGATGGAGCGAGCAGAATTATATAAAGTGTGGATTCAGCCGCTGGTGAACCTCACTGCGAGAGTGTATGAGCCAGATGCTAGCGTGGTCTCGACGATGAATATGGTTTTCACCATGGCGCTAGGCGTGACGTCGTGGGGCTTGGCCCCGAGCATGGTGGCGGCGGATTCACGGGAAGGGGGACTAAAAACCCAGCCGCTCAGGGTCTATGCGCTGTTCCTGTTCTCTCAACTGTGGATCTCTTTTATCCAACATCGGCGGCGGTACGCGGGACCGTGGGCTGACGCATGTGCGGCATGGGCCCGGGAAATTGGGCTCTGTCTGTCGCCGGGGTTTCTGCCATACTGCCAGCTGGCAGTGGTTCGGGGAGTGCGCTCATTGTTGCAGCGGTCATGTAAGTGCTTCTCACAGTTACGGAGGAACGCCCCACACCCGGCGGTGGTGGGGAAAGCGTCGGGTATGCCAATCTGGCACAATGTGCTGTTTAGAAATGATGCATTGCGGACGTACTTTGCGCCGGCGATGGTGCGCAAAGGGGTAATCACGTTGGGAGAAGCTTTAAGTTGCGAGGCGTTTGTAGTGGCACCCACGTGGGTGGGGATTTATGAGCAGCAGATGCAGTGGTTACGGCAGCAACGAGTGCAGGAGCTGGCGCCAGTGTGGGGCAGGATGGGGTCGGGGAGATTCCTGCAGTTTATGCAGCCCCTGGGGGCGCCACCAGAGCGACAAACAGCAGAAGTGTGGGGTGTTTTTGAAGCAGTGAAGCTACCGGGCAGGGCGAAGGACTATATACGGCATGCGCTGTGGGCAAAGCTATCAGTGGGCGCACGCACGCAGCATGTGTACCACAGGCCAAAGTGTGTGCTCTGCGATGTGCTTGAAACTACAAGACATGCAGTGGCGTTCTGCAAATTTATGAGCTTTGCGTCTGATGTGGTAGTAAAGTCATTTGGGCCCCTGTGGTCACACACGGGGCAGCAGCTGAGCCTGCAGGACAGCCTGCTGACACACCCGCTGAAGGCGCTGCAATCCACCCAAGGACTGACCCTGTGGGCGGCTTCATTCGTGTCATGGAGGCTGAGGTGCGATGCGGTGTTTCGAGACAAGTCGCCTACGGTGCAGGATTTTGCGGGGCGCTGGGCAGCAACTATGCTCTGGTGGGCAACCGCTGATGAGACCTCACTGTATAGGCAGGAATCAATGCACATTTACAGAGAACTGCAGTTGTTTATCTCTGGGGCACCAATGTTTCAGGGGGGGGTCCGAGCACCTACAGGAGCAATACTGCCGCAACGGCAGCGGCATCTGCCGAAATGGATCAGATGGGCGTCTCTGCTGCCTGAAAAGCAGAGGGAAATAGATCAAAAGCTCAAGGATGGGTGGGACGTATGCTATACAGACGGATCGCGGACAGAGACAGCAGGGGTGTCGCATGCAGGGTATGGGGTGTGGTATTCGGCTGGTAACCCGCGCAATGTGCGGGCAGCAGTTCCTGCCCACGAAAAGCAAACAATTGGACGGGCAGAACTGCGGGGAGTGCTGGCAGCGGTGCAGGGGAAAACACCAGGGGTCAAGTTACATATAGTGACGGACTCCGAAATTGTCTGGGCAGGGCTGCAGGGCAAGTGTGCGAAGTGGGAGAGGCATGCGTGGGTGGGGTCGAGGGGCGCGCTGGCACACCGTGACCTGTGGATGCAGCTCTGGCAGAGCTGGCAGTTATTAGGGGACAGTGTCTCTATCCAGTGGGTCCCGTCACATGCAGGAGTAGAGGGCAACGAGCAGGCAGATAAATGTGCTGTGCGGGGTGCAGAGTTGTCCTTGCCAGGGGTAGTCAGAGAGAAAGAGGCCAGTGAAGTGTGGAGGGAGCTGGGGCTGGAGGAGATGCCCGAGCAGGACGAAGAGCCAGAGGAGAATTGGGACAGTGAAACAGACAGCACTGATGCAGGGAGTACAGCAGACAGCACTGATGCAGAGATGATGAGTGAGAGCGAAGAGGGGGGAAGCAGTGAATGTGAACTGGTGTGTAGGCCGCAAAAGAGTGGGAGGGTGAGGTAAACTGTCTAACCCAAGCCAGCCTATGAAACATTCGATAGCCCAGCTGGGCGAACTCAAGGCGACATTCAGCACTGGACTTGGAAGAGCGATGACCGTATGGCCTGTGTCACGGGGGTCATATGGT
This sequence comes from Eutreptiella sp. 'Long Island Sound 2002', assembly GCA_964036045.1. Classification (NCBI taxonomy): domain Eukaryota; phylum Euglenozoa; class Euglenophyceae; order Eutreptiales; family Eutreptiaceae; genus Eutreptiella; species Eutreptiella sp. 'Long Island Sound 2002'. The sequence goes on from OZ038386.1 coordinate 49,774,840, forward strand.
AGCTAAGTATCCGTTGCTTCACGACCCCCGCCCTGCCCTCCTACATGCCAATGCCCCCCCCCCCCCCAGCTGGAAAGATTCATGGCCCCCCTTTCGGGTAAGAAGAGTCTTGGCGCGGGTCACTGGCAAGGGGGAGGGGACGGTAGGGACATACAGATTACCCAGGATTTAACACATGATTCAACACTTAAAAGCATGTAGGCAGCTTGGCCTAGAACTTGGGAATGTCAATGTGTATAGCCAGGCTCAAGAGATGCCATATCCGTGTTCATGGGTCAATTTCTCGTTTCGCCGGAGGTTCCGCCGAGGTGTGAGTGTGGGGAAGTTGGGTAGTACATGGTTTGAAGTTCGTTGTTGAAAACACACGTCGAGGTGCATGGTGGAAATTCATGATTTCAATTATCCTCACTGAACTTATTACCGAGTCAAACACATATGAAAAAACCTGACCACCCTTCGACTGTCAATGTGAAAAATATAACACAAGAGCAGTTTCAGGCGTGGATGTTGCAAACTTCTTTTCAAATCAAGCACACTATTGACTTGTGTGTGTCAAATGGCGAAAATAGATACCAACTTTGGATCAACATAAAAAAAATATTGATTAGCTATTTATTTTAGCTGGATCCGGTCTTGCAACCGCAACCCGATTACTTACACACCATCAGCTATAACGGTCAAACTCTCCGAACTCTCCAAAAAAAACTCACCCCTCAAATAGCAGACCCATAAAACCGGATAATTTCTGATAAAACTCCATACTTCCCCACAAAGTCCTGTAGATCCCCATAAAAACCCATAATATGAAATTCACCATACTTCCATAATCCCCTTAAATACCCATAATCCCGCATAATTTCTGTCCTTTGCTAAGCAACAGTTGTTTGGCGCTCGCGAGCGCATAGCCCTGGAAGTAGCCTCTCTGCTCTGGGTATGGCCGAGGAGGCTTCTGTCATTGTGCGAAGTTGGACCAATGCAATGAGTCGCCAATCAGCCAAGCTGTGTAGGAGGCGGGGAAGGGGATTTCCTGTGTTGTTTGCACATTTCTTTGGTTCTCTGGCTGCCTTCATGCTGCAGAAACTGATGCTGCGAACGGGCATTGCACACTGGGGCTGCTCTGACCTGGCCCTGCAGCTGCCCCCTGAGATACTGGACATAGTGCTGCAGCATATGCTGTCCGATCCGGTGCACCAGCTTTTGCAGACCCAGTACAACCGTCTGCCCTTTGTGCACGACTACCCTCCGGACTGCATGCGACACCCAGCAGCCACACAAGTGCCAACGCCGTCCGAAGCCTGCAACCACCTCCGTCAACAGCTCGAGACCGTGCAGCGGCTGCGTCTCGTGTGCCGCACATGGTGCTATGCCGTGTGGTACAGCTCTATGCGTCAGCTGTGCCTTCGCCATGTCGTGGTCGCGACGCCGTATCTCAGCACCGCCGCCTTCAGTTTGCAGTTTGCGGGCTGCCAGGAACTGTATTTGGAGTCCCTGGGGCTCCCCGAAGTGCCCTCTGCCCTGCGGAGCATGCCCTCTGTCACGTGCTTGAGCCTGGCAAGAAACCCGCTGGGCTCCTTGCCGCTGTGGTTCAGCACGCTGCCCCTGCAAGTCCTCAACCTGGCGGGACCGGATTGGCAGATGCACGGCAACTACGCACGCCCCGCTCCCAACAACCTGTCCAAATGGTTGGCCGATCCCTCGTCCCGTCTCCCCCCAACGCTCCGTTGTCTCTGCCTCTGCAGCCAGCCCCTGCAAGGCATCCCACACTGCGTCCGCGGCCTGCAGCAGCTACACACGCTGGACCTTGGGCTCTTGCTGGGGCTGGGGTCCATCATGGACTCCTCTGCGTTTCCGGTTTGGTTCCAGGAGCTCAGCCCGCACCTGCGGGACTTGCGGATCCCGCAGGTTTGCGTGACCCACATCCCGGATTCCGTGGGCAACATGCCCCTCAATTGCCTGCAGATGAATGTTTACCAGGGGTATCAAGGGGGCCTGGCCCTCGCGAAGCTCTGCCGACTCGTGCACGGCACAGCCCTCGGCGGATCGCTCCGAGAGCTTGTGCTGGACTGTTGGGACTTACCGGAGGTGCCGCAGTGCCTTCGAGGCTTGCGATGCTTGCGGCTGCTGTCCGTACAGTTCTGGGTCGAGCTCTATCACCTGCCGGACTGGTTGGCCGAGCTGCCTTTGGAGATCTTAGGCTTGGTGAGCACCAGCGTGAGCAAGCTGCCCACCTCGTTCAGCGGGTGCGCCACGCTGCGCGAGGTGCACATCATGGCCACCCCGTTTTGTGATTTCTACAGTAAGGACGACCGCCTGGACTGGGGCAAAGTTGTGAACAACTTGCACCAGACGCTGGCGCTAATCAGCGCCGCGCAGCCTAAGATGCGCTTCCAGGTGTCGGACCTAGAAAATGAGGACGGGTGCGTTGCGTGGTGGGATGCAGCCTCAGGCCTGGTGATCAATGGTGAGCGGCATAGGCCGGAGAGTCCTTCACCAGCGCACCCAGTCTCTTGCCCAAGCCAGGGAGGACAGGGAGCAGCACTCTGATCCAATTGCTGGCAGTCGCACACACGAGTTCTGGGCTCAGAAATTTTGGATTCGGGAAGGCCACTGGAGCCTGCCCCAAGTTCTAGTCGCCCCAAAGTTGTGTAATCTGTTTCAATGTTGTAGTTTGCTTCATAGTCATAATGTGCCCCAAGTCCTATAATCTTGTTGCCATGTTACTCCTACAATCTATGGCACATCCTTTCCGGTCCGCAATGTCTCCACACAAAGCTGGTAGCTGTGATTCGCACTGAATCTTTGAATGGCCTCGCTTACACAGGAGACAGACCACCAAGAGATCTCCCAAAGCCTTTCCCAGCGCCCCGCACCCCGCTTTCATACAGGCGCTGTTGTGCATTGGAACTCCGCGCCCCCTCTTACGCATGCTTACCCCTTTCTGCCCTTGCCCTTAGTTTCTGGAGCATGTGTTATGCGATGCCGACAACAAATATACCCTCCGTCCCTTGCGAGAGCAAGGCATACGCCTCTGTGTCTGACGGAATCTTCGGCTCGTGTCATGGGCAGACTGGCAGAACCTGGGGCGAGTTATTTCCGCATGATCAACTTCAGCCCAAGAAGGGCATGTGCGTTTGGCTGCATCCGTAAGCCCTGATGCGCATTTGTGTGCAAGTCACCACGTTGCTCCATGTTGAAGTTTTTGGGGCTATGCTCTGCAGCGTGGCGTTAAACCCGGGATACTGCAATGATGCAGTGTGCACGGTGCGCAGGCGGCACCCTCAGTTATGAGCTCTTCTATTATATATGGGCTTTGGCATGGCAGCTGTTGCTGCAACCCGATGCATCAGATCCCAGAACTGTCCAGAACCTCTCGGCTACTTCTTAATCAAAAGGAGCATTCATAGGGATTCCCAGATAGAGAGATTGTCGAAGGCAAAGACTGCTGATGGTATTCACATAGGTGTGAAAAACGTTGTGAGCCACAGTGTGGCAGTGCATCTGCTGTCATGACTTCGCCATGACTTACAGTGGGAGCCGTCTGTCTGCATCAAAGCAGAAAGCTGGATTACCACGTCCCACTCAAGTTGTTGAATTGCAGAGTCACCAGACAGACCACCAAGAGATCTCCCAAAGCCTTTCCCAGCGCTTGGGACTTCAGATGCTCACGCATGGCATTTGGGTGGTCATCCACCCTCATAACTGTCCAGAAGCTCTCGGCTACCAGCCTTATTAGTCAACGGTGCATTCATAGGGATTCCCAGATAGAAAGAGTGTCTAGGGCAAAAGCTGCTGATTAAAATGAATTGTCCGTGCCAATACAATTGCTTGAAATAAGACGAAGAAAACAAAACAAAACATGTCAGGTCTTCACATAGGTGTAACAGAACTATCAGACGTAATGTGGCACTGCATCTGCTGGCTTCGCCATGACTTACAGTGGTAGCCTCTGTCTGCATCAAAGAAGAAAGCTGGATTACCATATCGCACCAAAGTTGTTGACTTGCACAGTCACCCTGCTTTGCAAAAACAGATTCCCCTCTTCTGCGCTGAACCACAGGCCAAAGTGGCAATGCGGGACAGGGGTGGCAGAGTGCATAGAGGCAACTCAGGTCAGAGAATATAGAAAGTTGCGCTAATGTACCTCCCCCCCCCCCCCCCCCGAATCTAGGAGAGCGTGGAGTGGAAACTCAACGACACTCGGTACTGAAGTGGTGGCCGGGGGGCCTAGCCTTTGCCGTGCAGCTGTACGGTGTGTTTTGAACTCATTCAGTCACGTCAGGATCATGCGGGTGATTTGGAAACCTGATAGCCTGGCCTCTTTGTCCAGGAGACGCCTGGACTCTCACCAGCAACAGGCTGTGGTCCAGCTAACACTCGCCTCAGTTGTAGCGGATGGTGTGCACCCTTGAGCAACTCCAAGCTACAGCGGGTGTAGGGACCGTATTAATTTGGTACCTAATTTGATTCAGTACAAATGTAGTGTGGCCACATAAGACATGGGTTTGGTGACAAATTTGCCAGTCACCTAGGGTCATGGACATGTTTCTTGTGAGTGTTTGCCCACTTGAACCCACATAGCCCTGATTTTGGGGATATTTGTGCATTCTATTCCCCTTTCTTGCACCAGCTCACCATGCAAACTTCTCTTTTTGAACCCTGGCGTCTACGGCCTTGTCCAAGCTACAGTAGGCGTAGGGACCGTATTAATTTGGGACTTTTGCGTAGCTTATGCAGGGGGGGGGGGGTACAGCAGCGCCTCCAGCACCGTTTTTGTGCATGTTGACAAGAACGCTGGCGGCACCTCCAGCGCCATATCTGTGAGAGTGCCTCCGGTGCCTTGACTGTAGTGCAATGTGTATCCGACATTGTACTGTGGTGGATGCCATAGTGTAGGTGATGTGACAACGATGTGACAACCATCGTCATTCTAGTGTCAAGATGGATGACGAACTGCCTGGCAGCTTTGCGGTTGTGCTGACAATCCGTTTCATTCATGGGCACGGCTCCATTGCGTTTCTAACCATGCCTCCGGTCTTATGTGGGAGGGTGACGATGACGCTCGTCGTTGTGTGGCCAAAGACGGAGATGTCCAAAGGCGGACCCCCCGTCACTTGTTTTTTGAACATGGATTACCACGTCCCGCCCAAGTTGGATGCTTTGGGGTTTGGTACCGATGTCAGTACCACCCGGAGGACCAGGGGAAACGCGATGAGAGCAATCAAGAGGGACGGGGGTGGCAGAGTGTAGAGGCAACTCAGCTCAGAGAACAGAAAAAAGTTGCGTCGATGTACAGCAGTGCCTCCAGCACCGTTTTTGTGCATGTTGACAAGAACGCTGGCGGCACCTCCAGCGCCATATCTGTGAGAGTGCCTCCGGTACCTTGACTGTAGTGCAATGTGTATCCGACATTGTACTGTGGTGGATGCCATAGTGTAGGTGATGTGACAACGATCAAGTTATGATTCTGATTCTCATTTGGGGAAGGACACCGATGAGGATGGTTGTACCCCCCCCCCCCTTTGCAATAGCATAGAGGCAACTCAGGTCAGAGAATATAGAAAGTTGCGCTAATGTACCTCCCCCCCCCCCCCCCCGAATCTAGGAGAGCGTGGAGTGGAAACTCAACGACACTCGGTACTGAAGTGGTGGCCGGGGGGCCTAGCCTTTGCCGTGCAGCTGTACGGTGTGTTTTGAACTCATTCAGTCACGTCAGGATCATGCGGGTGATTTGGAAACCTGATAGCCTGGCCTCTTTGTCCAGGAGACGCCTGGACTCTCACCAGCAACAGGCTGTGGTCCAGCTAACACTCGCCTCAGTTGTAGCGGATGGTGTGCACCCTTGAGCAACTCCAAGCTACAGCGGGTGTAGGGACCGTATTAATTTGGTACCTAATTTGATTCAGTACAAATGTAGTGTGGCCACATAAGACATGGGTTTGGTGACAAATTTGCCAGTCACCTAGGGTCATGGACATGTTTCTTGTGAGTGTTTGCCCACTTGAACCCACATAGCCCTGATTTTGGGGATATTTGTGCATTCTATTCCCCTTTCTTGCACCAGCTCACCATGCAAACTTCTCTTTTTGAACCCTGGCGTCTACGGCCTTGTCCAAGCTACAGTAGGCGTAGGGACCGTATTAATTTGGGACTTTTGCGTAGCTTATGCAGGGGGGGGGGGGGGTACAGCAGCGCCTCCAGCACCGTTTTTGTGCATGTTGACAAGAACGCTGGCGGCACCTCCAGCGCCATATCTGTGAGAGTGCCTCCGGTGCCTTGACTGTAGTGCAATGTGTATCCGACATTGTACTGTGGTGGATGCCATAGTGTAGGTGATGTGACAACGATGTGACAACCATCGTCATTCTAGTGTCAAGATGGATGACGAACTGCCTGGCAGCTTTGCGGTTGTGCTGACAATCCGTTTCATTCATGGGCACGGCTCCATTGCGTTTCTAACCATGCCTCCGGTCTTATGTGGGAGGGTGACGATGACGCTCGTCGTTGTGTGGCCAAAGACGGAGATGTCCAAAGGCGGACCCCCCGTCACTTGTTTTTTGAACATGGATTACCACGTCCCGCCCAAGTTGGATGCTTTGGGGTTTGGTACCGATGTCAGTACCACCCGGAGGACCAGGGGAAACGCGATGAGAGCAATCAAGAGGGACGGGGGTGGCAGAGTGTAGAGGCAACTCAGCTCAGAGAACAGAAAAAAGTTGCGTCGATGTACAGCAGTGCCTCCAGCACCGTTTTTGTGCATGTTGACAAGAACGCTGGCGGCACCTCCAGCGCCATATCTGTGAGAGTGCCTCCGGTACCTTGACTGTAGTGCAATGTGTATCCGACATTGTACTGTGGTGGATGCCATAGTGTAGGTGATGTGACAACGATCAAGTTATGATTCTGATTCTCATTTGGGGAAGGACACCGATGAGGATGGTTGTACCCCCCCCCCCCCTTTGCAATAGCATAGAGGCAACTCAGGTCAGAGAATATAGAAAGTTGCGCTAATGTACCTCCCCCCCCCCCCCCGAATCTAGGAGAGCGTGGAGTGGAAACTCAACGACACTCGGTACTGAAGTGGTGGCCGGGGGGCCTAGCCTTTGCCGTGCAGCTGTACGGTGTGTTTTGAACTCATTCAGTCACGTCAGGATCATGCGGGTGATTTGGAAACCTGATAGCCTGGCCTCTTTGTCCAGGAGACGCCTGGACTCTCACCAGCAACAGGCTGTGGTCCAGCTAACACTCGCCTCAGTTGTAGCGGATGGTGTGCACCCTTGAGCAACTCCAAGCTACAGCGGGTGTAGGGACCGTATTAATTTGGTACCTAATTTGATTCAGTACAAATGTAGTGTGGCCACATAAGACATGGGTTTGGTGACAAATTTGCCAGTCACCTAGGGTCATGGACATGTTTCTTGTGAGTGTTTGCCCACTTGAACCCACATAGCCCTGATTTTGGGGATATTTGTGCATTCTATTCCCCTTTCTTGCACCAGCTCACCATGCAAACTTCTCTTTTTGAACCCTGGCGTCTACGGCCTTGTCCAAGCTACAGTAGGCGTAGGGACCGTATTAATTTGGGACTTTTGCGTAGCTTATGCAGGGGGGGGGGGGGTACAGCAGCGCCTCCAGCACCGTTTTTGTGCATGTTGACAAGAACGCTGGCGGCACCTCCAGCGCCATATCTGTGAGAGTGCCTCCGGTGCCTTGACTGTAGTGCAATGTGTATCCGACATTGTACTGTGGTGGATGCCATAGTGTAGGTGATGTGACAACGATGTGACAACCATCGTCATTCTAGTGTCAAGATGGATGACGAACTGCCTGGCAGCTTTGCGGTTGTGCTGACAATCCGTTTCATTCATGGGCACGGCTCCATTGCGTTTCTAACCATGCCTCCGGTCTTATGTGGGAGGGTGACGATGACGCTCGTCGTTGTGTGGCCAAAGACGGAGATGTCCAAAGGCGGACCCCCCGTCACTTGTTTTTTGAACATGGATTACCACGTCCCGCCCAAGTTGGATGCTTTGGGGTTTGGTACCGATGTCAGTACCACCCGGAGGACCAGGGGAAACGCGATGAGAGCAATCAAGAGGGACGGGGGTGGCAGAGTGTAGAGGCAACTCAGCTCAGAGAACAGAGAAAAGTTGCGTCGATGTACAGCAGTGCCTCCAGCACCGTTTTTGTGCATGTTGACAAGAACGCTGGCGGCACCTCCAGCGCCATATCTGTGAGAGTGCCTCCGGTACCTTGACTGTAGTGCAATGTGTATCCGACATTGTACTGTGGTGGATGCCATAGTGTAGGTGATGTGACAACGATCAAGTTATGATTCTGATTCTCATTTGGGGAAGGACACCGATGAGGATGGTTGTACCCCCCCCCCCCCTTTGCAATAGCATAGAGGCAACTCAGGTCAGAGAATATAGAAAGTTGCGCTAATGTACCTCCCCCCCCCCCCCCCGAATCTAGGAGAGCGTGGAGTGGAAACTGAAGTTATGCAAATAACTGAAGTTTTGAGGCAGTGTGACAGGATCAGGACACTTGTGTGGTGGAGGGGTGGGTCAGATTGATGTTCTGTTTGATGTTCTGTTTTCCTGCTGCCAGTCAGCAGCGCATTCTGTTTGTCTTCGCTTTCCTCGTCCATTCCTTTTGACAATGCCGGATCCCAAAAAGCGGAAGATTCTATTCGCCGTCGACTCTGACATGCCCCCAGCGGACACCGTGCCTTATGAACGCTGGAGGCAATGGCGCGATGGGCCGTCTACTTCTGCTGTGGCGTTCCTCTCAGCTGAGGAGAGGGGTGTTATTGCTGCCCGTTTTCATGCCCGACTTCTATTGGATGGTCTCGACCTTCAGGGTGTTGATCTGCTTACGAAATGGGCAGCCCCTGATCTTGAGCAGCATGAAGCATTACTCCTGCTCGCTCTCTTCGAAACTGCCACTGACTATTTTTTGGATGTTACCGCTGGCGATTGGACTGAGCGTCCGAGAGAGTCGCCGGCAGCCTCACAGCATACTGACGCCCCTGCTACGGAGGCTTCGCTGCAGCAGCAAATCGATGAGTGCGAGGCCCGTCTGCAGGAGCTCCGTGGGCCTACGGTGCCCATGCTTGACCACGCTGCCTTGCTGAAGCTGGTGGACTCCAAGTTACCTTGGGTATGGCAACGTGACGTTTCTCAGGCCTTGCTGCGCTTCATTAAGTCTGACCCGGCTCTCCTGGCGCGTGCGGGACAGACGTTGGCCCGTGATGTATGGCGCGCACTGTATCGTACGGCGGAGAGTCAGTCCCACGCAAGCCCAGGGCGATCCACGGCGGTCCCTGGGTCGTTTGTACCGCCTAGTGGCCCGCCGGGTCCATGTTTCCGATGCGGGCTTCATGGTCATTGGGCGCGGGACTGTGCGACGGCTGCCCCGGTGTCGCACCCTTCTCAGCCCCCGCCTGCCCCCACTTTCGCGTCTCAGGCACCGTCTACTGCCGGCCCCTCTCTGTCTCAGTCTGCCCCGTTGCCAGTTCCCACTCCGACTCGACGTGGAGGGTTCACGCAGATTGGGTCCCAAACGCTCTATACAGCTTATTCGACCGGACGAACCTATGATGCGTCGGGACCCCCGCCATACCCATGCAGCCGGTGCTCAAAAATGCACTGGAGCTGGCAAGGCTGCCCCCCGCCCGACCCGAATCCTGCTGCCCCGCCAGGGGCTCAGCCTGCGGCACCCACTTCCCCTGGATCTGTTCGCTCCCTGTCTACCGGGCCCCATGGCGATCCGGGGCCCCCGTGTGGGTGATGAACGCCCCGCTTCCACACCCCGAACTGCCCCCGGGGGTGTGGTACAACCCGGCGCTCAATCCGGGGGCACTGCTGATGAGCTCCGCTTTCTCAGCACCAGACTGCTTGACGCTCGGGCTCGGGACCCCTATGCCTCGGATCAGGCCCTTGCCTTGGGACGTTGGGCACCCAGCACCGTTGATTCTTGGGCAGGGCTGCTCAGAGGTCTTTCTGTCACAGCGACTAAATACCCTGAATTCACCAGAGCCCAGGTGCTGGCACAACACATTCGACTCCTCGCAGCACAGGGCCGCAAATCAGTCACCATTCGCGGATTACTTAGTGCGGTCCGACTATGCGAGAAGATCACCCTCATCCCCCCCACTGTTTCCCCCATCCACTGGGCCATGTCTGCGGGAGCCGACCGTATTTACGAACACCCCGCACCGTCCCCCGTGTGGGGCACCCCTGCCATGCTGGCCCATATGGCAGCACATGTCGACACCGACCTCGCCTTTGTTACCCTTGGACTCGCAGTTCTGTCAGTCTGCCACTTACTGCGCGTCGGCGAGGTTGCCTCCATCAGGAAATCCGACTTATGCACTGAGCGACGCCTGTCATTCTACCATTCCAAGGGCGCTAACCGCTGGATCACTGCGCCCATGGGAGCTTGGGGCGAGGCTTGGAGGAAGCGTCTTGTCTCCTCACCAGCGATTGCCGGCCGCCCAGACTTCCTGCCCGTTGCCGCGGGTACAGCAATCCTCCAGTCTACCATGCGCGCCCAGCTCTGGGGTACGGGGGCGCATGAAGCCGGCTGGCACTCCTGGCGCCGCATGGGAGCCGCCCTTCTTGCATGGGCGGGTGCTGCCTTCACCGTCATTGCCGTCTGGGGTCGATGGCTCACTGAGCGACAAGCCCGGTACTACAGCAGTCCACCATTGGCATGGAACGTCAAATTCCCCATCGATTTGCCGTGGCCGTGTGGAACCCGACGGGTGGAATTACGTCCTACGGCGGCGTTCCAATTATGGCCGGAAAACCTGCTGGCCCTGGTCCAGGGTACCCTCGCAGAATGCCCGCCCGTCGCCATGGACGGGGACGACAGCGATGACGCCCCCAGGCCCCCTGTCCCACGACCCCGCTCCCGGTTATTGGGGACCACTCGCCCGGTTCGTCGAGTATGCGCCCCCTCTGACAGCCGGCCGCCCCAGTCAGCCAGGCGACATGCTTCTGTCGGGGTCAGTAGATCGCAAGACCGGACTTCGTCGACGGTTCCGCGTACCCGTCAAACCCCGGTGCAAACTTCGGGCGCGGCTCAAGCCCGCACAGGCCCCAGTGTCGCCACACAGCACTTTGCCGGCACCCGAGCACGTGCGGCGCTCCGTTCACGTAGCCCTTCGGGAGCCCACCCGTCCGGAGACTTGCGCTCAGTGCGGCGTCGCTTGGCATCAACATCTTGATGAATTTGCTGCCCTGTTTTCTTCTCATAAACGTGTCCCTTTGCCGCAAACGCGTGATCTTGTCCACCTCTGGTGGTCAGAGGTCTGCAAATGGGTGTATGATAGGCCTGCGTCTATGCGTCAGACCATTGCGCGAGATGCGGATTTGGCTGAGTCTGTTTTACACCATTTGGCCACTGCAGGCCCGCCTGATTCTGCCTCCTCCCCTACCCTGGGCTCCCGTGACCATGTTTCTATTGATGTTGCCCGTAAGGGCATTGGTCCTGCGGGGTCTGTTCGTGTTCCCAGTGATTTGTGGGATCTCTGGGCAGATCCACAGTTTGTTTTAGCTGGCAGCTCGGCGCCGCAGTGCCCGCCAACACATTGCCCTAAGGCGAGAGCTATGCTGCGTGCCCTTTATCACGACGGGCTTCTTGCCCCGACGGATGAGCCAGCGAATGCCCAGGTGTTTGTAAAATATAAATCGGCGGAAAAGGCTGCCTTGATTGTAAATATGGTCAATTTTAATCGCTCTTGCGCCTCTAAGGCCCGCAGGTTTCGGTTGCCTACATTGGAGGGTCTTGCGGCCTCTCTTAGATCCATTTGCAGTGATGTGTACGCCTGTAAGATTGATTTGCGAAACTGTTATTGGTCTATACATTTGCCGCCTGACATGCTGAACTGTATACGCGTGGCGGCGGCCACTGACAGGTACGCCTTTGTCAGGGTACCATTCGGGTGGCATCAAGCCCCCGGGCTTGTTCAACACCTAATCGCACGCGTTTTGGAGACACTCCCCCCGTCCTCAGTTCTGATCATCCAGTATTTGGATGATATTTTGTTTGTCGGTCCCCGGGATGATGTACAGTCCATGGCTCAGTCTGCGGCTCATGTGTTGCAACAACAAGGGTACTTGATCAGTCCTAAAAGTGACTTTACTCCTTCCAAGAACGTCACGTGGATGGGCAAAGCCCTTAATCTTTCCGGGCCCCGGATAGCACCCTCTGTAGCATTTGTGGCTGACGTGGTCAGCCGCTGGCTGACCGTGGCCCTTCGCCCATATCGCTTTAAATCCCTCCAACGACTTTTGGGAAAAATCGTTTGGTTGGGGCGACCTGGAGCATCTGTGGGCGCCTTTCTTGCTGGGCCGCGTCAATGGCTGCGTCATGGACCTATGTCCTCACACCGCACCCCCTTTTCTGTGGTCCGCTCTTTGCTGGAGGCAATTGCAGCTTCTTTTCGAGGGTGGGAGCCAGCTTTGTCCTCTACCACCCCCCCGATCCGTATTTTTGCGGACGCTGCACCTGATCCCCAATTTCCAGGTAGATATATGGTGGGGCTCTGGACCAGGGCCGGGCCCACCATACGTCGTGCCCCAGTCTGGGTGGACAATCAACAGTCCGCCGAGTTATTTGGGGCCCTGGCGGCCCTTGATTTGGTTCGCGGTATAGACCAGCCTCATGTTGAGTTGATTCTCGATAACATGGGGGCCATTGGGCAACTCGTTTGGGGACGAGCGCATGCTGACCTTTGTCCTCAGCAGCGCATACTCCGTAGGTTGGCACACAAAATCCGTTGGATGGGCGCTGTGATTCACCTCTATTATGTAGAATCTGCTCTCAACCCTGCTGATCCTGTCAGCAGGGCCTGTTATTCTTGGTCCCCCCAATCTGTAGTTTTGCAAGCTCATGCCAGAGAACGGTTGTATTATAAGCTTGGCTCCCACGTGTCGTGGGGCCATGTTGCCGATAGAGACCGTGCCCCACATTGATTTTCTGTACGGCGCGCTTACTGTTGAGTTCGCCCAGATCCGTGCCCTGATTCTGTCTTGGAGGTGTTGTGTTAACATTTTGTTTTTTACCATTTCTGAGTTGGTTCTTGCTGCTGTCGTGGGATGTGGGTGACAGCTTTTGTCTTATGTGATGGGACGAGATCACTGTTTTCTTTGCGGAGGGGGAGGGGACTACCGTAACCACAAAACTGAAGTTATGCAAATAACTGAAGTTTTGAGGCAGTGTGACAGGATCAGGACACTTGTGTGGTGGAGGGGTGGGTCAGAACACCACCGAGGGGATGATCCCAGGCAACCCCGTTCTCTGTCTTAGTTGATGTTCTGTTTTCCTGCTGCCAGTCAGCAGCGCATTCAGCCCGCACGCATGCACTCTTGCCCCAGTTCTGTACTATTCGGCGCCGACAAAGTGGCACCAGCTGCCATGGCGCTGAGCCAGCAGCCTGGCTCCATCATGCTCACTCTGAGCAAAGGACAATTTCTGAGTTCTGAGTTGGTTCTTGCTGCTGTCGTGGGATGTGGGTGACAGCTTTTGTCTTATGTGATGGGACGAGATCACTGTTTTCTTTGCGGAGGGGGAGGGGACTACCGTAACCACAAAACTCAACGACACTCGGTACTGAAGTGGTGGCCGGGGGGCCTAGCCTTTGCCGTGCAGCTGTACGGTGTGTTTTGAACTCATTCAGTCACGTCAGGATCATGCGGGTGATTTGGAAACCTGATAGCCTGGCCTCTTTGTCCAGGAGACGCCTGGACTCTCACCAGCAACAGGCTGTGGTCCAGCTAACACTCGCCTCAGTTGTAGCGGATGGTGTGCACCCTTGAGCAACTCCAAGCTACAGCGGGTGTAGGGACCGTATTAATTTGGTACCTAATTTGATTCAGTACAAATGTAGTGTGGCCACATAAGACATGGGTTTGGTGACAAATTTGCCAGTCACCTAGGGTCATGGACATGTTTCTTGTGAGTGTTTGCCCACTTGAACCCACATAGCCCTGATTTTGGGGATATTTGTGCATTCTATTCCCCTTTCTTGCACCAGCTCACCATGCAAACTTCTCTTTTTGAACCCTGGCGTCTACGGCCTTGTCCAAGCTACAGTAGGCGTAGGGACCGTATTAATTTGGGACTTTTGCGTAGCTTATGCAGGGGGGGGGGGGTACAGCAGCGCCTCCAGCACCGTTTTTGTGCATGTTGACAAGAACGCTGGCGGCACCTCCAGCGCCATATCTGTGAGAGTGCCTCCGGTGCCTTGACGGTAGTGCAATGTGTATCCGACATTGTACTGTGGTGGATGCCATAGTGTAGGTGATGTGACAACGATGTGACAACCATCGTCATTCTAGTGTCAAGATGGATGACGAACTGCCTGGCAGCTTTGCGGTTGTGCTGACAATCCGTTTCATTCATGGGCACGGCTCCATTGCGTTTCTAACCATGCCTCCGGTCTTATGTGGGAGGGTGACGATGACGCTCGTCGTTGTGTGGCCAAAGACGGAGATGTCCAAAGGCGGACCCCCCGTCACTTGTTTTTTGAACATGGATTACCACGTCCCGCCCAAGTTGGATGCTTTGGGGTTTGGTACCGATGTCAGTACCACCCGGAGGACCAGGGGAAACGCGATGAGAGCAATCAAGAGGGACGGGGGTGGCAGAGTGTAGAGGCAACTCAGCTCAGAGAACAGAAAAAAGTTGCGTCGATGTACAGCAGTGCCTCCAGCACCGTTTTTGTGCATGTTGACAAGAACGCTGGCGGCACCTCCAGCGCCATATCTGTGAGAGTGCCTCCGGTACCTTGACTGTAGTGCAATGTGTATCCGACATTGTACTGTGGTGGATGCCATAGTGTAGGTGATGTGACAACGATCAAGTTATGATTCTGATTCTCATTTGGGGAAGGACACCGATGAGGATGGTTGTACCCCCCCCCCTTTGCAATAGCCACGCTATTGCAAAGGGGGGGGGGGTACAACCATCCTCATCGGTGCACCAGTGTGCGCAGGCGGCACCCTCAGTTATGAGCTCTTCTATTATATATGGGCTTTGGCATGGCAGCTGTTGCTGCAACCCGATGCATCAGATCCCAGAACTGTCCAGAACCTCTCGGCTACTTCTTAATCAAAAGGAGCATTCATAGGGATTCCCAGATAGAGAGATTGTCGAAGGCAAAGACTGCTGATGGTATTTGCCTTCGACAATCTCTCTTAGGTGTGAAAAACGTTGTGAGCCACAGTGTGGCAGTGCATCTGCTGTCATGACTTCGCCATGACTTACAGTGGGAGCCGTCTGTCTGCATCAAAGCAGAAAGCTGGATTACCACGTCCCACTCAAGTTGTTGAATTGCAGAGTCCCCCTCCTTTGCAAACACACATTTTCATCTTCTGCGCTGAACCATGGGCCAAAGTGGTATCTCAATTCGTGTATGATCTTGTTGCCCTGTTATGCCATATCAAAAGAAGTGTTGTTTGTCTGCATGCCAGATGATTCCATCTTCATTTTTGTTTTCCGCCTGTACTATACCATAGGCATGGATGCTGACTTGTTTCCATCTGTCACTGTGTCTTGTGGGGGCTTACCGTGCGCTGTGCGCGCGCTGTGCGAAAAGTTGGCTGTTCTTCACCACCGGGAGTTCGGTAAGTTCAGAAGATTG
This sequence comes from Eutreptiella sp. 'Long Island Sound 2002', assembly GCA_964036045.1. Lineage (NCBI taxonomy): Eukaryota > Euglenozoa > Euglenophyceae > Eutreptiales > Eutreptiaceae > Eutreptiella > Eutreptiella sp. 'Long Island Sound 2002'. The sequence continues at coordinate 49,790,489 of OZ038386.1, forward strand.
AAAGGACGTCATTGAATGGCTGCTGCAGTGGACGGGGCTATAGGGGGCAGAATTTAGGTCCCTGGGACCCATGGCAAGCATCAGATGTTTGACTATTTGAGTTTTGAATTGATTGTGCATGATTCCCCAGGTGGATGGTTTTCAGGGTTGTTACCTGGATAATCACCGTAATAATTGGCGCTTTGCCCGCGCTGCGAAAACGCCCCCTGTGTCCCTGGTTCTCAGGCAAAGAGGCAGCTGCTTGTGTTATACAGTTATAACACCCTTTTCCACCTCTGCCCATCAGCATTTGCTGGAAGGCAGTTCTGAATTTTAACAGGCGTCACTCAAAGCAAAAAGAGGCCAAGGAACGCACGGACGAAAAGAGAAAACATGAGTATATTGCACAGAAATGGGACAAAGAGGGTCAACAATCAATGTTTCAATGAGATATCTGTGTGCACTTGTCTTCTTGTAGCAGGCTTTGTTGGTGCACAGTGCATTTTCCCCATCAAATTGACCACTCCAAGGCCAGTGATGTTGTGATGGGAAGTCTGTGTGCATGCATCTTCTTCCGGCAGGCTTTGTTTGTGCATTGAAAACCAATTTCCTCATCGCGAAAGGTGACAAAAGGTGCAAAAATATTTCTGTCCGAGATTTGAAACACCGCCATCTATGTTGTGAACCAGGGCATATACCAGTGGACCACCGCCTGATTGACATACTACTCCTCAGGGACCATGCACAGACCGAGGGATGAAATCACCTCGAAGAGAGGTTGTTAGATCAAGCGCAGGCGCATGTGTCGTATACCCCCTTTTTGGGGGTTGTTCACGTAGCACACCCCAAGGTATGGTTTCTGACGTCTAACCCCTTGTAAAATCATCATTTTAGGATCAGAAATGTTTGGATTTTGACCCCTGTGCGTACCCTTTTAGGGGTGTGTGGTTGGGGTGGGGAGGGGGGGGGTCATTGACAAGTTGGTAATGCTGGATCTGTTGCCTGTTTTGCCTGCGTGCTGCATGCGTGCAGGTGTAGTGAATGATCCGAACTCCCAGTCGCCCCCCCCCCCCCATATGTGAGGAGCGGTCACTCGGGTGGTGTGCCCTCCGGGCCCCGCCATGTACGAGGACAGTTGCACCGCCGCCCGGACCTCTGGCCCGGGTGGACCCCGGGGCAGGGAAGCGCGCCCCGGGGCCCCTCCAACCGCCCGCCCCGTCACCGTGGGAGGCAGTTCCAGCCTAGAGCAGCACCACCCGTGCCAGTGCAATCAGGGAGTGCGGACCGCCCCCAGTCGTGTGTGGAGCATGGCCACCCCCTGCCATCGGCAGTAGTGGGCGACCAGCGGCATGGAGGTGGTGTGTCCAGGCCGACAACTCCCCCGGTGGGCTCAGTGTCAGGCTCCTCCAGCCTCCCCACCGGGGCCTGGAGCACCAGGCGACACACTTCCCCAGGCAGCACGCGCGCCCCACACACACAAGCACGGCGGCATCTCCCTCCTGCGTGTGCCACCGCGGGGTACGGGGGCGGTCATCAGCCCGGTAGGCCTTGAGACCGGACAACCGTGAACCCGCCGGACCAGTTGCGACGCGCAGGGAAGGGCGATGTCCGTGGTTCCGGAGGTCCGGATGAGGCCTTGACCCAACCCAAGCCAACCCCCCCCATATGGCCCCTTGCCAGTGAGGACTTTGCCATTTTCACGGTGTGTAGGCTGTTTAGTGACACCCGAAAATTTTTCAAAATTCAATTTTTTATGAAACCCTTCCCTTGCCACTAGGATGGGTTTGGGTGATCATTTGGTGACAATACGGGTACTTGAGCCACGTAGTGGCTGCTAGGACTCTTTACCCATGGATGATGAGTAAGCTCCTTCATCAGATCAAGGGTAGAGTGTCACAAACAACCAAGCAATAAAAGTACACTGCATGCGTATTCTAAGGGTGTCATCCGTGCCCATGGGACTCATTGTCGCCAATTTCTTCGTGCTTGCCTCAGTACCTTCCGCAGAGCTTTGCTTGGAGGACAGTGTTGCAAACACGAAGGGCAAAAGGAAAAAGGGGGGGCCAAAAGAAGGCAGAATTGCTATGTCACCCTCGCATTCTCGGGGGTCCCCAACGCCAAGCGCGGGGAGCGCGGGGAGTCCCCCAAGCGTGTTCTGGTTGTGTTCCGGTAACTTGTTCTGGCGGTGTTCTGGCGGTGTTCTGGCGGTGTTCCGGCAAAAACTGTTTTTGAATGCAAATGTTTTTTGCACGACAACACGGAATACGACAAACCTGAAAGTACCAGCGGGGTGCCCCTCGGTTAGCAAACAACATATTCCCATAGCATGAATGGGTGTGCTTGGTTGGAGGGTAAATCAACTTCGAACTTTTTTTGTTCCTGCCATTTTTGTTGGAACGCGGGAACCATTTGGCCGGAACAACCTTTGCGTTCAAGCGCGTGCCAAGGGTTAAGGTAACACACTACACACAATAGCAACGCGAACCTCCAAAAGTCCATCCCCGAGTAGTAGGCGGTCCCAATTGCCGCGGGGACCCCCAGGCGGCAGGGGTTATGTAGCCACCTTGCCCACTTGTGGGCCACCTCTGATTCTGCCCCCCGCTCTGAAGTGGTGGGGACCCCCCAGGCGGCAGGGGTTATGTAGCCACCTTGCCCACTTGTGGGCCAGTTCCAATTCTGCCCCCCGCTCTAGGGGGACTCACAATCCTTTTTCGATTTTGCTCCCCGCGCTTGGCGTTGGGGACCCCCGAGAATGCAGGGGTGACATAGCAATTCTACCCTCTTTTGGGCCCCCCTTTTTCCTTTTGCCCTTCGTGTTTGCAACACTGTCCTCCAAGCAAAGCTCTGCGGAAGGTACTGAGGCAAGCACGAAGAAATTGGCGACAATGAGTCCCATGGGCACGGATGACACCCTTAGAATACGCATGCAGTGTACTTTTATTGCTTGGTTGTTTGTGACACTCTACCCTTGATCTGATGAAGGAGCTTACTCATCATTCATGGGTAAAGAGTCACAGACACAAGCTAAGGTGCAATGCATGCGGGGGACCGACAATCAAAATGTATGCCCCCCTATTATGGGCTGCTACACTCATTGGATTTTTTGGGGGTTATTTCACACCTCTGGCTCGGCTCTCGTCCCTGCATTGTATGTTGTATGTTACGAGTTGCCTGTGCACATGGGGTGTCCAGCTGTGTTTCTGTCAGAACTCCTGCCAGGTATTTGCACCTTTCGATTCGTTTCTAATTTTTTCAACCGTGTTTGCCCCCAAGATTCCCCTCCCCCCCCCCCCCCAGGCGCGCCCACGGACATCAACGTATATGGAGGGGATCCGGATATGGAAATTGAAGGGGGCACTACATGCAATTCTGGTGCACATATTGTGGGTTGAGGTTTCGCCCAAGACCGCTATTTTGGTTCTGGGCATGTAAGTGTTGTATGTATATGCGTTTAGAAACACAGTTGAGCAACCCCGTGTGCTCGAATGCTAGTGGGGGGTGGCCCCAACCTTGTTTTCGCCACCCCCCGTAACATACCCCCTGGTGTGGGGTATGGGTGGCAATGTTTCCCGCGGGACAAATTTTGGGTCCGAGTGTGAGGCCGCACCACCCGCCACCCGGTAACGCAGCCCAATAATTCTCTTTGGCCAAGCTGTGGCTAATCCGTCTCCATTGCGAAGCAACAATGCCAGTTCGGACGTTAAGCTTTTGCATTGAATGTGTGGTGTAAGCGGGGAGAGGTGCTTGTAGCCTGGCCCCGTGTGGTCCAAGGCCACCAGCTCAAGTTGCTATGGCCATACGTACGCACTTGCCTCCACCCCCAACTAGCAGCTGTGTGCAACTTCAATATTCCAGCCGGAGAGGGGGCGAAAGAAAAAACTGATGACTGGGGACGCCCGAGGCTCCTCATCAGTGTGGAGTCGCGATGCCCAACCCTCTTGTAAAGCGGGCTAAGCGAAATGCCATTCACAAAGTCTATATATCCCTAGCCCTAGATCCCTAGCCACCGCCTTGAGACGGAGGCCCGTAACGCGCAAGAATGCGAACAAATTCGACGCAATGGGGAAGTAGACCTGCTCGCCAAGATGGCCACGCGCCTACCCGTGCCGGATTACGACCCCCGGCGCCCTGAAGATATTGCAATGTGCGGCGGGCCCGCCCCCACTCCGGCACGGAAATGGATCCTCCAACGGAGGCGCGTTGTCACTTTCGACGGTGCGCACTGGGTATCCTGGCTGCCGATGCGCGGGGATCGACGTATGCTCTGGGTTGAATGGCTTTGGGGCCAGGTACGATGGGATGGGACGGGCGCGCTGTGGGACCATACCAACCCCAAATGCCCCATATGTCCCCTCCACCACGGTACCACTGTCCACAAACGACTCATCCACTGCATGCGTTGGAAAGTCGCATTTCGCAACATGTGGCTTAGCACCTGGGGACCATGGCAAGATACGGTGACGGAATGGTGGAACAGGGCGTCAGCGGCAGACCTACACCATGTTTCCTGCCTTCGCATACCAGAGTCCCTATGGGACCACATCCCCCGAACAATGCGGGTAGACCTCAGGGAGCGTGTGGCCTGGCACCAGTACCACGCCCTACATGGCGTATGCCAACTGCGCGGCCAACTCACCATGCCCCCCCGTGACCCACAGGTGCCGCCCACGCCCTCCACGGCGGTGCCGGCATGGTACACAAAGCTGCGCCCACGAGCTGTACGACCGAACCCCACGGACTCTATCCTCCGCAATCAAGTAGGGTATACAGGGCCCCGGGAGAGAACACGGCAGCAGGACGGCCGCGCCTCTCAAGAGACGTCCCACCGTAGAGCTGCGCGCACATGGGACCGGCCGCAATCGTACCACACCAGGTCATGGGCGGTAAAATATCTCGACGAGTGCCTCTGTCCCACAGCCGCGGACCCAGGGGCACAGCACGGAGCTTCGGCAATGCAGTATCTGGCCCAGCCTTGGTTTTTGCATCAACGTGCCGTTCTCGGGGCCTCACTGATGGTTTCATACCGCGAAGTGCTAGATGATCTAGTGCGGCAATCACAGCACTAGCACACCCTTCTGCGACGTGCTAGAGTGTGGACCACCTCCGCAGACCAGCACTACCAGCGGCATGACCGAAGGGTCCAGCTCTTTTCGGTGATGAGCCAGTTGTGGGCATCCGAGCGCGCGGCCCACTGGGTGGAGCCCCCTCTGCCTAAGCGCCACTGCCGCACAAGGCCCGGCATCCTGGGCCAACGCCCGCCACCGGACATGGCCCCTACAAAGCGACGAAAGCTTGTCACTCTCGAAGACCTGTGGGGAATGGCACACACATGGTGCAGCATGTTTAACCCCCTTAAATCACTAGTTGTGCCTCGTCTCAACTTTTGTTTGCGTCTCCAATGTTTAGGCAGTTTTCCTGTCTTTGTTGTGTTAACCCATGGACGGGGTTGAGCAGCCCAATCAGGCCCAGCAGGTGTCAGCAGAGGAGCGACTGGCAGCCCAGGCCAAAGAGATTCAAGAACTCAGAGAGCAACTCGCCCCAGTGGCGGTGAAGGAGGGGCCGCGCGTGCCCCCGTTAAGCGTGCCGGAGATCAACCGAGCCCTCGAGAAGCCCCAGTTGGCGCAGTGGATGAGGCTGATGTTGTCCAACATCAAGGCATACGTACGGCTTAGGGCCGGTGAGGTGGGGGAGATCCCCCGCCCGAGCGAGTTCGGCGGCCAGGCGACGGAGGCCGCGGTCGACCCGGGAGAGCAGCTGGCATGGAGGGTCTGGGACTGCATGTCCCAGTCCCAGGCGGCCTATGCCCGACGATATGCAGGCTCCCAGGGGAAGTCCAGCTCAGAGTCCAACCAGTACGCCACGTTGGAAGAGGCATGGAAGGAGCAGGGATCGGCGTTCACATGGCGAAGTGTAAAGTTCAAGGAAGTGGGCGGAGTGCTGCAGTGGCAGTCACGGCAAGGCGAGTGGATCCCTGTGGAGTCACCGCCGAGCGGAGGGTGCCAGAGGTGCGCGCAGCGGGGCTCCCCCGACGAGCGCCACTGGCACTTTGGGTGCCCACACTGGTCCTGACAGGATCAGCTGGAGCCCGGACCGGCCGCCCCGGGCTGTGGCGTCACAGGCGCAGCGGCGGAGCTGCGGGCACTCGCCCGCAGGTGGGAGACAACAGCCCGGGCAGACGACCCCTGCTCACCGGAAGAAAGCGCCATGCAATCGTGGAGGCCGAGGACCCGGTCGCAGTATGCGTCCCGGCTCCGGGCCTTGGCAGCTTACGCGGAGCGCACGGGCCCGCCTGATCCAGCCGCGACACTGGTAGGCCTCCTGGCAGAGCGGGCGCAGGCCGGGGCTACAGCGTGAGCCCTGCGGGGTATTATTTCCGCGATCCGGGCCGTGGAGGACCTCCAATGGCTGCCACCAACAGTCACGACCCTACACAAGAGAATCGCGGCGGGAGCCGCCTCATCTGGCTCTCAGCCCCATCTGTCCCCAGCAGGCATGGTCCAGCTGGTCGAGAGGGCCAAAGACTCCAGAAACGGGACGGTGTTCAGCGCGTTGGCGATCATCAGCTTGGTGTGCTACCTGCGGGTGGGCGAAGCAGCTGGCATCAGCGTTTCTGACCTGGCTATGGCGGGCTTTGTCCAGTTTTGGAACTCCAAAACAGGGGAGGAGGGGTATACCACCCGGCCCCTCTACCGGTATGCGGATGGGGTCCGTGCGTGGCTTCATCGCCACATGGTCTCATTGGGCCGGTCGTCAGACATGCTGGTCTGGCAGTCGGGTGAGGCGGGATTGGAGGCAGGCATGGCCGAGACCCTGGCGGGCACAGCGTACGCCCGCGCCAGGTGGCATGCGCTACGCCGGGGAGGCGCCGCAGCGACTTGGGCCCGCAAACCAGACCTCGCATACTACAAATGGTGGGGCAGATGGCAGAGCACGGCCGTGGCGATGCAATACGGCACCAAGTGGTCCGACCCGGGGGTCGTCGCCCCTACGGTACTGCCTGCGTGGTCCCGTGACCGAGGGCCTTTGCCGACTCCGGAGCGTGTGGGCGTCCTGGCGCTGTGGGATTCACCTATGTTCCCCAACATCGCGGGCGCACTCAGCACCCCGACCAAGCGCAAGCCGAGGCGCCCGCGGGGTGAAGGGCCCGGGACCACCGAGGGCGGCACAATTGGGAGCGGAGACGAGGGAGACCAGGCCGCGACCGAGCTGGAGGAGTCCGCCGAGGATGGCCCTGCTGAGATGGGCCCGGAGCCTGAAGCGGCTCCTACCCCCCCTCCGCTTCAATCTTTGGCCCCTGCCTCTGGGCGCGGCGCCGTGTCTCGGGAAGATGCGGGTCAGCTGTGCACGTTGGCGGGTCCTCTGGTTGCTGTGGGGGGGGGGGGGGGTTGCGGGCCGGGGACGGCAGCCGGGCCCATCAATGTCGATTCCGACGTGGACACCGACGACGACAGCGAGGGTTCCGGAAGCGAACCCGATGGCGCCTTCGCAGTTGGCAGCGCCAGGGGTTCCCCCGGGCGTCGACAGACTGGAATTGCCAAGTTCGTTGGACGCGAGCGTAAACCGTGGTCCTCCAGGACAGCCGCTGGTCCTGTCAGAGGAGGGACCGGAGCGGGCTCGAAAGCTGGAATGGTGGGCCGTGTCCACCGCTCATACACGGGGCCGCGTCGCGCTAAGGTGGTCGTGGGTGGTGCGCAGGCCCTGCGACCCAGAGCCGCTGCACGCCGTCAAACTGGGAGACCTCGTTTGGCCCAGCAGGTCGATTCGCCGGAGCCCAAGCGCACCAAGCTCGGGACAGGCGGGCATGTCCAGGCGCCGGCGGCGCAAAACCCGGTGGAGGGTGCCTTCGTGGCTGCAGCTGAGCACCTCAAGACCAAGGCTAGGGGGCGGGCGGTCCCAGTGGTGTCGCCCCCCCCCCCTCTGTGTAAGGGTCCAGACAGGGGCCGGAGGGTGCGGGAACAGCCCCCCCTTTTCCTGGAGTTCATGCAAGCGCTCACCCCGCATTTCCATTGGATAGCGGAGCGGGAGCGTTGTGGCTTGTGGATGGTGGCGAAAAGGGTGGATTTATGGCTAAATAGGGTCTTTGATACAGCCGAGGATTTCCGCTTACGGGGAGCCCTGCCCGCGCTCCTGAGAGCGTTGCGCACGCTCCACCCGGACTCTTGGGAGGCGTGCCTCCATGTCAACACTTCCCCCATTCCCAGGTTCATGGGGGGGGGGTCGAGGATGCAATTTTGGACCGGGGTCTGGGACCGGTCGGCACCCACCAGCTCCCTGCGGATCTGTAGGAAGCTGTGATCCCGCCTTTCTACCGCGAGGGGCTCCGGGATTTCGATGTCGAGCGTGAGTGGCAGGACGGGGAAAGGGTGGTCCGAGGGGCGTCCCGCTGGGTGTCCCAGCAAGTCTAGCGGATAGTGCAGGCGTTGCGGGGGGCGGGGGTTTACGAGGAGACCGCCGACCCCCCCCCCCCCCCCCCCACGTGTCAAGTGGTGAAAAAACAGGGCGCCGTAGCGGCCCTGAGCCACAGGCTCGACACGTCGTCACGTGTTGAAAGGCCGAAGCATGTCTGGGGCTGCGAGAGTGCGGCCCAAGTGAGGCAGTTGGAAGCCAGTGGGCAAGGAAAAGTGGGCAGCATGCGCATGCATGGTGTCGAGCAGAAAAGGTAGGAACCACACACAGTACAGCAATGATCTGTTGAGATACCTGACAGCAGGAGCACATGCTGAAATGTTGAGACGCCTTTGCGCCACCAAAGGCGCCTTTGCGCCCCTGATGCACGAGTACGACACGTCCTCACCTGCCAGGGAATGAGTGCAAGACAGGGGCACGACCTGCAGGGCAAGGGTTAGAGTCTAAACGGCACTGTGGGTGGGTGGTGGGTGTGAGCTGACCTCACTGTTCAGAGGAACACAGCCAATGCACAGTCAGCAACCACCTGGGGTGGTACAGAACTGGTCTACGCTGCAGTGCAGCAAGCATAACACTGAACAATGTGGTTATGACCATGCGCCTGTGACACGGGGGCGTATGCGAACCCAGTTTCCGTTGCCTCATGGCCCCACGTGTTACCCCTTCGTGGTCCCCAAGTCCTCCGAGAAGGTATCCTTGATCTTGAGTTGCGTCAAGATCAACAAGAGTGACGGGGCCAAGCCCCCCACTTTTAGGTTGGATTCCTGGGAGGACTTGGCCAGATCCTTGTCTGCATTCCCGCCTGATGTGGGCCTCTATGCGCTCCACATAGACCTCAAAAACGCGTTTTGGAGCTTTTGCCTGCCACCGGGGGCGCGGCAGATTTTTCGTTTCCGGCCCGCCCCCGGGGCCCCGCCTGTGGCGCTGTCGCGCCTGCCGTTCGGCTGGAAATACAGCCCGTATTTGTGCCAAACGAGTTTGGCCCGCATTCTCCGGGGGGTACTGCCCCCCGAGATACTCCTTGTGCACTATCTCGATGACTTCCTGCTCGTCTTCACTGATAGGGAGGTGCTCAGGGAAGCGGGGCGGTCGGCCGTGCGCGCACTGATCGAGGCTGGGTTCCTCATCAGTCCTAAGAGTGTCCTGGACCCGGTGCCTGTGGCATCTTTCCTGGGGAAGGAACTTGATTTAGAGGCCAGGCAGATCAAGAGCCACGAGCAGGCACTACTCCAGTTGTGGACGGGCTGGCTGCGCCTGGCGGTGGGGAAAGGAAATGACCAACACCTCCAAAGCTTCCTGGGCTTGCTGAATTGGCACGTACGCCCGCGGGGATTCGGCCGTCCCTTCGCGGCGGGTGCCTACTGCTGGCTGCGCTGGGGTAGGACGGTGGGAGGGGTCAAGCAGCCGGCCCAGGGCTTCCCCCTGAAAATGCTGGAGAGCCTCGCAACGTTGATGGCGGTGGCAGCCGAGCCCTGGCAGGCGCCGGGGGGGGAGGCGTGGCGACAGTTGAAGGCCCTCCAGTTTGGGAAGGAGAACAGGCTTACGTCCTCCTCTCTGTGGATCGGAGATGTCATCGTCTTTGTCGATGGTGCGCGTGATGCAGGGTGCTGGAGGGTGGGAGCGCTTGTCCCGGGAGTGGGCGTGCGTACGCATGTGGCAGCCCCGGCCCGCTTTGCCAGCCAGCAAACCACGGAGCTGAGGGGCTTGGCGTGGGCTGTCAGGTTTGCTGTTAGGACGGGGCACAAGTCCGTAACGGTGTTTAGCGACAGTGAAGCCGCCATTGCTCAAGTGCTGCGACTGCGCTCGACTAGCCACCTGTCCCACCACCAAGCGGTGCTACGGTCGTTGGCTAGGGTCCTGTGGGTTTCGGGGATCGTAGTCCGCCTGGCGTGGGTACCTTCGGCACTGCAGCCGGGGGACCCTATGTCGCGGGTGGCTTCGGTTTTTGGAGGTTCCCAGGCGAGGGCGGAGGTCGAGGCCTGGCGCACGTGGGATACATTGCTGGATAATTTGGGCGAGGCCCGGGTGAGGGGGGTGGTATGCCTACAGGGATGCTAACCCCCCCCCCCCCCAAGCAGTCCCACGACGGCAGTGCATACGCCCTCCGTGTAGCACCTTTTTTCCGCACATATGCCCAAGCGTCGGGGCTCGCGTGGGGCCCGCAAGCCGCGGGGTTCCCGTGGCGCCCACCGGAAGGGTCGCCATGGGGGACAGCGTCACCGACGATCCGCGGAGGCCAAGCAGCGACGGGCGGCGAAGTGGACCACCGAGCTCCGCGGTCGCCTACGCGGCAAAGTGGCGCACCTGCCCATCCGTCGGGTGCTGCTCGGCAACGGGGTGCGCCTGTGCCCCCAGTGCCCCCTCCCTGCCGACAGGGATGGGTTTTTGGAGCAGGCGGTCCGGGACGTGGCCGCACGAGTGGGAGGCACGCCGCACCGCCGCGTGACCCCTGATGGCCGCAGCGTTAAGCCCCCAGGGAAGCATGCATGTTGCGAGGTTTGGGAGGTGAGGCTGCCGGAGGGAGTCGCTGTCGTCTCCCTGACGGATTTGAATAAGGGTCACAGGGTTGCTGTGCCCTATATATGGATCCAAGGGGGGTACGGCCTGGTGGTGCGGTTTGCCCGCCTCTTCAATCCGTGAGACTCAGCGACTGTCGTGGTCGTCTGTTCCAGCCCCTTGCGGTGGGCATCCCCGACGGCATTGCCGCTGGGCGCTTTTATTTATTTTATTGTGACTACCTCAGTTCGCATTCCTCAAGGGCTGGGGTTCGGTAGTGGGGTCAGTGGCGCGATTGCTGTGTTCAGCGGAGAATGAATACCCAAGTTCTGTGCAGTTTTCTTGTGCTCTGCTTGTGCAAACACTAGTTGTGCCTCGTCTCAACTTTTGTTTGCGTCTCCAATGTTTAGGCAGTTTTCCTGTCTTTGCCCGCCCACCCACCCACTGACCGGCTGACCCCTGAGAGTTCCTCCTACCCATTTCTTTGCTTTTTCAAACTGATCCCCTGGGGTTTGAGTGGGGGATCTAACAGTGCTGCAGCGTGAGGGCCAGGGTATAGGGTCAGGGTCAGTATCAGAGTGGGGTCCCGCATCCAGCGGAGTGGTCCGCGACGCACCCGTCCATACAACCGCCGGTACGCCCGGCCTTGGTGATACTTCAGTACTGCCATCCCAAGTTCTGTGCAGTTTTCTTGTGCTCTGCTTGTGCAAACTTACACATTATAGGCTTGCCATATGGCGTGGCGGTTTTGCCTACCGCATCAGAGAGCCCTCTGTTATACGCATGTGAACTCTGGGTCTTTGCCATGTGCCCCGGTTTGCGGGGATCCACTGTATCATATGCTGGAGACGCCCACTTTCCCAAGCACAGTCTTGAGTACTCTTTGAACTTCTGGAGTCAGTCCAAAAAAAAAGAAAAGAAAGAAATACCATTCAAAAAGTCTATATATACGCCAGGGCAACGTGCCCTTTTGCATTTTACAGGTGCAACACCCAATAGAGCTTGTGGGTGTGCCATAAGCGTATCTTTTTTCAACCCTTAGATTGTCCAGAGTGCTCGATGGCACACACTCAAACTGCGCTAACCATTCAAGAGTGGGTTGCCACCAGTTTGGAGTTCACAATGCATAAAAGCGATATTGTTTGGGCAAAACCATTGCTCCAACGCATTGTCAGCGAGGTGCCTCATGCCACCCGCAACAAGGTCAGTGATTTCATTAAGGCCCAAGGTGCCTACCTCAAACCGAAGCACTCTTCCGCCTCAGGGAAATGTGAGACTGCTTTCTGGGGAGTGCGGTACCACACGGTACCACTAAACTCCGACGCTTCTCAAGCAACGCAGCATCATTCTACTTCTGAAGTTGCCCCCCCACCAACCCTTGTTGAATGGTTTGCCAAAACCATTGAAGTTACCCACAACCTGGATGACTATGTAGGACGTATGTTCGCTATAAACGCCGCAATGGTAGCGGTGCCCGACATTAGTGAGGTGACTGTCATCAAGTATTTGCAAAGCAAGGGGCTACGGCCTGAAGGAACCAGTGGTGGGAAGATGGCCCAAAAGAGGGTCTTCATTGGTGGACGCCCAAAGACCGCCAAAGAGCAATCAACAGAGGTGTCGGCTCCACAAGCTGAGGACTCTGATGTTCATGCACACATGGAGGACACAAGAGCAGGGTTCTTCATCACAGTCCTTGCCCACTTTCGCCCCTCTATGTCATAGGTAGAGGCGCTGCTTGGCAATGATTGGAGGCAGCCACTAAATGTTACAGTTCCAGGTTTGTCGCCGCAACAATTTGAGTTTGAGGCACGCCATTTCACCACCGAGAGCTATGTCACAGGTTGTGCTGAGATTGTGGTGTATCACTGGTGGGCTGCCCAAACCGCTCTCAGTGCGGATTGGGACACCATGGGCGTGGCTTGGGTTGTCCGCGACTCTTTGTGGAATGCCTCATGTGCGAGTGCAAAACGCCGCAAACAGCTGGTTAAATCGTGGGCAGAGCGCACTTTGCAAGCATCGTCCATAGATATGTCTTTCCCCACACCCCTGATTGTGGCGCAGGTATATAATATGAGCAATTAGCATTGGGTGCTCCGCTTGCTGTTGATTGCCCCAACTTGCGAATACCTCTGCCTTAAATTTGACCCAATGTGTGACCGGCCACACATTGTTGGGGCGAACGAAGAGGAGTTGGCTGTTGTGGATTTGATTGCCGAGCGAGAAGGTGTTGAACCACAGTGCGGAAGAGGTGGTCAAAGTTTCTGGATGCTTTCGGTGCCCTTGCACCCCTATATTCCACCTTCATCCAGCAGCTTGGTGGTGTCAGTTGCCATCCGGCATGTCTCTTGACGTTGCATTGTGCCTTGTCTCGGCGCGTTGTCAAGGGCATATTGCAAGTGCCACAAGATCGATTGTGGTTGTTGCGTGAAATGGTTGTGGCTGCTCTGTACTTCAGTCGTTCAAAGTTGGCCTCCACCCCAAGGACCCCAGCGGTACATTGGGAGGTGGCTCGGATGTACCCCCAACCCAAATCTGTGGACCCCGTTGACACATGCTTTTCTTGTGATGGCACACCTCACATGGCGTGCCACGAATGTAAGGTTCTTCATCCCGATGGATTGGTGCCAGAATGACATACCCGTGGTACCCACCACTGGGGCGCTATCCTGGTCTCCCCACAATGCTGGGAACACGTTAACCCCATGGCCTACGACACGGTCGCCATGCTCACCTCCGATCACAAGCTTGTCCTTATGACCACGGATCTCACCTCCATGGATTGCGAGTCCTTCATCAAACGTACACACCCCGCCACGAACTGGAATGTACGGCAAGAGTGAGCCCGCCGGGCAAGGCACCCTGATGGACACCTGTATCGATTGTAGTGCGCGTGTTTCGAGTCGTCGACGGCGAGCAAGTCTAGCGCATGGCATAGTATGCGTGGTGTCTAGCTGCGGCCAGTGTCTATGTGCTTGTAGTCTATGTAGGTGTTTCGTGAGCCGTTCATACAATCCTAGTATTGTTGCGCTTTCTCTGTAGAGTGTGTAGGTTTTCCGCCAACTATACACTGCAGAAACGCGACACATACAATGACAACTGTATTTGCACCGGAAGAGACCGGGGGAGGTATGGGACCCCACATTGTGGGAGATCTCCCTACTCCCTCTCCCGAAACGACACAAAGCGCACTGGGACCCTAACGAAAGGGAGATTCACCTACTTGCAGCACAACCGACCTGCGTCAACACCACGCCACAATGAGCTTCAATGGCACAGGTTACGTTACGCATCGCCGCTACCACCACAACAACTCACAGGCGCACACATGAGAACGTGCATGACAACGCCAACAGGGGAACCATTGGGGACCAACCAGGAGCTAAATCTTGTATGCAGACCAAGGCATGGCCGAAATCTGTACTTAATGGAACTTGCCCTTCGGGCCCTAGCACCTTCATTTTTGGCCTATTTGATCGCAAAAAAAGGGGGCTCCCTGAGGGACACAGTGGAACCCGCAAATGCGGTCCTCAAGGCAGTGCCACATGCCGTCATACGGCAGGGAAAGCGCACCAAGCGGACCCGCCTCAAAACTAATACATGCCCGTGCCACAAACACTTCCTATTGGTCAAGAAGCCCATCACACAAGAGTTGCGCGATGCGACCAACAAATGCCTTGTACACTATGTGCCACACCGCTCTCTTCAAAGATGGGACTTTCTTCCGCCTGACCAAAAACTAGATGTGTGGGTAAGTGAAGTCTACACAAAAGCAACCCAATTCGGACCTAGCGCGCGTTATGGTCCCCAATTTTTGTGGCTACCCTCCCTATGACATGCAGCAAGGCAAAACATTGAACTGAGTGTGGTGATTACCATGCGCCTGTGACACGGGGGCGTATGCGAGCCTAGTATCTGTTGCCTCATTGGTTATGACATGCCTACTATTACGGCGCTCATCCCGGAGCTCATCCCCCAAGGGCACATGGTGGATGACCCGCTGAGTTCGAGGAGTTCAAGCGTAGGCAATGAACGTGCGCATACACTTGCGGAAAAGGGGAGGCAAACCCACCCGTTCCTACTATATCCGTCGCCGGACAAACCAAACTCACCATACAGGCAGATTCCGCCGGTCCCTGCCAAGCAATACCGACTACAACCTTGTAATCATGATTGTGGCGATTCTAATGAGGATCGTCCAGTGGCCAAGGCCCTCTTTAACACTGCAAAACACTAGATGACTCGTCTTCTGACACCCAATTTTCGCCCACATGGAGCTTCTCAGCACTGCGGAAGGTTCTCAATGGAGTGAATGTCTCAATGGGTCAGCTTCGGAGTCTTGGGTTGGCGCACTCCATTTTCTTGATGTCCGAATCACGCACCCTCAGAGTGCCATGGTGGCGTCGGTGGGCTACGACGATAGGACAAGTGAATGCGGTGGATGTGCCGAGTATGGTTCGAGCAGCAGGACCGGCGCACAAGGGTCATGCCGAGCACGCAATCCAAACGGTGGTGGACCAGTTCGAAGCCCTAGATGATGAGACAATACAAATTGACGGAGCAGTGCCACCAGGCTTTTACGAGTGGCGACTAAAAGGGATGAAGTCAGCTTGGTTTGCAACAGGGGTTGCCATAAGGACGCTCAGAGTTTTTTTTTTTTTTTTACTAAGGCAACCACTCTTTGATGTGTCAGGCCTGGCATAGCTTAGTTGGTAGTAGCACTAGGCGCTGATTTCAGAGGTCCTGGGTTCAAACCCAGTTGCCTGCAATATTTTTGCCTTCGCTTTTTTGGTGTTTTTTGTGTCTTCATGTTTGCCCCCCGCTCTGAAGCGGTGGGGATCCCCGATACGGCAGGGGTGAGTTAGCCACTTTGCCCACTTGTGGGCCACTTCTGATTTTATCCCCCCGCTCTGCAGCGGTGGGGATCCCCGATACGGCAGGGGTGAGGTAGCCACTCTGCCCACTTGTGGGCCACTTCTGATTTTATCGCGCCGCTCTGAAGCGGTGGGGATCCCCGATACGGCAGGGGTGAGGTAGCCACTTTGCCCACTTGTGGGCCACTTCTGATTTTATCCCCCCGCTCTGAAGCGGTGGGGATCCCCGATACGGCAGGGGTGAGGTAGCCACTTTGCCCACTTGTGGGCCACTTCTGATTTTATCCCCCCGCTCTGCAGCGGTGGGGATCCCCGATACGGCAGGGGTGAGGTAGCCACTTTGCCCACTTGTGGGCCACTTCTGATTTTATCCCCCCGCTCTGCAGCGGTGGGGATCCCCGATACGGCAGGGGTGAGGTAGCCACTCTGCCCACTTGTGGGCCACTTCTGATTTTATCCCCCCGCTCTGCAGCGGTGGGGATCCCCGATACGGCAGAGGTGAGGTAGCCACTTTGCCCACTTGTGGGCCACTTCTGATTTTATCCCCCCGCTCTGCAGCGGTGGGGATCCCCGATACGGCAGGGGTGAGGTAGCCACTCTGCCCACTTGTGGGCCACTTCTGATTTTATCCCCCCGCTCTGATTGTACCCACCGTGTTTGGCTTTGTTGCGCGCCCGTGCATGCACTTTTTAGGTAACTAGTGGGGCGGCTCCCCATATGAAATTTGAAGCAGCAAGTGGTGCCCAAACCCAAACCTGCGTGTGCCGAAACCTAAACCAAAATGAATGCACTCGCCGTGGAGCGATGGGAGTAGGCACCCAGGAGAGCACTCGCCGCAGAGCGACGGGAGTAGGCACCATTTGTGGCATTCTTTTCCTCCGACCGCAATGATCGCACTTGCTGTGTCTCTGTTCTACCTGCTACTTGGACCCATGGCGCATTTTGGTGTCCGTTGCGTAGTTTTTCTGCCTGACATGCATGTGCTTATCATGACCTACCACGCCCCCACGCCGGAGGCCGCCGATGCCGGACCCCTCCTTAGTGGTCGTGTCAGTCAGGTGTCCACTATGACGTTGGACGCTTTGATTCCAAGGGTTGGATGACTGCCCACTCCTTCATTTTGAGGCGTTCAAGGATCTTGCAGTCCTAGTTGACAGCCCCACCCCTGAGGTGACGGATGAAATGCGTGCTCTGTGGACTGTCTCACAGAGCAATGACTCCAGCCCCAATTGCGATGAGATTTGGGAGACATATGGCGTCATTGGGGATGCAGAAAGTGACGCTAGTGATGTTGATCAAGATGTAGATGCCCCCTCCCCTGCCTTGGAACCGATAGTGCAGCAAGATGTACACCCTGCCCCCCCCCCCCCCCAAGTTCAGCGCCCTACCAGTGACGGCAGTGCTAGAGTGCAGTTTCAATATGATGTGGACAGTGAGGTGTGCAAAGCCATGAAGCAAGGGACAATGATTGAGTGGACAGTGGTTGAATTGAAGTCCATTTGCAGACTCCATAGTCTCTCAGTGCGCGGTACCAAGCCTACATTGCTGGCCCGTGTGACCGCACACTTCTCGCAATTGTACCCTTGAACAACGGATGTGGGCGTTTAAGGAGCCGGCGCGGCGCCCACACCGTGTTGTGCGTGTCTCTTAGTGCAGGACCTTTGGTGAGGTAGGGCGTATCGGACACTTTGAGTTTTTTTTTCTTCTGGCAACCCCTGGTTTGCAGAAATGGCCCCAATGGATTGACAGGACCCGGCAGTGTGGCCGGCTTTGTGGAATTCCAACGTCCGGCAATCACGCACACATTCGTGTACAAGGCACTATGGAAGAAGCTTCACGTGCGCCAGTGTGTCCGGCTTGTGAAGGACATCGACGAGGGATGTGCATGGTGTGGAGCGCAGGAGACGGACTACCACTTCGTCAAAAGTTGTCCAATGGTCCCGTTGCTATATGGATGTGGATGTGGATGTGAATGTGGGCCGGTGGGTGGCAGACAACCCCATGATATCCCTCACCCACCCAACGGGCTTGTGTGTGTGGTGGGGCTGCACCGGCTGTGGACTTGAGATGCCAAAAGGCGGTGCGCAGAACAGAGGTGCCGGCGCTCAACGCAGGGCGGTCCTTAAGGTACCGGATTTTTTTCCCGTTAAGGACCACCCTTAAGGACCGCCCCTAGGGGCCTTTTTCCACTAGCCCGACGTGGGCCATGTTTGTCCCCCTTTTTGCGAACCCCCAAGAACGCAGCATTTACGTAGCATTTCCGTCCTCTTTTAGGCCCCCGAGAAGGCAAGGGTGAGGGAGCCAATTCTGATTTTGTCCCCTCTTTTGGGGACCCCCGAGAACGTAGGGGTGACATAGCATTTCTGCCCACTTGTGGGCCCCCGAGAAGGTAGGGATGAGGTAGCCAATTCTGATTTTGTCCCCTCTAATACAGAGCAAAAAGAAGCAACACGCACTGCCGAGATGTTGGCGGTGTGGTTCCGGCAGCACAGGCAGAGCATGCAGGGAGAGGACCCAACGGTGGACCAAGCATGGCGGTGGGCCACGAAGATGCGATTCGCGGCGGTGGGCCAGCAAGAGGCACAAGAGCAGCGCACAAAACAACAAAGGAAAGAGAAGGCACGACAGAGAAAGCGAGAAAGGCAGCGCGTACAGAGGGACGCTTGGGTAGAGGTTGGGGAATATCCGGATTTGTGGAGTACAGCATTGTCCCTCGCTCCAAGAGACGACGCAACCAAAATGAGGAGTGAGCCCCCAAGGGCTGGCGACACCATGAACGTTCTGAATATGGTGTCCGCCTCAGGGGTGCAAAGGCACATTTGCACGTCTCTCTCTCTGAATGATCACGTCGCCGAAGAACCCCCAAGGGGAGATCAGGAAATGGTGGAACACGGTTCAGCGTCCACCATGACATCACAAGGGGATAGTGCCCTAGTACGATAGCAGGGCAACGGCCACAAGCAGCCAACAGGCGCCAACGGAGAATGCCCAATGGAGTTGGATGACTACTGGTCGCCTATGTGTACGCATATGAGTGACGATGAGGATCAAAAGGTTGCCAAGGGGCAAGCTTGCCTACAGGAGTTGTCCAATGTGGAATTGTACCCGACTTCTTGGGGGATGCAAAGGTTCATGCTTGGGTAGATGGATCCGAGATCTGTGGACAAGCAGGCTTTGGAGTGTACTTCCCACATAGAGAGTTCCCGAATGTAAGCAAGCCGGTGGTAGGCGCCCAAACGAACAATAGAGTAGAAGTTTCAGCAGTTAGGGCGGCAATACAATTGGTGTCAGACACCCAGGAACTGTGTTCGTATAGTGACTCAAAATGGTTCGTGGACATCTTTTCCAATCTTTGTACGTATAAACGAAGGGGGTGGATGGCGCAGGGCAAGAAGCCGGTGAGACATCATGATATATGGGAAGAAATATACCGGATGTGTCAGGGCAGAACAACTCCCATCTCGATGACACACGTCTATGGACATAACAAGCTGGTGTATAATGTGGAGGCGGATGCCCTAGCAAAGGCGGGGGCTGCGCTGTCCAAGGTGCACAAGCCGAGGCGTGTCAGGGACATGCCACAGGTCAACGGAGAGGCCACCAGACGAAAGCACACCAGGGGCGGGGGATTCAAGAGACAGGCAGCAGTGCAGGTGTCAGACCACAGCACAGCACAGACATGACAGGCCAGCACACACGCGACACAGGCGTAGGGAAATGCACAATGCGCCCCTTGATATACAGGACCCTAAGCCACATTACATACCAGACAGGCTGCCGAGGACACTGTACTCTGACCGACAAACCACCCTCAGTCTGCATACAGGGCAGGGTAGGGAGAGAAATCAATGGCATCAAGACGTGCTAGGACAATTCCCAGAGAACTGCCCAAGGCATGAACTGATTGCGTGAAAAACCACCCCCGCGGCGGGGCAATTGGCAATTGGCACACCATCCCTTGCCCATGGCTCAAGGGTGGCACAACAAGTTGGCCACAGTGGTGCCAGCATCTCGCAAGCTTGATGTGGAATCCAGGAGACCAATGTCCCCCATGTACAGTAGCATGTAGGCTAGAGGTTATGGCCGACAAAACACAGCTAAATGGTAGTGGAACAAGCGAGAGTTTGACAGTTGTACATATGAAGGTCCGCCAGCAGCGGAATGCTTTCATGATTGAACTGCTGGACATTGCTGCATGTGCATACCAGGACATGCATGTGTGGAGCGCTTTGTTGACCTGCTTGCGGCCCACACTGCAGAATGCCCTTGGAAAAGGCTTAAGTGATTTGCCCTGTAGCCTACCAGCTCAACATCAAAAAGCCCTGGGAGTAGCATGCCCAGGGGGTGGCATGCTTTGCACGTGCTCGTGCTGAAATTTTGAACCTGATTGTACCAACCCGGAAAAACAGGTGAGGATGAGATGGCAAAGGTCTCCAGCCCTGGACTGCATTTGCGGACAAGAGGTCCAAGGAGCAACGGAACAAAGTACAATGTGGGGCAGCCCATGCTTTGTGAAGCAGAGAAATTCCTCTTCAAAAAAAAAGACGCCAATGAACCAAAGTGGTTGCTGGGGCTGGTGACATGCGACCTCACACCCACCATGGTGCAGGCACTGGACAATCAATTTGCTGTAATCAGTAGAACCTCGCAGTTTGAGCAGCATTTGAATGTATTCATGACCTCCGGAGATATCACTGCAGCATGACAGCCGTATTTGACATGGACAAACACATGACTTTTCCCTTTCTCTGCCTTCCTGATCACGGTGAATGTTTGGAAAGCAGCAGAGGCTGGAAGCCACATGTATCCAAACACGACCCATCACAAGTGATGGATGAGCTGCGGTCTGGGGGCATGTATGCTGCACCCACCCACAGTGCAGATGTAGCAGCCACTGATGAGAATCCCATTGCTGCAAGTCATTGTTGAGGCTGACACAACATCTGCAGGAGCTCTGCACAAGTTGAAGGTGGCACACAAGGAGAGCCTTATGTTGCACATTTGGAGGAAGCACACCCTGTTTGGTTTTACCTGTGTTTCTTGCAAAACCTGTTTGCTTCTATCCAATCTGATCCTCAATGCCATGGGCCTTTAACTCCAAGGATGAAGTGGGGCCTCAGTCACTCACAGCTCTTGTTTGTTGAATCGGGATCTGATAACACCGAACACATCAGTGAAGCTATACATGCTTTTCCACTGTCGCTGTGTCCTGTACAGTCCCAGCCATGTCAGTCCTGATTACCTCCTTGATGCTGCTCTGTGTTCTTGCAACGACAGATGCTAAGGACCTGGTCATCAATGGTGCAGGGACACGGATCACCAAGGCGCTATACCAAAAAGCTGCTTTTGCGTACCGGTTTGTGAGCGATGCCGTGGCTGTGCGGTACACACCCACCGGCTCAGGGCGCAGCACTTGCCGCCTCATGTCGCACGGCAAACGGTGTGATGCCACTGACGCCCAAAAGCCCTTGCACGTCGATTTTGCGGCCTCGGATTCCTTGCTGAAGGTTGTCGCTTCGTCTGTCCCCCCTGGGATGCACTATGTTTGGCGGAGCACGCTGTGCGTTGCATATGCAGTGCAGCTACAAGCCCCCCACGTTTTGTGGCTACCAGTCAGCAAACTCACCCAAGCGGACGCCTAGAGGCCTGTGGGTGGTTGCTCTGGCTCCCTTTGGTTGCGGTAGCTTTGGGCCCAAACAGCCATGAAACATATTACAAATGGCCAAACAAAGCAAAACAGATGGCACATGCCGCAATCCGTAGATTTGCTCATGTCAAAGAGCCCTTTGGCGAAGGTATATCCGAGAAACAGCTTCGCAAAGAGGCTCAACCCAAGAATGGGCGATATCTTGGGCTACATTGCTCAAAAAATGACTCCTAGGGCACCTAGTCCACCCGCAACGCACACTTGGGAGGGCACCTCCCAAGTGTGTGCACTTGGCGCCCACACCCTGGGCTGCCACTACCCCCCCCCCCCCCCCGCCGCCATGCTTAGTACCCACCCATGTATTTCCCCCAAGGGGGCGGGGGGGGGGGGGGGGCAGGGGGCGTCACTTTGACTTTTCCAACTTCTGGTTCGCAAGGTACTTCAGGATCATGGTTTTATGCCTCAGAGGATGACACAGATTCTGATGTATCTTCGTTGACATTAGTTGATAGTGGCGTTCCAAGTGGTGTGGAAGAAGACGATGACAGTGCATCAAACACTGAGATTGTGTGGGCAAAGAGTGCTCGTGGAGACCTTTTCCGGAGCATCATCTCAAAAAGTGTCCACAGCCCTTTAACTCTGAAAACACCAACCCAAACAGGGCCTCATCCCCACACTCCCCCAACCCCCTTACAGTCGGAGTTGTGATGACAGTGTTACCAGGTCCATGGCGGACGACAACGTTTTGAAACACAGTGTTGACTTCCTTCTTCAATATGCTTTCTCTGTGCATGGCACACCGCTGTTTTTACACCATATGTATGTCCACTGCCCCCCGTCTTCGTGCTTCATGCTCACTCCGCTGTGTTTTACACTCTGCTGTCTTTCTTCAGCCTACAGTTCTTGTGTCTCATGCACACTAGGTAGCCTACGGGCGTGGCAGTCTCCCGCTGCATCACCTGGTTTCAGATTCAGCTAATCCTCACTATGTGTCAGATCCACTACCACAGTCATTTGTGGGATCATGGTAGAGTTGGACAGCTCTGAACCTTGATTCCAAGAGGTTGTCTTGAGTACCATATGGTGAGCAGGATACGCCAGCTCGTCTTGGTCTGGACAAAAGCATCAGACATTGAGATTGTGTGGGCAAAGAGTGCTCGTGGTGCATGGGGGTTGGCAAACGTTTTTGCCAACAAGAAGTTGTACTTTTCGCACGATGTTCATGAGCCAGACTGCTTGCCACAAGGGCTGGAGCCAAGGCTACAGCTGGAGAACCCATTTAAGTGGCCCTGTTGAGCATGTGCAGCTCTATAAAGGTGTACTCACGCTAGAAACAGTGGCACACAGTACCTATCTCTCAGTTGACCTGAACATGCATCCCAACAGACATTGTGGATCATGTGCCCTCATGTTTGCATGTGTTGCTGCGCGTCACATGGGTGTATTGCGCGCCGTGCATGTGCTGTGCACAAAGTCTGTAAAGGAACATACCCATAGATGCGTAGGAGGCCCAACTGTGACCCTTGTGCTGCATTTGATTGAGTTGCATGTGTGCTTCACCCCCGTTTGTAGTACATTTGTGTGTTTTGTTGTGCATGCCTATGAAAACGGGTACCCCGTTTTGGTACTATGGTGATACATTCAGGATACCAGGACCATAAGTGTCCATTCCGGCTGGAGGGCCGGGGGTGGGGGGGGGGGGGGTGCATGATGGTCCATTCTGGTTGGGGGCCATTTACTTGAGTCTTGTCGGCACACCAGGGATTTTGTGCATGGGGTCATTGGTGCTCATTCCCTGGTGTACAGACCGGAAAGAGGTGCGTGTGCACACAAATTCCCTGGTGTACCAACCAGACAAGGGGGTAGCGCACACATTGTCTCTGGTGTACAGACTGGAAAAGGGCATGCTGCGCACAAATTCCGCGGTTTACAGTCATCGTTTGTGCTCGCCTATTGACCGGCGCACGGTTTTGTATACACAAACTGCCACATCAAAAAAAAGCGGACCACCATGACAGGGCTTGGGGAACACAGACTTCCGTTTCAGGGGTGTTGGTGAATCCGGGAATCGAGCTAGGCACCCGGGCTCCAAAAGCATGTTGCATTACCAACTAAACTATTAATGTACCATGACCATGAAACAACGGGTTTGTAAGTAGGATGGGGTGTAGTGTTCTGTACTGTCTTGTACTCTACTGTACTGTGCTATCACATACTGTACTGTGCAGTAGCATACAATACTGCTCTGTAGTGTAGACTACATTACTCTGCACAACTTCCACTCAACCAACAACCCCAACTCCCTCGGGCCCCTGTGCGCCCTCGCTCCTCAACTAGCGGTATTAGGGTGTGTCCTGGTTGGTTAGTTGGTTGGGTTGGGGCGGTGGGAATGTGAGGTGGGGGGGGGCAGGGCGGAGAGGAAAGGTGGAGGGGACGGCTTGGCCAGCCAGCCCTGTCGATACCGGGTGCCAGGGCAACCCCTGCTCCGGCATCAGGTGGGGGGTGTCTCCCGCAGCCCAGATGGGCTGTTTGCGCAACAGGAGCGGGAGCCCATCAGGGGCAGACCAACTGTGAGGGGGGAAGGACATATGGTGGACGGCTGGGACAGCCTGTGGAGAAACAGGGCACCTGGGCCTCACGCACAGAGAAACACAGCGAGGCAGGCTATGGACGGCCTGTGGACAGAGGTGTGTGGACAGCAAAAACAGTCAAACGACCCCGGCAACACCCGGCACATCCTCAATACGCCAATTATTGGGCGCCGCTGATGCGCAAACGGCACACCATGCCACATTCAGCACAGCCCCAACACACCAACTACTGGGCTCCGCGAACATGGAAACGACGCCAGCAAGAGCACCGGCCGCAGCGGCTGACAGAAAGCAGCGACCCAACGCAACATGCGAAGGGAAGAACGGGTGACTGTCCAGGGCCCCGTAAAGGAGCAACAACCAGACGGAATGTCAAACAGGGGGGGAGGAAAGGGGTGTGGGGGAAGGGGGTCTTGAGCTGCGAGGACGTGACTGGTAGCGCGGCATGCAGTACCTGTGCGCGCAGTGCTTCCAGTTGCAGCGCAATGATCTGAAACAAGTTGAGGCGGTGGGAGAAGGGGGGGGGGGGGGCAAGGAGAGGGGAGGGAGTGGCATAACAGGGAGGCAGAGGGAAGGGGGGGGTGAGGGCACGGGGATACCATACAAAAGTGGAGAAGTGGGATTGAAGGACAGGGTGTAGTACACTACATATTAGGTTAGGGGGGCAATGGGTGTGTGCAGGGGGGGGATTTGTGAACAATTAATACTCAATCAATCCGCCATAAAACGGGCTGGATTTATGGGGTCACTCATGGGACACCGCGAGCCCTCGCTTCTATAATAATGGCGTATGGAGTATGAAGGAGGGGGGAGAGGCACGACAAAGGAATGGAGGTGACAGTATACAGTGATATGAAGGGGGGGGGAGGTAGGGCAGAGGACAGGAAAAGACAGGCATGCGGAAGTAGGGACTGTAGGATGCGCTTTGTACAACAACCCCTTGTGACCCCCCCCCCTCCCCTCCCTGCCTGCAGGCACCTCGGTACTTGCAACTCCCCCTCGACGTCAGCAGCAGCGACATCCACTAATCTTTCCCTCCTGCAGGAAGCCGACTACACCCAGTTCCCAGACCTTCAAATGTACCCCACCATCGCCATCGCTGCCGTCCCCATCTTCAACCTTGGGTCCACTGTGCAGCTGGTACTCACAGTGCAGACGCTGGCGCAGATTTTCTCTGGGGAGATTGAAGTCTGGGATGACCCTCGCATCGTTGCCAGCAACTCCAAGTTCGGCAGCTGGGGCATCCCCGCGAACCAATCTATCGAGGTTGTTGTCCGCGGCGACAGCAGCACCTCCACTGCCATCTTCAAGGCAGGACTCGCGAGGTTCGACCCCGGCTTTGCTTCAGCCGTGGGCTCCGGGGGCTCGCCGGACTGGAAAACCCGGAAGGTCACCAAGACGGACCGCGCAAGCGAAGGACTCCGGTCCTACGTGGCCAACACCCTGTACAGCATCGGGTATTGCATTCTTGGGGAGGCCATGACCGCTAAGCTGCCGATGGCGTGGCTCAAGAAGGTTCCAGCAACATCCATATCAGCGCCTCTACCCTTCTGCCCCCATATTTCCACCCATGCTCATCCGGACACCGCAGCCGAAACCCTTATGCCCCTGGTTGTGTATGGCCAAATGGCCCCTCGTGGACAGTCCCTCCGCACTTTGCACAATGTTCTTTTGTGCTGGGCACCTTGCAGGGGGTCAAGCATGCCACAACGGGGGGCAGACAATTTGGACGAAACCTGTGTAGGAATGGCGCAGCCTTACAATATGGACATCAGCCGCTTGTATGATGCAATCGGCCTTTGCATCGAGCGAATCGAATCTTTGATGCCAATCAGTGAAGCAAACCTTGTGAGGTAGCATCGTCAAGCGTCCGCACTAGCCACTGTGGCGGTGAGTGACGGACAGTGGAAAAATTTTCCGTGTTTCCGTCGGTGGGCGCGGTGACTTGATTTTTTACAAAGTGAACTGTGGGGAAGGTGTTTCACCTCTGGAGAATGGGGAAAATGGGACTATGAAAATGGGGATTTCCCCCATTTCCCCCATTTTTCCAGACTTCAAAATCCTGGTTTGGGGAGTTGGTGAGTTCGGTGGCGGTTAGGGCGGATTCCTGTCTGCTGGTGCACCAGGACAACGGCGCCGTCGTGGTGCCCACCTCCGTTAGCATCGATTTCGCGGTGCAGCAGAAGGGCATGGACTTCGGCAACACCGGAGAGGCCGCCGACCGCCTCACGGTCGATCTCAGCGGCGCCCCCGGGTCGCACGCCTGGCCCCTCTGCGCCTACACGTATCTCGTCCTCCGGAAGTCTACTCTGCGCCAGGGCGCCACATGCGCGCATCGCAGGGAGACGGTGGCGTTCTGGCACTGGTTCTGGCAGTCCGAGTACGTCGCCAGCACCGCGCAGCATCTTGGATTCGGGGTGCTGCCGGCGCGCATGCGGCAGACGCTGATGGCGCGGCTTGTGAAGGACGTCACTTGCAACCGCCAGCCCGCCTTTACTGCTCAACAGGCGACGGTCTCGGTCCAGGGCGTTGGCAGCTACTCTGCCCTGGGCATTATGCAGGAGCTACGTGAGATTTACTCCATCGTGGACCAGCAAGTGGCCATTGAGTACACCCCAAGGAATTCAGCAGCAGCTGTGGCGGAGGTGTGGCCGACCCATGGCTCGCTGGCGGCATTTCCCCCTGTTTTTCAATTTAGAGCGATCAGGACTGGCGCCCTTCTCTCCATTGGCGAGCACGTTCGGTGTGGGGGGGTCGCACTGGCATCGCAAGCCTGTTTTGGGGGGCACCAAGGGTCAGAAGCGATGCCTGACAGGCCTGGACGAGTGGGTGATTCGTTGTGGAGCGCGGGCGTGTGCTTTGAGGGTCTGGACGGGGAATTCGCATTGCGGGTGGGAGGTGCGGCGGTGGCGTCCCCGGACCGCCATTGGACCATTGGATCATTCTGCAGATCATTTTCTGTTTGGAGCAATTATTTCGTCGCTCCAAGTTTCCTGCTCATCGCTAATTTTCAAGGATTTTCAGTGATCAGTTTTATTAAATTGCCTGTGGATGAACACGTTGTATCACTTGTTTGGGATCTCCAATTTTGGATGAACGTTTTGGATCATTTATGTCGGTTCATTTTTCTTGGTACAATTTTCTCGGCGATTCTGGGTCATTTCTCCTTTGCATGCAGATTAGTGGTGCAGTCCAAAAAGTCGCTGCGTTCATATGTGGAAGGCTGCAAAAGTGGGACCAGCATGTTCCAGATGTATGCCTACCTACAATAAGGCGAACCCTGGTGTCTTTCATCAACATCGTTAGAGTAATTTCACACCGGATTTCGTCCATCAATCCCACAGCTGATGCTGCCACCAAATGTGGGCCCTGTGAAGACGCTGTGACTGGTAATGCAAGTGCGCTGTCAACGGCATGATTTCTCGGGGCGGAGATTGCTACGCCTGGGCTAGGGAAGAGGCGGCTGCCTAGTGCTGCGGGTTGGAGTGTCTCAGGGCTCTGGTGGATTGCGGGGTTCAGAGGCATTGCGCAAAATCAGTTCGAGTTGCGCACCCGAACCAGTGGCACCAAAGGGCCCCAAAGTGCCATGGTCATCCACCGTTCCTGCTCTTCACACTTTTGGCACAGGACAAACCAAATTTCTTGCAGGGACGGGGATTCTGGGGCCGCGTTCTGGACAAGAATGCCCCATACAGCGGACGTTTACCCGAGCTTACTACAACCGCAGCACACCCGCAGTCGTTTGCCGCCCGGGGCTGACGCACCGGCCTGGATGGAACTAGGAGGCCAGATGAGCTCACAAGGGGGAGTGCTGCTGTTGCCCACGAGCGAGCAAAGTGTTACAGTGAAGCGGGATGGCACACGGACAAGCACGAACATACAGATAGATGGCACGTGGGAGGATTCACGGAGCACATCCCTGGGCAGCGCGGGTCGCTGTGTGTGTTTGGAATTTTGCGGAATTTTCTCAAAAATTGCAAAATTCCACAAAACATTCCAAAACGTCGT
The DNA here is from genome assembly GCA_964036045.1 of Eutreptiella sp. 'Long Island Sound 2002'. Classification (NCBI taxonomy): domain Eukaryota; phylum Euglenozoa; class Euglenophyceae; order Eutreptiales; family Eutreptiaceae; genus Eutreptiella; species Eutreptiella sp. 'Long Island Sound 2002'. The sequence continues at coordinate 49,818,487 of OZ038386.1, forward strand.
TTGTTCGCCAAACACAAATATGGGGCGGCCGTCAGCTTTTGGCCGCGGCGTTGCCGCTGGCATGGTGAACGCAGTTGCAACCCAAGCTGCCCCACGTTGCCCAACAGGACGAGCGCAGTTCTTGACCGCTAAACTGGCCCCTGTGGCACGGATGGAGGGTCAACCAACAACGCCCTTCCTGAGGTCGAAGCTCCGCAATGTGCCCCCCAGGGGTGGATATAATAGTGACGACATTACCAGGGTGGGGGTGGGGGGGGGGGGGCGTTGAGCCGGGAGGCAGTGATGACGGAATGACAATTACGATTTGCTCCTTTTCCAGCTCAGACAGCTCCAGCTCAGGCAGTGCAGACACAGATGATTCGGAACTGCAAGCCATTTTGGCAAAATGTGTCAAGAAATAATTGCACTCTGTGGACTGTCTTCCTGGGATACATAAAGCACTGTGCATTGTAGTATTTTGTGTCAGGAAGGGCAGACTGGTGCAGTAGTACAGTGATATGTGCGAAGTCTTGGGATTTAGATGTCCTGCGTTCAAGCCCAGTTGAGCTCAAAACCCTGGCGCCTTTTTTTTGCCCATCAGTCCTGTTGTCAAACTGCTGGCAAAACTGCCGTTCAGTCACACGGGTAAATCGTAATCGTAATCGTAATCGTCATCGGGGGGGACCCCCCCCCCCCACTATATCCACCCCTGGTGCCCCCCCCCCCCCCCCCCCCGATGGATGGCCTCTCCAGGGCTGGTGCACGTCCCTCAGGTCGACCAGGCCTTGCAGAGCGACTTCCAGTTCGTCGTGGACACCCCCGCACCCCCCGCGCCGCCGCAGAACGGCGCCACCCTCGCGTTTGCGGGCGTCGCGCTCGTCGCCATCTGCCATTTCGACGTCGTGCTGAACGGGGCGGTGCTGGCGGACATCCTCCAGGGCACCATCACCACGTGGCTGCACCCGGCCGTCAAGGCCCTGAACCCCCGAGGCATCAACAACTCCGCGCACGGCGCCCTCACCGCCGCCACTCAGCAAATCGAGCTGTTGCGGGGCCCCGCCGCCGGCAGCCCCGAGCTCGACGTCCTGATGCAGACGTACAACGCGCGCTACAGCGGCGCCGCGATCAAGGCCGCCCGAGCCTTCGCGGACGAGGAGGCCTTGCAATCGGCGGTCGTGCAGAATCTGTACGCTCTGTCAGTGACCCCCCTCAGTGGCTTCCTCGCGCTGGAGCCCGTGCGGTTCCAGCGCAGGGACGGCGCCATCGTGAGCGCGTCGTGGCAGGCGGTCGAGGCATGTGCCACCCCCGACGTGATGGATGCGGACGGGGCATTCTTTGACCTGCAGCGCTCCAGCGCCGCCGCCTGCTACCCCCTGTCGGTGTCGACGACGATCAGCATCCGGCGGCCCGACTGCGACGCGGCGGACGACCTGGCGCGCAGGCACGCGGTCGCGTTTGTGGAGTGGATGTACAGCGCCAACATCGCCGCCGCTCTGCATCAGATGAACATGGTGCCGTTGCACAAAGTGTCTGCAACGACCACTGCCGCCAACCGCGCCGCTCTGGACTTCATCTCCTGCAATCCGAAGGTCGCCCCTCTCGGCCCTTCCTGCCCTCCCTCTTCTTCCAATTTGCCTTCCCTCAGCCCCTTCCGTCGTGTGTTCTGTGAGCCCGCCTCTCATGCCATCAAATTTCGAATGATTTGCGGAAATGGCGAATTCCGGGGCTCAAGCAATTGCTTCGTGCGGCGGACACCCTAAACCCCCCCCCCCCCGGCGTCAGAGGCCCAAAAAAAAAGTTTGTGTACCGAAAATCCGCCTCAAAGTTGCGGCCTCTTTCATAAATTTCAATCTTTCCCTGAGGACAGTTTTTCTGATGTGAGTGGGTGGGTGGGTGGGTGGGTGGGTGGGTGGGGGGGGGGGGTTGGGTTGGGTTGGGTTGGACTCTCCCGACTTGAAAAATGCGACGGACCCGTCTAGGTAGAAAATTTGGGTCCCCCGGGAGCGGCGCAGTCATCGGAGTAGTCACAGCACGGTCCGCCTCCGAGGACCACTGCACCGCACTTGGAACTGCTTCTGGGGCCCAGCCCCTCGGCGGTCGCACGGGGCCTTGCCCCACTCGGCTTCTGGGGCCCAGCCCCTCGGCGGTCGCACGGGGCCTTGCCCCACTCGGCTTCTGGGGCCCAGCCCCACGGCGGTCGCACGGGGCCCTGCCCCACTCGGCTTCTGGGGCCCAGCCCCACGGCGGTCGCACGGGGCCCTGCCCCACTCGGCTTCTGGGGCCCAGCCCCTCGGCGGTCGCACGGGGCCCTGCCCCACTCGGCTTCTGGGGCCCAGCCCCTCGGCGGTCGCACGGGGCCCCTGCCCCACTCGGCTTCTGGGGCCCAGCCCCTCGGTGATCGCACGGGGCCCTGCCCCTCTCGGCTTCTGGGGCCCAGCCCCACGGCGGTCGCACGGGGCCCTGCCCCACTCGGCTTCTGGGGCCCAGCCCCTCGGCGTTCGCACGGGGCCCTGCCCCACTCGGCTTCTGGGGCCCAGCCCCACGGCGGTCGCACGGGGCCCTGCCCCACTCGGCTTCTGGGGCCCAGCCCCTCGGCGGTCGCACGGGGCCCTGCCCCACTCGGCTTCTGGGGCCCAGCTTCTGGGGCCCAGCCCCACGGCGGTCGCACGGGGCCCTGCCCCACTCGGCTTCTGGGGCCCAGCCCCTCGGTGATCGCACGGGGCCCTGCCCCACTCGGCTTCTGGGGCCCAGCCCCACGGCGGTCGCACGGGGCCCTGCCCCACTCGGCTTCTGGGGCGGAGCCCCACGGCGGTCGCACGGGGCCCTGCCCCACTCGGCTTCTGGGGCCCAGCCCCACGGCGGTCGCACGGGGCCCTGCCCCACTCGGCTTCTGGGGCCCAGCCCCACGGCGTTCGCACGGGGCCCTGCCCCACTCGGCTTCTGGGGCCCAGCCCCTCGGCGGTCGCACGGGGCCCTGCCCCACTCGGCTTCTGGGGCCCAGCCCCGCGGCGGTCGCACGGGGCCCTGCCCCACTCGGCTTCTGGGGCCCAGCCCCTCGGTGATCGCACGGGGCCCTGCCCCACTCGGCTTCTGGGGCCCAGCCCCACGGCGGTCGCACGGGGCCCTGCCCCTCTCGGCTTCTGGGGCCCAGCCCCACGGCGTTCGCACGGGGCCCTGCCCCACTCGGCTTCTGGGGCCCAGCCCCTCGGCGGTCGCACGGGGCCCTGCCCCACTCGGCTTCTGGGGCCCAGCCCCTCGGCGGTCGCACGGGGCCCTGCCCCACTCGGCTTCTGGGGCCCAGCCCCACGGCGGTCGCACGGGGCCCTGCCCCACTCGGCTTCTGGGGCCCAGCCCCACGGCGGTCGCACGGGGCCCTGCCCCACTCGGCTTCTGGGGCCCAGCCCCTCGGCGGTCGCACGGGGCCCTGCCCCACTCGGCTTCTGGGGCCCAGCCCCACGGCGTTCGCACGGGGCCCTGCCCCACTCGGCTTCTGGGGCCCAGCCCCTCGGCGGTCGCACGGGGCCCTGCCCCACTCGGTTCTGGGGCCCAGCCCCTCGGCGGTCGCACGGGGCCCTGCCCCACTCGGCTTCTGGGGCCCAGCCCCACGGCGGTCGCACGGGGCCCTGCCCCACTCGGCTTCTGGGGCCCAGCCCCACGGCGGTCGCACGGGGCCCTGCCCCACTCGGCTTCTGGGGCCCAGCCCCTCGGCGGTCGCACGGGGCCCTGCCCCACTCGGCTTCTGGGCCCAGCCCCTCGGTGATCGCACGGGGCACTGCCCCACTCGGCTTCTGGGGCCCAGCCCCTCGGCGGTCGCACGGGGCCCTGCCCCTCTCGGCTTCTGGGGCCCAGCCTCACGGCGGTCGCACGGGGCCCTGCCCCTCTCGGCTTCTGGGGCCCAGCCCCACGGCGGTCGCACGGGGCCCTGCCCCACTCGGCTTCTGGGGCCCAGCCCCACGGCGGTCGCACGGGGCCCTGCCCCACTCGGCTTCTGGGGCCCAGCCCCTCGGCGGTCGCACGGGGCCCTGCCCCACTCGGCTTCTGGGCCCAGCCCCACGGCGGTCGCACGGGGCCCTGCCCCACTCGGCTTCTGGGGCCCAGCCCCTCGGCGGTCGCACGGGGCCCTGCCCCACTCGGCTTCTGGGGCCCAGCCCCACGGCGGTCGCACGGGGCCCTGCCCCACTCGGCTTCTGGGGCCCAGCCCCTCGGCGGTCGCACGGGCCCTGCCCCTCTCGGCTTCTGGGGCCCAGCCCCACGGCGTTCGCACGGGGCCCTGCCCCACTCGGCTTCTGGGGCCCAGCCCCTCGGCGGTCGCACGGGGCCCTGCCCCACTCGGCTTCTGGGGCCCAGCCCCTCGGCGGTCGCACGGGGCCCTGCCCCACTCGGCTTCTGGGCCCAGCCCCACGGCGGTCGCACGGGGCCCTGCCCCACTCGGCTTCTGGGGCCCAGCCCACGGCGGTCGCACGGGGCCCTGCCCCACTCGGCTTCTGGGGCCCAGCCCCTCGGCGGTCGCACGGGGCCCTGCCCCACTCGGCTTCTGGGGCCCAGCCCCTCGGTGATCGCACGGGGCACTGCCCCACTCGGCTTCTGGGGCCCAGCCCCTCGGCGGTCGCACGGGGCCCTGCCCCTCTCGGCTTCTGGGGCCCAGCCTCACGGCGGTCGCACGGGGCCCTGCCCCTCTCGGCTTCTGGGGCCCAGCCCCACGGCGGTCGCACGGGGCCCTGCCCCACTCGGCTTCTGGGGCCCAGCCCCACGGCGGTCGCACGGGGCCCTGCCCCACTCGGCTTCTGGGGCCCAGCCCCTCGGCGGTCGCACGGGGCCCTGCCCCACTCGGCTTCTGGGGCCCAGCCCCACGGCGGTCGCACGGGGCCCTGCCCCACTCGGCTTCTGGGGCCCAGCCCCTCGGCGGTCGCACGGGGCCCTGCCCACTCGGCTTCTGGGGCCCAGCCCCTCGGGGTCGCACGGGGCCCTGCCCCACTCGGCTTCTGGGCCCAGCCCCACGGCGGTCGCACGGGGCCCTGCCCCACTCGGCTTCTGGGGCCCAGCCCCTCGGCGGTCGCACGGGGCCCTGCCCACTCGGCTTCTGGGGCCCAGCCCCACGGCGGTCGCACGGGGCCCTGCCCCACTCGGCTTCTGGGGCCCAGCCCCACGGCCGTCGCACGGGGCCCTGCCCCACTCGGCTTCTGGGGCCCAGCCCCTCGGCGGTCGCACGGGGCCCTGCCCCACTCGGCTTCTGGGGCCCAGCCCCACGGCGGTCGCACGGGGCCCTGCCCCACTCGGCTTCTGGGCCCAGCCCCTCGGCGGTCGCACGGGGCCTTGCCCCACTCGGCTTCTGGGCCCAGCCCCTCGGCGGTCGCACGGGGCCCTGCCCCACTCGGCTTCTGGGGCCCAGCCCCACGGCGGTCGGTGATCGCACGGGGCCCTGCCCCACTCGGCTTCTGGGGCCCAGCCCCTCGGCGGTCGCACGGGGCCCTGCCCCACTCGGCTTCTGGGGCCCAGCCCCTCGGTGATCGCACGGGGCCCTGCCCCACTCGGCTTCTGGGGCCCAGCCCCTCGGCGGTCGCACGGGCCCTGCCCCACTCGGCTTCTGGGGCCCAGCCCCTCGGTGATCGCACGGGGCCCTGCCCCACTCGGCTTCTGGGCCCAGCCCCACGGCGGTCGCACGGGGCCCTGCCCCACTCGGCTTCTGGGGCCCAGCCCCACGGCGGTCGGTGATCGCACGGGGCCCTGCCCCACTCGGCTTCTGGGGCCCAGCCCCTCGGCGGTCGCACGGGGCCCTGCCCCACTCGGCTGCTGGGGCCCAGCCCCTCGGCGGTCGCACGGGGCCCTGCCCCACTCGGCTTCTGGGGCCCAGCCCCACGGCGGTCGCACGGGGCCCTGCCCCACCCGGCTTCTGGGGCCCAGCCCCTCGGCGGTCGCACGGGGCCTTGCCCCACTCGGCTGCTGGGGCCCAGCCCCTCGGTGATCGCACGGGGCCCTGCCCCACTCGGCTTCTGGGGCCCAGCCCCACGGCGGTCGCACGGGGCCCTGCCCCACTCGGCTTCTGGGGCCCAGCCCCACGGCGGTCGGTGATCGCACGGGGCCCTGCCCCACTCGTTTTCTGGGGCCCAGCCCCTCGGCGGTCGCACGGGGCCCTGCCCCACTCGGCTGCTGGGGCCCAGCCCCTCGGCGGTCGCACGGGGCCCTGCCCCACTCGGCTGCTGGGGCCCAGCCCCTCGGCGGTCGCACGGGGCCCTGCCCCACTCGGCTTCTGGGGCCCAGCCCCTCGGCGGTCGCACGGGGCCCTGCCCCACTCGGCTTCTGGGGCCCAGCCCCTCGGCGGTCGCACGGGGCCCTGCCCCACTCGGCTTCTGGGGCCCAGCCCCTCGGCGGTCGCACGGGGCCTTGCCCCACTCGGCTTCTGGGGCCCAGCCCCTCGGCGGTCGCACGGGGCCCTGCCCCACTCGGCTTCTGGGGCCCAGCCCCACGGCGGTCGGTGATCGCACGGGGCCCTGCCCCACTCGGCTTCTGGGGCCCAGGCCCTCGGCGGTCGCACGGGGCCCTGCCCCTCTCGGCTTCTGGGGCCCAGCCCCTCGGTGATCGCACGGGGCCCTGCCCCACTCGGCTTCTGGGGCCCAGCCCCTCGGCGGTCGCACGGGGCCCTGCCCCACTCGGCTTCTGGGGCCCAGCCCCACGGCGGTCGCACGGGGCCCTGCCCCACTCGGCTTCTGGGGCCCAGCCCCACGGCGGTCGGTGATCGCACGGGGCCCTGCCCCACTCGGCTTCTGGGGCCCAGCCCCTCGGCGGTCGCACGGGGCCCTGCCCCACTCGGCTGCTGGGGCCCAGCCCCTCGGCGGTCGCACGGGGCCCTGCCCCACTCGGCTTCTGGTGGGGGGGGGGGGGGCGGGGTAGGCCAGGGCCCCGCACGCCCCCGCCCCCCCCCCCCCACCCCCCCACCCTCGGGGTCCCCAAGCCCCCGCCTGCCGGAATTCCGTGTTGGCCTGCTCGTCCAGAGAGTCTTGCTTTCTTGTCCTTTCCTTTTGTCTCAACTTTGCTGACTGCTGACCCCTCTCATCTATTGTTATCTCTTGAGTACCCGGAGCCGCAGACATCCGTCACATTCTTGGGTCGCCACACCGCATGGCCCCGCCACACGTCGCTGCTCACGTGACCTTTGCCCCCCCCCCCCCCCGTATCCGCTGGTCGCGAGCCGCGGACTGACACTGCCACTCCTCACAGACTCCGCTTGCCGGCATCTTGTGGCGGAGCATTGCACTGAGGACCGATATCTGCCCCCAGGCGGAGGGGCCCGTCAGGACCCATTCCACACCGTGTTCCCCTGCGAACAGGGGCGGCCACCCTCTTCAAACGCCCCACAGCCGTACATCAGCAACGTCCACAACGGTTGCCTCCACGTGTCCCCGGACCACAAGTGCGCGGTTTTGTAGGCACAGGGAACTGTTCTGGATGCGCCACTCACGCCACACGTGACCATTCCCGTAACGCCTCCCCCCCCCCCCCCCCCCTCGTCCCTCTCTACCCCCCCCCCCCCGTCTCTACCCCTTCCTCTCCCCGCTGCACTCTCCATCCCCAGTCCGGATCCCAGACACTCCCGGTCAGCCTCATCGTTGGTCTGTGCATTGCCGGGGGTGTTGCGGTGCTGCTGATCCCGGTCGGAATCTACGCTTGGCTTTCGACGCGGCGGCTTCGGCTCATGCGCAAGCAGTTCTCCAACGACAATGTGGCTGAGAAATGCGCCGAGGCCATTGCACGCTTCGACCTTGACGAGGTGTGCCAACCCTGCTGAAGCCCGCTACGTCGCAGATTCAAAGGAGGGGTTAGCCAAGGCGCCCCTCTTTGATTCCGGGACTCCACGGGCTTTAGAGGTCATATTATGAGTGGCCCCTCGCGATGCGGGGGGGAGATTAGTCCCGAACCCTATTCAATGATTTCTTTAATGATGTGTGCCAATTCACCCCCAAGACAAGGGGCCTCATTGCCCTAAGCCGGCCCGTCCTCCAGGGCAGGGGGAAGGGGGGGGCAGAGAGCCGGCCCGTCCTCCAGGGCAGGGGGAAGGGGGGGGCAGAGCCGACGTAGACCGTGTACCTAGAATTGATATATTCATGTTCTTTGTATTCTCTGGTGCCTCGCTCAAGTGGGCCCTCGCAACAGTGGTACAGGAAGCCCCACAGCCTGGCCCCGATTGCCGCTTCCTCAGCCCGAATTCTCCCGAATCAGTGCCCCCCCCCCCCCCCCGTTTGCACATCTTAATTAGGTTTCACCCCCCAGGGGTCTGTCCCAGCCAGTAACCTGCGGGAAGCCCTTTACGGCCATGCCGGGAATGGTGTCTTTACCTCGTCAAGGACGTCAAGCGGCAACCCTTTCTTGATGCCGTGCTGTGTGCAGACAACTCCGAAAAGCGTGAATGCAGCTGGTTCTCGCTCTGACGGTGCGTTTTCGTTTCTCACGCCTGTTTGCATCGTGTTTCAGACCCGCTCCTTTTGCAGTTGTGCATTTGAGTGCTTGCAAATCAGTACCTCGTGATGGGTGGCCGTGTTGAATAGGGTTGGTCGACGAAAGGGTCCACCTACACTTTCGCTTGGTTCCCCTGAATTAGCCCCCCCCCCCCCCCGCGTTCGCACTAAAACTGCAAAACCACCCTCAGGGCGCACACCAGACAGGGCACTGGACACCGGCTGCACCGCACTGATCCCAGCTTTTGCCGAGCCCTCTCCCCAAGCCCCCCTCCCCCGTAGGGCGTACCTGAAGCCAGGCACCACGACACAGAAGCCGGGGTGTACTGTGTGCAAGACCCGCATGTGGTCCCAAAGTGGGGGAGGTGTCCACACTGGACGGCAGGTGAAGGAACGGGGCCAGGCGCAGCCGTGTCGCCTGCACGTGCCGGGCTTATCCGCATGCAGGACTCACCGGCTGAGTCTCCGATCAAGCCTTGTTCAGAAGAAACCCGCCCCCGCTGCACGACACAGCGTCTCTGCTTTGTATCATCTACACCCCGGCGCCGCATATGGCGTGCCGAGGCCTCGCCTGATGCATTTGCCTGTCGAGGCTTGTTGCTCTCGCACCATCCATCGCATGCATCCCATTCCCTCCTGCTCATCCTACGCCCCCACTGTGCTCGTTCACGGTGGGGGTGCGGTTGCGGATGGGCCGCTCTCTTTTTCCCGGGCCAACATGAAGGTCAGACACGTGGTGCGTCTCATCGAACTCTCAGTCGCCAAGTACATACAGCCCCACTCTTTTGCAATACTTTGTCTTGGGAAAATGGATTTGACGCATCTGCGGTATTTCGATGAGGCGGCCTCAAGACAGTGGCCTTGACAGGGTTTTTCAAGGTACTTTTTCTCGGCCTTGAACGCTTTGCAGTATTTCGTCTAGGACAACTTTGCGATGCTTCATCTACGCCCTCAGGAAACTGGCCTTAACAATTGTGCAGCATCTCATCCAGGCCCTCACAGAAGTGGTGTTGACAATGGAGGATGGATCAACCGGTCCCGTCCACACCCAACCAACCCATCCACACGAGGGACACTCAGCCTCTATGCCCCCCTCACACCTGCTTGCTGTGGAAACTACACAAACCCCGATCCTCCTTCAACAGGTGGCATGGCTCAACGCCGTCCAGAGGCCCAACAAGATCCAACGGGCCTTCCTCCGAATCATCAACCTCCTGCACGAGCTCAAGCCCTTCATCCCCGACCAGCTGCTGCAGTCCCTGACGGGGGGGGACGGTGACGGCGGGGGGGAGTCCTCGGCGGACGAGAAGGACGAGAGCAAGGCCGGGGAGAGCGCCCGCGGCCTCGGCGACTCGGCCCGCTCCTCCGCCAGGTCCTACCGGTCCTACCAAACCTCCGTGGCGTCCTCGCCGAGCCGCAGCAGCGGGGCATCTTCGACCTCTTATTCGCGTGGGAAGTCCAAGGGCAAGGCCCCCAAGGCCAAAGCGGAGCGGTCCCTGTCTGCGGAGTACACGCAGCGCTGGGAGCGAAAGAAGGGCACGTTCATGTTCATCCGCGTGCGACTCCGGCACAGTGTCACGGACAACATTCGTTTGGAACAGATCGCCGTTCTTGTGTCTCAGGTGCTGTGCCATGGGTTATCCCAGCACATTGTTGCAGGGGAAGGCGAGGGGTATACGAGACAGGGGACGTGACCGGGGCGTGGTCGATGGTAATAGTAGCACCAGCACGTGCATGAGCCCTTGCACTGCTCTGGGGGGGCACGGGCGGTGCCGTTCGCCTTGGCAGTGAGTAAAAGTCACACTGGCACAGCACTGGCATGCGCCCTGCACTGGCAGGAGCAGTATCAGTGGCAGTGGCAGGCCGCTGGACGGCTGTAGCCCCTATCCCTGTCCGGTCTTCTGCCATGCTACTCCTGTCCCTGACCCTGCCCCGTCGCTGGGTCTCTGTGCCTTTCTCTGCGAAGCCAATGGCACTGCCGCTGCCTCTGTTTCATCTGTTGCCAGCTTCCCTGCTACTGCCACTGCTGCTGTAACAGCCCCCGCCACCGCAACTGCAACTGCTGTTGCTTCCGGCCAACGCAGGGCGTGGCCAAATGCCACTAGTTTACTAATGTCGCTGCCACTGCCACTGCCACTGCCGCTGCCACTGCTGCGAGTGCTCCTGCTCCAGCTGTGGCTGCTACAGGGGAGGGATGGGGGGGGCGGGAGGTTGCGCGCAGGTTATTTCGCCGGGCAAAAAACAGCGGGATACAAAAAACGCCACCCTTTGAAATCCCCAATCCCCAACTGCCTCACGCACACCCTCACGTGCAGCCCATGCTCTGTTCAGAGTCACAAAGATTTGCAAATCAAATGGCCACTGAAAGCAGCATTAGTTCACAACATCCGAAAGAATCTGCAGTTTCAAAAACCCGCCCCAAAACTGTGGACCCACAGTGTGTAGTATCATTGGCATCTTCACTGCCCTGCCAACACCCCTAAATTTCGCCAGGAAAAAATTTTGCCACCCTCCTTGAAGACGGAAAACCCCGCCCAAAATTGTGCCAGTGTTAGTGCCACTGCCACTGCCACTGCTTGTGCAGGGTAGGGTGGTCCTTAAGAGAAAAAAAGTGTTAAGAAACGGCAGTTTTGCAAACACACCGCGTGTAGCTCATATGTTCAACCATGGTTGGTGGCGGTTGGCGGTTGGTGGCGGTTGGCGGTTGGTCGCAGTTGGTGGTTGGCGGTTGGTGGTCCCTGGGAGTGGTCCTTAAGGGCGGTCCGCAGCAACAAAAAAGGGGGGGGGGGTTCCTGAAGGACCGCCCTGGTGCAGGGCTCGTATGCCTATGACTGCCAGTGCCAGTGCTGGAGCTAGCGCCGTGCCGTGGGCATTGCAGTACACATGTAGGCTGGTAGGCTAGGTCAGAAAATTCCATACAGACACATGCCTACAAACAGTGGAAGGTGAGACAGTGACCGTTGAAACTTTGCCTGGCGCGCCCAGCGCTTTAAACGTTCCCTCTTTGCCCTGCGGCTTGCTGATGGAAAACTGGTTTCCACACAAGCGCGCGCGCACACACACACACACACACACAGTAGACCTGACAAACAGGGCACTGGTCAAGGCGGCCTGAGTCTACTAAGTCTCGTCAGGTGCAGTGTCAAAACAACGGCATGTTCGAACACAGCACTGGGCGCCTTTCGAAAAAAAAAACACTCAGAAAAATATACGCGCGCGCGCACACACACACAGACACCACGCACACACCATGTGTGCAGGGAGTAATGTACAACATGTGGACGGAGCCTGTGGAAGGGGCCTTACTTCGGGCGTTGGTCAATGAATTGCCTGTGTGTATGTGGGCGTCTGAGTGTGTGTGTGTGTGTGTGTATGTGTGTTTGTACATTCCCGCAGCTGTATGCGGAGCTTAAGTGACATTTCATTCTGTCCTTCACAGGCCCTTGGCTTAGCGCTCTGCGCGGCTGCCGAGCCTCTTCCTCTCACCCTGTACTGCACAAAGGCGCCTAGTCGCTGATGGTCATGTCTTTTCTTTGACTGTTTGCGGCCTGACGAGAATCTACTCACGACCAGTGCCTGTGCCTGTCCTGTTCTTGCTGGTTCTGGGCTTTGGTCGCTTTGCGTCATCCGCGTGTGTGTGTGTGTTTGTGTGTGTGTGTGGGGCAGGTGCTGAATATCGGCAAAGCCCACGGCGCAACCATCGAAAGCGTCACGACGGAGACCGTCTCGTTGCACTGGGGGCTCTCTGGATCGAGGTCACATGCGACACTGAAGGCCACCAAGGCCGCCATGGAAATGCGCGAAGTCAAGCCAACTCTTCCCGGTTTGTACGAGTTCTTCCAACTCCAGGTCGGCATTGATTCGGGACATATGAACACGTCCACCCTCAGCGCCGCCAACCACCGGTTCTTCGTGGTCGATGGGCACGTGGTCTTCAACGCCATGCGCATCGTTCAGGAAAGCAAACCTGCCAAGGTGGACTGCCAGGTCCTGATGACTCAGGCGGCCTCGTCGGAGGTATGATCCGATTGGGGGTAGCGCCTCATGTTTGGTCCAAAGACAAGTGCCACGTCTCACTCACCCGCCCGCTCCGCTCCCAGCCTCACGGACTCTCCCCCATCCCCTCACTCCCGGATTCCTTCCCTCCCGCACCCAGTCGCTTACCAACGAGAGCATTCGCCCATGCAGTCCCCCCCCACCCCACCCCCCACCTGCCATCCCTCCCACCCCAACTTCTCGTTCATTTTCTCGCTCACCCTCTCCGTTTCCCGCTCTTTCACTCGCTTCTCCCCTCGCTCACACACCGATGTGCTCTGTGTGCTCCCTGCCTTACTCCCCCCCAGCCCACCCTGCCTCCCTCTGTCGGTGGTTCCCGCTTTCAATCACTCACTCCTTCCCTCACCCATTCCCTTGCTCTTTCACATGGAGAGGCATCAACTTTAGGTCCTCAAGGGAGCGGGCAGCAATGGCGATGCGCCCGTGCTTTGGGCCCTTGCAGGGACGTTTCGCCCAGAGAGGCCAGTGACCTGCAAGCAGCTCATCAACGCAGCACCGAGCTACTCGCAGGCCCGTCCGCACAAGTCGAGGGTGTGGACAAACCCCCTCCCTTTCAGCAGCCCTGCCATCGTTCCCGCCGTTCTCAGGTGCAGTACGAGGTCATTTGTTTCCCAAGGATTTGGTACGGAGATATGCTGCTTTGGCAGCCCGTGAAGGTCCAGGACCGGGGCAAAGAGGACGAATGGATGTACGAGCTGCAGGCCATGCAAAAGTACGACGGACACACTCTGACGCCGAAGCTCCTGCACGACGTTTTCCTCAAGGCTCGGCGGGGCGATCTAGACCTCAGCCAGGCGATCCATGCACTGAAGGATCAGTACGCCATGACTCCCCAGGACAAGGCCTGTCTCGCGCTCCTTGATAAAGGCCAGCATGAGATGACTCCCGTCATTGAGCTGTGACCAAACCTCACCACACCGCGCACTGCTGATCAGTACGGGGGGGCGGGGGGGCTGGCTGCCGGAAGCGCGTTTGACGGTCTTCTTTTCGTGAGCAGCAACATTGTCCCTGATATGCCCGGCTGAGTTCCCCCGTGTCACACAACACTCTTCACGACCCCGGGGTGGCTCTTGGGGATTTCATCGGAAAGCGCATAAGGGGCCGGTGCCTGCACCCTGTACAACTACAAGCGCCATTCTCAAGTAACGTCAGATATATCCGGCGGACAGACAAGCAGTGTGGACGGAAGCTCAGAAAATCCCATCTTGTTTTCCAAAGCCATCCGCCATGCTGCATGGACTGATTGACTTGGAAGGGGTGTGGGGGGGTACAAGGGCAAGAGGCAGGCACCAGTCCATCTTTTTTTGGAGCTGAGTGTTCTTGTGTTTGCTTGCGAATTGTGCGTCTCATTTTTGACGAGTCACTCTGTGTTTTTTTCGCTGCCGTTGCTGGGTCTCGTATGCCAGCCTTGCTTTACTATCCCTGGATGCCCACCTTTTAATCCTTTGTCACATGCTGCATGCTGCCCCAATCCATCTCCATTTGACGAGTGCTGACCACTCCATGCTGATGCCAGAGTGCTCCACAGGGCCCTGCGAATATTTGTTGGCCACCCCGCCATTTAGCCACCAATGGCAGTTAGCGGGTTTGTTCGGGATGATATCTTTGGCTGTTCTTTACCTTGACCCGCCTTGCGCCTTATGGGGTATGTGTCTCGCCTGCGAACTGCTCTGTGGGTGCAATTGATTTCTTAATTGTCTATCAATCAAATTCCGCCAAATTCCTTGTTTCCAAAAGTTGCAGAACAAGGCTTGCTTGGAGACAGAGCATCACGGGGGCCGCTCCTGGTCAGGACCCGACCCCAAAGGGGGGGGGGGGGGGGGCCCTCTACGGACCCCAAAATTGTCGCACGGAACAAGGTGCTTTGTCGGCGCCAGAGGCGCCGGAGATTTTGTTTTAGGCATACGGCGGGGGGAATTTTTCTTGTTCCACCCTATGTGTCTATACTCAAAATACTCAGAATTTTGTGGAGAATTCAAAAATGGCTGAAAAGCACAAAAAAGGTTATGTAGCCACCTTGCCTGTGCATTTTGTCCCCTTTGCTGGGGACCCCGGGAATGTAGGGTTGAGGTAGGACTCCGACGCTTCTTGACTCAATCCATTTCAGCAAACCCACACGGGGCACCTGGACCCCTAACCAGGGACCAGCGCCGGATAGGGCAAGACGGGGCGCTATATAAATGCCGTTTGTTGCCCACCTAAACACCATGCTGCTGCGGCCAAACTAGCTTGTGGGATTTGTTCGTTAATCTGTTCGTTTGTTCATACCCCGTGTCACAAAAGGAGTTGCATTAGATACGTCTCTTGCAATGGTGAGGAGGTAGAGTGGAGGCCTCCGTTGTTGTAGAGTAACCCCTTAGGCTAAGTTGCAGGGGCGGTTCCCCACCTCTAAAATTGCCTACGCTGTGATGCTTGACCTTGCGAAGTGAGATGTGTGATGTGTAGCGCGTTTCTTTCGTGTCCGTTTTTCCTTCATGGTGCTTCAGACATCTTAGACAATGCCCTACCACACGCAATATGATTGTGAGTGCGGAATGGTGTTACGGTCCGTCACGGATCAGGCCATTCAAGCACACCTTCAAGGCAAGGTCCACAAGAAGCGAATGCAAGACAACGACCCGTGGCAAGATTACGAGTGTGATTGCGGGCGCAAATTGGAGCGTGTGAAGGCATTCCAAATCAAGCAGCATCGCGAATCTCCGGCGTGTAGGGAGGCGCGCTTGCACATTCTAAGCCAAAATTTCATGGCTGAAAGGGTGCAAGCTGTGCCGAGCGATTTTGCTTTTGAGGAGGAGGGTAATCCACCCCCGGTTGCAGAAGCAGATCCATGTGTTGGGCCCGCAGAGGAGGTTATGGTGGAGGTCGATGACGTCGGGATTGCTACTTGCCCGGGGTTTTGCCCGGAGCAACTCACACCAGAGACATTTTACAAGTTGTATCCATTTGCGATACACACTCCTGGGGGGATCCCAAACTGCCCGCCCATCAGTTGGCTGCCGGGTCACAACGTGGTATTCAGTGTTGCGTGCGATGGCACAATGCACAACGGGGAAAAGTGTTGCGAACACTGCGCAGAGTTGAAGGGCTCGGAAGCATTGAAGAAAATTGTGGAGTATGCCATCGATGCCACGCCAAGGAGTGATTATTTGCGACTGGGTGTGCAACAGCTAAGCGAACTCTTGCACAAAAAACGCGATCAACGTGACGACGTTCGCCTAGCTGCGCTAAATGCTCACCGCAAAATTGTGTCATTGCGTGGTGTTGCTGACACAGCCTCCAAATTGGTGATCGCACTGCGCACGAAAAATTTCCATCGTGTTGGCCCTTTTTTGGAGCACCACATGTCGCAAGGTCACAGTCTTCGCTATTGCGTGGCCCTTTTGGAGCAAGCCGTTACCCCCCCAGCTGTTGCACAAGTACACGGAGCAGGAACGGGACCTTGCGTTGCTCACATTGCGCTTGGGCGGTCCGAGGCTTTTGCATACTTTTTACAAGGCCGGAATTCTGCCCTCATCCCCGTTTTCGAAACAATTCCAGAGGGCTGAAAATCCGTTCAATCTGCAAGGCCACTTGCACCGTGACAAGGTCCGCACCTTGTTGGGGAGTATTTGGTCGGGGTTGGAGCGGTGCCCCATACGCGCTTTGAAGGACGAGGCCTCCCTTCTACCTCGGCTGTCCGTGGCCCGCGACCCTGTGGAGAATGGACTCTTCTTTGTCGGATTGACAACATTCAATACTACTCTGAAAGTGCTGCAGTGCAGCAAAACAATGACCATTCACAGTGCATCTTGTTAGCTTTGTGTGTTTGCGCGCTTGGACGGGGCCTGCCGGAAAAGGTGCTGGGTTTGGGTCAACCAAGGGGGGGGGGTGGGGGTCCCCCCCCCCCCCCTACAGCCCCCCAAACTGTCGAACACCCCTCGGGGTCACACATTGGCTGGCGGCGGCCCCCGTGCAGAGCATTCATTGTCGTGCCAACAGTCCGTTGGCCCACACCATAGGGATGGAGGAGGGAAGGGGGAGGCTGGCGTGCTGTTGGCACACGCCACGGTTTCCCTGCTGCGGACACTTCCCCAGACGCCGTCTGCTACAAACACATGCCATGTGGTAATTCTAGACACTGTCTGCATGTTGTAGACAAGATTTTCCTCAATTCAAGACCCCCGCATCTCTAGCAGGGGAGGGATACCCCGGCCCTGCCTGCACAAGCAACGTCTTATGTGTATCCACATTATTGCGCGAATCCCCTCCCCCCCACATACACACTGTGCGGTGCTCCAACAGGTTTGGCATGCCACCCCCCTCCCCTGCTCCTCCTGCTGTCTGATGCTTCGCGGTTCACGCAGGGTACGGTGCTCTGCACCTCACACCCGGAAAAAATCCTCATTCCAACATGCAGACAGTGTGTACAACAGATAGTGTACCCACCCACAATGAACCGCCCATACTGCCAGGCGGGGAAGTATTAGAATGGCCGTACACCTGAGGAGGAGGGGGGTTACTCCCCCCTGGACGCCCCCCCTCCAGACCAAAGTGACCGCAGTGGGGGAAAATAAAATCACCTCGAAGAGAGGTTGTTAGATCAAGCGCAGGCACGGGCGTCATATACCCCCCCTTTTGGGGGTTATTCGCATAGCCTACCCCAAGGCATGATATTTGATGTCCAACCCCTTGCAAAATCATTATTTTGCGCAATAAGACAATCCCCCAATGGATTTTTTTATTCTCAGGCCTCTATCCCCTGAAACTGGATATCACTTTTTGGGGGGGGGGTCAAAAGTTTGTGCTCAGAAGGTTGTGCTCAGCAAGGTTTGAACGAGGATCAGATGGGGCAGAGATGACAGGTCGGCCGGCGCCGTCAGCGGTCGGCCGACCGGCATCTGGCCAACCTACACGTCTGCGGTCGGGTGCATTACTGTTGGACCGTTGCTTGATCTGACAGCATCTGTTCTCCCCACTGCTTGAACCCAAGTCTGCCACTGAAACAACCCAAACTGTCCTGCCTGCTTGCCTGACTGACTGTCTGACTGACTGCTTGCCTGACTAAATGACTGATTGGCTGACTGTCAGCCTCTCTTCGAGGTGCACTGCCGAAGGCAATAGAATTTACCATTGAGAAAATCTTGTCAGGCCATTTTTGGTACACACATTTTTGGGTCCCAATCCCCCCTTCTCCTCTCTTCTAATACATCGCTGCTGCCAGGCACATCGGATTATGTAATGCGATCAGAGCGCACTTGCAGCCATATTCGGCACGTAAATCCTGCGGCATTTGTCCTCTTGCGGACTGAATTCTAAGCTGGGATGATCTACGCTCCCTAAGTCCACCCAGCTGCGCCTGCGCACTGGTCTCGACACACCGGCTTACTGCAAGCTCACTCTGTCGCAGGGGCCGCGACACCTCGTATGACATAAGATAAGCTGAGAATGGAGCGCGACCTTTGCAACACAAACTGATTCGAGAATGTCAAAGTGCCTGACGGCACTGACATTTTGCACGTTTTTGGGTGCCTACTGTTGGACCCGGCTTTTTGGGGTCGGATGTACCTTCCCCTGCGTCATCAGAATGTGATTCATCAGAGTAAGAACTCTCTGAAACTGAGAAAGGAAACTCCGCTGCTGACAGCGGTAGTGACAGTGGTATTGGCAGTGACAGTGACAGTGACAGTGGTGGTTCTTCAAATAGTGTGTACTCAAATGGTGGTGCACAGTGGCAAGCCAAAGTGTAGTCTGCTTCTATTGCCCTGTGTTGCCCTCGCACCCGGCGACCCCTTCCTGGCCATGGCTGATCAGTTTCCTTCCATATTCTTCCCCTAGACACGTTGGTGGTGCAGTGGCTCAACCCCCCTGGGGAACTGTCACTTGGTGATCAGCCCCGGGAGTTAATAGGATCCCGGCCTCCGTCGGGTGAGCTAAGCAATATGAGAGGCAGCCGTCCTGCGACATTTTTCCATCAAACACAAAACTGGGGCTGTCCAGTAGTCAGCCCAGTTTTACACACAACACGAGAACATTGTTATCTCTTTTCACAGCCTACTTGGAGGCTGATGGCAGGCATTTTGAACCACCTGTCGGCAGCTGAGGGACCGTTTGCGCACTGGAGACCAGAAAGGGTTCCTGGTTCAGTAGGCAAGCTGCTGTTAATTGACTGTCAATCGGAGATTGATAAGAGCCACTTATGCAAATTCACACTCACACTCACGCCGTGTGCTGTGTGCCGGCAGCAACGTACGGCAGCAGTTGGGGCATTTGCGCCATGTTCAGGGCTTTGGGGGGCGCCTCCCCATTTTTTAGTACTTTGGCCTCAAGCACAAGTGCTGACCCCATTTTGAAGCGTCTTGGCCTGAGCCATGATTGTGCTGACCCCATTTTTAAGCATTTTGGCCTCAGGAACAAGTGCTGACCCCGTTTTGGGGCATCTTGGCCTCATCCATAATTTTGCCGGCCCCATTTTTAAGCATTTTGGCCTCAAGCACAAGTGCTGACCCCGTTTGGAAGCGTTTTGTCCTAAGCCATGATTGTGCTGACCCCTTCAAAGAGCTGCCCACACCGTCCCCAGTGGACGGGGGCTTGCGGGCAAAGGTTTGAAGCCTCCGCCGGCCGTGTTGGGGTGGCAGGACCGCAGGTGGACCTGCAGCGCCGAGGCTTCATGCTATTCTATTCCAGCCATATCATTGTTGCTTGGTACTTCTGGAGCTCGGGATTTTGGCACTTGGCATATGGGCACGCGGACTGCTTGTGAGTCTGATGCCACTGCATGGCAGGGAGGCGGGGATACAGCAACTCGTGCTTTGTGTAGTGGTGTTGCGGTACATGTGCAAACCCCGGCCCATTCTGCATCTCCCCAACCTTGGACCATTGACAATTGAATGTGACCACCTGCAGCTAGAATTTTTAATGAATTTTGTTGTCACCTGCCATCACACAAGTTTTAATCATTAATGAACGTTAACAATTCTATTACATGTTGGTCCACATCCATAATGCTGGCTTCAAGGCAGGCAGGTAGAATACCGAATACTGTGGCCATGACACTGACCTGAGCGAAGTGACCTTCATTCCCTTTGTCACCACTGTTTACTTGATACCCTTAACCCCCAGGTGATCCACAGCTGATGAGAAACATGAGTGCTGTACTGGTGCGGGGTCATCATCCCCCATGTGCTTGAGGAGAGTGAAATTGCATTGCGACGCTTCCCCATGGCGGTAGCCAAAAACGTTTGGTCAGTCCCTGCCAGAAGTGCCACAGCAGGATCAATGAGGGTGGAAGCCGTTTATCCCATTCATACCAGGGGGGGTGGGGCATTGAAGCCCCCAGAGAAGATACCCATGGGGGCAATTTGCTTGATACAGCGGATCCAGTAATCCTGTACCTCCGGAAAGGCCTTTGCCATTAAGGCGTGGCGGTTGCCTGCCGCACTAGAGAGCGCCTCCTCTTTCCTTGTATAGGAGCTATGGGTCTGCGTCTAACAGGGATCCAGCGCATGATATACTTGAGTCGCCCACTTTCCAAGAACTATCTTGAGTACTCGTGACCATTTCGAATCAGCCCCCCCAAAAAAGATACAGCGGATCCAGTAATCCTGTTCCTTTTTGTCTGCAGGGGTAAGCGCCCCATGTATGTTGATTGCGGCAAATGTGGGCATGCTAGGTACGGATATGAGGAGGGTAGCCCCTCACTTGTGTTCACTCATGACGCTGGTGCTGGTGTATTTATGCAAGGTCTCATGGACCACAAATATTTTGTTGGTGTCACTTTATGCATTGATGCGAGGGAAGTAGGTGGGTAGGATTTTCGCAGTTAATGGCAGATGGTTGGCTCCACATGTCAACCGGATTTGTTGTAACGCAACAAGAGCTGGTTGGAGGGACTCTACTTGCCTCTTACTTGACTCTACTTGGGGAGAGTGTCTGGCAAGCGACATTCACCGTGTTACAGATGTTCGGAGGGTGGAGGGATCTCATTTGCCTGACTGTGGCAGTAAAGGCATCTGCATGGACTGTATTCGGTGACTGACCACAGGACCTTGTGTCCCTCGCATGTGGTTACTCATCCTGGGCCTCACAACTATTCCGTTGTGCATCATTCAGTGTGAACTACCACTTTTCCACATCCCCAACACAAATATACTGGTTTGGCAAACCCTGTGGTCCAGCTCTCGATTGACCAAATGGTACTGCTTCCCCTGGAGCCATTCGGACGGGGGAAATTGTCAGGGCACCCTCAAACCCCACCACCCCTGCAAGTAATGACACTGAACGTGGGTGCGCCAAGGTGGTTGGGGCCAAGTTGTCGCAACGCGCCACACCCCAAATGACGGTGAGTTCTGGCCGCAAACCTTTTCCATACCACCCCTTAGAGGGCAAAAACATCTAATTTCACATGTACAGCCACGTTCCACTGGTAGTGGGCAACCAAATTACTATTTTGCTCCACAGGCACAGACTGCAAGTCCTTAGTTTGGCCACTCAGCTGGATAGTTACGCTGCACCCAAGGTGCCTGGTCTCAATTGTCTTAGTTTGCACCACAATATGGCCAGCAACAACACCAGTGTAGGTAAAGATAGTAGAAAGCCAAATGTCATCGCGGTTTGTAAGGTAAGCAGGGAAGCAACTAGTTGATGCAACTCATGAGCGGGCCGCATGCCATTAGGCATAGGTGATTTCAAAGTGCAATTGCGCCATGAGATGAGAATTTGTCATGTTGTGCACGTTCGGCAAGTGCTTTGTTGTGGTGTAAATTTTGGGTAGCATGTGCCATAGACGGTTTGTCATAAAATACATGCTTGACCACCATTTCATGTTGCCTCTTCTCAATGTGTGCAGTGGTCCACCTCTTTTGTTTTTCAGTTTGTTCTCTAATGTTCAATTATTATTGCCATTAAAGGTGCTATCAAGTATTGGATCCCTAGCCAAAAATGTTGCAACAACACACTTTTTATGGCAAGTTTAGACACACCATGTCCATTGCCAAGGCCAAATTGAGCATGATTACTGCCCAAATTGCTGAGCACTCGCTTCAATGGTCACATGGTTGGATTCACGCAATTGCACAGTTCCATCAAGCGGTAACACATGCCAAGGGTGTTGTGCCACGCACTTGTGTGACATCGTCCTATGCGCAACCAGACCCAATGTACCCATCCAATTGTACATTGCCCACAAAAAGACGTACGCACTGTTGCAACAGTGAATCATGATTGCGTCCAAGCCATGGATTCCAACATCCATGGTCAGGGCGCATATTCTTTGTGCTGTTTTATTTATCACCGTGCACAACTTGTGTCTCCTCACACCGCAATACCCTACTGGATTTCCAGTGCCTGTCCCCTGTGCACATTGCACCGCTCGCATGCACACGATGACGAATGGCAGCTCTGTGCATCCTGTTGCTTGTATCTGTCTGATGGCGTGGCATGTTGTATGTGGATACCTGAACATAGCCCAGGGGAGGGGGCAGGTGCAAAGAAACCCCCTGGTCACCTGCCTCTCATGTTGCCCTGCTGATGTTGCAGATTGATGTTGGAGCATGCCCCACCACCACGGACACAAATTTCGCCATTGGGCCAGCGACTGCCCCCTGAAATCCTGGACCTAGTGGTCCAGCATCTCCTCTGCGAACTCGAGGAGCGGTGTTCAAATACCCCATTGGATGCCCAGCAGCAGCCCCATGGCGAGGGCTGCATTGCGCAGCGGAAGGGCTTCCACAACCCCACGCACCTCCGGCAGCAGCTGGCAGTCATCCAGACCCTTCGGCTCGTGTGCCGTGCGTGGCGCACCGCAGTTCAGTACAGCTCCCTGCGGGACCTGTACTTGGGCGAGTTACCTGCACTAGTGCCGCGCCTTGACACCGTCGCCTTTGGCCGCCAGTTCGCGGGAGTCGTCGAGATGCACTTGGACTCGCTTGGGCTTTCCGAAGTCCCATGCGCCATTGTGCACATGCCCTGCCTGAAGAAGCTGAGCCTCGCCAGAAACCCATTGAACTGCCTCCCGCAGTGGTTCAGCACGCTGCCCCTGCAGGTCCTTAACCTCTCCGGATATCGGAGGCACTACAAGGGCCTTGGGCTGCTGTACTCCGGGAAGCTGTCCAACTGGCTTGCCGGGCCCGCAGCGAGTCTTCCACCGAGCTTGAAGCGCCTGCACTTGCACGACCAGCCCATCCGCAGCATCCCCGAATGCTTCCGCAGCCTCCAGCAGCTCCACTCCCTCGACCTTGGGGACTCGTTGCTGCGTCCTTGGGCCCTGACCCGGCAGGTGAACCCCGCGGCATTCCCGGCCTGGTTCCCCTCGATGGCCCAGCACCTGCGGGATTTGAGACTCGACATCATCAGCACGGCCGATGTGCCCGACGTGTTGCGGCTGTTCCCGCTGGAACGCCTGCACCTGGAAAACAAGTCTGCAGCCCTCAACGAGGCTGAGGCCGCCATGAAACTCCATCGCCTGCTCCACGGCACACCCCTTGGGGCCTCGCTGTGTGAGCTCGTGCTGGACGCCTGGCGACTGACGGAGGTGCCGCAGTGCCTGCGAGGCCTCCGGCAGCTGCGTCGGCTGTCGGTGCAGTACTGGTTCGACCTCTGCACGATGCCCGACTGGCTGGCAGAGCTCCCGCTGCAAGTCCTCAGCATCGTGCACACCCGAGTGGATGGCCTGCCTGCCTCGTTTTCCGGGTGTGGCGGGCTGAGAGCCGTGCACCTCATGTACACTCCATTCAGCCACGCCAGCGATGGTGTGCGCTTGGAGACCCGCTTGGGATGGGGCAAAATGGTGGCAGGGCTGGAGCAGAAGTTGAAGGCCATTAGCCTCGCGCAGCCGCAGACGCGCTTCTATCTATGCGACTCCTCGTGTCCGGATATCTGTGATGCGTGGTGGAGCGCGGCCTCGGGGCTAGTGATCAACGGGAGCCATATGACCGGAAGTTGGTAATTCCTAAGGTCTGCAAAATTTGAAAAATTGACAACCGAACTCTAAACGCCTCAGTTGCCCCGTGCAACAAACCACTTGCCAAACGCAGTCTGAGTTCACACAGGCCTCAGTAGCTGCGTGCAAAACAAAATTCCGGAATGAAAATTGCAAAAAAATCAGTCGTCAAATGGACGCATTTTCTTTGGCCTGTTTCCTGGTGTTGTCAGTGTTCTATTTTTGGCACACAAGGGTATGAATCATGTCCGCAAACGAGAAGTACCTTGTTCGGTCCCACGACTTGCCGAGAGCCCCCTGCCCCCCATAAGAGAGCGCGGTGCGTGGGAACGTGGGCGTGCAGTGCATCTCTTTTTTTTGTTTGTATGTGTTTGTTCTCGACCATTGGGATGCATGGCGCGCAGTTTTTGTGGTTCTGCAACAAGTGGCGCAAGCAGGCCCCTTCACCACACTGCACACAAGTCTTGTGGTGTCGCTGATACTTCGGGACATGGCGAAGGATGCCACGCCAATAAGACACCACCACCACCACCAACAACAACAACAACAAAAACAACAACGACGATGGACACCCCCAGTCGAGTGACATTCGCACTGAGTGTTTGACCTGGTGTCGTCGTTCCCTTAGCAGGGCACGGAACCCTGCGCAGCACACTGAGCCCAGTGTTTGAGCCGAAAGAGAGAGAAGGGAAGCCATTTCCGCAAAATCAATCTGAACGCCTTGAAGGGGCATTTTTGGATTGTTGAGGATCTCCCGACCTCCCTGCCTCCTTCCCTTTTTCCTCGCTTCTTCCCTCCTCCCCTCGCCCCCTCGATTGTGGTTTTCACGGTGCGGAGATGGGGCAAAATTTCATGTTCCACGTTGTAAATGTGGGCCGTAGATGCGTAGTGTTTGCATGGATGTCCAGGCAGCTGGACTCTGGGCCCTGGCGCCTTCTGCTTTTAGCGACAATGGCGTGCACGCGCCTCGCCGCACTCCATGGGCTGGTGTAGGGGATTAGGGTGCAGGTAATGGCCCGGTCGCTAATTCCACAGCCACACCCATGTGAACAAGAGTCCTGCACCTTGACAGACACATGCTCTGCTTTTTGTGGTGTTTGCCCTGCTGTATGGGGCACGCGCACATGCGTAAGGATAACCACAATTGGCTGTGCAAACGATCACGTGTGCTGGCCACGACCAAGTCACCACGCATGACCCCTAAGGCCCAAATGGAGGAGCCTCTTTGTATTCTGCGCGTATCTGTTTAAAATTTGTTAAATCTGTTTAAAATCTGTCCAGCAGTCCTGTCGACGACTTAGTCAGCCATCGTTCGTCCTCTACCGTTTTGTGAGGATGGCCGGAGAGCTGCAAGGATTGCGAGTCATCTCTTGACCCCACACCATCCCTTGCGCGCAAGTGCGGTCGCGTTTCGGCACGGTGAACCCGTCGGACCGCTGTTTTTCTGACCGCCATTTTTGTTGTTGACAATGTCAGAGGACATATCCGTGAGCCCATTGTAGTGGGAAAGATGAATTGAATGTACATGCGCAGGACAGGGGATGAAACACTAAAGCCAAAAGTAGCAAAACGTTGAGATCACGTCTGGGAACCCCGAATCTTAGTCTGCTGCTGCTGCTCACACATGTCAGCTGTAGTCCTCGGTTTCTCAGGGGTTGCAAAAGGTTTCCGGTGTGTGTGTCTGTGTGTGTGGTTTTGCCCTGGAATTCCACTTTGCGTTGGCGATCATTTCGTGGGCAGGTTTGGTGATGGGTGTGGACGCTACCTGTGCTTCGTGTTTTTTTTCCGCAGATTTACGGTGTGGTGGTCAACGGTCCTCATTTCTTCCCTGCTTCATACGTGCTTTTGATTTGATAGAGGGGGCGGTGAATGTGCTGCGAAGTGTTCGACACCGCTCATGCTGGCTATGCGACTCGCCTTGGAACAGCCTCCGTCGAAACCATTCCCTAGCTTACCCCCACCCCCCCCCCCCCGTCCTGCATGAGGCGCCTCTGTTGATCTATTCATCAATACTCTACCTTGGAAAGCAACCCGCTTGAGGACAAGATGGAGTGGGTCCAGGATGGCGATGGTTTCACATTAAGCTTGGAGCTGCGGCGGACTGCCTGCATACGGCCTCCTCTGAGCAGATGATCCCGCGTTTTCCCTGACCCGGGCCGTGCTTGTGCAACCCTTTTTTCGCACCACAGTTCTTATATGATCGACAGATCTACTGGACGTCGCTTGTCGCTGGGTGGCAGTCTTCGTTGGAACGAATATACGAGAGCGTGGAGTGGAAACTCAACGACACTCGGTACTGCAGTGGTGGCCGGGGGGCCTAGCCTTTGCCGTGCAGCTGTACGGTGTGTTTTGAACTCATTCAGTCACGTCAGGATCATGCGGGTGATTTGGAAACCTGATAGCCTGGCCTCTTTGTCCAGGAGACGCCTGGACTCTCACCAGCAACAGGCTGTGGTCCAGCTAACACTCGCCTCAGTTGTAGCGGATGGTATGCACCCTTGAGCAACTTGTACCCCTCCCCCCCCTTGTATAAGCTACGCCCTTGTCCAAGCTACAGCGGGTGTACGGACCGTATTAATTTGGTACCTAATTTGATTCAGTACAAATGTAGTGTGGCCACATAAGACATGGGTTTGGTGACAATTTTGCCAGTCACTTAGGGTCATGGACATGTTTCTTGTGAGTGTTTGCCCACTTGAACCCACACAGCCCTGATTTTGGGGATATTTGTGCATTCTATTCCCTTTCTTGCACCAGCTCACCATGCAAACTTCTCTTTTTGAACGCGGGCGTCTACGGCCTTTTTGTCCAAGCTACAGTAGGCATACTCTCTCAAATAAAGTACGATTTCCCATGAAACACATACACAAGACCCCACACCGCGTGCACAGACTTCTGTGCTGCTGTGTCGTTTTTCTCAGGAACATCATCTAAATTGTTGTTCCAGCATCTTACTGTTTGCTGATATCAGTCACTTTTCAAGTTTGGAGTGTTCAGGTCAATATTTCTTGTATGTTTTGCAGAATACTCAATTTAACATAATTTCAGTCATGGATTTTGATGCAATGCGCAGTACGTAATGCTACACTAAATTAAAGGACTACTCCCATGTCTGTTGGTCGAATAGGCCACTGGGTATCCGAACACCCTTCCCTTTGCAGGAACAGCGCCCTTGTCAGAACAACAGGAGGCGTTGTTTCCGCAATTTTTGGGTCCGTGGAACTTGGTGATTTCTTTTTGTGGTCACCTGTGATGATCAAGTTTGTCCTGTGGTTTGCTGTTGGTGATGGTATCTCAGGGACGCGGATTGCTGTCTGCCACTTTTTGCCCCTCCCTTCAGTACGTGATTTTGATGCACCTTCATAGACACGGCTGTCTGGGCCCCGATGATGCATTGCTTTGCTGCATGTGTCACAGTGTGCGCCCATCAGGGATCGGCGGGGACACCATCCTGCATTGTGGGGGATTTTTCAGGGGGTCATGGGGGGGGGGTAGGGTGTAGTATATATGTAGTGCAAACCTTGAGGCATCGGTCCATGCAAGCTTTTACCCCCCCCCCCGGTGTCCAAGAACACTTCTGTCCTGTGCCGACACAGTTTCAGCCATTGGGGTGAAACTGGAGGCTATCCCCACGGAAGGTTACGCACGCTGGGCCGATGCGCTCTCCCTCATACGCTCCTCTGCACTCCACTTTGAAGCAAAGCACAGGGCAGAGCAGGGTTTTTCTGAAATTCAAGCACTCCTTATGGATTCTACAGTGCAACAGCTCTCGCCAGGTGCCTGGGACTTGCTTCGCTCGCGAGGCTACAACACTACATCACCGTCATCCGCCTACTCCATCCTCACAGCACTTGCTGAGCAAGAAAATACAGACAGAACAGGACAAATTGTGCTGCAAAAGCTGAGGACTGTGTTAGACGATCCATACACACTGCATCCCTGGAGAAGGAAACAAGACGTCTGGAGGCTTGTCAAGCAACTTCAGCACAAACGTAAGTTGCACAATTTGAGAAACAAATTCGGACACATCATACAGGAACCAGAGGCACTCGCCGCAGAGATAGTCCAATACTGGCAGCAAACCATGCGAGCCGAGGGTGCACCTGTCCCGGAATGCAAACACTACCTATCGCAATTTTTTTCGAACAAAAACATGCCTCTGATGGTGAGCATGCTGGTACGCTCCCCGACGCAAGACCTAGTGGAGGCCGCACTGGACGGCCTAGCAAAAACTCTGCACCAGGTGCAGATGGAGCACAGGCCTCCATCTACTCAGCCTTCCGAGAGTTTTTTGTCCCTCTGATGCATGACATCTATCAGCGTATTTTAAACACAGGAGAATTGAACCCGGAGTGGTCTCAGGCCATTCTCAACCCCATCCCCAAAGCATTGGGCAGTGTGGGAGTTGCAGACCTCAGGCCGCTAGTCCTACAAAACTGCTGCCACAAGTGGACGTCCGCTATTCTGCTTTTGCAATTGCAAGACTCTGTTTCTGCTGTCACTCCAATGCACCAGTCAGGCTTTATCAAAGGTCGTTACATCCAGAACACAGTTTGGCAGGCGTTTGACTCTTGGTCGTCCATGACGCAAGGCTGTTTTGTTCCTATTGACTTTCAGAAAGCCTTCGATTCGGTCAGCCATGCATATGCTCAGGCCTTTTTCGAAATGATGACCTTGCCTGCAGATGTCACACGACTGTTACTTGCATTGTTCACGGCTCAGATCATACCTGTCATACACGGCATACCCTTCAAGCATTACCCCATAAACCCAACATCGGGGGTGAGACAAGGCTGCCCTCTCTCCCCCTCGATGTTTGCAATGCTCATTTCGCCTCTGGCTCTGAAACTGACTGCCATTTCACCACATGTCTCCATTCTTTTATATGCAGACGATTTACTTATCATCATTACACTGCCGCCTGATGAAGCTCACGCAATTTTGACACTGATCATGACAGAAATGTCATGCTTCACTGCACATACCGGCTTAAAAATGAACAAAGGCAAGTCAGCCATTCTTCTGAAAGGGGAATGGCCTCCACAACTGCAGGCTGCACTCACACAGTTGGGCATACCTATCCAGAAGACATACAAATATCTGGGGATCCTGCTGGGACATGTCACCCCAGAACAATCCTTTTCCCTCGCACTGAATAAGGCACTAGGCAGAGCCTACTCCATGCGTTCATGGGAACTGTCCCTCCCGGAGCGAATAGAACTCCTGAAGCTCTGGATACTCCCCCTGCTGGTGCACCCTGCCAGGGCAGTCTTTGCTGACGATAACGTTATCTCTACACTCACACTCATCTATCACGTATCTCTGCGACTCAATTCCTGGGGCATCACGCAACCAATTCTCTCCCTCCCCAAACAGCAGGGAGGCTATGCGCTGCCTGCACCTAAGGAATTTCTACACTGGCAATTTTCTACGCTTTTTGCACGTTTCCTGAACAATTCTTCACTCATTCCTTCAACTATTGTCAGCGGCTTCCAGCCTTTTCAAATCAAACATGGAATCGTCCTAGACACCACGTCTACATTCACTTTCCAGATGGGGAGTAACGTGGTGTGGAACACCATGCCATACCACTAGTTGTGCCTCGTCTCAACTTTTGTTTGCGTCTCCAATGTTTAGGCAGTTTTCCTGTCTTTGTTGTTGTTAACCCATGGACGGGGTTGAGCAGCCTAATCAGAACCAGCAAGAGTCAGCCGAGGAGCGGCTGGCGGCGCAAGCCAAAGAAATTCAAGAACTCAGAGAGCAACTCGCCCGAGTGGCAGTGAAGGAGGGGCCCCGCCTGCCCCCGCTGAGCGTACCAGAAGTAAACCGAGCCCTCGAGAAGCCCCAGTTGGCACAGTGGATGAGACTCATGCTGTCCAACATCAAGGCGTACGTGCGCCTTAGAGCTGGTGAGGTGGGGGGGATCCCCCGACCAAGTGAGTTTGGCGGCCAGGCGACGGAGGCCGCAGTCGACCCAGGAGAGCAGCTGGCGTGGAGGGTCTGGGACTGCGTGTCCCAGTCCCAGGCGGCGTATGCCCGAAGGTATGCAGGGACGCACGGAAAAACCAGCTCCGAGTCCAACCAGTACACCACGCTGGAGGAGGCATGGAAGGAACAAGGATCGGCGTTCACGTGGCGGAGCGTGAAATTCAGGGAGGTGGGAGGAGTACTGCAATGGCAGTCGAGGCAGGGCGAATGGATCCCTGTGGACTCGCCGCCGAGCGGGGGGTGCCAGAGGTGCGCGCAGCGGGGATCCCCCGACGAACGCCACTGGCACTTTAGATGCCCACACTGGTCCTGACAGGACCGACTGGAGCCCGGACAGGCCGCCCCGGGCTCCGGCGTTGCGGACACGGCGGCAGAGCTGCGGGCGCTCGCCCGCCGGTGGGAGACAGCAGCCCGGTCGGACGACCCCTGCTCACCGGAGGAAAGTGCCATGCAGTCCTGGAGACCGAGAACCCGCTCGCAGTACGCGTCCCGACTCCGGGCCTTGGCGGCTTACGCGGACCGCACGGGCCCGCCTGATACAGCCGCAGCACTGGCAGGCCTCCTGGCGGAGCGGGCGCAAGCCGGCGCTACAGCGTCAGCCCTGCGGGGTATTACCTCCGCGGTCAGAGCCGTGGAGGACCTCCAGTGGCTGCCCCCAACAGTCACCACCTTGCACAAGCGGATTGCGGCGGGAGCCGCATCCTCGGGCTCTCAGCCCTATCTGTCCCCAGCAGGCTTGGTCCAGCTGGTCGAAAAGGCCAGAGACTCCAGACACGGAGCGGTGTTCAGCGCATTGGCCATCATCAGCTGGGTATGCTACCTGCGGGTGGGCGAAGCAGCTGGCATCAGGGTTACTGACCTGGCTATGCCAGGCTTTGTCCAATTCTGGAACTCCAAGACAGGGGAGGAGGGGTACACCACCCGCCCCCTGTACAGGTATGCGGACGGCGTCCGGGCGTGGCTTCATGGCCACATGGTTTCGCTGGGCCGGTCCTCAGACATGCGTGGTGTGGAACACCATGCCATACCTGGCGTGGTCTGCCCGCGCCTTTTCGTTGCTCAAGCAACACATTCCACAAGCACCCCTTTCTATGCTCGCCTACGACACGCCGCTCTGGCACCACCATGCATTTCGTAATCAGCACAATCAAACGTACTATTGCCCACAGCTAATCCGAGCTGGCATCCTAACAGTGGGCAGCCTGCTGGAGGACGACAGCCTTTTCTCCCGGCTCGCACCCAGTTGGCAACCCATCTACCGGGCGGCCATCCAGCGCCTAGCTACATCACAGCCACCGTTGCCACCGGCGTATCCAGACAGATACCCAGAACTCCCAGACAGATCGCACTGGGTCAAATGGATTGACACTAAGCTCCTGAGCTATGTATCTTATCCCTATGATTTTGAGCCTAGGCAAGAACAGAAAGTGTGGAAAGCATGGTGGCGTTGCAATCTTCCCTCAGACTTGAAAGACTTTGTCCATGCTGCACTGTGGCAACGCCTGCCAGTCGGGCACAGACAGGCAAACTGGAAGCCACTCGAAACCGGTTGTCCTCTAGACGGCTCCCTAGAGACAGTACGGCACTCCCTGCTACACTGTCGGTACCTACCAATGGCCTATGACACCATAGCCAAATGCTTCCCAGATTGGGGTTCGGGAGTCCTAGGTATTCAACGACTGATTGACAGTGAACCAGACAGCTCACTTCAAACCCCTGTTGGCATCCTTGCCTGGACTGCTATTTATGCCTCATGGTTGGTCCGTTGCACTGTAAAATACCATCCGGAGGCACGTCATACCTTCCAATTCTTTTTAAAACGCTGGTTGGTGGTGCTGCGCTCACTTGCACAAGCACGGTGCTATACACACATTTCTGTGGATCAAATCAAACTTTTCATTGCGGGCATTGAATCTTTGCAACATGGAGCCCTCGCACACCCATCCCTCATCATCACCCCCCCCCCTCCCCCGCCCCCACCGGCGGCGGCCAAGGCTCAACGCCGACTGGAACGCAAACAAGAGCGAGCTTCAGAGCTGGAGCAGTTGCTTCCCACACTTTCCAACGAAGGCTACACGCTAGTCTTCACCGATGGCTCGTCTGAGTTAGTCCCTGGCATTGGTAGAGTAGCAGGCTATGGGATTTTCTCCTCTGATTTATTGTCCATCTCCGCTTACGTTCCAATGCACTTACGCCAAACCAACAACACAGCAGAGCTCTTTGCAGTGCTCCGCGCTATTCAATTATTGCCGCCTGGGCGGTATGCCTTTTGTTCTGATTCTTCCTACGTAATTCTAGGTGCGAGCGGTGCGGCCAGGCGCTGGAAACTGCGCGGATGGACAGGCTCCTCCGGCCCAGTGTCCAATGTTGAAATTTGGGAGCAACTCCTCAGCGAACTAAGCCAGCTAGACAAAACCATTAAATGGGTCAAAGTCCCGTCCCACGTCACAGTGGAGGGCAACAACGAAGCAGACCGGCTGGCGGACCTAGGCCGCCTCTCCAGCCCACTACACCCCATACTGCACACACCAAGCACCTTTTCTGATTTTTCACCACCACGGTTTACCCCTCTCAAGAAGGCACGTTTTGCAGCTACGTCAACACATGATCTGTCTGAGGTCTCACGAAAAATTGTCTTTCAATCTCCAGCAGCAGTACGTTTTTCCTCCGTCACTGCAAGTGACATCCTCAGATCACTAGACCTGGAGCCTTTATCTGACTCTGACGAGTCGGGTACCATATCAGATTATAGCGACTCTGACACCGTCACCGCCGACGACGACAGTGACAATGACAGTGCCTACAGCACTGATGTTAGCGACACGAGAAAACGACGCCTCAGCCAGTAGACTGCTTTCTAAGTTTTGAATGTTTCTTCCCACAAAGACAGTATGGGAGGCAGTGTGGTATAGTGGATAGCATCGTCAGCGATGCTGGAGCCCAGGGTGCTTCCACTGAAGCACGCGGCACTTCACCCGACATATGGTCCCACAAACACACAGCTATGCAGCCTTGTCAGCTCGCACGTAATACAGCGATTGTCTACCTCCCCTTTTCCCCTCCAGCAGGAGAACAGAAAGCCGTATGGTTAGGCCGAAGGAGTGCATCAGGCTATACGGCCCTGTGACTCACTGCGACACATCAACACAGACGCAGCTTGAGGGCGTGGCTGTTTTTCATGCACCATCTAGCTCAGCAACACACAGGTATTGATCTATAGTGGTTCACCGTCCACAGGTTATATAACAAATGCAGCTGCCACTGGCACCGCTGATTGAAACCTTGTACCTACTTGTTGTACATTGAATAGTGGAGCACCCCAACCAAGAAGGGGACACATGCATCTGTGAGAGAACCTCTGGACTAATGGCTGAAAGTGTCTATGGCGGGGACATTCAGTCGATCAGCACCGACCATTGATCCCCCGGTGTCCAAGAACCACCTTGCGCAAGAACCGCCCCCTGGTTCCGCGGTCGAATTTTCCACATCACCTTTTTTTGCCAGGGTAATGGGTTTTTTATGGTTCTGGTGGATGTGGGACAGCTATTCAGGTGTGCAGGACAACATTTCATGTGTGTTGCTACGGGTCCCCCCATCAGGGGGGACCCTATCATTCAGTCACAGTCGCACATACCCCTTAAACCCCTCCCCCCTGCTCTCGACCCCTTCCCTGAAGCAACCAGCCCCTGACAAGGAAACAAATAAAAGTCAGTTAAACACAGTTGAACATTAGATCCTTCCATGCACGTTGGAAGGCACACTACAGCCCAGTCAGCTGAGATTCAGTTTTTTGCTGTTCATTTGTCAGTGTGGTTAAGTGTGGGAAAGGAGAGGCTGCGCATGCTGCGGCGCAATGCGCCGGAAATTTTTTTTTTCCGCGGTACGGGGCTGCCCACGGTCATGCGCAAGAACCAACCCCTGGTTCCGCGGTCGAATTTTGGTGCGCAAGAACTAACCCCTGGTTCCGCGGTCGAACATTGCCGGTTCCTGGACACGGGGGGGGGGGGGGGGGGGGCAAAGTTTCTGGCCAGCTGGTGAAGGCTGGTCCATCAGACAGGTCCGTCACCGGGATGCGGCCACTGTACCCGCCATCATCTCAGGAACCGCTTCAAAACTAACCCCTCCATGCGAGGACCTCAGCACTCTCATGCTCAAGGCGCGACATGCCCCTGTCCATCAAGAACTGGCTGTTCACAGTGCAGTACGAAGGTGGTTTCAACACAGGGCGGGTGCATCGAAAATGATAGTCATGTAGTCTTCGGTCTCCTCAATTGAATCACCCCAAGAAGGGCTCTATCAGGACTTCCTCACTAGTGATGGTGAGCACACTCCCTTCTCTTTACTCCCTCCCACAGAGCCTGGTCTGACCCTCTGACCTAGGCCAACAGAGTGCCAGCCAATGTGCAAGGTCTTGGAGGTGACAAGGACTGTCCCGTGTAGGCGGATGTAGACCATCATGGATGGTGGACCAAACACGGCAACCTGAAGAAGAAATGAGCTGTTGTCCATATGGCCGAATGTCCCAAGGTGTGAAATCAGTGATTGAGGACTGCTGAACATTGCTGCATATGCATACCAGGACATGCGTAGCACCCCCCTCCCCCCTTTGTCCAAGCATGTCAGAGAAAGGGGCAGGGAGGTAATCAAGAGCGCACTGCACGTGGCCTAAAGGCATGGCTCTGACCCGATTTCTGCACTTGAGGACGATCTGTGACGGCGTCTAACGGCGCCTTGCTGGAGAAATATAACGCTCGGTGATTGTGTGGGGATGACTTCATTGATTTGAAGTACACGAGGAATGGGTATGAGATTGAGCATCATGCCCATTTTGATCGTGCTGGCTTCTCATCCCCATCACCATCAGAGGTAGGTTCGGAGGCCTCACCAACAAGATGGCGGACAACCTGCAGCCAAGCCTGCTCCGAAGCCTGCCCCAAAGGGGAAGCATGTGCAACCGTTTAAGATGAAGCGCAAGGTTGGAAAGGGCTTCTATTCCACACCTGTTGATGGGCAGCAACTACACGAGGACCATGCAGAATCTTGCCTGCACATCGTGTTCTAGTGTTTGTGAGAATTGTGCCTGGTGTGGAGAACAGGCAGGTACTCTATGTGTGGTGTCTTTTTGTGTTGTACGTCGTGCGCAAGCACAGGCTTGTCTAACCACAAAGGCCCCATTTGACCCTTGTTTTTCTGACCTTGGCCGTGCTTGGCCATAAACAGTGGAAAGTTCAGCGATAGGCCCCCACCGACAGACCTATGCCTGCTCATTCAGTTCATCATCATAGATTAGGCGGCGAAGCCGCCGCCACAGCTAGTCCACGAATACGGCGCCGGAGGCGCCGCCACAGATTGTCCATGCGAGCTCTGAGCGTCTGGGTCAGGGTCGCAAGGTCAGGTATGCACAGACTGAAACCTCCGTCTCTTCCGGCTGTCACTGACATCCGTACTAAACTCTGAGCCCCCACTCCCCGCTTCCAGGCTGTCTACCGACTCGCTGTCCATTTCTGATTCCACCCCCAGGGCCCTGTCCCGCGCCCTGTCACTCACGTCTGTCGAAAATTCGTCACTCTCCAAGTCGCTCAGCGACACCCCTTCAGACCCTGAGGACAATGTCCCGCCGGACTCTCCTGAGCTCGCCATGTCACTGTCTGTGGCCTCTCCCCCCGACGCCATCTCCTCCAGCCCCAATGCTTCCCACTGTGGTTCCACTCTCACTCTCTTCGGAAAAGACTCCTCATTATGCGGATGTAAGCCCCTGCCTGCCTCCGCCAGTGCATCCGCCTCCTCATTGCCTTGCACCCCCAGGTGGGATGGTATCCAGCGGAGTTGCACTTGCTCCCCCGCCCTCTCCCGCTCCCACAAAATTGTTTCCCACAAATCCCTGTGGCCAACTTCTCTGCCGGTTGTGCGCCACTCATGTCGGCGCCATTTCGGCGACCACTCCACGATCCCCTTGTACACGTACTCCGAGTCTAAGACAACCACTAACCGCTCACCCGGCGATCTGTGCAACAGTGCATGTAGGACCCCCCGAAGTTCCCCCCTGCTGACGCTCTGTCGTTCCCCCACTGGCACATGAGCCGCGCAATCACGGGAAGACCCCCGCGCGTACCACACCCCATACCCCGCCTGTGCCCACCCCCTCACCGTTTTCGCCGAGCCATCCGAATATGCCACGGTCCACCCATCTGCCGCCAGAGCTTGTAGCCGCTGGACCTCGGCATCTCTATACTTGCCCCACTTCTCTTCCTTCTCCTGTAACTTATCCCGCTGCTTGACTGGCTTGGCATTCGTGGGCTGCTGTGGCTGTGCTGGAAAAATTCGTGGCATGTGTGGATTCACAAACCACCCGTCCAAAATTTCCACAAACCTGCAGAGGTCGCGCCTGGAGCACGACATGTCCTTTTCTGCCCTCCAAGCCCGCAAGAGACCCGCCCAGCCCGCAATGAACTCGTCCAGCACCGGCGCCACCCGTTGGTACTTCGCCCGGCACCGAAGACCCCACTGCACCTTGGAACCCGCCCACAAGATTAGCCCCTGGGTAGAGGTCAGAGACAGCAGGGGATGGTCCCTTAACAGGCGACTCGGTTCCACCCTCCCCTGCTCGCTCTCCACCAACCCAAATGCCCGGCGGACCGTGTCAAACATAAAGTTACAGAAGAAGCAGTGCCTAAAAACATGTTCATGGTCCTCTACTTTATTGTCCAGCGGGCACAATTTTCCCCCCAGCCTCTCCATTCTGGTGCCTAGTGGGAGTTTTTTCCACAAGCATCGTCTAACAAAGTCTTTGTCCCATCTCGGCAGGTACAGCCGTTCAAATGCTCGCCACACTTCTGGTGGCTGCCGGGCTGCATGCCGGCGCTGGTGCATATACAGCAGCATTTTCCTGGAGGTCCATGTATACGCCCACCGCCCCAACTCTGGACCCGTATACGTTACTGGTCGCTGATACGACTCAATAACTTCCGACACCCGCCGTAGGTAAACCGGCTGCCACGTGGGCGCCAACATGTCCACTTGGCCGTGCTTGGACAGGGGGGGGGGGATGTGTTCACAGCGAAAGGCGCCTATGGCAATTTCACTGAAGAGCTTTTTGTTCTGACTTTGTTGTATTGCACTTGTCTGCTTACTTTAGCAGTGTAGCATTCAACTCTCGTATCCCACAGCGGGGATGTGGAGCGATTTCAGACCTGTGCCGCCCCCCTCTCCGCCCCCATTGATTTTTTTCTGGGTCCTGTTACAAGGAAAGTTGGACTCTAACCCTGATAGGGGATAGAAGCGTCCCCCCCACCCTGGGAGCACACTTCTGGGAGGCCTTTGAGGGTGCCGCCTGGCGGTGCTAAGGTGCACATGGTGCACCAGGGCACACGCATTTGGCCGCATCCATGAACCCTGATGCGTATGTGCCCTGCACGTCACCCCCTCACTCCGTTCCAAGTCCTGGGGCTATGTTGTGCAGCATGACATAAAACCGGGGATACTTGAATGACGCAGCGTGCGCGGTTCGCGGGTGGCACCCTCTTTGGGGCCCCTTCTGGAGTAAATGACTCCAAACAGCCATGGATTATGGGTTGTTCTGTTTGTCTCAATTCCTTGGCAAGTTCGCGGGTAACCCCCCCTTGTCCTTCCCCGGGGGGGGGGACCGTCACTTGCTCAACCCAAAATCACCTCGAAGAGAGGTTGTTAGATCAAGCGCAGGCGCGGGCGTCATATACCCCCCTTTTTTGGGGTCATTCGCGTAGCATACCCCAAGGCATGATATTGGATGTCCAACCCCTTGTAAAATCATTATTTTGCCCAATAAGAGCATCCCCCAATGGATTTTTTGATTCTGAGGCCTCTACCCCCTAAAACTGGATATCACTTTTTGGGGGGGGGGTGGGGGGGGGTGGGGGGGTGGGTGGGGGGGGGGGGTCAAAAGTTTTTGCTTAATAGGCTACAAGCAGTGGGGACGCACGGTGCTGGTAACACGGCCAGCGGTCCAATGGTAACGCAGCCGAAACCAGATGTGCAGGCGTCGGTGCGAATCCTGGTCTGCTGACTTTTAGCGCCGCCGCCGCCGGCGGCGGCGCCAAAGTGGGCAGACTGGGGTTCGAACCGCCGACCAGCCGGTACCAGTCGGCTGCGTTACCACTCGGCCACTACTTGTATTGCGACAAAGGGCCTCCCTGCTGCTTGGGGCCGCATCTGCCACTGACAAAAAACCCAAACTGTGTGTATCTGTCTGACTGCCTGCTTGCTGGCTCGGGGACTGATTGGCTGACTGTCAACCTCTCTTCGAGGTGCACTGCCGAAGGCAATAGAATTTTTCGTTGCAGCTCACTGTGTTGTCCTGGCACAACCACCACCCAAGAGTGCTGCCCAAAGCATTCCAGTGGAAAGTGGTGAGCATGTGCAAAATTTCAGTTCAAGAGGAGCACTACCAAGAAAATTAACACCGAGCTGGTCCAGGAATAGGTCTCCGTACATTGGCAGCCCTTTGAACGTATCTTATGCATAATTCTTTCGTTTTATGCTGCAAACTCTGTGCCTGCAAATGTGCGTGTACGGTGGTAGTGCAGTTCCAGGGGGGGGGCTGTGTTCTTGTGCTCAGCAGCAAGGCTTTGACATGGCGATGTGGTTGGCTAGGGCGAATGTTGCAGCTTGAGCAGTAATGCATTGTGTTCATTTTGAGAGATGCCCCCAATACTCATCCACCACCAAATTATTACGGTCCCTACGCCTACTGCAGCTTGGACAAGGTCGTAGATGCCCAGATTCAAAAAGAGAAGATTGCATGGTGAGCCGGTGCAAGAAAGGGGAATATAATGCACAAATATCCCCAAAATCAGGGCTATGCTGGTTCAAGTGGGCAAACCCTTGTTTTATACTGAAAACAATTGTTTGCCTTTCTATTTCACGCAGCTTTCTGTCCTTCCGTCAGTCTGAGTTACAAGCCCAATCCTGACTTGTACACTGTGTTCCTTCCCCCCCTCAACAAACACACATGGCAAATGTGTCCATGACCCCATGTAGCTGGCAAATTTGTCACCAAACCAATGTCTTATGGCCGCACTACATTTGTACCGAATCAAATCGGATACCAAATTAATACGGTCCCTACACCCGCTTAAGCTTGGACACGGGTGTAGCTTTTACAACGGGGGGGGGGTATACCACAAGCATGATCCAGCCCCCTTTTGCCTCTACAATCACAGCACAACCGTGTCGAGTTATATTTTTGACCACAAAAACCATGTTCAGATAAATCAGGAAAACGACCATCAGACGGGCTCGCGTGCTTGGACAAGGCAGTGCTTGTGCAAAGGGGGGGGGGGGGTAACATTGGTATCCCAACCCTTTGCCTCATGCCCACTATTTGCCATCAAGCTGGGAAATGCAGGGCTAGCCCTTGGAGCTCTTTTTTGATACCCTCTAGCACAGAAATATAACACTGGCCCCTGGGGGGGGGGGACTCCGCGGGTCCTGGGACGCCAACTACACCTTGCCCCCCCCCCCCCCCCCCCCTCTCTGAAATCGTCTCCTATTGGCAACAAACAATGAACTCCTCCGGTAAACCACAAATGGAGGTGAAGCCTTATCTCGAAACATTTTTCCGTGGCAAAAACACAACATTGATGGCAAAAATGCTGATACAACCGCTGTCACTGGACTTAGTGCACGCCGCGCTGGAGTCCTTGAACGGCACTTCGGCACCTGGAATTGATGGAGTACAGGTTTCCATCTACAAGGCCTTTTCGGATTTCTTTTGCCCCCTTATGCTTGACATTTACAAGGGCATTCTGGACTCTAACACACTCAACGATGACTGGTCCTTGGCACTTCTTAATCCCATTCCGAAAGGACTTGGGACCGCTTCAGTACACAATCTACGGCCTTTGGTGCTGCAAAACA
This sequence comes from Eutreptiella sp. 'Long Island Sound 2002', assembly GCA_964036045.1. Taxonomy (NCBI): domain Eukaryota; phylum Euglenozoa; class Euglenophyceae; order Eutreptiales; family Eutreptiaceae; genus Eutreptiella; species Eutreptiella sp. 'Long Island Sound 2002'. The sequence goes on from OZ038386.1 coordinate 49,857,769, forward strand.
CTTCACACAAATGGGTGGCAGCCATTCTTGCCCTGCAACTCAGAGATTACATTGATGCCCTCACCCCTATCCAGCAACGAGGTTTTATCAGGGGACGGTCCATTTTCACGAATCTGTGGCATACTTTTGGCTCCTGGAACTCCCCGGGGGACGCTCTGTTTTGCCCCATCGATTTCAAAAAGGCCTTTGATTCTGTTTCTCATGAGTATACCCGCACGTTCCTTAATCTTATGCAATTGCCAGACAGCCTTATTTCCCTGTGTTTACTGCTGTTTACAGCGCCAATCTGTGTCCTTGTCCGTGATCACATTTACACAGACCACAAAATTCTCCCCCGTTCGGGTGTACGACAGGGGTGCCCCTTTTCGCCGACTATATTTGCCATGCTCATTTCCCCCATCATCCACAAACTTATGGATCTGTCAGAACATGTGCAAGTTCTGCTCTACGCAGACGACTTAATCATTATCATTGAATGCGACCCTGCCACAGGGGCAAAGGTGTTCCTCTTGGTCTGGAGCAGGGTTCAGGAATTCTCAACAATTACAGGTTTGTACACAAACCTGGACAAGTCCAACATTCTGCTCAAGGGGCATTGGGACCCCATACACAGGGTTCAGCTCCTGAGCACAGGCCTCAGAGTAGTCGACAAATACAAGTACCTGGGCATTGTCCTTGGGGCTACCACAGCGGAGGAGGCCTATGGACCTGCACTCAGAAAAGCCACAGGTCGTGCGTTTTCCATGCAGGCGTGGTCCCTCTCACTCGCTGAAAGGGTGGAACTCCTCCAAAGCTGGATTCTCCCACTTTTGGTCTACCCGTCTCGTGTTGTCTACCCTACAGACAATGTCATCGCCGCGGTCAAAACAATTTATCGGGTTGCCCTCAAGCTCAGCAACTGGGGCATTACACTAGACATCCTGTCGCACAGCAAAGAGCATGGGGGGCTTGAACTGGCCCCCCCTGACACCTTCCTGCTTTGGCAATTTTCCACTATCTTTATTCGTCATGTCTACAAGGCCGAGGCCATTCCTAAATGTGTCACCGAGCCTTATGAGCGTTTTGCCACTGAGTATGGCATAAATGTCTCCCCGTCCACGCTCCACACTTTTCAAATGGGGAGCAATGTGGCTTGGCACAAAATGCCTTATCTGGCTTGGAGCGCACGAGCATACTCACTTGTCACTGCCAAAGTGACCTTCAACCGGCCCGAAGCACTATCGTCTGACACCCCACTCTGGCACAACAGACTGTTCTCCAAGCCGGCATCCCTCACCTACTATTGCCCCCAGCTTATCCGGCAGGGGGTCATTACGGTGGGAGATTTATTCAACAACAGCACACATATTTCGACGATGGCACCCACTTGGGCCAGCATTTATCAGCAGGGAGTGTTTCATTATCACTCCTCTAATCTCGGCCAGGCACCCACGAACCCACCCCTCCACCCGGTTCCGGGAGCGGATGTGTGGTCTCGATGGACCACAAAATCCATGGTTTTGTTCCTCTGTTCCACTACCTCCCTGGCACCAAGGCAACCACCTGAGGTATGGAAGGCCTTTCACCTTCTCAACATTCCCGCACACCACAAAGACTTCATCAGACAGGTGCTATGGCTCCGCCTCCCTGTGGGGGAGCGGCAAAAAGATTGGAAACCGGATGACGTGTGGTGCCCAATTGACGGTGAGCTAGAGACAATCGACCACGCACGCACGGAGTGCTCCTTGCTCAAAGTTGCTTTTGACACTATTTCCAAATGCTTCCCCACGGCCACTGTAGAGGAACGTCCAACCGCCCTGCTTTCCTCCTTCCTACAGTTTTCCTTTCAGTGCCCAACAGGCTTCCTGGCCTGGGCGGCGGTATACGCCAATTGGCAGGTCCGCCAAAAGAAAAAATACCAACGACAATATTCAGCTACCTGGTCCCGCTTTGTTTCTATCTGGATTGCCACCTTGAAACTATGGGCTACATGTCCATCGAGCATCCCTATTTCCGTTCATGACCTGCATCTTTTCATCGGAGCGCTACAGTCGCTTCTCCATGATGGAGTGCTACAACACCCCCATCTGCGTGTCACACCTCCCACTCCCCCGCCCAGCAAAAAACAACGCAAAGAAACAGCGCGCCGACTGCGCAAACAGCAACGGGCGGCGGAGCTGGAAGGAATTTTTGACACCCTCTCCGCGAACGGATACACCTTGGTTTTCACGGATGGCTCATCCGCCGAAACGGAAGGTGTGGGCCGGGTAGCAGGATATGGCATCTATGCGCACCCTGACATCAGCATCTCTGCATATGTTCCGGTACACTTCCGGCAGACAAACAACACGGCAGAACTCCTGGCCGTGGTTCGGGCATTGCAAATCCTCTCTTTTGGTAAAGTCGCTATTTGCACGGACAGTGAGTACGTCTTCCTGGGAGCCACTGGCGCGGCGCGCCGGTGGAAACCCAGGGGATGGACGGGAAGCAGCGGTCCGGTTTCTAACGTTCCCCTCTGGGAACTTCTTCTGGACTCCCTCAGTGCACACACAGGCTCCATCAAGTTTATTAAAGTGCCGTCCCATGTGGACATTCTAGGGAACAACGAAGCTGATAGATTGGCTGAACAGGGAAGGCTCTCCCATCCCAGATGCCCTGTACTTAAGACCCCGTCGCGGGACTCCATCATGCCCACGTACACCCCTCCCACCAAGCGACAGCGCAGGTCCACTGTAGCCGAGCTGGATTCGATTGTGCAAGTTTTGAATTTTTCCCCTTACAAAGACAATATGGGAGGCAGTGTGGTATAGTGGTTAACATCGTCGGATGTCGTCACGTAGATCGCCGGTTCGAACCCGGCCTGTAGCAGTGCTCCCCCCCACCGGCCTCGCCCGACAGGGGACTGGGGCCCCTCCCGTTTCTATCTATTTTTTCACATTGGACTTTCTATCTATTTTTCACATTGGACTGGTCTATTTTCTTAATGCGCTGTTTTAGATACATACACCATCATCAACTAGCAAAATGTGCCCGGCCACCTGTAGCAGTGCGCCCCGCCACCGCCCACGCCCGATGGGAGGCTGCCACCCCACCCGTTGCTTGCCTTTGCCCGAGCCTCCGCGGCTCGGGCAGTGGGGTTCGAACCTGGAGCCAGCGCCGCTGGCATCCAGGGTGCCTCCACTGAAGCACGGGGCACCTCACCAGAAATATGATCCCATGAGCACACAGCCACATGGCACACGTGCATCTGCATCGCATTCTGATTTCTGAGTCTTAATGTATGTTACTCCCTTCACTCTTTGAAACTAAACAGCGACAGACGGGGTAAGGCCGAATGAGTGCCATGCTTTGCAGCCCGGTCAGCTCGCATGTGACACAGTGAATGCAGTCCACAATTACGGACGACTGCTTATATTGATTCAGGTTGTTCGCTAGAGTCGGCAGCAAAGGACAAGCACACAAGTGACCCACGGAGCTAACCGCAACGCCTCGCTGTATTTTACATAGTGGAGCACCCCAACCAAGAAGGGGACACGTGCATTGATTGGATTTCGCAGTACTGCTGGACTAATGGCTGGAATTGTCTATGGCGGGGACATTCAGTCTATCAGAACCGACCATTGATCCCCCCTAGGGGCCTCTGGCGAACAGTTAGTTGCCAAAGGTGTCGCCCTCAGGCGCCCATGGGCGCCAAAGGCGCCCGATGCTCCATGAACACCAAAGGTGCCCTACGGAAAATTATGTCCACATTGCACCCCAACACTATCCTTGAACCCAACCTTGACTCTAATGCCCACCCCCAACCCTCAGCCTACTCCTAACCCGACACCTAACCCTAACCCTAATCAAGACTGAATATTGGGACCGAGCTGGTGGGGGAGGGAACATCAGCTATGACTGGTGAGGGACATCAAGAATGATTCACACATTGATGGCTCTTGACAAAGTTAAATCAGCTTGCAAGTGAACCCCATCACCACGAGGCCCACTTTCAAGGCTTTTTGGACTTCTGAGGGGCCAAAATGCCCCAAAATGGGCTCAAAATGGGCTCATTTCACCCAAATGGTCTAGGATGAGGTTTGGAAAAATGCGTTTTTGACCCATTTTTGACCCATTTTTGGTCCCAAAACAGCCCATTTTCAAGGCATTTTGGGATTTTCGGAGGACCGAAATGGGCCACCACAAGCTCAAAACGGTCCAAAAACACTTGTTTTAGCGTCGCACATGGTCTAGGATCATTTTTGAGAAAAGTCATCCTTTTGCCCCTACTGGACCCTGTTGACCCATTTGGGCACCCACCTGTTTGGGCTTGAGCTTGCAGCTTGCCGCAGCCTAGTGGGCCTAGGTATTGGGGTCTAGGCGTCCGTTTGGGCAATTCGGAGGGTTGGAAACCTTAGTTTATGGATATAAACTATAGTTTAGGACCCCGACTGTGTTGCATAGTGTGTTCTTTGCACTGATGGTTGGGTCCAATGCAAATGGGGGTACGGGACAAGGGGGGGCCAGTCCCGCAACAAGCGCATCGTCAGCAGAGGTGGTCCAGAATCAGAGAGCCGCGGACATGATCACTGAGGCGGTGGACCAGGTGCGGTCCGACTGGAAGAAGTGGACAGCAGGGCCATACAGGGTATTACTCCAAAGCGAGGCCTACAAGATGAACGTGGCGGAATGGGAAATCGGCATGCACGAATGCCTGGCGGTGGAGGACGTGTCGGATGAAATGCTGTAGCAGTTCATGGACGCGGTCGGAGGCGATTTCACCGACAAGGCGGACTTGATCAGGGCAATGGGGGTGTACCACGGCCGCAAGTACATGCGACCCGATTTCGCAGCGGGAATTTTCGTCAAGGATGCATACGCCGTCGTGGAAGCAGACAAGACACCAGACAAGCAACGGATAGCAGAGGTGGAGGCGAAGCTGGCCAGGGCCACACTCGAGATGGAGAAGGCAAAAGCGCGGGCGGCTCCGGCGCTCACCAACGAGGAAATAGCGAAAATGCTAAGCAGGACATTGCCATACCAGTGGATGACCACGCTGGCATCCGCGGTGGCTGAGCTGCAGACCAGGCCTCTAAATGCAGAGAATTGGCGGGAGGACAAGTTCGTGCTGGCGGTATGGAACGTGTTACACCAGGAAATCCTGGCGAAACAAAATGGTAGGGCGATAGTCCAGCAGCAGAACGCGCACACTCCGCAAACGCCCAAGCAACAGACGGGAGCCAATGGCGAGGGACGACCTGCCAAGCCAGGCAGGTGTTTCCGATGTGGCGAGGACGGGCACTGGGCCGCAGACTGCGGCAAGAAGGGGTCCACTGGAGGTTTCCAGCAGGTCGGCGACACCAGGCTTTGGGTATCGGCCAAAGGGGTGGCGTACGACACCAGCAAACCGCCCCCCACGCCGTGCATAAAATGTGGCCACATGCACTGGTCCAAGGACCCTTGCCCGACAGGGGAAGGTCAGTGAAGGAGCGGAGGGGGCCCAGAGGTCCCCACTGGGGCCCCCACAGTCCGCGATGCATGGGAGGCGTTACAGCATGTACGGAGGCTCATGCACACCGATTCAGGGTCAAGCACGGGAGCGACAGCCATCCGGGTCGTGGAGCCAGGGTCGGTGGACACGTACACCAGCGCGCTGCGACAAGCACTGCTGGCCGGCACACCGGACGAGCTCCTGGTGGACGCCGTGGAGAGGAGGCTTAATGCCTTGGCGGCCACGGGAAAGAGCGGGTCCAGCGCGACAGCACTCATCTCGGGAGTGCAGCTACTGGAGAAGCTACGCATCATCCAAGCGGTGGTTACCGAAGTCCACTGGATGCAAGCCAGGGCGGTTGGTAAAGGATGGGCGCGCAGGGCACAGCCCAAGCCAGTCACCACATGGGACCACATCGAGACGATCACCACCAGCCGGGGCCACTGGGCCTGGGGACGGCTGGTTTTCCTGGCCATTTGCAGCATCGTGTACCTCTGGAGGGTGGGCGACGCGGCCAGCGTCACGTGGGAGTGGATATCAGTGCCGGGGTTCGTTTTATTCTGGGACGAGAAGCGCAACAAGAAGGTCACCACATACGCCCTCTCGCCCTTCCTCGAGGCATGGAGGGCATACCTCTGGAAACACAGACCTGGACACGTGCAAGTACGACAGCCGCTGGTCCCAGGAGGAAGGTCGGTGCTGCAAACAGTGCTCCAGCAAGTGGTGCAACACCGGGACCTCGCGAAGACTGCCTGGCACGGCCTCAAGAAGCTGGGGGCCGTGTCATGGGGACACCAAGGCGGAAAGTTACGGGGATTGCAAGTCTGGGGTCGCTGGTGGTCACAGGCCCAACCCAGACATTATTGGAAGACACCGCCAGGATGGACATTACCGGCGGAAGTCCACGTGCCCTGGCCGGTGGGAGACAGCGGATGGTTGGCCAGGGATGTGGAGGGACGGCTGGTCAAACCCCAGACACTCTGGCCCGCGGATGCATGGTCGCCAGTGCCGAAGATCCCAGGAGCCATGTTCACCAGGGGGGACAAGGACGATCCTGAACCGCCAGGGGACGATTCCGACACCTCCAGCGCCTGCACGTCCGATGAGGGGCCGATGCAGAAGACGAGGAAACGCCAACGACAGAGCCGGTGGAGCTGCTGGAAAAATTCGATGATGTCGCTCAAGGAGCGGAGGAACCGAAGGTCGCAGATGGTATGGGTGCTGAGGTTGGGAATACCGAGCTGGAGCCAGTTTTTGATGACTTTGCTGCTGCAGCGAGCGACAGTGGACCTGCTGAGGAACATGTGGTACACGTTGTGGTGGATGACTCGAATGATGCTGGTGACCCAGCTAGTGATTTGGGAACGGATGCTGCGACACCAGCGGCGGCGAACGACACGGAAGTCCGACGCAAGCGACAACGCGATGGTGACGATCTGCCCGACAGCGCCAAGCGGGCATGCAGGAGAGAACGTGAGGGCGGAGGCGAGCCGCCTGTGCGGGAACCCGAATCCGACACAGCTCCACACTTTGGGTATGTGGTCACAGCGACTCGGCGCGGTCCACAATACCAGCTGTGGAGACCTGTGCAGGTGCACCACGCTGGCCCAGATGAAGTGCCCGGAATGCGGGGACCTGGTGACGGACCACTGGACACAGGCCTCCAAGAAGGTGGCGGAGACGATCCGGGTAAAGGAGCGGACGGTGAAGGACCTGCTGAGGGACTACATGATGACTACTATGTGCCGATGGAACGAGGAGGCGGGACCAGTCAGCCGTCACCTGGGAGCGGTCATGCATGAGCTGGCTACCAATGTGGAAGCGGCCACGGACATCTCGCCGCCGGACATCAGCACGTCATCCTCGCGGAGGCACCGGTCTAAGTTGGTGGTGCCAGTGGAGGTGGCCGAGAAGGGCATGGGGGACACGGGGGCCATTGACATACCGGACGGTGTTTGGGATGCCATGGCACCGGCTAATTTCCGGTGGGTGTCTTAGGGCACCCCCCCCCCCCCAGGGAAAGGAACAGAGAGGTGCAACAGGAGAGAAAGAGGAGGGGAGAGCAAGAGAGATTGGGAGGGAGAGAGTAGGAGAGAGACCCATAGAGCAAGAGACCGGGGCTAACCGGCGCAAAGGGAGGTGGTGGGTTCGAGCTGACCAGGGTTCGAGCTGACCAAGGTGGGTTCGAGCTGATCAGGAAAAAAGGGACGCCACGGCGGCACGGAACAGTCAAGAAATGAAAAAGCAGGGCGCCGTAGCGCCCCTGAGCCACAGGCTCGACACGTTGTCACGTGTTGAACAGCCGAAGCATGACTGGGGCTGCAAGAGTGCGGCCTATGTGAGGATGACGGAAGCAAGTAGGCATGAATGTGTGGGCAGCATGCGCATGCAAGGTGTGGAGCTGAAATGGAGCTGAAATGGTATGCGCCACACGCAAAACAACAATGATTTCTTGAGTTACCTGACAGTCGGAGCACATGCCGAAATGCTGAGACGCCTTTGCGCCAACCAAGGCGCCTTTGCGCCCCTGAGGATTGAGTATGGCACGTCCTCACGAGCCAGAGAGCAAGTGCATGACAAGGGCACGACCTGCAGGGCAAGGGTTAGAGACTAACCGGCACTGTGGGTGGGTGGTGGGTGCGAGCTGACCTCAATGTCCAGAGGACCAGTGCCAATGCACAGCCATCAACCACCTGGTGTGGTACAGAACTGGTCTACGCTGCAGTGCAGCAAGCAAAACACTGAACAATGTGGTTATGACCATGCGCCTGTGACACGGGGGCGTATGCGAGCCCAGTTTCCGTTGCCTCATGGCCCCCCAGCCATTTTCATCGGACCCGCCATTGGTCGCACTTGTTCACACCTTGTTGGGGCAACAGCTTGTTGCGGTTTCCCCGTCGCAAAAACCGCCGAATGCACGGGCATATGTCCAGCACAAGAATGAGCACAAGTGCTCCTTGATCTTGCCTATGCTGGACCTGAATGCCCGCTGTGTGGACCCCTTGCCATTTAAATTGCTCACATTGGATGGGCTGGCACACCTACTGCAATTGTGCGCATTGCGAGGAGAGCAATTGTTTTACCGCACCCTCGATATAAGCAACCATTTCTGGAGCTGTCGTCTGCCCCCAGCGCAGCGCGACAGCATCAGGGTGGGGGTGGGGGGGCGGGTGTACGCACTGCAGTCCCTGCCATTTGGTTGGAAGCACAGCCCCTCCATGGCGCAAGCCATTTTGGCAGCATTCCTTGTAGAGTATTTCCGAGGGTCGGTGGTGGTGATCAAATATGCAGACGATGTGTTGGTGGCAGGCAGGCACTCCAGCTCGGTCCGTCAGCAGGCACTGCGCACGAAGGCGGACCTAGAAAGGGCAGGTTGGGTGGTCAGCCCGAAGTCCTCCCTGGACCCCAGCGATCGCGTGAAGTGGATGGGAAAGGTGGTCGGGGGAGACCAGGGAGGAGTGCAGAATGCCCCCGCACTGCAGGCACACCTCGTTTGCTGTTGGCTTAGACTAGCCACCACCGGATATACGGAAAAAGCGCTGAGGCGCATGCGGGGGAAACTACAGTGGGCAGTGCGGCCGGGGAGGGGGGCACAGCCTTTCGTGGCTGGTGCATACCGTTGGCTCAACCACGGACCCAGCTCTGCAAAGTGTACACCACCCAAGGTCCTGCGAGGCCTCTTGGAAGGCATTGCCTGTGCTTTGGTCCCATGGGTGCCCCACGGCACCTTGAGATCAACAGATACGATTTATTGCGACGCGGCCCGACAGGGCCAGAATTATTATGTTGGTTTGTGGGGGGATCCCGTGGGGATGCGTATAAAGAAGCTGCCTGATTGGGTGGCTACACAGCAGGCAGCAGAGCTGGCAGGTATTGTTGAGACAGTGCGCACGGGGGCATACAGACGGGTACAGTTCGTGCGGGTCTATGGTGACAACATGTCCTCCCTGTTCTCAGTCATGAAGGGCAGGGCTGCCACGGCCTGTGATGCACAAAACAGGCTGCTGCGTCAGCTGCAGCACGTTCTGCGTTGGACGGGGGCAGTGGTTGAACTTCTATGGATCAGGGGAGAGTTGAACCCAGCGGATGTGCCATCCCGCTGGAGATCTTATTGAACACTTGACGACATGCTTCTCGCCGCTTTCTGCACACAGGCACGCTTGGACCAGGAACGCGTGCACACACCCATGCATGTAGGTACAGTGCGATACAGGGGCTGAGGGGGGGGGGGGGGGAGCCGCACAGCGATTTCATCGGGTAGGGGCATGGACCTGAACCCCGAGATGTTGTCAGCAAGTGACATGCAGTGTGTTGGACTCGTGGTGCAGTGCATGTCTCAGTGCAGGGTGCATAACCTAAAGGTTAGTTTATGGATATAAACTATAGTTTAGGATCCCGACTGTGTTGCATAGTGTGTTCTTTGCACTGATGGTTGGGTCCCCCACCCACCCGGCCCACCTGACCCGGCACCCGTCCACACCACACACCCCACCAGCCAGTGCCCGGCCCCCCACCCACCCCCCCCCAACACCACACGGATCACGCCCAGCGCCAGTGCCCCTCTCTGCCTGTTCTGCCGCTGCCACATGGCAGCACTGTCTATTGGAAGCAGCCTGCCTGGCTGCACATGCCCTGCCCCCGGGTAGGGGCATGGACCTGAACCCCGAGATGTTGTCAGCAAGTGACATGCAGTGTGTTGGACTCGTGGTGCAGTGCATGTCTCAGTGCAGGGTGCATAACCTAAACCACAAAAAGTGGGGGGTTGCGGGTGGCCTAGGTGCCCTCGGAATCGCATTTTGAGCCATGTAGCCAAAGATATGGCCTATTCTTGGTTTGTGGCTGTCGGCATTTGGAGTTTCTGGGAGCCTTTTTGGGCCCTTTCCGGAACATATCATGGAGTTAGAGGGCCGCAAAGAGCTCGTTGACACGGGGAAGTCAAGCCGCACATGGAGTGCACCCACCGTTTCCCTTCGTTTGGCCGTTTTGAATGTGTTCTAGGGCTTTTTTGGCCCAAAAATGGCTGTTTTTGGCCCCAAAATGCAGTTTTTGAAACTGAGGTCCGCCACTTGCGAATCCCGTTCCCGGCCGCCACCGTTGAGTTTCTTGCTCAAACTTTGTGTGATTGTACTTCACACCCCTGAAAATCATCCACGAAAATTTCAGCCGAATCTGAAGCACCACGACGGAGGTCTGATTTTTCCCCATTTCGCACGTGCTGCTTGCTGCTTGCTTGCTGCTAAACCTGGTAGGTCCACCCTAGACACTAAAAAGGGTTATAAAACCAAGACTGGTTCCACCAGCTCGGTGACCCTAACCCTAATCAGGATTGAATATTGGGAATGAGCTGGTGGGGGAAGGAACATCGTCCAGGAGACTTCAACGACAAATGAGGTACACACTGGAAAGTTGATGAGAGCGGCTCAAAAGGGGCACAAAATGAGCTATATTCATCCGTTTGTGCAACACAAATAGACTAGGATCAGTTTTGGAAAACCATGGTTTTGACCTATTTTTGAGCCATTTGATCCATTTTTGACTGATTTTTGGTCCCAAAACAGCCCATTTTCAAGGCATTTTGTGACTTTGGGGTGGCCAAAATGGCTTGCCATGCGCTCAAAAAGGGCTCATTTCACTTGTTTGTACACCCTATATGGTCTAGGATCTTTTTTGGCAAGACACATTTTTGACCCATTTTTGACCCATTTTTGGTTGCAAAACAGCCCATTTTCAAGGCATTTTGGGAATTTAGGAGGGCCAAAACGGGCCACCACGAGCTCAAAACACGCCAAAACACTTGTTTTGGCATTCCATGTGGCCCAAGATCATTGTTGAAAAGAGTCACTTTTTTGCAGCTTGTGGACCTTGTTGACCCATTTTGGCACCCAGCTCTTTGGGTTACCTCTTGCAGCTTGCCACGGCCCACTGGGCCTAGGTACGGGGGTCTAGGCGTCGGTTAGGGCAATTTTGAGGGGTGGAAACTACCAAAAGTGGGTGGTTGCGGGTGGATTAGGTGCACTCGAAATCGCGTTTTGAGGCACGCAGCCCAAGATATGGTCTGTTTTTGGTTTGGGGTTGTCGGCGGCCAATGTGCACCAATTCTGGGGCTTTTGGGGGCCTTTTGGGGGCGTTTCACGGAACATATTGTGGAGTTAGAGGGCCCTAGAGGGCCCTTCGGCACGGGGAAGTCTAGTTGCATGTGTAGAGTAGCCACTATTTCCCTTCTTTTGGCCGTTTTTAGCAGGTTCTAGGGCGGTTTTGGGCAAAAAAAGGCTGATTTTGGCCCTACATTGTAGATTTCGAAATGGAGGTCCAGTACTTGCGACACCCGTTCCCGGCCGCCACCGTTCAGTTTGGCGACCGTCTCCCCCCCCCCCCACCCGGGAGACTGTTGCGCGCTAACCCGGGAGTTTGCGGGGGGGGGGGGGGGTACCAATCCCTTGGGAGAAAGCCCCCCCCCCCCCTGCACCCAATACCCAAACATGGTGAAAAACACGTAAATACGGCCTAAAACATGCTTTACACAGCTTGGATGGTCATTTTAGGTGATCATGGTATCAAAAAAAAAAGTTTCGGAAAGTTCGATTTTTGAGCTACCCAGGGTGAAAAACTGCACAACCAGGTTGTGTACCGATCTCTTGGGAGAGCCCGCCCCGCACCCAATGCCCAAATAGGGTGAAAAACACGTAAATACTGCCTAAAACATGGTTTACATACCTTGGATTTAAGACCCTAGCCTAGGGTGAGAGCTAGGGCTAGGGTTAGGGCTAGGGTCACCGAGCTGGTGGAACCAGTCTTGGTTTTATAACCCTCTGTAGTGTCTAGGGTGGACCTAACAGGTTTGGCAAGCAGCAAGCACGCGCGAAATGGGGGGAAATCACAGCTCCGTCGTGGTGCTTCGGATTCGGCCAAAATCACCTCGCACAGGGCGTTAGATCAAAGCCAGGTAAGCATGTATAGGGGAAAACGCCACATATCACACATGACAGACTAACACAGTGCCCAGCCTGGAACTGAGGACTGGAGGCCCCACATCTCCACCTGGCTGGAAAACGTGGGCGAGGCAGACGTGCACCACCTGGGGCGACTACGAATTCCGTCAACGCTCATCGACCATATCCCCGCAGAGGAGAAACACCACCTGAGGTGGCGAGTGGCGTGGCACCAATACCACATGCTACTGGGGGTGACAAATTTGCGTCGCGAGCTGTCTATGCCACCCCGCAACGAGACGGACAATCCCCCTCCCACACACGCAACGGAGACACCGTGGTTTTCAAAGTTAAAAGCACGCAGGGTCACTCCGAACCCAACAACGAAAAACCTGAAGGAACAGTACAAAGTACAGTACAAAGTCCAGAGGAAAAAACACAAGACGGCACAGACGGCCCCAACCCACACGCACCAGCAAAAGGCACAGGCTCTCCTAGCCAGGCCACTCACACACGCCACAAAAGTGGAGACCATAAAGGTGCTCACCAGCATGCCATCAACAGCCACTGCCTTACATACCCAACTGGAGAGGCATTTGGGCCACAGGGTAGAGGACTTACCAATCCACAATGAGGTGGGACATGCCCTCTCACAGACTCTAGAGGAGCGACGGAATCTGGCAAACACCCTCCTTCAGAACAGAAAATATGCAGGGGGTATGCACCGAAATTTGCTGCGCCTCATGCAGTGTCGCACCCACGAGTACACGGCATATAAACACCAGGTGAAAAGGCTGTACCTTACTGCAGTACGCGGCCCATGCCCCGACAGATGTCACGATGGAAGGCCAAAGCCCTACAGGGTTTGCACTAGCGAAAGTCCTGGTTTGATGGGTACACGGAAACCAAGGAACACTTTTTCAAGTCCGCGGCGTTCCACACCACAACAGCATACACCGCCAGGTGCTGGGATGAATGGCACCACTACATCAGGCACACACTCCACGGTTGGTGGGAACGCAAACGAGAATGGTATGAAAGTCAGGTCGAGCAGAAAACGCGGCAGACCCGACGACTAGAGGGCACAATGGGCAATTGAATGCCCACGCATAGGAGGCACATGAAGGACACCATCCCACTGTAGACACTGGACTAACTTTTCCCCTCTTTCACACAGCAGGCCTTTTTCGCTTTTACTGTTCTTTCCCCTTTTCGATGCCTCAATAGCGTGGCAGTCTCTGGCACTGCATGAGTGAGTGACAGACTACAGATGAGTTTCAAATATACGTCCCGCCACTGATGGTGGTATGCGACCCAGGAATCGCACGGAACAACATATGGTGTACTTACACTGTCATTACTGATCCGGCCTTACTGGCTGAGCACCATAGTTACACAGCCCTCGAAGTAAAGTAGGTTCAGCACATACGGCATCCCCTGCACCCCCCCCCTCTCACTCACGTGGTTCCACAAGAGACTCTGTCACACCAGCGGTCTACCAATTTCTTTCGTCACTGGGGATTGCAGCGACAGATGCGGCAACAGCCTACACCCTCCTGGTGGGGGTGTATTAAAAGGCACAGCGTGACAGAACGGGCATGGAAACACTCTCCAAGCTCAAAGGGGTGATCACGACGGGGGAAACCTCAGGGGATTTGAGAATGCGAAGAAACGAATTGTATCGGCTAATGCGGGAGCTGCAAGAGCGAAAGAAACTTCAGCAGCTGGTATCCAGGACAGGCTCGGCGATACGCGGAGCAAAGGCAGTGGCGAAAGAGCTGGTGGACCATTGGGATAAAGTGTCCACCCCAACGGGAACCACAGAAGAAGAATGTGTGGCCTAACGGAAAGCGTTAGGAGTGGAGCAGCGGTTGCGCAAGGCTGGTCGACTACTTTTCAAGCAGCTATCCCTGGACATTGTTCATGAAGGCCTTAAGAGGCTGAACAGCAACAGCTCCCCTGGGTTGGATGGTTTCTCGGCAAAATTCTTCAAGAGGTTCTCGGACATCTTCGAACCGCAAATGTATGAATCACTAAAACGCTTGGTCGATGTGGGTAAAATGCCGGAGGCATGGACCTCGGGGGTGGTGACAATGATCCCCAAGACTAAGGCAATGCAGACGCCAGACTCACTCCGACCAATTGCACTGCAAACGACAAGGCAGAAGTGGCTCACCAACATCCTCCTGATCCAGTTAGAGGATGTACTTCTTCACTGCATCCCGTCACAGCAAACGGGTTTCCTTCGCCACAGAAGCATCCTCCAGCATGTCTACGGGTCACGGGCACTCTGGGATGGCTTACGTGAAGGAGCGGCGCTATCAGTAGACTTCAGAAATGCTTTCCCCACGATGTCTCACGAGATGGTGTCGGCGGCACTGGGTCTAATGTGCATACCATTCCTGTACATCCGGCTGATACTACATCTTCTGCGTGCACCGTATTTGTATTCGGTTGGAAAAGGATATGTCCCAGGTGTCTACCACCACCCGCGGGCAGGCACGCGCCAGGGGGATCCTCTCTTCCCGGCACTGTTCTCCCTGGTGGCATCCTTTGTGATTTTCCCACTACAAGACCTGGGTCCACGGCTGACTATCATGATGTATGCGGACGACCTCATCATCTTCCTGGATGGACGAGCCAACCCACAGCTGCTGAGGAGGGTATGGGAAGTGGTGTCTTGTTTTGGACAATTTTCTGGGCTGAAGGTCAACCTGAGCAAAACGGCGGCGAAAGTTCGCAACTGTGGGGGAATGGAGTGGGCGAGGTGCTTTCGGGACATTGGAGTGGACGTCAAAAACTTCGTCAAGTATCTGGGTGTACGCTTGGGGAATGTTCGGCACCACCAGGATGACCAAGGATGGGGGCTGACGATAGAGCAGGCTTTCGCACCAGCACTGCAAGAGGCCTTTCGTCGCGCACGGGTGGTATCCACGCTGCAGCTGTCAACGAACGTGCATTCATGCTGACATCATGGATCCTGCCGGTTGTGGCCTGGGTATCCAAGGCATACTACGCCCCAGTCTCGGTGATCAGACAGCTGAAGTTGGTGTACCACGTGACCATGGGCACCAACAGCTGGGGAATCACTCTGCCAATCCTTTGACGACCAAGAACGCAAGGGGGACTGGCACTGCTAGAGCCAGAGCTGTTTCTCATGCACCAGGCAGCGGCTCCGTTCGTCAGCCTTTTGGGGGAGCCTCACAAGTATCCCGACAAGGCAGTGGAGACCTTCTATGCATGGGCAGCAACCATCGGGTTCACACCCTCCAAAGACAATCTCCCATATATCCAGCTGGGCATGGTGCGAACGGCAGAACTGACGTTTCTGGGATGGTCGGCAAAGGCACACTCCAATATCCAACGGCTGGCCCCGCAGGTGGCCCCCCCGGCAAACCGGGACCATCTGCCGTTATGGCACTGTGTGTACTTCCGAAATGAGTTCAACTGCTCCTACTACAACACGAAAATGATCCGGCAAGGGGTGCTGACGTGGGGTCAATTGCAATCCTTGGAAGACGCAAGATTGTTCAATGCACTGCCTCGGACATGGAAAGGGGTCTACAATCATGGCGGACGACTCCTCAACAAGGTCCGGTCACAAGGGGGGTTTGATACCCCCGCAGTCCACGCCCAAAAATGGACCAGGGCATGGCTGCTACAGTTCTACGCCTCCCGGCCAGGGGTCTGCGACCCGCAAACACCGGAGGTATGGGAACAATGGGCACAGGCAAAACTACCGCCGAGTGCTCGGGACTTTGCGCAAAAGGTGCTGTGGCACAAACTGACTGTACACGCGAGAGTCTACAAGAGGTCGGGCACGGACAAGTGCCCGGTGTGCTCACAAAAGGAGACGGTCAAGCACGCGATCCTTGAATGCCCCATGTTCAAAGCGGCGGCGGCGGTTATACAGCACTACTATGGCCCGGTGGAAACTGGTAACGGGAAGTCAGCAGTCCGAGACATGATGGAGTCCGACCACCGGGAGTGGCTACTGAATACGAACCAAGGCTGGGCGATGTGGTCAGCAAGAAGTGCCCACTGGAGATACCGATGCGAAGTCAAAGCAGGAGCGTCACCGGTGTTCACGTCATACCTGACAACATGGCTAAGGGAGCTGTGTGAGTGGGTGGGATTTTACTTAGGAGAGCGCAGGGAACAGTGGAGAGGCTTTCAAAAGTCACTGGAGCAGCTTCGAGATACCGGAGTGCAGCCGCGACAAGGGGAAATACAAGTTCATGGGGGATTGAATGCATGGTGGCAAACACACACGGAGTGTTTCACTCAAGAGAGGTCAGCCAACAACCACAGTTGGCATAGGGAAACGGAATCACGCCCGAAGCGCCCGAGGCAGGCAGGCCCGGGAGTGCTACAAGGAGTGCAAGATCTGATTGCAGAACTGGTGGCAAAGGGCTACAGGATTGTGTACACGGACGGGTCGTCAAAAAGACTGGGCCACAAGGACATGCGCAGGGCCGGGGGCTTTGGCGTGTTCGCAGCGGAAGATGAGCAAGGACCAGAGGTACGCTTCTGCGGCTACGTACCAACACACCACAGGCAAACAAATAACGGAGCGGAGCTATGGGCAGCCGTGGAAGCCCTACAAGGGTTCTGGGTGCCAAAACTGGCAATCCTCACCGACTCGCAATACCTGCAGCTGGGAGCGACTGGCAGGGCCCAGCACTGGAAGTCAAAGGGATGAACAACCACATCTGGAAAGCTGCATGTCCACGTCCCAGTCTGGGAAATGCTGCTTCAAGAAATGGCGACGCCGGGAAGAGAAGTCAGGTGGGAGCATGTCCCAGCTCATGTCAACGTGCAGGGGAATGAGGTGGCGAATGGATTGGCGATGGAAGGCATGTGTTCGAGCCCGCTGTGGTCGCAGCATGTTGCACCAAACTCATCATCAGGGTCGGAATCTACGGTAGGCTTGAGAGGAGGATCGGGATCAGAGTCAGAGGACACCAAGGCACTCTGGTCATCCTTGGGTATGGTACCCATGGATAGTGATGAGCTGGCAGGGGAAGCATCCGGGGAGCCAGCGCCACGTGAAATGGGATCATACGCCTCCAGCAGTACAGAAAGTGAGGACATGAGGACCGGACACACACACCAGGGAGTATTGTTGAGTGACCTGTCAGCGGCGGACACACTGTCCTTCAGCACAGATGTGAGCGACACCAGGCGGCAGCGCAAGAAGCGAAGGCTCGGGAAAAGCAGGAACCCAGAACAGGGTCGATGATGACAAAATTTGTAGCCCCTGCATACCGGTGCGGACATTTCACAGGTTTCAAGCACAACAATGCATGCATGTCTGAAATCTGCGTTCTGACGCAGAGCCCTTCGCCACTCGAGCTGCGTCTTGTCGCGGCGAGCAGCGGCACACAGAAGAGACCACCAAGCGGCTGAACTCCGCATACTGTCGCGGACAGGCACCCGGGCGTAATGCCGCCTGGAAAGACACTGCAGGAGAAGGGATCACGTCAGCAGCGGCATGGCCCATACACACACATCCAGCCAGCCCCAAAGAAAGTCAAGCCCCAGCAAGAACGCCAGCGTTTCAAGGTGCACAGCACTGAGCCAACTAGACGCCATTGCGAGTGAAGGACTGCAAGCAGTTGAAGCAGAGCTGACCACAATGGCCTGGGCCCGCAATCAACAGATCTGGCTCCGACTGGACCAACCACATGACACCAGGATGCACTGTGAGATTGTGGACAACCATGGGGAACCATTGCTAATGAGCAATCAGGAGCTCTACTCGGTGATGGTCCGGATCAACTGGACCCTGAAGTCTCAGGCTGTGGCGAACATGCAGGTCCAGTGGCGACCCAAAAGTGCAGGCAAGTGGCACCCATTCCAGTGGGAGGCGATCCTCCACTGTCCGACAGCAGAGGGACACAGAGCGGTGCCCTCCTCGGTGAGCAGAACTGGAGATTGCATGCATGTGTGGCTGGCAGGCCGAGCGGACCTCTTGCGGCTGTTCCAAAGAACGCTCTTCAGACAGGCGGACCCGGTACCCGGGGACGCCGTGCGGTTCCTCTACACGCTGCTGAGCACACCCCCATGCGAAAGAAGATACGCATGACAGGGGATGACACACAGGGGGGGGTAGGAAAGAAAGATTGGAGCTCCTGGTGCAGATACCCAATCGTCGTGGCCCAGTGGATACACCACACCTCTTCTGTCCTGTAGAGGATGGTTCGAACCCCGGGGGGGATAGAGATACACCGAACGACCCGAACCCCCTTTTTTGGGCGAGAGGGAGAGAGAGAGAGAGAGAGAGAGAGAGAGAGAGTAGGACGCAGTGGGAAAGGAATTGAGAGGAGCAACAGAGAGGAGCAACAGAGAGGAGAGAGGGAGAGAGTGGGGCGCAGGAGAGAGAGTAGGAGAGAAAGGGAGGGAGAGAGTGGGAGAGAGACCCACAAAGCAAGAGTCGGGGGCTAACCGGCGCAAAGGGATGGTGGTGGGTTTGAGCTGACCAGGGTGTATGGGGCGCCAAGACACAGAACAGTCATGGGGCGCCAAGACAAGACAGCACAGAACAGTCAAATGGTGAAATAGCAGGGCGCCATTGCGCCCCTGAGCCACAGGCTCGACACGTCGTTACGTGTTGAAAGGCCGAAGCATGACTGGGGCTGCGAGAGTGCGGCCCATGTGAGGAAGACGGAAGCAAGCAGGCATGAATATGTGGGCAGCATGCGCATGCGTGGTGTGGAGCTGAAATGGTGTGCGCCACACACAGTTTAGCAACGATATGTTGAGTTGCCTGACAGCCGGAGCACTTGCTGAAATGTTGAGACGCCTTCGCGCCACCAAAGGCGCCTTTGCGCCCCCGAGGCTCGAGTACGACACGTCCTCACGTGCCAGGGAGCAAGTGCATGAAAGGAGCACGACGTGCAGGGCAAGGGTTAGAGACTAACCGGCACTGTGGGTGGGTGGTGGGTGCGAGCTGACCTCAGTGTCCAGAGGACCAGAGCCAATGCACAGTCAGCAACCACCTGGTGTGGTACAGAACTGGTCTACGCTGCAGTGCAGCGAGCAAAACACTGAACAATGTGGTTATGACCATGCGCCTGTGACACGGGGGCGTATGCGAGCCCAATTTCCGTTGCCTCATGGCCCTCACTCACTCATCACTCTCTCCGTCTCTCCGATAGTGTCCTTTTTCATTAAGGCAGTCAGGCCCCCCCGCACAGGCACATGGACGAATTCGATGGGGACGGAGCCTGGGCCTAGGAGCGACTGCTGGCTCACGACGAGTCCGTGCTGGACGCGGCATGGGATGAGCTGATGCAGCACCATTGGCGGGCGACAGAGGTCCCGCTGGAACGGCGCGGCACCGTACTAGACGTGGGGATCAACAGCTGGGTGCGGACGGCACGCCTCAACACATCCAAGCTGGCGGTCATATTCAACCGTGGACTGGGAGTATGCCTAGTATGCAAAAACTTCTTGGCCTACAGAGACGCTTTCTTGTACGGCCTGGGACTCGCGTGGGGCATCGAGGTCCCCAACGTCGAGCTTTCGCAGCCCCAGTCGGAGGCGGCCTTCGAGCTCTGCGCGTCCTTGCAGGAACTCAAGCGCCGAGCAGGACAAGGAGCGCACGGCGCCGGTGGCGACAACAGCTGCGGCGCGGCGGAACCATCGGGCACGCAGCCGGCGTGCAGCCCGGGAGACAATGATGGGCACAGCGACAGGGCGAGCGACAAGGTCAAGTGGAACGTCCTGACGGGGCAAGGGGAAAATTGGCTTGCGCGGGGGGGGGGGTCACGGGAGCCCCCCGAAGGAGGGGGGGGGGTCTAGCAATGGGGCTCCCGTGACAGAAACCATGGTAAAGTCCCAATTTTCCCCCCATTTTTGCCATTTTTTCACTGAATTCCGGAACTAACTCCCGCCGGTCCCTACGGGGTATAAAAGGGGCACGGGCAGGGCCTAGGGGGCAGTTCCCTAGTGCGCTCAACCGTGATGTTAGGGTTTTGATGTTTTACAGGTGTGACACCCTTGTGGCACATCCGAAGGGGAGGGGGAAAAAGAAAAAACCGAGGACTGGGGGCGCCCAGGGCTCCTCCTCAGGAGTCGCAATGCCCGACCCCCTTATAAAGTGGGCTAAGCGAAATACACACTCAGACCCCCCCCCATTCCCCTGGGGGCTAAAAAGGTTGACGCGACCTCTCCTTTCCTTACTCCCACCCACAAGGAAAGGGGGAAAAAAAAGTATCTTTTTTCACGCACCAGATCTGGGTTTTCTGCATTTTACCAGTGAAAATGTCAAGCATCATACCCCTTCCATTCAAGTGTTTTCCTGTTCCTCGCAACGCTTATGAAGAGTTTTGGAACTCAAAACATGGACCTGTGTTTGAAATGTTTTCCACCACCCCGTTGAACGGGAGAAATCAGATTGTTCAGGACAGGTGGAAACTCACTCAGAGAGTTGCCAAACATCTTGTTGATAACAGATGTACTTCAGCACACCATGCAGCCGGGTTTTTCGACTTTCAGTTGCGTCACATGGCATGCGTGCGTCATTTGAATCGTTTGTGCACAGCGGCAGATTACAGTAGCCCGCCCTCATTCCAAACATGCTCTGATTTGTCGATCCCCAACGATGCAGTCTGTGGTTTTCTGAATGACCCCATCTATGCTGAAGATGGGAATTTCATGTCACCTGATTCTGTGGAGGAGGAAAGGCAAAAAAAGGGTGTCCTTGTGTTGAAGGTTGACCCTCCCTCTGTGCACTGTAAAAATCTGTACCGTGTTACACAGCATCCCACGGAGAAACGGATGGAAGATGTGGCCCAAACTGCTTTGGGAAATGTCTCCAAAGTGGCACAGATTGAGAAGTGGTTTGCACATCGCCGCAGCCTTGAGTTTTTGAAGAGTGAGGCTCGGTTAAAGCGGCGTTGCGGACAGGTGACTCTTGGTGTTTTGGCTGATGTGGAACGCCTCTTGCGACAGTTGCGTGGTTCATTGGGGATCAATGGACAGTGCACTGTTAGTAATTTGAAGCGAGTACTCATGAACCAGGGGTTGTGTAGCAATGGCCCAAAACCTGGGCGTCGGCGGCCCGCAGCATGAGGCGGCGGCCGGGGGCCACAAGGTGGACTATCAAGTTATGCAGGGCGCTGGAGCAGGAGCTAAAAGGACACGCGGCGGAAGGCGAGGCGGGACCCAGCACCCTGGCGCGAAAGGTTTGGAAAATCGTGCTGGACTGCGACGTGACTGGGGCTGACGGGCTGAAGGGCAGGGCCCGGGAGCAGCGGAGGAAGGAGCGGAAGAGAGAGAAACGACAACGCCGAAAGGAACGCAAACGGCGCGGAAAGAGTAAGCGACGAGACTCCAGCTCCGACGACAGCGGCTCGTCGACCTCCAGCGGCACCAGCAGCAGCAGTTCGGGCTCCTCGTCATCCTTGTCGGGGAGATCATCACGAACGCGAAAGAAGCACACAAAGAGCACCGCGCGCCGGGCAGGAAACGACATCGCGGGGCGCAAAGAAGGAGAAATCTGGAGGGGCACGGGATCAGCCGCCAACACCGAGTTCACCCTGCCGGCCGCCGGCACTTCAAAAGCAAGCGCTCAGGGGCCTGGGAAGACTGCACGGACCCGCCAAAGTCCAAGTGCCAGGACTGCAGCCAGGCACACTGGTACTTCGACAGGGACGAGTGGGGCTGCGTCAAAGGCAAGGGCACCAAGTGACAGCAGGAGTGCAAGCTGCCCGTGGCGGGGGCCGTCGAACGCCTCGGGCAGGCAGTGCGGGACGGCTGGGGCGCCGAGTACGACGCCAGTGTCGTACGAGGTCTCAGCAAATCCACGCTTGACGGGTACCTGGGGGCCCTCGCGAAACTTCGAAGGCGCATGATACGATGGGATGGGACGGGCGCGCTGTGGGACCATACCAACCCCAAATGCCCCATATGTCCCCTCCACCACGGTACCACTGTCCACGAACGACTCATCCACTGCATGCGTTGGAAAGTCGCATTTCGCAACATGTGGCTTAGCACTTGGGGACCATGGCAAGATACGGTGACGGAATGGTGGAACAGGGCGTCAGCGGCAGACCTACACCATGTTTCCTGCCTTCGCATACCACAGTCCCTATGGGACCACATCCCCCGAACAATGCGGGTAGACCTCAGGGAGCGTGTGGCCTGGCACCAGTACCACGCCCTACATGGCGTATGCCAACTGCGCGGCCAACTCACCATGCCCCCCCGTGACCCACAGGTGCCGCCCACGCCCTCCACGGCGGTGCCGGCATGGTACACAAAGCTGCGCTCACGAGCTGTACGACCGAACCCCACGGACTCTATCCTCCGCAATCAAGTAGGGTATACACGGCCCCGGGAGAGAACACAGCGGCAGGATGGCCGCGCCTCTCAAGAGACGTCCCACCGTAGAGCTGGGCGCACATGGGACCGGCCGCAATCGTACTACACCAGGTCATGGGCGGTAAAATATCTCGACCAGCGCCTCTGTCCCACTGCCACGGACCCAGGGGCGCAACACGTAGCTTCGGCAATGCAGTATCTGGCCCAGCCTTGGTTTCTGCATCAACGTGCCGTTCTCGGGGCCTCACTGATGGTTTCATACCGCGACATGCTAGAGGATCTGGTGCGGCAATCACAGCACTGGCACACCCTTCTGCGACGTGCTAGAGTGTGGACCACCTCCGCAGACCAGCACTACCAGCGGCATGACCGAAGGGTCCAGCTCTTTTCGGTGATGAGCCAGTTGTGGGCATCCGAGCGCGCGGCCCACTGGGTGGAGCCCCCTCTACCTAAACGCCACTGCCGCACAAGACCCGGCATCCTGGGCCAACGCCCGCCACCAGACATGGCCCCTACAAAGCGACGAAAGCTTGTCACTCTTGAAGACCTGTGGGGAATGGCACACACGTGATGCAGCATGTTTAACCCCCTTAAATCTTACGCATTATAGGCTTGCCATATGGCGTGGCGGTTTTGCCTACCGCAACAGAGAGCCCTCTGTTATACGCATGTGAACTCTGGGTCTTTGCCATTTGCCCCGCTTTGCGGGGATCCACTGTATCATATGCTGGAGACGCCCACTTTCCCAAGCACAGTCTTGAGTACTCTTTGAACTTATGGAGTCAGTCAAAAAAAAAAGAAAAGAAAAGAAAAGAAACTTCGAAGGCGCGAGCGCATGCAGCCGGGATGCGACAGGAGGCGCGTGCTAGAGGACGAGCTCGGCGACATCGCTGCCCAGGACGTGGGGGAGGGCAACATCAAAAAGCTGCTCTCAGGGGTACGGCTACTCGAGAAGCTGGGATGGATCAAAAGCACAGTGCGGCCCGGAGACTGGTACCTCGTCCTGGGGGTGGAGAAAGAGAGAGAGCGGCAGGGGAAGGGCGCGGTCAAGGAGTGGGCCAGCATGGAAGCGCTGCGGTACATGGCGGGCGTCGTGCACACCAAGGCAGAGTGGGAAATCCTGGCGCTGGCGGCACTGTCCTGTGCACACTGCCTCAGGGCGAGTGAAGCGATCACGGCCCGCGCCGAGGGCAGCGAGCTGGTGTTCCGGGGGACCAAGTCCCGCAGCGGCGAGCAGCGGCAGGAGATGGGACAGTGGACGGCAAAGTGGGCCGCAAGCCTGGCGCGGCTCAGGGCAAGCCATGGGTACCACCCCGACGTCCCTGCATGGTTCCAGGAGACGGACGGGCTACACAGGGGACTGCACAGCATTCTGGACCGGCCCGGTGGATCCTTCAAGTATCTGCGCTGGCACTCGTTCCGGAGGTTCGGGGCAGCCCAGCTCCACGGCCTCGGGCTCCCAGTGCGGTTCATCATGCTCTGGGGGGGGGATGGAAGTCGGCGACAGTGGCGGAGATATACTACAAGGCGCCGCCGCGATGGCAGTCCGAGCGAGGGGGACCCATCCCCCTGCCCAAGTACGGGACAAGCGCAACGACGGCGCGGATGCAGCCTGGGACGACGCTGGGGATGTGGCCAAGCTGGATCAGGAGTGAGCTCGAGATCCCCCATGTCCGACTTGCTCGGGCAGAGCCGAGTCCGGAGGGCGGTACTGCCCCGGTGCAAAAGCGATCACGCACGGAGTCGCCAAAGAGAGACGTCGTCGAGATCGAGGACTCGCCAGAGCGGCCACCGCCCAAGACCATCAAACGCCAGAGGGGGGCCACGCCAGGGGCGCGGAGGAGACTGCCGGCGGACGGCGGGAGCGCAGGCAAGCCGGACGGAGAAGCGGCAGTCGGTGCGCCAGCATCACGGGGACGTGGGGGAGGTCACGATCGAGGACGAGCGCCTGGCGCGTGCGATCAGCGAGCTGCCTCGAGTGAAGTGAGGCCGCAGGGACATGGTCCACAAGGGCGTCCAGGAGCTGATCATGGCGGCGGCGCAGCTCAGGCTGGGCCACGGTGACGCCACTGCAAAGCTGCGGGTCGCGCTGCAGGGGGTGCTGGACGACGGGCTGGACGGCGAGGAGGACGGATATTACTCATCGGAGGACGAAGACGAGATCGATCCGGAGACGGCGGCAAAAGGACTCGGGTCGGCGGGCCGTGTGCACGTGCATGCGCCGCTCTGGAGGAGGCTGGTGCCACAGGACCTCCTGGGGGCTTACGAGAAACACGCCAAAGCCAGGGGGGCCAACCTAAAGTCGCACTGCACTAAGCTCCCGCTCATGATGCGGGCCCCGCTCGTAGACGCGCGGGGGGTGAAACGCACGCGCCTCAGGCCCACCTCTCGGGCATTCCTACGCCCCAAGAATAGGCAGAAGTGTAGGATGATATTAGATGCGTCTCCCATCAACGGGGCAGACCCCAGACGGCCCCAGAAATTCACCCTCCCGGGCCTGGAACAACTCAGGGACTGGATGCGGGGGGGGGGGGGGCGTGGATGGCCAAACTTGACCTACAGAATGCATTTTGGAGCATCGTGCTCCCGAGGGGTTGGCGCAGGGTTTTTGTTCTGCAAACCGCCGACGGGCGGTCATACCGCTACACGCGCTTGCCCTTCGGATGGCGCTACTCCCCCCTCATCTGCCAGTCCCTTGTCCGTGGCATCGTGGCTCCCGCCCTGCGAGGCGTGCGGGCCCGGGCGTGAGTGTATATGGACGACATTCTCGTCACCGCTCGCAGCCCATCCGAGGTGCGGCGCGCAGTGCGGCTCATCATCCGGCGCCTGCAGCGGGCGGGTTTTATAAGTAGCCAGAAAAGCGAAACAACGCCCACAATGGAGCTCAGCTTCATTGGCAAACACATAAACACGGATGCCGGATGCTTTCAGAACGCCCCAGGCGGGCTGCGCAGTGCGCTCCGCGCGTGGGTAAGAGCCATGGGCCGTGGAACCATCGAGCCCCGCAGGCTCAGGAAGCTGCTTGGGCAGCTGTGCTGGCTTTCGAGGCCCAATGCAGGGCTCTCCTGCTTTATGGCGGGGAGCTATCAAGCGCTGGACTCAGGCGCGCGGTGGTTCACACGGAGTATGGCGCGGGGCCTCGGCACGGTGCTCCTGTTCAGCGCCGTAGCGCAGTCTTACCCGCCGGACGCCCACGAGGGAGGGATGCAGCAGGTGCCAGGCAAGAGAGACCTCCTGCTGTTTGCCGACGCGGCGCCAGATGGAGAGCGGTTCAGGGTAGGGCTAGTGGGCGACAGGCGATTCCGCCGCTCCATACGATGCCCGGCATGGGTCACATCGCTACAGCAGGCAGAACTTTTCGGCATATACTATGCATGTAAAGTCGCCGTCTACCGCGGCCACAGGTCCGTGGTGGTCGGCACAGACAGCGACGCCAGCAGGTTCCAGGTGGCGGGACAGAGGGCCACTGCTTGCTCTCAGGCCCACCAGAGAATTCTCAGGCGCCTGTTCTGGCTCCGGCTTTGGAGCCACGTCAAGCTCGGTGTGTTTCAGGTCGATACAGCGGAGAACCCCGCAGACCCGCTCAGCCGCCTGCGTACCTTTCCTAGCAGGCGGCACGCTGTCCAGGACGCCAATGACAGGCGTCAGCTCTGGGAACGCAGTGCACACAAATTTCTGCATCTCCATTATCTGCCTCAGGCCCCTCTGAGTTTAGCACAAGGGGGGGGGTGACAAAGGCCAGCACAGGACCAGCGTGAGTCCGGGGCTCGCATTCGCGAGCACTTTGTGCAGTCGGTCCATGGAGGAAACCTGCTTTGTGCATGTTCAGGGGGGCAGGGATGCAGGGGCTGAACCATAGTTACGCAGCCCTCGAAGTAAAGTAGGTTCAGCACATACGGCATCCCCTGCACCCCCCCCCCCCCTCACTCACTCATCACTCTCTCCATCTCTCCGATAGTCTCCTTTTTCATTAAGGCAGTCAGGCCCGCCCACCCACCCATTCGTCTTCGTCCCGCAGCAACGCAGGGAATCAGGACCATCACAGTCACAACAGTGCAGTGCAGTCGGTCCATGGAGGAAACTTGATTTGTGCATGTTCAGGGGGGCAGGGATGCAGGGGCTGAACTTACGATGAACTTGTGAGTCTGAGTCAAACAAAAAAAAATTAGGGGGAAAAGCCACATATCCCCCCTTTTTGGGCCTATTCGCGTACCCTACCCCAAGGGGTTGAATTGTTAGTTTAACCCCTTGTAAAATCATTATTTTGTCCAATAAATGCATCCCCCAATGAGTTTTTGGTCTGGACCCCCCCAAGACCCCCCCACTTGAAACCCACTTGTTTGAGGTTTTGAGGGAGGTGGGGGGGGGGGGGGGGCAAAAATTGACCTCCCCCCTTTTTTGGGTCGAAAATCATGAATCTTTTGGTTGTTTTCGATTTTCAGCCGAAAAAATGTTTCCGGGTCCTGACTCCTCACATTTGGTGGATTTGCGGGGGGGGGGGGGGGGCAGCTCGTAGAGTGACGTGTTGGGACTTACTATGGATGTTAGTGAGGGGCAGCGACCAAGAGGGAGTTGCACGCACCGTGCGCGCACTGTGCGAAGTTTCGACATATTCATTTTCACGGGCAGTGTTTCCCCCCCATTCCAGCTCAGATTTATCATGTCTGTGTCCAGGGTCACCCCTGGTACGGATGTCTTCCACAATCGCGCAAGTACGGGTTATCGAGTCCCAGCAATTGTGTTGGGTTCTTCACCGCAGCCCGGGGACTTTTTGCGGATCCAATATGAAGTTGGTGGCAAAGTAGTTGTTCATGAGGCCGCTGCACTTCACCGCATTGAGTTCCAGATCAAGAGCCCCTCCCCATCACCCTCATTATCTCCACCACAACGCCATGAGGACAATTCAGGTGGACCTATTGCTGAAGATGGGGGAGGTGTTGCAACTACAACTGATACACTGGTGGACTCCAAACCCAACGAAGACCCCCCTTTTCAACCTGAAATGTTGATCCTGGCGAGCAACCACGGCCGGAGGCACCTGTGGAAGGCAGTGCACCACAACCCCCTCCCAAACGGGCATCCAAGACTAGTGCACAAGCTCGGGAGCGTCAAAAGGAGAGGCGCCAAGCTGCCAAGTCCGTGAAAATTGACATTTCTGATGAGGACTGGCAGGAGGTTGTAGACTGGCTCTTGCGTCGCCAGCAAGAAACTTCCGGGAAGAATCAGTACGTGTCTGCCGCGGAATATTTTCTCAAAAGATGGGAGCTGCTTCCTCCGGGCGCCAACGTTGAAGCAGACATCCGCAAATTTGCACACATGGCTGAATCTCGCTTACGGTATTTTCTCCCTATTGCACTGTACCATTCAACATGTGCCTCCGGCTGTGGTTGTCCCGTCTTGTTTTTTTTTTCCGCGCACGCCGCGTTGTGCACGCACTTTTGTGCAGAACTCGTGAGAAGGCATTTGTGAAGGGCGGCACCGCAAGGAAAGGCAAAGCAGATAGACCCGAACGTGAGGGAGGTGGCAACCATCAGACTAAAAAAGAAAAATTCTAGGTGTACCAGCAGGGGCCAACAAGGGCAGAATTAGGGACACTTGGACGTATGATAACAATTACACCCACCAAGAAGTAACAAAAAAAGCCCTGCAAGGCAGAAAGAAACACCACATATCACCCAAAGGCCTTTGGTGACCATCCACAAGCATTTGGGAACACCCGCCAGAGTGGTTTGTTGTGGGCCTCTCCACTGGGTAAAATCCCCGGAAACACCGGAAAGAGGCCGCACCGTGCGCGCACCGTGCGACAACACCCCCCAAGGAAGAGACGGCGCCAGGGAAAAGGGTAATCAAAAGAGATCTCCTGAACACCCAAAGACACTGTGACCCTACCAAGGAGGGAGCAGTTCAACGATACGCATTGGCAGCTCCGCCGCATTT
Organism: Eutreptiella sp. 'Long Island Sound 2002'; assembly: GCA_964036045.1. NCBI lineage: Eukaryota > Euglenozoa > Euglenophyceae > Eutreptiales > Eutreptiaceae > Eutreptiella > Eutreptiella sp. 'Long Island Sound 2002'. Next base: position 49,886,416 of record OZ038386.1, read on the forward strand.
CTAGAACCGTGGCCCCGGCTTTGCCGCGTTTGGAACAATTTGTGGCCACGGCTCTGTTGTGTTCCCTGGACATGCAAACTGATGGGTTGCCGGTGTGATGCCGGAGGGTGACAGCCATTGTCGGATTATGAGGTTGCCTCGCGCACGGTGCGGGCGCGTGGTGCGACTGAGGCCCGGTTGTCGTAGAATGGTGGTACTATGGAATGTTGCCCAAAAGCGGTGATAGGGGCCTTAGCATCACAAATTGGTGCCCAATTGTTGTGTTTAGGTGGAATCAGGAATGTGTGGGTCCAAGATTGGGCACCAGGGCACCTTGAAAATTCAAAAATGTCGCTTTTGCCTCCTTTGCTTTCCACGGGACACATGCCAATGAATGCTGACCTGTTGGCGCCCGGCACTAGTGTCTTTTACCTGCGAGGCGCCACGGGGGAACGTGTGCCTACCACTGTTGTGGGTCTCTCATCTTTCCTGGAGTGTGTCACCATCAGCTATGAGCACCGAGGGCATAAGCAGTATTACCACAATTGCCCTGTGGAGCGGCTCACCTTCCCCATTGTCCGCGCGGTCCGTTCCCACTGCCTAGCCCCATCTGACCGTCGTTTTCCTGAGTTTCAGTGTGCTTGCGGGCAGAGTGGGGGGGGGGGGGGGGATACTTGGGGACAATCCACCAAACACAGCAAAGTCTCCATCAGCGATTTGCAACACAGTTGCATGATGAGTCTCAAGCAAGCGCCAGTGGCTGGCCGCGTTCAAGTGTTTGTTGAGTAACCTGCATAGCATGTTCTGCCATGCAGGTTTCTGTACCTTTTCAAAACGGTGGTGAGACACAATTGAAGGTGAGGGCCCTGAACGAGATGGGAGCAGTGAAGGTGGATTCCCCCCCACTCCAGATGCGAGCAGTGAATGAAATCATTGCAAAACATCACAGCAGGTAAACACGAGCAAACCACATTCTGCAGTCCCCTCCATCCATCCCTGCTGAAAATTGCTGTACTCCTCCTGCCACTTTCATAGGCACCGTCAATCACACCTTCAAAGCACGTGGGCCCCCTTTTTGACGCCACTGAATTTCCATGTCTTTTGGACGTGCTGCCATAATCCTTAGTCTCCAAATGAGGTGGACAGCGAGTACAGCAGTGAAACACCGTATTTTTTGACTATTCTCAGCTACTCGCCGGCTCATACTGCAGCCAAACCTGTTGGTGTCTGTGACATTGTCTGAGGTCTTCTATTACACATGTTTTGTTTGCCTTGTAACTTGTAACTGGGCCGAAGGTGAGGAGATTTATGTGGAAGCAATGCTGGCTCTGGCTATACTGGCCAAGAAGAATGCAATAGTGCATGGCATCAACTCTTGGCAACCTTCCAGACCAGTGCAGCACGGGTTACATGAGACTTCCAAAGGAACATTCTACGTGAAGTCAATAAAAGTTTCTGACCATAAAAACCATGGTCAGAAAAAACCATCAAAACAACAGTCACACGGGGTCTTCGTGCTTGGAAAAGCCCGTGCTTGGCCATAGAACAGTGGAAAGTCCAGCAATAGGTCCCCACCGACAGACCTATGCCCACACTCTTCAAGTATTAACGAACGTGGCCTAAAGGCACGGCTCTGACCCAATTTCTGCAAATTCAGTGAATTGTTCAAGGCCCCAGCAGCAGATAATGCGAGAGAGTTCCAATAGAACATTCTGCATGAGCTCGAGTGATTCAGTGAATGTTTGTGCTCCCTTTCCCCCCAGAGGTAGACCAATATGGGTGGGGGTTCAGACGTATTGTCAGAAGAGTTGCAGGGGAGGGAGGGGTGTAGGGGATCTGGATTTATGCGACCCTAGCTTCACCAGTGATGAGGGCTGGAAGACTCATGGTTAACACACTTGAACGCGAATCATACACCCCAATAAGTGTCACTAAGGCATCGAGGGTAGATTACACTCGATCGGTTTCGACCAGGGAGGTCCTTAAGAAGCCCCATTTTTTTTTTTTTGTTAAGGACTACCCTCAAGGACATACCCCAGTGACCACCAACCGCCAAGTGCCAACCTTCACCAACTGCCAAGCGCCAACCGCTGCCAACCGCCAACCATTGTTCATACTGTTTCTGTGGTATTGTGTCTTGCCCGTGTCTTGACCAGGAAGCAGAGAGCGTCCCTGTGAGCGTTCGTTTCTGTTGGCGTTACGAAAGCCTTTTTTGTCCTCTTAAGCCCTGGTTTCAACATGTACGGTCGAGCTCAGTTGCATGGTGACCGGGCGGCTGTGATTGGGAGTCTTGACTCTAGCGGGACTGAGCAGCTGCATTTTGAGAACGCTGAAGCTCTAGTGCAGTCCCACCTGTTGAAATTGCTTCATGGCCAGAGGTATGCCAGGAACGGGAAATGTCAGTGGCGAAGTATGAAGGCCAGGAAAGCACAAGGTGAGTACCACTCTGTCCACAGTGGGAAAGCTGCATGGTTATCCAATGCAAAGCTGAGTCAAAGGAGGGCTCAGAGCTGCTCAAGTGTACTGCCCTTGTGTGGTCTGCAACTGTCAGGGGGAATCGACGTAGTGGACACGTCCTTGAGGCTGTTCGGCCTGAAACACAATCATCTGATGAGGATGATTGTTATCGATGCTGGCAGCTGATTAAATAGACTCTCAATAGGACACCAAGGCACACGATTCACCTGCATGCATAGCATTTTGTGCAGGTGGGACCGTCGTTCGCAGCCCCAGGGTGCAAAATTCGTATGTTCTATGTTCCATGTTCTGCAATCAGGTGTGTTGTTTGTAGTCCCCCCATGTGCATTACAAGAGTCACAAGAGATGACACACAGGAAGAGGCTCTCACCGGCCACTTCTTCATCGATTCCATTTCAGACCGGTGGTGGAAAGGAGCTCTGATTCTGCTGGTCCTCCTGGCCACATCCGTCGCCTCTCTGGCTGTGGGCGCTCTGAATTTCTCATCTAAAACCAAAGATCCTGCCGACTTCGCTCCCACAAAAGTCCTGGAGTGCTTTGCAGCGCACCGCGCCTTTGGAGACGAATTCCCCACCTTTCTCGCCCATGATGCTGAGGCGATTTACATCCACACTGAAGAAGGTCGGAGTATAATGACACCGGCGGTAGAGCAGATCCTCTACGATTTGCACAAGAGATTCGCTCCAGCGCATTACACAAGCGGCGTGGTGCTCAGCACGGAGTCATACCTGCCGGAGCGCCGGTCCAACTCAACCACAAACCCCTTGGCTGATATGTATCTCTTTCCTCCAGGTAGCACACCTATGCACGTAGCTTCACCAATTTTTCCGTGAGTTGCCGGAGGTTCCTCCTTTCCTCAAAACTGAGGGAGGGGGGGCAATGTTTTCTACCCCCTCCCCGTGCGGGGCAGAGTTGACCAGACAGCCCAAAAATCATTCAATCACTGCAGCTGCAGTAAAATCAAGGCAACATTCGGAACTGTCTGATGAGCTATGATCGTAGACCTGTGTCCCGGGGTTATACAGAAGCTAAGTATCCGGCGCTTCATTCCCCTGAAGTGACCTCGATCAGGTCACACGAAAGATATGGCAGAGGAAACCGGCTGTACTGTCATGCTACACGATGGGCTATACCCCTGTCAACCTGTTTTTGGAGTTTGTGGGACATGGGTCATGTCGAGAGGGGCAAGCCCAAGTCCCGATCAGGGCCATCAGTTGTGCTCATGGGAGAGTGACCCCTAACCACAATTTACGCTTGACCATGAGAGTTCGCTAGAGCGATCAGAGGGAAAGAGAAGAGAGCTTGGGGACAAAAACAGTGGGAGCGCTGGACACGCAATGTGGAAATTAAAGTGCGGCGGACCCTTTCGTAGATGCTGCGCGTTGTGGCCCTGCCTTTATGATAGGTCAAGTTGACAAACGGGGTCAGTACACAATAAAAGCGGCTTCGCGGGCCCCCTGCATAAGCTACGCAAAAGTCCCAAATTAATACGGTCCCTGATGCGAGGAGAACTGGCAGCTCAGCATCTCAAACTCATTAATTGCCGAATGGCTGACAGGCGTGAAAGCTCAAACTGTAATCGATGTGCATATCAACGCAAAATATGAGTAGCACTGCACCTTCGTTCAGTGAACACACTCACACTGTGGTGTGTGCGCCGCATCATACTCTATGTGCACATGATTCTGGGGTTGTTCCCAGGTACTTTCACCATTTGAACCCTGCCACGCGGAGGGGATTGCCCATACATCAGCGATGGTCGCAGCCCTCCAGAATCACTCTAGCATCCTCAAACAGTACCAAGGGAGGGGATTGGACAAGGGCAGGGGCAGTAGGTGTTGCATTCAATGTAGAGGAGGGATGGGGCAGCGAACTGTGCTACTGGTTGGGCAGAGGCCTGAGAAAAAAACGGCACGTGCCGGGCATCGCTAGGACCTTGGCCTGCACAATCCGGGGCGAGTCGCATGGATCGTGCTGGGAGGAGCGCGTTGCAGTGTCTGGCAACGTGCTGTTCAGGCCACAGTCCACTGTCCGGTGCAGAGCCACATGTCACTTCGCCCAGTGTGTGCACGTATGCTCGTGTGTACGTGATGTGGATGTGTGTCATAGCCAAAGCCCTGCAGTGTGTCTGTTCGGCGTGTGTGTGCGCGACTGGTCTGAAGTGCTGCGTTTGTGTGACGCGAAAGATTTAGTTATCAAAGATGCGGCAGATGCAATCGCGAGCCTGTTGAGACCCGTGGTGCACAACCACACACACGGCCACACATCCTGCACTCCATTGCGGGGCATCTTGAGCGCAGCGCGCGCGCAACGCAACTCTTTGGCCGTCCGGCTGAATTCAAGCAACGCAAATTACCCCGCCCCACCTTTGTCCAGCCCCCCTCCAGGGACGACCCTTCCCCAGGGGAACCGTCGCCAAGTGACGGTTCCTCCGGAGATATGGACACCACTCCTGACCAACCACTTACCAGCGCATGCTATGTAGAATTCATGGCCGGTTAGTTGCTCGTTGCAGGTCGCTCAAGGATCTGGGATTGAGGGTGACATGCATGCACGTTTGGGTGCGGGTTTGGGTGCAGGTTTAGGAACTGTTGGGGTCACCGGTCTTCTGGGGATCCACTTTTGCTCCGGGATGTCCCTGGTGAAATACAAAACGGCCTTGAGGGAACATTTTCAGAGGTCTGGGGAGTCAGAACAAAGGAGGTGCACATGAGCTCTGACAACGAGGTCTCACAGTTGCGCAGTTCTATGCAATATGACACTGACATGCTTTTTCCAGGAACTAGCCAGTGACGGTTCTCCTCCCCCCGAGGGGGGGGGGGGGTTGGACAAAGGGGAGGGGGGGGGCTGGACATAGGGGGGGGGATTTAGTCTTGCCTCTGCAGGAGCAGGTCATGCCAGTCTGTCTGGGGGAGGGGGGCCGGGGTCTGCCATGGCCATCAATGTGCTTCATCAGTGTGTAGTTTGGATGAAATACAGCCGCCAGACGGCCAATCCTACTACATCAGATTATGTGGATTGGGTGGTACTTTGGGTGCCAATTTTGTTGTGTTTGCGCCAAGGGACATTCTGGTTCGGGAAGGGAAGGACACAAGCAAAAGCAAGGTTTTGTAGTCTGTGCCACAAGGGGGTCAAAGTGGTGATGAATGCTTTGGGGGAGTTTTTGGAGGCACAGAGAGATGGGGGCGTCAAATTCTCCGGAATTTGATTCTCCTCGCACATATCTTTTTTCGTTGCTACCTTTTGAAGTGTTCAAGTGTTCGACTCGCTTTGACATATTTGTTGTTGTTGGTTGCTCAGGAGGAAGGTCTTTGACCAAACAACCTCAACATCAGCGGCCTCGTTTTGTTCACATTCAGCAGGCGCCACTGTGCATCACTATTTTTCTTTTTTTTTGGGGGGGGGGTGGTCAAGCCATGTTAAGCTGCCGGAGCTTGCTCATCAGAAGGCACTCAAGAAATCTCTCGGAATCAAGGATCAGAGCTGTCCCGTGCTACAATTGTCCCTGGTAGTGGATATCACACGTAGTAAGGATAAGCTGTATCTGATACCAGGAAATGCAGTGGGAACTGCCACGCCCGAGGGCATCCCAGTGTGCTATTGGAGCACGAGACAAACTGGAGCGCCGAGCAAATAACAGCGGTGTGCTAGGCACAGAAAAAGCAGTCTCGAAGAAAGAGGTCTACACTGAGGTGGAGAGGATTGTTGTCTGCCATGGACTTGGTGACGTTGCTGTGAAGTGTCTTACTCTGGGGATTTTGGGGGAGCACGGGGCATGCGAACTCTTTTTGGTTTGGAGTTCGTGGAGTTGCAGGGTTGTGAACGCTTTTTGAAGCGATGTACAGTGGCTGCGGCACCCCGGAAAAGGTCCTCCACAATGGACCAGTTCTCCCTTAACAGCTGCGTGGCAACATTTGTAAGCGCCTGCATTGACTGACGTCGCAAGGCACGTACCCCCCCCCCCCCGTGTCCATGAACCGGCAATGTTTGACCCCGGAACCAGGGGTCGGTTCTTGCACACACTTTTCCCCCAAAATTTGACCGCGGAACCAGGGGTTGGTTCTTGCGCACGGCCGTGGGCAACCCCGTACCGCGGAAAAAAAAATTTCCGGCGCGTTGCGCCGGGACATGCGTGCCCTCTCCTTTCCCACAGTTAACCACGTTGACAAATGAACACCAAAGGAGTGAATCTCAGCTGACTGGGCTGTAGTGTGCCTTCCAATGTGCATGGGATGATCTATTGTCCGGAGAATCGGGGATCGTGGGAATGGGACTACATCCACCAGAAACATGAAAAACCCACTACCCTGGTAAAAAAAGTGATGCGAGAATTCGACCGCGGAACCAGGGGTTGGTTCTTGCGCAAGGTGGTTCCTGGACACGGGGGGGGGGGGGGTAGGGATTGTATCCAAAATTTGGTTTCCCGTGTGTTACATGTCTCCATCAGTGTGTCGTAGTAGTCAAGGAGAAAGGCCCCGGGGCCCCTTGACGCCTCCAAATAAATGATGCGAGAAATAGCAATGGAAGTGTGTAGGGTTGTGTAACACTGTCGCACCCTTTTATAAAAGTGTTGCAGAAGAGACGTTTCTGTGTATTGCACATACTGGAGAAAGCGACTCCCTGATGCCATATCCCAACGCCGGTGCCGCATGAAGGTCTGGGCCAAATGATCGTACTTTGCTAGCATTGTGGGCTGGAACTCTGAAATGTGGCAACATTCCATGGCACTGCCATTCTACGCCAACCGGGCTAAAGTCGCACCGCGCACCCGCACTGCGCGTGAGGCACCCTCTTTGGAAAGAGCAATATGCAATATCACATGGAAGTGGGTGATAGCAATCTTCCTGTGGCAGGACACCACATTCCACAATATGACGCACACATATGACGTGCCGCAATAAATTGAAAGCCCGGCGCAGTGACACTTCAAAGGGGGCGCCTGCGGCGCCTTTGGAACAGATGGATCCGGTGACACCACACAGCACGGGGCACCCCAGATGCCGCTGCCTTGCTGTTCGCTTTCTGACGGTTGTGGGCTGTTCTGGGCCGGTTGCTTAATGCCAGCGCTCCCGCGCCAGTGTAGAGAGGGTTAGGGGCCAGGGGGCTCTGACTGTGCAGTCCAGACATGACCCCTGTAGAGGTACCCATCGAAACTCCGGTGGGGGTGGGGGTGGGGGTGGGGGTGGGGGGTACACCACACCAGAAAAGAATGGAGGGCTGGTATGAACGACCAATTGTTTTTCAAAGTGCTCGTGCCACGCAATGTGAAATGCATGGCACTTGGTTGCATGGCCCTGACGGGGGGCGGTCACAGCCCACCAGTGGCAGGGAAGAGTCCATTTCATGCCCCGGTGCCTTCTTGGTGGGGAGCAGGTCTGGCGAGTCTGGCACACCCATTTGGGGTTTGGGGGGGGGGGGGGTCGGGAAACAGCATATCGCCGGCCTAGTGTGCACCTGGCTCAGCCGCTGCGCACATTGGGACGACTACCGATATGCGTCATTTCATGTTTCACACCCGGGTGGGCATCATGACTGGTGCGCTGATTGGAACACCGACTGGGTTGTGCTACAGAGCATCGCCAACCTCCCACCTTCCGGTGGGAGGGGAGGGGAGGGTCTGCTTTTGTCTACCTCATGATATAGTATTGTATGTATGTGCTGCAATTTGATCACTGGCTGATGTTGCCCTCTTTCCCACGCAAGAAGTCACCTGCACATTCTCCTCACAGACTTTTTGCGAAAGGCGCCTAGGGCCGTCTCGGCTCTTGACAAGCTTTTTCTCTCCTTCTTGTGATCTGCATGTGCTGCCTGTTGTGCTGATTTCGTCTCAACCAACACACACGTGACAGCTCACACGTCACCATACGGGGGTCGGGGGGCTGAGCTCGGTAACGTCGTCCATGTTTCAATCCCCCTCATTCTTTGCGTGTCGGAGTGGTATCGAGATACAGCTGGGTACCTGTGGGACTGCAGCACAGGACGAATGGTGCTAAGACGGCCTAAACATATCTGGCTATGGATAGCATAACCCTGGATGCCTGCGTGCTTTGTGGGTGAATCCGAGGGTTAAGGGTCACACCTCACGCACCACGCCACAAATGAACCAAGCAAGACGAGACAAGCGATGAGAAGAATGGGACCAGACGAGTCATAACCCCCTACCCTCCCTTCAGAAACCAACCAACGGTTGAGGTTTGAACTGCATGGCCGATGATGGTATCAGGCGGCAGGTGATGCTGCCCATTTACCAGTTGGCCAGAACTAAAGGACTGGAGAATTTGGATTACTTTCAGCAAAATTGTGCAAAGGGTTGCCTCTCCGCTTTGGGTGTCCCGTCTGTGCACGCGCAAGAGAGGCCCTTCTCCAAAATACAGTACACGTCCGGACCGTACTCCGGACCAACGAACATATTTGGTGTCAAAACCAACGCTGTCCATACGCGTACTGTACAGGGGACACTGGACAAGGGCGTCTCTTGGATGCCCTCATGGATTCACACTGCAACAGTTTGAAAATCATTGAAATGCTGTGCACACTGCTGACCAGGGCATATGGCGTGTCAATGTACCCCCCGAGAGAAAAAATCAGCACGCGGCGGAGCTCCACAGCATAGAGCGAGTTGTCAAGCAGGCAGCCCACAACAGGGAACACCACACAGCAGTCATAGCCAGGGCAGCCATTTGGTTCAAGCTTTTTGGGCAAAAACCTGCATAATTCCGTAGGCAGGCAAGCTTATGTGGCATGCACCAGGCAGTGTATGAGTGTATGTGTGCGTACCCTCTGGGAACATCTGGTACTGGGCACAAGCGGAACTGTATCCAACTGATTCCCCTCCTCACTCCCCACTCCAGTTGTGCAAGCATGGACAAAATCAGGCAAACTGATGGTCAGACGGTGATCCTATGCTTAGGCAAATCTGATGATGGTTGTCACCCCAGGCATTGCCCCCGCAACGCTCTTGCAAACGTCCAGCTTATGTGCAAGGAATGTCTGGCCAATGTGTGCCCCCCCTTGACAAGATCAGGCTTGCACAGGGACGTCAGTATGACAAGAAGTGTGTCCCCCCCAACCTCTTTGCACAAAGGGCAACCGGTGGAGTTGTCCAGCACACCCGGAACCCAATCATAAAACACGGTGAGAGGCCAATACGAGGAGATGAAATCTGCTCATTGCAGACCCTTTAGTCCTCCAGTGGCCCCCCTTTGGATTCCTGCATTGGCGCCACTGGCTTTTCACCAGGCCTCCGGAAGGCTACGGGCCAAGAATGCAAGATCACAAACCCCATCGAGGGTGCACTGGTCACATGGGTCCCTAGTCCTTGGACATGGGTGCTCAGTGTGCGTTGGCTACCTCACGGGTGAACAACGACTTGCTGAGTAGTATGGGCCCCTATCCAAACAGCAAAGTAGTTGCACTGCAGCAACGCGCTCAAGGCGCCACTCTCATGTGCTCCGTTTTCGCTATTTTACTTTGGTGTGCGCGGGGGGGGGGGGGGGGCTTGGGAATGAGTTGGGGCCATGAAATATGCAAACAGGAGGGGGCAACATGCCATGGCATGAGGGGGGTTTGAAGGTGCAACAGTGCCGTGCTGTTGTCACATGCGTGTCCCTTGCTTTAGGGTCACGGTACCTTATGGCGCCATGGCGTTCATTTCTCATGCACCAATTGACTCTAGGAATAGGAAAAAAAAGGATGTCATAGCCAGGGGATTGCTTAGTGGCCGGTCGATACGATACCCGGGGGGGGGGGGGGGTCTGAGACCGAACAAAAGTTTGTGTACCGGAAATGGCCCTCTGTTCTCTGGCCCCTGTAATAAATTTCATTTTTACCCTCAGGAAAAGTTTCCTGATCTGGTGGGTGGGTGGGTCAGCCAAAATCCCAGGAAGGCCAGAATAGCCCCCCCCCCCCCCCACGTACCATTAAGCAATCCCCTGGTTATGGTTATGGCACGTCAGGACCATGTCCAACGAGGCAGGGGTGTCGTCCAGCCAGGGGCGCATTGGAAAGGGCAAGGTAGGGATGAATTCATGCCTGCCCTGCTGCGCTCTGGGGTGGTTTCAAGGGCACTCCGCCGTTTTGCATTCACTGCTGCAGTGATAATGCTTCGGTTTTGTGGTGCAATCTCACCCCTCGGGGGGGGGGATCACATCATGACCCCCCCCCCCCCCCGCCCCAGGGGGGGGGGGGGGGCGTCACAACAAAGGGGGGGGGGTTCAAGGGGAGGGGGGGTTACCACACCCCTCACCACCGGTGGCCTGTCCTGCGGTTGCTCCCTGAGGAGACCACATGATCCCAGTATCCTCCACCCTTTTACGTGAGATGTCTGACACCCATTGGGCTGTCAAGCACTGCAGCGTGGTGCATGGGTGCTTCCCCATGAGACTGTTTCACCCGTTGCTCTCTTGGTTGTCCGCAGGGGCCAACCTACCTGGCCATTTGATACTGCACAATCTACCAAAGCAGAGGGATGACGTTGTGGGGGTACAAAGCTGGGAGTCTGTGTGCTTGGGGCCCTGCAAGCCACATGGTTCGTTGCAGATTTTGCAGGATCGTACACCCCCTCTTGTGCAAGCACGGGCTTGTCCAAGCAACGGAGTGGGCGTTGGACCACTGTTTTCAGGATTTTTTCAGACCGCTGTTTTTTGTGGTGCTGAATGCAGGATTGGGCGTTTATGACGCACTGTTCACAGCAACATTGTACCATACATGGCAACCCAATGCTGTTTGTTTTGATGTGATTTTCGGCCATGGCGAACATTGCTATTCTGGCACGGCTGTCACGTACCATGCTTTGCTGTCATGTATGCCACGTGCAAGCACGGACTTGTCTCAGCATGGGGTGGGTGTTGAACAGCTGTTTTGCCAGGACTTTTGGGACCGCGGCCGTGCTTGCACAAGGGGGGGGGGTAGACTTGAACCTCGCAGTTTGTGCATGATAGCAAGTGTTGCGTTGGTGCGGGTGCACCCTCACACACACGCACCCACAAGCCTCCTGACAGTAAATGTCGCAGGGAACATGCACTGGTCCCTCTCAGGTCCTGGCGCCGTTCATCACGCTACCGTGTTCATCGTCAATGTAGATTCTGGGGTTGCAAAAGTTGCAGCAGACCAGCTCATCTCCGATCTATTGGAAGCGGCACATGGCATCAACAAGAAGCCCCCCGCGCCGAACGTCACGGCGGTCGCCACTGGCAGGCTCGTCACCACGAGCGTGGCGCAGCAGAACACTGGGAAGGTATCTTTTGCTGAACCGGGGGCAGGGAGCTGATTTTTCTTCGGGCACTGCCCTGCCCTCCCCGGCTCTGCAGACAGTACTAACAAAGAGTGGTGGCTGTTGGGTCGTGCGCACACCGCCACACTGAACGGGTGGGGAACAGAGTGTGGGGTGGGAGGTAGAGGATCAAAGCCCTTAGGCGGTCCCACATTGTGCGGTGGACTGCACGCACTGCACCCTGGAAAGACACCCACATACAGGGATGAAGTGGCCCTCGGAGCACGTGGGGCACTGCAAGTCCTCCACACAGTCATGGTGCACACACTGGCGGGCTCCTCACAGCCAGATTCTGCTCCCCGCACCACTGGGCCCCCTCGGTTGCCACCGCTTTTGGGAAGAGGCTCCGAGCTCCATGTGTTATGGCCCTCGGCTCTCCGGCAAGGGTGCTAGGCAGGACGGTCCTTTGGGACTGAGATTTTTTTTTTGTTAAGGACCGCCGTTAACGACCCCCCTTATGGGCTTTTTTCCACTTGCCCAGTGAGGGCCCTTTTTGAACCCCTTTTTGGATATCCCTGAGAACGCAGGGGTTACGTAGCAATTCCGCCCTCTTGTGGGCCCCAGAGAAGGCAGTGCTGAGGCAGCCACTTTCGATTTTGTCGATTTTGTTGGGGACCCCGAGAATGCCTTGGTTATGTAGCAATTCTGCCCTCTTGTGGGCCCCCGAGAACATTCAACCTTCCGGTGCTATTGAAGAAACCGGGCCAATCTTCGTTACATTTCTTTGCTTTGTTGCGTTGTGTTACTTTGTGTTGCGTTTTGTTGTACTCGTACGCATGTGCTTTTTTTAATCAAGTGTTTGCAAGGGCGGTTCCTCTGATGAAATTGAAAGCAGCAAATGGTGCCCAAACCCAAACCTCTGTGTGCCCAAACCTAAACCAAACCAATGTAATTGCCGCAGCGCGATGGGAGTAGGCACCCAAGACAAGACTCGCCGCAGAGCGACGGGAGTGGGTGCCATTTGCTGCATGTTGTTGCTCTTTAAAAGGGATCGTGCTTGTTGTGTCTGTTTCAACTTTATGCTTTGTCCAATGCTCTATTCTGCTAAACTTCAAGTATCATGTGGATGAGGCAATGTTGAAGGCCATGGAGACGGGTAGGATGCATGAGTGGACCAATAGTGAGTTCCTCCGCATTTGCAGGAAGCATGGGTTGAGTGTGAAAGGGGCAAAGGGTGACCTTATGGAGCGGGTTAGGGTACACTTCCAACGGGTGTACCGGTTGTAGGGATTGTGAGCTGTGCCACCGGCGATGGAACCTTCGGGTGGTCGAACGTTGCGGCACTTAATTTGATGAAAAAAAAATGGTGCTCTTCTTCGTTTTGAATTGTGCAGGGTGTCAAGTAGGGTTCGGATGCTATCTTTGAAAACATGTGGGGGTAGAATTAAATGGTTCAGTGATTGCACCCCTGAGGGGATGGGAACCAATGCTTTAACAGTTGGGAACCCATGGGTCAAAACATGCGGGGCTAGGAACCAATAGTGAAACACATGGAGTGCCTGCGGGCATTTTTGGGAAACCTGGGTATAGGAAAACTTTTTTTTCCTTTGTTAAGGACCGCCCTAGGATCAAATGCTCAGGGGAATGCCATTGCAAAGTTTTGCGAAGTTTTTTGCATAAGCAACCACAGGATGTCCACAAGATCCCAGAAAGTGAGTTCAATTTTATGGATGCATTCATGTGATAATTTGCGTGGAAGGCTTTTTCACAAGCTGGCACACAACGGAGCAAGACTCAGTCTTGCACTGTTGTATGCGATGCCCCTACCCTGAGGGAGCTGCACCCACCGTGCACGCACCTCACCCGCACCGTGCACAGTTGTTTGTACCGCAGTCTGCTTGGGCACAGCTTTGCTCCAACTGTTTCTTAGTGTGCATTGTGTTGCGCCCGGGCGGTTTTGAGAGGGCCTCAAAACCAGGTACAATATCTGGAAACATCAAAAAACCTGTGGCACGGTGCGCACGCCGTGCCACAACACCCCCCTCCACCCACCCAGTACCCAACAACAGGCGCATCACTAACAAGATCCCGCAATCTGTTGAATGCCTCCCAATGGCCTCCACTTCAACCGCAGTGTTGGACAAACAAAGGGGAAAGCGGCGCTGAGACTCTTGAGACTCAGGAAACAACCCTAGGGCCTCAATACCACAAGGGAACCCGAGTTCATGGGGTACTCTTGCATCGAGGTCAGCCCAACAGTATCATGGGTTGCCTACGCTTGATGCATCAACGATTAGGGCAACTGGGGGCATCCCGCAGGAGTAAAAGGAGCACAGTGGACAGTGTGACACAGTGGGACTAATGACGAGAGTTCATCCGGCCGTTTGGGAGATAAAACCCTCGAAAAGACGCACACCTGCGCACACGGCGTCAGTAGTTCCCCTAAGGAGTGGCCCTAGCCGCAGGACATGTGTGTAGTGGAAGAGTCCGAGCCGTGCTCAACCGCGTTGTGGGGGTAGAAGGCAAACGGGGGCGCACTACTACGGAACGTTCCTGCCTGGGAACGTTTGGGGCTGTTCCCATCGCCACCGCACACCAGAACCTCACCCCCTTCCTTTTGTCATCCCTCACCGTCCCCAAGGGCTTTGCGCTGGCCAATGGCGCCGGGCTGCCCTTCATCATGATCATTTTCGTGCTGGAGGTCAAGAGCGCGATCCTGCTCCTCATCCCGCTCGCCACGACCCTGGGCTCGCTGGTGGTGGCGTACGGCCTCGGGCTCGGGATCGCGGCCGTCCCGCACGTCCACATCCCCAACTACGTGCCGCAGATCATGCTCTTCCTGTGCCTGGCCCTGTCCATCGACTACTCCTTCTTCCTGCTGACCCGCTTCCAGCAGGAGCGCGCGCGGGCGCCGGGCCCCGCGTGGAACGCCCCCGCGGCGACGATGCTGTCCCAGAGCGGGCGCATCATCGTGGTCAGCGGCGCCATCCTCAGCCTGACCTGGTTTGCCCTGGGCTTCTTCCCCGTGTTCGGCCTGGACGCCGTGGGGTACTGCTCCGGCGTCACGGTCCTGGTCTGCATCGCCTTCAATCTGCTGGCCACCCCGGCGCTCCTCGTCGCGTTCCCCGGGCTCTTCTCCCGCAAGTGCCGCGTGCCGTGCGCCCGTGCAGACCCGGGCTGCGGGGGCGCTGTCGCTCCGGGTGATGCGACCGCCCCGGGTCCGGCCCTCGCCGACTCCGACGAGGAGGACGCGGTGGAGGACGGAACCGCGACCGCAGCCCTAACCGGGGGCTGGAACGGGCGTGGCTGGTACTACCGCTTGGGGCTCTGGTTGACAGCGCCTCCGGGTAACGTCGTGGTCCCTGTCGCCAGCCTCGCGGTGCTCGTGGGCCTGTGTCTCGCACTGCACGGGCTGCAGTTCATCCTCGCCGCTAGCGTCGACTTTGGGTCGAGTCCCGAGGCGGACGCCTTCGGCCGCGTATCCCGGGACTTCCCGCTCCTCCGATTCACGAGCCCTTTTGCCGTTCTGGGCGTCGTGGTCGAGCCAGACCCGGGCGGCGTGCGCTCCGAGGCCTTCTTCGCGGCGCAGTGCCGCGCCGCGCGCGCACTGTCCGGCGTCCCGGGGGTTGTCGCCTCTTCCATTTCCGGAGCCGCCGTGGCTGGCGGCCGCTGCATCGATCACACAGAGGCCGTGCGGTGGTTGAATGTCGCGAGCTGCGCCACGGACCCGCAGCCGCTCGCCTGCGCACAGTACCGGTACAATTTCGCACAAACTGTCAACCCCCGCAGCAGCGCCGCTGTGCTCGCCTTCGCCACAACTTTCAACCCCTTCTCTACCCGGTCCCGCGCGCTCACCTCCGATGTCCGCGCGGCGCTGGCCACACTTGCCCCGTCCGCCGCTGCCCGTTTCCACTTCTACCACCCGATTGTGACCGAAGTCGACGCCGAGAAATTCACGGAGTCCCGGTTTCCGTTCGTCTTCGCCGGCACGCTGCTCGCCGCCTTCGTCCTGATTGCGCTGCGCTTTCGCGCGGCCGTCGTCCCGCTCAAGCTGGGGCTGACCATCGTGGTGCCCATCCTGGCCCTGTTCGGCCTCGCAGTGGGCGTCTACCGGGACGGCTGGCTGGACTGGACGCACATTGCACCCCTTATGGGCACCGGCGGTATGTCATGGCTGCTGCCGGTCGGCACCATACTGCTCCTCGTTGGCCTGGCCCTGGACTACGATATCTTCCTTTTCTCTTACGTCTATGAGCTGCGGCAGTCTGGGCGGTACTCGACGCAGGTGCTTCCCGTGCTCACGCCCCTCCATCCTCAGCAATGGCGGACTGGCCCCTCGGGGGCTGCTCCCTCAGTTATTGATTTTTTCATGTGCCCAGCGCCCTGCTGGCCACCACTCCATGGACAGAATCAACCTGCGGGCACATGGCAGAGACCACGAAAAGCTCTTACCAGTAGGATTGCATCATCTTGCCTGACAAATGTTTACATCCTTTGATTGTTGCAGCATTGGAGCCACTGTGGAACCACACAGTATTGGCTTTTGCGTGACTTGGGCTGTAGTATGGCCTGTGTTGAGAGCTTGAAGACCAAGGCGTCAGGACGCCGCTGTGGTAGGGGACGCAAACAGGGCGAGAGAACAGAGATTGAAGGTGGAGAGGCACAAGAGACAAACAGTGCCATCCGATGCACAAACAAGCTGCGTCTGTGTATTGCACAGCAGGTCTTTATTTGGTTGTTGAGCCTCTTTAGTGGCGGAGAACTTCGCTCTCATCGTGATGTACATCACCTGGCGTTGTCTAGTTTGGCCTGGCCCACCCTTAGCGAGTGACTTTTTGTGCATTGTTCAGGCATTTTGCCGTCTGCACAGCCATGTGTGAGCCCTAGTCACATGGGGAAACCCTGAGACTTGAAGCGAAAAAATCCGAAAAACGCCCACCGCCTGTGTGCTGCCAACAGCCCAGCAATGTGCTGTCAGCGTCATCCTCTTCAGCTGCTATGCCGTGGTCGCAACCCCTTTGTGCGTGGTAGTGTCAGTGTGGGTGGTGTGCCCTCTGCGCGCCTTTGCTCTCATAGTGATGCCGCCCATGCCTTGCTGGTGACATGCCCTTTGTAGAAGCAAGCTTTGGCCCTAAGATGTTCTTCACACAAGCGCTCAAACGTGCCAGGGGCGATGCTCAAATACGACCTACTACGGTAGGTGGGTCGTGCAGTTGTGCAGGCCGGTGTCATAGTGTCATGGTGTCAACGCCAGGTCCCACCTCCCGCAGGAGGCAGTTGCCCGCGGTCCCGGCCGGGCCAGAGTGGCACAATACCGCAGCAAGTGCAACACCCTGTGCGACGCTCCGCGAACCCCCTCCCCCCTTCCCCGCACTGTCATTGTCCACGCCACACGGCATGGGCAGCTACAGGGCTAACCACACAGCCGCGCCCCCATGCAGGTCCCTGTGCACACAGGGCCCCCAATGTATTCAGTTCTGTCAAAGTAATAAATTTTGCATGGGCACACACCCAATGCCTGCAGTTCTGCGAAAGGTAATAAATTCTGCATGGGCACACACCCAATGACTTCAGTTCTCCCAAAAATAACAAATTCTGCATGGGCACACACCTAACGCATTCAGTTCTGCCAAAAGCAGTAAATTCTGCATGGGCACACACCCAACGCATTCAGTTCTGCCAAAAGTAGTAAATTCTGCATGGGCACACACCCAATGCCTCCGGTTCTGCCAGAAGTAATAAATTCTGCATGGGCACACACCCAACGCATTCAGTTCTGCCAAAAGTAATAAATTCTGCATGGGCACACACCCAATGCCTGCAGTTCTGCCAAAAGTAATAAATTCTGCATGGGCACACACCCAATGCCTCCGGTTCTGCCAGAAGTAATAAATTCTGCATGGGCACACACCCAGTGCCTTCAGTTCTGCCAAAAGTAATAAATTTTGCATGGGCACACACCCAATGCCTTCAGTTCTGCCAGAAGTAATAAATTCTGCATGGGCACACACCCAACGCATTCAGTTCTGCGAAAAGTAATAAATTTTGCATGGGCACACACCCAACGCATTCAGTTCTGCCAAAAGTAATAAATTCTGCATGGGCACACACCCAATGCCTGCAGTTCTGCCAAAAGTAATAAATTCTGCATGGGCACACACCCAATGCCTGCAGTTCTGCCAAAAGTAATAAATTCTGCATGGGCACACACCCAATGCCTCCGGTTCTGCCAGAAGTAATAAATTCTGCATGGGCACACACCCAGTGCCTTCAGTTCTGCCAAAAGTAATAAATTTTGCATGGGCACACACCCAATGCCTTCAGTTCTGCCAGAAGTAATAAATTCTGCATGGGCACACACCCAACGCATTCAGTTCTGCGAAAAGTAATAAATTTTGCATGGGCACACACCCAACGCATTCAGTTCTGCCAGAAGTAATAAATTCTGCATGGGCACACACCCAATGCCTGCAGTTCTGCCAAAAGTAATAAATTCTGCATGGGCACACACCCAATGCCTGCAGCTCTGCCAAAAGTAATAAATTCTGCATGGGCACACACCCAATGCCTCCGGTTCTGCCAGAAGTAATAAATTCTGCATGGGCACACACCCAGTGCCTTCAGTTCTGCCAAAAAGCGGCGCGGAGGGTGGACGCACGTCAATCCCCACCTCAGCTGCCACATGTCCTGTAGCCGCAGCCGTTACACGGCAACTCGACGCAGCCAGCCCCTTGTCCCGTTACCAATCCGGGGACGATGGGGAGGAGGCGCACCTCACCTGCCACATGTCAAGAGCCCAGGCCGCAGCGGTGGCGCCTTTGCTTGACGCAGCCAGCCCCCATCCTGTTACCAATCCAGGGACTATGGGGGGTGCTGCACCGGTTCCGCAAGCGCTGCAGCACTCCTTCTCAGATGCTGCAAGCACTGCAGCACTCCTTCTCAGCTGCTGCATGTATTGCAGCTCTCCTTCGCTGCGGCACGGTAGCAGTCCTGGAGCTCCAGCTGCTGCACTGCAGCTTGACAGTCAGCCCCCGTCCCGTTACCAATCCAAGGACTATGGGGGGGGTGCTGCCTCCCACTGCACCCGCCGCACGGCGGGGCCCAGGGCCGCAGAGCTGTCCATAGCCGACCGGCGTCACAGATGCTGTGTGCCTGGGCTCAGGGTCGTGGCAGCAGGGGCCAAGCCTCGTCACCACCGAGGCGCGGCCCAGGAAGGGCAGTACACAGAGGTTGTAGGGGGTCAGCCGCACGGCTGTCCCCAGCAGCCGCCGCACGGCGGGTCCCAGGGCCGCAGAGCTGTCCATAGCCGACCGGCGTCACAGTTGCGGGACTCCCAGGCTCAGGCTGACCACACAGCCTGCCAAAAAAAAAAAACGCTGGGCACCCAGCCATGGGGACTTAAAACGGGCCATGTCGATTCATGGCCATGAGGCAGGGGGGATGGGCCCCTGGTCTCACCGGACGTTATTTCAGCTTGCCCCCGCCCATTTTCCCCACCCCTTGCCGAAGCCGCCGCACGGCGGGACGGTCCTCTGCATGGCAGCCGCACGGCCCATGAGAGAAGCCATTGAGTCAGGTGGCTATTTTTGCATCCCAAGTGCCCCAGCCGCACGGCCCTTGGGTAACGTCCGCTGTTGTGCAGGCCGGTGGGTGGGGTGGGGGAGGGGGGGGTCAGAGGCCCCCCAAAAAGTGTGTGTACCTGAAGTTCTCCTCCAACCTCCGGCCTCAAGAATGGGCTTCGGTTTTTCCACAGGGAAAGTTGCTGATGTCGGTAGGTGGGTGGATCAGCCAGGGCTAGCCAGGGCCCAACCCCCCCTCCTCCAGCCCAGGAGGGAGGGGTCACTCAGCACAGGACAGCTCTTCGACCTTCTTGCTCTTGACTTGGCAACGCTGCTCCACGCAGCCATTGAATTGTAGGGCTCCTTCAACAAACTCTCTGAGCCGATACCACAGGCTCCACAGATCAGTAGACCGCAGTTGTCATGAGGGCGCAAAAGGAAAATAACATCAGCGTAGTGGACTACAACAAGACACCAAACCCCAACACTGTTCCCGTGAATAATGGGGACAGGGCTGCCCATCCTGAGGACTACACCAACACTTAATGCACAGTGCTGAGGCTGGGCAACACACCAATGCCTTTGGGGGAGGACTTCATTTTCCTGCTGGACAACTTTAGAACCACTGCTAACCTCCGCCAGTCCTGCTGGTCCATGCCGAACAATGCCCCAAAGTTTCGGGGCCCTGGGAGGCCATCATCAGGGCCATTAAGCGCACTCGCAGCCGGATAAGCATGACCTCAATTCATTAACATACAGCTGATGCAATATCACTCACATGCTGTTGCAATGACGCAAAGTAAGTGAAGAATAGTTCAGTTATCATCTCTGAGGCATCCACGTTGTTGGTTGCAGCTGCCTACAAACGAGACCCTGAAAAGACATTTCTTTCAAGCACCCGCAAGAGATATGGACAGCTCGATATTAGGAACACCCTGGAGACCCCCTGGAGTTGCATTGAAGTCCACGGTGCCCACCAATCAATTGGCAACCCCCCTTGACAAGCTGCCCAACCACAACAGTCAACAACATACTTCTGATTGTGCCATGCCGTTCCCAACCAAACGCTGCTGATGTATGGTGATGATGACGACGTATCTCTTTGGCGCAATCTGCATATAATATCTCAGTACTATGGCTTGGAGTGGAAACAATGAAAACAAACAAAGATGAACCCAGTTGTTTGTTGTTCACAAGACTCTGCAGCGAAGGGAGGTATGTACTGTAGCAGATAGACAAGCTGGCGTGGCAAAGTGACAGAAAAATGGTTGCCATTGTCTTCACCCCTTCCCACCTGTAGGAGTGCATTGCCCTTGCCCTCGAGGTGACCGGGCCTGTGATTTCTGGGGCAGGCATCATAATGGCCCTTGCGTTCTTGGGGATGCTATTCAACAACAACAAGTTTCTTAACCAGTTCGGGTTCGTGATGATTGTGGGCGTCTTGATGGACACATTCGTGGTCCGCACGGTCTTAGTCCCTGCAGTATTGTCCGTTGGCGGAGCACTGAACTGGTGGCCTGTTGCAATGCCTGCAATCCTGATGGACCAATGAGGCAGAGGCACGCCAGATTTGCACTGAAGGGTGTCTAGCGCTTCAGCTGCCGCCACCGATGTTGCTGTCATTATTATTATATCGTTGCTGTTGCCAATGTCATTGCTGACGTTGCTGTCGTGGTTGCGCTGCCTCTGTAATCCCATGTGGTTGTGGATTCGTCTGAGCTTGCATCCCATCTGAATTGGGCCCATCCACCAATATCATGATGTGCCTGATCTTTGTGATATCACAAGCGTGCGCAAGCCCCTCAAGCATAAACCCTCGATTTGGCGAGATGCAGAGGAGGTGTTGTTTTGGTGGTGGGTCAGTAGTGTTTGGGCTTGTGGTAGTGGTGGTGGGCGATTATTTTTGTTGCTGTTTGGGTGTTTCCCAGTAGGTTGATTGGCCGCTGATCAATGCCGGTTCGGCCGGTATGCCCAAGATTCAACGCCGTCAGTCGTGGCCCAGCCTTGGGACTGGGTAACGTATGACCGCCGTTCGGGACCACCCCACTGCTACTGGCCCGCTCTTTTGTCAGATGTCTCATGTCTGACTTGCGGGGTCGGATGTCAGCTGGGGCCCTTGCAAATTGTACCATATTACTTCAGAAGTGTACGCCGTCCAAACAGCAGCATCTCCTTACTATCCACGCTTCTGAAGGGATCGGAATTCTCTTGCTGTTTTGAAGCACCGCCGTCCCAAGACACTGGCTTTTGACTCTTGTATCACTCCCGTTAACAATAGCCTCTGGGTGAAGGTTCGTTGGTACGGCGTGGATGGCAACCGTAAATGTCATCGACAGTTATTGGTGGTTGTCCACTAAGTGCCCAACGCTTTGTTTCGTGGGATCAGAAATGTTTCTGTATTTCTCCTGGCAGCCCCACCCTGCCATTAGGCTTGCTCGGCCAGGCTTGGTGCGCCGACCCCAGTCAGTGGGCGATAGACGCTTTTTCATGATAGGGCAAAATGCAGCTTGCACCGCGGCAGTGGTTGGTGCCGTGACTCTTGCCTTTGTCTGTGTAAGGGCTGGTGTCGATTAAGCTGCGGCCTGTGCGGTAGGCACTGGGTGTGGCCAGACCTGATTTCGGTACTGCGCGAACGAGTCGCGGCGTGGAAAAAAATTTTGTTTTGACGGGAACCGACGGGTTGACTAAAAACATGGTAAAACGTGGTTTGAAATTGTGGGTGAAATTGGGTTGCCCCTGTGAAATACCCACAGGACCCTATTTCAAGCCTCACTCTCTCTGGGCATAAACCAGCATCATGGGTTATGGGCAGACAAGGATGCCTCTGGAGAAGATGACGATGATAAATTCTGTTTTGTTGCGAGGCCATGGTTTTCATGGGCGTACAACATGGGTTCCAGCAACAAAGGTGCATACAGGGCCCACACAGTGCAAAGTTGTTCCCTTAGAAAGCATCGGATCGATGATCCAACGCCCCATCTCCTCCCCACCTAGTCACAACACAGCCCACCGCATGGGGGGCATTTCAGTGTAGTGCGGGACCCCAACGCCGGGTGTTTGGGGCTCTGGAGGGGGGTTGTTGGGGTCGGGTTGAGGGAGGGCCTTTAGTACGTGGAAGAATTCCGTGTTTCAAATCACAGTAAGTGCTTTGCCTAACACCATTCCAAACAAATGATACACGGTAGTGTGTGGGTTCTTCGGATGGGAGCCTGGGAGCCTGGGAGGGGACCCAGCTGAGAGGGCCAGGGGGTCTCGGGGACGCTGTTGCATGCAGCATGCACGCAGTGCAACGGTCCGTGGCCCACCATTGGTGTTGATTAGCGCTTCCCTTGGTCTAGCAGAATTCGGCACTGATTTGTTGCAGGATAACATGCGGGGCTCTACCCCCCATCTCTTGCGCAATCGATTCATGGCAATGGTTGTTGAAACATCGCCCAGTGATGATTGTACAACAGTTGTCTCCGTACGACGTCTCACCAAACTCCGGCAAGTGACTCGGGCAACTTGCAATTTATCATGTTGACATTGATCAGGTCGGGGTAAGGGGTCCCCAGACACAGCAACACATCATCCAGTTTATGCCAAGCCACACAAATATACTGCTTGCGGGTGCGACCAAGAAATGGAACTGCCAATTTCCATGGCTCCTAAAGTTGTGGAAACCTCGCAAAGTGTTGTTTGGACAGTGGATTTTTCGCAAAAGGGGGTCCGAAGCCCGAACCAAAAAAACTGACGCACCTCACCTAAGCATTTGGTCTGCCTGTCACAAAAAGCAAACACAGCATCCACCATGGTTAGGATCGATGGAACTCTGTGACAACATGTGCTGACAAACCCTGACACAATTTCTAACCCTACACTGTCTGACAGCTTTGAATGCATGTCTGAGCACGCATCTGGCCGGTCTGGGTGCAATGGGAAATGCGGTTGGTATGATCGACTGGATGTTCCCACCAAGACAATTCCGACCATCGATCCGTTACCAAAGCTTTTCGGAGTCAGTGCATGTGGGACCAGTCTTTCTTTTTGCTCCTGCAAGAAAAAGGCAAGTGGCGAACTGCTGCGCCTTGCCTTTGTCTTGATGTTCACGTTCAATTCAGGGCATCTCAACTGCAAAACCATCCAGCGACAACACACAATGCATGCAAACAGCCCTGAGCCATACCTAATCAGTGCGGTACTCGTTTCTAACAGCAGCACAACACAAAGCACGAGACCGGAGCTCACAGAAGAAAGGCATCTTACACCTGGACTTGATTGTAAACAAGTGGGGAATCATGTGTGCTTTGGTGGTATCTCCCTCTGGTCTTTTGTGGCAAAGAATTTTGGATTTCATTGCTTCTTGGTGTATTGATACGCCGTCTGTGGCAAACATCCGTCTTATTACTGGGCCCGGTCGTCAGAGGTGTTCCTGTTCATTCTCCCACAAATTAGAGTGTCAATGCCACTGTTCATTGTCTTCAGAAAGGTACTAAAATGTGTCTTTTGTTGGCAACTGGCCTGAAAAGGCATAATTGTCGGGCACTGACTTGCTGCGCTGTGTGTCTGCTCATGTGTTTCTTCCTAGCTTTGACAAGCTTTTCCGTGCTGTCGAGCCCTGCATCTTGCATGCGCTCGCTTGCGCATTCCTTGGATCCGCCACGTTCAGGACGTCAATAAAGCGTCATATCACAGTGCTCATGTCAGGGCATTGACGTTGGCGTAAGATACAATTGTTGGGTGCATGGTGTGTGCAGTGCTCATGCAGTGCAGTGAAGTTCTGTCAATCATGCGTTCTTATCAGTAAAGGATTCGGGTCAACTAAACGAACATTTTTCAAGGGGCTGATTTTGGCCAATAAGTGGCACTGATTTACCCCTGGCATCTCCTCACTTTCTCGTTGCTTTTGGTGTGCTTCAGTTTCCCAAAAATTATTTCCATAGATTCTCTTTTTTTAAGGGCAAAGAACCGATGCAGTTGCTCCCCAAGTTGACAGACAGGGGAAACAGCGTACAGGCCTACAGCGTACAGGCACTTTTTTCAGAACTGGTTAGTCAATTGTCTGGAACCTGAAACACAAGATGTCTGTTTAAATGCACACGTTCCAATGCAAACACTGGCGTGTGCAGTGCCATGAGTCCCATGACCCCATAGCAATGCATTGCTGAACAGCTGGCTGGGGTCCAAGCGACACATCTGTTTGCGACACCATTGCATCAACCAGGAACTGTGACCCAAACACACAGGAGCCATGGGTGGACAGACAATGCATCCACATCACTGGGCAGATAGGTAGTGGGGACATGAATCTTTTACTTGTGCTTTGCAATCACTGAGGGCACCCACCCACCACTTGACATGTTCAATATCCTTCAGTATTTACAGACTCCCTGTCTCTTCCAGAGTCTTCACGAAGGTTTTCAGAGTTCGGGCATGCAAGAGAACACATTCACAGCACATTGGTAGCGCTGATGTGGAAGCAAAAGGCTGGTATGATTGTGGAAAAGGTGGCATGGTTGTGGGGACGAGGCTGGGGCCTAATGCAACCTGGCCCATTTGCAGCCCCTTCCCAAAGCCCCTCTCCCCAAACAAGATCCAACGAATTATGCCTGAAGTGGAAGCATCAAAATTTATAGAAGCAGGGCACTTTGGTGTCTCCAAATATCCATTACCGGGAACAGGTAGCAGGCACAGCAGTGCAAACAAGGTGCCGGTCACACCAACACAGAGACGCGATGATAGAATGTACGTTCTGTGTCCTGGCACGTTACACCCAGCCATAGTGCAAGACCTCGGTGTGGGTTTCACCGACGCAACAGAGATTCACTTCAGGGCTGTACCACCCTTACAAAGTGGGGAGTCTTGCTGCAGATGCAAGGCGCCAACACATTCGTGCCATTCCACTCCCACCACAAAGCCAGTTTCATGTGGAAAAGTTGTGTCCGATACCTGTAGCACCCACAAACCTACACCCCCTGGCTACCCTGAACTGACATAGGCAAACATGATATTGGGCGCCAGTCGCACTACACGGAGCCTTTATAGAACAACCCTGGGAAGTCTCTGGGTATACTTGGCGACCACATCCAAGTGAGCCATGCCAATGTGATCAACCCAGCTCTGCCCAGGACGCTTTGAGAAGCGCTGCCCTTCGGATAGCCCAGCAGCCACACACCCACCAACTCCCACGAACAGGTGTTCCTTGGTGTGCCCTTCCCAGCCCGTCATCGTGCCCATGATAGGGGGCCAAAGGACCCAAGTGTCCTCTAGCTGTGGATGATTTGGATCAATAAGTCAGTCTTCCAGAGGTTCTGTCCAGGCTTGTGCTTAGTGTGGTGGACACCCTACGTTTTGGGGGATGGGGGGGGGGTCTGCAGCCAAAAAGAAAACCAATGTACCTAAAATTGGCCTCTAAGTTTGGGCCTCCTCGATACATTTCAGTTGATTCCCGAGAGAATTTTTTCTGATGTGGGTGGGTGGGTCATTAGGCTAGCTGGGGTTGACCAGCCCCCCCCCCCCCCCTCCCCTTGCTTCTTTCTGACAGGGGGGTGGAGGTGGGTGGACCCCTCCCCCCCCCCCCCCCACCCACCCACCCCTAGGTCGGATAAAAAGCAGTGCTTTGAGGACATTTCTCAGTGGCGCCAAAAAAATTTTCTTGGGTGCCTGTGGCAGGCGCCCATTGAGGAGGGTTGCTTTGTGATTAATATCTACATACAATGCCTCCCATACAATGTTCCAGCGCCTGTTGACTGCGTTTTTCAGCTTCCCGGTTGAATTGCCGCCACATGCAAAATGCGAACACGTTATCAATGCGATCTTGACATTTCAATTTAAGGATAGCGTCAAAGGTGTAAGGTGCCAAGAGGCGTACACCGATGCAACTGAAACATTCTCAGTGTACCCATGACCACACTACCACACTACAATGGTTTGTGGCCTTAGCAACGGAAATGACACCAATGGACCACAAGGTGCTCCACTTGCCACATGAATTTTTGTCAATGCAGTACGCGCGATGGGCAGCACAGTTACCACGCACTGCTGCGCTTTTGCAGCACGCATATTTTCTGTCTTTCAGAGCCCCAACAAATTTGTGGGATGTCTCAATTTCTGGCAGTGAGACTCATCAACCTCATCCAGCTCTTTCAGATCTACATCCAGCTCTGAGGAGGGTGCTGAGCCCAGCTTGACTCTGGTGAATCCAACTCTGATTGAGTGAACCATATTCAAGAAATAACTGCAAACCCGGTGGTAATCAGAATTCTTCCCTCTTTCTTGTGTGCCTGTTGCACTGGACAGGTAAGGGGACATTGAAGTGCCCCACATGAGGATTTAGATTTCTGTGTTACTACATGACAGTTTCATAGCCTGGGTGGGTGCTGTCCAGCAATTTTGTTGTTTTCTGCGCCTAGGGTACATTCCAACAGGGGTGACCTGCTCCCCCCCCTCCAATGGAGCCCCCCGCTCAAGCAAAGCCCTGCCTCTCCCCCCCTCCCAAAGGGTTCTAAGCATGGTCACATCCACTGTTCATCCGCCGAACCCGAAGTGAAATTGCGTGTGGAGTTGTGCAGGTGGTTCGACCAGCTTCCCCTTGTGCTTCATCCCCGGCCCCCCGGTATGTACTCCCACTGCCCATTCTCTCGCCCACGCCTTTCCCTGCCCCACCGGTTGTCAAGAAGACGTGCACAATGAACGTACCCCGTGTCACGCACGCCGTAAAATGGGGGGTGGGCACGGGTCTGCTGTTCTTTGTGCTGGCACACGTGGTCATGCCCACCCATGTCAACCCCCTGGGCACTGCCCTTGTGACGGTGGGCGGTCTGCGCAAGCCCCTGACAACATTGTCCACCGCCGCCGCCGAGGCTCCAGCCCCTGCGGTACGCACCGCCAGACCCATGCCGCCTGATACAACTGCGGAGACACTGGGACGCCACTCTCGACCTTTGCCACAAGTTGCCGGCCACAGACGTCCAGGCCCTACAGGCCCCATGCCCGGAGAAGTGCCCGGGCATTTCCTAGCCAGTGTTCTCGTGGCCTTCTTGGGCGGTGTCACGGCGACTGCAACCGCGTACTTGCGGCTGCCGGTGTCCGGCCGCGCCACAGAGGCCGAGCCGCTGTGCCATCCGAATGCTGGGCAGCAGGAGGAGCCGCCCGTGCCCGACGCCAAGCAGTGCTACGCGGACTTCTGCGCGCACCTCGCGGGCTTCGGCTTCACTGTTGCGCAGCCCCTCTGCGCTTCCTGGTACAACGGCATGATCCAGGCCAACAACCTCCCGATCCAGCCTCTCCCCATGTTCGGCCGCCCCTCGTGCCTTGCAATCTTGGTGGGCAACACCAAAGAGGTCTGGCCGCTGTTCAAAGCCTGGCTGGCCGAGCAGGTGTGACCTGTCTCACCCCCCGCACACCTCCTTAGCGCTAGCACCTGCCAGAGCTTTTGCTGACACCCCGTGACGTCTGCCACCACCCCTGCTGGCCTCTGCGGACCCCTGCTACAGTGGTACTCAACCGCGGTGTTGGACGAACAAAGGGGAAAAGCAGCGTTGACACAGCGTTGGAAACCACTTTAGGGCCTCGAGACCCCGAGGGAAGCCGAGTTCATGGGGTACTCCTGCATCGAGGTGAACCATTCGCCGCACAGAGCGAGTTTGGTGACTGTAACCGGACCCTGTCTTCCTCCTCGTTGAGCCTTTATCCCCCACCCCCCGACAAAAGGGAAAGAATCATTGTGGTCGTTAGAAGCCCCTGTCCCCTATCCTGCAGATGCACACCCCAGCGCGCACAAGTCAGTGCTGGAGTGGGCAACCCCCGCATGGACTCGGAGTGTGCATCTGGATGCACCTGGTCAACGGCACGGGCAACAGCCCGTCTCTGGGACAGCCGACCCCGGAGTAGTCAAACAGGACAAGGCATCCAGGGGCTCCGTTGACACAACCAAAACACGTTCAGACCCACAGAGGGTCAGAATGAGCAGTGGCGAGAGGCCAGTAGGCACCGCCAAAGGCAAACTGCCAAATACCGAGGCCTTGTGCCACCCCCCCCCCCCCTTCTGATGGGCCCTGAGGCACCCCCTCACCCCAATGAATTTTCCCCACGCCGCACCCAACCAGCCATCCCACAGCACCGCTTTCATCGGCAGGTCGCGTTGCACGGCTCAGTGCAGGACCCCTTCGACACCTACACCCACTGGAGCATCGCGCAGGCCGTGCAGCGCGTGTTCAGCTCCATCCAGACCGACACCTTCATGGCCACCGACGGGGCGGAGCGGCTGGTGTCCATGCAGCGCCTCGCGGCCGTGAGCGCCGCCGCGCACATGGACATGGCCACGCACCTGACGGTGCACCCGACGTTCGGCGCGTGGGTCGCGTGGCGCGCCGTCGTGGTGGTCGACAGCTGCCCCCTTGCCTTCGGCCTGCCCGGCCTGCCGCCGCACCCGCTGCCCAGCCCCCTGCCCGAGGACGTGCGGCGCCTGGCGGCGGCCAGATTCACGGCGGCAATCAAGGCCCTGGAGGCCCCCGGAGCTTCAGCGCTGACCATCGTCCGCGACGCCGTCACGGGGCTTGAGAGGCCCATCTGGAGGATGTTTCTGGAGGTGCGGGATATGGTGGAGCTCGGACGGCGCGAGTGGCGGTACTGCGAGGAGCAACTGGAGTACCATTATACCAAAGATTTGGCGGTGCTGGGGCTTCGGAACATCAGCCCGGAGATGTGTTACAGCCAAACCTAAGCCAACGTCTGTCGGGGGGGCGACGCCAGCTGGGGCAACAGGTGACGAGTAGTCGTCAAGAAGGCAGCAAGCAGGCGGGCAGGAAGGCAGGAAGGCAGTAGGCTGCAAAGAAGGCAAGAAGGCAGGAATGCAGCAAGCCAGCGGGCAGGGCGTTGTTCAGTGGACGGGATTTTTTTTGTATTTCAAGAAACGTGGTCCACCGTTGCTGTCTGTTGCCCTCCAACCGCCGTCGGTTACCCTCTAAACCCCGTCGGTTTTCCTCCAACCGCTGCCGGTTACTCTGCAACCGCTGCCTACTTGTGCGGCTGAATACTGAGCCGGCTACTGGACAGCCCCTTTTTTTGTCAATTACAAAACGTCCTGGCAGCGGGCAGGCGCAAGGTTCCATTTGGTGATGATCTCATTTCGGGAACGCGAGTCACAAACTCGTGGATCTGGACCATTTACCCGAGTCGCCCGAAACGTCATTACCCATTGTGCGCAGCTCCTGCTGCGGGGCCTGGGACGCGTCCGGTTGGGGGCCCCTGTGGATTCCCTTTGTAGGGTGGAGAGCGGTCGCGATGTGTTGCATGGGGCGCAAATGTTGCCAGCTGGCGTATGCAGCGACGTTACCGTGGCCTTCAGATGCGCACACATACTATTTGTGAATCCGGTACCCCCCCCCCCAAAAAAAAGCTCAACAAGTCGAAACTGCACAAGGAGTCATCCTTGTGCTATCACGTCGAAAACAGTGCAGTAGGCCGCTACGCCCAGCTGGTATCAATGCGGCGATGTGGTGGTGACCAGGTGTTGTTGAAGACTGTGCAATGGTGTGCAGTCCTTGTTCACGGCGCGGGATGTCATTCTCGCGGCAACATTGGAGGCAATTGTTACGTTCTAAACCAGAAATGGAGATATATATATTTATATAGTGCTAAGCACCACACCACAGCAGCCGAAGCAGCATCTGCAGTGGACTTAGCCCGAGAGCAGCACCTGCGGCACTATCACCAACACCAACCCCAGCAGCAGCGCCAGAAGCACCAGCCAGAGAGCAGCCAGCAGCGCCATCACCAGCACCAGGGTTTATGGAAAGTTTCTCCCCAAGAGGCGCGGAGCCCTGGCGAAGGAGGAGGGAGAAATGGGCCCCTGTGTCCACCGGGGCCTCTGTGCGGGATGTCTGACGACCAGCAGTGGCCCGAAGTCAGACGCAATTTTGTTGGGAAAAGTTCTCCCGCATGATAGAACGACAACAGCCTGGGCAAGGGTCACGGCACGGGCGCCAACAGACCACATGCAGGAGGTTGGGGTGGAATGTTAAGGGAGGGATGGAAGGGTCTTTGGACCTGCTTTCAGAAGACTTCGTACTTTCTCTGCATGTCAGACTACCGCTACCCTGCCATGACAAAAGGAAAAAATCGGACACTTGGCAGGCAGTGCTGCTTTAACAGGCCACCTGTGCCTCGCCTCCTCTTGTTGCTAATTTTCAATACCTTGGCACACCAGAAGTCATGTGTACAGGCAAACATAGAAGCCGTGCACCTGACATTTTGCATTGGCAGCATGGGCCATGCAAAAGACACGGGGGCGTGCCATGCTACTTGACGTGTCAGCCAATTGAGCCCCATCATTCTTCCCTCGTTCCATTGCTGTGCTTTCTGTCATTGGGCATGGGAGTAGAGGCAGTGCTTTGCGCTGGCACTGCTGCCCTCTTCAACCCCCCGCACCCCAGATCCCCCCAAGTCAAGCGCCCTGCCGTACATCCTACTGCCCTGCGGATGCCTCCCACGCCCTCCACCCAGGCTCAACTCTTCCCTCGCCCTCCACCTGGCCCCGCAGGTCCAACCTGTGCGTCCCAATGCACCAATTCCCAGCCAGACACATTTCTGCAATGGAGTATCGAGAAATAGATTTGTTCAGCAGTTGCTGTTGAGCTTGCACACCCACATGGCAACGATATGGCAACATTCCGATGGGCAATGCACATCAGATTGACCCGCATGTACTGATTAATGCCTCTTTACCAAGCTCTGGCCCAGATTCGCACGTGCTGTGTTGACGTGCCGAAGACAATGGTCCGACCTTCTCAGTCCATTTTTTGCTGTGGTCTCTATTTGCATTGCACGCATTGGCAGTGAGGCAGCGACAAGGAGAGGGGACATGCATCCAGCACCGGTTGGGGCGTTACGGGAATTGTTTAGGACAAGCAACCCCTACTTGGGCGGGCAGGACAGGGGAAATGGGTTACTGGGGACGAGCGTCGCATACTAATGGGGCAGCCAATAAGAGGAAAATGGGTGTTTTTGGGACAAGTATCGCCTAATGATTGCGGATTCCCCCCACATCCCCTGCCCAAAGCGGGTTGGTGACGCTTGTTCCCCACACCCCAGATCCCTCTTCCAAAATCGCCCAATCGTGAGGGATGTTTGGCAGAACACCCCATTGTGTATGTTGCAAGTTGTGTATTTCTTTTTTTTTTTTTGCGGTGTGTACCGCATGAGTCCGAATTATTTGTGAAAATGATTTATTCCCACAACAAAGTGTTGTTTTACTGCAAAAAAAAAAAATGCAAAAAAAGAATTAATTTTCGGCTTCCTGCCCTCCGCAAAATGGGTTCTGCAAAATAAAATCGCCAAAAAAAGATTTTTGCCCTGGGATGCTGTTTTTTGCCCCACTGCTCCCCCCCCCCCCCCCCGCCGTGTACCATGCCCCATTCTGCACTTTGCTTGATTTCCAGAGAATGTTTCATGAATCAGGGATCAGGGATCAGGGAATCGGGGATCATGAGGGTGCCATCTGGGGATTTGTATTTGTTGTGCCCCAAAGCAGCTAAAGGGGCTAGTTGCGTGTACCTTGCACTGTCGGATTATTGGATAGTGGACCTTTGTTTTCCTGTGCCCCAAAGCAGATAAAGGGGTCAGTTCTGCCTGGCCGGACCTTGGATTATGAGATAATTTCATGCTTGCTGTGCCCCAAAGCACATAAGGGGTATGGCAGAGTTGACTGCCACCTCAAAAGCTGAGGTCCAGAAAATGGGAGTGCTGCCAGGGCATGTGAACCTGCTATTGCTATTGCAGCGTGCTGGCACGCCCTCTGATCCACATTTGTATGCCTGTGCAGGAATGGACTGCAATCCAAGGTACCCCTGGTCCTTTGAAGTGGCACCAAATTGCATAAATCATGATGCCCCAAACGCAAAAAAAAGCCTCAAAAATAAAAATTATTTTTAACCCAGTGTGCCAAAAATGACTCCACAGCAAAAACAAACGCAAAAATAAAATATCACTGGGGGACAAAATTAGGGGGTGAGAGGGGGGATGTTAGCGCGCTGGGCACACGCCGGGCGCGCGCCGGGCATCTTTTTTGGACAATTCCCCACTCATGCCTGTTTTTTGCCCCCACCTCACCAAATAATTTGGAGTACCTTCTCGCCGTGCCTAAGAATTTGGGGGAGCCTTAAGCGCAGTGCGCGCGCAGTGCAACTATTTGGGCGTCTGGCCGTACTAGAGGGGGAACGTTAGCGCGCCGGGCGCGCGCCGGGCATCTTTTGTGACCCGTGCCCTACCGGTGGACTGTTGCCGTTGATATGTTGGGCAACATTATTTGGATTTGCCCCTTGGCCCCCGGGACATCAGCAGATGTTTTGATTTGGGATGGGTATGGACCTTCTCGTACCCGAGGTGATTTCTTTGATTTCGAAGTTGGGGGCCATGATGGTGCTTATAAGGGCCGGATTCATGCCATTGTGCCATTCATTGGAAGAAAGAATGGCGCTTTGACAGCCCGCCAACAATGTTACAATGACGTGCACGGGTGGTATAGGGCACACAATGAGTAGCTGTTTGCTCGGTTGTGGCACGCAAGATGAGGCAGAGGATGAGGCAGAAGTGTGTGTGTTGTGTTGCTAGAACGCTCCACCATCGCAGTTTGTGATGAATGTAAGGAGCACTATTGTACGGAATGTATTGACACCCACACTTGTGGGACCAATGTTATGATGCAGCTCTACTGTTCGCGATACCTCAATAACGCCTATCGCTTCTACTGGAGATCGATGCGGTTGTGCTATCCTAACCCCCCATTCTCCCAACTTGCTAAGGTGTTGACCAAGATCGCCCTTAAAGGAGCGAGAGTGGTCTCGTGTACCCCAGTTTGCAACTTTCTTGAGCTGGGGCAGTTTGGGTCACCTAA
This sequence comes from Eutreptiella sp. 'Long Island Sound 2002', assembly GCA_964036045.1. Classification (NCBI taxonomy): domain Eukaryota; phylum Euglenozoa; class Euglenophyceae; order Eutreptiales; family Eutreptiaceae; genus Eutreptiella; species Eutreptiella sp. 'Long Island Sound 2002'. Next base: position 49,919,516 of record OZ038386.1, read on the forward strand.
TTCTAAGGGCGTTTCCAAGGGGTGTGCTTGGGGGCTCTTTGGGGGGAACATAGTCTAAAGGTAGCGCGCCGGGCGCGCGCCGGGCAAACATTCCCCCAGAGACCCATACTTTGAGATACTAGGGGCCCCTAGGGGCATCGTGGTGACCCGTAGCGTGGGTTTTGACTTCTGATTTTGACCCCCTTTGTTGGGGACCTCCGAGAATGCAAGGGTGACGTAGCATTTCCGCCCTCTTTTGGGCCCCAACCTTCCGGTGCTATTGAGGAAACCGGGACAATCTTTGAATCCACGCTTTGTTGCGTGGTGCATCATGGTGACCCCTAGCGTACGTTTTGTTTTCTGATTTTGTTCCCCTTTGTTAGGGACCCCCGAGAATGCAGGGGTGACATAGCATTTCCGCCCTCTTTTTGGGCCCCAACCTTCCGGTGCTATTGAGGAAACCGGACAATCTTTGAATCCACGCTTTGTCGCGTGGTGCATCATGGTGACCCCTAGCGTAGGTTTTGACTTCTGATTTTGTTCCCCTTTGTTGGGGACCCCCGAGAATGCAGGGGTGACATAGCATTTCCGCCCTCTTGCAATATTGTACGGATTGCATTGACGCACACACATGTGACAATGTGACATTTCTTTGATTCTGCAACTGTGTCATGTTGTGCACACAAGTTGCGTATTCTCAATGTGTACTTAGTTGACAATGGACCGGAAAGACAGTTGTGTGTTCTTGAGGGTGGCGACCAATGCGCTGTTCATGGCCTTTCCAATTGTGCATGATGTGTGTTATGTGAAGGGAAGGTAGTTTGCAATTTTCTTGAGCTGGGGCAGTTTGGGTCACTTAATTCTAAGGGCGTTTCCAAGGGGTGTGCTTGGGGGCTCTTCGGGGGGAACATGGTCTAAAAGTAGCGCGCAGTGCGCGCGTAGTGCAAAGATCCCCCCTTTGGCCCATCCTTTGCACCCAGTTTATGACAATGGCAAGGGTGGTGGTTGGAAGTGGTGGCTGTCACATTTTGTGTTGTTGAATTCTCATGTTTCAGCTTATACAAGGTGCCTTGCAGAGAAGCTTTGCGGTGTAGTGCGGTCTACTTGGGGGACTTCCCAAGGTGAGGATAAACTTGGGGCTGGAGATAAGATACTTAATACAAAGGTAGGCATGCGCCGGGCGCGCGCCGGGCAAACATTCCCCCAGAAAATTGATGTGGACAAATTTCGAAGTCCTCCTTCGTACCACATTTTTCCTTCAATTTCCAGAATCCTCTGTGCCATGCTGTGTACATCAAACACGGGCTGCAGGGAGGGTTTCTTGTGTGTTGCATGCAGTACAAATGCGTAACATGGAGACGAGGTGCGGTGTTAATTGACACTGTGTTCTTTGTAGGTCCGCACGACTGCCGACGTTCACATCGAAAGTGGTGTGTATCCAGCAGGCTGAGCAATTGGGAAGTGGCTTAAGCGCAGCACGGGTTGGCAAGTGGTCTGCAACTGGCCTTCAAGTGGTCCTGCAACTGTCCCCCAGCCAACACCGCACACCTGTTTGCCATGTACCCTCACAGACATAGATCGTTTTGTTGTACCAAAGGCTGTTGTTGAGGCTTGTTGAGCAGCGCAACAGTACCATACATCAGCGCACAAAGGGAAGACCAGAGATTCATACAAGAAGAAAGCATGGGCTGACTGGTCTGCTGAAAAACGAGCTGCATGTGCACAAGAATATGTCCGCAACAGAATTGCTGGGGTGCAATTGCAGTATGGTAAAGCACATCTACCAGCAACCACAGTTTCCCACCAGGCCAAGGCAGTGGCCAACAACGGATGTCTGCAAAAGGGCATCCAGGGCCCTCCAGGAAATAACAGCAACCATCCAGAGCCCACCAGGAAATAATAGTAACCATCCAGAGCCCATCAGCAAATAGCAGCAACCACCCAAAGCCCATTGGGAAATATCACTAAGCATCTAGGACCCATCAAGAAATAACAGTGGCCATCCACAGCCCTCCAAGAAGTAACCACAACAATCTAGGACGCATCAAGAAAGAACGGCAACCATCTAGAGCCCAGCAGAAAAGAACAACAACCATCCACAACCCATTAGGAAATAACAGCAACCATCCAGAGCCCTCCTAGAAATAACTGCAACCATCCAGGACACATCACAAAATAGCACTAACCACCCAGAATCCGCCATGAACATTCACGTAGCAGCAAGGGGCCTCATACCAAATTTGTCCTTCATTTCTAAGGAGCAATACCACATTTTTCCCCTCTTAATTTTGGCCATCCCAAAAAAAACCCTCTTAAAAATTTCCCCCGGTGGTAGTTGTTCCCCATTTGGGCAACAAAGGTCCCCCCTCTGCCCGGAGTTGCGGACCTGATGAACCAAAGGTGGCCCAAGACCATAGTGATTGCCAGCCCCCCTCCCGGGGAAGTGTGAGAATGGCCGTGCACCGTAGGAGGACCCCCCCCCCCCCGCCCACCTCCTAGACCAAAGTGACCGGCGTGGGAAATAATGAAACTTACCATTCGGAAAATCTTGTCGGGCCTTTTTTGGTGCACACACACACACACACACACACACACTCCACAGCCCGTCAGGGCTGTAGTTTTTTGTCTTTTTCAAGCAGGCGCCTCAGGCGACCGCTGGGGGCCCTGGACCCATGCGGGCCTCCCTCTTTAATATTGTTCTACCACACACACACACACACACACACACACACACACACACACCCCACACACACACACACACTCCCTCCTCTCTTCTTCTTCTCTCCCTCTTGGGGGGGGCGGGGGGGTAAGGGCCTTATATATCTGTATGCAGCTGTATATAGATGAGCTCTCACCCGCTAACCTCTGCACCCCTCAATCGCACTAGCGTCCAGGACTTGAAAAGGCGAATGCCTCCTCTCTTCTAATACATCCTTGGCTACACCAACCCTGCCTCCTCGGGGGCCCACAAGTGGGCAAAATAGCTACATACCCCTTGCCTTTTTGGGGGTCCCAGAAAAGAGGACAAAATCAGAAGTGGCTACCTCACCCCTGCCTTCTCGGGGGCCCACAAGTGGGCGGAATTGCTACATAACCCATACGTTCTTGGGGGCCTAGGTTTGGGCGGAATTGGGACATAACCCCTGCGTTCTCGGGGGTTCCCCGAAAAGGGGACAAAATCAGAAGTGGCTACATCACCCCTGCCTTCTTGGCGGTCCCCATAGTGGGAAAGGATCAAAGTGGCTACAGAACCCCTGCCTTCTCGGGGTTCCCCATAGTGGGGAGACATGAACTAGAGACAAAGTGGTGCCTCTTTTCCATGCAAGAATGGTGCCTGTCAATTGAGACCTTTTCCCAACCCCCCCATTTTGGGGGCTCTATTGACCCCTCCCCCCTGGCAGTTAAAAACCTAACTTGCCAAGCAAACATGAGTGTAATTTGATGTATTTCTTGTGTCCGATGGTGTAATGCAACGTGAACCCCCCCCCACACACACACATGCACCGCACCTACGAATGTATTTGTTCCTCTTTCCCTCATGGATGAGTAGGCTCTGTCAATGGCTCATGAGTAGAGATTGACAACAGTACAGCGCATGTGTATTCCCTCACGGTTTCATCCGTGCCCACCGGACTCATTGTAGCCGATTACTTGGTGCATGCCTCAATGCCATCCGTAGGGCTTCGCTAGAGGACATCGATGCACGCACGAAGGGCATAAAAAAAGAGGTGGTAAAATGTTACCACAGCTGGGAGGAATCAAAAAGGCTTGGGGTCCCCAAAGAAGGGGGTGTGGGGGCATCTAAAATGGCTACATAATGTCTGCCATCTCGAGGGTTCGTAGTTTTTTCCCGCAGGGAATCAAAAGTGGCAACTTAGCCCTAGCACCCAACGCAAGGAGGAAAGCACAAGTGGCTAGCTAACCACTGCCGTCGCAGGGACCCCCATGCGGGCAAAGTGGCTACCTAACCCCTGCCGTCTTGGGGTTCCCGAAAGCGGGGGCGAAATCAGGAGTGACTAGTGGGGACTCATGTTTTCCATAGTGAGTTGAGTAATTTTTTTTTGCGATAAATGTGAGAACCAAAAAAATTGTGCGTCGTGCAATTTTTTTTGGCAGTAAATGCGAATACAAAAAAACATGCATCGTGCAATTTGTTTTTGCAATGGAGGAAACCGGACAATCTTTGAATCCACGCTTTGTTGCGTGGCCCCTCGAGTTGGGGTTAGGGACTCACAATCCACGCTTTGTTGCGTGGCCCCTCGAGTTGGGGTTGGGGACTCACGATCCACGCTTTTTTGCGTGGCCCCTCGAGTTGGGGTTGGGGACTCGCGATCCACGCTTTGTTGCGTGGCCCCTCGAGTTGGGGTTAGGGACTCACAATCCACGCTTTGTTGCGTGGCCCCTCGAGTTGGGGTTGGGGACTCACGATCCACGCTTTGTTGCTTGGCCCCTCGAGTTGGGGTTGGGGACTCGCGATCCACGCTTTGTTGTGTGGCCCCTTGAGTTGGGGTTAGGGGGGGGGGGGGGCTTAAGCGCAGTGCGCGCGCAGTGCAACTATTGGGCGTCTGGCCGTACTAGAGACCCATGCTTTGAGATAATAGGGGCCCCTAGGGGCATCTTGGTGACCCCTAGCGGAGGTTTTGCAAGGCGTAGCACGTTTGGGTCAAGGCATGGCAAGGCGTAGCATGGTTGTGTCAAGGCATGGCAAGGCGCAATGCTCGTGTGCACACATTGATCTATCGTGCTTGCACATATGCTACAAGACTTCATACCCCCCTCCTCCTTTCTTAGACACACTTTCTTCATGGATTTGAGTCTTGGCGATCAGGTGTTCTACACCCGCTCCAACGGCGTGCGAGTTCCTGCCACGGTGGTTGGGATGGTGGGAGATGGGCTCATCTACTTGGAGTACTACCAAGATGCACTACGGGTGGTGAATCGCCAATGCAAGATGGAATCCATGTGTACTTAGTTGACAATGGCACAGAAAGACAGTTGTGTGTTCTTGAGGGTGGCGACCAATGCGATGTTCATGGTTTTTCCAATTGTGCATGATGAGTGTTATGTGAAGGGAAGGTAGTTTGCAACTTTCTTGAGCTGGGGCAGTTTGGGTCACTTAATTCTAAGGGCGTTTCCAAGGGGTGTGCTTGGGGGCTCTTCGGGGGGAACATGGTCTAAAAGTAGCGCGCAGTGCGCGCGCAGTGCAAAGATTCCCCCAGGGACTCGCAATCCACGCTTTCGTAGCAATTCCGTTGCGCCAAGTTGTGTTTCATTTCTTTTTTTAGGCAAGTGGTTTGACGGGCGGCTCCCCTTTGGAAAATCCTAGCAGCAAATTGTGCCCAAACGCAAACCTGTGTGTGCCCAAACCTAAACCATAAGAAACGCACTCGCCGCAAAGCGATGGAAGTAGGCACCCAGGATAGCACTCGCCGCAGAGCGACGGGAGTAGGCACCATTTGTTGCTTTTTTTGCGAGTGGGTTTGTTCGTGCTATTTCATTTGCATGCTTCGTACAACTTGTGTGCATTGCAGCTCTTAAAGTACACTTTGTAATGTCACGCGACGAGTTGATGCCTACAACCGCGGGGAATACACGAGTACAAGGTCTTGTGTGCACAAGAACACAATGTCAATTGGGAGTTGTGGGTTGCAGGACTGCGTGCTCGAGTATTGCTCTACTTTTGGATAGCAGCTTAACTTGTGGATCACTTTGAAGGTGGCACATGCGGTTGATAGCGATGGCAAAGAATTTGAAGGCTTTGTGCCCTAGTTGCCCTTGGCTTCTTGTAGCATCATTCGAAGTGTTTTCACACTCAGTCCCGGATGTGGTGGCTCAAGAATTTCATCAGGGTGCATTGGGCTTGGCGGTACCCGACCGGATGCGGCATAATTAGGCGAGGCTGAGAGCGGAGCACGATGCCCTCTTCGGCAAGCGCCCGCGCGCCCCGCGGCCGGCGCTGTCCCGGAGGCCCCGAAGGGCAAGGCCCAACCGCAGCTAGATCGGCCAAAGAAGGCGGTGGAGGGCTCAGTAGATCCCAAAGGCAAAGGAAAGGCCCCGGATGGCATGCTCTGTACTGCCCTGTACTGTCCCCGTGGGCAGTCCCCTTCTGAAAGTGGGAATCGGGGCATGGTCCTTCTCGGAGCCTTTGGGATCGACTGACAGCTGCCCCTCCTCTGGCGGTGCCCTGGTTTCACCACCGTCGCCCGTACTACGGCACTTGCAGACCACGTCCCCCTCGGACTCTAACGCCTCAATATCCACGGATTCGCCCTCCCCACCCGACCGAGCCTCATGTCCCACAACTGGACCATAGATGAGTTGGTATTGGACTGTGGGTTCTGCTTTACCTGTGACACAGTAAACGATCGAAATTCAAGGGTTCAGTGACGATTCAGAAAGGTTGGCTGAGTTGCATACCCCTCCTACCCGACCTCCCAGCACCCAAGTTCGGGGTGCACTTTCCGAGATCTACGATAGTGTTGAGGCCACCCCCGGCCCACTCAACGGCAAGGATACCTCCTCTTAGCGAAGCATGGAAGCCTCAGAGCCCAAGGGGCAACCTACCACAGCCACTCGTGCCACAAAGGAGGACACCCGTCAGCAAGTCCGTATCCGTGGAAAGTGCCGAATAGCTACCCCAAAAAAGCATCTCGCTGGCTGGACGTGATGAGCAGTTCATTAACGAGCGGGCATTGACTCATCTACAATTGTGCATTCTACAACTACTTGTAGCGCGTGGACAATTTGTTGGCTTTTTGCAATCCCATGATATTGTTATTATTAGGGGGCGCCTTAAGCGCGGTGCGCGCGCAGTGCAACTATTTGGGCGTCTGGCCGTACTAGAGACCCGTAGTTTGAGATACTAGGGGCCACTAGGGGAATCATGGTGACCCCTAGCGCAGGTTTTGACTTCTGATTTTGTCCCCCTTTGTTTGGGGACCCCCGAGAATGCAGGGGTGACATAGCATTTCCGCCCTCTTTTGGGCCCCAACCTTCCGGTGCTATTGCGGAAACCGGGACAATCTTTGAATCCACGCTTTGATTCTAGGAGCATTATGGTGACCCCTAGCGTACGTTTTCACTTCTGATTTTGTCGCCCTTTGTTTAGGGACCCCCGAGAATGCAGGGGTGACGTAGCATTTCCGCCCTCTTTTTGGGCCCCAAGGTTCCGGTGCTATTGCGGAAACCAGGACAATCTTTGAATCCACGCTTTGATTCTAGGAGCATCATGGTGACCCCCTAGCGTAGACTTTGACTTTTGATTTTGTTCCCTTTGTTGGGGACCCCCGAGAATGCAGGGGTGACATAGCATTTCCGCCCTCTTTTGGGCCCCAACCTTCCGGTGCTATTGCGGAAACCGGGACAATCTTTGAATCTATGCTTTGATTCTAGGAGCATCATGGTGACCCCTAGCGTAGACTTTGATTTCTGATTTTGTCCCCCTTTGTTGGGGACCCCCGAGAATGCAGGGGTGATGTAGCATTTCCGCCCTCTTTTGGGCCCCAACCCTCCGGTGCTATTGAGGAAACCGGGACAATCTTTGAATCCACGCTTTGATTCTAGGAGCATCATGGTGACCCCTAGCGTAGACTTTGACTTTTGATTTTGTCCCCCTTTGTTGGGGACCCCCGAGAATGCAGGGGTGGCGTAGCATTTCCGCCCTCTTTTGGGCCCCAACCTTCCGGTGCTATCGCGGAAACCGGGACAATCTTTGAATCCACGCTTTGATTCTAGGAGCATCATGGTGACCCCTAGCGTATACTTTGCCTTTTGATTTTGTTCCCTTTGTTTAGGGACCCCCGAGAATGCAGGGGTGACGTAGCATTTCCGCCCTCTTTTGGGCCCCAACCTTCCGGTGCTATTGAGGAAACCGGGACAATCTTTGAATCCACACTTTGATTCTAGGAGCATCATGGTGACCCCTAGCGTAGACTTTGATTTCTGATTTTGTCCCCTTTTGTTGGGGACCCCCGATAATGCAGGGGTGATGTAGCATTTCCGCCCTCTTTTGGGCCCCAACCTTCCGGTGCTATTGAGGAAACCGGGACAATCTTTGAATCCACGCTTTGATACTAAGAGCATCATGGTGACCCCTAGTGTAGACTTTGATTTCTGATTTCGTCCTCCTTTGTTGGGGACCCCCCAGAATGCAGGGGTGACGTAGCATTTCCGCCCTCTTTTGGGCCCCAACCTTCCGGTGCTATTGAGGAAACCGGGACAATCTTTGAATCCACGCTTTGATTCTAGGAGCATCATGGTGACCCCTAGCGTATACTTTGCCTTTTGATTTTGTTCCTTTTGTTTAGGGACCCCCGAGAATGCAGGGGTGACATAGCATTTCCGCCCTCTTTTGGGCCCCAACCTTCCGGTGCTATTGAGGAAACCAGGACAATCTTTAAACCCATGCTTTGATTCTAGGAGCATCATGGTGACCCCTAGTGTAGACTTTGATTTCTGATTTTGTCCCCCTTTGTTGGGGAGCCCCGAGAATGCAGGGGTGACGTAGCATTTCCGCCCTCTTTTGGGCCCCAACTTCCGGTGCTATTGAGGAAACCAGGACAATCTTTGAATCCACGCTTTGATTCTAGGAGCATCATGGTGACCCCTAGTGTAGACTTTGATTTCTGATTTCATCCTCCTTTGTTGGGGACACCCGAGAATGCAGGGGTGACATAGCATTTCCGCCCTCTTTTGGGCCCCAACCTTCCGGTGCCATTGAGGAAACCGGGACAATCTTTGAATCCACGCTTTGATTCTAGGAGCATCATGGTGACCCCCTAGCGTAGACTTTGATTTCTGATTTTGTCCCCCTTTGTTGGGGACCCCCGAGAATGCAGGGGTGACGTAGCATTTCCGCCTTCGTTTGGGCCCCAACCTTCTGGTGCTATTGAGGAAACCGGGACAATCTTTGAATCCACGCTTTGATACTAGGAGCATCATGGTGACCCCTAGCGTAGACTTTGATTTCTGATTTCGTCCCCCTTTGTTGGGGACCCCCGAGAATGCAGGGGTGACGTAGCATTTCCGCCCTCTTTTGGGCCCCAACTTTCCGGTGCTATTGAGGAAACCGGGACAATCTTTGAATCCACGCTTTGATTCTAGGAGCATCATGGTGACCCCTAGCGTAGACTTTGATTTCTGATTTTGTCCCCCTTTGTTGGGGACCCCCAAGAATGCAGGGGTGACATAGCATTTCCGCCCTCTTTTGGGCCCCAACCTTCCGGTGCTATTGAGGAAACCAGGACAATCTTTGAATCCACACTTTGATTCTAGGAGCATCATGGTGACCCCTATCGTAGACTTTGATTTCTGATTTCGTCCCCCTTTGTTGGGGACCCCCGAGAATGCAGGGGTGACGTAGCATTTCCGCCCTCTTTTGGGCCCCAACCTTCCGGTGCTATTGCGGAAACTAGGACAATCTTTGAATCCACGCTTTGATTCTAGGAGCATCATGGTGACCCCTAGCGTAGACTTTGATTTCTGATTTTGTCCCCCTTTGTTGGGGACCCCCGAGAATGCAGGGGTGACGTAGCATTTCCGCCCTCTTTTGGGCCCCAACCTTCCGGTGCTATTGAGGAAACCGGGACAATCCTTGAATCCACGCTTTGATTCTAGGAGCATCATGGTGACCCCTAGCGTAGACTTTGACTTTTGATTTTGTTCCCTTCGTTGGGGACCCCCGAGAATGCAGGGTGACATAGCATTTCCGCCCTCTTTTGGGCCCCAACCTTCCGGTGCTATTGAGGAAACCGGGACAATCTTTGAATCCATGCTTTGATTCTAGGAGCATCATGGTGACCCCTAGCGTACATTTTGACTTCTGATTTTGTCCCCCTTTTTTGGGGACCCCCGAGAATGCAGGGGTGACATAGCATTTCCGCCCTCTTTTGGGCCCCAACCTTCTGGTGCTCCGGGACAATCTTTGAATCCACGCTTTGATTCTAGGAGCATCATGGTGACCCCTAGCGTACGTTTTGACTTCTGATTTTGTCCCCCTTTGTTTAGGGATCCCCGAGAATGCAGGGGTGACGTAGCATTTCCGCCCTCTTTTTGGGCTTCAACCTTCCGGTGCTATTGCGGAAACCGGGACAATCTTTGAATCCACGCTTTGATTCTAGGAGCATCATGGTGACCCCCTAGCGTAGACTTTGATTTCTGATTTTCCCCCCCTTTGTTGGGGACCCCCGAGAATGCAGGGTGACGTAGCATTTCCGCCCTCTTTTGGGCCCCAACCTTCCGGTGCTATTGAGGAAACCGGGACAATCCTTGAATCCACGCTTTGATTCTAGGAGCATCATGGTGACCCCTAGCGTAGACTTTGACTTTTGATTTTGTTCCCTTTGTTGGGGACCCCCGAGAATGCAGGGTGACATAGCATTTCCGCCCTCTTTTGGGCCCCAACCTTCCGGTGCTATTGAGGAAACCGGGACAATCTTTGAATCCATGCTTTGATTCTAGGAGCATCATGGTGACCCCTAGCGTACATTTTGACTTCTGATTTTGTCCCCCTTTTTTGGGGACCCCCGAGAATGCAGGGGTGACATAGCATTTCCGCCCTCTTTTGGGCCCCAATCTTCCGGTGCTATTGAGGAAACCGGGACAATATTTGAATCCACGCTTTGATACTAGGAGCATCATGGTGACCCCTAGCGTAGACTTTGCCTTTTGATTTTGTCCCCCTTTGTTGGGGACCCCCGAGAATGCAGGGGTGACGTAGCATTTCCGCCCCCTTTTGGGCCCCAACCTTCCGGTGCTATTGCGGAAACTAGGACAATCTTTGAATCCACGCTTTGATTCTAGGAGCATCATGGTGACCCCTAGCGTAGACTTTGATTTCTGATTTTGTCCCCTTTGTTGGGGACCCCCGAGAATGCAGGGGTGACGTAGCATTTCCGCCCTCTTTTGGGCCCCAACCTTCCAGTGGTATTGAGGAAACCGGGACTGATCATTCTACCCTTTCCCCGGCATCTTTGTGTGAAATTGATTCATGGAGTTCTGCACGAGCTTGCTCTCTTCACCAGGATCACGGGGCTCAGGGTTAATTTCGACAAGTCGGCAATTCTGTTGAAAGGAACATGGAGCCTGCATCACAAATCACTCATCAACTCCCTACCAATTGCAATCAAGCCATCTGCTAAATACCTCGGGGTACTACTAGGCAATGCGACACCCGAGGAATCGTTTGCTCCGGCACTGCAGAAGGCTCTCCACCGAGCAGTGCGCATGCAAGCATGGGGATTGACACTCCAGCAACGCCTGAAGCTACTCAAACAATGGCTACTGCCAGTACTGACGGTACCAGCGCGTGGCATTTTCCCCACCAAGGCGATTTGTACCCAACTGGCTGATGTGTACCGCATTGCACTCAAATTGAACCCGTGGGGTATCACTCTCCCCATCTTGGGACTGCCAGCATTAGAAGGAGGATTCTCGCTGATGCCCCCGAAATCTTTTCTGAGGTGGCAACACGCCTCGATGTTTTTGCGATACATCAAAGAGCCAGCGACCATCTCCAACATCCTAGCCGTGCCCTTCAAGCACTGGGCTCAGACATACGGAGTGCACTGCACCTCGGCAACCCTCCCCTTTTTCAGCATGGGACCTGTACCTTACAGCACCATGCCCACCATGGCGTTTGCCGCCAAGGCATACTCCATTGCCATGAATTTGGCCTCACCCACACTGCCAGCAGTAGAACCAGCCGTGCTACCACTGTGGCACAATCGATTGTTTGCGAAATCATCAGGCAGGACTTACCACTCCCCATCGCTGATACGAAAAAATGTGATACTTCTCAGAGACATCATCCAGCGTCCGGAACTGTGCGAAGCACTGCCACACACGTGGAAATCTGTATATCGATTACACAAGCGAAAGCTGCTTTCTCTGCGCAATTTCCCCCCCGCAGTACATCACGTGCCGAGCTTTTGGTTTCACTGGCAATCTTCTGCTGTTTCCAGGGAACTTGCCAAGCCGAAAAATTTATGCACCAGACAGTCTAGGGACACATGGAAGGCCCTCATGGCCCTACAGCTACCACACTCGGACAGACATTTCATTACAGGACATTATGGCGTAAACTCCCGACGGGACAACGCCAAGCAAGAATGAACCCAGGACAGACCAACTGCCCTATTGATGGGGTACCTGAAACCCACAAGCACCTCTGCACGGACTGCCGCTTTTTGAAAATTGCATTTGACTGCATCAACAAGGCGTATGCGCCTATCGTGATTGAAGGCAACCCCATTTCTTCAGTGTCCGCATTGGTCTGGAATACCCCCTCCCTTAGCCTAAGTACAGCACCAGGACTTCTGGCCTGGTCGGCCATTGCGGTGAACTGGGGTCTACGCACATCAGCCCGGATTAAAGGCCTCATCGTCACGTGGGAAAACTTTCTGACTGGTTGGGTGAAAAAACTAGCCACTTGGCAACAATACACTCTGAGGTGGCTGCCCACTGCTGAGCTAAGTATATTCACAGACTGCGTCCTGCAGCTTTTAGAAGATGGTAAGCTGGTTCACCCCAATCTCTCCTGCTCTGCCAATCTGCCGAGGCCACGACGCTCAGGCAATAACGCCAAGATGGCCAGGAAACTGGCTGCAAAGCAAGAGTTTGCCTCCCAATTGGAGGGAATCGTGGCACAAGGGCTAACACAGATATATACGGACGGCTCATCAGAAAGGGTCCTGCCCATCGGGTATATCGGTGGATACGGAGTCCATGTGCCGAACACACTGGACCTGGGGGCGCCTATGCCAGTACCACAAACAAATAATGCTACAGAGGTGTACGCAGTGACTCAGGGACTGAAAATTTTTCCACAAGCAAACCTGGCCCTGATGACAGACTCTGCCCTGGTCTACCTGGGGGTTACCGGTGCAGCAAGGATTTGAAAAATCCGTGGCTGGCACGGATCACACGGCCCCATACTACACCCCAAACTTTGGGAAGAGCTTCTACAGCTCATCGCAGACCACCAAGGCACACTGAGTTGGTACAAGGTCCCCTCCCATGTGCAGATAGAGGGCAATGAACGAGCCAATGATTTGGCGGAATGGGGAAGGCAGCAAAACCCATTATATCCTGAACCCCCCGGGGACAGGGAGGAGGGCAGGGAAGACACGGAAGCGAACCATAGCAAGGTGATCATTTTTTCACACAAGCACCCATCCCCTCCCGAGCCCGCAGTACATGCAGATGCACCCCCACCCCCAGTGGTGCAAGAGCCCCCGACACTGCCCTGTGCAACACCGTCCACTCCCATGTCAGGCACGCAGTCAGATACACACAACATGGTGACACCTCTCGTGACACCTATCAGAGTACCGGTCAGTGCCTCTCCACTGTGCAGAGATACACCCGCCCGCCGACTATTGAATGAACTGGATTTATGCCTCATGGATGAACCCGTAAGTCGCCAGAGTGGCTCCTTTTCGGAGACCACAGTGTCTTTCGCCTCCACAGAGGATTGCATTCAGCCTCAGGCATCGCAGGACAGTCTGCTCACGGTATCAGGGAGTGAGAACCATTCGTTCACACGACCAGCCAAACGAAGGCATTTCAACACGCCAAGCCCGGTGCCATCAAGCCCAGCCTCGGTGGATCTACACCCACACAGAACAACCATGTACTCACCCAGCATGCCTGCGCGTTCCAACAGACAGCCTGTATACTCCCCACGGCAACCCGCATCGCCTATGGCGCCAGACACGCCCAATTTCTGGCACTGCTCAATTTGTGACACCGAGTGTTCAGGGCACTCCCCACCAGAATCACCTACCACTCTGGACTCTGGCTGTTCTGAGACACAGGGGCCTTCTCCCATGTCAGAGTGAGCAGGCAAGAATGCACCTGATCTGAGGTTGAAACTGTGGTAGCGACAGGATCTGATTGACTTCTGTACCGAGTCACGATATGTACTCGATTGAGGTACACCCCATGCCCCCAAAGGGGTCCCCCTCCCCGGGGGACCTGATGCAAAGTCCAATTTGGCTCCGGTGCCTGTGGATGCTCTGCGGCACGGAGACATTGGCCTGTTTGACTTTTGTGCCCAGTCACGACTATGTACATAGATAGTTGAGCACCCCAACCAAGAAGGGGACACGTTGAGCCTGTGTGATTGAACAGCATATGAATGCACTGGCAGTATGAACCATATAGATGTACGACAGGCGGTGGTGGACGCCTGTACGTTTCAGCAAACCACCTTTATGGCCAACCTTCCGGTGCTATTGAGGAAACCGGGACAATCTTTGAATCCACGCTTTGATTCTAGGAGCATCATGGTGACCCCTAGCATACGTTTTGACTTCTGATTTTGTCCCCCTTTGTTTAGGGACCTCCGAGAATGCAGGGGTGACGTAGCATTTCCGCCCTCTTTTGGGCCCCAACCTTCCGGTGCTATTGCGGAAACCGGGACAATCTTTGAATCCACGCTTTGATTCTAGGTGCATCATGGTAACCCCTAGCATAGACTTTGATTTCTGATTTTGTTCCCTTTGTTGGGGACCCCCGAGAATGCAGGGTGACGTAGCATTTCCGCCCTCTTTTGGGCCCCAACCTTCCGGTGCTATTGAGGAAACCGGGACAATCTTTGAATCCACGCTTTGATTCTAGGAGCATCATGGTGACCCCTAACGTAGACTTTGATTTCTGATTTTGTCCCCCTTTGTTTAGGGACCCCCGAGAATGCAGGGTTGACATAGCATTTCCGCCCTCTTTTGGGCCCCAACCTTCCGGTGCTATTGAGGAAACCGGGACAATATTTGAATCCACGCTTTGATTCTAGGAGCATCATGGTGACCCCTAGCGTAGACTTTGATTTCTGATTTTGTCCCCCTTTGTTGGGGACCCCCGAGAATGCAGGGGTGACGTAGCATTTCCGCCCTCTTTTGGGCCCCAACCTTCCGGTGCTATTGCGGAAACCAGGACAATCTTTGAATCCACGCTTTGATTCTAGGAGCATCATGGTGACCCCTAGCGTAGACTTTGACTTTTGATTTTGTTCCCTTTGTTTAGGGACCCCCGAGAATGCAGGGGTGACGTAGCATTTCCGCCCTCTTTTGGGCCTCAACCTTCCGGTGCTATTGCGGAAACCGGGACAATCTTTGAATCCACACTTTGATTCTAGGAGCATCATGGTGACCCCTAGCGTAGACTTTGACTTTTGATTTTGTCCCCCTTTGTTGGGGACCCCCGAGAATGCAGGAGTGACGTAGCATTTCCGCCGTCTTTTGGGCCCCAACCTTCCGGTGCTATTGAGGAAACCGGACAATCTTTGAATCCACGCTTTGTTGCGTGGCCCCTCGAGTTGGGGTTAGGGACTCACAATCCACTCTTTTTTGCGTGGCCCCTCGAGTTGGGGTCAGGGACTCACAATCCACGCTATGTTGCGTGGCCCCTCGAGTTGGGGTTAGGGACTCACAATCCACGCTTTGTTGCGTGGCCCCTCGAGTTGGGGTTAGGGACTCACAATCCACGCTTTGTTGCGTGGCCCCTCGAGTTGGGGTTAGGGACTCACAATCCACGCTTTGTTGCGTGGCCCCTTGAGTTGGGGTTAGGGACTCACAATCCACGCTTTGTTGCTTGGCCCCTCGAGTTGGGGTTAGGGACTCACAATCCACGCTTTGTTGCGTGGCCCCTCGAGTTGGGGTTAGGGACTCACAATCCACGCTTTGTTGCGTGGCCCCTCGAGTTGGGGTTAGGGACTCACAATCCACGCTTTGTTGCGTGGCCCCAGAGTTGGGGTTAGGGACTCACAATCCACTCACCAGAGAATGGCCAGGCATAGGATTTTTGGGTCAAGGCATGGCAAATTATAGCGCATCCGGGTGCGAGCATGGCAAGGCGTAGCACATTTTGGGTCAAGGCATGGCAAGGCACAATTTTTTTTGGGTCAAGGCATGGCAAGGCGTAGCATGGTTGTGTCATGGCATGGCAAGGCATAGCATGTTTGTGTCAAGGCATGGCAAGGCGCAATGCTCGTGTGCATACATTGATCTATTGTGCTTGGGTCGAGGCATAGCAAGGCGTAGCACGTTTGGGTCAAGGCATGGCAAGGGGTAGCATGATTGTGCCATGGCATGGCAATCCTAAATACGCCGGGTGCGTACACAAGGTTACGGTTGCCATTGACAGCTTGGGCAACATCGTTTGGATTTGTCCGTTGGCCCCGGGGACATCGGCAGATGTTCTCATTTGGGATCGCGAAGGGCCGAAAAGGAGCAAGGGGCATTATATGGATTATGAGATTGGGTCCATGGATGGTGCATACAAGGGGCGCCTCCATGTGGCATGGCCATTTATCGGTCGAAAGACGTTGACCGAGCGGCAAAAGGAGTACAATGATGTTCATGGTTTCTATAGGGCACGCATTGAGCACTTGTTTGTATGCATGTGGCACTGGGGCATCGTAAGGAACATATGGAGGGGATCCGGTACGGAGTTGCATGAGTACGTGCGTGTACTCTTGCATTTGCAGCAATTTTTGATTCCAAGACAGGTACGGTACCCTCCATATGGTCCGTGGGTATACGTACCTGCACATGTATGGACTGCACCTACAAAGGGGGACAATGATGATGAGGATGTTGTGGGTGATGATGGGGATGTTTGTGACCTTTGTCGCACCAAGTCTGACCCTAAAAAGATGTCCATGTGTGACAAGTGTGAACTGCAATATTGTACGGATTGCATTGACGCACACACATGTGACAATGTGTCATTTCTTTGATTCTGCAACTGTGTCATGTTGTGCACACAAGTTGCGTATTCTCAATGTGTACTTAGTTGACAATGGACCAGAAAGACAGTTGTGTGTTCTTGAGGGTGGCGACCAATGCGATGTTCATGGCCTTTCCAATTGTGCATGATGTGTGTTATGTGAAGGGAAGGTAGTTTGCAATTTTCTTGAGCTGGGGCAGTTTGGGTCACTTAATTCTAAGGGCGTTTCCAAGGGGTTTGCTTGGGGGCTCTTCGGGGGGAACATGGTCTAAAAGTAGCGCGCAGTGCGCGCGCAGTGCAAAGATTCCCCCTTATTGCGTTATATTAGTATGTCCTCCACCTATTTGGTGTACCAAAGGTGGTATCTTTCAAATATGTCTAAGCTGCCCCTTTTTGGTGGAGTGCATAAGCTACCGATTGCTCTTTGGTAGCGTGGAGGTTTGCATTACTCCACCACAAGTGGCCCTGTCCCACCTCCACATACACCTTCATCAAACCTCCATATTCTTGTATTGGCTGAGTCCCAATTAATTGGTGGCCACACAAAGTCCTCTTGTGCTTTAGGGACTCGGCATCCCATTGTTAAGGTCGGTGTGGGGTGCCACATGGAACTGGCAATTGTACACTTTGCACAAGAGACATTATTTTGGGGGGGGAAATGTCATTGCCTTTTCAGGAAAAAGGAGTTACACGACGTTTCCGCCAAAAAAAAATTGCATGCACCGACCGTTTTTTTTTCCATGAGTTACATTTTTCACTGCCTCATTTCTCTTGTTGTAAGGGAGCCGGGCAGGCATTGTCAAAAAAAAGTAGCATACCTGGGGGGCTCCACAAGGCACAGAGCACAGCGGCTCTGTACGGAGTTGCCAGGCATGGCCCGACTTGTCCACGGATGGATTCGTGAATCCAATGCATGACACTCCACCATGCTGTACAGCATGCAGGCAGATACCCCGTCTACTGACCACACGGCTGGGCTCATGAGGCATGGACGGGCTTCCCGTGAGCAAACGTAAAGGACGGTGGGAGGAGCCTCTTGTCATACAGGGCAGCAGCTCTCCTGATACCCGCACGACTTGCCCTTGGGTGCATCTGGGTGATGGAATGGGCAGAAGCCCCATGACTATTCCTCCTTAATATGATTTCCTTCCTTCCTGGGGGGCTCCACAAGCATGAAATTCTGTTGAACAATTTCCGTTCAAAATTTGTGGACATAATTTGTTCAGCCTTTTTTTTTTAATAGGGTTTGTACAGAACATTGGAGCCTCCAACAACTAGGAGGCAACATTCAGGAAACTCCATGAACCAATAGCAACCATCTAGCAGCCTCCAGGTCTGAAAACATTATCATGAACAAGTTTCTTCACAACAGTGTCACCCTCCTGTGACAATTTGTACATAATCGCGCCAGAATGTGCTGCTGCCCCCCCTCCCTCCCCACCACTGCACATATGGCTCGAATATTTCTGTCATATCCCATTTTTGGTACAACCCTGCCTCCATGACATGTTTCTTCCTTCCAGTTGCAATCAGATGTCTAGTCCCTGTGTTTGTGTCCACAATTCACCCCCTGTGCTAACACCGCTCCAAATTCTGGCCTCTGCGATTCAGGGCCTACAAGACTCTGTTGCCTCCAGCAGCCAGTCTCTAGCCCTCAAAAGGCAGCACTTCGAGAACACACTGCAGCACGCCGAGGCCATCAACCAAGGCCAAAGGGACTGCGAATACTTGGACGTCGGCGGCACCCGTTTTCATGCCCGACGCACAGTGCTTGAGGGGCGTGGGCAGCATTTCCTGTCCATGCTTGTGGCAGAAAACTTTGCGACCGAGCGCGCGACGGACGGATCGCTGTTCATCGACCGTGATCCAAGGCAGTTTGCGCTCATATTACAGTATTTGCGCGAGGAGGTGGTGGACATGCCGGCAGGTGTGGACGCGTTGCAGTTGGAGCGGGAGGCCCGCTTCTACGGTCTGTCTGACTTAGGCCGTCTCGTTGGCATGAGGGCGTGCCTCACGGTCATGATGCGCGCGTGCGCCCCAGCTCACGCGTACGACATCGGCTCGAACGTCTGGCGACAGCTGCCAGGTCTTGCCTCCCCACCTGGCGACGAGGGCCCCCCCACTGCCCTCGCTTTCAACGCGGGGCGACTCACGGCATTAGTGCACAGGGCCGCCGGGTGGTCTCTGGACGAGCTCGACCCGGTGTCGTTGGTGTGGAAGAGCATCTCCGCAGTCCCTCTCAGCGGCACGTCGCCGCAACTCGTCGGTGTCGGACCGCACCTGTACTGCAGCCTCTCCGCAAGTCGGTGCGTCGTGAGGTACGAGGGCCACGGCCACTGGCAGCCGCTGCCCGAAAGCAGCAGCCGCCGGTGCTTTAGCATGTGCGCCTTCCGGGACGGCGTGGCGGTGGTTGGGGGGAAGGTCCTCTGCCAGCAGGCCCTGGTCGCCACGGCCCTCGGCAGCGTGGAGCACTTCTGTCGCAGGGCAGGGCGTTGGAAGCGGTTGCCGGAGATGCAGCTGCCGCGGTGTTACCCCGGCGTTGGGGTGTGGCGGGGGAGGCTGATTGTGGCGGGGGGCCAGGACTCCCGGCGCACACGGCTCCTGTCCGTTGAGGCGTACGACCCGGACACCGGCACGTGGCAGTTAATGGCGTCCATGACATGTGCATACAACCATCCGATGGTTGCGGTTTACGAGGACACTTTGCTGGTCATCGGCGGCAAGACGGATGGCTTCACCGCGGTAGAGCAGTACGACCCCGGGGCCCGCCAGTGGACGAAAATATACCACGTTTCAGGCGTCGAGCCCGATTCTGCGACCGTAATGTCTTTGACCCGACGTTTGTGGACCTGATGATGAAGATGCAGTGGGCTTCCACGACCCGCTCTGGCGCGCAGGCCCTTTGCATTGTCAGTGAGTCGTTCGCCCCCACCAGAGCAAAGCTGCAGGCGTTTCCCGGCATAGACACGTGAGCTCACCCGCTTGTCGGCGAATAGCGGTGGGTTTTGTTTGCGCTCAATTTTTTCCCGATGGTAAGTGTCTGTGAGTGGGCGATAGGGGGAACAGCCCTTATCTTGGAAAAGGTGAGACCTGGAATATAGGGAAAATGTTGAGATGTTTTAACCCTGTCCCTTCAGCTTTCTCGCAATTGATACCATACGTAAACCAATGGAAGCCTCCTGGTCTTTCAACGAGGTGCACGATTGTACTGCAGGGCTTGCGTTTGTCTTTCCTCTGACCCATCCACCGTGGGACTGTCGCGAGCTCACCCAGACACAGGGTGCGCACAGCAACGTCTCCACGCTTCTTTATGGGAATGCTACACATATTGGATCGCTACCCCCCTCCCCCCGTTCTAAGGTCCGGCGAGATATAAATTTGAGACTCTGATTGAATGTGGTCCCGACTTGTAGCTGTATTAATTTGGGACCTGGCCGTATCTTGGACAAGGGGGGCGGGGGGTTACAGCTCCATTTACGGCTGTGCTCAGCCTAATTATAAAGCCCTCCCAACTCAAGGGAGCCGGGCGGAGACGTGCCATTGAATCGACCCTTCTGTGACATGCAGGGATGCGGTCTGCGCCAGCCAGTGGGACAGGATTACTTGGACCGACGGCTGTTGCACACTGTTGGGCTGTGCAGGTGCACACAGCTGCTCTGGTACTGCGGTGTTCTTCCCATTTGCTCCTGTGCACTGCGCGACCACATGCTGAGCACCGCAGATTATGATTAGTCTTATGGTAAGTGCACAATAGACAGGCCAGCAGCAGGGTCAGCAGCAGCAGCGCCGAATGCGGCAGATGCCTGACGAGCAGACTCATACAGGTGATGGTCCCGGCCGCCTGAAACTCCAACCCCATGCCTCTTCCACAAGTGGCCCTCCCAGTACATCCACATGTGAACCCATCCATCCAAGTTAAGAAGGAACTGAGTCCATGTAATGCTGCGGTCGCAGGCTATGTCGCGGATCCATCCTGCTTTGTACCATAATTTAGCAGGCCCATCCTGCTTTTGTACCATATTATACGCTGCGAATTGATAACGGAATGCAACGCCTAGTCATTAGCAGACTTCTTGAGTTGTATTGAAGGTTACTGACCTTTCAGCCCAGACAACAAACGTCTCACCCTTCCCGCCTCTGCAGCAGTGCACATGGGTGTTTGTGCTTTCTGCTGACCTCATGTTCTGCCTGCCTCAGAAATGCATGCCCTCTATGGGTCATCAGTCTGGTGCAGTAAGTTCACTGGAGTATTCCGTCTTCGACTGTGCTCGCCTGACCACAGTGGTAATGGGTTTTGTTGATGGCATGACACGAGAGTATCTCACATTGAACAGCTGACATGCTCTACGAGGCAATAGGAATCGGGTCGGCAGCTTGAGGTTTGGCTGAACGCTTGGCTGCTGCCTTGGCATACTATACTACACTACACTGTATACCATACCATACCATACCATACCATACCATACCATACCATACCATACCATACCATACCATACCATACCATACCATACCATACCATACCATACCATACCATACCATACGGCCCCATGCCACGCCCATACGCGGCCCCACGCTGCACTCCTGCGCGGCCCCACGCTGCGCCCCAGCCCAGCCCCGCGCTGCGCCCCTGCGCAGCCCCGCGCTGCTGCTCCCCTGCACAGCCCCACGCTGCTGCGCCCCTGCGCAGCCCCGCGCTGCGCCCCTGCGCAGCCCCACACTGCTGCGCCCCGGCGCCACCCCACACTGCTGCGCCCCTGCGCCGCACCACGCTGCGCCCCTGCGCAGCCCCACGCTGCTGCGCCCCTGCGCAGCCCCGCGCTGCGCCCCTGCGCAGCCCCACACTGCTGCGCCCCTGCGCCGCCCCACACTGCTGCGCCCCTGCGCCGCACCACGCTGCGCCCCTGCGCAGCCCCACGCTGCGCCCCTACTCAGCCCCACGCTGCGCCCCTACTCAGCCCCACGCTGCGCCCCTGCGCAGCCCCACGCTGCTGCGCCCCTGCGCCGCCCCACACTGCTGCGCCCCTGCGCCGCACCACGCTGCGCCCCTGCGCAGCCCCTACGCAGCCCCGCGCTGCGCCCCTGCGCAGCCCCACACGGCTGCGCCCCTGCACCGCACCACGCTGCGCCCCTGCGCAGCCCCTACGCAGCCCCACGCTGCGCCCCCGCGCGGCCCCACGCTGCTGCGCCTCTGCGCGGCCCCATGCCGCGCCCCGGCGCAGCCCCACGCTGCGCCCTTGCCGCTGGTCCCGCAGCCCACAGAGGGGCCCTCATCGGGCGCGCCGGCGCCCTTGCACACGCGCCCCCCGCAGCCTGGCCTGCGCGGCGCGCGTGCCCCCGGCACGCCCGCCGACCCCATGGAGTGGGGCTCTCAGGGCCGCCGCCGACCACCGGCCGGTCCGCCCGCGCCGCCCCGCGGCCGCCACGGGCCCCGCACCCGCATGGCGCCGCTTCCACCTCGGCCGCCCGCCGCTACCCACGCGCCCGGCCCCGGCCTCGGCCCCCAGGCCACGCTGCGCCCGTGCCGCTGGTCCCGCGGCCCGCATCGGGCGCGCCGACGCCCTTGCACATGCGCCCCCCACGGCCTGGCCTGCGCGGCGCGCGTGCCCCCGGCGCGCCCGCCGACCCCATGGAGTGGGGCTCTCAGGGCCGCCGCCGACCACCGGCCGGTCCGCCCGCGCCGCCCCGCGACCGCCACGGGCCCCGCACCCGCATGGCGCCGCTTCCACCTCGGCCGCCCGCCGCTACCCACGCGCCCGGCCCCGGCCTCGGCCCCCAGGCCACGCTGCGCCCGTGCCGCTGGTCCCGCGGCCCGCAGCGGGGCCCGCATCGGGCGCGCCGACGCCCTTGCACATGCGCCCCCCACGGCCTGGCCTGCGCGGCGCGCGTGCCCCCGGCGCGCCCGCCGACCCCATGGAGTGGGGCTCTCAGGGCCACCGCCGGCCGCCGGCCGGTCCGCCCACACCGCCCCGCGACCGCCACGGGCCCCGCACCCGCATGGCACCGCCTCCGCCTCGGCCGCCCGCCGCCACCCACGCGCCCGGCCCAGGCCTGGACCCCCCCGCCGGCCGAGCCGCGCGGCCTCCCGCACACGGGACACAGGGACGGGCACCAGATAATAGCCCATACATAGTCCCCGCCCCCTCCACCCCCTTACTCCACCTCCGCACGGGACGTAGCCCCCTCCCCTGTCGTGGGGGAGTGGCGGCTGGAAGCAAGGGGAACCGGGGCCCCTCAGGTCCCCGGACAGGTGGTCCCTCCATCCCGCCCCCCGTCGCGCCTCCGTTTCGCACAGGTGCGCACGCCCTCCCCCCACGGCGGGGGAGGGAACCAGGGTCACACGGACAGGTGGTCCCTCTCACAGCGACGCGCGCCCCCTCCCCCCCCCAGACAGAAGGCGGAACCCCCCCCCCCCCCCTCGGTCGTTGTCGGCACACGCCCGGCCAGCGTGACGCCGGCCGACTGCTCCCTTGCGCCCTGCCCAGGGAGAGCGTGTCTGGCAATTCTATTGCCTTCGGCAAGTCCACCGCGCAGAGAGTCTACCCCGAGCAACACACACCCAAAATAGGGTGGAAACTACATAAATACGGCCTAAAACATGCTTTACATACCTTGGATGATCATTTTAGGTGATCACAATATCAAAAAAACAAGTTTTGAAAACTTCGATTTTTGAGCAGCCTAGGGTGAAAAACTGCATAAGCAGGTTGTGTACCAATCCCTTGGGAGCCCCCCCCCCCCCCCCCCCCCGGACATAATACCCAAATAGGGTGAAAAACATGTACATACGGCCTAAAACACGCTTTACATACCTTGGATGGTCATTTTAGGTGATCACAATATCAAAAAAACAGGTTTCAAAAAATTCCATTTTTGAGCTGTCCGGGGTGAAAAACTGCATAAGCAGGTTGTGTACCAATCCCTTGGGAGCCCCCCCCCCCCCCCCCCGGACATAATACCCAAATAGGGTGAAAAACATGTACATACGGCCTAAAACACGCTTTACATACCTTGGATGGTCATTTTAGGTGATCACAATATCAAAAAAAACAGGTTTCAAAAACTTCCATTTTTGAGCTGTCCAGGGTGAAAAACTGCATAAGCAGGTTGTGTATCAATCCCTTGGGAGACCCCCCCCCCAGACCTAATACCCAAATAGGGTGAGAAACACGTAAATACGGCCTAAAACACGCTTTACATACCTTGGATGGTCATTTTGGGTGGTCACAATATCAAAAAAACAAGTTTTGAAAACTTCGATTTTTGAGCTGTCCGGGGTGAAAAACGGCATAAGCAGGTTGTGTACCAATCCCTTGGGAGGACCCCCCCCCCCCCGGACCTAATACCCAAATAGGGTGAAAAACGTGTAAACACGGCCTAAAACATGCTTCACATACCTTGGATGGTCATTTTGGGTGGTCACAATATCATAAAAACAAGTTTTGAAAACTTCGATTTTTGAGCAGCCTAGGGTGAAAAACAGCATAAGCAGGTTGTGTACCAATCCCTTGGGAGACCCCCCCCCCGACCTGATACCCAAATAGGGTGAAAAACGTGTAAATACGGCATAAAACATGCTTTACATACCTTGGATGATCATATTGGGTGGTCACAATATCAAAAAAGTAAGTTTCAAAAACTTCGAGTTCGTGGGCTAGACGCCAGTTCTAGGAGACATGGCGTGGCTACCCACAGCCTGCTTCCAGCCAGCCTCACGGGAATCCTGGTATCCCATCGTGTGCACAGCTCAACAGGCTGGGGCATATCTTGGGGGGTGCAAAAAAAAAAAGAAGGATTGATCCAAGCCATTCTGCAGGTCGAATTTCTATCGCTTCCGGCTACGTCGCAGCCCAAAATTGGGCTTTGAAGTGGGGATGGGATGGAATTGGAGTGCGTCCAACGCAAGTGTTGACGATACCTGAAGATCTCTGCCACCTTGGCCTGTCAGGGCGTAGCAACCTCGCTCATGCTGGACTCAGGGCTGCATACCACCGGGATCCATGCAATGAAACTTGTTTTCCACTTACACGCCCCCCCCCCCCACCCACCACCACCGCCACATTTATACTTTGCAGGCAGCGAGTATATGGCCGGCACGCTCGGCCCACTGGGGGAGGCGCTTGCGAAACGGGCGGGCTGGGGGGGAAAAAGAAAGAGGGTACGGCAGGTAGGTGATGCCCCAGCATAAAATGCTGTGCATAGGTTGCCCAGTGCCCCCCAAGGCAGGACCATGAAGTGACATGGTTTTGTTGTTTGTGTATGCGTGATGGGGGGGCACAATCATGGTCGGTACTGATGGACTGAATGTCACCGCCTCAGACAATGTCAGCCATTGGTTCTCAGAGTGATGCGCTGGGCAATGTGGTGTACATATGGAAATCCCGAGGTCATGCATGTACACTCTCTGGGATGACAACGCTCTCTCTATCTGTAAGACCGATTCGATTCTTGCTGTTTGCGGTCCGGCGACTCGTAGTGTGGCCAGAACTTTTGGGGGACTGTTGTTTTTGTGCTCCCAAATATTCACCCAAGGCACAATGCATGTTCCATATGTGTTGAGCAAGTGTTTGATTTTGTGTTATGTTGCGTGCTGTTTAGGTAAGGGTTTGGGGTTGATTGTGGTCTTTTTGGGGGGCGTCTCTGGGGAGGGTAAAGCTGGGGCTAAAGTCGGGGTACTTGGTACAAAAGTAGCGCACCGCGTACATGCCGCGCTGGGCAAACGCTGGCTACTTGTAGCGTGCCCGCATTTAGGTCTGAAAATCTGGTTTGTTTTGTTTTTATCAAATCGGCTCAAACGTAAAGTGCCAAGGCCGAAGGGCAAAAGTAATGAACTAAGTTAAAGTTTTGGCAAGCACCCAGGGCAGCCACATGGGATTCAGCTCATGCCTGGTCCCCCATGGTGTCCCCATAAGTGTTGGTGTCAGTGTAATGGCATTTCGCACTCGTTGGGGTACCCGTGTGCCTTCAAGCATTTGGGCAGCGGTTGGACGGGGATTCCCACAAAGTCCCTGGGCCGCTGCGTATCAGGTAGCGAGTGTAGTTGATTGGTCTTGAGTAGCGGCTGTACATGAGCACCATGTCTTGTGTGTGTTGGTCTCACTGCAGACTAGCTGGTGTTGCTGTTGGTACATGTGTTGTGCGCGTTGCCCGTGTTCGTGTGTCTTTGTTAGATGATGTAACAACGTTACAGTCACCAGTTACATTTTGCAGTGTGTTTGCAAATGCTTTTTGGTTTTCTTCGTGTTGATGTCGTGTTCTGAAAAATCATGTGCTGTTCGAGTTGTTGCACCGATTTGGTCCACTCCCCCCATTAGCGACTCGTGCTGCGCAAAAATGGGGTCAAACGGGTGAGACGGGCTGTGCAACACCATCGAAAAATCCACTTGGGGGAGCTGGGTACTTACTACTCACTGGTGTTAAAACATGAGGGGTTTCCGTCGAAATTTAATTTTGCTGACAGAAGGGGCCACAGTGTGCAACAACAACATCAACAATAACAATTCAACAATAGGACAATAGGACAAGAGTTGTGGTTGAACATTGTGGTGCACAACTGTGGCAGACAAATGTGATGGATGACTGTATTGGCAGAGTTTGAGGAAGACAATCAAAACAAAATGAAATTGCCTGAATGTACCTAACCATTTGTGCCCCCCCCCCCCCCCCCCGCCCCCTAGCATGGCTGTGTCTTACCGTGGTGCGCTATGCCATGTGAGGCCGGAGGGGGGGCAACCATTGTTGTGTCATGGCTGAGCATGGCGTGCTGGAGCAAGCAGGGATATGCACATAGTGTTTTCTGGCTGCAGGCTCTGTGTGGTATACAATGCCATATGATATGTCTGTGAGCACATTGTAGTGGGAAGACGGGGTGGGTCATGCCCCCAAGTGATGCTGTTGCTCAAAAACAACATCGTGCTTTAGACTGCAACCCACTTCTATTTGCGTTGATGAAATGTTGATCAACGGTTGTGTAATGGGGCCCTATCACCAAGCCGCCCATGTAGGCAAGGCACCAGGACCCTAGGCCACCGCGGGACTCACTCACCCTGTGCAAACCTCCAGTACATATCTTGACGTCTTACCCATGTACGCCCGAGAGCTCACCTGGACGCAGGGTGCGCCAGAAGACACAAAAAAGAAAGAACGGCTTGCCTGCGGGTCGTGCATGAGCAACGTCTTGTCCAGGCACGTGATCTCCGTTTGACTCACGTTTTCCCGCACTCCGGCAATGCTGGCGCAAGAGAGAGGGGGGGTTTACATGCCACCTTAGCTGTTGGGACTGCTCTGCCTGCATAGGTAACTAGCGCTCCGTCCTCCCAGAGTGGGGTGGGACGAGCCTCTGGTTCTGACTGCCGGGCAGGGCACCTGGCCTGTTCGTCTCTCAGTTGCGGGACAGGGCTGGGACCGCAGGAGGCTCAGCTCAAGAGATACGCTCGTAAATATGCATTCCTTCCGGAAGTCGTCCTGCAAATGAGCTGCTCCCTGCATCGTATCAAGCAAACACATCCCCTTTTGTGCCTCCCCAGCCTTTGTCGTCCCTGAGCATGTCATCCAAATGTTCGTGACGCGGTGAAAGTGACTGCGGCGCTCCGCAGTGGATCACTATTCCGCATGGAATGGACGATCGCATCGCCACCTGCAAACAGGCCCTCCAGACCGCGATAGCGTCTGGGAGCGACCATGCCCTTCAGACGGCATACACAGACCTGGGCCAGGCTTTTTTCCAGCGGCAGCAGCTGCCCCAGGCCCTGCACTGCTATGAAAAGCTCCTGAGGAGCACACAATCCACGGCGATTCCGTTTAAGGACATGAACGAGTGGGACCAGAAGGAGAATTTGGCAGCCCAGGGCATTGCCTACTGCCACATTGGGTTGATCTATTTGGTGATGGCCGAGTATCCCAAGGTAGCCCAACCCACGAGTCCACGCGTGCAGTGGTTCAGGGGCCGCCCCACAGGCGGCACTTGCCTGCGTGCCGATCCATCAGCGCATAGCCAGTGAAGAATTGGATCCAAAAGAATCCAAAGAGATGACCTTTCACGAGCACTGTTGGTGGGTATTGTGGGTGAGCACTGTGCTTGAACACTGTGCTTGCCTGTCACAGTATTTTCTCGGCCTCCCTTGTGATTGCTCTCGGCCCCTTGCCTCAGGCAAGGAGAGCAGAACGGAAGGGCGTCCCAAAGACAATCTACTGTGTCTGCGGCAATCTACTGTGGCTGTCCAGAGGCTTTGCGACCGGGTTTCTCATGCCCTCTCTCAGCCACTGTTCCATTTTTTTTCGTTGATGGGAGGTGGTTGATAGTAGACCGCCCCCCAGCCGTTCCTGTGAGGACAGTGGATACGCTTACAGGGACTACCGTATGAGCTCAGACCATTTTCTGGCGTTTCCGGTCTGTGATTGTTTGTCACAGTTGCTCAACAATGTATGTGAGCAAAGGTAGAAACAAATGTCTGCTCTGTGCGCTGCTGGCAACCCCCACACTGAGAGGGGTGAAGGAGACCAAATTTTTGCAGAACTGAAGGAGAGCTGGGCGATGAGGTGCTTGAGGACAAGTTTACGCATCGGGTTGTGTATCCCACCGAACAGCAATGCCATGGGGCCACCAATCTGAGGGTTTTTAATGGGAGTTTCCCTACCGGCAACTGCCGTTGCAAGGGCACGATCGACCAGTAGGTGGTTACAGCGTACAGTGGAGGGGACAGCTCGATCGGAACATTGCACTGCTGGAAAATCGGAAAGTGGTTGTTTCCAGAGAGAGGGCCTTTTCTGACACACAGCTACGGGACGGCCACGGAATGCGCTTCCAGTCTGTATCCAGGTTCATGGATGTTCGGCGAGAGGGGGGGGATTTCCTGAGCTCGGGGCGGTCGTTCCACAGTCACGTTATCTGTTTCGCCCCCTTTTTTGGCTTTTTTGGCTGTGAAAGACTGCCTGCCAAACATGCACGTGACAGACGGTAGTCTACGGTCAACCGACGGTCTTTCGAGGGCTGGTGAGCAACGGCAGCTGCTGATCCACGGACGCCCCTTTAGGGCCGTGTGCAAAGGAATTGAGCCTTTTTTTGCGCCCATTGAAGACCGCCCTGATTTAGCTCGCGCCGTCGCAATCCCCCTCCGATCTCAGGCCCTGGACTACCACCGCAAGCACTTGGCGGTCTCGCAGCAGTTGTCTGACACTGCAGCTCAGGGGATGGCGTACAGCAACATGGGCACCGTCTACGAGAGCATGGAGGACCTGCGCAAAGCCCTTGAGTGCCACCAACAGTCCCTTGCCATCGCAGAGCAGTATGGGGACGTCGCGGGACAGGGGCTGGCGTACGCGAGTATCGGCAGCCTGTACGAGCGGCTTGGAGAGCATGAGCAGGCTTTGCACTGCCATCACAACGCCCTGGCCATCGCTGAGGCGAGTGGTGATGTGGATGCCCAGAGCACCGCATGCTGCTTCTTGAGCAAGGCCTATTATGCAGTGGGCAAGATGGACAAGGCAATAGAGTACCAACAGAGCGAGATTGCGTTGCTCGAGCCAGGGGGCGACGGCCCCGGGCTGGCCAGAGCACACAACAGCTTGGGCAGCCTGTTGCTGGCGTGCAACGAGTTTGATAGGGCGATGAAAGAGCATTCAAAGGTATGGGCGACCTGTCCCCCTGGCTTCTCCACTACCAGCCTTCATGCGCATATTTAATAGTGATTTGGAGAGCGCTTTCTATTTAGTGCACTGCCTCCCCCTTTTGCCGAGACGCCACCCGCGCAGTCCCGAAAAGAATCAGGCCAGTTAAACGACCTCTGGTGCGGGAATGCGTGCAACATCAAGCCCCCAAGACTCGGAAGGCACTGGAGCACCAGCAGCCATTTGCCGTGGGGTTGTTGGGGTACCTGGAAGTGCAACCGACGCATTGACGCGTTGGAAGGGGGGGTGGGGACTTTGTGCAATATATGGATGTGTGCAATATATGGATGACTACGATGGCACTCAGACAAATGCGTTGGATCTGGGCCTTCGTTTGGTGACCTGGTTGACCAATGCTCGCCCAGTTATCATATGATGCTCCTGTGCTTTGACCACTCTGGCCACTGGCACACATGCACTGCAGTGCCACTCAGCTCTGTTCAACTTGGAACCGGTAACCAATCAGCCTTTCAGGAACATCCCCCAACAAAGCAGAAGCGGAAACCCGTTTTTTTTTAACAAATGTGGGAGGCCAGGAATGTGCGCAAAAGCGGACGCGCGTCGTGCAAGGCTTGGAGGGTGTGGAGACGCCAGCTGGAAGACTGACGGCAGACATCAGGGGTTGCATCTTACACCTTACCAGGAGTGGATGGGCCCCGGGGTCGGGTGGGGCGATGTGAGATGGGGCATCGATAGCGGGCGAAGGGGCGAGAGCCAGGGGCCATACCGGAGTGTAAGGGTCGGGGGGTCGGAGGGTCGGAGGTGAGGTGCAGTTCTCCGGGTCATTGAGTTGCGGGGCGTGGAACCAGCAGGGTTTTCAGTGGACACGACAGTTGTTTTTTTGTCATTTGCGGGAACAAAAAGTCCAGTCCAACCGCCGTAGGTTCACCAACCACGGTCGGCGAGCCCATCACCGCAGTCGGCTGGCCTGTGGCCGCCATGGGTTGCCTCACAGCCGCCGGTGGGCCCACAACCGCCGCGCCTCGCCTAAAGCAGCTGTCAATTTTCCCTCAACTGACTATGAATGGCTCAAAACGGCCTTCGCCGTCATTGGCCTTCATTTCAGCTCGATAAGGAGACCACGCCCCAGAAGCCCCGAATTTGCTGTTCGTTAGGGCGTGTGCTGGCAATGTGCTCTTTTTGGGCTCAAACGTTGAGCTGGGTACTGGACAGTGTTTGTTTTTTGAAGAAACAAGGTTTGGGAATCAGTTGCATGTCTGGTGCACACCCTCTTCGACAGGCGATGCACTACGCGCACGAGGCCAAGGATCCCGCCTCCCAGGCGCAGACGTACAACAGCATGGGGGACGTGTTTCACGCCCAAGGGAAGTACGGGAAGGCGCTGGACGCACTGCAGCAGGCCCTGAAGCTGGCAATGCAGGCGGATGACATCGAGGCCCAGGCCTCGGCCCACAACGCCATGGGCGCCGCGTACAACCGCCTCGGCAACTTCCGCGCGGCGCTGCAGAACCACCGCTCGGCGCTGCAGCTGCTGGCGGACGACGACGTTGAGGGCAAGGCTGGGGCGTACAGTGGGATGGGGGAGGCGTACATGCGCCTCCGGGACTACGGGAAGGCCTTGCAGGCCTTCAAAGAGTCTTTGGCTCTGGCAGAAGAGGTGGATTCCGCAGTTTCGCTTAATGGGGTCAGTTTGCGAGGTCGAGCAATAGCAGTAGCTTTGGGGGAGGGGGGGGGGCTGTGAGGTGGGTACTGGGAAACCCTCTTTGGGACCCCCCTCCCTTTGAGTGATGAGGTGCTGCACTCGCTGTGGTGTTGTGACACCCCGCCTCTCCAGGTCCCAGAGGCACCCAAGCCCGGTGCGTCCGGATTGATCCGCTAGGACGCGCACACCTAACGCCTAATTTCACCCCCTGTGAATGGGGCTGACTGCGACATGAGGTCCGGGAGAGGGGCACTTGCAGGACAAGGAGTGTAGGAAAGGAAACCTGCAGGGGATTGAGTGTAGGAAAGGGGGACGGGGTGCGAGAAAGCACGGCCTTCTGCGCATAAAGGGCATTCAATCAGGTCTTAACCTTGCCCACGAAAACCCCTTTGCAGCACTTGACTGGGAGCTCAGTCTTGCCGCAAGTAGTCTGCTGATTGCATCTCGCAGTCTCATCAGTGAGTGAATTGCTTCATGCTTTCATGGCCCTAGACACGGTGCCACCCCCCCTTCCCCCCTGCGCTTGCTTCTGGCGTTCCTGCCTTCCCGCTCTCTCTCAGGTAGAAGATGATGTAGTGCAGCTCACGGCATGCAACGGGATGGGGAATTGCTCTTTCAAGATGGAGGATTACAAAGCCGCCGTGGACTGGAACGAAAAGGCCCTTAAATTGTCGGAAAGCGTGCAGGACTCGCACATGCAGGAGCTTGCAGCACTGCTGATTGGCAATGCGTATTTCCACCTGGGGGAGTTGGACACCGCCTTCGAGTACTATGGCCGTGGGCTGGCGCATGCCCAAGAGAACTGCTCCCGGGTGGCCATCTGCAGAGCATACTGCTGCGTGGGTAACACGTGGTATGGGAAGAAGGTGTGTTGGGGGCGGGTGGGTAGCCCAGAGGAAACAGGCACCCGCCGCACTGTGACCTGACCTGTCTAAGGGGATCCCTGCAACCCGCTTCCCATGACCACTCTCTTCCGAGTTCAGACCGAAAGGTGCCTCGGGCAGTTCCCAGAACCGCGTCCCAAAGAAATAGCTTGTGTGACTGCTTTGCTGTGATTTGCTATTTGCATGTGTGTGTGGGGGGGGGGGGGGTGTACTGTGTTCTGTGTCAGTTTTATTTCCTGCCTGCTGCGTGTATATGTTTGCCTGGGCTGAGCTTTCCCCGTTCTGTTTGTGGGTTGCATGCTGCTGAGTGAATCCCCTGCACTCTGGAGCATCTGTTCCAGGGTGAGACTTGTTCTTTTTTGGCATTTCTGTTCTGGTCCTGACGAAGTGTGTGGGTGGGTGGGTGTAGGTGTGGAAGTGCCTTAGGATATGCCAGTGGCTCACAGCGTGCCAGTGTTTTGTTTTTGAAACTCTCGGGTGTAATCTTTCGGAGCCTGTGCCTGTGCTGATGCCTATGCCTGTGGCTTGGAGCGTGTGCCAGTGCCAGTGCCAGTGCCAGTGCTTTGCGGGGGGGGGGGGGGGGAAGAACTTGGTCAGCTTGTGCCTCAGTGCGGCCGCAACGGTGGAACTTTTGAGGTTGAAGTTAACGGGGAGGAGGGGGGGTCACAGGGTCGCTGATCAATGGCATACCTTTTTATTTTTCTTGGATATGTTTTTTGATGAGCATCTCCATGTGGTTGCAAGTAGCCGTACTGTGCCAGCACCCTGTTGCAGTCGCGCTGAGAGCAATGAAAGTGGCTATTCATAAATATTGTGCCCGATCAGCATGGTGCGTTGATGCGTCAATTGCCTGGGCTGTTACACAAGCAAGGAGTCTTCCCACAACACCACAGCAGGCAGCACTTCTCCTACAATCTTGGTAACAAAAAGAGGCAAGTTGGAATGACACAGATTATGCACCATGGCATGTACATCACACAGGACCATGCACAGAGTTCTAGGACCATGCACAGAGTTCTGTGCTCCCTGCACGAATACTCTGTCCTTCAGCATCCATGACACGAACAATAGGCCAGCACCACCAAATGGCGGGTGCAGGGGTGTGTTGCCAGAAGCACCTTACGGTTGTACCCCAAGACAAACTCAGGTGATTTAGTTGATTGGCCGTGTGTTGTGCTTGGCGGCCGAGTTTCCGCTGTGTCACACAGGGTTGCATCTTTGTCATCTTTGAGCGCAGTGTCAACTGACACTGTGTTCTCCGCAGGTATGAAGGGCGTCAATTCAGCTGCAATCCCGTACCTAGGGCAAGATCCGCACATTGCTGCACCTCTTTTCCCAGACTGAAAGGGGCCTATGGTACCACTGATGAGGATTTTGCTTTGCTGAGCTTGCGCGCTTGCCTGACGTAGCATGCAAACCCACAAGGCTCCGTAGGGGGGGGCTGGAGGCTGTGTCGAATGGGGGGCAGTGAGGGCCAAGAAAGCCAGTCTTTCCATAAAATGCGGAAAATGATACTCCGCGCACACGCGGCACCTTACCACACCGTGCACAGAACATGCAGGCAGCCACGAAGTACTACAAGAAGTCCCTCGAGATCGCTGAGAGAAACCGCCGCGAAGAGTACGGGTCGGAAAGTTTTCTGATTGACGACCAACTGCTGGGCATTGTGCTGAAGTGCTGCGCTGAGCACCATGAGTTGGCCACCCGTGAGCCGCTTTCGGAGCTTTCCGGGACTACTTACGTGTACCTCTGGGGTATGGCTGCGCTGCTTGTCAACGCCGAGGCCTCCACCCCGACGTACCTCTCCCCTGAGTTTGTGGACACGGTGGTGTGCTGCCTGGCGGACGCCCTGATGGCGGTAGAGGCCACAACTGATGCCCTGAAGTACGCGCCGTACATTCAGTACTACTGCATGCACATCTTGTACCGTCTGTCCAGCAACATCGGGATGCGCACGGTCCTCAGGTACCCTGCCGCAAGCCGTGTGCAACTGTCCCTGCAATCTTCTACGTGTACCCCACCATCGAATTGGTTTACTAGGCGACTATTACACGCCCACTATGTGACTACTACGCAC
This sequence comes from Eutreptiella sp. 'Long Island Sound 2002', assembly GCA_964036045.1. Classification (NCBI taxonomy): domain Eukaryota; phylum Euglenozoa; class Euglenophyceae; order Eutreptiales; family Eutreptiaceae; genus Eutreptiella; species Eutreptiella sp. 'Long Island Sound 2002'. Next base: position 49,953,507 of record OZ038386.1, read on the forward strand.
CCGTGTACCTGTGCCTCTGCATAGTTTTACCTCTACATCCATTTGCCTCTGCCTTCACGTAAACTTCTCTTGCCTGTGCCTCTACATGTACGTCTACCTCTACCTCTACTGCTACAGAGTAGGGGAGACTTCGGAGGGGGAAGTTGGTTGGAAGATTCGTCGTTCAGAAACGTGGCGAAGTACCCCCTGGCCCAAACTTCCAGCATGCATTAGAACGCCTGATAACCCAGGAGGACCCCCTCCCCCTCTGCTGCGTGGTTCAGGTCAGAATTGTTCCTCGCGGCCCGCGGCCACGGGCACCATGTATGATTTCCTCTGTCCACTGTCATCTCGTGTTGCCGGCCGCAGGAGTTATGAGCAAGCACCTGGAACCCTCCAGGAATTACCAGCAAGCCTCCAGAAGCCTCGAGGAATTAACAACCATCATCCAGAAACCACCACAAATTGACAGCAAGCATATCGAACCCTCCAGGGTTGACAACCATAGGAGGAGTGGGGCTCGGCCAGATCCCCCCCCCTACAGACACCCACACACCAAACCACCTCCCTCCCCCCCTCCTCGCTTTTTAACATGCTTGCCCAACTTCATCAGCTTTACGGTTGGGAAAGGGTTGGGGAACGGTTCTTCAGGGTCGGGGACTCAATGTCAGCAACCGAAGATCCGCGCAAGAATTTCCCTCGAGTGTAGCATTCTAATTTCGGAGATCCAGGATTCCGAGCGACATTATCCACGTCCAAGTTGTCTCTGCCCCTCCACCGGTACCTCTGCCTCCCCATCTCCATCCACCTCGATTTGTATTTCTGTCTCCTTCTACGCTGTTGCCTCTGATCCTTCCTGCACGTCTACCCGTGTCTCGTCCACGTCCGCTTCTTGCACTACTTCGCCATCACCGCCTCCCGCTTTGACCTCCAGCACGCCGAAGACCATTGACGCATGCCTGGGCTCCCTCGCCTTCAGCCTCGACCGCCCCGTCAACGCCAAGGACAAGGCCTGCGTCGCCAACACCCACTCCCTCGTCAACAAGACCATGCGCAACCTCATGGCCTCGTTCGGCTCCAAGGACAACACCGCCCGACGCCTCGTCCTCGAGTCCCCGCAGCTGTCCGCGCTCCTGGCGGGCCTGCCCCGCGGCAAGAAACTCGCGGAGGCCGACGGCAGCAGCGCGAAGCATGCGCTGGGCATCATGAACCTCCTGGCGCTGCTGCTCGAGCCCGCGGACTCGCTCTCCCCCGCCTCGCCGCCCACCTCGTCCTTCGCCCCGTCGCCGACCCGGCCTTTGGCTCTGGCCTCGTTCCTAAGCTCCTCGCACTCAAAGGGCCCGAAGGACTTGACCACCGCCGTGTGTCAGGTGCCTTTGACGGGACCGGGGCCCCAACCAGGGGGGGGGGGGGGGGGGCGAATGCGGTCCGCATTTTTTCACATTTTCCGCATTTTTTTCGCATTTTCTGGGCAGGTCCCTTAGTGTAATGTTCAAGAGGAAACATTCTAGTGGCATTGTGCACTCCAACTAAAGGACTGTCTTGTAGTCAGCCAGTTGTGAGGAACAATGGGTTTTGTGGGCGCCAGAGGCGCCGGAGATTTTGTTTTAGGCAGACGGCAGGGGGAAATTTTTTTGTTTGACCCTATGTGTCTATACTCAAAATACTCAGAATCTTGTGGAGAATTCAAAAATGGATGAAAAACACGAAAAAGGATTCGACCTGACCAGACCCGACCTCTGTTGAACCCAGGCTGGGAGCAGCCCCCGTGATTGTGGGGACCACAGTAGAAGGGTGAGGCTTCCCTACCACGCTTTGCATGTTGAGCCAGGGTCATAGTCTTCACATTGATGGAGCGATGGTGTCAACAGATCAACATGCGTCTTGATAAACATAGGGGTTTCGGGGGGCATACACCACTCTAACAAAACCGCATTTACTATCCCATTTTTTGCCACATTTCCCGCCTTTTTCCTGCATTTTTCCGCATTTTTTGCCAATCCCGGCGACCGCATCCCCCCGCCCAACGGTGAATTTTGGGACCGAAGGCCTGTGGCCCTCAAGAGGCCCAAGGCCTTCCAGGGCCTGAGTCACGCTTCTGTGCAGAGGGCGGTCTTGGGGACACGGCCTCTTGCTGGTGTTTTTGCGAACGTCCGCCCTCTCAAGGACCGTCCGATTCCCTTCCAACGGCCGTCAGCTACCCTCCAACCGCCGTCTCTCACCCCCCCAGCCCCCGCCCACCCCCCCCCCCCCCCCCGCTGTTGGTTCCAAACGCCAGGTCTCAGTGTAAGAGGGTTTTATTGTGTTTTTGCCCCTGAAGACCGCCGAGCTGCTGCGTTGTTGTCTGTTCGATCCACGGACGCATGTAGACAGCGGCTTGTAAACAGCTCGAGGGGCTTTTTCCGCAGCGTTTGGCCCTTTTACGCGGTTTGGGCGGGGCTGGGGGCGGTGGAGGGGGGGCCACAGGGACCTCCAGCCGGGCCACGCTGAAGACTGCCCAGGAGTGCCTGAATCCCCCATCCGAAACCCAGGAAAATGAACAGCAAAAAGAAGCAAAACAAAGGGCAAACCCGACAAAATGAGTACAAATCAGAGAGGAACAAAAAGACGGTTACCCCCCCCCCCCCCGGCCCGAGCACACACACCATGCGGCTCTTCGCCTGCTGCGACGAGGGACAGAAATTGTGTTTGACAGTTCAGCGCCTGCGAAATCAAGTCCATTCAGCACCCAGACGTCTCTGTTGAACATGGTACGGCTGCCGAAGGCCCCGTCGGTCCGCCAGGCCTGTCGATTGTCCTTCCCCGTCAGACCAAATTTCGTTTGCTCTGTGCCAAATGTGCACAGTCTTGGCTGCAACCTGCTCTCGACTGTCTCCGCTGTGCACCTCAAAATTCTGTTTGCTTTGTTTCGAGTTGTGCATATCGGTTCACTATTTTCGTATTTGCAGCATAACCCCCCCACCCCCAACCCCCAACCCCCAACCCCACAACCCCCCCACCCGTCATCAGGTGGTCAACACAGTCTCCTCCGGCGAAGGTTGTACGGATTTCGACTCCAAGATGCTCAAGCTGTGCTTCAAGATCATGCACGAGCTGGTGAGACACCCTCGGACGGCGGAGTACGCCATATCTGGACTGGACATTAACCTCCTGGACGTCTACCTGCAGACGTATGTACCCTCCAACTCTGGGCTGGCACTAATGGGCACGGAGGTGTGCAAGGCGTTGGCCAACAAGGGTCGGCAGGCACTGGAGGCCAAGTCCAAGGAGCGCAAGGACCGGCCGTCCACGGTCGTCGTGGAGTGCGTCAAGGAGCGCGGGTCCACCGTGCGGTCGTCGTCCGCCCTCTCCAACTCGAGCTCCCAGCGCTCCCGCTCCGCGTCTTTCACGCACGACACGTCCGTCGACACGTCGCACGACCTCAGCACCGCCACCGCGTACGAGTCGCTCTCGTCGGACTCCTCCGTGCCCTCGAGCCCGTTCGACCTCGCGCATCTGACCATGAGCTTCGACAACGACACGGACTGCTCCGAGGGCGTCTTCTCGTCCTGCTCGGACCGGGAGGGGGGGACGCGCAGCCCCGACCGGGACGGCGTGCGCAGCCCGCTCCCCGCGGCGTCGCCCCCGTCGAACAGCAGCTGGGGGGAGCGGGACGTCGCGCGCACCCCGCCCTCGGCCCGCCCGCTCTCCATCTCCCCGCCGATCCCGGCGTGGGGGTCGCTGCCCCCGATCTTGCTCCACGGTTTTCCCGATTCGGAGGCCGCCACCGCCGGACTCAACCCGCGGTCCCCCGGGACCAACACCAGCTGGACGTCGTACACCGAAGGCGAGCCCAGCCCCGTCGATCCGCCCTCTCCACCGTCCAACAGGAGCTTCAGTTCATCGTGAGGACTGGGGGTCGTGCCTCGACCAGCGATCAGTCGGGGTCACATTGGTTCACAGACGCATCCACAGCGCTTGTTGCTGCAGGTCACTGCAGGTGAAGGCTCATTCGCAAGGGTCCCGGCAGCAGACCACACAGGCCGGCATTGGCGTCCCTTGCACTGACTGCGATGTTGTCGACGAAACAGACGTGTTTGCCGGGGTTCGTCAGTCTCGCGGAGCAGTATGCCATAGGGCAGCAGGCACAATGTTGGCGGGAGGGGCATCCCTCTGTCATTCCGCGTTCAGGAGCCATGGGTCGTCCACGTAAGTTGAGCGCGGCGCGTGTGTGCTGGTGTATTTCGGAGATCATACGGTGCTAAAACCAGATTGTGATGTCTGGAGCACAGCTGCCTGGCCAAGCCCGATCCAGTGCCTGGCAATCGTGGCCACAAAGCGGATCGGGCTTACGGTGGGGGGGTACCACGCCGGTACACCGCTGCAGGACGAGCATCGCAAGGCCCGCTGGCCGCGTCAGGGGGCGGAACGTTATGAGGCGCGCACGCGGCACACGCAAGTAGTGGCACCATGTTGCCTGCGGGCGTTGACCCTCCTGCGCTATCCCACGCACATGGGTGGCGGAGGGGGTCCAATGGGGACTGGCAGTGACGAGGAGCATTATCCATCGAGACGGCACAGCGCGGGCTGTGCGTGTCTTCTGTACCGGCAGCGGCGCTGGGATGGCACTGCCAGATGGACTTCGGGGCGATTGGGGCAAATTTTACGAAAATAGGGTCAACCTTAGAAGGATCTTGCAGTGCATTTGTGGTGCGTCCCTATGTTGCCCGATTGGGAGCAGACATGCCAAACCGCTGTGGTTTGTGCTTCCACAAGTTCCGTTTGCCTTAGCAACCGTCCACAACTGCTGGCAGCCACTTTTCTGACCCCCCACTAACCGCTTGTGGAAACTTCCTTCAACCCCCAGCGAAATAGGAAATCGCCGGGGGCACTACCAGAAGTGCTGCCGTACCCCTGGGCCCTCTAGCCCTCAGTCTACCCCTAACCCACTCGACGTGAGCAGACTAAGAGCAGTGCACTTGCAGTCGGGGAATATTGAACGACGCAGGGCTATCCCAGCCACCCAACACAGTACCATGGTGAAGTGGTGGGATGATTTGTGTGCCGTTTTCAGGATGGGCCTCCAGAACACTGGCTTTCGGCTAACAGTTCAGGATGCAGTACAGTTTGCACCTCTCCGTGCGTTCTGCTGCATTTTCAGGAGGGTTTGCGTGCCATAGGGAGAGATGGGTGCTTTTTTGCCACTGCCTGTGTCTTTGAAGAACCACTAGGCCATTCAGGCATTTGTATTCTGTAGTGCAGGCGGTGCCCTATTTCTGTTGATTTTAGCTGTCCCCTTATGGCTGCTGGCGCCCAAGGCTGATTGCGGAATGACCTGTTTGAGGTGTGCTTTTTTTTGAGCTCAAGTTTCCAGTCTGTCGATTGGACCCTCAGTTGCAGAGAGTGACGGTCCTGTTGGCCTTCGAAAGATACCCATCTCACATCTCCTTGTTATCAGACACACTTTTGTCCCAAAGACGGCCGTGCTGCAGGGAACACGTGCTTGAACACAATTTTACGTACGCAAGAGGATGCAGGCATGCCAAAGGAGCAAGAGGAGGATTGCTCTTGCTCTGTCATTAATTGAACCCGGGCGTCGCCGGATGGGAAATACGCACCCCTGTGGGGAGTCTATGATGATTGAGGGTGCTTTGTGGCGTCTGAAAATGCTTTTTCTTAATGTCTGATTGGTAATTGCGGAGCTGTCCACGTCTGTTCACGTCTGTGTGCCTGTTATACTGCCCCCTGGCCTTGGGCAAATACATTCAAAGTTCCACCTGCCAACAATACATCCGGCCCTACGGAGGAGTCGGGCCTACAGGCCCTGCACTGCACCGCATCCTTTCCGACCCTTCTTTCCACGTTTTAGGTCTGCAGGTTGTTGCACCAAGAGGGTGGCGTGGACTGCCTGGCTGCCTCTACAATCCTCCCTCGAGGGTCCCTCGGGATCCTAAGGTGGGACCGTCTGCGATCTGACAATATTAGAGCTGTAGTCTTCACGCAGCGTGTGGCGCTCTGGTGAGCGCGTCTGTTGATGCGTTTCTTGTTGCCCTATTTCAGAACTAAGGATGGCTCTGAAGGAGCTTGGGGCAATAGCAAGACCCAGAGAGGAAAGAGAGAGGCAGTACCCTGCCGCCCCCATGGAGAACCCCCCCCCCCCCATTGCAGAGCCGCCCCAGGGGGAGGGGGGGGGGACCGTCACTTGCCCTAAAAGACCACAGCGCCGAAGGTGTCGAAGACAATTTCCCCTCTGGTTACATCGAGTTGTCGTGGAAAGGTGCGGCTTGGGTCCTCGCGCATGCCCCCCCGTCATTCGGGAACCGTTCCCCCCGGTGGTTTGGGGGGGAATGTAGCACATTCTGGGGTGAGTGTCCATGGGGGCGGCAGGATACTGAGGTGACCAGCCGCACCGGCTGTCCCTTCAACCTCCATCTATCGTCTGCGTAACCCCATTGATCAATCCCTTGTAACTATCATAACAGAAACGAAAGCGGGTGCAGAGGCCGGACTCTAGAGGTCGCGCCATTGAGGCCCCTGGGATGCGGGACCACGCCGACAGTGTGAGGCCACCCTCATACACTGTATGCTGGCTTCCGGCCGAGAGCGCACTTTGAACACCAGGTGCTCCAGGTTTAAAAAAAATCGCAGGTCAGGGTCTCCAAGTATTTTCCGAGACTGGACGCAAACCACTAGGGTGGGGAACCATTTTTTTTGTCAGGTTTCACAGCGACGTGCTGTTCTTCTGGCTTTCGAACCGTTTTTCAAGCCACAGGAATGTCTGGGACACATTTTGAGCCGTGGGAATACGATCACCCCACACAATCATCGGTGTGTCAGGCTGCTCCATCTCTCAAGTCCATCCTGATCCCTATGGTGCACTCTTGGCTGCACATGCCCACGTCGCTGCCCCCATCTTTGATTTATGTAACACCACAGCAGCCACCCTGACCCCCTAATCCTGGCATCAGCAGATTCAAATCTTGTGCACAAGGGCCCTTGGTAGGGTCCCTGCACTTTGCAGCCCAGCAGAACCCAGCAACCCACCCAGCATACATGGTCTCTAATTGCTTCTGTCTGCAGCCAGACAACTGCACCTGGGATGAGGCAGGAGCTGAAGGCGGCGTAGGAGGTGATATGAGGAATGTGGACGTTCTTTGCAGGGATGATAATGTACAACTCTGACTAACCCAATCCAAGGGGCAGGGGAGGGGTGGCAGCCAACACACGTGGGACCGAATGTCCCTTCTTTGGGACGATTGCCCCACTCCTCCCCCCGCCCGCCATCCCCTTCGGTCAGGTAGGGCACAATGGACAGCAGGACAGCACAGGCAACCAAGCCACTGTACATACCAGCCGACAACCCACGCATCAAACAAGGTGTACATACGATAGTGGAGCACCCCAACCAAAAAGGGGACAAGATTACTGTGCAAGAACCAATGGACTAAGGGCTGAAATTGTCTATGGCGGGGACATTCAGTAAATCGATACCGACCATTGATCCCCCATCCCCTTCGGTTTGCGCAGCCAGCCTCTGGCCCAATCGCGCTTTCTGATGCTACTTATTGGGGGCGCCTCAAGCACAGTGCGCGCGCAGTGCAACTATTTGGGCGTCTGGACGTACTAGAGACCCATACTTTGAGATACTAGGGGCCCCTAGGGGCATCATGGTGACCCGTAGCGGAGGTTTTGAGTTCTGATTTTGTCCCCCTTTGTTGGGAACCCCCAAGAATGCAGGGGTGATGTAGCATTTCCGCCCTCTTTTGGATGTGCTCATCTCCTCTCTGGAGCAACAGGGTGCTCTGAGGAGGCTTGGTGGGCAAGTGTGCATCGTGTTCGTTCTTACTTGAATGGTGTTGTCGCTGAAATTCGATGGGCGGAAAGATTGTCGGAGTGGAACCACGTCCCACACTTTCCATATTTCGTGACGCACTACGTGGATAGCATGCTCATTGCATCCATAGGAGGCATCCTTTGCGATGTCTTGTTTAATCCTAAATACGCCGGGTGCGTATACAAAGTTACGGTTGCCATTGACAGCTTGGGCAACATCGTTTGGATTTGTCCGTTGGCCCCTGCCCATGCGCTGTTCATGGCTTTTCCAGATGTGCATGATGTGTGTTATGTGAAGGGAAGGTAGCTGGGGCAGTTTGGGTCAGGTCAGCTCTAAGTCATATTTCTGGTCCCAAACAGCCACCTACTGCCAGCAATATGCACGAAAAACAGCATCTAGATCCAGCAAACAACTGAGATTGTATAATAATTGTACCATAAACCCCCCCCCTAATTGTACCATAAAACCCCCCTAATTGCACCCCTAAAATCCCTCGAAATGTACCCCGCCCCCCGAATGTACCAAAAAAAAAAAACCAAAATGTACTGGGAGAGGTTTTCCAGTACATTTTGGGGTTTGTTTTGGTACATTTTATCAGGAGGTTTTTTTTGGGACATTTTGTGCCAAAACAGGGGATTTTTTGGTCCAAAGAGGGTTTTCTTTTGGTATTCTCCACCCCAAGCACAGGAGAATGCACCGCAAACCTTCCTGACAAAGCACATTGCATATCATGAAAATTGTGCATTCCGCATCAACATGAACCCAGTGGCTACATATTCCTTGCCATATTGGGGCCAGGTCAGGTGAACCAGAGGCAACGTAACCCCTGCCATCGATGGATCTCCAACATGGAGAGGAGTAACACAAAAGCAGCGGAAAGCTTGAACGAACGCGGGAGGTACCATGGTGGCTACATGTGGGGAGGAAATCACAATTGGCTGCATAACCCCCACCTTCTCAGGGTCCCCAAAGCAGGGAGGAAATCAGAAGTGGCTACATACCTTAAGGGGCCACCAAATTTGTGGAAGGTGAGTCCAAGGGGGTGTTTTCGCATAGCGCGCGCACAGCGCCAATTATTACGGTGATTATCCAGGTAACAACCCTGAAAACCACGCACCTGCGGAATCATGCAAAATCAATTCAAAACTCAAAAATTCAAACATCTGATGCTTGCCATAGGTCCTAGGGACCTAAATTCTGCCCCCTATAGCCCCGTCCACTGCAGCAGCCATTCAATGACGTCTTTTCAATCTTCTGAACTTACCGAACTCCCGGTTGTGGAGAACAGCCAACTTTTCGCACAGTGCGCGCACAGCGCACGGTACGCCCCCCGAATCCCCAACTCAAGGGGCCACTACATTTGATGGCATCAAAATGTGACTGCACCGAGAACAATGAAAATTGGCTGGTCCTGGGTGGGAGATTGGCCCAATAAGATGCCAAGAGCGCAAACGCTTCCCCAACGTCAGGGGCCCTGGGGCTTGGATCATGTGGACACACTGAGAATGTACATATCTGTATACACAGTGCGGATGGTTGGCTGGGCAAAAAAACAGGCCAGATGGCCAGGTACATAGCAGCTGCTGGAGGCTTCCCCATGCTTGGGCCACACTGATGCTTTATGTGCACAATATCAGCCTGAGTCACAGGGCCCAGAAAAGGGGCTAGCACAAGTGTACCATTACAGTTGGGGTAAAATACAACTTTTATTGAACAACACCAACAGATCCTTTGTGCTCAGCTTGTGTGCCCACAATGTTGCTGCCCCTGGTATCTCGGAATTCGTCCTCTCGCACATGTTTCCATTTTCGTTCTGCACGTGTCCCAATTCTGTCCCCGAGACAATAACCTACAAATCCTCGCAAACAATGGGGGAGTCTTTGCACTGCGCGCGCCCCCAAGCACACCCCTTGAAAACGCCCTTAGAATTAGAATTGCTCAACCCGGAGAAAAAAAAAAGCAACGCATCGTGAATGAATTCCCAGAAAAAAACCAAAGGGCACATTGCAAGGGACGGGGGGGGGGGGAGCAGTAAATGTGCAGCAGGGAAGCTACAAAAGGGCAGATTGCAGCATAAGAAAGGAAGCAAATGGCTGCGTTATGGTGGACCGAAAAGTTGTAGAACGTGTTGCAAAGGAGGAAACCCTGAGGTAACCCATCTTAGCGTCTCTAGTCTGAAAGGGGGCAACCAAGTTGGCCTTTTGGTACACAACAGGTCCACAAGTATCGCATACATGGGGAAGACAAGTGGTCTTTTGGTAGAAAGGGTCTTTTTGTTGGTGCATATTGGTTTTGTGGGGATCCATTCTGGCGAGGTCACTAGGGGGGTTTTTTGGTACATTTGGGGGGTTGTTGTGGTATTTGGCGGGGGGTATTTTTGGTACAAAATGGGTGGCTTTTTGGTACAAAGCCGGGGGTTCTGTGGTAGGCACCAGTGCTTGGGGGGCGCTTGGTTTTCTCTCGGGAAGTGCAAAACAAGGGGTTGAAGTCGGCATACTTAATCCAAAAGTAGCGTATCGCACACATGCCGGACAAACATTCTCTTTGCAATGCTCCGCTTTGGTCTTAGTTATGTCAGGCAAGATGCAGCTCATTTCTTTTGGACCGGATGTAGAGTGGTGCCAGATGTTGTGTTTCAATAATGATATGTGTTCCACGGCAACTCCAGCAGTTTGCATGTTCGTGGAGCGTTGTTTTTGCATTTTTTTGGATCCCAGCCAAATTACACAAGAGTGCATGCCACTGCCATCCTCCCCTAACTATTGCATCATGCAAGCGCAAGAGAATGCAAGACAAAACTGGCTTTTAAGCAAATGAATTGCACATGAATTTCTTGAACACCAGCAATTTCCTTGTAGCAAGATTTGTCCAATTTGAATTGAGCAAAAGAAAAAACCCCCATCAGATCAATTAATAAATGAAACACTATGCGTGTTAGCTGAATCATGCCCCCTACATTTGCCATCCCTCAAGTTTGCCACATAACCCTACCAAGAAAGTTTGCAACATTTGCATTTGCATACCAACGACAATAGTTCGCGGGAAAGAGGGAGGGAGTGCAAGGGGTAGAGCATTTTTTTCTCACCACACCCTTTTGTCATCAAGCCTATTAGTGAAGTTGGTGAGTGCATCTGCAAGCAAAAAAAAGAGAGAAAGACACACACAATTGGTGCATTTGGTTGGAATTTGAATTTTATGGTTGATGTTGTTATCTTCCATTGCACTTTTTTTTTGCATGTTAACAAAATTGTACACGCCTGCAGCACACATGGATTTACTTATTTGGGAACAAAAAGACGAATCTGAGTGCGGCGGTATTCAGGTCCATGGCTCGACAGGGTAAATGTATTGGTTTGTATGTGTGCGGATGTTGTGTTTGTACATGGCCTCTCTCTCTCTCTCTCTTTCTCTCTCTCTCTCTCTCTTTCTCTCTTTCTCTCTCTCTCTCTCTCTCTCTCTCTCTCTCTCTCTTTCTCTCTCTCTCACTCGCTCTCACTCACTTTTCTACTCAATGATCAAACCAAATAATTTATCTGCGGCTGCTTGATTTGCATGAATTTGTTTTGGAACATTACGGGTTGTCATTCCGAAATGCTTTTTCTTCACGGTGCTAAGAAACCAAAGCTATGTTGTATTCTGTCAAGTTGTAGGGCATGGTAAAGGTTTTGTGCGTAAGCTTCCTAAGAGTTTGCCTCTTCTGAAAAGAGGTAGCCCTTTTGATTGTGAAGCGGTTTCTTTTACAAACTCGCTGAGAAAACCTTTGTAAAATATCTTACTTCTTTTGCAAAACGGTAAAAGGTTTCACTTTGTAAAATATCTTACTTCTTTTGCAAAACGGTAAAAGGTTTCACTGCAAGGTATCACTTTGCGACGCAGCACATCGTCAGGTGGTCTCCCACCTTACTACCGAGAGCATCAAATTAGGCTTAACTTCCAAAACTGTAAACCATCGCAGAACATCTTCAAGGTAGCGGCTGGACAAAGGAGTCATGTCCAGTGCAAGTTTGGCACTTAGCCCGCACTGGTATTTCCCCTGAGTCCTCACTTTCCCCGTCCATTGCGTGATCGTGGTTGTTTGTCTTTTTTTGTATGTAGCGGGATTCGGGCCCGTACCCATTAGCAGGTACTCACGCACTCAACATTTTTCTCCGCGACTGTGACACTGCATGGTATCACTTTGCGACTCAGTACATCGTAAGGTAGTCTCCCACCTTAGTAATGAGAGCTTCAAATTAGGCTTAATTTCTGAAACCAATTTTTGAAAAAGATACCATGCCTTGTTGTGTTGTATTGTGTTGTGTTGTGTTGTGTTGTGTTGTGTTGTGTTGTGTTGTGTTGTGTTGTGTTGTGTTGTGTTGTGTTGTGTTGTGTTGTGTTGTGTTGTGTTGTGTTGTGTTGTGTTGTGTTGTGTTGTGTTGTGTTGTGTTGTGTTGTGTTGTGTTGTGTTGTGTTGTGTTGTGTTGGATTGTGTGGTGTTGTGTTGTGTTGTGTTGTGTTGTGTTGTGTTGTGTTGTGTTGAGTTGTGTGGTGTTGTGTTGTGTTGTGTTGTGTTGCGTTGTGTTGCGTTGTGTTGCGTTCTGTTGTGTTGTGTTGTGTTGTGTTGTGTTGTGTTATGCCGTGTAGTGACATGTTGTGGTATGTTGTGGTGTGGTGTGGTGTGCTGTGCTATACTATGTTTTCGGATATTGTAAAGATTTGGAACACATTTTTGCATATTACGAACAAAATTTCAAAGACCTAGGGGCCTTGTTTTGCCATTAAACAATTTTATCAATGACTGAATGATTCGCATTGGCTACATATGCCAGAAAAATACTTAGGGCACATGGGATGCTTTGGTCGTTGATATATCATACCATTTGCACCCTATTTTGGGACGGAGTAGCTCAGCCGATGAACAGGGCTTTCAGTCCAGAAAGATCTTTAGCTCACTGTTTTGTGCTATCTAAGATGCTTTTAACCCTTAGCTTTGTGTTCAAGGCCATTTTTTCTTTGTGACAGAGTCCCATTTCGTCTTATTCTACAATGGCACAAGACAAAACAACCCAACCTTCTAATTTGTTGTGTTGTGCATTGTGATGTGCGCTGTGGGTTCATAGTTGCAGATATTATGTCGCAATTCATTCCGTCGCAACCCAATTCTGTCTACCTCCTAAAAAAGTTTGCCTACCAAAACGTTGAATGCTGTTTGTCCTAAAGATCTAGTCCCCCAAAATATATTCCATCATTATTATGCAAGCCAACGAACAACATTGGACAAAAATCATTATCCACCATGCGTCTGTTTGTCTTCACCATTTGGTACCACTCGGGGGGGGGGGGTTATGACGACAATTTTGTTCGGTAAACTCTCACCGAAAAATTTCTTCCACATATTTACTCCAATTTTTAAAATTTGATGCACATTGGGTTGTTGGGCTGCGGGAATGAATGCAGAATGTAGACACAAAGCACATTGCACTCTCTGTGGGATGTCAAAAGGCGGATTGCAAAGCAGGCATCAGCAACTTCCATTTGGCGTTACCATGTACCTTTGCGGGCGACACCACCGCAACCGAGAGAGCAATGGCCACTAACAGCAACCTCCCGCCCGCAACAGCGCACCAGCAGCCACTGTGCCCACCAACCGAAGAGCGTACAACAAACAACCACAGCCAGCACAACATGGTTTGCAAAATTTTTGAAAAAAAAATCAAACTTTCTAAAAAAAAGTGCCAAAAATTTCAAAAAAAATCCAAAAGACTGCACAATCACAAGAGACAGCGCGCAGTGGCTGGGCTAGAGCAAACCAACCACCCCGGCCCTTCGTGCATCATAGCACCTGCCTGCCCTCTCCCCTTCCTTTAGCAGGAGCTAGCAGTGGGCACGGCACGCGCCCCAAAAAGCCAAGGCTCGGGCAGCTGCCGGTCAGTCCACAGCTCCCGCCACCAATCACGGCCCCACCACAAACCTCCAAAATTCTACCCCACAGCAAATGCAGTGCACCCTCCAATAAAGTCTGCCATCAACCCATAGGCAACGCAATTGCAATTTGAAACCCCGGTGTCTCAGTGTGCCATTTGTATTTGATACCGAAGTAAATCAGGTACCACATTCACTTGGTGCATATGCCTACTGTATCTTAGCCCAAAGCACACTGTATTACTGAATATTCCCTCTCTCGGCAATTAATGTTCTATCCTTGATCACAGACAAATGGGTGTGTCAGCTTGGTTACACATGATTGCAGCAGCACTGCAACTGTGATTCACGCGTCCAAAGACATGAACAATGTCATTGATTTGTATTGCAAAAACCCATTGCATGGCACACCATCACGAGCGAAGCACCTGGCTGACAAGGGAAAACAACCAGGTGAGGATGATGTCAGTAGGAGAGGAAAGATGGCATTTTTAATGGGGTCATTGGAAGAAGGGTAAGAGTCAAAATAGCATACCCGCACAACAATGAAAATGCGGTCCGACCACGGGCAGTGTAGCATTCATGATAAGCCAAAATTCAACAATGGACAGCAATATGTACAGGACATCAGGGAATGATCCCGAACAACTCAGACCCATCTTAGTGGAGCTGGACTAGCACTCACGCTGCATGTCAAAAAGGAACTCAATCAGGGAATGTACAATATTGGGAAACAAAAGTCTCTGCCCAGGGCACCAGCGGCATATCCTTTTGTATCCTCCTAAATCCGCATGTGGCCCTGGCAAAGGAGACTACAGCGCGCCAATGATTTTGCCCTTGGTAAAGGCAACCTCTCCATGCAACCAAACATGTGCTCAAGAAATGCACACCAAATGTCAACGCATTCTGCAGGATCCCTTGCACCACATGCCAAGCCAGGATAACAGCATGGTTGACCCATAATGGCGATGCATCTTCGACCAGGGCTGTAAAGCTCAAATTATAGTGCACTGGGTTCTACAAACAGAATACGACTGTTGTGCCACAGTAAGCAACCCAAAGTTTGAAATCTGAACCCTGAAAATGCTGGGTGTATGTGCATGGATATATTTTCCGACCACAACCCGTTGTAATTTGGACCATGTGTCAGACCCTCCGAGGTTACAGTTTCGCGTTGTGACATACTGCACAAAGGGGATAAAAATCCCCCCAAAACGAGGATAAACCCCCCACCACCTTTGCCTCGTCAGGCCAGGCCCAACCCACCCGCCACCCGTCCAGGACTCCTCGAGAGGAGCAGCCTGTGAGGGGCAGCCGCACCACTGCCACACTCAGTGCACCTCCTCGATATCTGGTAACCTGGCACCAGTGACAGAACCTCCAGGTCCTCCAGGATGGTAGCTGCGGGACGGTTCGCCTGCACGCACAGCCGGCAATGGCCTCGTGTTCACCGGGAAACTGGTAGATCGCACAACCCCCGTCGTCCCCCTCCCCCCCACATTCCTTCCCGCGTTTTCCTCCAGGATAGATCGCCACCGTGGCGCCGACCGGACACCCGTGCGCCGACGTGGCTCCAGCTCATTGGCAGAGCACCACCGTGGTGCCGCCAACGTACAAGTACGCCGTCGTGGTGCAACCTCCAGGGCCGAGCACCACCGTGGCGCCACCTAGACAACCTTTTGCCGGCGTGGCGCCAACTCTGTGGCAGAGCATCACCATGGTGCGGCGAACGTACAAGTGCGCCGTCATAGCGTGATCTCCAGGGTAGAGCGCCACCGTAGCGCCACTCAGACAACCGTGCGCCGACGTGGCGCTAGCTTAGTGGGAGAGCACCACCGTGATGCTGCCAAAGTACAAGTGCGCCATCGTGGTGCGACCTCCAGGGCAGAGCGCCACCATGGAGCCGGCCAGACAGCCGTGCGCCGACGTGGCGCCAGCTCAGTGACAGAGCACCACCGTGGTGCCACCGACGAACGCGTGCGCCATCGTGGCGTGAGCTCCACGGCAGAGCACCACTGTGGCGCCACCCGGACCACCGTGCGCCGACGTGGCACCAGCTCAGTAGCAAAGCACCATCGTGGTGCCGCTGACGAACGCGTGCGCCGTCGTGGCGTGAACTGCAGTGCTGAGCGCCACCGTGGGGCTGCCCAGACAACCGTGCGCCGACGTGGCGCCAACTCGTTGGCAGGGCACCGCCGTGGTGCCGCCAAGATTTGCGTACGCCGTCGTGCCGCAGCTTCCAAGGCAGGGCGCCACCGTGGCGCCGCCCAGACCATCGTTACCATTGCACCAGTCTTGCCATGGTGTTTCCTCCAAGCCAATATTCCAGGCACCATGGTGGGGTCTGCACCTGGCGCTCCGCCCACCTCCGTGACACCTCGTGCAGAGGTGACGTGTCGTCAGCAGTACTCACCGCCTCCCGTGTCATCGGCGATACTCGCAACCTCGGCCAGGCGCTATCGTGGTGCCAGCTCCTCAGCCCCGCACCACCTCGGTTCACGTACCGTGGGGCCCATCGTCAGGGCCCGGCCGCAGCGGCCGGGCGTCAACGTCACCAAAGACCTCCACAGTGATACACCACCGTGGTGCTACAGCTGTGACGCACGTCCCGCACACACAAATCCAGGGGTACCAAGGCCACTAGTAGTGTGCGTGATCGTGTAGCATGGCCATACTCGCGCCGCCGACGGTACTTAGCCCGCTGGTAGTGCGAAAAGACGTGCTGGGCCGCAGCGACGTGCTTAAGTCGGGGCTGAAGCCCGCGGGGAGACCTGCGTCACCTTCGGCTGACCCTAGACAAGCTGACTCGGGTGCATCAGGGCCGTTGGAGCAGACGACAGGCCGGGAGGTGGATCGGACCGTAACTCCGCGCATACCGACGCCTGGATTGGTACGGCGTGGCCGGAGGGGCGTTCTCAGGTATGCACGACAACGCCCATCTTGCTCCAGCGGAGGTAAGACGGAGGACTTCCCTTGGCTGTGCCTCCGTTATGTGGCCCCCAAGGTACGTCGTGGCGGCCCTCTGTGCGTGGGCCACCGCGGGCGCTCCTCCTCCTCCTCCTCCTCCTCCTCCCCTTTGGGGTGAAAACCCCCCCCACCCTAAAAACCCCCGAAAAATGATTAAACCCCCTCCTCTAGGGAGAAAAAAACCCCCCCACCTAACCATTTTCAAACAACAAACTCTGGGCCCTAAAGCCAACTTCTCTGCCGACCTCCCATGCAGGTTTGAGCTTCATCACCCCCCCACCCACCCACCACCGCCCTTTCGTGTCTCAATTTCTAGCTTCTTCTCTCCACTAAAACACGTTTCTTTGCAACTCCCCTATTGTTAGGCCCCTCCCCTGTCCCCTCACGTAACGTGACCACAAGCTGATTTTCATTCTTCGGCTCAAACTCCACTCCCTTGCAAAGCAGCGAACAGCACATTGCAACAAGCAGACTTGAAGCAGCACATTGCAACAAGCAGACTTGAAGCGTAATAGTGATTCACTGACTCTGGGGAAGTTGTTGCACTGTCTGCGCACTGCGTGCATACTGTGCACGCAGAGGCTGAGATGGAGAGGGTCCATTTTCCAAAGTTACAATCCAATCTTTGGTGTGACCTCTTGACTGTCCAGTGGCCAAAATGAGCACTCTGTGGGTGATTTTGAGACATGTAGTGTGGAGACTCTTGTGCACAGGACCGAATGCATTTTGCACCATTCTCTGCTTAATAGAGCCCTTAGTAGATGGTGACATCCAAAACTTCGTACTGCGTGCGCGGCATTCCCTCTGCCAGCACATAATGAAGTTGTTCCCATTCCATCTGTCCATGTAGTGGGACACTACCATGCCTATACGCTTCTCACTTTGCACCAGGCACAAAACACTGTATGTGCTTCTGACCCTGCATCACCTCTCCTACCTGCATATCTGAAATGGACCCCCCCCTCCCCAAGGGTGTCTACGTACAGCACAACATATAGACATAAAGCAACCTGTCTTCTGGTATTGTGGTTTCTGGTTCACAAAGAGATGGGCCATAAACCCCCCTTGTTGGGTGACAAACCCCAGCCCAACCAATGTCGGGGGGGATACAACCACAACTACCCTGAATTGTACCATAAAACACACAAAGAGCACATCTTGGGAGAGGGGTGGGTGTAGGGGGGTTGTCTCAGTGCAGTAACACTCCCTGTAAACCCAGGGGGTTTTTTAGTATAAACTGGCTAGAACCTCCCCCCCCCTCGCCCCCCGGACAGGGAGAAAAAAACCCTCCAAACAAGGAGCCCCCCCCCAAAAGTGGAGGAAAAAAACCCCCCAATGATAAAACACCCACAATACGGGCAGAAAACCCCCGCCCAACCCCCCCCAAAAGAAACCCCCAGTTCAGGTGAAACCCCCCCCCTCTGTGGTGAACCCCCCCCCCCGGGGGGAGGGGGTTCACCTGAACTGGGGGGGGGGGGGGTTCTCCCCTACCACAACGGGTTGTCCATGTGGTTTGCCCTCTTTCCTCATGGAGAGTCGGAATAGGACCCTGGCTTTCGACCCTTGCCAATGCTGAACCAAGGTATCCGCATGAAATGCTTGGCGTACAAACATTGATGCACATTCACGGCCACGGACCTTGCAGTGCGGATTAGCAGTCAAGCTGAAAATCAGCCCTGGATAATGTGTGCTTATTCTATTGGCCATAGCGTTGCATGCATGTTTGGATCTTTGGATCAGCACCTGCGATTCTGGGTGGTGGTGCCGGCTTAGGGACACCAGTGGCGACAGTCCATATTACCTGTGCACCGCCGCCCCTGGGTCCATGCACACCCAATCGACCTGCTGACAGACAGATCTGCGCATGCCAAGATCTGAACCATTGCGATTCTGAGATTTCAGAATGGTGACTTGGGGACAAAAAATACACACTGCTGCTCACACAACACATCTGCAGACATGCACACGCACACACACACACACACACACACCGCATACACACCCACACACGACCATGAAGTCCCCTGATGCCACGTGCAAGCTGCAAGACTACAGAGCAGCACAGCGCAAGAACTCGGAATTGCAAATAGCACACACACACACACACACACACACACACACACACACACACACGATATACGTAACAAACGGGCAGCAGCCAAGACGCAGGCAGCAGTCAAGAAGACCTGTTCTCGTTAGGCACAGTCAGAACACACACACTCTTGTAGTATACAATACAGTACAATACAAACAGAACACAGTCTCTTGATTAATCTGCCAGACATCAGTGCAACAGCCAGGCAACAGAGACTCACAGTGAGGCTCTACAGACAAATAGGCTCAGATAGCTGGAGCGCTGGCTAACTTTGGATCCTGGCAGGAAGGTCTAAGGTCAGATCCACTATTCTTTTTTGTTATAATTGCATCCCGATCGCCTGTCCTCTGCAGTGCGACTCCAGAGTAGAAAAGCGTCTCATCTTGACGCCCCACCATGTTCAGCTCTGAGACAATCGCCCGGTGCAGTATGCAGCCCCCTAGGCTTCCAGGGACAGGAGCGGGGGCGGGGATAGGGGCAATGGGGTGCAGGCGAAGCACACCGGAATTGGAATCATTATCCCAGTGTAGGGCAAACGTGGCTGTGTGTACATTTAAGGGATTATTGCATAAACTGTACCCCTGTTGGCTATTCTTCCTGGTGTGATTTTTGTATGCTCCCCTGTAGGCCTTCCCCCATGCCGCTGCCGGTGTCTCACGTTTGAGGTCACGGATGAAGAAGACACCGAAACCTTCACTGGCAGCTGAAGTTTGCGCGTGTCGTGGGTTTCTCGTGCATATTCTGCACCAATCAAATACTCGTAATAGTCGTGCAAATACTGTGTGCTGCTGCTGACTCGAGCAAACTTGAAACCCCTGCTTCCACCGCAGAAAGCGCGCGCTCGACTTCGACTGCACACACACATGGGCTGAGTGCACCAATGCCTCATGTTCTGCAACTGTACAGATTGCGCGCGAGTGAGGCACGGCCACCAGTGGACACTTAAATGGACCAGCACCTGCGAGAGCAGAACCGAATCAAAATACGCAGACAGGGGTCACCATCGTGGCTGGAATCACACTCACTCACAAATACCCGTCGTCGTTGAACCGGTGGCTCGGGAGTCACTGATGCAGTGTCGGCACTGAAACAGCACCAGCAACACACCAATATGATGTCGTTGTCAGTAGATTAGCGGAACATCAGCGAGAAGAGAGCAAAAGAAAAAAGTCATCAGATACGCAAGGGTAGTACTTTTCAAACGAAATGACGAAAGAAACATCCCGTCCACTGAAAAATGCATGACTCTAATAAAACGAAGCGTTCTTCACCCTTGGCAGAGCGGGATCACGCATTGAGGCGCGAAAGGACATTCTCGCGGGCCACGCTGGTCTGAACGATATCACGCCAGGGACGAAACACTGTCAACATCATCCGAAGCAGGATATTGGATCGAACCCAGACAGCGGTGTAAAGACTAATGCCACGGAAACAGCACCTTGTGCTGCTTGGACAAGCCCCTGTCCAGGCGCGTCTCTGCAGCCCGTGAACTACAACACAATAGCATTCCTTGAGCCTTACTTGCGCTGGACCAGACCGATTTGAAAATTTTCTCAGATGCACTCAACTGCTGCAGGGGCTGCAGAAAGGTAGTCGCCGCAACCGCAGGCAATCATGTTTAATAAAAGTGCTCCGCATGCCCAGAAGAAAAAGGCAACTGTGAAATCCATGGTTTCAAAACGTGCCACCTCGTGCTGTTTGGAGAGGGCGGCGTCCTGCGAGGGGAGATACCATGCACCTGCCCCCCTGTGGCCTCACATCATACTTCCCGATGTGGAGCAAGAGTGCATTGTTAAGGGCGTGAAACACCTGCAGCACACCAGATACTGCATGGCTGTTGCAGCTGGCACTAGACCACTGTGGTGCGTGTGTGAGTGTGAGTCTGTCCAGCAGGTGGTTGCATGCAAGGATGTGCAACCTACAGTGGGCAGTGAACGCAATACTGCAGAAGATGGCTAGCATTCCCACAGCAACGACTACACAGCGGTCCATCAGGAACCATCTCCTGGAGGTTCTTTCCAGCACCACCACGGTTGCACTGTATGTACACACACAGTACAACAAACCCCAACGAACCTGCACGTCAACCAAATCACCTTTCCGAGCTTGGGGGGTGGGGGGGTGGGCCACCAAAGATACCAAAGTAAAGCCGATATGCACAGTGGGCACAACGCACACACATTTGAGGATGTACAGGACGAACAGATGAGCGTCCGATAGCAGAAGCTGGTTTCGACTGCTACTATCCCAAGGCAGTTTGACTGAAGCAATGTAACGCTGTTTTTCCTGTTTTATTCGCTGAGAAAACATGCCTAGAAAGCGGGGCCAAGATTGGTTCATGCTTTCTGCCCACCGCAACACTGAAAACCTAATTTGACCATATTTTCACTGACCACCGTGCACACCAAAGGGCCAGGCTTTCCTCATGAATTGACCAACCCCTGCTCCTGGAACATAGAAATGGAGACCCGAAAAAATCACCAGAGCCGCAGCGATTCTCCCCCAACCAAATACCCATACATACTTGAGAACACACAACAGACGCTTGTGCAAAGTCAACCTGCTTTATCCAGAGGCTCATCCACGAGCTCCAGAAATTATGCAGAAGAGGGGGTTTGGCGTGACGCCTGGACGTATTGCTAGCTGAAGCTGGCGGCGCCTATTGGCCTCTTAGGGGGGACTTCGTCTGGCGTTGCCCGCAACAAGAACGAATGCTTGGAAAAATCATGAATTGCAATTTTCGGTGAAAATTTCGCGACGTCCGACGCATTTTTCAAATCTACCATAGGCTTATAACTACTACTATAGACCCCTGGCAAGGCACAAAATACGCGCATACTCAATAGGAAGCGAGAAATTCAAGGACACGCATATCCGGAGATAATCCCATGGAACCAGCCAACTCCAGAACCACAGCTGATCACTATCTGGGGACGGCATCGGGCTTGTGAACCATGTTTGGACCTTGCCGAGTGCCGAGAGGTGCTTGTTCCCGTCTGTTGCTGCAGCCATCCGCCAACGGAGACAACTTGACTTCGCTTTGGTCAACATCCAACGGGAGGAAAAAGGATTAGAGGGGCAGATGCTGCGGGACAGACCAAAGGGCTGAGCGCTGCATGCTGCCACTTGGGCGCGAGTCATTGGCCACACAGTGGTCAGGGACGTGCAGTGGACGTGGCACGGAGTAGACAGGGCCTGTGGCAGAAATGTGAAAATGGTGGCCAGTGGGGAGTGCGTGGCTAAACTCCGGTTAGGAGTGATTTGGTGCAGCGGCAGCCCCCCCCCCCCGCCCCCCCCTACGTGCTCAGCAGCCGGCACTGTTTCTTCGCACAAAAACGTCAAATTGGCATCACTCCAGTGAACCGGCCCTCACATTACGTGCACGAAAACGTTTGGTAGGAATACGAATCGATCTGTCGATCTGGAGGCATGAATGCGTGTGGAGCTGATGGAGCGGATGCTACTGCCAGCGGACAGCTGACAATTCGGGCGCTGGGCCGACAAAAAAACGAGCATTCCACCACTCACCACCCCGGCGTAATTGCAGTCTTCTAAAATCGTTGTCAGTTGACTGCCAGCCACCGGCGAACCGCCAATTCGGATTTGGGGGCCCTGAGCTCTTAACGAAGAAAACCACACACAATCCCCAAAGGAAAATCCCGGAGACATCATCCGGGGGTTGCTTGGCGGGCCAAAACGAGTTGTTGGTTCAACGAAATTCCTCAGAAAAAAGCTGAACCAGTGGTGCGATGTTGCACACAATGACAAAATATAATCCTAACCTAGAGCTAGGTCTCTCACGTGTCGATGAAAATAACAGTACAGCAGATTTTTGCTGCATCTTCTGTAGAAAAATGGACTTCGTGACACGAAAAACGCGGACCTCTGGGCAACCTCTTCGTGTCTTCATCTGACATGCAAATGACTGAGCTCGAGTCGTAGTGGCGTTGATGGTACCACGGCCGTAACGGCAGCAGCACCAGCAGTCAACGTCCCATGTTGCCCAAACTGCCCCCCAAACCCTGCCGCTAGCACACGCTTTGGCACGCACTCCACTCCCTGCTTTAATGCAGCTGGACCTTGCTCAACAGGAGCTTAATTCGAGTTGCGACCTCTTTTATCACTGCCTTCATTTCAAGAGATCCTCATGAGAGATGTATCAAGTGGATGGGGTTGCCAGAATCGCCTGCAACAACACGTCTACACAAAAAGGCACATACTTGAAAAACTGGGCCCACACTGCAGTTGCGGGGCTGGGGCCTATTGGATGGTGCAGTTTCCGGTCTCACACGTGCGCTTCTCGTCATTGTGACTGGGACTGTTGTTATACTGCATGGTCTCCAGCTGACTCTTCACTGTCATTAAATCCCGCGTCAACTCCTGCTCACGGCGCAGGTCCTGAGCGCACAAACAGCGGCTAATTCTTGCACTCTACCGTTCCGCGAAAACCAAATTCACAGGAGTTTACCACGTGACGTCAATGACAGATCCCTTGCACTTTGCCCCACAGCCAGTAACATTTTTTTTTTCGTTCCGCGTGTGGTACAATTTGCGATATATATCTGTTTACACTTCATTACACTTGTGTTAGTCTGTGTTACGACCCCGCTATTACAAAACAAAACAAAACAATATGCACACCTGACTTGACAACAAAAAATGACCAGAAAGCCGCTACTGTAGTAATGCGGTGCCGAACTACAGGCTCACAGATACACAGGCAGAAGAGAGACAAGGATTCGATCGTGTTTCGTCACACCAAACGAGAAATAATTCTGAAGGTGTTGTTGGCAGTGCCTTGTCCCTTCCTTGCCTATCCCTGCATACGACCTGCTTCAGGCGGTTGTTCCGCATCTCGGCACTTTCCAGGTCGGACCGCAGGACCTCGTAATCGTTGCGGAGGTTGCCATAAGCGTTTCGCATCTCTTTGCACTCGCGCCGCTTCTCCCCGATCACGCTCTCCTGTTCCTGGATCTGCCAGAGGGGGTGGATGCGCACGGCCGATGTCCAACATATGATATCCACACATCCGCACAGCCACATATTCGAATTTGTGTGGAAGCAAATGCAAGCTTCAAACGGCTGAGACAAATGACGGCATTTCGACAGCAAACGAATAGCGCCGGGTCAGGATTAGTATCAGACAGCAGCCGCACAAACTTTGGAAAACAGCTTCAGCACATTCAGCTTCATGTTGTCGACACTCTGGCCAGTCCCACTCTGCATCTGTAGCAAGCGGGTGTGCTGCACGAATGCCAGAAACCATGAAATTCCATGAACCGGTCCCCAATATGCACATCGAGAGGATGGGGGCGACAAACTTGGACCATTAGAGGTGCTTACGCGATAAACGTGCACGGCTGACGCAGAGGCCGGCTGGGCATTGGGCACCCGTCCCGGATATCTGGGTCCATTTTCGCTGGAATGTTGGCCCTTTGGGGATCACTTTTTTGAATCGGAAACAACGTTTGACTTGAGTTTCGGTCACATATCTCCCGTACTACGGTACTTTGTAGCGTTGCCGTTGCGCAGGCGGCGTTGTACGTCGAACACACCGTGTTGCCTACTGCTATTGAGGAAATGCCAACAGCCATCAGTTCGGCCGCAAATGCCGGTCAAACCGCCTCAGAGGCCTGTGTCAGTCCCCGAGTTATCCGTCCATCATCAACGCAGTCCATCGAGACATGCACAGAAATCAACGATATCAATTACCCACTGCAATTGAAGATCTCAGTCCCGATGCAGTTGCTTACGGTTGCCGTTTTTTGGCTTCGCTGGTTCTCGGTCCCAACTTACAGATACCAGGAACGAACCCCAGGAAGGGGACACCAGTGGCAGCGCCGGGGGTAAACGGTCTCCACTACCCGCCGATCGGGGATTTGGGCCCGAGGTTTGACTGATTTACGGTGGGGGCAGCAGGAGCATAAGGGGCAGTAGCTGACCGCCTTCCATAAACGCCCTGACATCTGAGCCCCTTTCCCCGACCCCACGCCCTCAGGGACTCAAACGACACCCCCCCCCCCTGCACGCAAACCTTTTTAGAAACAATATGCCACAATTGAAGGCGACGGCAAAGCAAGGGGTGGAGGCCAGGGACACTGCCGAAGCTGCTTGCACAACGCAAGATGGCAGGAAACAATTCACAAAACGCGGCGGCCGGAAAACACAGAGTTCTATGAATGCAGCAATTCATCGACGAACATTTCCTGCCTTTTGGTCGAGAATTAGTGGATATGACCACTTGCTGAATGCTGTAGCATCCTATACTCAAGGGGTGTGTGGTTGCTTGTTTGAACTGGACAGGAGTCCCGAAGAGGCTTTGCCTGGATACTCCCTAGAAATCCCTATCACCTGATCTCCCCCCCAGTCTCACTAATATTCCCGCTACCCGTTCACAACACGTTGCGAAGACTTTGCACAACTGCATTGTTGTTGCTGCCAACCATGACATGGTTGTCAAGCCATAAATGGATCAGGAAAAAAACCTCTTCGATAAGCAATAGGATAATGTGTGCGAGGCCATGTTTTGCCGTGTTGCGGTCGCAAAAGGGGCTCTATCGAGGGCAGAGATTTTCCCTGTGTCCCCCACTGGGCAGGCGAATGAGACGGGGGGGGGGGGGTCACTGCCCCCCTGCCTTCGAGAGCGGCGCAGTCATCCGGGAAGCGCAAACCATGCACAGCATCAGTACATACTCCCGCATACAAATTCTGGAGATCTGGATCTGCCTCACCCGCATCTGTGCAGCAATGTGCAGGAAGGAAGCAAGGAAGCAAAACAAAACCACGCTCGAAGGCTCTCAACACGCAACACAAATCTCAGTAAGACCAGGGGCGTGTCGTTCGAAGACCGGCCTCCTGCTTGCTGGACACCGCAGCAGTCTGTGTCATACCCCTCAGCAGTCACAGACCATTGATTGGTAACGAAAACAGTCATCCTGAAAACAACATACGGTTACAGTTGGTCCGCACAGGCTTTGCATAAAAGATGATGGTGAGACCAAAATGCTGCGATTCCGGGTGCTGCCTCAATTGATGGAGTTTTGTGAAGAAGGGTTGTGCTGCCCGATTGCACAATTGTGAAGGATTTTATCGTAAGTGCAGTAAAAAAAAAAGATATTTTCTGATGCACAATTTCCCGTCTGCCTGTTCACAGATTTGGAGAGAGGGCCAGCACACTCTCACACACATCTGTGCGGTGGAGCGCTGCATTTGTGGTGTTGGAGAGTGGGTGCTGCGCAAGCCAAGTACGGGCACTAGGATGAGAGGGTGGCGCAGGTCACGCAGGTGGGAAATAGCAACAGCGCTGAGGGCCCCACCTGCCGACCAAAAATGGTTCGGTAGAACCTGCCGGAAAGACGGGGATGCTTTGCCTCTTTGTTGTGACGCCCTCCCCTTCCCTCGCTGCCCTTGTCGCCCTTGTGCCCTCCCCGCCGCCATTTTCTAACCGTCCGCAGCTGAGAACGGAAGAATGTCTCGACCATCAGGCCACGTGGTCTTGCTTGGAAGGCAATGTTTCTTGAAAGGAAGCTCAAGAACGAACCCGGCCGGCGGACCCAAGCTCGCTACTTAGCTTCCGAGGGGCCAGGCATCCTCTTTATTGACTCGGAACTCGCCAAGGACCACAGACCTGAACCACCCGCATCCATGTCGTCCGTCTTCGAGGGCAATTTCGAGGGAGCAGACAAGCTTGGGCTGCGTTTCAATCCATTTTCTGCTCCGCTACTTTCGCGGGGACGGCCTGAAACAATAGCAACAACAGACTGACCCTCGCCCGGTAGAGGATCGCTACCACAAAAAAAATAACACAACGGGCAAGATATTTCGTGTGACCGCACCTATCACAAGCACACAGGCCAAAGGAATCATAGCAAATGTTTGGCCATCAAATTCTATTGAGCAAACGATCTCTTGATTGCAACCACTCCAACTTGTTCGAGCACCTTGCCAAAGCATCGAATACGCGTCTTTCATGCACAGCCCATCCATTTTTCGCCATCAAACCGACAGTCACAATTTCCACCTCAATCCCTCGAGCACATTTCAAGCTTCACAACACCTTGGTAGGAGCTGAGGCAAACCTCTATTTGGGTCACCGGAATGTCCACTGGAACGTGACGCTGTCTCCATCGGACTGGAAAGCACGAAGGTCGTGATAGCAACTGGCCGCGGGTTCGATTGTTCCCCTCAACGTTCGTGCTTTGTGGCTCGTATCGTAATGTCATGCGAGGCAACGTGCGGCGATACCATAGGGCAATAACATACTCCGTTTCTCTCATTTGGACCGTAAGCTACGAAAAGGAATATGGCGCGTGGGTGGCTAGATGGGTTCTCAACCGCGACATCCCTCCTTGTCTACTGGAGCGGCGCCCACCCACGCCAAGCAAGCCCAGATAGACTCGTTGCTCTTGAAGCCGAACCACCAAAGATAACCCCTTTCCCTTTCCCTCAATGTTTGCCCACCCAAGTATCACGAATGAGAAAGGGTGGCACCTGTAAATCATAGTTGACGGGTGTGTCCTCCGGCGACTTTGCAAACGGAACTAGTATCCTCGCCTTTCTTCTCTTCTCGCCTTGATAAGTCAATTCCACACGCAAGTTCCTGTGCGTTGATTCGTCACCCCTCGTGTTCCTCTGCAACATGAATACCGGGATCATTCTCGCGGCGCGAAATCTCAAGGGAGCCGACGGCGGTTTGAGGTATTTGGTGGCCCGGGATCACTTTCTCGGGGCCCAGCTGGGCGAGTAGCCAACAACCCTTGCAAGCACCCAAAACAAACCCAACGCGCAGTTGCGCATAAAACTTGCTCGTGTATCTACATTGGAGAACTCAACACACCCCCTAACGCACGCCCACACGCACAACTCACACGGAGCCACGCACGAAAAAACGCCAAACAGTCGCCGTTTGGGCCTTTGGGAAGATAATGTGAACACTAAGTTCACACCTTGAACACTTGAATGTCCAAGAACTTCCTCTTCTTCGGCTCCGCCCCTTCCGTTGGCATCACTTGTGCCGAGATTTGAAACGGCTGCTTCCATCTCACACGACCATCGTCCGCCTACATAGCCAAGATATGTCCCAATGCCGATGTTCAAATGGGAAATGGTCTGAAGATGGGAAATGGACCGACCGTAAGCGTGTTCACGAACTAAATGCGGCCACCTCCACCATCTTCTACTACATCTTTTGCAAATCAATGAGAAGTAGCTAGTGAAATTTGGCAACTCCGCTTATGGAAGAGGTGTTTTTTGAGGTGGGAATTATGGCATGGAAGAATCGACTCCATGTTGACGAATTGCGTCGGTGATGCGAAAAGGTGCTTTACAAGCACGCAAAGATCTTCGCCGTTGCCCGGCCGACATTTTAAGAGACCAATCGATTTGCATCCAAATGCAAGAAAGGGAGACCCGAAGCCACGCCGTTTCTCCCGCGTTCTTGTGCCCACGCTTCCATTTGCATTGATACAAGGCATCATCCGTTTGTGGTAGTCCTGACAACTCCATGATGGTGAAATCCAAATCCACTACGACAGTGCCGGGCCCTCGCGATGAGCTTCCGCTCACACCGCTAAAAACGCTCATTTGTTCGGCCCACAACAAAGCACCGAAAGCAATCCCGACCTACAAGCAAAAGTGAGCATGCGGACCTCGGCATCTCTTGCTCGTACAATTGTACCCACCTAACTGCACCTCCTTCTTCCCATCTTTCACCCGTATCCTTAGAAAACCACCACTCCCGTTGGAAAAGGGAGGACCCATAAAGAGTTTTGCAACACCCATTGGCTTCCGCACCGGCGCGCATCTATCTCCTCCAACATTCT
Source organism: Eutreptiella sp. 'Long Island Sound 2002' (assembly GCA_964036045.1). Taxonomy (NCBI): domain Eukaryota; phylum Euglenozoa; class Euglenophyceae; order Eutreptiales; family Eutreptiaceae; genus Eutreptiella; species Eutreptiella sp. 'Long Island Sound 2002'. The sequence continues at coordinate 49,982,083 of OZ038386.1, forward strand.
CCGTATGCATTCTCCGCATCTATCTCCCATTGGCCGTTTTCTTGGCGCTTGGTTTTGCGATCATTGTGTCCCACCACCACCGTGTCCCATCCAAGCTCGAGATTCACTCAGGCAGGTACACGAAAGCCACAACCTATTTGTATGAAGCAATTATTGATTGTTGATGAGGAAAAGTTCTACACATTTGTCGTGCCTCCTGATGTACCGACGAAGTTATCCCAAAAAAGGAATCTCGAGTCTCATGCTACTGTAGGGGCTTGATTGGGAGGGCTTAGGCCATTCAAGGGGGTAATTCGTTGCTGAGCCTGGTGTAACATGTTGGCAGCTTGGGGACTTCGCGTGCATCGGCCACCACATGGTGGCTCCAACAAGAGACGTATGACAGATGAGGATGCCTCAATTGAAAAGGAGTAATCCGTTCGGATGCTTCGCAAGCGTCAGAAACCTCTTCACTTCGTCATGAAGTCATGTGCATGTCTACCGGCATTTCTGCTTTGTGGGTTAGGTGCCGTCGCCATGCTAAACCCCCATGAAGACCGGGGCTTGTGATTTGTTGGCCGGAGGCCGTGGTCCTCAGCCTCCCTTAAGGTCGACTTTTCAAAAGTGGATCATCCATTGATTCCTAGGGACTACAAGTGGTCTTGCTCGGTGCGAAGCTCCCACGGTTCATCCTGGAGAAAAGGAACTCCAGGTCGGTTACAAACTAAGAGATCCTCGACCTTAGTAGCCTGCTGCAAAGTCCTGGCCTTAGGATGAAAGGGGTTGGGGCAAGTGACTTCAGGTAAAGGTCCAGCCACCCTGGAGCTCTTCAGGCCTATAGCCAAAGTAGTAACGCTTGGGGAAGGATACACGGGCGATTAAGTGATGCCTAGCTTGGTTTCACTGCCTCAGACAGTGCGGTGATTCCAGGATCATCTTTATCGTAGGAGCTGCTGAAGACCTTCGCCAGCAGCTCAGCAGTTTTCTCCATCAACCCATCCTCCGAGTCCTTGGAGGACGTATTAGTGTGGCCACTCGCCCAAGGCATTCGTCTTGTCCTCTCGTTACGCGCTCGTACAAAGATGGGGCAAGCGTGTTCAAGATCGAGTCCACGAGGTGCACTCGCGTGTTCTCGGTGATAGGAAGCCGTAGGAGGTCGTGTCAGTCCAGATCCATGGGAACCACTTCTCCCACTTAGGTTCGGAACCCGTAGCGGTGTTCCCCCGTCAAGCCCGACGACTAATTCGAAATAGTTAGGATGCATGACCCATTCGTCTACCAACTCTCGTATCCTCTCCTCAGGTACGCTGTCTCCCGAGGATAGGCGCGACGAACGACGGCGGAGTGTGCCAAAAAGGCCCTTATACTTATATGGCATACTTTACACTGCCCAAAAGGGCCTTATGTATGTACCAGCGTGTCCTCTGTCTCAAATGCATGCGACGCGGCTTTCTTTTTTTCGAAAGATGGTGAAATCGCATGCGACGCGCCATTTTCATGGTGGTTTTGTTCAATTTTCATTTTTCTGATTTTCGATGTTCCAGTACAATTGATCACTACCATGGTACCATGGTACGGTCGCAGCTCAGCCCGTAGCGATTTAGCCCCGTGTCGCGATTTTAGCGAAGGACTGCTCGGTGACAAAAACTCGAAATTTTTTTTGCGACGAATTCGCCTGGAACGAGGATGTTGTAACAATAACGATGTGTTTATTACGATGTCTGGATTTTGCGCTCCCAAACTCTTCATTTTGACTGACTCACATTGTTCCACCTTAATGTTTTGTTTCCCAGACCTTTTTTGGCTGTGTAAGCGAATCGTAAAAGCGAATCGTAAATCGCCAAAATTGGAAAAGTAGTTGTCGGTTGATAGCTGTAACGGTAAAGTTTGCCACCCGTGGAGATCATCCTTGTGCGGCGGCTTTGTCTCGTCGATGCCTGCGTACCGTAGACCAGCAGTGCAATCAGCACCTGTGCGTATCCTTGCGCAGCTCCGCCCCGGACTTCCGGGCCCGGTCGGGGCAGAGATGTGGATCTCAGTGCTCGTATTGAGATGCCTGGGGAGGACCGCACACCAATTTTTGAGTCATTGTGGACGCTGCACCACAGGCCACAATGCCCTTTCTTTCATACTTCTAAACCTCTGCGGAAGCTCGTATCACGGATACCGATCATTGCCACATTGCCAGTCTTACACCACGGAAAGTCTTCTTACTTTTGGAACCTTTTACTTTATGCATATGATATGGAATAATGGATTTAGGTTGGGATGGCCATTTACTGAAAATTTGCCATTACTGAAATTTTCTTTTGACCTACGTTTCAACTTCAAAAGGCATTCGGGCATTTACTTGGTTGTTTCTACTGAATTTTTATTACATAATCGTTGTTCGCTCCCACTGGCCGAGGTTTCAGGACGACAATTGTTACCTACTAACTATTACTTAAAAGTGTTAGGTAGAGGGGCGAGATTTCAGGACTATAATCGTTACCTCCATATAGCGCCGTTACCTCCATATAGCGCCGCATGCCCCATCAAGGCTCCTCTTCGCAAAAGGAATAATACCTCTTCATTCTTCAGTTTGTATGGTGATACACTAGTGTTCTGCTGCATGTTGTGCTTCTGGGATCAAGGGGTTGTCACTTGGGAAGTTACAAGTCTCTAGGCGGCATATGAGGCCCAACCGTGTTTCTTTTTGGATCCGGCACCCTCAAAATGGGGGGGGGGGGTCATGGTGAAAGACCTATGTCCAATGCACACGTTCCCTCCCGCCTCCCCCCCGCTTCCTTCGCTAACGGGCAGCTGCGCAGAACTGCGAAATTCATGGGTCTTCGAAAAATTGGAATTTCTCCGACATATCGATGAGTTAGCAAAAACCGAGGGAGGCTTTTCGTGCCCCAGTGTTGCTCTCTAAGAGGAAAAAAGAACCGCCTCTTAACGAGACGGTGACGTCACGTTATGAACTTCGCCTTTGGTTTACGTATTAGGATTTGCCCCTGCAACCGTAGTGATGTAATGCCCCCAGCTTGGGAATCCACAAAATGCCGATCGTGCCGGCCAAATGCGAATTCGAATTTTTTCAAACTTTGTGGTGTCGTTCCTTGTTGCTGTGTCACGTTTTGTTACTGGGCGCTACTGGGAAGGAGGTTATGCTGGTGAGGCTTCTCCTAGAAAATCACAAGAAGAGGTCTAAGCTGGACAAATTGGCAAGGGACAGGACTTGCCACCACAATTGCAACACTGATCAAGGAAAGCTAACCAGAAAGGTCCTTACCAAAGCCATAAAAAAATACAGTACTTCCGGTGGAAAATTGAAGGTAACCGGTAAGAAGGAAGAACTTCGGGAGCGCTGTATTGCAAAGTGGTGAGATGCCTTGGAGGGGGAGGGGATTTATTTCAGCACCTGAATTTGACCTTCAAATACGACGTACTCAAGTGTCCAAGGACATTTGAACCATGGATTTGTATGTACATGTTTGGTTTGTTGCAATTAAGTGGGCTCCATCGGTTTTTCGATTTTCGACGGCAGTTTTGCACCCCCCCCCCGCACTTGACAAAGGATTCCAGGTGATTTCTAGTGTTGTCGGGGTCCTAATGACACAACCCAGTGTATTTTGTACATGATTTTGGTTTTGAACACGGAGGGAGGATGTGACTTTGGTGTTGGCTCCACATGCCACACCTTGACACATGGTCGACGTCCCATTGGGGCACATTCGCCGGCGACCACAAAAAAGGTTCTAACAACAGACCAGGTGGTCAAACTAGACCACCTACCGCACCGTCGAATTGGCCTCGGGTACTACGACACCATCATTGATTCAATGATACAATCCAATGGTAGCGTGCATTCGCCACAACATCCACCCCAAGCAAGCAATCATGGACAAACCGCAGTATTTCGAGACGGCAAGAAAGAGAGCTCGAGAAGTTTTAGAGTTCCGAGTCGACCGTGGCGCATTTTTGTGACATTGACTTGGATAATTTGCTCATTGCCAATGCTATTGGATTCGACTCCACAAATTAGTTTCATCTTGCTAGGCAGTCGCGGATGTCGGAGCGGTTGCACGTTGACGGGTGGGTGTCAACCAAAGAACCAAAGGTGACCTAGAAGGTGTGGGAGTGAGCCTTCAAGGCCTACAATAGGGGCAAGCTCAAAGTCATTAGCACCAAAGATGAGCTACGGCAAAGGTGGTGGGAAGTGTGCAGCACTGGTCTTTTTGGTGGTTTTTTGTTGCCTTTGTGTGCCAAATTGCTTGTGCCATGTATAATCTTCAGAAGAAGGTTGCCCACCACGAAGGGAAACTCTTCACCAACACGCATGGGTGTTCTAGGCCTAGATAGCCCCCCTAGGAAAATGAGGGGTTCCGGGGCGGGGGCGGTGGATGAAGGAAAAGAACTATGGACTCAATGTCGAACCGAGATGGGTCCCGGAAGTTCCTTGATTGGACACAAAAAATTGTGTACCCCTTTCCTTTTTGATATTTTGATAGTTGCCAAGATAGCGTCGCAATGTGAAGATCGTTTCGGACCACAACCTCTCAGTGGATGCCGAGGTTTCGGATTGCGTCCACACACCCGTGGCCGTGCATAGCTTCCCAAAATTGGTGCCGCGAATCTGGCGAATTTTACCCACAATTAGAAACTGAAATCGTGGACCTCGGCGATGGAAACATATGCGGGCACTCCGCCGTCCCCAACACCACAACGAAAGTTCCAAACGACGGGGCCCGAAACATTTGCAACCGAAGAACGCAAAAGTAGGAACATTCGCGTGGCATTTCGTGATGCTCTAAATGGCGCCTAAGAAGACGTTTGTCAATCGGGACTTGTCCACCACCACATGGCGTGACACAATGCAAACTTGCGTCCGGTGGGAACTTTGAGATCGTTTTGCAACCATGCAACCTTGTGTGCGTCCGGTTATGCTAACAATGGTGTTCGCTACAGCGCAATGCCCGGCATTGTATGGGTCCTACTTTTGCTCTTTGCGACGACCGCAAATGGTGAAATATACAACATCAGCACCAGTCAAGGCAGTGTCATGAGCGAAAAGACCCCGGACTCTTGCGCGATCGGATTGACCCCGGCAGTAGGGAACACTGTGTGTGGTGTTGAGACGGAATTGGAAGCAACAATTACTTTGATCATCAACGACAACTTCACTACCGTCACCATTGAAGTAAATGGGAATCAATTACCTACCACAGGTGTGAGAGCCAACATGATCGAGGTTGCATCGAGAACATACCTCGTGTTGGGGTTTGCCTTACTTGCATACCCTTCGAGCTCCAAATCGCTTGTGTGACCCAAGCCACAAGACCACCCCTGTGGTTCGCATTCTTCATAATGGCCGCCATGACGGGGTACATGTGTACATGTACATTCGCGAGCAAGGACCGCGAATCGACATTCGTGCACAGAAAAAGTGGCGCCGGTTCTTTGCACACCAATTGTGTCTACCCAATTGTGTTCCCTTTCTTGAGAGGTACGTGGAATCCGGTAGCAACGAGGACCCGGGGCCCGAGGAAGCCCTAGGGCTAGAACGCCTAGTTAACAAGGGGCCCCGCGTATTGGACCTCCGTTTTAGGGTTTCAAATTGGAATCCCCGACTCCTCATCGCCTACCACGTGCAACGTGCTTCACGCGATTTCTGCCAATGCTGGAGCGACCGCCACATATGCAAGTTTCACGACAACAGCGGTGTGTGCTCATTAAGAGGAGGCGAACGTCACCGCGCGTGTGTTGCAACCGTTACAACGTGGCGCCATGGCATTGTCTCGCTTGTAATTGGCACATCCAACAATTGTAGGATTGGGTCGCAAGCAAGTACGTTGATGCGGGCGCTGTTAATTTGTGTTGGTCGGACGCAAACAACGCTGGCAATTGGGCATACACGGGTATCGGCCTTTCATGAGCATGTGTGTGCTTATGTGTGGGGGGGTGCGCAAGATGTTGGATGATGGTAGCAGGTGATGCGTTGTATCCGTTCCGAAGCCTATTATGCTCCGCGCATGCGTGTCGTGCGATCAAGTCATTGGAAAACAACCATACTTTTTCAATCGCCAACAATCTGTTCGCGAGCCACGTCATGCGTTGTCGGAAGTAATGTGGTTTTGATGCATCGTTGAGGTATTGCGGCAGTGCATTCGACACGAACACGAGACTCACGCAAACCTTCACGTGCTTCGCTTTCGTGCGTCTTCATGTTGTTATAGGCATCAAGTGGAAGGTGGTCAAACCATGCAGCGGGTCTTGCTCGTGTTGTCAGGTGCATGCTTGAGTTTACTCATGCCCGTTACGCTTTGTTTTGATGTTTACGTCCGCGTATCTCGTGATCTCAAAGTCACAAATTGACCCAAGTCGAATCGTGCAACGTCGCTTGCGTGACCGAACACGATGCCAACGCACGGGCCATTCCACATTGTGTTGAAATAACTTGGTGGGCCACTGGGCTGGGTTGGGGGGCCGAAGGGCACATCACCAGTTGATGCTCGGCCGAAAGTAGAAAACAATTGGCGTCGCAAGTTGGCGAATTATAACACCACACGACTCACGAGAGAGCGCGTGCATGTGCGTAGGGGTGCATGGTGTGTTTTGGGGGGCTTGAGAGCCAAGCAAGGTCGCTTGTGTCTCAAATGCAACCGGCCGCTTGTGGGAAGGAAACCAATGGAGGGCCATGGTGTTCAGCTCTGCTCGAGGTTCATCAGCCATGCCGCACACGGAGGGCACTATACAATAATTGTGCCTATGCCACGGAATTCTGCCTGTATCCCGTGGCATAGGCACGGATACCGACCGGAGGGGGGTATCCGTGCCTATGCCACGGGATACAGGCAGAATTCCGTGGCATTAGGCACAATTCTTATATCCGTGGCATCAGGGCCCGAGGATATCGGCAGATATCCGTGGCATATGCCACGGGATAGATGCGCCCAACCCTTCCCTTTCCCTCATTGCATACTTGAGCCATGCACAACACAACAATTGAGGACGCCAACAATTTTGGAAAGTTTTGTGGATAGACGTCCAAGTTGGAGCTCCACACAACGTGCTCTCTATCGATGCAAAAATGTGATGCCAATCTGTATGTAGACGCCCAAGTTGGAGCACTACACAATGTGCTCTCTGTCGATGCGAAAATGTGATGCCAATATGTATGAAAGGAACATTGTTCCCTACACTTAGCCATAAATAAACAAGTATCATGAGGTCATGGTGCCAATTACCTGGCACCAATCATTTCGGTCATACATGTCTCACATGCCCACGATCCATGCTTTGGAGGAAACCGAAGCTTGGCACATGACAAGTGGTAAATAGCATGACAAACATCACAAGTCACAGGTCGCTGCCCCTGCAGCATTCTTCTTAATAGGATAGTCACAACGATAGCATTGTTGCTTTTCCTCTTTCACCTGAACTTTGCGAACCTTCGTGGGTGGCCCATCAAACCTAGCAGAGTCGAAAGGAGATGGGATGCCTGTGAGATCTTGGCTTATGGGGGCCTTTGCAGGTGTGGCTCGGGCTGCCCAGGCACGCGAATGATACATCTCACGCTCATATACCATGTTCTCCCTTTCGCTTAATTGTGTCAAGGGAAAAGTAGCATAGTCCTCCTCCACCGTAAGATCAGTGACCACGTGCTTTGGAGACAGTGTGTGCACGATTGGGTTATTAGCACAAGGCTCCGCCTTAATTGGACTACCAAGAACAACCACAGTCTCAGCTTTAACAGCTTTGAGAGGACTAGCATGGACAACGCAAGGCTCCGCTTTTGGCTCCTTACAAATTTCCTCCTTAGGCACCTCGAGCTCCTTAGGCTTTTGGTAACGTGCAAGAATCTCGGCGGGTTCGGGTACCTCCCACGGGATATCGGCAGATATCCGTGGCATATGCCCGGGATATCGGCAGATATCCGTGGCTGCTGTATCCCGGGCATATGCCACGGATATCTGCCGATATCCTCGGGCCCTTGCCACGGATATAAGCCCTTGCCATCGTGTACCGCTACCACAGGGCGTCGGTGTATCTCAGTGCAAGAGCTCCAGCTCCGATACCTGCTGCGGTGCAGCAGTGCTGCCGTCGGGGGAATATTGTTGCGACAGCGGGAAGGAGATCGCAGGTCGCGAGTCCGAGTTGGGACCCACAAATTACACAACAAATCCGGTATTCTGCGTCTCTATGTCGGGGTTGCACCGGGCTTCTGGAACCTCTGAAGAAGGGCGGCGAGGAGGAGTAAAGGATTGTTGAGGTGTACAGAGGAGGTGTGGGAGCGACAGCAAGAGGGCAGCCCAGCCCAGCACCCCAGCCTTTATGGAAGCCCGCCAAATCCATGACCCATGATTTTCATGGACAGGATAGGAACAGCGTTGCAACAGCGTCCGCTATAATCCTCTGCGGCTGCCCTCAGCCGCCAACACCCCAACAGCCTCTAGCCGCCCTTCAAAGAAAGCTCTACGGCCACAGCATGACCCACCCTCGCTCTACACCCCGGTTCCCCCCAAGAGCTTGGCACAGATTTCTGAGGAGTTACTAGGCGGCAAACTCCAGACCTGCCAAAACAATCGTCCGCCGCACATAATAAAGAGTGGTGCAGCAGTGCTGCCGTCGGGGGAATATTGTTGCGACAGCGGGAAGGAGATCGCAGGTCGCGAGTCCGAGTTGGGACCCACAAATTACACAACAAATCCGGTATTCTGCGTCTCTATGTCGGGGTTGCACCGGGCTTCTGGAACCTCTGAAGAAGGGCGGCGAGGAGGAGTAAAGGATTGTTGAGGTGTACAGAGGAGGTGTGGGAGCGACAGCAAGAGGGCAGCCCAGCCCAGCACCCCAGCCTTTATGGAAGCCCGCCAAATCCATGACCCATGATTTTCATGGACAGGATAGGAACAGCGTTGCAACAGCGTCCGCTATAATCCTCTGCGGCTGCCCTCAGCCGCCAACACCCCAACAGCCTCTAGCCGCCCTTCAAAGAAAGCTCTACGGCCACAGCATGACCCACCCTCGCTCTACACCCCGGTTCCCCCCAAGAGCTTGGCACAGATTTCTGAGGAGTTACTAGGCGGCAAACTCCAGACCTGCCAAAACAATCGTCCGCCGCACATAATAAAGAGTGGTTGCACATTGAAAAGGGCTTCTCTGTTTTTTTTATGGAGCCAACTGTGTTGTCGCGGTAATCTTCAGTTTTCGTTTAGCGGGGCACACATTTTGGCTTGTGCGCATTCGAGTCTCTTGGCGTGAACCGCACCTTTCGGTCTCAATGCATGATGGCTCATACTATCTGCAGTCCAAACACGTGCTTTGCAAGCATTTGGCACAGACTGTCACGTGTCAGACACTGGTTGTTTCCCAGCTTCTTCCGCGCTGGCGGCCTGGTTGCGGGGTTGGTGTTTGGGTGTGGTGGTGGTGGCAGCCTGGCCACGAAATCAGCATTCAAACGCGGTGGCGCACAGCAGCCTGTTAATGCCAGTTCAGCCCGCCGTCCAAAATTGTCGTGGTAGCTCCAGGAGGTTATGGGTTTTTTAATAGAGCGGGCACATTTTGAGGCTGCACTCTGGGGTAGGGAGGGTAGGGAGGGGTTGCCATTTGTTCATTGTCCACGCCCAGCCAACCTCATCATAGGTCATGCCTTCTTCCCTCAGACCTCGGTGACTCCGAACAGTGCTTTCAGTATTCTGGTCGAGGGATGCGGTTTGTCGACCAACGACACCATCACCCTCACACCAGCTCATACTTTCAGCGCCTGCAGGTGCCCTCAACTTCCCTCCACAAATTTTTTGCCTGGCATTTCTGCACCAAGGAAATTCACTGAGGTCGCCTCTCGCGGTGCGCACGATTCGCGGGCATCCCAATCTGCATAAATTTGGCAGCCCTTCTGCAGGGTCATTGGATGTAGTCCACTGCAGGTCTGAGCCCAAACTCCCTGGGGGAGTCACGTCCGGGTGCAAGCAAAGTGCCGCATTGCCGCTTTCAGTATCCTCAGTCGTTCGGCCTCAGTGCCTCCTCCAGGGATTAACTGCCCCAGTCTGACCACGTTTCGTGTGTATTCTCAACAGCAAGGCGTTCCTTCATGTTAAAAGTGGCTGGAGAACTGCATGGGTGGTCGACTGAGTTTCTCTACGTTTCGCCCCAACCAACCCATTTTTTCTTCCCGAGAGGGATGGAGCAAGGGCTGCACGCATCTCGCGCGCACGATGCACACACACCGTGCATTTTCCAGCGGAGTCACCCTGCAATATGCCGATGTCAGGATATCTAGCCCCTCCCTGGCCCCAAGTCCTACGTCCCTAACTTTACTCTTTCTGGCAAAGATGATGAATGATTGCCCGAGTTTAAGTCCTTGAATCCTTCTGCAGAATCCTCCGACCCCCTGTACACATTGGTGTGCCGGGGGTCGGTCCATGAGTGATCCATAGACGCAGGGGTTAAGATCCGGCCCCCCATGATCCATAGAACAGGAGAATAGTTGTAGATGGGGTATCCATCAGGCCTTTTCAGGGACAATCGCCTCCCCCCCCACGCAAGCCTTTGGTTCGACAATTTTCGACAACCCACAGCCCTGTGAAGCAATCCACATGCTTTGATGAACTCTCTGGAGTGCACATATGTGTTTTTTCCAGTTTGGAAAAATCACATAGCATGGCAGGTCTATCACGAATGTTGGAGGTCAGCAGCTGTACTGCACCCAGGAGACTTGGAGGTTGGGGATATGAGCCCATCTTTGGGCATCATCAGGGCCGTTGGTGCAATGCGGCACCCTCGACCAAGCCAAGTGGTGTCCCACCAAAAAACCTTCAACAGTGTTGCATCGTGATGATTAGTGATGTTCATGAGATGTTGCGCGTTGGTGATGTTGCACGTCCATGTTAGTGATGTTGGGTGGTGGTATTGGTGAGTGTTGGTTGGTGATTTTTGTGATGTTGGGTGGCGATCCAGGGTCGTCTAGCGTGGATCAGCGCGCACAGATGCGAAACATGAGAGGCGACACACGCCCATAGACCATCGTGTGGGTACCGGAGCTGCCTGTGCAGGCCAAATTGGGTGAAATGAAGCAGCAACCAGCTAAAACCAGTTCGCAGCTCGTCTCGTTAAGGAGGTGGCTACATAGCCCGTGGTCGTCTCGGGCAGGGCTCTTTTTAAGAACTCGGCACCACTTGTGGTGGTTTGTTTGGGGGGGGGGCACACCACCCACCCACCCCCGTGGGACCCACTCACCCACCACCCCCTCCCTCTTAAAAGATTGGGCCAAATTTTCTTCCGGGCCTTCGGCCTTTCAAAAAGTTGCTTTGGCGCCAGCCAGGCTACACCAACAATTTTCTTCGGCGCCTTCTAAAACATCAGCACCGCTGGGGGGGGGGGGTGTGGGCTGGACCCACCCCTCCACATCCCCTGGACCCCCCCCCCCCCCCAAAAGCAGCCCTGGTCCCGGGGCCACACCGAACATGAGTCTGGATAGTTGTCCACAGAACCCCTGCCGTATGAGTGGCCACAGAATGGGAAACATGGGAACATGCCCACTGGAAGTCGGGAACATGACCGACAAAAAGTACGAAGTATCAATGATTGTGCCCTGTGCGCCCTCTCGATAAGTGGCTGCAATTTCGGAGTCTCTTAGTGCACAGACATGCATACACATGGTTATTGATCTGCGTTGGGCACTGGTGCCGCTCACATGTGCAGAGGCGCTGTTAGGAAACAAATGCACGTGATTTCTATGAAGTGAATGGGGTTGGGCGGCGAGGATGTTCTGCTGCGAGCCACTGGTGTCGGACTGCTCCCCATTTCCCTCCGATTCGTGCATGTTTTGCCACAGCGCATCCAACACAAAGGCGACGCCATCAACAGTGTCATCGACGTACACAGGGACCTATCAGATGACCCCAGGACAGTATTATTTGTGTTACGGGTGTGTGCACGTCACATTCAGCTTTGCATGCTTTCCAGGTCAGGTCACCCCACCCGAATGCAGCCCCCGTGCCACAACCCGCTACACACCGCCGTTCCTGGGCTGCGAGCAAATGAAAAGCGGAAGGAGAGGGCTTTCAAGTGATGCTTTGAAATAGCAAAGTGTTATGGAGGAGCCCCCCTGAAATCCAACAGAAAAGTCCCCAGGAAAAATTCGAACGTGATGGGGGAGTTTTTATTTGGTGCACAAAGCCTATTTGGCTCTTCTTGGTCCACAAAGCCTTGGGTTGCAGACCCCCTCCCCCCTGTTCCAAAACGTCCCTGGGGCTTTCCAGGGCCTCCCAGAGGTCTGCACCAAGGGCAGGGTGCATGGAAGCCTGATTTTGGCTCGTGTAGTCGCCCAATTACGCATCAACATTTTGTGTAGAAAGGGGCTGGACGCTTGTGGTCGGTTTTTGTGCTTCATCCTTTGGGGGGACAGACATGCTACTGCTTCACTGGATTGTTGCCATCAGCGAGCAGTGATCGACACACTGTACTGCTTCAATCATGGGATGCTGACTGTTGCATGGTGTCTCTGTCTCATGTTGTTGCAGGAAAAAGGTGTAGATGGTTGGAGAAAGTTGGGGTGCACTCTGAAGGGTCCCATTACCGTACAAGCATGCACAATTAATGGCACAGTGCGCAAGCTGTTGATCTGCAAGTCATATCGATTTCTCTGGCTCCCCACAGCTTCAAATCCTTAACAATTTTCCCCTTCGTGTTTGCAGTTACCGTGACTCCGTGAAGCTATTGACTCCACTGTTGGAACTTCCAGGTCGGTTGTTGCTGAAGCCTCCCGCATCTGCATCCATGCAGGAGGCTATTGTTGTGACGAATCACGGCTGTGGTGAAAGGTTCAATTTTCTTTTGCATCAGGGGGACCCCGAGAAGCGGGTCACGGGGAGCCGAGGGGTCGAACGCTTTTGAACTGCAAGCGTCAGTGGATGGAAACGCCAGGATTGGCACGGAAACGCTGGGATTTGGGCTCGGTTCTACAGGAGATCTGGAACAATCCCAGCACTATGGCGGGCATGCGTGCGTCGGTGGAATCCGCAGCCGCTTACGGTCAACCAGCCTCTGTCCTTTGCAACACTAACCAAGGGTGTTTATCCCGTTTGGTCGCCCCCGTGCCAGCGGAGACTGATTGTAGTCTCGTGCAGGCCCATAGCAGTGAGGCCTATTATGAGTGCTTGGTGGTAAAGCACCACCGCCTCTGTTGGGGAGCCCGACGCCCATGCCGACGACCAGGTGGCCGCTATGGGGGGCACAAGATTATTGAACACACGATATGGTGGACCCCAGGGGATGCAGGTGTTTGGGCCACCACTGAAGAGGAAAGCCGAAGCCAGCGCGCTGATGGAATGAACGATGGGCCCCGTTTACAAGTCTCTGACGCTTTGTCGTGTAGCGGATGGAAAGCTCAAAATATTTGATGAAATCTTGACGAAGCGAACCTTCTGTGTAACGAGGGCGCTTTCGAGCCCTGGAAAGACTCCTTACATATGCCTGGAAGTCCAGCTTCCAATCATTCCCCAGTATTGCGCCATGCTTGCATGCTGCAGTTGGTGCCTTGCTTTCGTGCAACCACATTTTCAGGGGTCTGAGATTTCGCAGCGTCGGCGAACTATGGTCTGCAGGGGTCGGAGTTTTTTCCCTGTTTCGATGTTTCCAATCGGAGACTGCGCCGGTCCATTTTCTCTGCGATTTGCTGGTGCCTGTGGATGAGGCAATTCCCGCTGCCATTTGCCCCATGCCCATCGACCAACGCCCCATGGTAATGTGTGGTAGTGTGTCGGGATCCGGTGAGGTCGTGCGTGGTGGTGTCTGCTCGTTTCTGGCAGAGTGTGACAGAGTGTTGTCGTCTCGTCGTTGGTTGGATTTCTGTTACTGTACCCTTTCTGTTACCCACAGGTCCTGGGTCGTACACAATCTCACCATCGCCTGCTGTTGGCAACCATCCTTTCAACATGACAATCATGGGGGCATCCCTGACGATGGGGGACATTGCAACGTTTATTTCAGGCTCAGGCCAGTCTTGTCCAACCTCAGCGGCATCCACAGTATGCTTCAGCAATATCCATCACCCTGCACAACCCTAATGAGACCTCAGCATCACGCACTGCCACGATCAAAGGCTACATTTAGGCCGTGTGAGCCTTGTCACCCGAGTCATAGGATATGACGCATGATCAGGAGGTTTCTAGATCGAATCACACCTTGAACACAATTAACATCATCCAGGCAGTCGTTGGTGGCGGAACGGGCTAACAATGGTTGGCTGGCCCCTAACTGCGTTACAAACAAAAAGCCCCTCGGAGACGACAGACTCGGGGCCACCTGACGACAAACTGGGTAATTGGGTTATTGGGTATTACTGAGGTGTCCTGACGGTGAACGAGGGTTGTTGACGAACGATGAGGGTTCTGAGGCTCAGCACAAGCTCTTCAAGGCTGTGCTGTGGTCAAGTGAGCACCCAGGCATCAGGATGACATCATGATGACCGGGCTCTGTGTGTCCAGGGAATTGGGTTTTGGTCGGGGTACAGGGGGGCTTTCAGGAGGCGGGGTGCAAGGGTCTCTTCTTGGGATGAGGGTGTTGCTACATTTTTGCACAGCGCATTTTACTTTTGCACGCCGCTGGCCTGAGTATCTGTCCGAAACTCTGATGGAAGGATTATCAGCGCTTCTACACTGCTCCTCCTTGCTCCTCGCCCTTTCTTTGCGTTCTTTTTTCTGCAGCCACAGCCCTCATCCACATCTCTCTTTGCAGCATTCGGTTGAGTTGGTGGATTCCTCCGACACTTCTGGTGTCGTCACGGGAGTGATGCTGTCTGCGGGCACATACACGCTATGCTACACCTGGAACGGGGCTCAGTACTCACTTGCATCGGATTTTGTCGTTTCTGAACGTATCCTTCTCACCTGCATGCATCCTGTGGGACTCCGCCTGGGATATGTCCAATTTTGTCCGCCCCGCATCAACCTGTGGGGCATAACTTGGTCTGCACTACGGGGGGTCATTCAGCCTGGGGGCCCAAAATTTGTAATCTTTGATGTCACTCTTTTCGACTCAGAATCATCCAGCACCAAGTCACCAATACACCTGGGAATCTCTGTCCATCTGTAAAAACCATCATGAGTTAGCAGCACCACAGGTTCAGTATTGTAATTGTTTACTGCTTTCATTGGTAACATGCATTCTCTTCTTGCTTATGTATGCATGCTTCGGACTACTTACAGACCCCTTAACTCAGACCTCACTCAATGTTCCCCAGTTGACAGCAAGATTCTGCCTTTTCCGCTTGCCATGGCCCATTGGAGAAAAAGAATTCGCAGGGAATCATGCGGGATACATAAGGTCTGAAGTGTGTTGCATTGGTACTGACGGGGCATCAAGTGAAGATGGTATTAAAGTGAGCCCCTTCAGGAGCTGCGCTATCTTACTTTTTCATGTCTGTTGCAGCCGCTTCCATCAAGGGATTGTACCATCCCACCGTACTGAACTCCAACGGCAAGTTAATGTTCTCCACGTGCCTGGTGGCGGTCGCATCGGGGACCAGCCCGGCCAATGGCTTGCTGAAGTACAGTAATGGCAGCCTGGAACTGCAGATGTCGTTAGTGGTATTGTGAGGGCTGCGCCTCAGGGCTCTGGGCTGCATGACCAAACTCGTTGAGGTTTCGGCCTCTCGTCTGGATCAGATTTCTCGATTCAAATTTAGGGCTGTGGCTGGGGATGAGATTCCGTCGGCTGCCTTTGAACCAGGAACGAGCTGTCTACTCGTGTGAAACATCGAAACATACCTTCCGGATTGGTGGTCCAGGTTGCTTGCGCAGCACTTTGGGCGGTCCACCAGCGGCGGATTGGCCGCCGGTTTAACCGACAGCAGTTGCTTGTCGCCCAACGCTTTCCTGAAGAACGTAAACGGAGCGCAGCGCGTCCATTCCCAGGGCACAATAGACAATTTACCAGCGATTGGGGAAACCCTCTTTTACCCAGCGAGAGCCTGGGCCCAGGAAAGTCCCCAAACATACCGCCAGCCCCGCCATCGTCACACGAAAGCCACCCAACTCCGCACTCACCCCGAGAAACAACCGCAACTACAGGGCCCAGCAACCAGCGACCCACAACAGATCCAACAGTCTCAACAACCTCCCCCAACAAGGGCACTGCCGCAGAGGTTGGAGCACCCAAGCCATGTAGACACTTTCCTCCTGAAAACTCAAGCCAGTGCGCACACCCGGATTTGCCAACCGGCACATTTACTCATTTGCTCCGCCTTTATGGCAACCCGTCGGTTCATCGCAGCAACGCGCACGGTCTCTGTTGAGCCACCCTCTCCCTCGTCGATCTGGTCTTGCAGTTCATGGACACAGTGCCCCAGTACATCACGCAGACCCCCGACTACGGCTCCGCTGCGTCGTACATTTACGGCTGCGGGAACATGGAGTTGCCCACGACCTCTAGAACTGGCGAATGCTGGAATTTGACCTACGCCCAGATCGTGGAGTTCAACGGGTACACGACCGTCGCCACCGCCAAGGGGGTGCAGAACGCACCCGGCGTCTGCCTGGGGTATGGCGCGTGTTCTCTGTCGAGGTGCAGAGGGGGAGCCCGGCCGCGAGGGAGGGCCGCGGGGCGGTGCTATGCGCACACCGCAGAACCGGGGATCCCGGGGGAAGGGAGGCAACAGCCCTTTACTCTGTTCTACTTTTTTTGTCTCTTGCGGCGAGGGACTCACTGTCGGTGTGGGACCCCACCCATTCACGGCATGGGATTGGGCGCCTGAAAGGGGACCACGATGGGGTCAAGGGCACGCGCGACAGGACCACCTCAAGCGGTGCGATGAGTAAATGAGATGTCGTTCGAGGGTGTGTGCCATTTCGGAACGCTGATTGGGACCCGCGTCGTACAACCGGGATCCTGTGCTATGATTGTGTGGCCTGCTTTTGTTGGTCGAGGTCGCTTCTGGGCAACAGTGTGTTGGAAGGGGTGGGGAGGTGGGGACAGAAGCACTGCCCGTTTATGAGTGAGAGTGGCACGGCTGCTCTCGTGGTGTCCACGTACGGGAAGGGGGGCAAGGGGCTGCCCCCCCCCCCCCCCCGCTCACCCCGGCGGAACCCCGAACTCCGAAAAACCGAAGTGCAGTGGGTTCTTGCTCTGATACTGCGTTCCGTTTTCTCGCATCAATTTCATCGTCATTCATTCCCACTCTGTTTTGAAGTCATGTGCTTTTGAGTGATTGCAATCCAGTAGCTCGTGGGAGGTGGCTGTGTTAGACAGGGTTCGTGTACCAAAGGTTCCACCCACACCTTCGTCCAGCTCACCTTAATTAGGCCTCCACCCCCTGGACCCTCCCTTCCCCCCACGTTCGTAAGCCGCATCTCTCGGAACCCCTGAAACCCCCGGAAGGGTGGGATTGTTGGTGCCAGGGCCGTTGCATGTGTCACCCCCCCCCCCCCCTTTCGCCGCAGAAGCGGCCAACATAGAGGCGATCACCAGGGCACCAACGATTGCTGTACAGCAGGAGAGCCAAGGGGGGGGGATCAAGGCATACGGACGGAAGCAACGGACAATGGACAGGGCAGACGCAGTAACGTCAGCCTCACAACAGGTCTGGTAGCACAGCTCGGCCGTGAGCTTCTACTTCCCCCCCGCCCCGCGCCCCATCTACAGTCCCCTCGCCCACTCGCCAATCCTCGTCGGTTGGCCGTCCTCCGCTCCGGCGTCGCTCAGGGATATCACAGCTCCGGAACCCGTGCAATTTGTTCTGAGCCAGACGGTGCTGCTCTTGACTCAGCAGCTGCAGACAGTGCCCTTTACATTGAAGCTGAAGGACGTGGGCGACGGGTACAGCACCGGCATGGGGTCTCTCACCAGCCCCTTGGGTATCAGGTGACCTCTCGCAAAAAGCCTCCCCCACAGTACAGCCGTGGAGGGTCGTGGTGCGATGTGATGGGTGTTGTGTGCGGGACTTTCAAAGACTCTTCTTTCTGGAGGTTTTAGGCAGATGTTTGCTGATGCAACGCCGATTGGGCGTTCTTGCTGCCCACGGATGCACCCGATGAAGATCGCGCGGGGCCACGCGCATCGGTTTGCGACGCGACGTCGGTGACTGCATGCCCTTCATTCATTCCTGTCATTTGTTTGGGCGACCTCGACGTAGACGCATCCCCTCCAGCCTTCAGGCCTGCCTGAGGTTCGGGGCCTCCTTGTGGGCGTACGTATCTGTGCTGTCCGGGATTCCTCCCCCCTTTTGCACGCAGCCCGCTCCACGAGGGGGATGGGAGGCCCGGTCCCAGCACCTGAACCCCCCCGTCTCCCCCGACACACACAGCACACGCGCTGCAGCTGTGCACCTCCGAGTGACCCGTTCCCAGAAGCCCCTGGTGGACGCTTCTGTCAAACAGGGTCAGGATCCGTCCGCTCTGACCATATCTTCCCCCATTTGTATTTCCTGTACAATAAAAAAAAACTCCCTTTTGTGCTTAGTGTCGAGCGTGTGTATTGGCTTTGTCCCCCCCCCCCCCCCGGGGCCCGGAGCCCCTTTGAGCCAGGACCTTCCTCCTCAAGGGGAAGGAGGGGACAGGGAGCGACGACCACCCCCCATCACCCCCCTTCCCCTCCCCTGCCCCCTCCCCTACCCCTGCCCCACAGAAGCGCGTTCCCCTGCCGCTCGTTACCACCCAAGACAGGACGAACATGCAGAGCCCAGAGGAAACTGGGCGGGGGGCACAAGGGGAGGTAACAGGGCAGGGCAGACCGCGCTCGCCGAAAATGGTGCAGAGCGCAGAAGGAGGCAAAGGAAAGGACAAAAGGGAAAGAATCATTGTGGTTGTTAGAAGGCCCCGTCAGGAAGATGATCCTGCAGATGCACACCCCAGCGCGCACAAGTCAGTGCTGGAGTCGGCAAACCCAGCGTGGACTCGGATGCACCTGGTCAACGGCACGGGCAACAGCCCGTCTCTGCTCTGGGACAGCCGATCCCGGGGTAGTCAAAAAGGACAAGTCATCGAGGGGCTCCGTTGACACAACCAAAACACGTTCGGACCCACAGAGGGTCACAATGTGCAAGGGCAAGAGGCCAATAGGCGCCGCCAAAGGCAAACAAACCAACACCATGGCCTCGTGCCAACCCCCCCCCCCCCCGAGCTCTGATTTTTCACCAGACATTTTGGGGGGTGGGTCGCAGGTAACACCGGTCGTCCCAGCCCCCCTGTGGGGTATGCAGCCAATTGAAGGCCAGGACCCCACTCCCCCCGCTCCGACCCCTTCCTACTCCAAATGTCAGCGGGGGGTCACGTTGGCTTTCATTGCACGTCTGCAGTGACCCGTTTTCTCTCGATGGAGCGTCGGTCAGTACGGCGAACGACGGCACTGTGACGGTGGAGTCGCAGATCGAGTTCTCCATTGCATCGCCCGTCGGATGGCACAGATTGACGCTGCTCACCCTCCGAGACAAGGTTGCACCCGAAACACGAACCCCCACCGCTGTCTCTGCCCCCGTCCCTGTCCCCTTCCTGCATCTGTCCGTGTCCCTGCCCTGCGTCCGCGTGCTTTCTGTTTGTCCTGCTTGTGCCTGCCGATGTCCTGTGCACCTGCGACCCCTGCTTCCACGGGCATTTCTACACCATCAGGGTAGCAATTTCGCCGTCTACAATCGCAGCTTTCTGCAGGCGATGCCTGACTCCGTCATCGATATCATTCTCTGCACCCAGACTGCTGCGATGTATGTGATGGAATGCAGGCTTGTGGTGTGGGATTTATGGGGAGCAAAGGAGTAAAGATGTGCTATTTTGTCGTCCTGTTCCACCTGTAAGGGAGTCAGTGTGGTCCACATGCTGCTTGCTATTGTTCCCCAACTGCTACATGCCGCCGCTGCCTGCCATCTGCTGCTGCTTCACACCCCACTGCAGCTCGTTGCCACCTGCTACTGCATGCTGTCTGCTATCACCTCCTAATGCCTGATGCTGCTGCTGCCTACTTTTGATGCTGCTGCTTCTGCCGTTGCTTGATTTTAAGTGCAACTGCTTGCCCGCCCGCCAGTTGATGTCGTCCATTGCTCGTGTCGCTGCTGCTTGGTGTTGACTGATGGCTTACCCCTTCGTACCCGCCCCGCCCAACGGGCCATTTTAAGGCTCTGCCTCTGCAGTATTTCTCAGCGAAAGGGGATTGCAGGGTTGGAAGGGAGCAGGCGCTTCCGGCGCAACCAAGACGGCAGGCATGCAGGATAACATGGGGTGGATCACGGGATTTGTCCTTCGCCCGGTTTGAACCATCTGCCCCCCCATGGTCCCCCCAAAACCGCAAGGAACCTCACACCAGATGCACAGCAAGCAGCCCAGATGCGGCCCAGCAGTCTTTTGCTGCTGCTTGATTATCATTATTAGCACTGCTGCTGCTGCTGCTGCTTGTTGGTTATTCTTAATTTTTTTTTCCACTGCTGTTGCTGCTGCTGCTGCTGCTGCTGCTGCTGCATAATTGTTCTTACAATTTTTTTTTCCATGCTGCCGCCCTGCCGCCAGCCTGTTCCAGTGTCAGTGTACCCTGCTGGCTCACCTGCCGGCAGGCATGCCAGCCGCCTGCTCATCCCTGGTTTTGCTATGGAATGATAACCCTTTTATCCCCGCAGCAGCCTGCGCTTTGCCGCCTGACCCCTACCTGCTTCTCACCCGGGCCCTTCACCAGGCTCTGGCCCTCATTTACGCAGATGTACGGAATATCTGTGTGACGGATGCCAGAATGGCCAGTGTCTATTCACGTCGGCAACACAGACCAAGGGTTTCTGCAAGTGCAACGCCAACTTCCGCTCCAGTTCATTTGGGACTTCGAAATGTGACGTCTGCATTGCTTTGTTTCAAGGTACGCGCTGCCTTTTGAGCCAGAGACAGCAGGGTCGCGTATCAGGCGAGGGATGCAAGAGCCCGCAGCATTTACTGCCACCCGAGGGTCAGTACGTTTGCGACGTCAGCAGGGTTGTCAGAGCA
The DNA here is from genome assembly GCA_964036045.1 of Eutreptiella sp. 'Long Island Sound 2002'. Classification (NCBI taxonomy): domain Eukaryota; phylum Euglenozoa; class Euglenophyceae; order Eutreptiales; family Eutreptiaceae; genus Eutreptiella; species Eutreptiella sp. 'Long Island Sound 2002'. The sequence goes on from OZ038386.1 coordinate 50,002,995, forward strand.
TGAATTTACAAGAGACGGATGGAATCATAGACATGCAAGACCTGCTGAGTTATGGACCTGTTTGTTTTAGTTGTGCACAGATGGGGAAGGCTAAATCCTTACCGACGGTGTGCCTCTCCGTCTGTTGCACGCATCGGAAACACCAAGGTTTTCTCCGGTTGGATGCCGCTTGCGCTTTCTCATGTTTGTTATCGTTCCTGTTGGTGTTCCTGTCCTGTAGGTGTTCCGGTTGTTGTTCTTGTTGCTGCTCCTGTTGGTGTTCCTGTTAGTGTTCCCATTGGTGTTTCTGTGGGATCTTCTTCGTTCGGGCCAACCTTCCGAGACGGCAGCCCTGCCATATTTTGCTATGCGGCCACAGATCGGGTTCTGAAATTGTCCACTGATTGGATTGCCTGATAATTCCAGCGACCATTGGTAAGCTGCACCCTTATCCAAGCTGCAGTAGGCGGAGCAGGGACTAGATCAGTTTGCACCTCATGCGATTGGGCACAGAATTGTCAATGGCGCTTGTGCCCCAAGACTGCACCGTAGGATTGTTGTAAAGGGCTGTCGACCCCCCGCTGTTCGCGCCCCATACGAGCCCCAGCAGCCCGCCGAAGGATTGACCAAAGGGCCTGGGATTTCCTGAAAGTTCTTCTTTGGTTGTCCTTTGCCCCCCAAATGAAGGAAAGCTCAAAACTTTTGTTGTCGATTGGCACCATCATCACTTGGCAGCTGATCGCTTGCGGTCGCCAGGAAGTAGCTGGCTGAACAAGTTATAAAATTGTGCTACATACGGCTGGCTGCCGGCGGCGAGTGATGATTTTGCAGCGGTTGGAGGTCATCAATTGACGCATAGCAATTGACATCTGCGACTGGTTTGGATGGCAGTAATTGTGTCCCGCCGTTTTGCACCAGAATGCTTCTCCGAGGCCCTTTTGACTCGCTTGAATGGAGTTGTATCAATCTGATGCACCAATATCATGGAGCGAAGACATTTTTGTATCTACTTGATTCAGGGAAAGTCCTGCATGAGAGAAAGTCCTGCATGCTTGTCTTTTCTTCTCTACTCTACTCTACTCTACTCTTTTCTTTCAGTTTCTTTTCTTTTGGTTTTGTTTCTTTAGTTTCGCACGACAAGAGACAATGGAGCCTTGAGGAAATTTGGTTAACCTTTTTCAAACTTTAATCCCCCCGGCCAAGCAGCCTTGGGTACATAGCTGTGCTGGTAGGATTGCGGGGTGGTGATTGCTGCCACAGTTCTCCATTCGCTCTCAGGCGCGACCTGCACTGAACTGGTGAATACCGGTTCCTCAGTCACCATTCCAGCGCACAGTGCACTGAATTTTGGCAGCACTGGCACAGCAGAAGTCACAGATCCCTTGACCTTCCTCCCCGCAACGACAACATCACCATCATCAAACACCAGCAGCAGCAGCAGCAGCAGCAGCAGCAGCAGCAGCAGCACTACAACGGTGTGTTGTTTGCTCAGTGCCATCGACACTTGCATTGGCTGCCGGAGGTCCCCCCCCCCCTTGTGAGAGCAACACCCTTGTTAGAGCAACAGTAGGTGTTGTTTCCACAACTGTTGGCACCGCAGGGCACTATCGAGCTCTCCCTGAGCAAAAAAGGCTGACATGTTTCCACAACTGTTGGACTGCGCTGACCCCTGTACGCACAGTGTGCAGGACCCAAATAGGCTGACCTGTTTCCGCAACTGTCGGAGACTGTGCTTCCACTGCATGAGCGAGCAGCGGTCCTGCGGCAGGCGGTCTGGGCACTCCAGCCGCACCTGCTGGTGGGCCGCCTCCTGCCGGCAGAGGAGTCGGCTGTAGCCACTCCCTGATTGCACTAGGTGGCCGCACGTGCCTGGGGCTGCAGGGACGGCCTGGTGAGGATGCTTAAGGGCTTGGCGGCGCATTGTGTCACAGAGTGGCAGCGACGGTTCAGCAAACCCCTACATGTGGCACCCATGGCAGCTTTCCTAGGGGGGTTCTTCCCCCCGGCACCAGCGGGCAAGGCGCCCCTACGGCCGTATCAGTGGGTGCAACGACGGCTGCGCTGCCCACCGCCGCGACCGGCAGAGCAGTCCACCAGCCTGAGTGCGGCACAGCCAGTGGCCACACAGGGGGTTCCCTCTTCTCGGCCTGGGCTAGGCAAGGGACATGGGTCCACGGGAGGGCTCTGCCCCACGCATGGGGCACCGTCGTGCAAGCGCTGTCGGGCGACGGGCCAGGGGGTCGCCAATTGCTGCCATTACGGGCACACAGGCCACCCGAGGGCAGCAGGACACCAACGGGCCGGGTATTGTATGTCATGCAACCGGGCTTGCGGAGGCTGTCGCAGGCGGAGTGGGTCTCCGCGGCCAGAGGCATGCGTGGCTAGGTGCAGCGGCCACGTGAGCTGGGGGACCAGGACGCGCTGCTGGCTCTGTCGCCTGTAGCCCAGGAGCGCGACAACTGGTCAGGGCTGAACGGTCAGGGGCACGGGGAGACCCCCCCCCCCCACAGCGAAGACATCTGAGCCCTTGGTGCGGGTCCTTCTCTCGCGCCGTGTGCACTAAGGGCTTACAGGTGAGGCTTGGGGGGCGGCACGGTGGCTCTGCCACGTCCTGCTGCTGCGTTGACCCCTATACGCACAGCGTGCAGGACCTTAATCGGCTACTTTGTTTCCGCAACTGTTGGAACCCTGTAATTTGGCGGTTCCTTTTTTCTGGTGGTCCATGAAGATCAAGTTTTTTCTTTGATTTGAGGCTGGGAACAGTATTTTTGGGATACTGATCGCTGTCCTCCCACCCATTTTAACCCCCTTCGTGTCCCTGGAGGTGAAGACCGGAGAATCACTTGACAACTAGTACATTCACACGGCAATGGTCACTGCTTGTGTCTTCTTGTGGCTGTGTGAACAGCGCCCTTGTCAGAGCAATACTAGGTGTTGTTTCCGTCAATTTGGAACTTTTGTGTTGCTCTTGGGCAAGATCATTCGGTGATGCTCTACCAGTGAGTACCAAAGTCTCAACCATCCAAGCCATGTCTATAGCAACAGTTTGTGCCACTGGCACCAAGGAGGCATAGGTACAAAGCATGCACAGGTACGGGCACATCAAGCAAAGGCCCCAATGCATGCCCAGGTGAGCTCAAGCAGGGTGCAAGCGCGGGTGCAGGCACAGGTGCAGGCAATGGCATGGGCATAGGCATGGGCATAGGCATGGCCATAGGCACGGGCACAGGGGTGCTTCCCCTGCGGCACACTAGCAGAAAAACCTACCCATATGAGTAATGCAGAACCTTTCGTCTAGTATGTGGGCTAGTATGAGACCTCTAGTAGTCACTGTGAAATGTTGCTTTTGCAAGAATATTTGGAACTGCATGCAAATGAATCTAGTCATTGCGGGGGTTAGGCAAACCATGTGACCCATATTATTGCTTGTTTCTGCATTTAGTGCTACTTGGAATGTGTGTAAGGCAATTTGCAATGGGCATAGATGCGGGGACTACAAATGACGTCTTGCTCTCCCACAATCCTTTCTTCCACCCATCACAAATTGGCCGCACACTTGGTGGTGACAACATTTAGGCCGTTTCTTTCCACAAGCTTTTTGATGAACCCTGACACACATCATGCCATTAGGTGTGTAAGTGACACATATCACGTCATTTGATTTCCACGTGACGCACATGGTGTCATTAGATGAATGTGTGACACACACCACGCCATTGCACAGGCATGCACCATGCCAGGACACATGATATCATTAGATGTATAGGTGACACACATCACACCATTCCATGAAGATGTGACACACATATCACGCCATTAGATGAGTATGCGAAAATTGCCTTGGATTCGGCCGTCTTTTATGTATGATCGGATATCTCATGTGCAGAATGCGTATCCCACGTCGATTTACGTCGGTGAGAATCTGCAGGTCACTGGGCAAGTCTATGTGTACCAGGATCTGGAGTTCACAGGTGGAACCCATCATTTTGACAAGTATGACCCTTGAGAGTGCCTGCACTGCTTTGGGCGAAAACCGGTCAACTTGTAAGCTTCTTGTGTGTGGCAGTGGGTGGCAGCGCATGTCAGTTGTGGTGTGCAGTGCAGGTAGTGCATGGTAGTGTAGGGCAGCATACGGAAGGGTATGGTAGTGAGCGGCAATGAGTGACAGTGAGTGACATGCGTGGTAGGGCATGGTAGTGAGCAGCAGTGCAGGTGATGCGTGGCAGTGCCTGACAGTACATGGCAGTCTGCACGCCGTTCCAGATACTAGCAGGTATTCCGACTCACTGCCACAACCATGCTGGCAGTGTGTGGCAGCATGTTGCGAGTTGAGGCAGTGAATTGTGTGTGCGGCGGTGTGTGCGGGTGTGCCGCATCCCGTGTATGTGGTGGGGGTGGTTGGGTGTGCACGCATTGTTTCTGCGCACGCGCGCGTGTCAAATTGCTGTATGCCATGCAGTGCAATACAGTGCATGCTCAAATCATAGAGCATGCATGTTGCAATATGTTGCATGCCTGCAGCACAATGCATCCTTATGACACATGGCACGTCTAATGAACAGTGCATGCCACCAGCACAATGTATGCCTACAACGCAATGCATGCCTACAATGCATTGCACGCTTACACCACCATGCATGCGTACAGCATTGTGCATGTTCGCAACAAATGAAGGCCTCCAACGCAGTGCATGCCTATGGCATGCAAGGAGCCTAAAAACAAAATGCTCACAAGACAATGCATGCTCAAAATTGTGATAAAGTTGCTGCGCGCTTTGCCCGTGTATACGGGTGTGTGTTGAGGTGGGGCATCACGCGGACATGTCCGCGCAGGGTCGGAATCATCACCGGCAGCGACGTCACCTTCAGCATTCCGCACAACGATACTACTGTCATTTTTAAGCAATTGAATGTCGAAGGCACGTTGCAGAGCGACGGCCCTGGTACCATCCGAATGCAGGGGCTTCTGTCGGGTGGAAATATGGTCATCCGCAATCCGTTTCGGTGTGATTTGCCATCATCGCGTCGACTTATTTGTGTTTGGCAGCCAGGGATCACAGGGGGAGGGGATTCCGGGGATGTTGGTCATGACCATCCACCATGCCAAGCTTCCATCCACCCTCCCCTGCCCTCACCCTGCACCCTTCACCCAGCGCACCCCGACCGGCCGTTGCCCTCCATACCTCATCCCGAGCTACTTTGTGGGGGCTTCTTATGCTCGCAGGCATATTTTAATCGCCCGACTCCCGAGCAAGCCACAAGCACCTCCCCTTCCGCGACCACCACACACGCACCACCGCCCTCCCTCAAGGCCCCGTCAAGTCTTCTGTGTCCCCCACTTTCTCGATGAATCCCGCCCCCTCCACCTCGATCGCTGCATGCCGCCAGCCAGTGCTGGGAAGGGATGGAGGTCGCTATGTTGCAGCACGTGGCGGCTCACGCCAACCTTCTTGAAGTGTATTGCACCACCGCTGCATGCGCACACAAGCATGCACGTTTGGTTTTTTTTTTCACTCAGTTTCATTGAGGCTCAGCGGTGTCGACGCTTTCCCTGCAGTGCGCAGCTTTGCCCTGGACCGCGTCCACTGTAGTAGTGCACTCAGGGGTGGGGATTACGTGTAGGGCCGGATCCCCCCACCCCCTCCGCAGACTCCTCGACCTACGCCAATGGGGAACAGCAGTATCATCGGTTGCCCGACGTCTTACACTGCTCGCCGTGTGCCTTTCGCTGGTGCAGTTGTGCGTCTGCTGGATTGCCTTTGTTTTATTTTCACTCAGGGCGAATGGGGAACCGGGTTTTGCCCTCCCACTTGTGCATCTTCACAATGCTCCGAATGGTACAGGGAATTCAAAGTGGCCCCAAAACACAAAACAGATTTCTGACCCCCCCCCCCCCCACATGGTTCTGCCAGAGGGCTGAGGTGTTACCCCGGGTGTGGGTGCCAGCAAGCCCCCTTCCACTGTGGAAACAAAACCCCCATGAGCGTCCCCGCAACCGGACTGAGGCGTTACCCGGGTTTGGGTAGAAGATCAGCCCAATGGCAAAATGCCTGGAATGCTGCGCACCACCGACGGGTAAGATTCGGTTATCCGTAACCCCTTGCCATATGTTATGTTTCCCGCATCAACGGTGGTCACTGTCATGAATCGTAAGCTTTGTTCCCCCCAGCGCTGTAGAAAGCCCGCACACCCGCAACTGCCTGCTGCAAGCCTTTGCTACACTGGCCAGTACAGGACCCAGTTCGTGACTGCAGCCGCAGCCCAATTTTGAGATTTCGAGGCTGCACACAGAACGAAGCACAACAACCGAATGTATTCGATTCCATCTGCTGATAGTATTGTTTCTTCGCCGCAACATGTGCAGAAAAATTGGGCCTGCAAAAGGTTTGTCACCTGGGCAACAAAACATCCACCAATTGCAACTGTCATGAAGCAACCGCTGAAAACCGTCATCAAAGGTCAAAGTGCAACTGCCATTGGCGCATTGTCCTCTCAGTACCGAGAAACAAAATGGAAACGAAACCCGCTCGTCCGACCGCCCTGTTTCTGATAGACTACCTCCTTGAGTCGGAGTTTGTTGAGGTCTCCGGGGGTTTAATGATACACCACCGTGCGCATTTGCCCTCGCATGTGGTGCGCATCTATGTCACGAAGGAGCACGGACTGCACCCTAGTGGTGGAGGATGTTCTCAGCTGGCAACCCACTACCTCCTTGTCCAAGCCCCAGAAGTTCCGATTGTGACGTTGCTTCTGCCTCCAGAACACGAGTTGTAGCGACGGTTGTGGTCACCTGCGCACCGTTCACGCATTTGGTGGTCAGGTGCAACAACAGCAGCCCCACCACCCGAAAGGAATGCATGCCGGGCAGCAAGACAGTAAAGTGCGCGCCCCGCGTTTCTGTGCAAGCACGTGCCCCCCCACCCCCCCCGATCAACGTGCAGGGCCGTTCGGGAGGGCAAGCAGTACCATCCCAGTGCTTCTGAATTCCAATGACGCGATTGTCAGACAACCACATTTCCACCAGAAGAACACGCCCCAGCCCACCTATGAGATAGGGGTTGCTAATCCTGCGGCGCCTGCGGCACCTGCAAAGCGCCCTGCGGTGCGCAATTCGGGTAATTATCGTTGAACAGGGGAAGTTGTACCCTTTATGAACCGTGCTTTTGGATGGGGAGTGGTTATCGCAAACTTTTTGTCCGTTTTGAGTATTGTGCCCCGCCGTTGTCCCCGTTTGACCGACTTCCTTCACCCAAAATTGAGGAAATTGATGCGGTGCTAATTACCCTGACGCTAATTCCCCTTCCCCTGTGGCGCCTGCGGCGCGCAGTAAGCGCTCGCAGAGTCTGGGGGCCATGTTGGTGTATTTCCCTGAGAAACCCACAAGTTGGATGGTTCAGTAGGGCTCCCGTGGAACAGATGGATTTCCTTCACAGTTGTTTGGGATGGGGGGCTGCTGATTGGGACGGCAGCCCGTAAGGCTATGATGGTCCCCTGAGCGCCACCCAATTTCCAGGTCCCCAAGTCTGACCACCTGCGCGCGCCCCTGTCCCCCAGTCACGACGCCCCCCAGTCACGACGTCCCTTGTGCTGCAGGATGGACGCGGGCAGCTCCCTGAGGCTTTCCGGCCCTTTGGAACTGAGGGGCGAAAGTATGTCCATTGTTCTGCCTTCGACTGAGGCGCCGATTTGCTCCGTTGGCCCCCGGTGCCCTGAGGGGGAGCAGTTGATGCGGCGTGCGCAAACCGCTCGGGCAACGGAGGGCGACCCAGCGGCGGGGGAAAGAGCGCGGTGGCCGGGATGGGAAAGGGTGGGAAATACGCCGGCCGTTCCCGGGATGACCATTTCACACGGGCGTACGTCCTCCTGATGTCGGCAAAGGGGCACACACGCATCGCCGAGGGGGGACGGCGGGGAAAGGCCGGGCCGCGGCCGCCTCGCGCCAGCGCGGTACAGACCAGTGGCCCTCCCCGGACAGCCTGTTCCTTGCAGACCCCTGCTGGTTCGCCCCCCTTGAACACGCCTACCCCCCCCCACCCCCCCCCCCGCCTCCTTAACAGTGCGGAGGCAGGCTCCTTCTGTCGCGCCGCGACACGCGGAGCGCGGGGGAGGGGCAGTGGAGGCAGTCAGCCAACTCTAACCCGCTGACCCCCTTCCCTCTTCCTCGCATAAGCGCCCAAGACCCCTAAAGGCAAAGGCCGCTGCCCCCCGTATATCACACGCACGCACGCACGCACACACACACACACACGCGCGCACGCACACGGTGCGGACAGCGAAGCACCGCAGCGCCTTCGTGAATTGGTCCGTGCCCCGCTTCCCCCCCAAAACCTTGAAATCGCACCGTTGCCTCCCCGAGTGTCTGCCTCCACGGACCCCGCATGCACGCGTGCCCTCATCTCCACGTGCCCCCTGGTCGATGTAGGTCATTTAGCGCAGAATCTCACCATCGGATCGGGTGGGTCGTTGCTGCTGTACAACGCGACCAGGGCGCCGGGCGTCTCCATCACCGGCGCAGGGGCCATCAAGGTCGCTGGTGGGCAGGCAGATCTGATCGAAGGTATGTCAGCTCAAGCTCTCTCTCTTGCTTCCCCAGAGAGAGCGAGCGGGAGGGAGAGAGAGAGCACTGGTGGTACTTCTGAGACAATGCCTTTCGTTTCTCAGACCTATTTGCATCGTCTTTCAGTCTCGCACTTTTTGAAGTTATGTGTCTTAGAGGGGCCGCAATCCAATAGCTCTTGGCCGGTGGCTGTGTTAAACAAGATTAGTCTCCAAAGGTTCCACCCCCACCTCCGCTGAGCTCACCTTAGTCAGGTCTCCCCCCCCTCCCGCCCCACAACCCACTTTTTCGACCGATGATGCGGGGGTTGCAGCTGAACCGATGCTCGGGGGTAGGGCCCCGAGTATTACCGGGAGTTCGCATTCAGGCGGGTTAAGCAGAGGTTTGTCTTGTTCAGCAACTCTCGCCTGAATCCCCGCCCCGGATCAGCTCGGCTACGTACAGGTCCGCCAGAGGCCCCAAAGCGGCCGTGGGCGAAGGGGCCCATGTCATTTCACAATCTTTCTGGTCCGCCTCCCCCAACGCCCCCCCCCCCCCCCTGACGTGGCTGCTGCGTGCGCCGCTTCTTTTGCTTTTGTGTCCCTGCCCTGCAGTCTAATGGTCCTCAGTGTCGTCTCTCCTTTGTGGCCTGCTTTTGTTGATTGAGGTCGTTGGTGTCTCGCAGGACTGGCAGCGCACTTTTGTCGGAAAGAGTCAGTCCGACTATTGGCCATGGCAGCACTCCCCTCCCGATGCCGGCAGAGGCGGGATCTTCCCCAGAGTTTCAGATCGCCTCACCAGCTGTGGTGGTGGCGGTAGTCGTTGCGCCAGCGGTGGGGCCAGCAGTTGCTTTGTGAGGGGAGCCTGAGCACCGATCCCAAAACCGAGTACGGGATCAACGAGAAGAAGAGGCAGAGCAGAGGAAAGGAAACGGAAGGCCAAGAGGGTGTCGAAGAGTTGCAGTGTCGGGCCATGCCCCATGATACGACAGACGTTCATCAAGGATACAGTGGTGTCGGTAGTCAGGAGACGAGACATTGTGACACGGGGGTTGGGCTCCCAGATCATACCACCCCCCCACACCTCATGAAGCCCTACTCCCTTGATCGACCGCCCAGCCTTGAGGGCACACCTCACCGTCCCCAAGTGAACAGGATTTTGCTCTTGCACATTCAGCCGAGACAAAGAAGCCTTCGAGGCCGATTTTGCCAAAAATTGGGCCGCGTGGGCATGCGGCTCGGGGGGGACGGCGCCCCCATCCCCCGAGCTATCCCCTGAGCCTCCTGAAGTAAAACTCTGATCGTCCGGCCTGATACTCTGCGGTCAGCACCTCTCCTCTGTGTGTTCACAGCTTCGGTTGCCCCGACCATCGTAGTTGGACCGTCCGATGTGGCTGATACTCGTACCGATGCAAAGGCCGCAGTGAGCGGCGGCAGTGTTTCGTCGTTTGACGTGCAGACAGGTGCCTGTCCAATGCTGTTTGCAGCGCCGGTGTCGCATGCTATTTCCACGCACGTTTCCGTCTCCACCCACCGACCTGCCACCGATCCTCAATCCAGCTTTCCATTCCCTATTGAGCCCAGTGTCACAGGTCACCGACCTGCACAGCCCTCCCACACAACGGATGAGGTTGGAATGTTTCGACCTGCGATGGCCCTCCTGTGGAACAAGCAACTTCTACCTCCAACGCTGTTCCACCTGCGGAAACCATCACTGGGAACTCCCGTTTTCCGACGCTGCCGGTGGTGAGGGCAGCAGCAACCCCAGACCCGGTGCCAACAGCCATCCAGACCGCAATGCTCCGGGTGCAGCTCGGGTCGGACCACTTTTCCGGTCGTGTGCCCAAGTGAACCCCAAATCCTGAAAAACCGATTTCTGTTCAATGCAAATTTTTGGGCAACAAACGTGCACTTTCCTCGGATGAGCCCCGAGCCAATGAACTCCGTATGAGATTCATATGATATGTCCGGCTGTCCGCTCTTCCCCGCTGTCCCCCACCTCAGGTGACTGCTATGACTTTTGGAGCAATGTGACACAATTTGTGGAGTGTCGTTCAGCGCTCCTCATGCCTTTTTAGCGAGCTCTCTTCGGCCTGTGCAGCGAATCGAAGAGGGAAGGAGTGCCCCCCTTTTTAAAACCCGCTGCAACAACCCAAAACCATGTTGCACGCTGACACGCCCACTCAGTAACTGTTTCGATGTGGCTCTCAGCTCAGTTGTGCGTGCTGCTGAAAGCTCACGTCGACCATTGTATGCAGATTTTTTCTGGAATTTTAGCTGCTGCAGGCTCTAGTTTGCTCTGCCATTCCGGAGCTATTTTCCTTCCACAGAGGGAGTCTGCGGCTTGTGATGAAAGCAACGCGGATGACCAGCGCCACTACGCTCATGTTTGTAGAAAAGGATTGACTCCGGCACCCGCCGCAACCCTTACATTGTTTTTTCTTTGCACAGCCCATGATTCCTTCTGCTGCAGCAGGGAGGAGCTTCTGTTGCTTGCCTGATATTGGGGCACTCAATCAGGGTCATGATAAAGATTAGATTAGATTAGATTATTGATGATGCCCAATGCCCAGTCGGACTCATGCGGGTATCCCAGCGTTATCTCTGGAGCTGCTGTAATCTGTGCATTCTGTTGGCGGGCGGTGCTGCAGTTCATGGGCGCGCTTTGTGGGGCTTTGAAGAGGCCAGTGTGGGTACACGTATTTTGGTGGCTGCTGCTGTACAGTCCTTTGGCTGCTGCCTCAAGGTATTTATATGCGAGGGACATGGGTCATGGTTGTGGACATTGATGTCGATGCTGGTGCTGCCGTTGTTGTGTGTGATTGTGTGCCATGCTGCATTAACATATGCAACGCCTGTAGCACGACCATCGAATGTCCCTTGATGTACTCCACGACTCATTTCCCGCACATTTAGCGTGACATGCAATAACCACTACTGATGATGATGGTTCTCAAATTTTCTTCAATATGCAGGGGTTCATGCGTCAATCCATTTGTCACCAATACATCAATTTGTGGTGTCTCGGCAATACATCAATTTGTGGTGTCTCGGTTTAGTACTGGGGCCAATAACCCCAGCACCCTCCCCTGCAGGCCCCAAATGTGCCCTCATCTGCAAACCGTCCTTTACCATCGCCTCCCCCCCCCTGCCCCAGCTTTGCAATGTACCTGTACTCCCCCTTCTGCAGCCTGAACACTCCCCAGTGGGGGACAGCTTGGTTCAGCAGAGGGTTAAAAGTGGCTGACGTTTGGGTCTGTACATTTTGGCATGACCCTGAGGGATTGACTGCATAAGATGTTGTGGTCACATGTGCCACTACAGAGGACACCCTTTCTGACGGCAACATTGCCCAGAAGGGCGGTCCGGATGGGCGCAACTGGCAGATTCCGTATTTGGCCAGGAATGGTGAGCACAGGACCAAACCTCAACCAATTACAATACTCTATCATCTACGACATTGCAACCATCACGGTCCGATATTGCGGTAAACCTACACAACCCCACACAAATACCAGCATGTCAAACGTGACTAGGCCCGCACACATTGTGCACACAGCACATCTGTTGGTTACACATGCTTGTGGCCTCAAGGTTTGCAAGCTCCAGGTCTCAGCCCCCTTGCTCCCCAACTTTGTGCTTGGCTGCCTTGTCCTTTTGCATCCTCTTTGGAAGCTTCTGTGTGCTTTGCCACTTTGTCCTTCTGCATTTGCTCGCGGATTCTTCGTTTGCCTCACTGCCTCGCCCTTTAGCTTCTTTGTTGGTGGTTTCTGTGCACGCTCCTGGGGGGCAGCCGGGCCCGGTCCTTGTATGCGACACCCCCCAGCCCCCCCCCCCCCCCCCCCCGCGAGTTTTGAAAGATAGCGGTGCGGGGGCCATGGCACCAATGGCGCCAAACTTTTTGTCCCATGCTTAGTTGAAGGGGGTTGCCATGCCTTTGGTCCCCAAGACTTTCTTCCCGGCAAAGACGAGAAATCGCTATTATCGCATACATATCTCTATACCCCCATGCCCCCAGACACACACACCCCCTTTGAGGTATGCATGTGGTAGTAGTGGGTCGCGCGCAGCCCCCCCCCGGCCGAGCTGCCAATACCCCCCCCTCCACCCTCCCGCCGACCCCCCCCCCCCCCCCGCCCCAACTGCCCCCCCCCCCCCGCAAGTTGTGGCAGATAGCTGGGGGGGGGTGTCGCATCAGGTCCGCTTGTAGTCGCCCCCCCCGGGTGCACGCTACAGTGCTTTTCTTTCCTTCCTTTTCTCTTACAATAAAAGCTTGCATCCGCGCAATTTTATACTGTGAATGGATTGTGTGCAACATACCTCACTGCTGCTATTCAATGGTACCCATGGTTCCGCCCAAGGATTCTCCTGCTTTGGGTTGAAACTTTATGTACAAACATAGCCACACTGGGTTAGTGTAGTGTGACAATTTTTGTGCATGAGAAATTGTATATGGTGGTCAAAAATTCCGCTGCTACGGGCCTCGACCAAAATGGTGTAGAGAGTCTTCTTCTAATAAGTTCATCTCTAGTAGCCAATCTAGTGACTAATGCATACATGTGACGGCACACAACATCACCAAACTTCCCCCATAATTGTGGTTGCCAGTCTCTATTTGTACCCCTAGTGTAATTGAAATAGGCACCATGTCCTCATGTGACCTGGGCAATTTTTTAATTTTTGTGGACTTCCCTAAGGGAGGCGTTATGTAGCCACTTTGATTCCTCCCCTCTACGGGAACCTGGAGGGAGTAGGGCTACATAGCCCTACATAGCCACTGTATTTGGTCCCCTCTTTGGGGACCCCAAAGGCGCCAAGGGTTGTGGACCCACTTTCCTTCCTCCCCGCTTTGGGGACCCTAGATAGTGCATTTATGAAGCCACTTTGATTCCTCCCCACTCTACGCAGACCACGGCGCTGAGGGTTTTCGATTCCTCCCCTCTACTGGCACCTCGAGATACACAACCGCTTTGATTCTTTTCCACTATGGCGACCCAGGATGTGGCCACTTTATTTCCTTCCATCTATCGGGACCTTGAGAAGGTGGGGCTTCTGTTGCCACTTTGAATATCCTCTCGTTCAAGGACCTTGAGATAGCAATGATTACATCAAGAATGCACATGTTCTGTAACTGCTAAGATTCTTCCCTACTATAGGGACGTTGAGAGGTCAAAGCTTGATGCAACCCCCTTTGATTCCTTGTCACCACAGCTCCCCTGAGATGGTAGGGCGTATGTAGCTTGTGCGCCCCAAGCTGGCAAGGGTGATGGGATCTTTTTTTGATTCCCTGCCACTCTTCAGGTACCGGAGGCGGTAGGGGTTGCATAGACCTTTTTAATTCCTCTTCACTCCGGGGACCCTAAGGCGGCAAGTGTTATGTAGTCCCAGATGCCAAGGGTTGTGTCGCTCTTTTTTTTTTTTTTTTGATTCCTTGCCACTCTAGGGACACCAAGACGGAAGGGGTTGTGCAGCCTTTTGGATCTCTCCATGCTCTTGAAACTTCGAAGGTAGGGGCGTGGTGCCGCTTTTTGATTTGTCGCCACTCTTGGTACCCTAAGACATACATGGTTCCGGACCCTTTTCTGATACCTTCCCGCTTTGGGGGCTTCAAAATTGCAAGGTTCGCGCACTTGTTTGTCATTCCTCCCCTCTTAGGGGACCTTGAGACGGGAAGGGTTATGTAGCTTTTTTTATTTTCTCCCCGTTCTAGTTGTCTAGCCATTTTTCATCCGTCCCTCTCCGGGAACCCCAAAGACGTGAAAGGCCATGTAGTCCTTCCCAATTTCTCCTTGCTCTTGTAATCTTCAGACAGCACGAGTTATGTAGCCACTTCACCCACATATGGATCACCGAGATGGCAAGGTTAGGTGGCCGCTCCTGATTTTGTCCCCGCCCTGAGCTTTGGGTAGCCACGAGACCATTGGGGTGATGTAGCCAATGTGCCCACATGTGGGCCTCCAAGATGGAACGGTTTTGTGGCCACTTCTGATTTTGTCCCCGCACTGATCTTTGGGGACCCCCGAGACGGCAGGGGTGATGTAGCCAATGTGCCCACACAGCCTTTGGGGCCTCCAACATTCACATATAAGTTGTGGTCGGGGTTAAGTCGCCACTTCTCATTGTGTCCTTGTGCCGAGTGTTGGCGCCCCGAGAAGGCTGGGGTGATGTAGGCATTGTGCTCATTTGTGGCTCCGGAGACGGCAAGGGTTGGGTAGCCACTTCTGATTTTGTTTCCGCAATGAACTCTAGGCCCCCGAGAAGGCCGCAGTTATGAGGCTATCGCACCCATACGTGGCCTCCCGAGACGGAAGGGGTCGAGTAGCAGCTTCTGTTTTTGTCTGTGTGTTGAGCGTTGGACGGCTAGGGTTTTGTAGCCACTCACCCTCGATGGGGCATAGTTCATTTGTGGGTCATGAGTTTGTAGATGTTGTAGGCTACCAATGGTCCCCACATGGCATGGTGCTACACATTGGGAACACCACTGAGCACGGTGGTTTTGTGACAGATATTTTGCATCCGCACAACTGGTGATCGTGTGACCATGCAACGGCGAGGCTTGCACACACCTCCTAAAGTGCCCAAAAGGTGACTTTTTTGTTCCACATGTGCATAGCCACTGATGTGCCTGACACACGTGCATCTCAGTGTGCTTCACAATACACAACCCGGTCATGCAGGGATGAGGGGGCCTAACCCAAATAGGCATACATGGACCATGTCTAGTGACATTTTCACCCAGCCATGCTGCAATGGGGTGCATGTTCAACCTCAGATCTGTCTAGTCCCAACACAAAATAGGTAGGCTTAGAGCCTGCCAAGTCCCGCCTTGTTTAAAGCTACCGCACTACAACTAGGTCGCTGATCGATTCTGTTACTAGCAGAGTGTGCTGTTTGTCAATTGGTATCGCCATTGCCATAGTTCGTGGAAGCTATGGCAAAGCTACGGTTGGATGCCAATTGGAGGTGGGTGTGGCATCACGCCGGGTCCATCTCCAGGCCGATCGTGACAAGGAGTGCAATGAACACCATGGGTCGCAGGAGATGTCACAGTCCTGTGTTGCAGTCCGTGGAACAAGAAAGAGCACGGTCCATTGCCATGGCTGCAGCAGGCAAGAATGCATTCGGTGTTCCAATGCAAGCCCTAGCTCAGTAACGTGGCACTCGGCCACACACACGCTGCACAACTTTTTTGAGGCCGAGTGATAGGTGCAATTCACCACAAGTGGTGGAGTTTAGTGCATGTGTTGTGCATGCGCAGTTGCGGGCAACATAAATGGGGTGGCAAGTCCACTCTTGGATGGCCGACATTGGTTTGCATTCGTTTATGAGTACCTTTTGAACCCTTTTTTGTATGAGGAATAATAACTTCTCTAGCCACCCAACATGTGGCAATACCGGCTATGTCTTCAGCTATGCCGCACCCACTCCGCAACCGGATTGCCATTCACCATTTAAGGAAAATTGCATCTGTACAACTAAGGTCGTTCGGAACTCAATATTGATTGGCTAGGGCACTGCACGTCTTTCCCTTTGGGCATTCCTCTTTCATGGATGCTACCACACATGGAGCTAACCTGCAATATCATTTTTTGAAAGGAGATATGAGTTTATCAAGGGCTCATGACAGGGTAGCCGGTTGATATGGGTTGCCCCTTGCGTACTTGCGTAGAAGCGCTCGTCAATTTGGATTGCAAATCATTACCTCCAAGGCAAAAACTAGAAACAATGCAATCAAGGGACCCAGAGGTGGAGGCAGTGAGGTACCACCGAAGCATATGCAATAGAGTAATCCAAGTAATCTTCTTATGAGGCACTATTGTCTAAGAGGCGCGGTATGCAACCAAACACACAACCAAAGTTTTGTCTAAGAGGCTTCTTCACGTGTGGAGCAGCGCACATGGCTCTAAGAACCCAAGGAGGGAAGCGTTGGCCCAAATGCCACAATGCACATTGAAACCGATTTCCCAAAACTTTGACTTTCATCGTTTGGCCAACAACAGCTTGGCATATACAGGATCAGTGTGTGGATGACTACTATAGGTGGGCAATTTGCCAATGGGCCTTGCAGATTGCATGATTAGTACGACATGGACTAAATCTTCACAATCCTACATGCACTGGATGTAGTGCCAAGAGTGCTACCATTCCCCTATCTTGGCTTGTTGAAATGCCAACCACTTTTGCTATTCAATTATGCTGCTAATCACTAAGAATGTCATCATGCAGCCAGCATGCACGGCACCATGAAGGCGGTCAAAGCACTCTTGCGAGAACCCGTGGTATATCTCAAGAAGGAATGCAAAATGGGGTTTTTCCGTTGAAAGCCAACCCCTTTCTAACCACGTTGCAATCAAACATAGAACAAACACACATGGCAAACGTCAGCTTTTTGGCAGTGCAAGTTGCTGTCACCGCTGTGGCTGTTCTTGTTCTTGTTCTCGTTCTCGTTCATGTCCGCGTTCTTCTTCCGGGGATTGTTTCTGTCGACAACAACCCACCCCTCACACACTTGATGGGTGTGTGCGGGGTAGACTTGATGTTCTTGACTTGCATTGCCGTTGCCCATTTTGTGAGGTTGTCGGCAAAAGAAAGCAAGTATGATCAACCCATGAACAACATGGCCCAACTCCATACCATCACACTGCTCTCACCCATTAGGGGGGACAGCGTAATGCATCTCCTGAAACTCAATTTGTGCAAATGAGCTCTATCAAGCTTGTTGGCACTTGCATAGGAGTCAAGATGTTTGTGCACCAAGAATAGTTGTGAAGATTGATTCATGACGGATCACACAAGTTTATCCGTCGGTGCAGCCATGACATATTGTTTGGAACTCGGTTTTCACTAGCTCAAGCAGTCTTCCTTGGACATTCTTCCTTCATTGTTGCCACACAACACAATCCCCATTTGGACCGTCTTTTTCTTTTCCCAGACTCCATGGAAAAGTTGTACGGCCTCTATGAAGCTTGTTGCTTGAGGTACGTCGGTGGTCCAAAAGAAGCCGGTGGTCCAGGTGAGGAGCAAAGTGATGGGTTGATCAGTGATGGCCTCCATCGTGTAGTAGATGACCCGGGCAGATATTGTGGCTACAAATTTTGTGCAAAAAAGGTGTGATGCACCACCATGAAGAGTAAATATGTGTTGAGAAGGGGAAACATGTGCCACAAGGGTGGAGGGGGGTTTTTTGTGTGTGTGTGTGTCTGTGTGTGTGTGTGT
The DNA here is from genome assembly GCA_964036045.1 of Eutreptiella sp. 'Long Island Sound 2002'. Taxonomy (NCBI): domain Eukaryota; phylum Euglenozoa; class Euglenophyceae; order Eutreptiales; family Eutreptiaceae; genus Eutreptiella; species Eutreptiella sp. 'Long Island Sound 2002'. The sequence continues at coordinate 50,020,724 of OZ038386.1, forward strand.
GTGTGTGTGTGGTCTTGTTTGATGACCAACGGACGAGGACTCAGCCAAAAACGCTTTGTGTTGTGCTTTCTCGCAAATTGCGCGCGCGCGCGCGCGTGTGTGTGTGTGTGTGCAAGGGGGGGGGGGTTGAGCTTCTTTTTTAGACACGCCCGTTGACATTGTGGCGTTAATTTGACTATCTGCGCTGCCGCATTTCTCCATTAGGTTCTCCGGTGCCCCGGTCCAAACCCCTGCATATCTCCTGGACCCTGCATTGTGCCGTGATGGCACGGGAACCCAGCATTCTAGGCATTTGTCTCTTGCAACCTTTAGCCCTTCTTTTTTGACCTTCAAGCTGTCCACTGCTTTCTTTTTTTCGAAGGCAATTTCTTCGAACTCGTCGCTCATCTTGCTGCTCTTGGCCTCCGTGTTGTGCACGTTGGCCAGGAGGGTGTCCACTGTGTCGTTCACCGTGTGCTTTTGCATGAGATGCACCAGCACATACACAAATCATTGCGTCGTTGCATTCCTAGAGGGTGTGCGGTTCATACGAGGTGGATTGCTTGAATGAGGCTGGGTGGGCTTTCCACTGTATGCTAGGAAAATAACACACAAACCAGAGTATAAAAGCACAAGAAAACTTCAGTTTGATTGTGTCAAACTGTTGTTTTGCACGAGATACACCAGCACATGCACAACTCAATGCGTCACTGCATTCGTGGAGGGGGGTAATGCCTCCACGAAAGACAAACTGGCACCTTAGGGGGTTAGCGGCGGCACTGGGATGGTGGTGACGGTTGGCCCCAAGTCCGTCTTCATGTGGGGGTGGGGCGGTGCCGGAACACCGTGCAGGCGTATGAACGCCCTCCATCCCACCCACTTGTTCCTGAGACAGCTTCCGTGGGCTGCACGATCACGCCAACGCTTCAACCCCCAAGATGGCTTCCACCCTTGCTGCAGTCATGCTGCGCTGAAATGCAAGACATCCGTGTCAACAGTCACCCACACCACCATTGTGACAGGCTTTGCCCTAGGCCTTGCAGATGTAGTTATTGAGGCAAACTCTGATAAGAAGGCATTAATAGTTGGTTGTGGGGAGCTTGGTGGCGACCCTCTTAGCAAGTTAGACCGGGATTATGTGTTGCCGCATATGTGTGCTTTGCTTAATGCGTATGCACGCTGGATACACCTACAACTCCACTCGCCTTGCCTTTGTTCTGTGGTTGATGTGTGGATTTGAGGTGGACATCTTGTGTGTGAACTTCTGTCTACCCCTCCCTTTCCATGGGCCGATGGTAGTTCACAATCATCCCATATTTGTCGTGTTGCAGACTGTGTTGCCCATGTAGCCGTCCACATGCGCCTAGTATGGTTGTCTGCCTTGTTGGACCCGGCTTCTCCTTCAGTGTGTGCAGTTGGTTGCCAATGATATTCAATTTTTTATTTCTTGAAGTTTTTGAATTGGCATAGATTTGTCTCTTTCCTTCCCCCGCCGGCTCAATACACATTTTTTTTCACAAGGTGCAAAGACATGCGGTAACCCCCCCCCCCCAAAATGACATTCACGCACACTTACTATTCACCCCAAATTGAAAATTCACCCCCACATTGAATTTTCACATCTTTTTCACTATTTGTCTTTCATGTCGGATGCTTGGGGTCTGAGGGTTGTGAATCGAAAAACAAGTTTGATACCCCCCTACTTGTTTGGATTGCATCCACCCAGCCCTTCAAAATGTCTTGCTAGGGGTGGGGCGGGGGGGGGGCAAAAAATTCTTGGCAACAGCATGTAGCTTTATTTTTGTCGGCAACTCTTGGAGGGGGAGGGGGTACAAAGTGTTTTCCTTACACATCTAACCAAAATTTCCATCAATCGAAGGCGTTTCAAGGCGAACTGTTGCTTTATTGCAGAGGAAACAAATTTGACAACCAAAAAAATGGTGCAAGTTCATCTATGGACAACATCATTCTATCAAGAATGTAAATTCTTTAGTAAGATGCTACATTGCCGCAGCTATTTGGCAGTGCAAAAGTTCCCTACACTATTAGGGGTGTGTGGGTTGTGGGTGTCCTTCTGTACACTGCTGGACTTTAGAGGGTAATGGGCATTGGGCATTGGGCCAAAGGTACCAACAACACGCTTAGGATGTAGTTGGCAAACATCACCCAGCACCGCTCAACCTCTCACATGAGCCGAGGGCGAGTGGCCTACATAATGGAAGCCGACACCCGCAAGGACCGAGACCGCACAAGGTGCTCCTTGTGGCCTCAATAGTTACAAACACGCCACCTTGACCATATAGCATAGAGTGGATGGTCCACAAGTTCAACCAAGCAGGTAAAGTAACGGCGCGCATCTAAAAGCTCCCCGTACTACTCCTCATGGAGTAGCTATGCCTCCTCACACAAGTGGCCACAAGGTGCACCTGTACAAGCATTGTTGTGTAGTGGTAGAACACTATTGTCCGTGGGTGTTTGTGCTTGCTCCTCCTAGGCAAGGGATGGGGACGGCAACAGTGATGGCAATTGTGTTGGCGTTTTAAGGAAAAATGCAATGCAAAAGCTAAAATGTAGTCAATAACTTTGCTATGGCACCAAGTTTATTCTTGGAAATGACACTTCAAGTTTTTAGTTCACACCATGGTGTCTAAGGAAAAATGGTATGCATGTCAGCACCATGGCACTTAGGCATAGTAGTGTCGTTGCGAGGGCCCTGCCTCGATACACCCCTTGTCCCCCCACATGATAGGCTATGTCGTATGACCCTGGTGAGGCGCTTTGTGTCCTTGTGCATTGCTAGTGCTGCTTCCCTGGCTGATGTGCACATTTTGGGGCTTCTCAAATGTCCCACCTAGCTTTTCGACCCCCCCACCACCCCACCCCTTGAGCCGTTTCCACGGCGATGGCGGTGGGGTTGGCATACTTGTACACTCGTACATGGGTTCAATCACAGTGCGGGCCGCGGTGCACTCCTGTTCCTTAGTGCACCTATGGTACACAACGTGTATGGTCTTGGGGAGCATGGCCATACCGCATCCATAGCCGGGAGCTCGTTAACGAGTGCATGAAACCACTGAATATTCTAGCCATGCTTGCAGTTGCTTTGCGACATGCTTCCTGTGGTACACTCCAGTAGGGACCCTACATGAGCATACAAGGGGCAAGTGGTGCACCTAGGTCTCCATGATGACCTGGTCACGTGGGCAATGAGCGTGTAAGCATCTGTCATGCAGCCTTGGGACCGCCTTATCCAGGGTAGCCTGTAGAACTCATGGGTGTATCATGGTAACAGTCACAAGAGGAAGAAACACAACATTTCGGGGCCTTGCAGGGAAGGGTGGGATGCACCCTAAGATCAAAGGGAGCAATTCAGATTGAGGCCCCTAGGTTGCTAGGAGACATCTTCCTACCTTGCCCTACATTCTGACGCACTACACAGCGGATTATCCCCCCTCGAGGCTACCACCATCCTAAAGAATGTGGGACTTTCTTGGAACACAATCGCCACCAAACACCCTAAATGCCATCGCCTCTTTCTAATGTCCTCCGGACCCCAAGGAATGGCGGGTGCATGGATCTGTACACACAACAGCAAGATGCCGGGGTAGCACGTTGTGGCTCACAAGATGTAGGTTTTGTCGCATTAAAAGCCATCAAGTGTGGAACAAGAGAAAGGTGAGATATTTTTTTGCAAGCAACTATTGGGCATTGGGGTTGCTGCATACCCCTAACTACATCTACCTGTGTTAGTTTTCAGACTTTGACCTCCAATCTTGCTCCTTTTCTGTTAGGGTCCCATTGGGGGCAACGGTTGTGGGAGTGGTTATGGTGGGAAGCGCAACCCACTTTGGCGAGTGGGGCGTCCTAAGGGTGGGGCGGCTATCAAGCCCTTTGGCGGGGTCCGTTGGTGTAAATTATTGTGGGCTTGTGGCCAACCCTAGTACATCTTGTTCTAGCCGGGGCGGCAGGGGAGGGGGGGGGCACGAGACCCCGTATGCCCCACCTAGGTGTGTATGGGGGCAGTGGTGGGGCCTTTATCCTTGGGGCAGCGGTGTATGGGTGCAGTCTAGAGGGTGGTTGCCGAAGGAGAGGTGCCTAGTTCAGTGATAGGGGCCAAGAGTCGTAGTCTAGCACCCCGAGTAACGGCCGGCCCCATCACACATACAAGCCTTGAAGGATATAATGGTCCTTGTCGTGCCGTTGTTTCAAGAGCCTCTCTAACACCAAGCGTGGCCTAGGGGACCAAGAAGCTGGCATGTGTGAGGGTTGGGTGGGAGTTCGGGCGTTGGAGGAACCACAAATGACGCATTGCAAGCGCCTCCTTGCGCGGTATGCGGAGGATGACAGCTCTCCGGCAATGTACCAACATATCGTACTGTTCATCCACTACCATGACATCCACGATCCGCAAGGATCCGCAAGCATCAGGAGTGGATGATCCACACGCACGAAGAGCACCAACCCGCAACGGGGACATTTGACGCACCCGTCAATGCGACCCTCTCTTGCAACCATCTTTGCAAGTATACAAAAACCAAAAACATGCTCCATGCTGTTGCAAGCAACTAGACCGTGGGCAATGTTGCGCCGGTAGGCCTCATCCCCTAGCTCCCAAGATAGTGAGTCCTTACTCCCTGGGCAAACCACAATGAGACTAGCATCATCTTGATAGTAACGGAGCGGGTCCTAGGCTTTGGCAAAAGAAAACAGCCCCAACAATGCACAAGTGGCGCCTTGACTACAGGCATCCTCTGGGTGCTCATGCTGTTAAGCTGCGTCCGGCGGCACCCCCATGTTCCTTGGACTCATTGTCTAGTTCCCCTGGGGATGGCGGGCCTTTACTCGGTGGGGTCTCTTGGTGCGCTCGATCAAGCTCACCCCAATCGTTGTACTACGCGGGCACGAGAGGGGGCCGGGGAGCCGCCTACTCTAAGGACGGGACACACACGCACTCATGTGCGGCTCTAGGGAAGCAAGTCTCGTTTTAGAGTGCACATCGCTCTCTCTGGCATCCCTTGTACCGCTTGGGGCTTACGGCGGACGTCGGTCACTGGGACAAGCTTGCACGTGGAAGGCCGGGGTAACACCATATAAAGAGGTACCGCTACAAGAAGCCAAACATCAAAAGCAACAGCAAGTACTCAAAAAGGATAGCGTGAGCGATCAACTAATGACACGATGGTGCCTCCGTCAGCAAATCAAACATGTAAAACACCACATCAAAGCAAGTAAACAAGTGTATGAAGGAAACTTTTCGTTACGATATGGTATGCAATCATCAAACTTGTGGTGCATGGTGAGAGAGATCGTAGTTGCTTGGGTGTAACACTTTTGGGGTGCTTTTCTCGGGGCACTCCGGGGCGCCTTGCGGCACGCAACGCGACCAATAGTCCCCAAAATGGGAGAAGTACATATGTGCCTATGTAAACACAAACTCCACCGATGTCGTACACCGTGCATAGAGCTATATTTTTCTATGCATTCTCCAACGAGATCCTCTTCTTGTTCCGAATTGTGTTGCTATTCCCCACAATAAGTGCACTTTGGCGTTCCCATCCACCACACTAAACTCCGCAAGAAAATTGGCATTCTTTCTTGAACCAATTCGGTGGGCTTGTGTTTGCGCTAATGGTGAGGCTAGTTGCTGGTATGGTATCCGCGTTTTGCTTTCAGGTCTTCTTCTGGGAATTGCCGGCGTTGAACAAACAGCGCTTGACAGATCTCGAGTCGGCAGCAATTTCCGCACCCATCAATGACAGATACTCAAATGCTTCCGTGACCAGCTTTTTGACTGCTGGGACGCCATACCAAGCTGGCACGTCGGTGACATACACCGCCTGCGTTCTCATCCTCAATTTCTTCCTCCTCGGAGACAAACCACCCCATTTTCTCATATTTCAATTTCATAACTCGGCTCTTAGATTGGCGAGCGCTTTGGTCTTGAACGTGGCCATTGCGTGGGCTGTCGGGAATCCAATTGGGATCTTGTTGCCGCCTTGTGTGATGGCATAGGCATTTAGATGATGTGTAAACATGGCCTGCTTCATAATCGCCCATAGGAAAGGGGAGTCTTTCTCCTTGATAGCTTGCGTACTAAATCCTTCAATCACGACATTTGAGGTAGCAAAATCCTTTGCATAGACCCCACTTGAGTCGTCCCGCAGCATCTCACCGTTCGGGGGGGGGGGGGGGCGACGGGCGGGGCGTACGGGGGTGGAGGAGGTATCGCTTTGGGCGGCTTTGTTTTGGGGGGAGGGTTGGCACCGACAATGAAGGCCGGTGCTAGGGGTTGGGACACTGCCCCACGGGGAGTGGGGCACGGGTTGTGGGGGTGATGGGGCCTGTTTCCGGGGGGAGGGTTGGCACCAACGTTGGTATGCAATCATCAAACTTGTGGTGCATCCTAAGAGAGATCGTAGTTGCTTCGGTGTGACTATTTTGGGGTTCTTTTCTCGGGGCACTTTGGGGCGCCTTGCAGCACGCGACGCGACCAATAGTCATCAAAATGGGAGAAGTACATATGTGCCTATGTAAACACCAACTCCACCGATGTACTACACCGTAAATAGAGATATCTTTTTGTTCATTCTCCAAGGTGATCCTCTTCCTATGCCAAGTTGTGCAGCTATTCTTGACAATGAGTGCACTATGGCCTTCCCATCCACAACACTAAACTCCGCAACAAAGTTGGCATTCGTTATTGAGCCAATTTGGTGGGCTTGTGTTTGGGCTGGTGGTGAGGCTAGGTGCTGCGCTTTTGGGTATGGTATCCATCTCTGCCACTGGGCCAGGACAGAGGAACCTAGTACTAAACTGGGAGATCCAGGTGAGGGTTATGAGCGTGCCGTCTTCCTCGCAAGGCGTAGTGTGAATCAGACCTCGGCTGACGAGTGCCGGCTTTTGTGTATGACAGCGACATAGACTACAAACGAGAATCAACTCCATGCAGACAATCCGAAATCGGTGGGGGGGCGTCCATCGCCTCAGAGATGGCGTTTTGCACCTTGATGTTCCATAGCAAAACATGGCCCCATCATGTGGCACATGGCGCATGTTCGCAAGGCTACTGGGAACCTCAAGGTTCGGAATCAAATATCTGGGGGCATTTGCCGTGCTATCAAAGCATGCTTGTGCGCCATGTGGACTTCTTTGCCGTTCACCCCTTGTTGGTTTCCATAGGCTCCGGCTATTGCCCGTGGAGGGTAGGAGAACTTGTTGCCGCTAATGCAAAACATGGATGGGGGCTCCCCATGCCCCATGATGAAGTTGTAAGCCGTACACTAAGCCTCATGCATCAGGGCGACATGGGGATGCTGCCGGACATCGAGTCATCATGATAACACCCACCACATCGTCAAAGTCCCTGTTGGCGGTTTGTCGCAGGATAGTTCCCACAAATTCGCTATGTTGGCCCACCAATTTCCAGGTCTTCTTATGCGAATTGCCAACGTTGCACAAACAGCGCTTAACACATCTCGAGTCAGTAGCAATGTCCGCACCCATCAATGACAGATACTCAAATGCTTCCACGACCAGCTTTTTGACGGCTGGGACGCCATACCAAATTGGCACGTCGGTGACATACACCGCCTGCGTTCTCATCCTCAATTTCTTCCTCCTCGGAGACAAACCTCCCCATTTTCTCATATTTGAATTTCATAACTCGGCTCTTAGATCAGCGAACACTTTGGTCTTGAACGTGGCAAATTCCTTGGCCGTCGGAAATCCAATTGCGATCTCGTTGGCGCCTCGTGTGACGGCATAGACATTTAGATGATGTGTAAACATGGCCTGCTTCATAATCGCCCATAGGAAAGGGGAGTCCTTCTCCTTGATGGTCTGCGTACAAAATCCTTCAATCACGACATTTGAGGCACCAAATTCCCGTCCATAGACCCCACTTAACTCATCCAGCAGTATCTCACCATGCGAGGTGGCAGGGCTAGGGGCGGGAGCAGTACGGGGATGGAGGGGTCATCGCTTTGGGCGGCTTTGTTTTGGGGGGAGGGTTGGCACCGACTGTGAAGGCCGGTGCTAGGGGTTGGGACACTGCCCCACGGGGAGTGGGGCATGGTTTATGGGGTGGACGGGGCCTGTTTCCGGGGGGAGGGTTGGCACCAACATTGGTATGCAATCATCAAACTTGTGGTGCATCCTAAGAGAGATTGTAGTTGCTTGGGTGTGACTATTTTGGGGTTCTTTTCTCGGGGCACTTTGGGGCGCCGTGCGGCACGCCACGCGACCAATAGTCATCAAAATGGGAGAAGTACATATGTGCCTATGTAAACACCAACTCCACCGATGTCCTACACCGTAAATAGAGATATCTTTTTGTCCATTCTCCAAGGTGATCCTCTTCCTGTGCCAAGTTGTGCAGCTATTCTTGACAATGAGTGTACTTTGGCCTTCCCATCCACAACACTAAACTGAGCAACAAAATTGGCATTCGTTATTGAGCCAATTTGGTGGGCTTGTGTTTGGGCTGGTGGTGCGGCTAGGTGCTGCGCTTTTGGGTATGGTATCCATCTCTGCCACTGGGCCAGGACAGAGGAACCTAAGACTAAACTGGGAGATCCAGGTGAGGGTTATGAGCGTGCCGTCTTCCTCGCAAGGCGTAGGGTGAATCAGACCTCGGCTGACGAGTGCCGGCTTTTGTGTATGACAGCGACATAGACTACAAACGAGAATCAACTCCATGCAGACAATCCGAAATCGGTGGGGGACCGTCCATCGCCTGAGAGATGGCGTTTTGCACCTTGATGTTCCATAGCAAAACATGGCCCCATCATGTGGCACATGGCGCATGTTCGCAAGGCTACTGGGAACCTCAAGGTTCGGAATCAAATATTTGGGGGCATTTGCCGTGCTATCAAAGCATGCTTGTGCGCCATGTGGACTTCTTTGCCGTTCACCCCTTGTTGGTTTCCATAGGCTCCGGCTGTTGCCCGTGGAGGGTAGGAGAACTTGTTGCCGCTAATGCAAAACATGGATGGGGGCTCCCCATGCCCCATGATGAAGTTGTAAGCCGTACACTAAGCCTCATGCATCGGGGCGACATGGGGATGCTGCCGGACATCGAGTCATCATGATAACACCCACCACATCGTCAAAGTCCTTGTTGGCGGTTTGTCACAGGATAGTTCCCAAAAATTCGCTATATTGGCCCACCAATTTCCAGGTCTTCTTATGGGAATCGCCCACGTTGCACAAACAGCGCTTAACACATCTCGAGTCAGTAGCAATGTCCGCACCCATCAATGACAGATACTCAAATGCTTCCACGACCAGCTTTTTGACGGCTGGGACGCCATACCAAATTGGCACGTCGGTGACATACACCGCCTGCGTTCTCATCCTCAATTTCTTCCTCCTCGGAGACAAACCTCCCCATTTTCTCATATTTGAATTTCATAACTCGGCTCTTAGATCAGCGAACACTTTGGTCTTGAACGTGGCAAATTCCTTGGCCGTCGGAAATCCAATTGCAATCTCGTTGGCGCCTCGTGTGACGGCATAGACATTTAGATGATGTGTAAACATGGCCTGCTTCATAATCGCCCATAGGAAAGGGGAGTCCTTCTCCTTGATGGTCTGCGTACAAAATCCTTCAATCACGACATTTGAGGCAGCACAATCCTGTCCAGAGACCCCACTTAACTCATCCAGCAGTATCTCACCATGCGAGGGGGCAGGGCGACGGGCAGGGGCGGTACAGGGATGGAGGGGGTATCGCTTTGCGGCTATGTTTGGGGGGAGGGTTGGCACCGACAGCGAAGGCCGGTGCTAGGGGTTGGGACACTGCCCGGCGGGGAGTGGGGCACGGGTTATGGGGGGGACGGGGCCTGTTCCGGGGGGAGGGGTTCTTTTCTCGGGGCACTCCGGGGCGCCTTGCAGCACGCGACGCGACCAATAGTCATCAAAATGGGAGAAGTACATATGTGCCTATGTAAACACCAACTCCACCGATGTACTACACCGTAAATAGAGATATCTTTTTGTCCATTCTCCAAGGTGATCCTCTTCCTGTTCCAAATTGTGTAGGTATTCCCCACAATGAGTGAGTGCACTATGGCCTTCCCATGCACAACACTAAACTCCACAAGAAAATTGGCATTCGTTATTGAGCCAATTTGGTGGGCTTCTATTTGGGCTGGTGGTGGGGCTAGATGCTGCGCTTTTGGGTATGGTATCCGCGTTGTGCACCTTGATGTTCCATAGCAAAACATGGCCCCATCATGTGGCACATGGCGCATGTTCGCAAGGCTAGTGGGAACCTCAAGGTTCGGAATCAAATATCCGGGGGCATTTGCCGTGCTATCAAAGCATGCTTGTGCGCCATGTTGACTTCTTTGCCGCTCACCCTTTGGTGGTTTCCATAGGCTCCGGCTATTGTCTGTGGAGGGATGCCGGAGAACTTGTTACCACTAATGAAAAACATGGATGGGGGCTCCCCATGCCCCATGATGGAGTTGTAAGCCGTACACTAAGCCTCATGCATCAGGGCGACATGGGGATGCTGCCGGACATTGAGTCATCATGATAACACCCACCACATCGTCAAAGTCCTTGTTGGCGGTCCGTCGCAGGATAGTCCCCACAAATCCGCTATATTGGCCCACCAATTTCCAGGTCTTCTTATGGGAATTGCCCACATTGAACAAACAGCGCTTGACAAATCCCGAGCCCGCAGCAACCGAGACTCTAATGCTTCATTGACCAGCTTTTTGATTGCTGGGACGCCATACCAAATTGGCAAGTCGGTGACATACACCGCCTGCGCGCTCTCATCCTCAATTTCTTCCTCCCCGGAGACAAACCTCCCCATTTTCTCATATTTGAATTTCATAACTCGGCTCTTCCCTTGGTACACGCTAGAATAACCAATCTCGTTATAGCCTAGAACCGGCTACAGCGGCTAGAACGAAAAAAAGAGGGAGTTACCCCCCCCCCCCCAAGGGGGGGGTGAGATGTCTAACCTGCACTCCCCTATCCATACTCTGGGGCCCATATTTTTTTTCACAATTTTACTGTTTTCACCCGATTTTGGAGTCCAGAATGTTTTCGTTCTAGCGGCGTTTTAGCGAGGTTCTAGCGAGCGTCGCTACCACGCCGCTAGAACGGTTCACTAGAACGCCGTTAGAACGATATATATGAATGCTCCGCCACTCCTCAAAGAGAAGCTGCCCCGGCTACCATGGCCAGCCGTGGCCAATCACAGGGTCCCGATGCTGGACCCGAGTCACGGAGCGCCCGGTCCCCCCCCCCCCCCCACCCCCGGTTAGCACGGTTAGCCCCCCACCGCACCCCATAGGTCACTTGGAAGGTCACTTGGCGGGCCGGCGCCGGGTCACTTGGTGGTGGGTTAGCCCGATTAGCCCGGTTAGCCCGATTGGCCCCCCTGACCCCTAGGCCCCCATTCGCGAGTCGCGACACACAGGTTACCCCTCCTGCGTGGTGGAGGGTTGCCGGGGCTCATCCTTGCTCCCGGCACCCCCCTTCTCACCCCCGCCCCCCGTGTCCCCTTCCTTCTCACCCCCCTTTTTTTGAGGCATGGCGGTTTCCCGCCCAAAGTGTAACAACAAACTGAGTTCAGTGCTGGGTGGGTGGCAGTGACATAGGAGTCTCCCATGCTAATCCGCCATTTCCCTAATTTACAGAGTAAATGAACACTGAAGTGCCGGAATAAAACTGAGTATCTGAATTCCTGCCCTGAAAAGTTGAAGGTGCAATGCACTGCCCTAATGGCACCAGAGGCTTGCAAAAATTCTAGGAGGCCACACAGTGGCTGGCTGCAGGGACCTGAAACCTCAGTTGAAAATCTTGCTGCTCAGAAAATCCTGCTGTTATGTTTGTATTTCTAGCAATGTGGTCGTGGTGGAAATGACTTGTTGTGCCACTGTTAAAAAGAAAACGAAAAAGCAAAGAAAAACCAACCGTATCCTCACTCCACCCTGCAGGGCATGCACTGGACCATTGATGCAAAGAAACCACTTATCACAGCATCCCACAGTGTCTCATGGTGTCTGCGGCGATGGAAGCTTGAAGTACAGCAGTGCTGGGTGTAGGTCTTGAATTCTAATGTATCAGATTGACTGAGAGATAGTGTATTTACGGCGTCTGAGAAGTAGTTCGGCATGTCGTGCAGAGAATGGCTTCGATTCTTCAAGTGAGTCGTTGGCGAATTGCCAAGCATCCCAAAAGGCGTAGTTGTGATTGTCATCGTTGATCGCTTGTTGCAGTTATTGGAGTAATCTTTGATCTTTGAATCCCCAATCGTTTAATGAACAGTACTTGGTAGGGATCTCTGCTTGGTCGTGTGCTTGATGATTTTTCTGATGTTCGAAGAATTCAGTATCGTTGCCTCCCATGAATTCGTAGTCTCTCTGGGCATCGGTTTGTTGCTTGTCAGCGTGGCAGCCGTCGTCCTCTTCTTCGGAGTCATCTTCTAACCTTGGTATGGAGTTGTGCGTGCCTTCGGATTCTCGGTCTCGAGGTGCGCTTCCTTCGGTTTGAGATTCGCTTCCGTCGTCTTCATCCTCGGATTCTTGGTCTCGAGATTCGTTTCCGTCGTCCTCATCTTCGGTTTGAGGGTCATCTTCAAACATTGTTGCTGGTAACTTGTTCATCTCGTTGCATTTTTTGTCGTTGCCGTGTTTGGCCTCATCGTGACTTGATGTCTCTGAGGGCGGCGAGGAGGAAGTTTTAGGTGACTCTTGACTGCGTGTTGACAGTGGCGATGTCCATTTGCGAGTGTTGAGTGAACTTTGATATTCAATGATCTTGGCTGGTGTCGGTTCTTTTGATGGGGCGTGTTGTTTTCTAGCGAGCACGGCACAATTCGCAACGCAGTGGAACATTGAGTGATCTTGATAAGAACCAGTTGATGGTATCAGGAGAGAGGCGGAATTTTTCCGAACAGTCCTTGCAAGTGGTTTGGTGATCGGTACGCTCCTTGTCATAAATGACTCGAGGGTGCAGTTTTTTATGTACTTCGTGCCAGCTGCCATTTGCGGAGCTTGTGCTCCCTGCATTGCTTCGGAGTACAGGCGGCGATGTGGTCGATTGTTCTTGAATTACATTGATTGAGACATTGCTGCTTGGTGGTGAAGTGGGCTCTGAAGGCTGCGCTTTGCGTGGAGTTGTGGCTCGAGTTTGTGGCGCGGTGGATGAGGAGGTAGTTGATGGAATATATAGATCGAATGGTCCAGTGACTGCAGGGCGGGTAGGAGAGATACCTTGGTCGGATTTGGCAGTCGTTGTTGAACGCTCTGCGTCTGGATGGTGTGGTGGTTGAGTCTGAGCGACATAGTGTCTTTGGGAAAAGGAAGGTGAAGGAGCATAGGGATTTCGAGTGTGAATATACCAGCAGCGATCTCCAAAGCGGCATGAGTGTTGGAACGGACAGGTTTTATTCTTTGCTAAGTGTTTAGAAGCTGCTTTCAGGGTCATTACTAAGACTTCTAACATCGAGTCTTCTGGCAGCAGCGTTAGCGCTTTTGAGAGTGTCTGAATAATATCCGAGGTCGACATTTTAGGTTACCGTGATCTGGCGATATCAGGTCTTCGAGTAATTGAAATGATTGTCTTCTGTAGTGGTATTTGCCACTAGCGCGGCGCTTAGTTGCAGTTGCTGGCCTTATCATTTTGAGATTGCGATAACATTGTTGAGGAAAAAAAAACGCGCGCGCTCCCTTCTCACCCCCCTTGTCACCCCCCACCTCACCCCCCTTATCACCCCCCTCCCCCTTGTCACCACCCTCGTCCCCCTCGTCATCTCCGTCATCCCCATCGTCCCCGTCGTCCCCGGCCTCCAAGGCCTCCCGGAGGTGGGCTTCCGCCTCCTCCCGGGTGAGGAAGAGGAGCTCCCCCGCCACCCGGAAGGTGCCCCCCTCTTTCTCCCGCTTCCTCTTCTTCCCCTTCTTCCCCTTCTTCCCCCCCTCCCCCTCCCCATTGGAACCCTGCGACACCACCCACCACTCCCCCGGGTCCAACTCCTCATCCCAATCCCCCAACACCGTCACTTGGCTGACGGTCCCCCCATTGCCCCCCTCCGCTCAAGGGACATACCGGGTGTCCCCCGCACCCGGCACATTCCCATAGGGGTCCCGGCCCCTTTCTTGCAAGGGGGGGGCTTGGGGTTTGGGGGGGGGGGGGGTGGCTTTGCCCTTGCCCTTGGCCTGCGGCTTGGCCTTGGGCTTGGGCTTGCCCTGCTACCCTTCGGGGGGGGGCGCCTCTTCGTCGCTACTCTCGAGGTGGCGGGGGCGGGGTCTTTTCTTGGGGGCCTTGGGGGGGGTTTGGGGGCCTTGGGGTGGGGGTGTCTTCCCCCCGCTGCTGGTGCTGCTGCTGGTGGTGGTGGTGCCACTGCTGCTGCTGCTGCTGTCATCCCCCCCCCCCCGCCCCTCCAACCTGGCCCAACCGGTGCGCTGCGGGTCCATGCCCCCCGCACTCCTGCCCGCTTCCCACCTACCCAAACCCTCGAGCACCGAGAGGGCCAAATGGGGGTTCGCCTCCAACATCCGGCTCAACTCGGTGACCCCCACGAGGCGCGTCCGCCCTCCACCATCGCGCCACTCCACGCGCACCCCGCGGGGTCGCCTCCACACGTCTGCACACTGACAACCTGAAGAGACAAACAAAATGCAGGTGCGTTCTAGCGGCGTTCTAGGCAACTGTTCTAGCGGCGTTCTAGCGACGTTCCAGCGGCGGTGGCACGGCGGTGGCTAGATCAACGCTAGAACGGTTCGCTAGATCACCGCTAGAACGCAATCGACATACCGTGCCTTGGCCGTCCAGGGCGGGGGAGATGGCCCCCAGTGCCTTGGCGAAGGCGTCCGCGGGGTTGGGGGGGTGCGGCTGCGGGGGGGCCCCAGCGGGGGCTGCGCGGGCTTGGGCTTGGACTTGGGCCGGGAGGCAATGCCGTGCACCACCCCGGCATACACCCCCCAGTTCGCCGCCTCGGGGTTGAAACCCCCGAAGTCTAGCAGCGCCGACCGGTTCGGCGTCCAAACCCAGGCCTTCCCCACCCACTCAACCCCCGCAGTGGTTCCCCAGCGTAGAGGCGCGCTGGGTTTTGCCACAGGAGGGCTGCTCACCTTCCTTGGAACGCCCCCCGTTCCAGCAAAACAGCTCCGCAACCCCCCCCCCCCCCCCCAGCAGCACGACCAAGAACCACCGGGGGCGAGAGTCGGGACCCATCCCCGTGTGCCCCGGGCCATGAACTAACATGGCCCCGTTAAAAACAGCCTCCGGTGGCCAGTTGAGCGCCCCCCCCCCTACCCCCTGGCCTAACCGACGCCCTGGCCCAGCGTCCGCTCCGGTGGCGTTCACCCGGTCAGCAGTCAACTCCCCACCAGGGGGAGTCCGTGCGTGAGTTCCCGCCGGCTCCCCGACCTGATCTACGCCCCACTGGGGCGCCCGGCCAACAACCTGTGGTGAGGCCACCCCCCCCCCCCCCTGCCCAACTGCCATCAACCTGCTGGTGAGGCGCAGCCGGCGTGCAGGGGATGCCAAGAACCTATGGTGAGGCATCCCCCCCCTCCCGCCCTGCAGCACGTCACCACCGTGCGGGGGGCGGTCAACGTGCGTGGGATGCCAAGAACCTGTGGTGAGGCACCCCCCCCCCCCCCCGCCCTGCAGCACGTCACCACCGTGCGGGGGGCGGTCAGCGTGCGTGGGATGCCAAGAACCTGTGGTGAGGCATCCCCTCCCCCAGGGAGGGCTGGTGTGGGGTGCCTGCAGCCTGTGGCTGAGCGCCCCCCGACCCACTGCCCTGCACCCAGCGCCCCTGTGCCCTTGGCCCTGTGCCTAGTGCCAGTGCCTGGTGAGGCGCTGGGAGTGCAGCGGGGACGCCAAAAGCCTGTGGTGAGGCGTACCCCTGCTCCTGCTACCCCCTCCCACTCGGCGCCCCTTGCCGTGCGTAGTCCCACGCTACGCCCCACCGGTGCCCCACCCTGAGCCCCAGCGCAGCCCGACGCAGCGCTCTTGCGCAGCCCCGCGCTTCTCCCCGGCTTACTCCCACGCCGCGCGCATGCGGGGCCCCATGCCGCGCCCATGCGCGGCTCCACGCTGCGCCCCTGCGCAGCCCCACGCTGCTGCGCCCTTGTGCGGCCCCATGCTGCGCCCTTGTGCAGCCCCCCGCTGCTGCGCCCCTGCGCAGACCCATGCTGCGCACCTGGGCAGCCCCATGCTGCGCCCTTGCGCAGCCCCATGGTGCGCCCCTGCATAGCCCCATGCTCCTGCGCCCCTGCGCAGCCCCACGCTGCGCCCCTGCACAGCCCCACGCAGCGCTCTTGCGCGGCCCCGCGCTTCTCCCCGGCTTACTCCCACGCCCCGCGCATGCGTGGCCCCATGCCGCGGCCATGCGCGGGCCCACGCTGCGCCCCTGCGCAGCCCCACGTTCCTGCGCCCCTGCGCAGCCCCACGCAGCTGCGCCCCTACACAGCCCCAAGCTGCTGTGCCGCAGCTTGGCCCCATGCTGCGCCCATGCGCAGCCCCAAGCTGCGCCCCTGCGCAGACCCACGCTGCGCCCCGGTGCAGCCCCCCGCTGCTGCGCCCTTGCGCAGACCCATGCTGCGCCCCTGGGCAGCCCCATGCTGCGCCTTTGCGCAGCCCCATGGTGCGACCCTGCGTAGCCCCATGCTGCTGCGCCCCTGCGCAGCCCCACGCTATGCCCGTGCACAGCCCCACGCAGCGCTCTTGCGCGGCCCCGCGCTTCTCCCCGGCTTACTCCCACGCCGCGCGCATGCTTGGCCCCATGCCGCGGCCGTGCGCGGCCCCACGCTGCGCCCCTGCGCAGCCCCACGTTCCTGCGCCCCTGCGCAGCCCCACACAACTGCGCCCCTACACAGCCCCAAGCTGCTGTGCCGCAGCTTGGCCCCTTGCTGCGCCCCCATGCTGTGCCCATGCGCAGCCCCAAGCTGCGCCCCTGCGCAGCCCCCCGCTGCTGCGCCCCTGCGCAGACCCACGCTGCTGCGCCCCTGCGCAACCCCACGTTGCTGCGCCTCTGTGCAGCCCCTCGCTGCGCCCCTGCGCAGCCCCACGTTGCGCCCCTACGCAGCCCCAAGCTGCTGCGCCCCTGCGCAGCCCCACGCACCGCCCCTGCGCAGCCCCAAGCTGCTGCGCCCCTGCGGAGCCCCACGCTGCTTCGCCCCTGCGCAGCCCCGCGCTTTTGCGCCCCTGTGCAGCCCCATGCTGCGCCCCTGTGCAGCCCCATGCTGCGCCCATACGCGGCCCCATGCTGCGCCCCTGCGCAGTCCCACGCTGTTGCGCCCTTGCGCAGCCCCACGCCGCGCCCCTGCGCAGCCGCACGCTGCTCCGCCCCTTCGCAGCCCCACACTGCGCCCCTGCGCAGCCCCACGTTGCTGCGCCCCTGCGCAGCCCCATGCTGCGCCCCTACACAGCCTCATGCTAGGCCTTGCGCAGCCCCACGCTGCGCTCCTGCGCAGCCCCATGCTGCGCCCCTGCGCAGCTTCATGCTGCGCCCCTGCGCGGCCCCATGCTATGCCCATGCGCAGCCCCATGCTGCCCCACTGCGCAGCCGCGCGCTGCTGCGCCCCTGCGCAGCCCCGCGCTGCGCCCCTTCGCGGCCCCATGCTGCGCCCCTGCGCGGCCCCATGCTGCGCCCATACGCAGCCCCATGCTGCGCCCATACGCAGCCCCATGCTGCGCCCCTGCGCAGCCCCATGCTGCGCACCAGCGCAGCCCCACGCTGCACCCCTGCGCCGCCCCACGCCGCGCCCATGCGCAGCCCCAGGCTGCGCCCCTGCGCAGCCCCACGCGGCGCCCCAGCACGGCCCCAAGCTGCACCCGTGCGCAGCACCACGCTGCGCCCCTGCGCAACCCCATGCCGCGCCCCTGCGCAGCCCCATGCTGCGCCCATGCTGCGCCCATGCACAGCCCCGCGCTGCGCCCCTGCGCAGCCCCATGCTGCGTCCCTGCGCAGCCTCATGCTGCGCCCCTGCGCAGCCCCACGCTGCTGCGCCCCTGTGCAGCCCCACGCTGCTGCGCTCCTGCGCAGCCCCACGCTGCTGCGCCCTTGTGCAACCCCATGCTGCTGCACCCCTGCGCAGCCCCATGCTACGCCCCTGCGCAGCCCCATGCGGCGCCCATGCGCAGCCCCGCGCTGTGCCCCTGCGCAGCCCCATGCTACGTCCCTGCGCAGCCTCATGCTGCGCCCTCGCGCAGCCCCACGCTGCTGTGCCCCTGCGCGACCCCATGCTGCGCCCCTACATAGCCTCATGCTGCGGCCCTGCACAGCCCCACGCTGCGCTCCTGCGCAGCCCCATGCTGCGCTCCTGCACAGCTTCATGCTGCGCCCCTGCGTGACCCCTTGCTGTGCCCATGCGCAGCCCCACGCTGCGCCACTTGTTTTGAAATGAAAATTGCGTCAAATTGAAATTGAATTTGTGCTTCTATGCCCTCAGCACACGATAGCAAAGCAAGAAGCCTCAGCCAATAATGTACTGGTCGTAATGAACTCCGAGCGTCTCAAACACTAACGGGTATGCATTTTGCTGCCATCAAGCAGCCTCATCAGCCCAAACATGGACTACACAAAGAAACAGTAGATTGTATGCACAAAACAGAATAAATGGCGACCAATTACACAAATTGCGATGCGACTGGCAAACAAAGGCGACAGCGACTTACAAATTTTGATGTTGGTCACGCGCGCGCCAAATCACACTGGCCCACAGCAATAAGATCTTGTACAGTCAATTCCGGGGAAAAATTATTCACCCTCCCACCCTCTCCGGACGCCCTGAGTGTGCTCATAGCAAGGCGATGCCACACCGCACGCATGTTGGGCATAGGCTTGTAAGTGACAAACAAACGGACACCCGGAATGTGTGTAGTCAAGCGGCGCTGCACCCACCTCAACAACCGACTCAGCGAAAAATCCATGGAGGCATGAAAGGGCGCACGCAAGACATGTATAGACCTGTCGGGCGCCGCCCGCTCCTTTCGATTCATATAACGGGGCTTCATGCTCCATGACAAAGGCAAAGATTCAAACTCACAGCGAGGGTAGTGCAAACGAGCCAAACACAAGGAGAGGCGCTCCGACACCACATCAAAATACACCGAATGTGAATTGGTGCGAAGGTAGCGCGCTCTCTCGGCCTTAATCCATGACAGCTTATGCGTACGTGGATTATTACTTCGCCATGGCATGTACACCCCATAGTTTGTCCTCTTAAAATTAGTGCAATACCTCAGCTCCCCCCGAAGGGATATCACAAATACATCCAAGAAGTCAACATGTCCTTGTTTGCAAAAGTGCTGTACTTCAAAGGGCAGGTGCGGGGGGTACACTCGCTGTAGGTGAGCCACCACATGTGGCGCCCACGCCACCGGATGGAGAAGGAACAAATCATCGATGAAACGATTGTGCATAAACCCACGCACGCCTGGGAGAGGACACAAAATTTCGTAATAACGATCAATCAAATTGGCGAAGGGGGGCGCTGCATTTGTTCCCATTGGGAAACCAAAGCGCTGGCGATATAGCCCTTTGCCTGGAGCGACGAACAATGTGTGACCGAAAACAAAAGCAAGTAGAAACTCCCCCAACGTTAACGCACCACAATGTATAATATCAAGGAATGGGAGGGCCTCAGCACATTGCTCAAACAGCCCCACGGGAAGCGGTTGAAAAAGCCAGAAGGCGAATGATAGTTCTTGGGCAGCAAATTGACACACGGAGCGATGCTCAATGAACCTATCCTTCCAAAAACGCCATGCATCACGCACATCCGACCATAGAAAATTAGAGTACATATTGGAGAAGTCAATCACCGTCACCGCAAACTCACCCGAGGAAAATGAGTACTTATCATCAAATGCATGCAAACGTGTAACAAAGTCTAATGTATCCACCAATGGGGCAAAGAATGGGTCCATAGCACGATCCAATCGAAGAAACAATGAACCCACCACAGAAAGGACAATGGAAGAGGCTGATGTGGCCCATTGCACCATGCCAACAATAGGTCTACTTGGCCAACGGCCTTGGACATATTTTAGGCCCTTATGGGACTTGCACAACAAGTAAAAATTGGGGAAGCGTGGCATCGATCGGAGGTGCAGGAAAACGTCAATGAAATCAACCAAATCCTGTGGCAAGAGTGTAATCATAGCATCATGAACGCGATCAACCGAGTGCTTTGCCTTTTCTAACCACCAGCTTAGGTCATCCTTTGTAGAACCAAGTTTCACATAGCGGCATGTGCCGTCGGGCAATTTGCTATCTAGTTGGTGGCGTACTTCAGACTGGTACGCCGCAACCGACATGACCGTGAACGAACAATCTTTATCACCACTCACAATCAGCCAATCCTCCAAAAATGGTCTCACCATAGATAAGGACAAACCAACACCGCGGCGCGGTAGTTCCGAGGGGCGGGAAGAGGAGAAGGCACATATCATGAAATCACGAACATAAGAAATGCATGACTCGATGGCAAATGCGGCGTTGCCACATTCTTCTTTCAGTTTTTCAGGAAATGGCGTTCCTTTTTTGTGGTGGAGATGCTTGTATGGCAAAGTTTCATAGAAGTTGGGACGTTCATTGTCCTCTTTTTTCTTTAGAAAAAATGCATTCCACAACAATACACGCTCCAAATCGTGCAACTCATTAAACACTTGGCGCCGGAATGGTTGGTAGGCCACCGAGGAAGACATGTGTGGCGTAAACTTGGGGCCAAGTGTGATCAAAAATTGAATATAGGGGGGTAATGAAATGGCAACATCACCCTCTAGATACTGGGGAAGAGAAGAGACATGCAAAATGTTATGAAGCGATGCGAGTAGTCACTTGCGACGGCGCTTGCCATCGTACAACCTCTTGCGTTCGCGCCAACGTGGCGAACGTTTCACCTCCTTGGGCTCTTGGGACGTCTCGATTCTCCTTGGTTGGGGCGCTTGCGGGTCTTGCGGTGTTTCTTTCTCTTGTTTTGTTGATATCGGGGGCTCAAAGCGAAGGATACCGAGGTGTGATGGGATCCCTTCGATGAGACGCTTCGTTTGCTTCTGTGGCTTGAGCTCCGCCGGCTTGGTGTGGACTTTGCATGATTTGAGCGAGCGCTCCGAGCACTGTGAGAGCTTGAGGCGCTTGCGGAACGCGTACCACCACCGGGCCGACGGTGTTGCCCGTTTTTTGGCTCGTGTGATTGAGAGTGAGAATGAGAATGAGAAGATGAGCTCAACACTTGTTTTGAAGCAAGCCGCAAATCAGAAATTTGTTCCATGAGGGGTTTGTCTTTTTGTGCATCCTGGAGAAAAGCTTCTTTGACCACCTTGGCATTTTGTACCTTTGTTTGGGTACGCACCATTTTGGCTTTTTGGCGCTCTTCCCATCGTTGAAATCGAAGTTCAAACCGACTTTGAATGTTCACCGAAGCTTCCGAAATTTGTTCAACCGCCGCACGATAAATATCCGTAGCATGGTCCCCAACAATCCAGTCCGCCGTAACCTTGGCAAGGCTTGTCTTGTAGTCGTCAAGCGCTTTTTTGGCGACAAGGAATGCATCATTGGACTCTTTCTTGCACGTGTCGATTTCTTGTTGAACAAATTTAAGCTTGACATCAAATGTTTGGGAATACACTTTGCGTTGTGCTTCTTCTTCAATCACTTGATGCACGATGTTTTTGCCATCCCTAAACATTGTCTTTTTGGGCACAAACAGATTGTCCTTTGCCCATTCCAATTTGCGAAGCGCCACAAGTTTGCGTTGAACTCGCTCCACTTTCTTAATGTATTGCACCACGAGTGAACGGCAAGGCTGAGGCACCAATTTGAGATCCCATGGATAGGTAGAACGCGCTCCACGAGGAGTGTTAGGCATGCCGCACGCAAGAAGGTAACCACTTGTTTTGAAATGAAAATTGCGTCAAATTGAAATTGAATTTGTGCTTCTATGCCCTCAGCACACGATAGCAAAGCAAGAAGCCTCAGCCAATAATGTACTAGTCGTAATGAACTCCGAGCGTCTCAAACACTAACGGGTATGCATTTCGCTGCCATCAAGCAGCCTCATCAGCTGAAACATGGACTACACGAAGAAACAGTAGATTGTATGCACAAAACAAAATAAATGGCAACCAATTACACAAATTGCGATGCGACTGGCAAACAAAGGCGACAGCGACTTACAAATTTTGATGTTGGTCACACGCGCGCCAAATCACACTGGCCCACAGCAATAAGATCTTGTACAGTCAATTCCGGGGCCCCTGAGCAGCCGCACGCTGCTGCGCCCATGCGCAGCCCCGCGCTGCGCCCTCTGGCGGCCCCATGCTGCGCCCATACGCAGCCCCATGCTGCGCCCTTCTGCAGCCCCGTGCTGCGCCCCTGCGCAGCGCCATGCTGCGCATCAACGTAGCCCCACGCTGCTCCCCTGCGCAGCCCCACGCTGCGCCCCTGCGCAGCCCCATGCCGCGCCCATGCACCGCCCCAGGCTACGCCCCTGCGCAGCCCCACGCGGCGACCCAGCACGGCCCTAAGCTGCACCCCTGCGAAGCCCCATGCGCAGCCTCATGCTGCGCCCGTGCGCAGCACCACGCTGCGCCCCTGCGCAACCCCACGCCGCGCCCCTGCGCAGCCCCACGCGGCGACCTAGCACGGCCCCAAGCTGCACACCTGCGCAGCCCCATGCGCAGCCTCACGTTGCGCCCCTGCGCAGCCCCATGCTGCGCCCCTGCGCAGCCCCATGCTGCGCCCATGCACAGCCCCGCGCTGCGCCCCTGCGCAGCCCCATGCTGCGTCCGTGCGCAGCCTCGTGCTGTGCCCCCGCGCAGCCCCATGCTGCTGTGCTCCTGCGCAGCCCCAGGCTGCTGCATCCCTGTGCAGCCCCTTGCTGCGCCCATTGGGCAGCCCTATGCTACGCCCATGCGCAGCCCCGCGTTGTGCCCCTGCGCAGCTCCGTGCTGCGTCTCTACGTAGCATCATGCTGCGCCCCTGCGCCGCCCCAGGCTACTGCGCCCCTGCGCAGCCCCATGCTGCGCCCATGCACAGCCCCGCGCTGCGCCCCTGCGCAGCCCCATGCTGCGTCCCTGCGCAGCCTCATGCTGCGCCCCTGTGCAGCCCCACGCTGCTGCGCTCCTGCGCAGCCACATGGTGCTGCGCCCTTGTGTAGCCCCATGCTGCTGCACCCCTGCGCAGCCCCATGCTGCGCCCCTGCGCAGCCCCATGGTGCGCCCACGCGCAGCCCCGCGCTATGCCCCTGCGCAGCCCCATGCTACGCCCCTGCGCAGCCTCATGCTGCGCCCCTGCGCAGCCCCACGCTACTGCGCCCCTGCGCAGCCCCACGCTGCTGCGCTCCTGCGCAACCCCACGCTGCTGCGCCCCTGTGCAGCCCCGTGCTGTTGCACCCCTACGCAGCCCCATGCTGCGCCCATGCGCAGCCCCACGCTGCGCCCGTGCGCAGCCCCATGCCGCGCCCATGCGCCGCCCCAGGCTGCGCCCCTGCGCAGCCCCACGCGGCGCCCCAGCACGGCCCTAAGCTGCACCCCTGCGAAGCCCCATGCACAGCCTCACGCTGCGCCCCTGCGCCCATGCTGCGCCCCTGCGCAACCACGTGCTGCGCCCGTGCGCAGCACCACGCTGCGCCCTTGCGCAACCCCATGCCGCGCCCCTGCGCAGCCCCACGCGGCGACCTAGCACGGCCCCAAGCTGCGCCCCTGCGCAGCCTCACGCTGCGCCCCTGCGCAGCCCCATGCTGCGCCCCTGCGCAGCCCCATGCTGCGCCCATGCACAGCCCCGCGCTGTGCCCCTGCGCAGCCCCATGCTGCGTCCCTGCGCAGCCTCATGCTGCGCCCCTACGCAGCCCCACGCTGCTGCGCCCCTGTGCCGCCCTTCGCTGCTGCGCTCCTGCGCAGCCCCACGCTGCTGCGCCCTTGTGCAGCCCCATGCTGCGCCCATGCGCAGCCCCGCGCTATGCTCCTGCGCAGCCCCATGCTGCGTCCCGGCGCAGCCTCATGCTGCGCCCCTGCGCAACCCCACGCTGCTGCGCTCCTGCGCAACCCCACGCTGCTGCGCCCCTGCGCAGCCCCATGCTGCGCCCCTGCGCAGCCCCATGCTGCACCCATGCGCAGCCCCGCGCTGTGCCCCTGCGCAGCCCCATGCTGTGTCCCTGCGCAGCCTCATGCTGCGCCCCTGCGCAGCCCCACGCTGCTGCGCCCCTGCGCAGCCCCATGCTCCGCCCCTGCGCAACCTCATGCTGCGCCCATGCACAGCCCCGCGCTGCGCCCCTGCGCAGCCCCATGCTGCGTCCCTGCGCAGCCTCATGCTGCGTCCCTGCGCAGCCTCATGCTGTGCCCCTGCGCAGCCCCACGCTGCTGCGCCCCTGTGCAGCCCCACGCTGCTGCGCTCGTGCGCAGCCCCACACTGCTGCGCCCCTGTGTAGCCCCATGCTGCTGCACCCCTGCGCAGCCCCATGCGGCGCCCATGCACAGCCCCGCGCTGCACCCCTGCGCAGCCCCGCGTTGTTCCCCTGCGCAGCCCCCTGCTGCGTCCCTGCGCAGCCTCGTGCTGCGCCCCTGCGCAGCCCCATGCTGCTGTGCTCCTGCGCAGCCCGAGGCTGCTGCACCCCTGTGCAGCCCCTTGCTGCTGCACCCCTGCGCAGCCCCATGCTGCGCCCCTGCGCAGCCCCATGCTGCGCCCATGCACAGCCCCGCGCTGCGCCCCTGCGCAGCCCCATGCTGCGTCCGTGCGCAGCCTCGTGCTGTGCCCCCGCGCAGCCCCATGCTGCTGTGCTCCTGCGCAGCCCCAGGCTGCTGCATCCCTGTGCAGCCCCTTGCTGCGCCCTTGCGCAGCCCTATGCTACGCCCATGCGCAGCCCCGCGTTGTGCCCCTGCGCAGCTCCGTGCTGCGTCTCTACGTAGCATCATGCTGCGCCCCTGCGCCGCCCCAGGCTACTGCGCCCCTGCGCAGCCCCATGCTGCGCCCATGCACAGCCCCGCGCTGCGCCCCTGCGCAGCCCCATGCTGCGTCCCTGCGCAGCCTCATGCTGCGCCCCTGCGCAGCCCCACGCTGCTGCGCCCCTGTGCAGCCCCACGCTGCTGCGCTCCTGCGCAGCCACATGGTGCTGCGCCCTTGTGTAGCCCCATGCTGCTGCACCCCTGCGCAGCCCCATGCTGCGCCCCTGCGCAGCCCCATGGTGCGCCCACGCGCAGCCCCGCGCTATGCCCCTGCGCAGCCCCATGCTACGCCCCTGCGCAGCCTCATGCTGCGCCCCTGCGCAGCCCCACGCTACTGCGCCCCTGCGCAGCCCCACGCTGCTGCGCTCCTGCGCAACCCCACGCTGCTGCGCCCCTGTGCAGCCCCGTGCTGTTGCACCCCTACGCAGCCCCATGCTGCGCCCATGCGCAGCCCCACGCTGCGCCCGTGCGCAGCCCCATGCCGCGCCCATGCGCCGCCCCAGGCTGCGCCCCTGCGCAGCCCCACGCGGCGCCCCAGCACGGCCCTAAGCTGCACCCCTGCGAAGCCCCATGCACAGCCTCACGCTGCGCCCCTGCGCCCATGCTGCGCCCCTGCGCAACCACGTGCTGCGCCCGTGCGCAGCACCACGCTGCGCCCCTGCGCAACCCCATGCCGCGCCCCTGCGCAGCCCCACGCGGCGACCTAGCACGGCCCCAAGCTGCGCCCCTGCGCAGCCTCACGCTGCGCCCCTGCGCAGCCCCATGCTGCGCCCCTGCGCAGCCCCATGCTGCGCCCATGCACAGCCCCGCGCTGTGCCCCTGCGCAGCCCCATGCTGCGTCCCTGCGCAGCCTCATGCTGCGCCCCTACGCAGCCCCACGCTGCTGCGCCCCTGTGCCGCCCTTCGCTGCTGCGCTCCTGCGCAGCCCCACGCTGCTGCGCCCTTGTGCAGCCCCATGCTGCGCCCATGCGCAGCCCCGCGCTATGCTCCTGCGCAGCCCCATGCTGCGTCCCGGCGCAGCCTCATGCTGCGCCCCTGCGCAACCCCACGCTGCTGCGCTCCTGTGCAACCCCACGCTGCTGCGCCCCTGCGCAGCCCCATGCTGCGCCCCTGCGCAGCCCCATGCTGCACCCATGCGCAGCCCCGCGCTGTGCCCCTGCGCAGCTCCATGCTGTGTCCCTGCGCAGCCTCATGCTGCGCCCCTGCGCAGCCCCACGCTGCTGCGCCCCTGCGCAGCCCCATGCTCCGCCCCTGCGCAACCTCATGCTGCGCCCATGCACAGCCCCGCGCTGCGCCCCTGCGCAGCCCCATGCTGCGTCCCTGCGCAGCCTCATGCTGCGTCCCTGCGCAGCCTCATGCTGCGCCCCTGCGCAGCCCCACGCTGCTGCGCCCCTGTGCAGCCCCACGCTGCTGCGCTCGTGCGCAGCCCCACACCGCTGCGCCCCTGTGTAGCCCCATGCTGCTGCACCCCTGCGCAGCCCCATGCGGCGCCCATGCACAGCCCCGCGCTGCACCCCTGCGCAGCCCCGCGTTGTTCCCCTGCGCAGCCCCCTGCTGCGTCCCTGCGCAGCCTCGTGCTGCGCCCCTGCGCAGCCCCATGCTGCTGTGCTCCTGCGCAGCCCGAGGCTGCTGCACCCCTGTGCAGCCCCTTGCTGCTGCACCCCTGCGCAGCCCCATGCTGCGCTCTTGCGCAGCCCTATGCTACGCCCATGCGCAGCCCCGCGTTGTGCCCCTGCGCAGCCCCGTGCTGCGTCTCTGCGTAGCATCATGTTGCGCCCCTGCGCCGCCCCACGCTGCTGCGCCCCTGCGCAGCCCCACGCTGCGCCCATGCACAGCCCCGCGCTGCGCCCCTGTGCAGCCCCACGCTGCTGCGCTCCTGCGCAGCCACACGCTGATGCGCCCTTGTGTAGCCCCATGCTGCTGCACCCCTGCGCAGCCCCATGCTGCGCCCCTGCGCAGCCCCATGGTGCGCCCATGCGCAGCCCCGCGCTATGCCCCTGCGCAGCCCCATGCTGCGTCCCTGCGTAGCCTCATGCTGCGCCCCTGCGCAGCCCTACGCTACTGCGCCCCTGCGCAGCCCCACGCTGCTGCGCTCCTGCGCAACCCCACGCTGCTGCGCCCCTGTGCAGCCCCGTGCTGTTGCACCCCTGCGCAGCCCCATGCTGCGCCCATGCGCAGCCCCACGCTGCGCCCGTGCGCAGCCCCATGCCGCGCCCATGCGCCGCCCCAGGCTGCGCCCCTGCGCAGCCCCACGCGGCGCCCCAGCACGGCCCTAAGCTGCACCCCTGCGAAGCCCCATGCACAGCCTCACGCTGCGCCCCTGCGCCCATGCTGCGCCCCTGCGCAACCACGTGCTGCGCTCGTGCGCAGCACCACGCTGCGCCCCTGCGCAACCCATGCCGCGCCCCTGCGCAGCCCCACGCGCCGACCTAGCACGGCCCCAAGCTGCGCCCCTGCGCAGCCTCACGCTGCGCCCCTGCGCAGCCCCATGCTGCGCCCCTGCGCAGCCCCATGCTGCGCCCATGCACAGCCCCGCGCTGCGCCCCTGCGCAGCCCCATGCTGTGTCCCTGCGCAGCCTCATGCTGCGCCCCTACGCAGCCCCACGCTGCTGCGCCCCTGTGCCGCCCTTCGCTGCTGCGCTCCTGCGCAGCCGCACGCTGCTGCGCCCTTGTGCAGCCCCATGCTGCGCCCATGCGCAGCCCCGCGCTATGCCCCTGCGCAGCCCCATGCTGCGTCCCGGCGCAGCCTCATGCTGCGCCCCTGCGGAACCCCACGCTGCTGCGCTCCTGCGCAACCCCACGCTGCTGCGCCCCTGCGCAGCCCCATGCTGCGCCCCTGCGCAGCCCCATGCTGCACCCATGCGCAGCCCCGCGCTGTGCTCCTGCGCAGCCCCATGCTGTGTCCCTGCGCAGCCTCATGCTGCGCCCCTGCGCAGCCCCACGCTGCTGCGCCCCTGTGCAACCCCACGCTGCTGCGCTCGTGCGCAGCCCCACACTGCTGCGCCCCTGTGTAGCCCCATGCTGCTGCACCCCTGCGCAGCCCCATGCGGCGCCCATGCACAGCCCCGCGCTCCACCCCTGCGCAGCCCCGCGTTGTTCTCCTGCGCAGCCCCCTGCTGCGTCCCTGCGCAGCCTCGTGCTGCGCCCCTGCGCAGCCCCATGCTGCTGTGCTCCTGCGCAGCCCCAGGCTGCTGCACCCCTGTGCAGCCCCTTGCTGCTGCACCCCTGCGCAGCCCCATGCTGCGCCCTTGCGCAGCCCTATGCTACGCCCATGCGCAGCCCCGCGTTGTGCCCCTGCGCAGCCCCGTGCTGCGTCTCTGCGTAGCATCATGTTGCGCCCCTGCGCCGCCCCACGCTGCTGCGCCCCCGCGCAGCCCCATGCTGCGCCCATGCACAGCCCCGCGCTGCGCCCCTGTGCAGCCCCACGCTGCTGCGCTCCTGCGCAGCCACATGGTGCTGCGCCCTTGTGTAGCCCCATGCTGCTGCACCCCTGCGCAGCCCCATGCTGCGCCCCTGCGCAGCCCCATGGTGCGCCCACGCGCAGCCCCGCGCTATGCCCCTGCGCAGCCCCATGCTGCGTCCCTGCGTAGCCTCATGCTGCGCCCCTGCGCAGCCCCACGCTGCTGCGCTCCTGCGCAACCCCACGCTGCTGCGCCCCTGTGCAGCCCCGTGCAGTTGCACCCCTGCGCAGCCCCATGCTGCGCCCATGCGCAGCCCCACGCTGCGCCCGTGCGCAGCCCCATGCCGCGCCCATGCGCCGCCCCAGGCTGCGCCCCTGCGCAGCCCCACGCGGCGCCCCAGCACGGCCCTAAGCTGCACCCCTGCGAAGCCCCATGCACAGCCTCACGCTGCGCCCCTGCGCCCATGCTGCGCCCCTGCGCAACCACGTGCTGCGCCCGTGCGCAGCACCACGCTGCGCCCCTGCGCAACCCCATGCCGCGCCCCTGCGCAGCCCCACGCGCCGACCTAGCACGGCCCCAAGCTGCGCCCCTGCGCAGCCTCACGCTGCGCCCCTGCGCAGCCCCATGCTGCGCCCCTGCGCAGCCCCATGCTGCGCCCATGCACAGCCCCGCGCTGCGCCCCTGCGCAGCCCCATGCTGCGTCCCTGCGCAGCCTCATGCTGCGCCCCTACGCAGCCCCACGCTGCTGCGCCCCTGTGCCGCCCTTTGCTGCTGCGCTCCTGCGCAGCCCCACGCTGCTGCGCCCTTGTGCAGCCCCATGCTGCGCCCATGCGCAGCCCCGCGCTATGCTCCTGCGCAGCCCCATGCTGCGTCCCGGCGCAGCCTCATGCTGCGCCCCTGCGGAACCCCACGCTGCTGCGCTCCTGCGCAACCCCACGCTGCTGCGCCCCTGCGCAGCCCCATGCTGCGCCCGTGCGCAGCCCCATGCTGCACCCATGCGCAGCCCCGCGCTGTGCCCCTGCGCAGCCCCATGCTGTGTCCCTGCGCAGCCTCATGCTGCGCCCCTGCGCAGCCCCACGCTGCTGCGCCCCTGCGCAGCCCCATGCTGCGCCCCTGCGCAACCTCATGCTGCGCCCATGCACAGCCCCGCGCTGCGCCCCTGCGCAGCCCCATGCTGCGTCCCTGCGCAGCCTCATGCTGCGTCCCTGCGCAGCCCCACGCTGCTGCGCCCCTGTGCAGCCCCACGCTGCTGCGCTCGTGCGCAGCCCCACACTGCTGCGCCCCTGTGTAGCCCCATGCTGCTGCACCCCTGCGCAGCCCCATGCGGCGCCCATGCACAGCCCCGCGCTGCACCCCTGCGCAGCCCCGCGTTGTTCCCCTGCGCAGCCCCCTGCTGCGTCCCTGCGCAGCCTCGTGCTGCGCCCCTGCGCAGCCCCATGCTGCTGTGCTCCTGCGCAGCCCCAGGCTGCTGCACCCCTGTGCAGCCCCTTGCTGCTGCGCCCTTGCGCAGCCCCATGCTACGCCCATGCGCAGCCCCGCGTTGTGCCCCTGCGCAGCCCCGTGCTGCGTCTCTGCGTAGCATCATGTTGCGCCCCTGCGCCGCCCCACGCTGCTGCGCCCCTGCGCAGCCCCATGCTGCGCCCATGCACAGCCCCGCGCTGCGCCCCTGTGCAGCCCCACGCTGCTGCGCTCCTGCGCAGCCACACGCTGCTGCGCCCTTGTGTAGCCC
Source organism: Eutreptiella sp. 'Long Island Sound 2002' (assembly GCA_964036045.1). NCBI lineage: Eukaryota > Euglenozoa > Euglenophyceae > Eutreptiales > Eutreptiaceae > Eutreptiella > Eutreptiella sp. 'Long Island Sound 2002'. The sequence goes on from OZ038386.1 coordinate 50,050,751, forward strand.
CATGCTGCTGCACCCCTGCGCAGCCCCATGCTGCGCCCCTGCGCAGCCCCATGGTGCGCCCATGCGCAGCCCCGCGCTATGCCCCTGCGAAGCCCCATGCTGCGCCCCTGCGCAGCCCCACGCTACTGCGCCCCTGCGCAGCCCCACGCTGCTGCGCTCCTGCGCAACCCCACGCTGCTGCGCCCCTGTGCAGCCCCGTGGTGCTGCACCCCTGCGCAGCCCCATGTTGCGCCCATGCACAGCCTCGCGCTCCGCCCCTGCGCAGCGCCGCGCTGTTCCCCTGCGCAGCCCCATGCTGCGTCCCTGCGCAGCCTCATGCTGCGCCCATGTGCAGCCCCACGCTGCTGCGCTCGTGCGCAGCCCCAAGTTGCCGCACCCCTTTGCAGCCCCTTGCTGCTGCACCCCTGCGCAGCCCCATGCTGCGCCCTTGCGCAGCCCTATGCTACGCCCATGCGCAGCCCCGCGTTGTGCCCCTGCGCAGCCCCGTGCTGCGTCCCTGCGTAGCCTCATGCTGCGCCCCTGCGCAGCCCCACGCTGCTGCGCCCCTGCGCAGCCCCACGCTACAGCGCCCCTGCGCAGCCCCACGCTACTGCGCCCCTGCGCAGCCCCATGCACAGCCCCACGCTGCGCCCCTGCGTAGCCCCACGCTGCGCCCCTGCGCATCCCCACGCCGCGCCCCGGCGCAGCGCCATGCTGCGCCCGCGCCCATGCGCAGCCCCACGCTACGCCCCTGCGCAGCCCCACGCTGCCCCCATGCATTTCCACACTACGCCCCAGAGCAATCCCATGCTGCGCCCTGGGCAGCCCCACGCAGCGCACCAGCTGAGCCCCACGCTGCGCTCTGGCGCTGCCGCATGCTGCCCTCCAGCGCAGCTTCATACCGCGCCTCTTGCACAGCCCCACGCTCTGCCCTAGCGCAATCCCACGCTGCGCCCCTTGCGCAGCCGCTGCAAGTAGCACCCCTGTGCAGCTCCACGCTGCGCCCCCTGCGCAGCCGCATGCTGCACCCCTGCCCCGGGCCTCGCAGCGCCCCAGCGCAGTCCCATACTGCGCCCCTGAGTGACAGCCTCGTCCACGGCGCCCCGGGCACCCAGCACAGCCCCCGAACCAGCGGAGCCCCCCCCCTCCCCACCCTGAAACTACGGCAGGTGTCAGCCCCTGGTGGCGCAGGGTGCAGGCATGGGCCGCCCGCTTCGACACACCCTGGCGGGACCGAGTAAGCCGCCGCGTGGTGGTTGGGAGTCCCGCATTTTCAGGGACCCCCTCCAGCTGTGTCGGAGCCTCGGGCGGGTCAACCAGATACTAGATACCAGATACACCCACTCAACCCCCCCCAAGCCCAGCCCCTGCCAGTAGTGGGCGACGAATCGCCAGTGGGTGCCCCCCCCCGGGTTTTCCGCTCTAAATGAAGATGTTGGTTTGCGCCAACTCAAACATCTTCACCCCCCTTTCGGGGGGGGGGGGGGGGGGGGGCACCTCCCCCCATCGCTTATTCCCCGGCCGCGGCAACTCACGTTGCCACCCCTACGACCCCTGGACCACCCCCAGGCGCAGGGGCTTGTCCAAGTGGACAACCCCCCCCCCCCCCGTCCACCCATACCCACCGCCCCGCCTCCAACAGCCGGTGGTGCACCCGCACCAACAAAAACCGGAGAGTCCATACCGGACTCTCCGGGTCGATCAGGAGGGGGGTGTCCAGGTTTGGGGGGTTGGGGCCAGCCAGGACTGCCGGGTCCCATGGCAGATCCTGGATGGCCCCCGCAGCCCTCGACCCCATCAACACCCTGAGCCACTGGCTCAACCCCCCCCTCGCCGGCGCCGCCTCCACCACCTTCGTCTCCTCCTCCTCCTCCTTCACGCTCGCCTCCTCCATCTCGCCCTGCACGTCCACCTCCACCACCTCGTCCACCTCCTTGTCCTTCACCCTCGCCACCACCGCCGCCAACTCCCTCTCGCTCCGCCTCACCGCCCGATGGAACCCCTCGATCGCCTCCTGCTTCTCGGCCACCTTAAGCTTCGCCTTGCGAAGGTTGGCCTCCCCCCAGCGGATCCCCTCCTCCTCCGCTCCCTCCTCCCGGAGGCTGGCCAATTTTGCCTCCCAGGCCGAGACTTTCCCTTCAGCCCTTGTCTTGGCCGCTTTGGAGGCGGCGCGGGAATCCAAGAACCCTGTGAGCTCCCCCCGCGCCTCCTCCACCTCCTCCGGTTCCTCCTGGGGGACCGCTGCCGCCCCGCGCTTCCGGGTGACCAATGGGGGAGGGGGTGGTGACTGTGGATGTGGGGCTTGGGGTTGGGGCTTGGGCCTGGACTTGGGCTTGGCGAGGGGGGGTGGCTTGCCCTTGGGGGCCTGCTCGGCCTTTGGCTCCGCCTCCTCGGCCGGAGCTGCACGCCTCTGCACCTCCAAGATTTGCGCAATCAGCGCCTGGGTCGCTGCATTCTGTAGCACAGGAGCGTTCTAGCGGCGTTCTAGGTAACTGTTCTAGTGGCGTTCTAGCGACAGTCTAGCGGCCGATCGTGCTGCCTAGATCAAGACTAGAACGATTCCCTAGATCACCGCTAGAACGCACAGCACGAAATATTCCTGCCTCACAAGCTCCTCCATCTGCTCTTGCGTTGCCATCTTGGTTTGAAATACTCTGGTTCAGGGAAGCCTGCATGTGACCCTGGCCCCTCCTTACCTTCATGGCATCCCTGCCCGAGTATGGCACTTGCGACTGCGGCCCCCCATGCACAACCCACGACACGTCAAAGTACGCAAACAACCATGTCATGCATTGCGCTTGCACATTGGCCTCCCTGTGGATGGCTGACCACTGACGACCCGACACCTCGTCCACCCCCTCCACCCGACAGCCCCCCCCCCCCCCCGGTTGCTGTGCTCGTTGTGACCATGTTTCAGAAAGCGGTTAATGCTTTCCGAAATGTCACCGGAGAACATAGCCAGGCCGAATGGCTTATTGTTCTGCAACATGGTATCTACATCCTGCTCAAGGCTTAGTAGATACCATGATGTTGTTCCAACAGTACAGTGTCGCCGGAAATCGCGTGCCACAGCAGCACAATTCAATGGTTTAGGAGTCTGATATGTACAATAGAGGGCCTGCAGCAGGTCCCACATGTTCGCGCTGGCCTTGTACTTGGCCGTGCTTGGCCTAATGCCGAGGGACTTAGCAATATCCGGCCATGCGTCAAAAAATTTGGCCGTCTCCTCCCCCTCCGGGGATGCTGACCCATAAACGCTCCAACGTGCACGCCTCTCCGACAGGAGAACTTGCAGGTCTTGACGGAGCGCAGGGGTGACCGACCTAGCCTCCCGGTCGACAAACTCCCCGAACAAGCGGCCCATGGCCATTGTCAAGTGCAAAATGCACAAGACGACCCAGGCACGTGGCAATTTCAAAACGGGCTGCGTGCTGCAGCCGGCGGCTTGCAAGGATGGCGTCCCAAGGAGGAAGGCCGTGTAGTTGGCCTCATCACCCTCCATGGTCCGCAGGTCAGCACTACCCTCCCAAGTCTTCGTTGGGGCATTCCGTATCCCCTCATTGAACATGGAGCCCACTTGGGGGCATGTGGACACCCCGATCACCCGTCGCGTCCACGGTTGATCCCCCCCGAGGATCACCTTTGCCTCCTCCTTGAAGGCCCCCCATTGGGCCAGCCCCGTGTCGATGATATCCTGAATCACCTAAACACGAGACATGGGGGGTGGTTAATTTCGTTCTAGTCTAGTCCAATCTAGCGTCTAGCGAGCGGTGTTTGAGGCCGACTAGATCAAAACTAGAACGAGTGAAAGGCACTACGTGAGAGGAGTACCTCCCAATTGCTCTTCCACAACGTCCCAAGGTGTCCATGGCCTTGTCATCGCAATTCGCCATGCTCAACACCCAAAGGCCCGCCGGGGAGCGGGCCAAGCGCTCGAAGTTGGCCAAGGAGATGGTGAGTTGGGTCCAATTGCCCCCGGCCACGGGGAACTCCTTCCAATGGGCTTGGAAAGCCCGCTTGGTGCAAATTGGACGGGAGTAGGTGCCACTAGGGACGGTGCGGTGGTACTCCAACTTACGGAGCTTGTAGAGCTCCGAGAGGGTCCTCCACGAGGACTTGGGGGCCCTCATGTTGAGCACTAGTGCACACATGGCGGTGGGGGGAAGTAGGGAGGCGGCGTATGCCTCAACGGCGGCCTTGCATGCCTCACCCGTGGTTTGGGTAGAAGTGGCGGAGTTCACATGTTGGACGGCGTTGTTGAATTGCCGCCGTGCTAGGGGGCATGATAGCGGCCACGTGGCCAAGTAATGGCCCACCCGCTCATCCTTAAGATTTGAGGCCCCACTCAACTCCCGTAGTGCCTTACACAAGAGGGAAGTATCCTTCCCGGTTGAGGAGGGAGCAAGGGGGGTAGTGGCGGGGCATTTCATTGCAAAGAAATGTGCAATATCTAAGCGGGAAAGAAGGAAGCATGGAACAATGCACTACGGACAATAGCAAGCATGCACGGCGGAGCAACGAAGAAATTGGGATATGTTGTAGCCATTATATTGTTCTAGTATTGATCTAATCTAGGCTAGAACGTTCCAGCTAGAGCGTTCTAGGCTAGATCAAGATTGGGTCTTCTAGCGTGTACCAGGGGTTAGATCGGCGAACACTTTGGTCTTGAACGTGGCAAATGCGTGGGCTGTCAGGAATCCGCTTGGGATGTTGTTGGCGCCACGTGTGACGGCATAGACATTTATATGATGTGTAAACATGGCATGCATCATAATCGCCCATACGAAAGGGGAGTCCTTCTCCTTGATGGCCTGCGTACAAAATCCTTCAATCACGACATTTGAGGCAGCAAATTCCTGTCCATAGACCCACTTGACTCATTCAGCAGCATCTTACCATGCGAGGGGGCAGGGCGACGGGCAAGGGCGGTACGGCGGTGGAGGGGGTATCACTTTGCGGCTTTGTTTTGGGGGGAGGGTTGGCACCGACAGTGAAGGCTGGTGCTAGGGGTTGGGACACTGCCCCACGGGGAGTTGGGCATGGGTTATGGGGTTGACGGGGCCCGTTTATGTGGGGGGAGGGTTCATGAAACTTTCAAAATTTTCAAAATGAAAGGTTGAATTCAAAGTTTTTGATGAAATTTTACATCCGTGAGCAACCTCCTCAGCACGCAACAAAAGGGCAAAGCCCACAAGCTATAAGGACAACCGGTGCTAAGTGCTGTTTGGTTGGAGAAATAGCAGATGCATTCCTTAGGGCCCCACAATGGCGATACAAGCATTATGGCATGAGATCAATGGGCATATGGCACAACAACCTTAGACTTAGTTTGGGCGTCCAATGCCTTGTTTCTGACGCACGAGCTCTGTGGTAAATTTTTGGTACAACAATTTTCCAAGATAAAAAAGGCTTTTCAAAGCAAAAGGGCCATTTACCCGACGCCGTCGTGTAATCCCCAATCCCCTTCAAGAAAATAATGAAGGGCACCAGCAATTTCAACAGGGCATTGTGTGTTTTCATACAAGAAGATGGCGGACAAACACAGGAAGGGGTTGAGCATTTTCATTGCCAACTGGGCGGCATTACTTGCTGTTGCTGTGCATAGCTCCCCTTTCAGTACCGTGTAATCGACGGACTGTAACAAAAATTGCACCAGCTGCGGATTATTGCGTTGGTTTCATCCGGCGGTAACAAAAACATTTGCACCGGTCGTGGAAAATTTCACTAGTTTTATCAAGCGGTTGCAAAGATATTTGATACATTACTCCCAACCGTACACTCAAAAAACCGTTGGGCACCGCGTCTTGGGCACCACTGGCCGTATCTCAACCATGATGCTAGTTGGCTGGCTTGGCGGTAGGTGGTGGTAGGCTTGGCACGCCCCGGACGATGAACATCAACAGGAAGGTGCGGTTGATTGACCGCACCAAGCCCGGCCGGGAGAGGATGTATGTGACCCATGAGGTGAAGGGCCATGAGATCCCGGTGGCCTTGGGCAACACCGTGGCAACGGGGTTATCCAATTGCACCGGGGTCCTTGACACCCGCCAACTAGTGTTGTATCTCCTCCACTTTGTCCTTGTTGGTCACTGGCTCGGGGTTGTGAAACCTGACCCGTGTGTCGTCCATGAAGTTGGTCAGACGTTCGATGGAGTCGCCGTTGTCCTGGGCACTCCACCAGCCCACCGGCATGCTTCGCTACCACGTCTTTGAATAGCCTCCCCACATTTCGGCAATTTTCATTTTGCGCATTCAACGAGTCCTCCACTTGACTGATCTTCTCCTTCGTCTCTCTGTCCTCTGCCTTGCGTTGTCTCATGCCTCTATTGAAGTCGTGTTGCAATGCTACTGCATACCCCTGTACTCGCTTCAACTGCCCCACCAAGTACGCGTGCTTCTTCCGCACCTCCTCCTTTCCTTCGGCCTGCACTTTTGCAACGTGCCACTCCAGTTCTAACGTTTCTTGTACAAGATGATCTCGGATGATGTGTATATTCTTGTCCAAAGTCTCCGAGGCCTCTGTGTCGAAGCATTTTGCGCGTGGACAGCTTGGTGGCTGTTCCCCCAATGCAAGGCTCACTTCTTGGGCCTGCCTCCGTTTGGGCCTGGGCTCATGACCTGTATTGCATAGACTTCCGTCCAACTGTGCCAGTCGGTTCGTCAACTGATTCTTGGGCATTTTGTCCAATAGGTAATTGCGGATGTAAAGGTACTCATAATGCTGAGGCCGTACCAATCCCTCAATGTTGGGGATATTCGGCGCTGACGTTGCTAGTTTCTTCAGCACCATTTTGCTCAGTCCTCTGTGGCCGATCATCTTCCTCTTCTTGTTGGTGTCCTCCCTCCGCGCTTGGTGACGCGGAGGGTAGCGCCCGCGTGTTGGACTCCTTGTTTTCACTTGTTAGTGCCATGGCCACGTCCAGCCACTGTAGGAACTCGTCCGACTCCAGGTGTAGTACCAAAATACCCCCTCGCTTGGGCCCCACCTCACGCGTTTTCGGCAACTTGATTGGGCCGCCTTCATCTGCTTTCGCCGCCATGTGCCTGTGCATGCGCAAACTCCTACGTTTGGACATTCCCGCTGCACATTGCGTGCGGAGACCCCTTGGTTCGGGTGTCCCCAGTGCCGATAGTGGTGGGGTATTTCTTGGCTCAGTGGTCCCCAGTGTAGGTTGCGGCTGCGGTTTCTGGGGCGTACGTAAAAGTGGGCTTGGAGAGGGTAAACACGCAACAGAACCTGCCCTTCCCTCAACCTTTCCACCTAGGCGGCAATGCTTGTTACTAAGCTTGATTTCCGGGGATTCGGTGCATGTGCCCCCCTCCCCTATTCCCGGTGGCAAACTGTTGTGGTTCGCGTAGCTTGTTACTTGTTGCAGAGCACACGGCGCGCTCACGCTGCCGCTGTTTTGCCGGCCGTGTGTGGTGACCCTTTCTGAATGCCGCGGAGTCTCTGATTTCTCCCGTCCAATGGTTGGCTGATGGCTCACCCCATGGTTGAGGGCAAGTTTTGTTGTCACTGGCACGTCTGCGGAGCCGGACCTTTTTGGAACTACGGCTCGCCTGCTTTTCGCGGTGTTCCCGAGCCCGAGACACTGGTCTCCTCTTCAGGCAATTTCAGATTTCAGTGCCGCAAGCGCCGGGATTTCACTATTCTTTGGTGAGGACATGGTGTCTCTCTGCGGGCTTGTACCTCCGCCTGGGAGTGGGAACGGTTTCTTCGAGGGGCACGATTTTGCTGGTTCTGCTGTTATGCTAGACAACGCTCATGTCTTCTTCTCGTCACTTAGGGAGTTTGGCCCTGGCGGCATGAGGTCTCCCCCCTGAAACAAAGCCTTGTCCACTCCCTCCACAGTTCCTAGTGGCGTGGTGTACCCTACACTACTAGCCAGCGTCGCCACTGTGGAAGGCGCCGCAAACGACTCGGTTGTGCGTTGCGGCAATATACCGTAGATTTCTATGGTTGCAGGGGCTATGGTCCACAACCTTTGCCCTACGAGCGTCCTGTTTAGCTCCACACGCAAAGTGCTACCGTATTGGCTGGCTAAGCCAATAACGCCCGGGTGCTCTCCGGGCTCTTTGCGTAACACTAGTTATGGATCGTTCTGTGGAGCCTTGGTTGGGCTCGCCTTCGGGTTGATATTTGTCTATGGCTCCGGTCCCTTGGTGACATTTGAGCCACTTTAAAACCTCTGCTTTCACCCTGCAAAAGTGTTGTTTCACAAAAACAAAAACACAATCCCTTCGGGAACCCTGCACAACATACAGACACGGGCATGCTTGCTTGGTTGTTAGATTCTTTCTGTTGTTGTTGTCTCCCACTCTCATGATTATTTTACAACCAAAACACCCGTGATGTGCAATAATATCCTTGTCCCCCTTTTCCCTCGAAATCCTCTAAAATCCCTCGAAAACCCCTATTCTTGATTTGTTAACCACCCCCTTTAAACCCCAGTACATGATCTTGGCATCCCGGTAACCGCTCCTAGCCTCCTGCCCTATACCCTACCTAACTGCAGGTGACACCTTGACTGCAAGTAACACCATGGGTTCGTGGAAGAGAAGAATCTCAGAGTTCGTCTTGATTCACGCTTTGTTTTGTGTCTTGCTTGAGCCTTAAAATGAAAAATGCTAACCGCGGGCTAGCCCTTTCCCTACCACCAATTTGATGACTCTTTGCAAATTTGTTGTAGAACAGTAAATTCTACCATGAATGTGTCTCTTGACCAGAGGCAATTTGATTTTTGGAGGGCGTCGAACAGAACGACAAGGCACGTGCAACCTAAAACGTGCAAAATTGAAGCAACAACCTCAACACTACGACACCATGAAGATTGGCCACACACTTGGCATGTGGCCAATTGGTCTTTGAAAACGGCATCTTCATTGGCTTTGATTTTGCATTCTTGTGAGGCGCTTGGTATGGCGCATGCAATCGCAAGGCATGGGTAAGCGAAAATATGGTCAATTGAAGGGGAATCATCGGCACTATGACACAGTGAACATCCAGAGTGCTTGGCCTACGCATGTACCCGCTTCCATCTCCCATTGCATATTCGGTTATGCTGAGTTACGAAGTAACTATCTCCGGCAGACACCCCATGCTTGGTATTGCATGAAGGTGGCGTCCATGAGGTGTTGGCAACACTGGTGTTTGCAAAAGGTTGCGAGGCACACTCAAGCACTAGGCACCAGAGGCGCTTCTAGGTGACACAACACTAGCCGGCTCTTCCTTAGGCGCATGCAATGCCTCATGTCTCTTGGAGGGACAATGCTTATTGGTGCCATTGGTTCAATCGCATCGGAAAACATCTTCATGCTGCACGTTATGGTTTGCAGAGCAGTCCAATTGCGCCAGTTGCCCATCTTCTACGGTTGGTGGACTTGGGGGACATTCTTGCCCGAGATATGTGGTCCGTTGTCCAAATTAGGAAAATGTGGAGTGGGTCAGCAAAGACTTACACTCTTCCTCGCACTCGGAGGCAAGGCGCAACAAAGGTGAGGTGGAAAGCCTAATTCCCCCGTGTCCTACCCCTCATTCTCACTATTGATCGACAAGGGAACCATTCCGAATGACTATCGGGTCGCATACCCAAAGGAGTGGCTTGCGCAAGCATCTTATAACGCTCGGCCTGCGCAAATCACTAGTTGAAGCTCACATTTCTTGTTTAGTTTAGGTAGTAGCTGAGTGGAGGCAAATGGACGGCGGCGGCATGAGGTCACAGAAGCAGTGAACTGACCAACGACAGAGCCCTGCGCCTGAGCACTTAAGCGACAGCCAACACAAGACCTGGAACTCCCAGCCGATTTGAATTTGAGCTCTTCTGCCCGCCTTGTGGCGCATCTGCAGGAAGCACAGCGGCAATGAAGCATGGGGATCACATATACTCAGAGCTTGGTATTGCTTGAAGGTGGCATGCATGAACCGTTGAGCAGCAAAGGTGTTAGCAAAAGATTCTCATGCACACTCAAGCACTAGGCACTGCAGGCACCCTCCGGTGCCTGTGAGTGACACAACACGAGCCGGCTCTTCTTGAAGCGCATGCCAACGGTTCTGCATACCCAAGGAGCAAATGAATGGCTGCAATCATAATTATGGAGACCAAGGGGCATGTGTGACTACCAATCGCATGAGACAACTTGCGACGTGGACTGACAATACTTATTGGAAAACGGTGCCATGGTTCCAATCGTGTGTGTTCAAGTGAATTTTCGTGCCCCCTGCTATGGTCCTTTGGCCAATTCTAATTTGCGCTCTTTGCTCGTCTTGAATGCTTAGGGGGCTTGGGGGACATTCTTGTTTCCGATGTGTGGACACGTTGTTTAAATTGGCCAACTGTGGAGTGGGTCATCAAACATTTACAACATCCCCTACACCCAAAAACACGCCGTAGACGAGGAGGGGTACAAATCAAAGTGCCCACGTGTTCTACCATGTATGTATTCTGAGCATTGGTTAACACCACAATGAAGGTGCATCTTTTGTCGCAGAGTTAACTCTCCCAAATATGGATTGCTCGGGCTACGCCAATTTATGCTTCAATCTCCAATTGCACGTTCCGTTTAGGAAGTAGTTCCGCTTCCCACACACAAAGACTCCATGCCGTGTGTCCCTTGAAGGTTGCATCCATGCACACTTGCGTACCAGGCATTGCAAGCATATTGCAAGAGGATATTTTGTAGCACCAGCACAATATAGCACTAGCCCGGGAGGGTCCTCGTGAGCCCACAAATTAGTGTGCTTGCCGTGTGCCCAAGGGCCGTAGACTCGGTTTGTAGCAGCAACAGGCTTTCCATGAACAGGAGCACTATGCAATATCAGCTAACAAGGTACTAGATCAAGGGTGATTTGAGGATGGACTCTTGGTGTAGATAGGACCGGCTGCGAAGCAGCACACACGGCACCGCACCGCATGCTCGTACCATGCATCTTACGACGATCGCCAACATTAGATTACCAACTCAATTGTGAGTCCTTGGGGTTGAGGTCCTCCACTGCGTCATCCATGTTCGCTTTCGGTGCCTCTATCCCGATGGCGTTCTTGGTTGTGACACTTGCGTAGAGCGCCCGGTGAGTAACTCATGACACTACCTGGGGTATTGCAAACAACCATTATGGTTTAGGTTGTGTATGCAAAATCTTTGCAAATGTTTTTTGCCCGTTTAGCAAGTTCATATGGGCCTCTCGTACAAGGAAAGGGCCATACAAAGAGGTATAGCAAGAAGGCGACATCGGGGCCCAAGATTGCGAGGAATGGGCCCCTCCACTCTAATCCCTCAGCCCACACAAAGACTGGGTCCCCGAAGTCGCCCATACCCCTTGCTGGAGGGAGCCGTACGTCGGCGAGATGCCTTTGTGGTGCAACCTTAGGTGCCGGCCGTGAAGAAGTTCTCTTGGTCCCGGCGGTCGAGGCCTTCGTTGGTGGAACGGCTTGTGTGCAGGCCCCTTGATCACTTGTATTTTCGTGACTTGGCATTTGGTCCAATGCAATCAATGCGATGTAACGGGTGCTGCCCCAAAATGCCATGACTCTCAAACAATAACTATTGCGGAAGAGACTGTTGGGATTGGCTGTGCACCACATTGCTTCAACAAGCGCTGCTAGGACGGCACGCTTCAAGTAGGAGTCCCCCATTTCTCATATTTAGCACATCATGCCGTTGTACCTAATTTTGAAGAGTCTAAAGGGGGGGAAGGTTGAAATTTACATGCTAAAATGATACCCTTGGAAAAAGCAACAAGGTTCTATCAAGGGGGAGGAAAAAAAGGCTCTGGTGGCAAGAACGCGGTGGCCTCGGTGAAAGTGTGGAGGTATAGCGAAGCAAGGCGCGGCCCAGTGATCATGCCACCCCAACTCCCATTGATGGAGGCTAGTTGGGTGAGAACATAGAGGAGACACTTGAAGAGCCGCACATGCTCTGCGGTCTTTTTAGAGTACTATGCTCCGCAAGAATGATGAGCGAGATTTTGAGTGGTTGCGTGTTGCGGCAACACGTGTGCTAGCGGCAAAGGAAGTAGCACCCGTGACACACAATAATGCATCACTTGCACTGCTTATGGAAGGGGCCGAGGAACGACGACGGCAACTGAAGGCTTGTGAGGTAAATTGCGAGGAGAGAAAGCCCGCATACATTTAAAACTAGTGTTTCATTTCAACAAAAAAGTGAGAAAAGAAGAAAGTGCCCTTCCCACGGGAAATCAACCTAGCACCGAGGTGGAGCCGCAGTAGGGGCCCAATGGCAAACATGCCGTCGTGGTTGCCATTGCAAAACAAATCGGAGGACGAAACATCTCAACGTCCATGTAGAGAACCAAAGCACTAGCTTAGTTAATGCGGGCAATGCTCTCTTGAAAACCCATGCCAGTGCACATAGCTTGAAGTACCGACCAGCACACCAACTAGGCCTTTTTGGAACTTCCCACTCCCATCCCATCCGTCACTTTCAACCAAAACGGACGTAAGCGCATTCTACGACCGAATGTACCACCACATGGCCATTAAAAATGGTTGTGCACAAACCCACTAGGTAGCCAATGGGGCACGTGCCATCTATGAGGATGCGGAGGATGAAATTGATGTACTTGAAGAAGACGAAGTGCCCTAGTCCGTGGTACTATCGTCATCACTCTCGTCGCCGGAGTCTCCCTCCTCCCCATCAAATTTGCTCATCAATGAACGCATAATCCCTGTCAGTGAATTCATCACTAGAGAAAGTACGCGATGCTAGAACCAGGAGGTAATGTTCCCCATGCTCCCCATGGCTGCTAAGCACCTCCCTCCCTGAATGAAAGGACACACCACCCACATCGATGCCCAGCCAGTCATTAGTTGTCGCATTGATTTTTGCAACCTCTTCACCTACCAGCTTGAATGATAGGCGGTGGGTGTTCAACTGCTTACTCTTGCGATCTATCAAATGGTGGAGGTCAGAGGACAGCTTTAGCACTGCTTTGAAGTAGGTGGCCAGATCCTCGTAGCGCTGAGACATTGGAGGGGCCACTGCACACGCGTAGACCGCCCCAGATCACCGCACCATGTTTGCAAAAACAGCATGCTGGTCACCCCCAGTACTTGTTGCCTAGGTTTGTCTCAACATGTGGTTATCAAATGTCAAGGTCGCATCCGTTGGCACATGTTGGGCGGGTTGCTGTTGAATAGGAATGGCGGCGCTTTTACGTACCGTAGGACCTGTGCTCCGCTTTTTGGATGTTGTCCACTTCACTGTGCAGTCCGTTACGCCAACATCTAGCCTCGGGGCAACAACTTCATGTGCTCCTTGACACCAAGGATCAAAGGTGTTGCCGTATACAAGTGCATCAGGCAATGCCGCGGCACATTCCCTCCTTTGCCAAGGGCCGAAGCATATCTGCAATCATATTCATGTGGCCACTTGGAGGAGACCTTTTTCCCCTTCACTTGTAGAGCACATGCCGCATTCGTGGCCCCACAGAAACGACACATGGCATGTTGACCAACGTGCACCTTGTCCCTCAAAATGTCACCGTCCAATGCATGATTTGTGATGTGGTCCCCCATGCCATTCAGGGGAACATTGTCGCCGCTGAAGAGACCTTCCTTGTGGTTTCAATACCTCGCAACCGGCAGGTCTTCACTCTCGGTTACGCACCTACTTGATGTCCTTGCCGTGGGCCACGAATGCATCAAAGGTACCCTTACCAGCCACCCAACGGCCATCGTTTACCTCGAGAAGTGGAATGTTTTATGTAGGCGTAGCAAAAGCACGGCCAAATCCCCAAGACCAAACCAAACGACCGGTTTTTCCATGTGCCGTGTTTCCATGTTCTCGCTACGCATGCTTGGTCATCTTCATAGGGGCTGGTGTATCCTAAGTCTCACCATAAACACCCAATCACCAACGAATTGATTACGGCCCTGGCCCACTGATCGCATGTGGTGAGAGCGCCGCGACCAACGGAAACCACGCAACAGGCGTTGACCCCCCTTCGGACGCCGCCCAATACAGTTGACAGATGACTTTGCCTGAGCTCGGACAAGTCTTGATTTGCTAGTGCTGCCATCTTCAACTACGTCAAAAGCCAAATAGCAAGGCTGTCGTGCGAGCACGCAATATTGAAGAATGGATAGCATGCCCAGAGGCCACTGTCACTAGCCAATTAATGTCATTCAAAGAGTGGGAACCCATGTGCCATGTTTCCATGTTCTCGCTAGGCATGCTTGGACATCTTCATAGGGGCCGGTGTACCCCATGTCTCTCCATAAACACCCAATCACCAACGAATTGATTATAGCCCCGGCCCACCGATCGCATGTGGTGAGAGCGCCGCGACCAACGGAAACCACGCAACGGGCGTTGACCCCCCTTCGGACGCCGCCCAATACAGTTGACAAATGACCTTGCCTCAGCTCGGACAAGTCTTGAATTACCAGTGCTGCCATCTTCAGCTATGTCAAAAGCCAAATGGCAAGGCTGTTGTGCGAACACGCAGTATTGAAGAATTGATAGCATGCCCAGAGGTCACTGTCACTAGCCAATTAATGTCATTCAAAGAGTGGGAACCTATGGTTCACACTTGCCGCTTCACGATCTTCTAGGGAAATTTGATTGTCCATCTTCAAGGGGTTTGCCCAAAGTAGTACTAAAGGACGAGCTCCAACCCCACGGTGAATTCGTTCTTTGACCGTTTGTAGGCGAGTAATCAAAGTGGGTCCTTCACACCTACCGTCATGTAGTATCTAAAGAGGTGGGGAATCAAAGTGATGTGTTGCATGCTGAGTTCTAATCACCAATTCAACCTTTTGCCTCAGTAGTGCCCGTAAAACCCAAATGAGCAACAGAGAATCGAGGAGTCGTTTTGGTCCGAAAGTGAAAAATCCCACAAAAGCAGCGATTTTAAGCAAGTAATCTTTTTTTAAGGCAACCGGGGCGGGCACATGTGGGGTGGGGTGGGGTGGGGTCATGGTACCCACCCCATCCTCGCTACAAAAGGTTGGGTGGACATTTTGGGGGTTGGGCTGGTAAAGCAAATTCCAAGTTCGCGCAAGTCCGTCTTCTGCTTGTCATTACAATATTGAAGGATCCCGCAAAGCTGGTTCACATCCGTCACAGTAGCTGTTTGGTTCAAGAGCATCCAACTCTAGTTGCTCGTCAAGCGAGGATTATTCCAATTAAAGGTTGCAACTACGCGGGGGCATTTCTCAGAAAATGGACACCATGCTTGCCCCTTTTTTTAGAAATGCTCCAATGGGGGGGGGGGGGCGTAGTGTGTTGCAGAGAAAAAAGTTCATGTGTATGCTACATTTCAGATAGTTGCCGTTTGATTTGCACATTCTGTCAGTGATTCTTTGCCGGCTAGTTTGCACATTCAGTTAGCGGCTCTTTGCCGGATGGTCTGCACATTCTGTCGGCGAATCATCGCCGGATACTCTGCACCTTCAGTCACAATCAGTCAAGGACTTTGCATAGTCTACACATTTGGTCATTGATTTTTTTGCTGTGGAAAGATCCTTCAGCCCTTTAGTTACTGAGGTACTTCTGCAGGCTGCAGTCCCCACTTTGCAAGTTGGCCCGGTCTTCTGACCTGGGAGCTGAGTTGGCATCAGTGAGGATTGGTACTCTGTTTGACTCAGCTCGCTGGCATATTGCTTACCACACATGGGCCCAAAACTTGAAGTAGGTTTTATGCCCACCGCAATTCTCCTGGGGGCGTGTACTAACAGTATGTAGAAGCATGCGCGTGAGGAAAAAATGCGGGTTAGTAAAGCATACTGGAAGCCCCTTCGCCTAACAGCCCATGGACCTTCAAGACACTGCTAGCCCAGCAAAAGAACCTTGGGATGTGGCCACTCTTCTACCGCAAGCCACAACTTCCTGTGGGTGGTGCACAACCTTGCTGGCATCCCGGGAGCCACACTTGAGGAAGTCCGGCAAGCCCACCAACGGCTGAATGCGTTATGGAAAACACAAGACTGCACACACACCTCCATCCTCCTCAAGAAGCGCCTCCGAGATGACCTCTAGATCCAGGAAGCAATTTAGACGCAAGGCCTTTCTACACCCCTACGTCCCCGAGGAGCTCTTGCTCTCATGCAAAGTTGCACTCGACTAAGTTGGAGACATCAAGATGCTACTGCCCTGTTAAACCTCACAAGGGAGGGATGGGGAGGAACCTTCGCAAGGAAGTGAGGTAAAACGCCGGCTGAGATACGGGGGGCTGCATCTTCCTTGGGCAAGCGTATTTTGGACAAATGGGGGAGCCTTCAACGAATGAGGTGCCCCCAAAAAAGGTCTCGACGAATAGTTCGTGGGTAGTTGCATTGGGACCAGTTCCCGTCACCTTACACCCCCCCCTCTCCTTGGTCGCGATATTATTCATGTCTTAGGGATTTGGGGTGATATCTAGATTGATTTGCGTATTTTGGACGTGGAGTTCCTTGGTGCCTCTACCTACTAGATGATGAAGTGGTAATGCCTGAAAAACGCCCGTTCTTTGGCTTCTCTTCACAAACAAGGCGAGTGCACACAGCATGAGCAACGAAGTAACTCTGTTGTGAATTGCCTTCATCGACACCGTGTTGGCAAGCTCAGAGTAGTGCACTCGCTTGGCCTACCACACTGTCTCCAAGGAATCGAAACTAAAATCCGTCGATGCATTCAGAACAACCTGCTCTGATCTCCCTCCGGTACAGCTTGTTCATGAAATGGCTTGCATGCCAACGTCATTTGCCAAGGGACACGCAATGCATGCACAATTGGCAAAACCGTGGCGGACGGCACCCCTATCTTTGTCACCCCTACATTGTACCCAACACCGGACCAAGAACACACATGCGCACACGAGAACACATGGGTGCACATGAGAGCAACATGCGCACACAAGAACACACGGGTGCACAGAACGCACGAACGACGCAGTTCGCCAATGGCTTCCACCTGGAACGGCAAACACATGCAAAAAGGGCGCGCATCACCAGGGTGTGCAAGGTGTGCCCTGCATGTGTATACAAGACCACCCCAAAATCCCCTTAATCCACTCGTTGTTGTTCCTCCGCGCTGTTTCTGAGGTCTCGTCCATGGATCGCCTCCTCGTCTTCCCCTTGGCCGGGTCTTCACTGCTGGATCCAAATTCTGATTGAGTATCTGATTTGGCAACTGAAACAGAAACACAAAGACGATCCCCCACACCACGAGTTGGCCGGTACCCCTCCCCAGCAGAGCCACACGTGGATGGCTTGCAGTGCGGGGGCAAAAAGTGGTGGCAGGGCGGAGCATCAACGGAAGGGTGAGGTACACACCTTGAGTGCGCACCGACTTCGGCCCGCCGTCAGGGACTCGGTTACCGGTCACTGCACGCCAAAGCCCCCTCCCATGTGCATCATGCCCCTGCCACCGGTGCGTGGTTACTGTTCTAGACCCACCGCCATACCCAGCCCCTACCACAGTGCACATTATGCACACGTTCGCTACTTTGGATTTTCGCCTGCTCGCATGACTTTTTGATTTGACTTGTACACCTGTTGAGGGTGAAAAGCCAGCCCATTCAAGGTAACACGCCGTAAAAGGAGTGCACGGCGCGCGCACGGTGCAAATACTCCCTCATTCACCACCCACCACGTCCTGCATAAATTCCTTGATATTGATAGTTTGGCTCGATCCGGTGACATTGGGCACATTCGTGGTGAGAGTCGCCGTGGGGTGTAGGATTGTCCAACTCTCGTTAATCGTCAAGCGAGGATGATTCTAATGAAAGGTCGCGCTTTTGGTTATGATTATGATTCAAAGGAGTCTAGTAGTCAAACTAATAGGAGGTGGGGAAAGGGGCTGAAACAAAGATACTAGGCACCGCACCCAATGCCAAACCACTGCCTCACAAGCTTTCCTCCCGGTTCCCTCATGGCATCATTCCAAAAGAGCAATACTCACCGAGCTTATGGCTAACCTATGGCTGTTGGTTTCGGCTAGACGGCTAAATCTGCGCACCGCGCATGTGCCATGTCCAGTGCTCCCCCAATAGGGATTGGGGTTGCACGAACAATCTTATTCTTCCGACCCCAATATCATTGGACCTTGCTTCAAGAGCAAGTTTCGTCATCTTTCAGCATATCTGCTTGTTTGTGAAATCTGCACAAAGTGAATGCTTGGCCGAAAGATATCATGGGCGTGGCCCTAGTGGCAATCCAAGAATTGACAGCTTTTGGAAGATTTCTTTGGAGAGACTCTTTTGGAAGTCTCGGTATGCAGCAACACAGAAGAAATTACGAGATGTGACATCAAAGTGCGACCTTTTTGGAAGTCTTGGTGTGTAGCAACACAGAAGAAATTACGAGATGTTACATCAAAGTGCGATCTGATGAGAAAACTGGTCAAGACTTCTAGGAGCCCCATCACAAAGTGCCCATTGGGTAGGAAAATCGACCATCAAGCAAGGAGACCCCAAACTAGGGTGGTGGTTGCTTCCAAGGGGCCATCTTATGTATTTTCACCTGGGAGGGGACGAAGAGAGTAGGACAAGGGAATGTTTACACGAGTCTTGTTCCCATAGGTCTGCTCTTCTTAAGGTGGTGGTAGTACATGAAGTGCTAGTGTAGGGGGCATAGGTGCAGCTTCAAGACTGACACCAACAGCAACAGCAGTGCCTAGCACATTCTTTGTGGTGTCTCGCTCTGTTCTTGATCATGCCCGTGGAATGCATTTTGCATTTCAATCCCACTGGAGCATCATGGATACACTTCTTGCACAAATGGTCCCCGAGTGCTAGTTGACAATGGTGGTGTTTTCCCATACATTGAAGAAGGTAGACCGCCGGAGTGCCTTGAACAAAGTTTTCACCTCACACATCATCCCATTAAGGCATCCCAAAGAAGCACACGGCACCTAGGTAACTACCCCCTTATGCCCTCTTATGTTGATTCCATAGCCTTGTGCGCATGCCCGGGTGCTTGCGGCCATCCTTCCTCTTTCTCTTGCAATGCCTCTGTTGCCCCTACTCGTTCCATTCCTGCGCCCTCTCGTAGGCCTCAGATACTAGCAAGTACACCGACACCTGCTTCCATTGCCACGGTGATCTTTTTGGCTCGAACCAACAATTTCGTAGTCACAAATGCTTTCAATGGAGTCCCCAATACATTCTGGGCTGCCCACCCACGTCGAGCGGCTAGCAGATGGCAACCAAGAGAGCCCACCCCTTGCCACTACATGTAGACATCGCACAAGAGAGTAGGTATACCCAACAAACTCATACCCAACAAATTGTGAGGAGCAACAAGGCCAATGGCAGAAGGAAAAATTGGATTCAGAGCACCAACCAAATCATGCCCGTGTTTGGTCCCTTGCACTTAGCAGTGCAATAGCTGGTGTTTGGATGGCAGTGTTTATCACTGCAATTGACCTTTTACAACACATGCAAGGCACGTCCTTGTTGAATCCAACAAAGTAATCGTTAAATACTTGATCCTTGGATTTTGACAAATATTTGGCATTTTCAGACCCAACAAGTAGTTGGCTTGAGCACATGACTCTTGCAAGCCACAAGTTGCTTTAGTAGTCTGTATCTGGCTGGGGTTTTGCACTTTGGCAATGCCCAATACCACTGCAAGATAGTCCCACATCCTAATAAAAAGGAAACGGGAGGTGTTGTGAACTCCCAAGGCAATAATATAACTTCACAACCTGCTTCTATCTATCTCTTCGATCTATCATGTGATGTACCTTTGTTGCTAGAAGAAAGCCCTTTCCATTGACCTCCCTTGTCTTTTTCATTGGTTGCAAATAAACTAACCAAACCACACTCAGACCAAGGCTATGTCCAAGGTATAAGAGGGGGTTGACCAACCACCGAAATTATCTGCTCCACATATGGTTCAAGACAAACTCATCATGTCAGAATGATGCATTTCAACATTGACGTGTACACACTCTTTGCCTAGTGGATTTGGCCACTGTGTAGCTTGTAAATGAAAGAATATGGTGTTACTAGAGTTCTTGGGCTGATTTTCTAGAATGGTATCCTTCCCCTAAGTCTGATTAATGCATTGGTAGACCAATCCTTCATCCCCTTTGTGCGCTTCCTATTTATCAAATTTACTTGCTAGAACATCCATATGCAAATCACAATACCTTTGTCCCTTACGTGAAGCACCATTTGTGTACCAAGAACAATGGCTTGCACCATTTTGGAAGATGATAAAATTGTTCATAATGAGTACTAGCCCAGCGCCTAGAATGCACACTTTGAATTTAGTTGCACTCACTCGTGTGTAGCACCCCGTGAAAATGTTGACCCTTTGTGGCTTACACTAGGTTGCTATGTCGTAGTATGTGTGCATGCAACTGTTGGTTCATGCTTCCCCCCCCTCCCCAAACGCCACCTTACCCGCACGCCTCTACGGAATTGCTCCTCCCACATGGTGCTGCAGCTTGCATAGACCACCACACACGAAGAAAGCAGTCCTCCTGCTGCAAGTTGTCATTCCATGCACACAACAACAGCAACATTCCATGCCTGATGTGGTACATACAGCCCCCAAGCAGCCCCGACATCCTTGTGCGCATCCCCAACCCTTGCGGCAGCAGCAGACGGTGCTTTAAGTCCACAGCCCCACACTTCACGATCTGGATTTAGGTGAATTCTCAGAAGGCAAATGCACAAATGCAATGAAGGAATGTGGGTTGTGAGTTATCCTCGAGTGCCTTACCTTGTTGGTGAAGGTTGGTATCCGAAGGGCGCTTGAATCCAAAACTTTGCACTACCTGCGCACTGCGTGCATGGCATTCCCTTAGTAGCTGTATAGGAGTTTTGGCACCGTGTCATGTCCATTCCATCCACTGCTCTTCCCCACCCCTATCATCGGTCACCAAACACCAAAGCCCGATCCTTGAGGGTTATCGTAGTGCCTTGTGCGACCTAAAAGGAGAAACGTGGCAAGAACAGCAGTTAACTGGCTACAAGTCTTTTCAAGGGCCCCCGTAAATCGAGGCATCATCGCAATAGTGTAGCCAAGCGTGTTCGGCGGCTGCCTTTTAAACAAATCTTGCACCGGTTACAAAACCATCAAGTTAGCGAGGAAAACTTGCTTCTTCTTTCGAGGTGGAGTTCACACACAGATCATTAATTTTAGTTCATGTTGGTCACTCAATGAATGGCAGGAAAGCGGAGATCTTCTGAATTTGTCAGAAAAAAGAAGAACCCAATAACCTGTGGCCTCCTCACGCCTTGCTTTTGCCATGGGAAAATTGCCAGCTCAACTCTTGAAGAAAATGAGATAGGCAATCAACTCATTGTTCCCAATGATAGCTTGCATTTTGAAGCCAAGGGGCCCATGGGCTCGTGATATGTGAAGATATGCACATTGGGTCCCTCCACGGCCACTTGGAACAGTTTGGATCAAAAACGTCACACAAAAAGACCTCACAAATGGGGACCAATGAGGTGCAAACCCGACACGATAGTACACATGCCTGTGGCCCTTCCCTAGGCAAAATCATCAACCCAGAGGTCTGGACTTCTTTGTGTATTGGTCCCACTTTGTGTGGATGCACGTCACCGTGCATGTGGGAGAGGGCACACAAACCTGTGAATTCGGAACACATGCCGTCGCATGCTGAGGTAACAAAGGCCCATGCCATGCTACCCATTGCAAGTGCACGCGCATAACACCTGTAGCCTCAAGATTCGTGCCGACACTGCGACTCTGCAGCGCACCCAGCAGCGATTTTCTCGCTGGCCTCCCCAAATCCTGCGAGCGCAGCCGCTCTACCGCCGCCTGCAACGTGGACACGCTGACTGCTGAGGAGGTGCAGACCGACGACGGGCCCATGGCAGAGTCCTCCGACCATCAGCAGGGGCTTATGTCCACTTGGAGACCCCCCCTGTGCCAGAGCGGGAAGAAGGTGTGGTACATCGGCAACCGATTCACCCAGCGGCATTGGTATGCAGGTAT
Organism: Eutreptiella sp. 'Long Island Sound 2002'; assembly: GCA_964036045.1. Lineage (NCBI taxonomy): Eukaryota > Euglenozoa > Euglenophyceae > Eutreptiales > Eutreptiaceae > Eutreptiella > Eutreptiella sp. 'Long Island Sound 2002'. The sequence goes on from OZ038386.1 coordinate 50,072,647, forward strand.
TCGTCTCTGCATCGTGGCTGCTGCAGGGAGGCCGCGTCGCATGCCGCACGATGCGCTATGACTGATGCCGGGGAGATTCAGCATTGGCCATCGTCTGTCTTGTGGCCCAGCAGAGGCTTGTCTAGGCACGGGGACCAGCTGTGCGGCGGTCTGCCGCTTGTCTATGGGACGCAATGAGATGATTGCCGGAGAGCATGCAGAGAGTGGCGACCATTGCTGTTTGGGGGGGGGCAGAAGGGCAAAGCAAGCAACGCCAGTCCGCAACGAGCAAAATGGCCGAGTATTTTTTTATGTACCGGAAAAGCACTTCCAGACGAATGTTTTTGTTACTTCGGACGGCTCTGTGGCGGTGTGGACGATTGAGAGAGCCGTCCACCGGGAGCTTCTGGGACGGTTCACTCCGAGGCGCATGGCATGGTGGGGACAAAGGAGGAGTGGAATCGGCGCATAGTGCACCTGCGCGATAAGGGATGGACACCGTTCTTGTTTTAGGAAGAGCCCAACCCCCGTCGGTCGGCCCTCATGCAGAATCCAACCTGAGAGACGACACAACTCTGCCCTTGCGCCTAAGTACTGAGCTTACTGCCAAACAGCCCCACATTGTTTTTTTTTTCCCCTCTGCTTTGGCCTTTGCGTGGACCCCACTGCGGCACTGTCACGGACCATATGTCTCAGGTGTGGGGACCAATCAGCTGAGCAATGACCACAAGTGCAAGCTGCTTGTCCCGGACGGACCCCTTCTGGTCCCATGCCTCAGCCCCCATATGCGGAAGGAGACCTGCAGCAGAGGCAAAATGTTCTCCAGATGGAGCGCCGATGGGCTGGTGACCGTAGACTGTCCGCTGGTCTGCACCCTCACCGCCCAACACATGTCCGGACCCCGGGTCTCGAGCTCCACTGGACTGCCGTGAGGGCAGGGGTCTGGATGGGGCCCGGCACAGCCCCTGGTCTTGTGGAGCATTCCCGCATCGGAGTTGGAGAGCGCGCCCCATACTTCTGGCGTTGGGAAAGGCGGCATGCGATGCCCCTCGACGCCGGCAGACGGGGTGGGGGGGGGGGGGGCACGAATAGGGGCACGCGTCGTCGTACAACATCGTTCTTCCCATTCGCTTATGTCTCGTGATGTCGGTAGTGCTACTGCGAATGGGGGCAAATGTGCCTCTGTGAACTGGCACGAGTTTGACACCGACTGTTCCGGAATCGCATTTGTGCCCCCCGATTCAATCAACACCCACAGAGTACACAGAGCGCAGACTGCCTTGAGGATGCAGTCGCATACGGTGAGCCGCAGCCCCATGTGCCGGTCCCCAGCATTGGTGGCACGCACCCTGCGGGCCTCGCGCCGTGGGGGAGGTCTGATGGTGCCAGCGGTGGAGTGGACGCCATGGGGGAGGAATGTTGCGGATACGAATGGTGGCACCGCGGTAGACCTCTGGCACGCGCCCTGCGTCATGGGCAGCCCGCGCGCTCTATCGCGAAGCCAGCGACCTGCACACGACCAGCCAGCAGCCGTGTTTTCGCCAGCACTTGTCTTCAGCTCTGTGGTTCAGCCCCCCCGGGAACCTGACCATTTTGAGGCCCCCTGCCCCCGGGAAGAGATTCGGAATACTAATGTTCGGCGCCGTCGGCTGAGCCAAACGTGTGTTCAGCCATCAGCGCAGGTCAATCACGGCCAAAAGTTTTCTTGTGCGTTTCCCGTCCGAACGAACTTTCGGGACAACCAACGAGTCCCCCTTGGGAATCCCCCGCGAGCTTCACGGCCATGGGAACGGCTGCATCTGAGAGCCCTCCGGGGCCGCCAGTGGAGGGCACGTCGCGAAGGAGCATAATGCAATTTTGAGCAGACGTACATTCCACTATGACCCACACCGCGCCCCCCCCAACCCCAGGCCCCACGAGACACACACGACCGTGATCAAGGCGGGCCACACAAAGGACAATGCAGTCGACACGGACTGTACTGCACGGTGACCGACCAGCAGTCATGAGACACCTGACTTAGCAGCTCCCACGACCCCCCCTCGCGGACGCGGAGGCTCCGTGTCAGCGGCAAGCGATTGGGGATTGGAAGGTTGCTGGTTCGAAGCCCAGCGACCACAGCGGCAAGAGAGAGGGGTCTGCCAGGGTCCAACAGCGCTAGCCCCCGGGCCAGATGCCCAAGGTCTCGGTGCATGCAATGACTCAACCCATGCCCTCCGTACAAGAGAAGGGATCCGTGTCCTCTGCCACCGCCAAATGGCAAAGACGTATTCCTCAGGCTCTGCGTGCAAGCCACGCCTCCACACAGCGCTTTGTAGGTGTTGTTGCTGCAACGTGAGCGCTCGTTGTCTTAGCTTTTGATTGGAATAGCTAAAAAAAAAATGGGTGTATCTGCCGCGGTTTGGCATATTTTGTGGGCTGGGAACTGGATTGTTGTTTTTCGGTGCACAGTTTGGACTGTCTGAAGGGAGTGTGGTATGCGGCACGCAAGCATGCACTAGAACGGCTGACAACCACAGGAGGAGGGGTGTACCGCTCCCGGACCCAGATTTTACAGTGGCAAAAACGAAAATTACTGAGGCAAAAATTCAATTGGGACATCTTTGGCACACAAGTTTTCAGGTTCCGGGCCCCTCCCCCCTCCTCTCTTCTCCCACATGCCTGGCGGCACCCATCCCCAGATTGTCCAGTTTCGGGACCAAAGGGGCTTGCGGTGTTGCATGCCCCGGGGCTCCGCCCGCGGGTGCATGTGTGCAAACGGCAGAGTGTGACGGCACAGTTGCACAAAAGTTGCGGGCAGCTTTGGACATGGTCCTGGCCCCCGGCTTATGCGCGACCGCACGACACCCCCCGCTCCGATTCCTCTTTCAGGGCACGGCTCACGTCGCGAACTTCGATCATCGCGGCAGCAAAGGCCTCCAGCCTCCGTTCGTGGAATACAAAGGCCCCGTGCACATGCACCAGCAGCATCTGATTGTCATGTGCGGAGTTGACAGAAGTACCCGAATGTATAATTATTTCTCTCGATTGCAGGCACCCCCGAATGGCCAGTGCGCCACGTCGTACGGTATGTGCACCGCAGGCGTCTTGTCCCGACGGGCCTCCGTTCCGCATCTGCCCAGTGACCACATCGTGTTTGGGTCGCACTTGCCTCCAGTTCATTCCTTTTTCTGATGGTGGCTGGTCACCGACGGCGGGTGAGTGATGCTCCAACGGCTGTTGGTTGTGAACCAATGGCAGTTTGTGCGTTTCCAGCCTCAGCTCAGATGGGAAATGCATGAGTGGCAGGAGCGTGACAGGGTCCGCTTGGCATGCCAGTCCATCACTTCCATCGCAGGCCCGACGCCATCCGTTTCTCTGGGGCCTTTGGGGAACGGTCCTTTGGTGGTGGTGGTCATCGTGGACAGCATCGGGCGATCCACCTTCATGAGGTGTGCGCAGCTCCTCACCTTTCGGCCCCTGCGCTCCTGCACACGCTCGAGCTCACGTCTGATGCCACTCTCACTCTGATCCTGCCCTGCTCACCTCGCCACACATCTTTATTAGCGCCGTTGCGCACGACAGGGCCTTCTGCTTTTGGATTGATGAGTCAAGCACAGAGACTGGCCCACGGATTGGGGGAAATGAAGAAGGAAGTCGCGGGCGGGGGGCGGCGGAGGGTCCGTGGTAAAACTGAGTGAAAAAAATTTTTTTTAAAAAAAAATTTTTTACTCAGTTTCAAAACTGAGTAAAAAACAATTTGTTACTCAGTAAGTGGGGTTTCTACTCAGTTGCGAAACTAAGTAAAAAAAAATTTTTTTTTTACTCAGTAAAGAACTGAGTAGAAAAAAAAAATTTTTTTTACTCGGTAAAAAACTGAGTAGAAAAAAAAATATTTTTTTTACTCAGTAAAAAATTGTGTAGAAAAAAAAATTTTTTTTACTCAGTAAAAAATTGAGTGGAAAAAAAATTTTTTTTTACTCAGTAAAAAACTTAGTAGAAAAAAAGCCACTTTGCCCACTTGTGGGCCACTTCTGATTTTGCCCCCCGCTCTGAAGCGGTGGGGATCCCCGATACGGCAGGGGTGAGGTAGCCACTTTGCCCACTTGTGGGCCACTTCTGATTTTGCCCCCCCGCTCTGAAGCGGTGGGGATCCCCGATACGGCAGGGGTGACGTAGCCATTTTGCCCACTTGTGGGCCACTTCTGATTTTGCCCCCCCGCTCTGAAGCGGTGGGGATCCCCGATACGGCAGGGGTGACGTAGCCATTTTGCCCACTTGTGGGCCACTTCTGATTTTGCCCCCCGCTCTGAAGCGGTGGGGATCCCCGATACGGCAGGGGTGAGGTAGCCATTTTGCCCACTTGTGGGCCACTTCTGATTTTGCCCCCCCGCTCTGAAGCGGTGGGGATCCCCGATACGGTAGGGGTGAGGTAGCCATTTTGCCCACTTGTGGGCCACTTCTGATTTTGCCCCCCCGCTCTGAAGCGGTGGGGATCCCCGATACGGTAGGGGTGAGGTAGCCATTTTGCCCACTTGTGGGCCACTTCTGATTTTGCCCCCCGCTCTGATCGTACCCACCGTGCTTAGCTGGTTTTCGAACACCTTTTTTTCCACCTTCTTCAGGCAGGATGATTTTGTCAGTTGCCATCCGGCATGTCTGTTGATGTTGCATTGTGCCTTGTCTAGACGTGTTGTCAAAGGCGAATTGCAAGTGCCACAGGATAGATTGTGGTTATTGCGTGAGATGGCACAAGCTACTTTGTACTACAGTGGTTCCAAGTTGGCCCCCACACCCCGGACCCAGGCAATGCATTGGGAGGTGTCTCGGTTGTACCCCACGCCCAAATCTGCAGACCCCCCTGACACATGCTTTTTTTGCGATGGCACACCCGCCATAGCGTGCCAGGAATGTAAGGTTCTTCATTGTACCTTCCATACCACTGTCTTGTGTCAGTCCGAGATTTGTGTAGGATTGCGCCAAATCCGGGCGGCCCCCGTTGCTGCTGCTGCTGCTGTTGTTGCTTTTGCTGCAGTTACTGCTGCCAATGCCACGCATGCCACTCCTGCCAATACCAATGCCACTGATGACACCCGTCCCGGTGTGTGGATCTGTCGGAAGTGGTATGCGTTGCCTCCTCAATACCCCCAAAATGCTGATGGTCAATTGGAAAATGACCAGCATTTTGCAGAAAGCCGCATTTGGAAAAGAAAGAAGATCTCTTTGAGAGATGCAAGCTGAATCCCACCCCGAGAGGCAAGCCTCACTATAGAGATACTAAGGCCGACTTGATCTTCAAGCGTGTCTTTTGTAACTACTTGTAAGTAGTTGGCCCCACCCTCCCTCCCTCCTCTGTGCATGCATGCATACGATACTCAACCCTCTTTGGTGAAGTGGTTGTGTGATCCCTCCCTCCTCTGTGCATGCATGCATACGGTACTCAACCCTCCTTGGTGAAGCGGTTGTGTGATATATATGTGATGGTTTGGCCCGGGTGGGGCGCCACTAACACAAGTGGCCGGGAATCGACTCGGGGGCCTTGTGCCCTTAAACAAAAGTACCACCTACCATCAAAGTGTGCAGTTTTTTGTGCAATTTTTTTCAAAAAAAATTGTCTTTTTACTGAGTAAAAAAAAATAATTTTTTTTAAAAAAAATTTTTTAAAAAAATTTTTTTTACTCAGTTTTACCTCAAATCTACTCAGTTTTACCACATTTTACTCAGTTTTACCTCGTCTGGTACTCAGTTTTACCAAATACCCGGCCATGTGTCCTGCACACGTGAAAAGTTGTGGCAATTCTTTTGAAGAACAAAACTGCCAAAGACTCAGGGCAAACAATCCTGCGAAAATAGATCTTCTTCACAAAGCGTTGCCCCCCCCTCCCCCCCCCCCCGTCAGCAGAAGGTTCAAGGGCGAGAGGCCAATAGGCGCCGCCACAGGCCAACAGAGCCAACCACCAAGGCCTTGTGCCAACCCCCCCCCCCCCCCCCGTCCCCCCTCTGCCCCCCCTGCCACGAGGGCAGAGTGCTGCAATGGGGAGCAGGGGAATAGACGTACCGCTCGGAAATCCCCTCTTCCGCAGTCTGTACCAGACCCCCCCCCAGCCGCCGCATTAATTTGCAGAAAATCAGCGGCAGGAGTGCGCGGGCTGTTGCAGGGGTTTGGGGAGGGGCTGTGGGGCAAGGCCGTCGCCGGCCCTGGGGAGATGTGTCGGCTTCTTGCGGTGCCGCACTGACTGGGCAGGATTTAGCGACGCGCATCTGCCGCAGAAAACAAAGCGCAATATGGCAACGGAAACACACCAACGGGCACCCCCGAAAACAGGGGGGTTTGTGCCGCAGGGGGGCTGCAGCGGGGTTTTCTGCGAGACGCGAGACTAAGTTACAAAGGGCCACTTCGCAAAGGCCCGATACGCGTGCGCGTGCACGTGCGCGTGCGCAGGATCAAATGCGAATGCACTGATCAGTGCATTTTCCCATTTCGTAAACGGCGTGGCGAACCCGTTCTGCCACTTCACGTTCTTGTGACGCACGGCTCCCCCGATTTTGTGTTTCCCCTGCAGGTCCATCCCCAAGACGATTGCATATCTGGAGAACTCGGATGCCGCAGGATATAAGTTGTACGAGTTTTTCCGCTTCTCTGTGACGGGACGAGGTGTGGTGCTGTTGGGAAGCATCGGGGGGGCCGCAGGACTGGACGCGACTGAAATTGGGACTTCCGTTGAGGCATCGGTGCCGCGGGGTTTCTGGCAAAGGGGCTCCCGTGGCCGGTGTGAAGTTGTAGATCTCGGCGCCGAAGCCGGGGCGGCTTATGCCACGCGAACCTGACAGCTGCGTCCCTCATGCGGGGGGGACGTTTTGCGGTCCGCACAGGACCGCAATTTCCAAAAACACTCTGCGGCGCTTCAGCGGCGTACGTGCCGTCATCCCCCCCCCCCCCCCGTTTGGTGCGCATGCTGCAATTTGCTGCTGCCGCAAATTTCCGCAGACAAATGAGGCTTGTTTTTTTTGTACGCTTCTTGGGGACCGCAAAGTTTCCGCAAATTCCAAAAAAGCCGCCTGACTGCAATCCCAGGCCCCGTCTGATGCTTCGCCCTCAAATGCACGGTTGCACTCCTGTCTACAGACACCAGCCACAACATTCCTCAGATGTTTGCTGGAACGGGCATTCCGAAGCGCAAGCCAAAGTGGGGGGCCAGACAGGCCCCGTGCAATCGGTGTGTGAGTGATTTGTTGTGCTTGGGCGAGGCCCCTTGCCCTGACCCGAGTTGTGGAGCTGTGGGAAAGCTGTCGGGCCCGCTGCAGGTGCACGTTACGTGCACGAGGGAATGGGTGAAGTGACAGAGGGCTTCACGTGCCCCGTGACCTTGCCTCAAATCAGGCCCCACTGCCACATGTGCATAGAAGTGGGCATGTACAGATGCCTGATTGAACGCCACACAGCTTTTCGGGCGCTTGCAAAAGCTCTACTGCAAATCTCACCAAAATTGTGGTCGCGTTACTCGGGTCAGGCTTGAATTTTTGGAAGGCCATTGCCAAGTCTGCTGCGTGTCACCCCTTCAGGTGCATGTATCTGCCAAACGTCCTCCGAGCATTGAATTGGACAACCTGTTATGGTTCTGACTTGTATTTGGGCGCGCGATATTTTGGATTGCCTGGACGATACTACATCAAGTATGCGCACCAGCTCGTCTGTGGTGAACGTAATTTTGTATGATCGCAACAACAACAACAACAACAACAACAACAACAACAACAACAACAACAACAACAACAACAACAACAACAGCTGCAGCAGCAGCAGCAGCAGCAGCACAACAACAACAACAACAACAACAACAACAACAACAACAACAACAACAACAACAACAACAACAACAACAACAACAACAACAACAACAACAACAACAACAACAACAACAGCTGCAGCTGCAGCAGCAGCCAGCAACAACAGTTACAACAACGACGGCGACAACACCAACGGCATCGACAACGGCATCGACAACGGCAACGGCAGCCATTACAACAGCGGCAGCAAACAGCAGTGAAAAAAGCTTCATCTTTGCAACGTCTGAATGCGCTACCCAGACATCTTCCACCTGCAATCCCACCATCTCGCTCAGTGCGTCAGGACAATTTTCTGGGGAGGAGCTGGAGGAGACCGCCACTCTGGGCGCGCACTTTGACCACTTTTTGGATATGGGTCGGACATATGTACACTGGAGGGGGCGAGAATGCGATGTGGTGTGCTCTGTGACCGGGTCCTCTGTGAAGTGCGCCGCTTCTCTCTTGTTCGTGAAAGCGGTGCCGCCCCGGCCCGGCAACTGGCAGTCAACCGCCGGCCCTTACTGCCCAACGGTCCCGGCGAACGGGTTGCGATGACCTGTTGGCCCTCGTTGGTTCCCAGTCCCCCCGTCACGCGGGCAGTCCTGTGGTACCGGACGGCAAGGGCCGGGTTTCGAGAGTGCCGCTTTGCATTTCCGATCAGCTCCTTCACCCCACCCCTGCTCATTCCGGGGGGGGGGGGGGGCTACTCAGGCTCTGACCTGACACCCCCCCCGAGGTCCAAAATGTTGAGGAGGTCCGGGCCACATTTAACCCCAACTTGGCGCCGAAGGCGTCGGCAAATATTTTTTCGCATGCGGTGGCGGGGTAAATTTTCGTTTTTACCGCATGTGTGTACCTCAGAAGTTTACGGGGAATCCAAGTTATGTATGCAACACATGCAATTGTTTCTGTCCCCTGACCTCCCCCATCCAGCCCCCCAAACCTGGCGGCTGGGACCGCACCCCCCGGAAATTTTTTTTTCAAAAGCCCCACACGTTTGTGTTCAAAATGATCAGTGCAACGAGGGGGAGGTATGTATGTTGGGGTACCCGGGACCCCCGCCCGGCGCCCCCCCCCCCCCAAAGGACCTGACTGTGGAGTGCATTACCTCTGGTTTGCATTTGTCTGTTTTTTAATTAGGTCACACCCCCCCCAAAGGACCGCCCCCCCTTCCCACAGGGCCCAAAAGGTTAGTTGGGGGGGGGGTCCAGGATCTGAGTCTAAGTACCCTCCATGGCTCATTCCTTGCCAGGGCCGCTGCTCATTCGCCTTTACTGCCTTTTCTGCTCAAGCCAGGCCGTGTCACCTCCTCGGCCCCGCCCGTTCCTCCTCACTCCCCATTCGGCCCCTCTCTTCTACCACGAACCCCTGCACTCCTGGTGTACCCGAGGGCGTTTTGATTGTCAGGTGCAGAATGAAGAGGGCAAGGTGTACTGTCCGTTCCAAGACCACCCCTCGGCCCAGTGCTGGGGCGGAAGGATGGCATACGAATATCCCTTGGGCTATGCAACGCAGTGCATCGAGAAGATGCCGAGTTGCAAAAGGTGGCTCGCTTCCCTTGCGCTCCTGAGGGTGGTTTGGATGCTCTTTGCCCCCTCGGCCGTCCCGTTTTGCATCAGGGACGCGGGCCCGTCCTTTTCGGGAGCCCGGGGGGATGCGTCCGCATTGCCTTCACTCCATCACATCACACCACGGAAGAGCAATTTGTGTTAGCCCCAGTTCTTAGTGGCAATGGAACAGGCAAGCGAAACCCACAAGATCCTGTTCGCATCGTCGTAAACGGACGGGAATAAGTTCCAATTTTGTTTCATGTGACAATATCAAACACAGTTGAATGAAGCAGCCTCGAGCTCCACGCTATTTTGCCAACGCAACAACAAGCACGCCCGAACTTAACATTTCACGCGGCTTTGGCCGAAGCCGCACATGCAACAGATATCCCAAACCTGCTGCGGCTCACAAAGCGGGCCACAAAGAGCACGAGCCCGTCAGGTGCAGCCGTGTTGTATGTTTGTTTTGATTCCATTGGCCTGCGTGTATGTGCTCAGGTTCGTGTACGTCCATCTGCAGACCGCGCACAACGTCCGTATGGCTGCGGTGCGCAATCTGGACAGGCCGTTGTTGGAGTTCATGCAGCTCGTGATACGACAGCAGGTGACCCGTGTGGTGCGCAACACGCGACGCCCCTTGCCACTGCCCTCCCACGTCCGCAGGTCCCTCTCACGTCTCGGGGCACGTGTCCCATACGCGTGTACGATACGCGCATAGAATATATATATATATATATATATATATATATATATATATATATATATATATATATATATATATATATATATATATATATATATATATATATATATATATATATATATATATATATGTATATATATATCTCTCGGGGACATTCAGAACCTGCCAACTTTGTGGGTTTTGGCACTTTTCGGTAGTTTCTGCAACTTTTGCTTCCGCGTGCAAACATGTCGTCACCTGGGGGGGGGGGTATGTGTATACTTTTTGAAATCTGCAAGAAAACGCCATTTCAGAAATGTATGGGTTTGGGGGGGAGGGGTTGTCATTTTTCAGCGCAGCACAACACATGGGACGGTGCACACAAACACAGCACTGCACCGTTAATCCATTTTTATTCAGAACTGTTCGGCCTCCTCTGTTCTCAACCAATGTACCCAAACATTGTATGCGGAGGCACGTCGTCCACCAATGGGGGCCAGGTGGACAGTTTCAGTGTGTGGACGGGCGGCATCGCTAAATCGGTTGTCCGCCTGGGGCAGTGACTGCAGAAATTTCTCGAATTTCACCTTTATGGGAGAACTCCGTGTTGTGTTGCTGGCAGCTTGTTTCTTGGGGCTTTTCATAGGACTCAAGGGGTTGCTCATGGCCGCAGCCGCTTTGGTCTTGGCCACAGACTCAACCACAAACTTGGATATTTTGAAGTAGTGCAAGAACTGTGTTTTGCAAATCTCCCGACGCATACCCCTGTACGGTACAAAATATTTCGTTCGATGACCCCTCTTGATGGAGTACGTCGTGTAATTGTTGTACTTCACGTCTTTCTCCACATCAACGTCAATGCACGTGGCCAAAAATTCATGTTGCGAAGCCTTGGTGGGGTGCGTCTTTTGATCCCAAAACTGGGCAGCAAAAGCGGTGACCTCAGCGGTCGTCAGAATGTCGTGCTCCTTGTGGGAGCATGCGGGTGGCTGTGACCGGGCGGTACGGGGTTTTTTTTACCTGGCTACCGGGCACATGTCGAGCCACCCGCACCCACCGTTCACCCCCAGAGCGAGCCCTTTTGCGCGTCAACGGCTTTTGTGGTGCGTCTGGGGAAGCAACAGCCCGTGGTGTAAATTTGTATGAGGACATGGCAGCCGCCTGTTAACAAAAAGAGGCAGCAAGCAACACATGCACCGTCGGAAACGGACGAAAATCTCAGACATGTCGTCAGTCCAGCAAGCAGACCTGGGGTGTTCCAAATAGCCCTTTTCAAGGGCTTTCCGGATATACCCCACATACCCCTACCTCCGGAACACTCAGTTGGCAAAAATGAGGCAACAAGGTCGCCAACCCGCGAAAACCCACAAAGTTGGAAGGAACAGGGTCGTCCCCGAGAGATATATATATATATGTATACATATGTGCGCGCCTGTGTTGACAGCCCTCTTGGAAACGTGGTGCACAATACACATCCCACTGTTCACTACCCTTCATTCCTGTCTGCACCTCTCTCCATTCACCCTATCATCAGCCCCGCTTGCGTGGGCCTACCCCTGTTACATATGCACCGACTCCAGTTTCACATGTACCCGTTCCCCGTGCCAATTGGGGCAGACGCACCGAATCTCCGCGCGTCCGGAGCTGCTGCCATCTGATGGCAGCAGCATTCCGGCACTCACGGCGCCCGACTTGTGCATCCTCCTTGTCATGACCACAGACCAAAGCCATGCGCACCGGTCCTGGACCTTTGCAGCTGCTTGGAGCCATCGCGCTACCTCGGAAGGACCGTACGGCCGTGGATGTCACTGCGGGATCGGAACATGCAACGGGTTCATAATGTGCAAACGCGAGCGGTTCACAGCTTTGATCAGTTTGTGCCCACGGCGCTTCAACGCTTTGGCTGCCGCGCAATGTTGTCGGCTCACCACCAAACCACCGTCGGTTCACCACGAACCGTCATCATTGACCACCAACTGCCACAACCGCTGTCGGTTGACCAAACCGCGGTGAGTGACCAGCCAACCCGCTGTCGGCCCTCTGCATCAACAGCCCCTGGTCCTCAACCCATACAGTCTTCTCAGCTCTAAGCCAACAGCCACGATGCCATGTCTTTCAGGGGTTGTTCATCGTAGCGTCTGACCATGGATTGACGTATAGTCCATACGCCAGCACAGAGCACGGCCGAATGGAGTGGAAGAACAGCCCCCTGCTGATGATGGTGCCAAAGGTACAGCCCAACCTGATTTGTAGTGGAGCAGCGGTTTCCGGCACATTTGTTTTTCTGCGGCGGATGGGCCATCACCTGCTGTTTTGTTTGTGAGTGTTTCTGGGTGGATAGACGCGGTCCTGCCCCAGCCCAGTGCTCTGACCCATGCTGTTACCCCAGTGGGAGCCCCCCTGCATGGGTGGCAGTGGGGAGGAGCTCCCCTTTGCGATACGGGTCTAGTGAGGTTGGGGTTCGTGGGCCCACGCTGAGTCCGTCATCCTCTTGACACATCCCAGCCCCCCCCCAGGCCCTCCCCTCCTCACGTTCAGGGAAGGACTACTGCTGAGATGATGGCAGGACAGGTATAGCGAATGGGCACGAGAAAACCAATGCACTGAGGTGCGATGCATACATGGGCCACTCCACGGGCATGGCCTGCTCCCCCCTGGCACAAATGGGCGAGTCTGCCAAAGCAAGGGACATCTCATAAGGGGACGCGCTCCGTTGTATCGTGGCGCATGTTGGAGGATGTGGGCCAGCAGATCAATCAAGTACCATTGTACCCATTGTATCTCCGGGAATCAACGTAATGCCTCCAAGGATCAATACAGTGTGTCCAAGGACAACCCTAATGCTTTGAGGAAACAATGCAGAGCTTCAAGTATCGGTACCATGCATGCAAAAAGCGAATGAACACTCGGTGCTTTCTGTAGGAATCAGAGTGGCGCTTCCAAGAATCAACACAGCAGTCCTGGCATCAATTACGTGCTGCCAACAATTAATGTTGTGTGCCAAAGAATCAATGCCATGCCTCCACAAAGTAAGAAAAATCGAGCGCAACTGGGCGAGGGATCAGTAGCATGCACTGGAAATGCCCACACACCCTCCATGGCCATTACTTCTTGCGTGCCGTGCACACTCCCTTCCAGCCCAGGTCAGGGCCTGTGGTCTAAACAGCAGCCCCCCCCCCCCCCCTTCCCGCCTGTTATGCAAACAAAAGTATTCGACGTGGGGTTTCGACATAATCTGACAGAAATCATGTCAAAATTGTGGGTTTAAAAATTAAGTCTTGATCGGGGGGGGGGGGTCTCATCTTCGATCTTTGCCAGGGTGCGGGGGGTCAAATGCACTGAGGTGTAACCCCCCCCCCCCATTAGCAAGTTGGAGCCGGCCTGAATGTGGTGCATTCATAGAAACACCCGCTCCTATACCTGCTGGACCTGGAGGAGCTGCACCATTTGAGTGGACTTTGAGCCGGCTCTGAATTGCCTGTACACGAGCCGCCAATTCTGAGCAATAAGTTGCGGAAGCGGTTTTGTCGGTTACAAACGCGATTGGTTGGGGTTGTGGGTTGAGACGGCCGCCGTTTTGGTTGCAGAGGGTGGTTGTGGTGGGAGGGGTACAGCCCCCAGAACCTCCAGCGAACCTCCGTGCCCCCCTTGGGTGTCAGGGTGTGGGTGTTCTCATTGTGTTGTGGTTCAATGGAAGGGAACACTTTAGGGGATCCCCATTCCTGTCCCACCCCGAGGGTCTGAGGACTGTGTTGCACTTGCCCAATGGGGACCCTCGTACTTGTTCCCTGCGGTTGACGGGAGCTGACGCCAACACCAGAACACTACAGCACCGCGGTTTGAGCACACCTCTTGTCCGCCCCATCACTCCTCTTTCCGACCCCCGTGGCTCTCAGCATTTAGTTACCCCTGAAGCAGATGCGGCGCTGACCCACAATACACAGCAACTCGTGACGAAGTGGGATTTCTACAAGACAATGATGAAGATGCCAGAGACGCTATTCCGCGAGGAGGTTGTTCCCTCGCCACACCACACCACACCACACCACACCACACCACACCACACCACACCACACCACACCACACCACACCACACCACACCACACCACACCACACCACACCACACCACACCACCACACCACACCACACCACACCACACCACACCACACCACACCACACCACACCACACCACACCACACCACACCACACCACACCACGCCACGCCACGCCACGCCACACCACACCACACCCCAGGCAGTGGGGCAGAGCATTGCAGGAGTTCCACTGTCCACTGCCCCCAGGCAGTGAGGCAGTGCATTGCAGGAGTTGCACTGCCTGCTGCCCGAGGGCAGTGAGGCAGTGCATTGCAGGAGTTGCACTGCCCACTGCCCCCAGGCAGTGAGGCAGTGCATTGCAGGAGCTGCACTGCCCACTGCCCCCAGGCAGTGCGGCAGTGGATTGCAGGAGTGGCACTGCCCACTGCCCCCAGGCAGTGAGGCAGTGCATTGCAGGAGTTGCACTGCCCACTGTTCCCAGGCAGTGAGGCAGTGCATTGCAGGAGTTGCACTGTCCACTGCCCCCAGGCAGTGAGGCAGTGCATTGCAGGAGTTGCACTGCCCACTCCTCCCGGGCAGTGAGGCGGTGTATTGCGGGAGTTCCACTGCCCGCTGCCCCCAGGCAGTGAGGCAGCGCATTGCAGGAGTTGCGCTGCCCACTGCCCCCAGGCAGTGGGGCAGAGCATTGCAGGAGTTCCACTGCCCACTGCCCCCAGGCAGTGAGGCAGTGCATTGCAGGAGTTCCACTGCCTGCTGCCCGAGGGCAGTGAGGCAGTGCATTGCAGGAGTTGCACTGCCCACTGCCCCCAGGCAGTGAGGCATTGCATTGCAGGAGCTGCACTGCCCACTGCCCCCAGGCAGTGAGGCAGTGCATTGCAGGAGTTGCACTGTCCACTGCCCCCAGGCAGTGAGGCAGTGCATTGCAGGAGTTGCACTGCCTGCTGCCCGAGGGCAGTGAGGCAGTGCATTGCAGGAGTTGCACTGCCCACTGCCCCCAGGCAGTGAGGCAGTGCATTGCAGGAGCTGCACTGCCCACTGCCCCCAGGCAGTGCGGCAGTGGATTGCAGGAGTGGCACTGCCCACTGCCCCCAGGCAGTGAGGCAGTGCATTGCAGGAGTTGCACTGCCCACTGTTCCCAGGCAGTGAGGCAGTGCATTGCAGGAGTTGCACTGTCCACTGCCCCCAGGCAGTGAGGCAGTGCATTGCAGGAGTTGCACTGCCCACTCCTCCCGGGCAGTGAGGCGGTGTATTGCGGGAGTTCCACTGCCCACTGCCCCCAGGCAGTGAGGCAGCGCATTGCAGGAGTTGCGCTGCCCACTGCCCCCAGGCAGTGGGGCAGAGCATTGCAGGAGTTCCACTGCCCACTGCCCCCAGGCAGTGAGGCAGTGCATTGCAGGAGTTGCACTGCCTACTGCCAGAGGGCAGTGAGGCAGTGCATTGCAGGAGTTGCACTGCCCACTGCCCCCAGGCAGTGAGGCAGTGCATTGCAGGAGCTGCACTGCCCACTGCCCCCAGGCAGTGAGGCAGTGCATTGCAGGAGTTGCACTGCCCACTGCTCCCAGGCAGCGAGGCAGTGCATTGCAGGAGCTGCACTGCCCACTGCCCCCAGGCAGTGCGGCAGTGCATTGCAGGAGTTGCACTGCCCACTGCTCCCAGGCAGTGAGGCAGTGCATTGCAGGAGTTGCACTGCCCACTGCCCCCAGGCAGTGAGGCAGCGCATTGCAGGAGTTGCGCTGCCCACTGCCCCCAGGCAGTGGGGCAGTGTATTGCAGGATTTCCACTGCCCACTGCCCCCAGGCAGTGAGGCAGTGCATCGCAGGAGTTGCACGGCCCACTGCCTCCGGGCAGTGAGGCGGTGTACTGCGGGAGTTACAGTTTCCACTGCCCCCAGCCAGTGGGGCAGTGCATTGCAGGAGTTGCACTGCCCACTGCCCCCAGGGCAGTGAGGCAGTGCGTCGCAGGAGTTGCACTGCTCACTGCTCCCGGGCAGTGAGGCGGTGTACTGCGGGAGTTACAGTGTCCATTGCAGTTACAGTGCATTGCAAGAGTTGCACTGCCTACTGCCCGAGGGCAGTGAGGCATTGCATTGCAGAAGTTGCACTGCCCACTGCCCCCAGGCAGTGCGGCAGTGTATGGCAGGAGTTGCGCTGCCCACTGCCCCCAGGCAGTGGGGCAGAGCATTGCAGGAGTTCCACTGCCCACTGCCCCCAGGCAGTGAGATAGGGCATTGCAGGAGTTGCGCTGCCCCCTGCCCCCAGCCAGTGAGGCAGTGTATTGCAGGAATTCCACTGCCCACTGCCCCCAGGCAGTGAGCCAGTGCATTGCAAGAGTTGCACTGCCAGCTGCCCGAGGGCAGTGAGGCAGTGCATTGCAGGAGTTCCACTGCCCACTGCCCCCAGGCAGTGAGGCAGTGCGTCGCAGGAGTTGCACTGCTCACTGCTCCCAGGCAGTGAGGCGGTGTACTGCAGGAGTTCCACTGCCCACTGCCCCCAGGCAGTGAGGCAGTGCATTGCAGGAGTTGCATTGCCTACTGCCCGAGGGCAGTGAGGCAGTGCATTGCAGGAGTTGCACTGCCCACTGCCCCCAGGCAGTGAGGCAGTCAGTGCATTGCAGGAGCCGCACTGCCCACTGCCCCCAGGCAGTGTGGCAGTGTATTGCAGGAGTTCCATTGCCCACTGCCCCAGGGCAGTGAGGCAGTGCATTGCAGGAGTTGGGCTGCACACTGCCCCCAGCCAGTGAGGTAGAGCATTGCAGGAGCTGCACTGCCCACTGCCCCCAGGGCAGTGAGGCAGTGCATTGCAGGAGTTGCACTGCCCACTGCCCCCGGGCAGTGAGGCAGTGCATTGCAGGAGTTGCACTGCCTACTGCCCAAGGGCACTGAGGCAGTGCATTGCAGCAGTTCCACTGCCCACTGCCCCCAGACAGTGAGGCAGTGCATTGCAGGAGTTGCACTGTCCACTGCCCCCAGGCAGTGAGGCATTCAGTGCATTGCAGGAGTTGCACTGCCCACTGCCCCAGGGCAGTGAGGCAGTGCATTGCAGGAGGTGCACTGCCCGCTGCCCCCAGGCAGTGAGGCAGTGTATTGCGGGAGTTCCACTGCCCAGTGCCCCCAGGCAGTGCGGCAGTGTATTGCAGGAGTTCCACTGCCCACTGCCCCCAGGCAGTGGGGCAGTGTACTGCGGGAGTTGCACTGTCCACTGCCCCCAGGCAGTGAGGCAGTGCATTGCAGGAGATCCACTGCCCCCTGCCCCCGGGCCGTGGCGCAGTGTGTCGCAGGAGTTCCACTGCCCACTGCCCCAGGCACGGCGGCAGTGTATTGCAGGAGATGCCCGGCCCACTGCCCCAAGGCAGGGAGGCAGAGAATGGCAGGAGTACCACTCCCCACTGCCCTCAGGCAACGCGGCAGTATGAAGCAGGATTTCCACTGCCCACAGCCCCCAGGCGGCGTGGCAGTGCGTTACACTGCCCACTGCCCTCTGCCCACAACAACCGTGCAGCAGGGCACACACAGTGCAGTGTAGTGCACAGCACCAAGCAGTGCGGCACCACACAAAAAGCACTGATGGTGCAGCGCGGCACGCGGGGTGCAGTGGGCCCATGAGACCCTGTGTGACTGCGCGCAGGCGTCGGCAAGGTAGTGTCGGCCAAGTGCGGGAGTACACTGGTCCGGCTGTGCCACAACATACATACACACAGCGCGCACACAACACACACAGCCCAGCCCGTTTACCTGTACCCGTGGGTAGACATCCCGGCCTTTTGCCTTTTGGTAACAGCGCCTTCGGCACACCACACCACACCACACCACACCACACCACACCACACCACACCACACCACACCACACCACACCACACCACACCACGCCACGTCACACCACACCACACCACAGCACACAACACCACACCACACCACACCACACCACACCACACCACACCATCTGGTGACATGGCACCAGTCTAAAAACCCTCAGGATGGTAGCTGTGGGACGGATTGCCCACACGCACTGCCACGCTCGAAGCCAGTCGTGATACGTCTCGATTTCTCGTGCGTCTTCCCTGTGTCAGGCCGGGCCCACCCCGCCCGCCAACCGTCCAGGACCCCTCCCTGGGCCAGACATGCAGTCCTGTGGGGGACAGATGCACATACGTGGCCTCCCCCCGACCGCCAGACGCCAACATGCCAGGGGGGGGCCTCCCCCTGGACTGGTTCGACCACGACCAGCAGCGCCACATCACGGCGCATCGCATGGACAACGTCCCGACCATGGCCGTCCTAGGCCACCGTTCCTCCCACCGGGGCACGGTGCTGGATACGACGTGCCTCCTGTGCGGGACACAGCCCGAGACGGCGCCCCACCTGTGGGCCTGCTCGGCTCAATCGCACGAGTGGGGGCCAGCCCGCCGGCGCCTCGCAGCGTGGCTCGACCAGAAGGTGGGGCCACGGGCTGCCCCGGTGCGTCACCAGCTGTGGGAACCGACTGTGCTGGAGCAGTGGGCGGCAGCCCTGCGGACCCCCTCCATGCAGCTGGCCCACCTGGAGTGTACAGGGCCCCACTCGCTGGGCACGGAGTTCCTCCGCCACGTCGTGGAGGAGTCCATACGGATCTGGTACGCCCACGCCAAGGCGCGTGCCACACTGCTGAAGGCCCGCCTGGGCCCGGGCAGCACGATGGCGTGGGCGTTGCAGGAGCTGCGCTTGCACCAGCAAGCAAAAAGGGAAGGGGTGCAGCGGGAGCTCCTGGAATAAGCGCGGTTGCCAGAGGCGAACTCACCAGGTCTCCCCGACTCCCCCTCCCCCTGCCGAGGCCTACACACTTACGCACGGCGCGCACACAACACACACAGCCCAGCCCGTTTACCTTTACCCGTGGGTAGACATCCCGGCCTTTTGCCTTTTGGTAACAGCGCCTTCGGCACACCACACCACACCACACCACACCACACCACACCACACCCCTGGTCCGAGGTCCCGGTGGGCCGCGATCGGCGGCGGCGGCGGCCCCTGCCCCCCGGGTGGAGGTGTACACAACTCTGTATGGCGCCGTCGCGCAGGTGGTCGTCCCCCCGACGGTGTACGAAACGGTACAGGCCCTGGGCTACCATCACCTCGGCGACCTCTACACAGAGAATCACCAGGTGCTGCCGGAGCGAGCCCTGAAGAGACGAGCGCCAGCCCGCAAGGGGATCCCGGGGCTACGGGCGTGGCTGGCCCGCCACGCTGCGGTACTGGTCCCGCTCCTGAGGGAACCCACGCCGCGATGGCAAGCGGCGCCCAAGGACTGGATCCCGAGGGCCGTGCCCGCCTATCAGGCGGAAGTCATCGTGGGGGGCCGGGCGGCCAAAACCACCCGAATGGAGACGATATACCATAGGGGACACCCCCTCCGGATGACCGCGGCCCTGCAGGACACCATGGAGACCGCGGGCTGGGCGTCAGAACCCCGGGTGTGCCAGCAGCCCCCGGGCACCCTGCCCAGCGACACCAGGCTCCACCGCCTCCTGGTGGCCCTCCTGGATATCCAAGAGCAGGTGGATGCGCCACTGCACGCCCAGCTGTGGGGCGACCACCGGCAGGAGTCCCTGGCCCAGCTCCAGCGCACTGGGGTCAGGGCGCCCACCGTCGTGTGGGCGACAGCCCCCCCGACTGCCGCCTACTGGAGCTGGGCCAGCACATCGCAGGCCCCTCTCGTGACGATCACCTCGACGCTGCCGCCGTTTCCGTGGATCGCCATAGCCCCGGCGGCGGTGGCGCGTTTCAAATATCCAGCGGAGTGTGTGGCGCACAAGTGCCCGGGGCACCCGCACAAGGGACCCCTCTATTACTCCCTCGATACGGTGGGGACAGTGCCAGCGGAGCTACACCAGGCCCTGCGCACCCACCTCAGGGAGCACCATGGGGACATGGCCCTCCTGGCGCCCCACGGCCGGGCAACCGACCCCCCGCGCGTGTTGGCCCCTGAGACTCGCCCAGGCGTCTGGTTCCATGACCTGCCTGCGCTGGCGACCCTCCGAGGCAGTGTCGTGGCGGTGGATGCAGGAGCCACGCAGGCGGGTGTGGCCATGGCCGGGGTCGTCCAGAGCGGGCTTGGGGAGTATCAGGCCCAGGTGGCCTCAGGAGTGGGCACCTCCCAGGAGGGGGAGGCGATGGCCCTCCTCTCGTATGCCCGCCGGCTGGCGACACAGCAGGGGGTTTACTGGCTGGTGCCGGACTCGGAGGCAGCAGTGGGGGCCCTCCGCACGTACCAGGAAGGAGGGCACTGCGGAGATGGCATCCACCACCTCTACGCCACTGTCCTGGGGGGGCAGCGCCTCTCCCCGAGGTCTGCCATCAATGTGGTGACCACACCGTCGCACTGGATCACGGACCTCAACGTCCGTGTGGACGCGGCAACGCGGGAGCCGCCGGAGGTAGACCTCACGTGGCTCCTCAGGCGCCCCTACTCATTCATCCCCCCAGTGCCCTTCCGCGACCAGTGCCAGCTCTCCCCGACGGCGCTGAGTGACTGGTTGCAGAGCCGGGCCTCCATACCGGCGCAGGCCATCTACGAGGCCCGCTGGGGGGTAAATTTCATGCCAGGGGGGGGCCTCCCCCTGGACTGGTTCGACCACGACCAGCAGCGCCACATCACGGCGCATCGCATGGACAACGTCCCGACCATGACCGTCCTGGCCCACCGTTCCTCCCACCGGGGCACGGTGCTGGATACAACGTGTCTCCTGTGCGGGACACAGCCCGAGACGGCGCCCCACCTGTGGGCCTGCTCGGCTCAATCGCACGAGTGGGGGCCAGCCCGCCGGCGCCTCGCAGCGTGGCTTGACCAGAAGGTGGGGCCACAGGCTGCCCCGGTGCGTCACCAGCTGTGGGAACCGACTGTGCTGGAGCAGTGGGCGGCAGCCCTGCGGACCCCCTCCATGCAGCTGGCCCACCTGGAGTGTACAGGGCCCCACTCGCTGGGCACGGAGTTCCTCCGCCACGTCGTGGAGGTGTCCATACGGATCTGGTACGCCCACGCCAAGGCGCGTGCCACACTGCTGAAGGCCCGCCTGGGCCCGGGCAGCACGATGGCGTGGGCGTTGCAGGAGCTGCGCTTGCACCAGCAAGCAGAAAGGGAAGGGGTGCAGCGGGAGCTCCTGGAATAAGCGCGGTTGCCAGAGGCGAACTCACCAGGTCTCCCCGACTCCCCCTCCCCCTGCCGAGGCCTACACACTTACGCACGGCGCGCACACAACACACACAGCCCAGCCCGTTTACCTGTACCCGTGGGTAGACATCCCGGCCTTTTGCCCTTTGGTAACAGCGCCTTCGGCACACCACACCACACCACACCATCTGGTGACATGGCACCAGTCTAAAAACCCTCAGGATGGTAGCTGTGGGACGGATTGCCCACACGCACTGCCACGCTCGAAGCCAGTCGTGATACGTCTCGATTTCTCGTGCGTCTTCCCTGTGTCAGGCCGGGCCCACCCCGCCCGCCAACCGTCCAGGACCCCTCCCTGGGCCAGACATGCAGTCCTGTGGGGGACAGATGCACATACGTGGCCTCCCCACGTGTGCGAGAGAATGTGGAGGAATATGTAGGAGAAACAGTCCCTGTCCCCGTCCGGCTGGACGCCCCGGTATCGGTATCCAACATCCTTTAGGTACGGTATAAGGCCCCCCGGCCACCACCCCGGCGCCAACACCAGGGAGGGCGTCCGGGAGGGGTAACAGCCCCCGATCCCCCAAAGGCAGCCCCAAAGGTGAGCGCACCACTGGAAGGGGCATGTCTGCGGGGTAAACAAATGCGCTGAGTAATTCCCTAACGTAATGAATAGTGCCTACAGCCGTAACTAATGCTTAACAGGGTAAATGGGCCCCCCCTGGGGCCAGTTTAGTGCGCAACCCCAAGAGCCGGACTCGACCGGCCGTACTGAGGCGAGCCCAGCAATGGGTATGGCAGGCCAGACTTTAAGTGCTGGTAGCCACGCCTCAGTACACTCCGTGGGCTCATAAGGCCCACGGGGGCCCCAAACACCGTTACGTTCGGGAGTTAAGCCCCGGCGGTGTTTGGGGTTGTTCCTGGTTAAGAGGACTCACGTTGAGTCCCAGATACTGTTACCCCGGGGTTATGACCCCCGGTACTGCCTGCCTACTTGCCTGCTGCTACTAAGAGGTAGGAGGGAGTACCCACAGGCCTGGCAGGAGACTCCGAACACCCCCTGGGCTGGGCTCCCCGTCCCCCCCAGGCCGGTGCGCCCGGTTCTCTGAAGAAGATGGCCCCCCATTGGCCTGGCAGGAGACTCCGAACACCCCCTGGGCAGGACTCCCTGTCCCCCCCGGGCCGGTGCGCCCGGTTCTCTGAAGAAGATGGCCCCCCATTGGCCTGGCAGGAGACTCCGAACACCCCCTGGGCAGGACTCCCCGTCCCCCCCAGGCCGGTGCGCCCGGTTCTCTGAAGAAGATGGCCCCCCTTGGCCTGGCAATAGACTCCGAACACCCCCTGGGCAGGACTCCCCGTCCCCCCCGGGCCGGTGCGCCCGGTTCTCTGAAGAAGATGGCCCCCCCTTGGCCTGGCAGGAGACTCCGAACACCCCTTGGGCAGGACTCCCCGTCCCCCCCGGGCCGGTGCGCCCGGTTCTCTGAAGAAGATGGCCCCCCCTTGGCCTGGCAGGAGACTCCGAACACCCCCTGGGCAGGACTCCCTGTCCCCCCCGGGCCGGTGCGCCCGGTTCTCTGAAGAAGATGGCCCCCCCTTGGCCTGGCAGGAGACTCCGAACACCCCCTGGGCAGGACTCCCGGTCCCCCCCGGGCCGGTGCGCCCGGCTCTCTGAAGAAGATGGCCCCCCATTGGCGTGGCAGGAGACTCCGAACACCCCCTGGGCAGGACTCCCCGTCCCCCCCGGGCCGGTGCGCCCGGTTCTCTGAAGAAGATGGCCCCCCCTTGGCCTGGCAATAGACTCTGAACACCCCCTGGGCAAGAATCCCCGTCCCCCCCGGGCCGGTGCGCCCGGTTCTCTGAAGAAGATGGCCCCCCCTTGGCCTGGCAGGAGACTCCGAACACCCCCTGGGCAGGACTCCCCATCCCCCCCAGGCCGGTGCGCCCGGTTCTCTGAAGAAGATGGCCCCCCCTTGGCCTGGCAGGAGACTCCGAACACCCCCTGGGCAGGACTCCCCGTCCCCCCCGGGCCGGTGCGCCCGGCTCTCTGAAGAAGATGGCCCCCCATTGGCCTGGCAGGAGACTCCGAACACCCCCTGGGCAGGACTCCCCGTCCCCCCCAGGCCGGTGCGCCCGGTTCTCTGAAGAAGATGGCCCCCCCTTGGCCTGGCAGGAGACTCCGAACACCCCCTGGGCAGGACTCCCCGTCCCCCCCAGGCCGGTGCGCCCGGCTCTCTGAAGAAGATGGCCCCCCATTGGCGTGGCAGGAGACTCCGAACACCCCCTGGGCAGGACTCCCCGTCCCCCCCGGGCCGGTGCGCCCGGTTCTCTGAAGAAGATGGCCCCCCCTTGGCCTGGCAATAGACTCCGAACACCCCATGGGCAGGACTCCCCGTCCCCCCCGGGCCGGTGCGCCCGGTTCTCTGAAGAAGATGGCCCCCCCTTGGCCTGGCAGGAGACTCCGAACACCCCCTGGGCAGGACTCCCCATCCCCCCCAGGCCGGTGCGCCCGGTTCTCTGAAGAAGATGGCCCCCCCTTGGCCTGGCAGGAGACTCCGGACACCCCCTGGGCAGGACTCCCCGTCCCCCCCAGGCCGGTGCGCCCGGTTCTCTGAAGAAGATGGCCCCCCATTGGCCTGGCAGGATGCCCCGACCACCCCGCTGGGCTGAGCGCCCCCCTGCTCCCCCCGGCCGGGAGTGCCCGGTGGACGTGGAGGCGCAACCCCCCGGCAACAGATCTCCCCCCCCCCAGACCCTGGTGCCCCAATGTGCGAGGCAGCAGCCAACGAGTAGCGCGCAGGGGCGCGTTTCCGGATAGATCCTAGTTTACGGGCCCGTAAGGCCGGCCACCGTAGGCCACCAACGCGCGAGCGAGAGCAGGTTCCGGCGCCTAAGCACTGGGCGACCCGGAGGAAGGGATGCGGAGTGCCCATGCGTGGGCTTCCGGCCTGCGACTCCCTGCTCTTGCTCTGCAGCCCAGTGACACAGCATGTTCCCGTCGACGCCCGCAACTCCTTACATGCAGCGCCCTCCTATCCCCGGAGGCCCGCCTGCACCACACCCCGCGGGGTCCCCGGCTTTTGCCGCCCCCCCCCTCCCCCACTATTCCCACACCCCGTATGCGCCCCACCAACCGCTCGTGGAGGTTCACTCCCAGCCAGCGTACCCCGCCTATTACCTGCGGGAGCCGCGGTATGGGCTTCCCCCGCCGCCCTCGCCGCTCCCGACAGTACCGCCCCCGGACCACCGTGACCTGGAGTTGGCCTACCTACGGGGCCACGTGGCAGGCCTGGACCGCCGCACCGAGGGGCCTCCGCCCCCTAAGGAGGCGGCGCAGAGGGCGCCCCCGGCGCCGCAGGGCCCTGCCCCCGACGCGGCCGGCGAGGCGACGCCGGCACTGCTGCTGGCGCCGGCGAGGGAGACGGAGCCACACCTACGGAGCCGCCACGCCGGCCCCAGGGCGCAACCTACCGGAGGTCCCGCTCCCCCAGACGGGACCTACGCGACGATCGCCGAGACCACGGCCGTGCAAGCCCCGATAGAGGAGGCCGCACGGCCCACCGCCGGCCCTACCGCTCCCCAGAGCGGTACTACCAGCGCCGGTCCGAGGAGCGCCCCTCCGAGCGCCGAGCCCCCGCTGCTAGAGGTGGAGACCGTACCCCCGACCGCCGGGATTACCGCTCCCGTCGTGACCCGCCCGGATCAGCCCCCGGGCCGGGCCGGGAGCGACGAGGCCCCGACGACCGGCGCCGGTACCGCTCCCCCAGCCCGGATACCGCTAGACGCCTGAGGTATGATGCGCCAGATACGGAGCGCCGGCCGCAGTGGGAGCCCTGTACGGCTCCCGACGCCCAACCCCCGCATGTCCCGCATGTCCCGAGGGACAAGCCCCCGCGCAAGCGGCAGCGCCATAACAAGGAAGGCGGACGGCCTGCGGCGCAGTCGCCCGCGGGCACCCCGCACAGGCTACCGGTGCACGCTCTGACGGGGACCCAAACGACGCCGGGCCTCCTGGCCCCCTGTGCACAGCAGGCACGACTGCCACAGGACGGCGCCCCCCGCACGCCCCAGAAGCACCGTACCGGTGTCACGCAGACCACCCCGGGCCTCCGGGGCCCGGGCTACGCCTCCCCGAGCGGGGCAATGAAAGCCCCCCAGCAACCCCGCGCCGCGGACCCGCCGACCGTCCTGCACATCCGGCGCCTCCCCACAGGATGGTCCCGCCGTCACCTGGCGGACCGTTTCATGTGGCTGGATGGGGCGGAGGGGGTGGCGGAGGCCTTTTATGGAGGAGAAAACCACGGGTACCTGACCTTCCGCGCCCACACGCAGGCGCTGGCGGCGTGTGCGGTAATCAGCGCTGCCCTGGGTACGGTAGCGCCCCCGCCCGGCCGCCTGCCGGCGGCAGTCCACTGTGTCAACCGCAGTGTCATCCGGGACCTCACCGTGCACACACAACGGGACGCCCCGGGCGGGGAGCGGCGCGACACGCCGTCCGCCGGGGCTGCCCCCCCGCACATGGACCGCCCCTCCCTCACCGAGGATGACGTCCGGCGCCTCATAGCCGATGCCGTGGGCGGAACGCGGCAGGTGGTACATCCGCGGCCGCAGGAGCCCGCCCGGGCGCCTACAGCCGACGCGGTCGGTGGCGCCGGCCGCCCCCTACCCCGAGGCCCCCCTCCGGCGCAACAGGCGCCCATCTCCCGGGAAAGAGACCCAGCGTTGCCCAGAGGCGCGGCAGCCCCTGAGCGAAGCCCAGAGGTCACCGCGGCTCGGGTGAGCCCGCCTGCGCGGCCGCGAGCCGCAGCCAAAGGCCGTACCAGCCAGCTTAGCCGGCGTGTCCTGGCGGCTACCGGGACGCCTAGTGACCCCGGCCAGCCGGCTGCCGGGCATGCCAGCGCAAGGCCCCCCCGGCCCGGCCCCTCGGATGTGGCACTGTCAGCGGGACCAACACCGCTCGGCAGCGCCCTGTCGCCTTTGAGAATGGCGTGTCAAACCAAGGGACATGGGCGTAACAGCCACGCGTACCCAGGTGGAAGGGGTGTACAAACGTTGGAACATACCGATACCGCTGAAACCAGGGTGCAGGTGGGCTTGAGGGCGATAGGACGTCTCATAGGGCGTTCCGCGAGCCGGTCGGGGCTAAACACCGCCAGTGTGAGGGTGAACACCAGGGGAGGGAGCACGGCAAGTGGCAGGTTTAGGGACCTGAGGGTGTGCCTGTTGAGGGTAGGGCAGGGTGTGTGTATTGCCTGTGTGTTTTCTCACAGCGGTCCCGGCGTTACGGTGCCCTCTTCGGGCATTCGGCGAGCCAAGCTGGACTAGCTTCAACACACGGGTCACCAAACACCGCAGTCCCGGCGTTACGGTGTCCATCTTGGGCATTCGGCGAGCCAAGCTGGACGTGCTACACGCCACTGACCACCCATCACAGCAGTCCCGGCGTTACGGTGTCCATCTTGGGCATTCGGCGAGCCAAGCTGGACGTGCTACACGCCACTGACCACCCATCACAGCAGTCCCGGCGTTACGGTGTCCATCTTGGGCATTCGGCGAGCCAAGCTGGACGTGCTACACGCCACTGACCACCCATCACAGCAGTCCCGGCGTTACGGTGTCCATCTTGGGCATTCGGCGAGCCAAGCTGGACGTGCTACACGCCACTGACCACCCATCACAGCAGTCCCGGCGCTACGGTGTCCATCTTGGGCATTCGGCGAGCCAAGCTGGACGTGCTACACGCCACTGACCACCCATCACAGCAGTCCCGGCGTTACGGTGTCCATCTTGGGCATTCGGCGAGCCAAGCTGGACGTGCTACACGCCACTGACCACCCATCACAGCAGTCCCGGCGTTACGGTGTCCATCTTGGGCATTCGGCGAGCCAAGCTGGACGTGCTACACGCCACTGACCACCCATCACAGCAGTCCCGGCGTTACGGTGTCCATCTTGGGCATTCGGCGAGCCAAGCTGGACGTGCTACACGCCACTGACCACCCATCACAGCAGTCCCGGCGTTACGGTGTCCATCTTGGGCATTCGGCGAGCCAAGCTGGACGTGCTACACGCCACTGACCACCCATCACAGCACTCCCGGCGTTACGGTGTCCATCTTGGGCATTCGGCGAGCCAAGCTGGACGTGCTACACGCCACTGACCACCCATCACAGCAGTCCCGGCGTTACGGTGTCCTTCCAGGGCATTCGGCGAGCCAAGCAGGATGTGCATCACGCCACGTGACACCTCCAGCGATGAGCTGGCCTATGCTCAATGGAACACTGCCCGCCACATCTCTGTCAACCTTTTGTCTCTCCTCCTGCTCCTGCATGTAGTGCCTGGTGCCACGCTGCCCTGGGTAACGGATCTATCTGTGCGCGTGCCACCTCGAGCACTGCGGCGGGGCGGCCAGTACACGTTGCAAGTGCTGTACTGTGATGTCCTGCGGTGCCAGGCGGCAGAAGCAGGACCGAAGTACAGGAACGCCTGTGTCGTGTGCCCGTGTGAGCGAGGGCACGCTCCGCACTGGGACTTCTATGCCCTGTATGATACAGTGGCTCTTTACGTTTCCCGCGAATTCACTGTACCGGAGTTGCAGCTGTTTTGATGAGTGTAGTATGATGTAGCGTGCTGTGCCTTGGGACAGGTAGGGATCACGGATACGCTGGAGTTCGGAGATCGCCCGAGCACTTTACCTTTACCTTTACCCTCGGATGTGGCAGCTGAACGCGTGTCCCAGGACCTTTTGGGCGCGGATTGCCGGGAGGAGGGCCATCAGCAAGCCCTCGCCAGCGCCCCAGAGGCCCCTACGGCCCGCCCCCAGGCGCCCGCTGGCAACCCCATGACCGCCCAGGCCCACGACGGTGCTGAGGCCTCAGCTCCCCCGACGGGGGGCCACCCCCCCGGAGGGACCCGCCCTGGATTGGTGTACAGTCTGTCGCTTCTGGCGCCCCAGCCCATGCGACCAGTGCCCCCCGCAGGGAGCCCCCCGGGGGGAAGACGAGGCTGCGGAGCAGGCCCCGGAAGGAGAACGGGAGCTAAGGCCCCGTGAGACCTCGCCCGCTCTCGAAACTCCCACTTCGCACGCGGCGAATGACCCTCCGCCCCCCCCCCATCGATGTGGATGCATCCCAGGGCACGGCCACCCAGCTGGCTGGCCTCCTGGATGATGAAGTGGGCGCCCTCAGCCCGCTGGAGCCCCTACCGCCGGCGGAAGAGTTGGATGACGACCCTGCACCGCCGGCAGCCGGCCGCGCCGACAGCCCGCCGGGCGAGCTGGGCCCGTACGAGTCCCGCCTGGCGGCGCTCATCGCCGATACTGCCCTGGAGGAGGCGAACCCCTGCAAGGCCCTGGACGTCGCTGTCTTCCTGGACAGCGAACGCCTGTCGGCGGTGGGACGCCGCATGCGGGCGGCGGGCCAGGACACCACCCCCGTCCCCGGCCCCCATTCCCCGGAGGGAGACGGCCTCCCTCCCCTCCTGGCCCACTATGCAAAGAGGACCCGCGAGCTGCTCCAGCTCGTGGGCTATACCCTGGGGGTCCCCTCCTTCTCCCTCTCCAGCTGGGAGGGAGATGCCATCCCGGCTCCTCACCCGCCGGGACTTGGGATCACGGTGTATTACGTGATCGAGGGGAGGGTGCAGCTCCGCCTCCCCGCCCCCGAGGGCGGCTCGCGCCCAGGGTGGTGGCTCCAGGCCATGGCATATGCGTATGCCTGGTCTGCCCCACCCCCGCCCCGGGCGGTCCCCCCGGATACCAGGGCCCTGGTGCTGATATGCCAGTGCCCGGTACATGTCCCCCGGGGCACGCCGGCCACCGCTCCCCCCCCGGTCCAAATCTGCGTCAAGCGCGGGGACCGGTACACCCCAGTCGACACGGCGAGCATGGACCTCGGGGACCACAGGGCCACCCTCACCCCACCCGGAGGCAACCCCCTGGCCATCGCTACGCCCATGGTGGCCAGGGCCACCTACGACAGGGCTCGGGGGGGACTCGTCATCGTCCCCTCGGCCCTGGGGGCCCAGCAGCTCCGCGACGCCGACTGGAAGGGATGGAGCGCCTCGTGGGTCAGCTACGCCCGGGCCCTCCAGCCGGCCAAGCCGGTGGGCTTCAAGGTCCTGGGGGCGCAGGCCCCGGCCCTGCGAGACTGGGTGCTCCCCAGGCTCACGGGCGAACGGCCGGCGGGGACTCCCTCCCTGACCACGGTGTTTGGCCTCATTGGGCGTGACCTGCGGGCAGCCCAGGAGGCAGCTGGCGGCTCGGCCACACACGCCGACCCCCAGGGCGGGCCCACTTCCTCAGAGCCGGACCCGGAGCCGGAGCACCCCACTCCCCCGCAATCCCAGAATTGAGGGCACCCCGGAGGACGTGCACGCTGTGGGGTACCTGTGGCTCAACGTCCGGGGCCGGTACCTCCGGCAACGCCTCCTGGCGCAAGCCCTACACATGGCAGCGCGCCGCCCTACCCTCCTCGTCCTGGCTGAGGCCCAGTCCCGGGCAGGCCCCGAGGGACCCCCCTGCCAGGACTACGCCCGTCACGTCGTGCTCCCCGCCCACGGCAAGACGGGGGCGGGCCTAGAAGTATACGTCCGCACCGGGACAACCACCCGGGCTTCCCTCCTCTGGGGCGCGGAGGATGCCAACGCCCTCCTCATGGAGGTCCTCACCCCGTGGGGTCGGCATCATGTGCTGGCAGCCCATGCCCCCCACATCAGCATAGGCGTGGAGCCTTACGTGAGATGGTGGGCCGCCGTCTGGAGGGAGGTCACCTGCCTGGTCGACCCGACGACCGTCCTGGTTGTCACGGACACCAACTCGGCGGCCCGACCGGCGGATAGAGGGACCCCGCGCCCCGAGGACACGGGCTACCGCACGTTCCTGAGGGCCTTCAACCTCAGGGACTTGATGGACCTTCACCCGGTCCCGCAGGACACATAATCCTGCTTCCAGGGAGCCGCGCGCTCCCGCATCGACACAGCCGCCTGCCACAGCGAAGCGCAGTTCACCATCGCCTCGTACCACTACTGGGCGAGCACCCTCCTCTCGGACCACCACGCCCCCCTCCTTCTCACCGTCGCCTTCCCGGTGAACCGGCTGGACAAGCCCAGCCCCCATACGGTCTCCCGCACCCCGGAGTACCACCTGGGCCTAGTGGCCCTGTCCCCGGCCGACACGGCCGATTTCCACAACTCAATACTCCGCAGGAGAGCCTTGGACCCCCAGCTCGCCCCGATTCGGTGGCTGAAAGGCCTGCAAAGGGCCATCTACGATTGGGCCCACGCCACGGGCAGGGTCCGAGCCCTCCGCTTCCGGCAGTACCGCCTCAAGACGCGCCCGGCGGAGCGAGCTCCCCCCTCGTGGGCTCCCCAGCAGCCCTTCCCAGCGCGCAGCATGCTCCCCACGGTGGGGCGTTTTACAGTGATGGCCCAGAGCACATTGGGCACCTCAGTGACGGCGGGGCACGCCCTCAAGCGGAGCCTCGTGGCCTTGGGAGAAGCCCAACGCCAGCAGAGCCTCCGGGGGGTGAAACGCAGGGCCCTCCAACGCAAGCAGGAAACCCTCAATTTGAAACGCACCCCAGAGCAGTGGAGGGAGGTGCAGCGTCGTAGCAGGGGCCCCCCGCGCGATGTCTCGGAAATCCCCCTGGACAGCAAGGCGCTCCTCAACCCCAGGGAGACGTTGTCTGCCCTGTACTTGAGCCGCCTACGGCTCCAGGGCCATAGCTACCGGATCCGAGATGACCCCGACCGATGGGCCCACTTCCAGAGGTACCTGGGGCTCCTGCCGCAGCATGCCCCGCCAGCCCGCGGCGACTATGTCTAGCCCCGCCACCTCTGGGAGGTGCAGTCGGGGAAGGCCCGCGGCCCCGACCTCCGCCTACCCGAAGCGGACGTCTGCATCGATATATCCTGGTACCGACACCTGACGGAGGCGGACCAGGAGACCCTGTGCACCGTGGTGCGCAGCCCCCCAGTCAGCCGCACGGTGGGCAGGCGGGGGCGGGTTACCCTGCTCCTAAAAAACCCGGACCAGCCGGTCCAGGAGGCGAACCTCCGGGGGATAACCATCTCCTCCCACGTCTCCAAACTCGAGCCCACGGCCTTCTATGCCGTGGCGACAGCCGTCTACGAGCGGGCCCTGGGGGGGCCCTGCCTAGTGGGGGGCATGCGGGGGATATCCCTCCAGGAGGTAGTCCGCACGGTGCACATGAAGCTGGACCTGGCCAGGCTTCAAAACCGGATAGTGGACGTCCTGATCACGGATCTCGCAAAGTTCTTCGACGTGATCGCGCAGGACATTCACCCTATAGTGGGAGCCCGGGTGGGCCTGGGAGAGGCCGACCACCTCGCCACCCATACCGAAGGTTTCTCCTACACCCTGCCCTTGGGCCCCTGGCAGTCCCACACCCTGACGCAACTCCTGGGTACGCCCCAGGGTACCGTCCAGGGGGTCCATGCGGGGGCGACGGCGGCGCTCCCTTTCTTGCGATACATGGACATCGCATACCGGTCCTCGGCGGTAGAGCCCTTCCGTTTCCCGGGACTCATGTGGGTGGATGACACGATCGTCCTCTTGGAGCGGGGCGATTCCCACCCCATACAGGGGGTCCTATTGGATCAGCGGGTATACTACCAGGGAATCCTGCGGGTGGACGTCCCTGACCGCAAGATCCAGCACGGCTCCACGTCAGACCCACGGCCCCTACGGTCGCCTACGCCAGCAGCCGTGGCCCGCCACCTAGGCCGCGCGTGGGTGACGAGTACCCCGGACCAGCGGCGGGAGGCACTGGCAGGGGCCCCGGAGATACAGCCCTCCAGGGTCCTCCGATATATGGGAACCGACATTTACCTCCAGGGGGCGCCTACGGCCCCCCGCAACCTGCCGGAGGTCAGGGCGGAGCTCTGGACACAGCTCCGCCCCCAGCGGCTCTCCCCGGACGCGGCCATGATGGTGCTCATGGCCAAGCTCCCGAGCAAGCTGCTCCCCCTGGCCAGCGTGTACCGCCCCACGGCCAAGGTACACGCGGCAAACGATGCTCTCATGGTGCGAGCATACAAGCACGTGACGGGCATCTCCCGCCACGCTCATACCGACGCGCTCTGGGGACCCTGGGAGCATGGGTGCCAGGGTCTCACTCGGTCAGAGCACTCGTGGCAGGCGGCGGTAGTTCGAGAGTGGGTTCGGCAGGGGCCTTGGGCCAAGCAGGAGTTCCGGGACTCCCAGGCCTACTACCTGCAAACGCACCAGGCGCTCAGGGGGGGCTGCCCGGCGGTGCTTACCCCGGGGCAGTACACGCATCACCCCAAGTGCCCCCACCTCATAGCCACGCTGCAGCGGGTCGTGGATGAGGTGGCCATGCCCATGTGGATGCCGGGCCAGTGCTCAGGGACCACCCCCATCCTGATCCGAGGTCCCGGTGGGCCGCGATCGGCGGCAGCGGCGGCCCCTGCCCCCCGGGTGGAGGTGTACACAACTCCGTATGGCGCCGTCGCGCAGGTGGTCGTCCCCCCGACGGTGTACGAAACGGTACAGGCCCTGGGCTACCATCACCTCGGCGACCTCTACACAGAGAATCACCAGGTGCTGCCGGAGCGAGCCCTGAAGAGACGAGCGCCAGCCCGCAAGGGGATCCCGGGGCTACGGGCGTGGCTGGCCCGCCACGCTGCGGTACTGGTCCCGCTCCTGAGGGAACCCACGCCGCGATGGCAAGCGGCGCCCAAGGACTCGATCCCGAGGGCCGTGCCCACCTATCAGGCGGAAGTCATCGTGGGAGGCCGGGCGGCCAAAACCACCCGAATGGAGACGATATACCATAGGGGACAGCCCCTCCGGATGACCGCGGCCCTGCAGGACACCATGGAGACCGCGGGCTGGGCGCCAGAACCCCGGGTGTGCCAGCAGCCCCCGGGCACCCTGCCCAGCGACACCAGGCTCCACCGCCTCCTGGTGGCCCTCCTGGATATCCAGGTGCAGGTGGATGCGCCACTGCACGCCCAGCTGTGGGGCGACCACCGGCAGGAGTCCCTGGCCCAGCTCCAGCGCACTGGGGTCAGGGCGCCCACCGTCGTGTGGACGACAGCCCCCCCGACTGCCGCCTACTGGAGCTGGGCCAGCACATCGCAGGCCCCTCTCGTGACGATCACCTCGACGCTGCCGCCGTTTCCGTGGATCGCCATAGCCCCGGCGGCGGTGGCGCGCTTCCAATATCCAGCAGAGTGCATGGCGCACAAATGCCTGGGGCACCCGCACAAGGGGCCCCTCTATTACTCCCTCGATACGGTGGGGACAGTGCCAGCGGAGCTACACCAGGCCCTGCGCACCCACCTCAGGGAGCACCATGGGGACATGGCCCTCCTGGCGCCCCACGGCCGGGCGACCGACCCCCCGCGCGTGTTGGCCCCTGAGACTCGCCCAGGCGTCTGGTTCCATGACCTGCCTGCGCTGGCGACCCTCCGGGGCAGTGTCGTGGCGGTGGATGCAGGGGCCACGCAGGCGGGTATGGCCATGGCCGGGGTCGTCCAGAGCGGGCCTGGGGAGTATCAGGCCCAGGTGGCCTCAGGAGTGGGCACCTCCCAGGAGGGGGAGGCGATGGCCCTCCTCTCGTATGCCCGCCGGCTGGCGACACAGCAGGGGGTTTACTGGCTGGTGCCGGACTCGGAGGCAGCAGTGGGGGCCCTCCGCACGTACCAGGAAGGAGGGCACTGCGGAGATGGCATCCACCACCTCTACGCCACTGTCCTGGGGGGGGCAGCGCCTCTCCCCGAGGTCTGCCATCAATGTGGTGACCACACCATCGCACTGGATCACGGACCTCAACGTCCGTGTGGACGCATCGACGCGGGAGCCGCCGGAGGTAGACCTCACGTGGCTCCTCAGGCGCCCCTACTCATTTATCCCCCCAGTGCCCTTCCGCGACCAGTGCCAGCTCTCCCCGACGGCGCTGAGTGACTGGTTGCAGGACCGGGCCTCCATACCGGCGCAAGCCATCTACGAGGCCCGCTGGGGGGTAAATTTCATGCCAGGGGGGGGCCTCCCCCTGGACTGGTTCGACCACGACCAGCAGCGCCACATCACGGCGCATCGCATGGACAACGTCCCGACCATGGCCGTCCTAGCCCACCGTTCCTCCCACCGGGGCACGGTGCTGGATACAACGTGTCTCCTGTGCGGGACACAGCCCGAGACGGCGCCCCACCTGTGGGCCTGCTCGGCTCAATCGCACGAGTGGGGGCCAGCCCGCCGGCGCCTCGCAGCGTGGCTCGACCAGAAGGTGGGGCCACGGGCTGCCCCGGTGCGTCACCAGCTGTGGGAACCGACTGTGCTGGAGCAGTGGGCGGCAGCCCTGCGGACCCCCTCCATGCAGCTGGCCCACCTGGAGTGTACAGGGCCCCACTCGCTGGGCACGGAGTTCCTCCGCCACGTCGTGGAGGAGTCCATACGGATCTGGTACGCCCACGCCAAGGCGCGTGCCACACTGCTGAAGGCCCGCCTGGGCCCGGGCAGCACGATGGCGTGGGCGTTGCAGGAGCTACGCCTGCACCAGCAAGCAGAAAGGGAAGGGGTGCAGCGGGAGCTCCTGGAATAAGCGCGGTTGCCAGAGGCGAACTCACCAGGTCTCCCCGACTCCCCCTCCCCCTGCCGAGGCCTACACACTTACGCACGGCGCGCACACAACACACACAGCCCAGCCCGTTTACCTTTACCCGTGGGTAGACATCCCGGCCTTTTGCCTTTTGGTAACAGCGCCTTCGGCACACCACACCACACCACACCACACCACACCACACCACACCACACCACACCATCTGGTGACATGGCACCAGTCTAAAAACCCTCAGGATGGTAGCTGTGGGACGGATTGCCCACACGCACTGCCACGCTCGAAGCCAGTCGTGATACGTCTCGATTTCTCGTGCGTCTTCCCTGTGTCAGGCCGGGCCTACCCCGCCCGCCAACCGTCCAGGACCCCTCCCTGGGCCAGACATGCAGTCCTGTGGGGGACAGATGCACATACGTGGCCTCCCCCCGACCGCCAGACGCCAACGTGGCGCCTGCCCCGACAGCTCTGCGCCGACATGGCGCGGGCTCAATGGCAGGGCACCATCGTGGCGCCGCGAACGTACCCGTGCGCCGTCGTGGCGCGGCCTTCTGGGCAGAACGCCGTCGTGGCGCGGCCTTCTTGGCAGAGCGCCGCCGTGGCACCGCCCAAACAGTCCAGCGCCAACGTGGCGCCACTTCAGTGGCAGCACACCACCGTGGTGCAGCCACCGTGGCGCAGTGTTCGGGGCACAGCGCCGTCGTGGCACTGCCCGGCCAGCCCCATGCCTCCGTGGCGCCAGTTCAGTGGCAGGGCGCCATCGTGGTGCCGCCAACGTACACGTGCGCCATCGTGGCGCAATCCTCACGGCAGAACGCCACCGCGGCGGTGCCCAGACAGCCCTGCGCCGACGTGGCGCCAGTTCAGTGACGTGGCACCACCGTGGTGCGGTCAACGTACACGTGCGCCGTCGTGGCGCAACCTTCAGGGCAGAGCGCCACCGTGGCGCAGCCCAAACAGTCTTCGTGCGCCAGCCTGGCCATGGTGTGTCCTCCAGGCCAATACTCGAGGCACCATGGCGAGGTCTGCACCTGGCGCTCCGCCCACTCCCGTGACACCCCGTGCAGAGGTGACGTGTCATCGGCGATACTCACCGCCTCACGTGCCATTGACGAACGTCGCCGTCTCGCTCAGGCACCATCGTGGTGCCATTTTCTCGGTCACGTGCCGTCTCGGTACACGTATCGTGGGGCTCGTCGTTTGGGCTCGGCCTTTGCGGCCGGGCGTCGTCGGTGACCTCCACGGCGGTGCACCACCGTGGTGCTATGGCCGTGATGCACGTCCCGCACTCACAGAACCCGGGGGTACCCAGGCCACCGGCGGTGCGCGTGATCGTGTGGCGTGACCGTACTCGCGACGCCGGCGGTACTCAGCCCACCGGCAGTGCGCATAGTCGTGCTGGGCCGCGTTCTATTTAGCCCGGCGACGTTTTCAAGTCGGGGGTGAGGCCCCGGGAGACCCACACCTTCTCAGCTCACGTTGATCTTGGAACGCTGACTCGGGTGGATCCAGGACAGATCGGGGCAGTCGGTGGCCGGGACCGGAGAGCTGATCGGACCGTAGCGTGGTCGTACACCGGCGCTTAGACCCAGACGGCCTGCTGGGAGGGGCGTTCTCAGGTGTGCGACGAGATTCGTCTTACTCTAGCGGAGGTAAGACGGAGGACTCCCTCGGCAGAGCCTGCGTGGGGCCCCCGAGGGACGACGCCACGGCTCACCGTACGTGGGACCATGGCAGGCGCTCCTCCTCCTCCTCCTCCACCACCACACCACACCACACCACCACATGCAGATTCTACTTCACCACGAGAACACCCTTGCCATAACCTCAAATTTCGATTCAACACGCCGTTGGGGCAGCAGGGCTGCAAAGCATAACACAAGCGACATGAGCAACAACATGCGGTACAGGCATGACCGCGTGGTCCTGTGAAGAGTATTTCTGAGTCACTCGGGGCACCACAGCTCCAGCGGGCACACTGCAGGGAAGGCTCTAAACACTCCGTAAAAAGTCTGAGCGGCGGTGCCCCTTTCTGTCCTCGGTGGCCGGCTCTCGTGCCTTGCGACGAAGAATGTTCCTTCCGTGCCCGCGCGCTTTCGAGATACGTGAGGCTGGCTTTCTGATGTGTTCCGCAAGGCTGAGCGGCAGTCAGCAGCCGCGCAAGCGACCCGGTCACAGTACGCCAGCGTCAGACACGACTCATTATGATTCCCCTTTGACCCGGCCAGCGATTGGTGGTCGCCCGCCGTCAACGAGGTGGCCTGGCGTAGGACCGCGCCCTCAAAGTATGCGGTTCAACAAGTGTGGGTGTGGGTATTGGGGCCTGTGTTTGGTCCGCGCGTGCTGTGCTTTTTCCCGCAGGTTCCAGCGGCAACCACAGCGGTCCCCAACCGACCTCTGAAGTACAACCTGTTTGCGGAGCACATCCCACGAAACAGAACCTGCCGGGTCTGATTCCCAAGCTCCGTGCCTTCCCAAGCCAACCGATCACCCACCAAGCCCCAGCGCCGGGCGCCCCCCCCGCTTTTCAAATTTAGAAACCATTGGAACGCTTTTCACCCAGACAGACCACGTGTGTTCGACGCCCCCCGTGTTCCCATACAACCGCACACCCTTTACCCCCCCCCCCTTTTTCTTTGTGGCCTGATCGAAGGCGCTGCCGCCCTTGCCTGACGGTGGCGCATGCGACCCTTCAGGACCCCATTGTTGCTGCAAAGCGCTCCGCTTCTCTTGGGCGACAAAACGAAGCATGTGTGACACTGGGTGATCCGGAACTGTGTTGCAATTCCCCGCATCATCGGTGGTGGAGAGCACGAAGTCTGTCAGCGCTGGCGGGAGAGTGTGCGCCGCGGGGGCAGAAGGATGCAACTGTGAGCAGTGGGACAGAGACTCCGCTCTCACCCACACAACCTCCCACCAGCCACCGAAGCCACCCGGAACGGACCTCAGAACAAGCAGGTCACACAGCAGATATGACACCGGACACCCGTTGTAATCCATGGCACACGACAAGCAGCGGGAGTGAGGCCCCGGCCGCCGTTGCTTCGGGCGTCCACGGTGCAGGCGGCGGTGTGCGGCACCACCAAAAGCTGATGAGGTGGCAGGGTTGTGCTTCCGACGTCACGCACGTGGTCGTGTTGTGTGGAGGCGTGCCTCTGGGCTGTAGAGGGGGGGGGGAGGGCTTGTACCGCGCGCAACACATCTCGCCCAAACGCGCCGTCCACGTGTGCAGGACGCAGGACTGCCGCCCTGGATATGCCTTTGTGCCCAGTGGAGCTCCATCACAAAGCAGGCGCAGCTGTTTCGGTACCAAGAAATGCTGTTGCCCATTGTGGCGCAGTTCTTGAACAGGTCTTTTGCTGAACAACTGGGCTTGGGCTTGGGGGAGGGTTGTCACGAGCAGTCACACGCAGGACATGGCCCTGCAAACCAGTTGTATCACCCGGTGCCCGACCATGTTTTGTGGTGTTTCCCCCTGAGAGAGCCTTCAGTCCTATTGCAGCGGTCCCCATGCCCGACACTCGGTGGCACCCGAGGGTTTAGGTCGGCCCTCGCGATCCCGCTTTCCAGGGCAAATCAGGCGCCGCAGTGCGTCCACTTCGAGGCCGCGCATTTGGACATTGTGGAAGTCAGACACACGGGGGAAAACGCCAACATTTTGGAAGCGACGGTGGCTGTGAAGCGCCGGGTATGCCCCGGGGTGAAGGCGCCGACGCTGCGGGACTGGGCTCGGGTGGTCTTGTTTCGTGGGCCGTGGACTGGCTATGAGAGACCCGGGCCAGAGGAATGGAGCAGGCCATCGCCTGGCGATACAAACACCCGACCCTACCCCCTTTGGGGGGGGGAGGCAGTGTTCGGGGGGGGGGGGTCAAGGCCTTGGTGTCCGACATGAAGGGCCCGCCAAATCCAAGCGCCCTCCGGGTCCTCTGGACCAAACCGCCGGGTCCAACCGCCTCCGCCCCGGGCCATTGCATTATGACCCACAGGAATGGGGGTTGGGGCTGGCGGGAGGCTGTGGCCAGCCCACCCACCCACCTGCTCGCCCACTGAGATAGGCAGACCCCTCCCTCGGGGGAGGCTGCTGGCGGGGTTTGGTTGGAGCCCTACGCATCACTCAACAAAACAGAACATACTTTTACGCCCCCTCCATCAAGGCCCACAGCCACAAATTGCGCCCAATCACGTCCCAATGCTTGCCCCACCCCCCAAAACAAAACCACCTGCGGGAGGGGTCGGCAAGTGGTGTAGCCCTCAGGGTCCCGTCTCGTCTGAGGTGTCCACGGCGCAGGGGGCTCACCAGGGGCTCCGCTCCCTCCAGTGCTCCTGGGGCAGGGAAATGCTCAGCAAACTCCAGGACCTTCCGTCCGTCAGGACAGTCCCTGCTGGTCTAGCACTCTGTGCAGCGCCGCATGTGCCCCTCTGGGTCAGTCAAGGAGCGCCACACACCACATGTCCAGCCTACACCCCCGTGCACCCCTCGGGGGTTCAGTCATGGGCTGGAGGAAGCCGCAGGCCACCCGACCCACAGTCTCCTCCAGCGGCCTTGGAGTAGGGCTCTTCTGCCCTGCCGCTGGGGCCCGGAGCACCGGGCACACACAGCCCCCGCACGGCAGCATACCATGCCCCACCCAGGCAGCCACAGCACAGACAGACACAGACAGCAGCCGCAGACGATGGAAAAACTCATTTTCCCTATGAGGCACAAAACGAGACTGGTGGGCGCATCTGCACAGAAACGGGCAGATGTGGTATGAGCAGTGCCGGTGAGGCCAGATGTACGACTGCTGCAGTGTGAGCAGAGCCACTGACAACGCCCGCTGGGGGGGGGGGGGGGGGGGCGTCCAGAGGGCCTGTGTGGTTGACGTTGCATGGGAGGGCATGCCAGAGAGACAACACCCTGTGGAGGCGGTGGGGCCCTGTGCCTTCGTCCGACCCCGAAAGCGCCTGCAGGCTGAATGCAGCAGTTGCTGCTGAGCGTTGGTGCCGCTGTCATCTGTTTCTGTGCTTCTTCTCCCTTTTCTGTGAGGGTTCGCGTTCACAACCCCATCAGCGCGGTTCTGGGGGGCGGGGGGGGATTGGTTTTGGCTGCCGCCGCAGTCGTCGTTCTCCTCCTCTTTCGGGCCGTATCGCGACCGGCGGTTTGGGGATGGGTCTGTGCCCGTACGCGATGGTGACGAACGACAGGTCCCGCTGCGTCACTGACTGCACCCAGGCATTCCGTGTGCTGAATGCCCATTGCTACTTGCCTCTACTGCGCGTTCACTGTGCTGTTTCCTCGCGGTTTCAGGCCACGCCGCAGCCTGAGCTGGGGACTGTGATATGGACGATCGTCACGCAGCAGCCGTCGTTGCTCAGACTGCACGAAGCCAAAGTCTTCCCCTCCCTGCCAACACCCTGACCATCCTCTTCGCCTTACCTTAAGCCAAAACACTGACTGCAGTGAGGCTGTGAAATGGAAATCACCTCGAAGAGAGGTTGTTAGATCAAGTGCAGGCACGGATACCAAATACCCCCCACTCTGGGGGTCGTTTGCGCAGCATACCCCAAGGCATGATATTGGATGTCTGACTCCTTGTAAAGATCATTATTTTGCGAGACGAAATGATCCCCCAATGAATTTTTCCCTCTACCCCCCGTACTTGGGTACCACTTTTTGGGGGGGGGGGGGGGCTGGGGGGTGGGGGTCAAAAGTTTGTGCTTAATGGGATTCGCACCCTGGTCTGCAAAACGGCTGAGGGACAAACTATCGCGCGGTCGGCTATCCGGTACGGGATTCTGACCTACGCTTGGCCGGCTGTCCGCCGAGTGTTTGCCTACTCAACCACTGTGTTTGCCTGCACAGATAAGGTTCACCATCGCTTGTCGATATAGGCTGCCACCAAACAAAACTGACTGACTCTAGTGTTCTAGCACTCGCTTCATGGTGCCTCGCCGGAGGCAATAGAATTTGAGGGGGATCCCCCCACCCCCCGCCACCATGGCCTCGAGCCAACCCCCCCCCCCCCCCTGCGGGTTCCAACAACACATTCCTCAGCAGAAAATCAACTCCAGACAAGAAACATAATTTTTGGCCACTTTTGGTACACAAGCCCTTGGACATATGACCCCCCCCCCCCCCACCGCTCCTCTGCTCTGAAGAGTCCCTGACTGACCATGACCTTTTTCCTCCATCTGGAGGCAGTGTGGGAGGTGGCTACTCCAACTCCAGCTGCAGCCTTTGTTCGAAGGATGGAATGGACTGTGATCCCAGAGTGGATCCAACACCTCCGACGCACACCGCCAGGCGGTCAGGGCCCCCAGAGCCTCTCAAGATTTTCAATCGCTGTCAGCTTGCATTGGGTGTCAAGTGGACATGGGCACCCTCACCTTTCAACTCTGCCGAAAGGATTGATGGTGAATGCCACCCAGGCACAGGATGCTTGTTTCTTGCAATGGTACGGTGCGCTCTGTTTGCGCCAACTGTTCCGGTTCATTCGAACATAACTCCAACAGTGGGTTGCATCCTTGATCTAGTTGCTGTTGGTTTCTGGTGATGTGTATCTGATAAATGTCCAATTTTCCAAGCGCAAAGTGGCGGTCATTTTGGTCCACAATATCCTTGCACCAAAATGATGAGCTTAGTCGTGTGCCCTTTTGTAGCTGTTCCTGCAACTGCATTGCAGCCCAAGCAAGTGACCCTGTCCATGGTTTGTGACCTCTCAGCCTGTCCCCTGTACGCGCTCACCCGTGTTAGTCTCAACGATCTTCGCAATTCACAGGTCGTTAGCGTACTCCGCTCCTCCAAGTTTGCACACCTCTGGCACTGTACTTCTCCGGAGGACATGAAGACTTGCGTGTGCCGGAAGCCTTCCTGAGGCGCCTCCAGGCGCTTACATATCTCGACGACCAGAAGGCCTGCGAGGGTCGATCAGGGCTTTCGTTCGGCAATGCGATGTGCCCTGTTTGCAAGAACGCAGATTTGCGGGTCGCCGACAAGGCCATTGCCAGGGCCGAAAATGCGGCCACCCCCCATACCCCCTGGGGTTGGGTGGATAAGTCAGACGCCCAAAACCCTTTGTACACCCGAGTTCGGCCTCAAAGTGCCGGCCGACCAGCAGCTGCTATCGGCAGCAGACCAGAGAATCTCCGGCTGCTTGAGTGAATCCATCGCCTGGCTCCGACAGGCAATGTGCCCGGATCGAACCCCCGGCACGGTACAACGACTGGACTGCCGCCGGGAGTAAAGGCAAAGGTCCCGAACACTACCCAGAGGTCGGGGGTTCGAGCCTCGAGCTTTGACACGGTCGGCAACACGCATAGTCGTGCGCTAGCGTGTCGGTGAGTGGGCCCCAGGCATCGGACTCATGCCCCGAAATACACACGATTGCTTCGTAACTGAGCGGGGCCCGGGCCGGGGGGGGGGGGGGGGATGCTCAGTTGGGACCCTGACCAATCTCGTTGATCCGCTTGACCAACCCCGACCGCATGAGAGGAAATGTCCTCTGGGGAACAAGAGCGGAAAGCTCTTCACCTTCAGCTGCAGTGGAGTGCAGCAGCCTCTAGCTCCCACGTTGCGGACATCCTGATGTAGGGACATGACAAGCTGCCGCACACAGGCCCCTGCGGTGCCTGTTCCCTGTTGCACATCGAGTGCACCTCCACATTGCCACACCAGCGGAATCGGTGTTGCAGTAGTCATACGACAGTCATGGGGGACAGCCCGTGAGCCCCACAGGCTCGGCAGAATATTTGCCCCGAAAGCGTGGCATCCTTCGTGTAGTCTGAAGGGCACGCCTGCCATATGTGCATGTCACTAAAGCCTCGTGACGGGATGACATCGACGAACTTTGAGGTGTCAGCACGCGATGCGCCGACGTTTGGGCGAGGGCCACTCTGATATGACAATTTCTGTGCGAAAGTTTGTTGCGCACCAAGACTCGCAATACCTCCTTAACCCCTCGGGGGTCCCAGTTTTGCAAGCAGCAGTTTTCTTGGGGCTGTTTGTGATTATT
Source organism: Eutreptiella sp. 'Long Island Sound 2002' (assembly GCA_964036045.1). Lineage (NCBI taxonomy): Eukaryota > Euglenozoa > Euglenophyceae > Eutreptiales > Eutreptiaceae > Eutreptiella > Eutreptiella sp. 'Long Island Sound 2002'. Next base: position 50,115,446 of record OZ038386.1, read on the forward strand.
TTCGGCATCTTTACGGATTGACACAGAGTTGTGATACGTAAACGAGTTGGTGTACTATTTCTATCGCAGCCCCCCACCCCAGATCCCACCAGCCCCCTCATCCCCGTTCCTGGTACACCTCCGCACTGTGTGGTCCGAGCCAGTCAGTAGGCGCGCAGCGCATCGGAGGATTGGGAAGACGGGGATGAATCCTGGACCAGGCTCGGCTGCCTTGACGAGTTTCCTGACCACTTTGACGCCCGTGACTCTCTGACCTGCACCCTCTGGCTGGCAAATGAAAAGCGTCTGTAAAGGGGGTCGATCCTAAACCTCGGGTGCACATACCAGGCAAGGTATGCCGGGCCTGCCCCTCTGCCCCCCCCCCCCCCCCGGGCGAGTGCATTTGTCAGCACATGAATTTCCAAGTCTGCAGTGCACCACAGAAATTAAGTTCAGCCGCAGCCCATATTTTCACATTCGTACCAGACACGAATGCTCGCTTTTCACCTCGAAAATACGTGTTACATGGTACAACAGCTGGTCGAAATATTTCACCACGCAGTGCCTAGTCCGTGATGGTGTCATTTTCGAGCAATGCAACACAGCGCGAGCAAGTAGGCCAAAGCCCTATTCTGATGCTTGTCCTTGGATGCTGTCCTGGGCATCAGAAAAGGCAAAAGGTTCCCCCACCCGTCCAATTGACGAACCCGATTGACCAGCCCTGACACTATCAACAATGGCCCAACCCATGCGGCACTACAAGCGAATACGGACACAGCCTGGGGCGTGTCCTCCGGGGTCCGTGCCCTGTCACAACCACCTTCCATAGCCTGACAAGACATTGCCTGAATGATTGAAAGAAGAGAGTCCAAGGGGGCTGGCTGATTACTGCGGAGACTTCTAGGGATCTTTTTTCAGGGTCTGAGGAATTTCAAGCCCACCTTAGGCCTCTGAATTGCCGACCCACACCCTCCGCAACCACTCCTGAGATGCTAACCCATAAGCATAGGTATGTACCTGTGATACTACACTTGGGGGATGCGCCGCAATGGAGGAATGAATTGTACTGCAGTCTGCATTCGGCGCTCAGTGTCAGGGGGCTATCTGCGTAACGTGAAAATTACTCTTGGGTTGGGGCATTGCGACGAGGAAAGAAATTGAAGTTACAGGCATCCGTCACGTAACATATGCCCCTGCACAGAACTCGTACCTTTTCGATGCTGGCGGCTCAGGGACAACATTGCGACTGGGTACAGTGCCTGGGGGGGAGTGAGACCCCATTCCCCAAGTATGGTGCCCAAATTCAGCAATGCTGTACTCTTTCTCCTGCTATTCCCCATGGGGACAGTAGTACGTCTGGAACAGATTGCTGTTTGAATGAGCAAACACTCGCATGCCGAACTCTGTCAAGAGCTGTTTGAGCAGATTTTCGTTTTATGTTTTTTTTACTGGGTGATGCAGTACCTGCTCACGGTACACCTTCGCAGTGGGGCTGGAAGTGATGTTACAGCGCCGTAATGGACCATACCACACGGAAACCGATATATTCGCATCATCCTCCCTGTCAGAATCTCTGGGAAACCTTGAGAGGCCTCATAAGCTCACCTCCAAGAGACCATGTATCTGAGAGCATGGAATATTGGTGGTGTACAACACGCAGTCTGAGCCGCCTTTTCCCGTCTGCGGGAATGGTATCACCGAGGGATTGAGGGATACACAGGCAGCATATACAGTGGACATTATATGTTGTTGCCACCAACCACAGTTCTGCAAATTGACGCCAATCACCCCAGCTGGACAACCACACCTCTTTGAGGGAGGGGTGCCACATATGGTATTGCATCAATAGACCATGGAAAGTGGTCCCGTGACCTTTTATTTCTCCCAAGGGCCTCACGGCCCTAGCAGCATACATTCTCCCACTCGGCCATGTGTTTGACCCCTTTAATTGTAACCATGAAGCTCAATGAACCCCAAAAGCAGCGAAATGTCGATATGCCCATGAAAAGGTTTTCAGGACAGTTTGCAACACAGTCAGCAGTAGGTGGAGCAGAGGTGCCTGCATGTAGGGGAAGGTATGTTGCACTTAACATCCAAGTGGTCTCCAGCCGTGTGTGATACTGATATGGGGCTCTGGGGAGCTTGTATTTTCTCAATGTCTCTGCACATTAGTGGTGCGCGCAGCAGATCCAGGCAGTTTACTGGGGGGCTGCCCTTCCGCGGCACTTCCATCCTAACAGCCCCATACCCTCTCCACATTCTAGTGCACCGCACGTGCCATAAAGCCCGTGGGGTGCCAGATTCAAAGAGAGTCAGACGGGTGACCCGAGTGTGGGGTTTGCAGATGGTGGCGAACCTAATCCTAGTCCTTTCGATAATGTGTGCAAGCAGTCTTGGGCCCCTGAGGACACTCACTATGTGGTTGTTGACTGTAGCAGCATTGCTGAGCATTATGCTGCCATACCCCAATCCTCGCTCAAAAATCTGTGGGGCACCACATTCTTGCGCAAGAATAGCTGGTGATGATTAGATTTGTGTCACCACCCATCCACTGTGTGGCAAAGGGCTGATAGTCAAGCACTTTTGGAGCACCTAGTGTGTTGCCATTTTGAGAGAAACATGCACAACACAGTGCACGGTATTTGGGGTGTTTTGTGCATGGATATGAACACATGAACATGCTTTATTCTTTCCTCTGCTGTAGTTACTCTTGCAGGGAATACCAGTGTCCAGAAGCATAATTAGAGTTTATGGAAGGGTAGTGGGATCCCAAATGTGCCTGGGGAGGTACATTTGGAGCATGTTAGCTAAATTCCAAAGGTGTGCACATCCCTGTTGCTTGTTGATCTTCTTGTACTGCAGACATAAAAGTCCTTTGCCTTTTTTCCTTGTGGGTGGGGTGCAAGTGGCTGCAACCACCATTGGTGAGTCAATCCTCTTATTCTTTTGCTTGTGCACTTCTTCTCCTCAAACTTCACCTTCTTTGTTGCCCTCTATTTCTCTGTGTCATCGCCACTTCCTTCTTCTCCTTCTTTTTAAGCTTCGTCACAGTGTCCAGAGTTTGTCACTTCCTTTTCTCCGGTGACCCTTTCCTCTTCCCAGGTAGTTGCTTGATTGGCTCCTTTTTGATGTTCTTTGACAATCCCCCAAAATATGTTCCCTGATGCGGATTTGCCAAAGTGCTATGCTGCCTATGGACATCCCTTTGAGAGTGCCGGGTTCTTATTGCCCTTGTCTGCACCCCACGCTCCTTTTTCTTCTTCTATTTGTCAGCTTTGCTTCTGGATTTTTTGGACGCTTCACACACCTGTGCACCACTGTTCCAAGGGCTCCTTCATCATTGCCCAGCTCAGCGCATCTACTTTGCTGTAGTGATTCAATAGGGGGTACCTGGTAGCCCAGGGCAACATGCCACAACAGCACCGGTAAGCTTGAATGAACGCGGGAGGTACCGTGGTGGCTACATGTGGGGAGGAAATCACGATTGGCTGCATAACCCCCGCCTTCTCAGGGTCCCCAAAGCGGGGAGGAAATCAGAAGTGGCTACATAAGGCTACATACCTAACTCAAGGGATAGCTGAACACTGCATCAATGTAGCATATCTACCAGGGAAAAGTTAAAAAAAATGGTGTACAATGCAGCTATTGGGGCGCAGCTATTGGGACACGCTTCCTCGGAATGCAACAAGGAGATAACAAGGAGGGTGCGCTTGCGGCATCAACCTGCTGCTGTCAGCTGTCGGTGCACCACCAACCAACATGGTTCCGATTGTTGACCAGCAGCTGCCGTCAGATAAGGAGTGCTGGATGTCGATTGAATCAAGAGAGAGTGCCAAAGGGAGGAAAAGTGATTCTACTGTACATCATAGTGACGGCCTCAAAAGCTGGACAACACACCTGGACCAACAGAATTGGTTGCATGTGACAAAGCCCACCAATTTTGATGAGGAATCTATTGATACACGCAAAGGGAACATGACTGACCATGCACCACGAGATACATGCAACGTTCATTCAGCAGAAATAGAGCCCTCCTCTGGAACTGCTACTGGTTGCTGACTGTGCAGCCCTGATAGCAGAACGCAGTAGAATATTGCAACCTGCATCGCACCAAAGGCCTCTTTGATGGTGTCCAAATGTTGAACCACTTGTTTATGACATCGTTCATACTGGTCCCCGGATAATAAATTCGTCTAGGTGTTTGATTTTGTGGCTCTGCTCAAATCAATGGCAACCTCTTTTGATGCTGCTTTGCAAATTTAAGACAAGATTCCCATCCAGAAGCGGCTGCAACTACTGAAGCAACCGCTGAAAGGAATCTTAATATTGTTTGGATGTCTCATTTATGGTTCCCAGTGTTAGGAGCGCTTGGTTTCCCCCCCAAAGCCAGGCAGGAAGCCCCACAAATTGTTTCCAATCATCAACGAGAACAACTGATATTAGACATCAAGTTGCAAAGGGAGAAGCACACGCGTGAGGTATGAAAGTGGAGACTGCAAGAAGAAAAATGCAGCACTGCTGTATGAGGCCCAGCATTCCTTCGCCACCCACAGTTTGCATAGTGCATGCACGCACAACCACAAACACTCCAGGGCATCCCAAATAGATTCCCGTACAGCTGCAAGTGGTTTTTTTTCCACGGACCAGGTGGTTGGGTACTTGATGAGGAAACCCTGGCCTATATTTGAGAGCACTCGCGCTGTGTTTCCGGGAGGAATTCAAACTGGAGAGTGTTTCAGCTCACATAACCCCAAGAAAATATTTTGTGTTTGTGGCTCTGATGTACATATTGCACTGCTCTCGCATCCACCCAACTGCCTGGCGAGCAGCCCCTGGCACAGGTCTGATGGGTCTACAGGCTGGTTAGCAGGCACCCTACTTTGGCAACGAGGTGGCGGGTGCATGTAGGCACTCAAGATTGCAGATTGAAGGTCGCAAAACCCACGGAGTGCATTCAATTCGGCGTGCATGTGCAAGTGCCCAACCCCCTCGTCCAACAAACACCCAGTGTTCGAACCATATTGATTGGGGCTTTGCAGTTCATTGGACGCGGGGGTATGTGGGAGGTGCCCGATTTATCCACCTGATTCGATTGTTGTTCCGGGTGCATAAGGCCATTCTTTTCGGCAGTAATGTTTGCAGGCTGGTGTGCCTCCAAAAGTGTGTCTAGTGCACTTGACCCTCCAGGGGAGTGAGGAGTAGGACGACAGGCTGGGGCACTGCTGGGTGCATTTGGGCTCCTGTAATGGGTCAGCGGGCAAGCAATCCCATGCAGCCATCACAACCACTGTGTGCAACACACTTGCGGTGGAACTTCCTCCTGAATATGTCCATTGAAGTGTTAGTTCCATTTTGGCAATCTTGGCACCGGTTTTCCGGAGGATCCCTGCACCGAGTTCAAAGCAGTCCTTCCCAAGAGTGCGCACACTGCATCAAGCACCCCCAACTCCCTCGATCCCCAGCTTTGACTGCCCAGTCGACTGTGCTAGTTTCATCCATAACTCCGCCCCCTCCGTGTACAAGCCAAGTAGCACCTGCTATGGGTGTTGAGATGCTGCATTGAGGCGTGAATGGCTGCAGCACTGGGGACGAGACAGCAGTCCCTTCAGCTGTCTCGTCCCCAGCTGAGGCCCCTTCAGCTATTTCAAGTACCCCACCCCTTGCGAGAGCAATGCCCTTGCCCTTGTCAGAACAACAGTGGGTGTTGTTTCCGCAACTTTTGGAATCTTGGAATTTGGCGGGTCGTTTTCTGATGGTCCATGAAGGTCAAGTCTGTGATTTGTCTGTGATGGTATTTGAAGGATATTGGTTGCTGTACTGCCATCCACTTTCACCCCTTCTTGTCTATCGGAGGTGGAGGTGGGGGAATCACCCGACGACAAGTACCTTCCCCCCCCCCGTGTCCATCCCCTCCCCGTGTCCATCCCCCCCCCCAGGGGGGGAACCGTCACTTGGCCCATGAACAATAAGAAATCAATAGGAAATCACAGGCGCCGAAGGCGCTGAAGAAAATTTTTGGTTGGGTTATACTAGAATTGGCTGGTCGGGAGTGGTGTACGGTTCCCCCCCCTGGGGGGGGGGGGGGGGGGCGTCATTTGGTGACGGTTCCCCCCGGGGTGGGGGGGAACCGTCGTCCCTTGGGGGGGGATGGACATGGGGGGGGGAAGGTACATTCATGATGCAATTGTCAGCGCTTACATCTTTCATGGCGCATACAAACAACGCCCTCGTTAGAGCAACACTAGGTGTTGTTTCCGTCAAATTTTGGAACTTTAGTTTTGCTCTCGCGGGGGGGGGGGGGGGGGCAATCCTAATTTGTGAGAGTTCCCGGCCCCCAACCGTGCGATCCGGGAGCCCCAATCCCCAGGCCTCAATGTCATGCACCACGCTCCATCTCCAATCAGTCCCATCACCACGCTGCAGGTACCCTCGCGGTGCATCAGACCGCCACCACATCCTTCTCCAGCCTGGCCATGAGTGACACTGGGACATTGGAAATCGCCAACCTCACCGTACAGCTGATACCCTTGGGCAGGCGCACACTTCGCTCCTGGGCAACGCCCAGATTCAACATCAGCGACTACGTCAGAGGGCCCGATGTGCCAGCATTGAAGTTGCGCAGTATGGCTTTGTCCACCTGTGCTCTCACTGCAGCCTCGTCTCCGCCTTGCCTTATGCTCTCCAGGTCATCTACCAGAATCCTGGCGCGCTCTATTCTGTGGTTGTCGCGTCGCTTGGTTGACAGTGTGCGCGTGGCGTGTAGGGACCAGCGAGTCCAGAGACGAGGATGCGGTTCATTTTTGGGGCCTGGCGAGCGGAGCGCTTGCCCATCAGTGGGTAGTGCGGGGGAGGGCGATGCAGGATGCTCAGAATGCCACGGGAAATTTAAAAGCGCAAGCGCCAGCCACTCCGGCTCAAAGGAAACACAGCCTCAGGAGCACCCTCCTCTTCTGCAGCCCAAGGAGCCACGTCATACGACCCAAACACGCCCCTCACTATTACGGACAATGGACCGCCCATCTCTGTCCCCATCGCATCAAACGGTGTGGGTTTCACCTCTTGTATGTTCGTGCCCTGTGCTGTCACGCGTGCATCGTCTCGGAGCGGAGGTTTTGGGAGGGGTCGTGGGGTGTTTTGTTTGCCTTTGAGGCCTCTCTCAACGGTGCACAGTCGGGACGTCCGTCGAATAGCCTCGAGTGTCAAAAGCCTTGCACGTGAACAAAATGGATGCCGAAGCACAGGGAACGCAGGGGCAGGGGAGGTCGGACTTTGCATTGCGCGCCGGGCAGGAGCGTCAAGAGGGCCCAGAACAACTGATGTGGGGGGTCCCGGTGGGGGTTAGATGCTGATTAGGGGGGGTGGCTGGCTGGAGGCGCACGCGGGCCATTCGGCGGCGGTTGGATGCCACCCGGCGGCTTTTGGGGGCTGCGGGTCCACGCACGCGTTGTGCTTTGCACACAGACACCGTCTCCGTCAACCTCTTGCACACGTACGTCACGGACATGATCGTCAAGCTCCAAGCTCCGGACGGCACAACCATCACCTTATTCCAAATGTCCGGAGGCCGTATGATGCCCTTCCTTCCGCCATATGTCGCCTGCCTCGTCCCTTTCCCCTTCCTACCTCCTGCCCCCCCCCCCCCCCCCCGCTCCCCCCGTTGACTTGTGCGTACTCAGAATGCTCAGTTCTTCTTCAGTTCTTACTGGAGAATTGACGAACATGACAGGAGGCCCGCGCGTGCGAGCAACAGGCAACAAACTGCAACTATACAGCCATACACGTGTATGGCACAAGCCGAACCAGCTCAGCTGAAAGAGCGCCGGCCTGATGGCCGGAGGACCCCGGTTCGAGCCTGGGAGTTGGCGGACTGTGTCATAACGGGTGGCGTCCAGTGGGATCTGCCTCCCCGTGGTCAGCACCTATTGCCTTGCGCTGGTGCCAAGATGCGGCATGGGAATATGGTATCGGAACAGCGCCACCCAGAGTGCACAGTTTTTTCACACTGCTGCCCTGGGTGTCCGCACACCCACTCCCCAATTTGTGGGAACTCCACATAGGGAAAAAGGCGTCTGCCCCCCCCCCCCCCCCCCAACGACTGGAGTGAGCAACAAAATCCGGTGGGCGGCGGTCCACCCCAACCTGCCCAGGGCCGAGTGGACCACTCACCGCTGCATGGCCGATATGAAAATGGAAATTGGTGTAAACTTTTTTCCATGCATCCCCATTTGGGTGCACTTTGATGGAGGCTTCAAATATGCATCAAAAACAGTAGAAGATGTTTTTGATCCCCCACCTCGAAGGTGGCATCACGGAAGCATGGGAAGGCAAGGCGGGCCTAATTGGGTGCCAGACCAGGTGTCGGTGGCAATTAACGCTGCAACGGACACCTTTCTGTTAATTTTTGCCGTTTCACCGCGTTAATGCCGGTTAATTCCGTGTCAATTATTCTTATTTTGGGTGTTGTTGTGTGTTCTCAGTATTTTGCAGTGCAATTAGTTGCAAGTGTTGCTTCCAAACGATGTGCGCCCCGGTTGCTTGTGACTGACAGATTGTGATGGCTGTTGGTCTGGTCGTGGATGTAGGTGTTGCTGCTGCTGCTGTTGCTGCTTTTGATGTCGTTGTTGTTGTATTTGCAGGGTTAGCCAGTGATTTGTCTGAGGTGCGTTGGTGGGATATAGGCTCGGCGATTGGAGCCCTTGTGACAGCCCTGTGTGCTTGCTCCGTCGCAGGAGGCGACAATTTGGTCGTCACTTTCGATGACAACGCTGCCGAACCCATCACTTCAACCAGCCCCCCGGGTGGCTTCGGGACTTACCAGCCTGTGGAGGCCCTGAGCACCATCCCATCCCCGCAGCCCGCGGGTGATTGGACGATGATTCTGCAGGACACACAGAGTGATGACGTCGGGCAGTTGTATTCATGGTCCCTGGACTTTGAAGCTTCAGGTGCGGATTTACATGACAAAACCCCCGCTGCCCACCATTGAGTCGGGGCCGAAGAAAACGTCGATGTGCGTTGGGGCGAAACGGCCCACAAAAGTAGCCATCCAGGCCATTGCTTCTTGTAGTGGGGACCGCGGGGTCAAGGAGTGGGTTAGGGGCCAAAGGGGCTTTTTCACTACCTCCGGAGTGAGGGTGCTGGGCTGGGGATGGCTGTGATTGAGGGCCAGTGAAATGGTTTACGTGATGGGGTGGCGGCTTGAGATCGCGTTATGTTCAGATTTCCGCCCTTGTGACCCAGTGCTGCACAGGGAGGCGTACGTACACAGGGGTGGGTGTGGGCGAGCTGTTGAGGGGCAGGTGATGGGTCAGCTGCAGCCCCTACGACCCCTTGAGGACGCGAGGTCATGTCTGTCAAAGAAGAGATTTGATGGCGCGTGCTAATGTGACGTGTTATTACCCGTCATCGCATTGTTGTGCGTATATTATTGGGCCAACGACTGCGCGTACCAAAGAGAACGTACAATAAAACGTTGACGCACGATACTCAGTGCCAGACGATCATGCGCAGACTATACCCACACCCCTACGGCCGTCCCAAGAGGGGGCGGAACAGTGGGCCCAAGACCACGTGGGGATGGATTTGCACGCATTATCGAAGGGAATCGGGCCACCAAATAATGGGGAGGCGAAGGTGCGGCGCGCCCTGTTAGGGTCGCGGGTATGAAGGTGCGCGCCTTCTTGAAGGGCATCGGGTGAGGGTTGCGTGTGACGCCCGAAGCACCGGTCCGTGTCCGGGTTGGGGCCAGCTCTACTGATGGCTGTCATCGCTGGTTCTGTGCATTCCCGTGTTCTGCAGCGACTGGAGGCAGTGTGCAGTACGCCGGGACGCTGCACATCAGCCCCTCTGTCGAGTACGTGCCTGTCATCAACCAGACCATCATGGTCATTGAAGCCGATTCTTCTGCAGCAGGTGGGGGGCGTGCCCTCTTTGGGCACTTGCTTGTGTCATCCCGGTCATGCTATACCACGACACGCCCTGTCCTTCCCGCTTCGTGTGCCGTGCCCTGCGGTGTAAGAGGCCCCACCCTATCCCCGATGCGTAACCGAGTTTATTGTGAAGCAGGGGAATGGATCTCATGGGCGCCACATGCAAGTGACACCATTGTGGGTGTGAGTGCCATCCACTGCACCCACACGGGTCACTGTAGTCCGAAAATCCTACAGTAGTAAGCGGGCCAGCGTCATGGGGGCTTATGTGTCGGGCCGGACCCCAAGTCCGCCCCCCCGCCCCGCCACCTGGACACACCAATGGTCAACCCTGAGGGACAACCAACTTGGGCAAACCTTTTTGGCCTCTGTGGACCGGAGCACAGACCTCCCCCCTCATTTTGTACATGTCCCCCCATTTTCCACCATCTGTGGGGGATGGTAAAGGGGGATTTTACCCTCCAGACCTGTGTCTGTTCATACAAATTCTCGAAGTGGTTGAGTCCCGGAACCGGGCTGAACACCCCCCCCCCCCTGGCAGTGCATTTTGTTTTGTAATGAGTGACTTCACTCTCTGCGCTGCGTGGTACCCCCTGGACTGGGGTGGCACAATGCACTGGTGGGTGGGCTGGGGTCCTCTCTGACCACGGCAAACGTATCCTGCACAAATGACCCCGTGTCCTGGGAACCAAAGTACTCAGCGAACAGAAACACAAGGGGCAATCTGCAATGAAACGCCACCACAGAGAGACACAGCATTTTTCACATGTTGCGTGTTATACATTGTTTGAAGTAGTAATGGGGCCCTGCTGCTTCATACTATGAGGGACCGTTAGCGCGCCGGGTGCGCTGGGCAAAGTTTCAACAGTCGCTGTCCCACCTCCAACCGGTTGGGAGTATGTGTTTGTATGGGATTTTCTGACCTAGCCCAGCACAACGGGATTTGGGCACTTATTCTAGTGCCCACGAGAGCAAGCAAAGATTCCAAGAGAGGTTAAGATTGCCATTACATTCCCTTGCCACCACTTCTGGCATGGCATGGTATGACAGGGCATTGCAGGGCATGGGAAGCATGGCAGGGCAGGGCATTGCATGCTACGGCAAGCATGGCATGGCATGGCTGGCAGGTCATCCACCCAATATACCACGGTACAGTCTGTGCCCTCGGCCGGTGCTATCGATGCTTTTTTTTTTTCGTGTTTTTGCAGGAACCTTCAGCCGAGTCACTACGTCACTGCCCTCGTTGTACGCTGTCGAAGTCCTCAGCTACACGCCAAACCTTGTCATCAAGATTGTCGAGGTCTGATGTTGCATGTTTCTTTGCACTCGGGACAGCCAGCCCCCTAATTGGGGCCCGATTTGCCCAATTTGCCCCGATTTTGTGCCCCGATTTCCTGGATTTTGGGGGCCCTGTTAATAATTCACAGTTCTTTGTGTCCACGCGGCTGCTCTGATGTGTTGCCCCAATGTGTTTGGAAACCCCCCCCCCCCATTTGGGTAGGGGGATGGACAACGTTTGGGTTGAGGCAGCGCTCCGACAGCGCTTGGTGGTGACCTGACGGTGGTCGACGTTGACCAGGGTCGGTTCAGGGTGAATGCGCGACGGTTGGCGGCAGTTGTTGGTCCGCAGACGCATGAGGTTCCGGGCGTAACACAGTCCAAACAGTTTGGTTTTTTCTTTGTGCTGCGGGTGTGGCGCCCCCTGCGGCCTGTCACTGGGATATGAGTGTGCACACCCTTGCCAATCACCTCCCCGAAGCTCACGCACACCCCCGGCCAAAGCCCACATACCCCAAGGCATCAGCACAGGGCACCGCAGGGCCGTTCTCTTGTTCATAGGGCAACAGCACCCGGACACCGACGCCAACACCGACACCAACGCCGGCTGTGGAGGGCGTCCCAGGTGCGTGATTGGTGCCCTGCCCTGGCCCCTGATGCATATGCCCAACCACCCAATCGATGGCACGTTGGCAGCCATCCGAACGACAGCTGAAGGCTGAGCAGTTGACAGCCAACCAAAGACGGCCGGGGCATAAGCCCTGCCCAGGCGGGGCGCGGCCCTGACAAATGCTGTGGTTCAGACTGAGACACATCGCGCTGCCCGACAGAATCGCATCGCATCGCATTGCCCGACAAAACGCTCACACAGCGGCGATGGGCAGTACGGGGGACTGGGCGGGTCACACAAGATGTTGCTCGACCGGAGCTGTTGGTCTGCACGCGGCACAAGTTCGGGTCCGAAAGGAACTGGTCGAACGCCAAGCCCCTCCCCCCCTCAACCACCGCACCACCGCGCCACGCATCAGCGGCCCGGGATGGGGCACGGGGGATGTCTCTGAGCGGCGACGAGGGCCCGAGGGAGACCACGGGGGTGGATGGTCCCGAAGGTACGCCCAGCCGATGCCATGACCGCCAGAGACGATTCCACAATGGAAACGGGTGGGCGGCTTTGGGCCCCATGATTGCACGAGCAGACGAGGGGACATGGGGCGCTGTGTCGCCGCGGGATGTCATGGGGAGAGGCCTCGACGTGGTTGTGCAGCAGTCCTCCTGCGCTGCCCCCTTGCCCGTGGCCATCGGTCCCTTCTCATGGCTCCACAGCGCATTGCCCGCCGGGGGGCGTTGCACGCACCTTGAGAAGGGGGCTTCGGGCCCACGTGTTCTCATGCGTTCATCATATGTTTTTCAATGCCAAATCGGTCGCTCTCGCTGATGATGCTAAACTGAAGAATATCTGGTGGATAGGTTTTCAGCTTAGATCACACCTTGAGTCATGGCCAGGCACTATGCACCACAAACAAACCTTGTCTCGGGCCCATACCACAAACTGAGCACAAAATGGGCGCAATCTATCAAAAAAAATGGGTTGTAATATGTTTTTCAATGCCAAATCGGTCGCTCTCGCTAATGATGCTGATTTGAAGAATTTCTGGTCGATGGGTTTTGGCCTTAGAGTACACCTTGAGTCATGGCCAGGCACTATACACCTCGAACAAACCTTGTCTCGGGCCCATGCGGCAAACTGAGCACAAAATGGGCGCAATCTATCAAAAAAATGGGTTGTAATATGTTTTTCAATGCCAAATCGGCCGCTCTCGCTGATGATCCTAAACTGAAGAATATCTGGTCAATAGGTTTTGGGCTTAGATCACACCTTGAGTCATGGCCATGCACTATACACCTCGAACAAACCTTGTCTCGGGCCCATACCACAAACTGAGCACAAAATGGGCGCAATCTATCAAAAAAATGGGTTGTAATATGTTTTTCAATGCCAAATCGGTCGCTCTCGCTAATGATGCTGATTTGAAGAATTTCTGGTCGATGGGTTTTGGCCTTAGAGTACACCTTGAGTCATGGCCAGGCACTATACACCTCGAACAAACCTTGTCTGGGGCCCATACGGCAAACTGAGCACAAAATGGGCGCAATCTATCAAAAAAATGGGTTGTAATATGTTTTTCAATGCCAAATCGGTCGCTCTCGCTGATGACGATAAACTCAAGAATTTCTGGTCGATAGGTTTTGGGCTTAGATCACACCTTGAGTCATGGCCATGCACTATACACCTCGAACAAACCTTGTCTCGGGCCCATACCACAAACTGAGCACAAAATGGGCGCAATCTATCAAAAAAATGGGTTGTAATATGTTTTTCAATGCCAAATCGGTCGCTCTCGCTAATGATGCTGATTTGAAGAATTTCTGGTCAATAGGTTTGGGGCTTAGAGTACACCTTGAGTCATGGCCATGCACTATACACCTCGAACAAACCTTGTCTGGGGCCCATACCACAAACTGAGCACCAAATGGGCGCAATCTATCAAAAAAATGGGTTGTAATATGTTTTTCAATGCCAAATCGGTCGCTCTCGCTGATGACGATAAACTCAAGAATTTCTGGTCGATAGGTTTTGGCCTTAGAGTACACCTGGACTCATGGCCATACACTATACACCTCGAACAAACCTTGTCTCGGGCCCATACCACAAACTGAGCACCAAATGGGCGCAATCTATCAAAAAAATGGGTTGTAATATGTTTTTCAATGCCAAATCGGTCGCTCTCGCTGATGATGCTAAACTGAAGATCTTCTGGTCAATAGGTTTTGGCCTTAGAGTACACCTGGAGTCATGGCCATACACTATGCACCTCGAACAAACCTTGTCTCGGGCCCAAACCGCAAACTGAGCACAAAATGGGCGCGATCTATCAAAAAAAATGGGTTGTAGTATGTTTTTCAATGCCAAATCGGTGGCTCTCGCTGATGATGCTAAACTGAAGAATTTCTGGTCGATAGGTTTTGGCCTTGGAGTACACCTTGGGTCATGGCCATGCACTATACACCTCGAACAAACCTTGTCTGGGGCCCCTACCACAAACTGAGCACAAAATGGGCGCAATCTATCAAAAAAATGGGTTGTAATATGTTTTTCAATGCCAAATCGGTCGCTCTCGCTGATGATGCTAATTTGAAGAATTTCTGGTCAATAGGTTTTGGGCTTAGATCGCACCTTGAGTCATGGCCATGCACTACGCACCACAAACAAACCTTGTCTGGGGCCCATACCACAAACTGAGCACAAAATCGGCGCAATCTATCAAAAAAATTGGGTTGTAATATGTTTTTCAATGCCAAGTCGGTCGCTCTCGCTGATGATGCTGATTTGAAGAATTTCTGGTCAATAGGTTTTGGGCTTAGATCACACCTTGAGTCATGGCCATACACTATACACCTCGAACAAACCTTGTCTCGGGCCCATACCACAAACTGAGCACAAAATGGGCGCAATCTATCAAAAAGATTGGGTTGTAATATGTTTTTCAATGCCAAATCGGTCGCTCTCGCTGATGATGATAATTTGAAGAATTTCTGGTTGATAGGTTTTGGCCTTAGAGTACACCTTGAGTCATGGCCATACACTATACACCTCGAACAAACCTTGTCTCGGGCCCATACCACAAACTGAGCACAAAATGGGCGCAATCTATCAAAAAGATTGGGTTGTAATATGTTTTTCAATGCCAAATCGGTCGCTCTCGCTGATGATGATAATTTGAAGAATTTCTGGTTGATAGGTTTTGGCCTTAGAGTACACCTTGAGTCATGGCCATACACTATACACCTCGAACAAACCTTGTCTCGGGCCCATACCACAAACTGAGCACAAAATGGGCGCAATCTATCAAATAAATGGGTTGTAATATGTTTTTCAATGCCAAATCGGTCGCTCTTGCTGATGATGATAATTTGAAGAATTTCTGGTCAATAGGTTTTGGGCTTAGAGTACACCTTGAGTCATGGCCAGGCATTATGCACCACGAACAAACCTTGTCTCGGGCCCATACCACAAACTGAGCCCAAAATGGGCGCAATCTATCAAATAAATGGGTTGTAATATGTTTTTCAATGCCAAATCGGTCGCTTTTGCTGATGATGATAATTTGAAGAATTTCTGGTCGATAGGTTTTGAGCTTAGATCACACCTTGAGTCATGGCCATGCACTATACACCTCGAACAAACCTTGTCTGGGGCCCATACCACAAACTGAGCACAAAATGGGCGCAATCTATCAAAAAAATGGGTTGTAATATGTTTTGCAATGCCAAATCGGCCGCTCTCGCTGATGATGCTAATTTGAAGAATTTCTGGTCAATAGGTTTTGGGCTTAGATCACACCTTGAGTCATGGCCATGCACTATACACCATGAACAAACCTTGTCTCGGGCCCATACCACAAACTGAGCACAAAATGGGCGCAATCTATCAAAAAAATTGGGTTGTAATATGTTTTTCAATGCCAAATCGGTCGCTCTCGCTAATGATGCTGATTTGAAGAATTTCTGGTCGATGGGTTTTGGCCTTAGAGTACACCTTGAGTCATGGCCAGGCACTATACACCTCGAACAAACCTTGTCTGGGGCCCATACGGCAAACTGAGCACAAAATGGGCGCAATCTATCAAAAAAATGGGTTGTAATATGTTTTTCAATGCCAAATCGGTCGCTCTCGCTGATGACGATAAACTCAAGAATTTCTGGTCGATAGGTTTTGGGCTTAGATCACACCTTGAGTCATGGCCATGCACTATACACCTCGAACAAACCTTGTCTCGGGCCCATACCACAAACTGAGCACAAAATGGGCGCAATCTATCAAAAAAATGGGTTGTAATATGTTTTTCAATGCCAAATCGGTCGCTCTCGCTAATGATGCTGATTTGAAGAATTTCTGGTCAATAGGTTTGGGGCTTAGAGTACACCTTGAGTCATGGCCATGCACTATACACCTCGAACAAACCTTGTCTGGGGCCCATACCACAAACTGAGCACCAAATGGGCGCAATCTATCAAAAAAATGGGTTGTAATATGTTTTTCAATGCCAAATCGGTCGCTCTCGCTGATGACGATAAACTCAAGAATTTCTGGTCGATAGGTTTTGGCCTTAGAGTACACCTGGACTCATGGCCATACACTATACACCTCGAACAAACCTTGTCTCGGGCCCAAACCACAAACTGAGCACAAAATGGGCGCGATCTATCAAAAAAAATGGGTTGTAGTATGTTTTTCAATGCCAAATCGGTGGCTCTCGCTGATGATGCTAAACTGAAGAATTTCTGGTCGATAGGTTTTGGCCTTGGAGTACACCTTGGGTCATGGCCATGCACTATACACCTCGAACAAACCTTGTCTGGGGCCCCTACCACAAACTGAGCACAAAATGGGCGCAATCTATCAAAAAAATGGGTTGTAATATGTTTTTCAATGCCAAATCGGTCGCTCTCGCTGATGATGCTAATTTGAAGAATTTCTGGTCAATAGGTTTTGGGCTTAGATCGCACCTTGAGTCATGGCCATGCACTACGCACCACAAACAAACCTTGTCTGGGGCCCATACCACAAACTGAGCACAAAATCGGCGCAATCTATCAAAAAAATTGGGTTGTAATATGTTTTTCAATGCCAAGTCGGTCGCTCTCGCTGATGATGCTGATTTGAAGAATTTCTGGTCAATAGGTTTTGGGCTTAGATCACACCTTGAGTCATGGCCATACACTATACACCTCGAACAAACCTTGTCTCGGGCCCATACCACAAACTGAGCACAAAATGGGCGCAATCTATCAAAAAGATTGGGTTGTAATATGTTTTTCAATGCCAAATCGGTCGCTCTCGCTGATGATGATAATTTGAAGAATTTCTGGTTGATAGGTTTTGGCCTTAGAGTACACCTTGAGTCATGGCCATACACTATACACCTCGAACAAACCTTGTCTCGGGCCCATACCACAAACTGAGCACAAAATGGGCGCAATCTATCAAAAAGATTGGGTTGTAATATGTTTTTCAATGCCAAATCGGTCGCTCTCGCTGATGATGATAATTTGAAGAATTTCTGGTTGATAGGTTTTGGCCTTAGAGTACACCTTGAGTCATGGCCATACACTATACACCTCGAACAAACCTTGTCTCGGGCCCATACCACAAACTGAGCACAAAATGGGCGCAATCTATCAAATAAATGGGTTGTAATATGTTTTTCAATGCCAAATCGGTCGCTCTTGCTGATGATGATAATTTGAAGAATTGCTGGTCGATAGGTTTTGGGCTTAGAGTACACCTTGAGTCATGGCCAGGCATTATGCACCACGAACAAACCTTGTCTCGGGCCCATACCACAAACTGAGCCCAAAATGGGCGCAATCTATCAAATAAATGGGTTGTAATATGTTTTTCAATGCCAAATCGGTCGCTTTTGCTGATGATGATAATTTGAAGAATTTCTGGTCGATAGGTTTTGAGCTTAGATCACACCTTGAGTCATGGCCATGCACTATACACCTCGAACAAACCTTGTCTGGGGCCCATACCACAAACTGAGCACAAAATGGGCGCAATCTATCAAAAAAATGGGTTGTAATATGTTTTGCAATGCCAAATCGGCCGCTCTCGCTGATGATGCTAATTTGAAGAATTTCTGGTCAATAGGTTTTGGGCTTAGATCACACCTTGAGTCATGGCCATGCACTATACACCATGAACAAACCTTGTCTCGGGCCCATACCACAAACTGAGCACAAAATGGGCGCAATCTATCAAAAAAATTGGGTTGTAATATGTTTTTCAATGCCAAATCGGTCGCTCTCGCTAATGATGCTGATTTGAAGAATTTCTGGTCGATGGGTTTTGGCCTTAGAGTACACCTTGAGTCATGGCCAGGCACTATACACCTCGAACAAACCTTGTCTGGGGCCCATACGGCAAACTGAGCACAAAATGGGCGCAATCTATCAAAAAAATGGGTTGTAATATGTTTTTCAATGCCAAATCGGTCGCTCTCGCTGATGACGATAAACTCAAGAATTTCTGGTCGATAGGTTTTGGGCTTAGATCACACCTTGAGTCATGGCCATGCACTATACACCTCGAACAAACCTTGTCTCGGGCCCATACCACAAACTGAGCACAAAATGGGCGCAATCTATCAAAAAAATGGGTTGTAATATGTTTTTCAATGCCAAATCGGTCGCTCTCGCTAATGATGCTGATTTGAAGAATTTCTGGTCAATAGGTTTGGGGCTTAGAGTACACCTTGAGTCATGGCCATGCACTATACACCTCGAACAAACCTTGTCTGGGGCCCATACCACAAACTGAGCACCAAATGGGCGCAATCTATCAAAAAAATGGGTTGTAATATGTTTTTCAATGCCAAATCGGTCGCTCTCGCTGATGACGATAAACTCAAGAATTTCTGGTCGATAGGTTTTGGCCTTAGAGTACACCTGGACTCATGGCCATACACTATACACCTCGAACAAACCTTGTCTCGGGCCCAAACCACAAACTGAGCACAAAATGGGCGCGATCTATCAAAAAAAATGGGTTGTAGTATGTTTTTCAATGCCAAATCGGTGGCTCTCGCTGATGATGCTAAACTGAAGAATTTCTGGTCGATAGGTTTTGGCCTTGGAGTACACCGTGGGTCATGGCCATGCACTATACACCTCGAACAAACCTTGTCTGGGGCCCCTACCACAAACTGAGCACAAAATGGGCGCAATCTATCAAAAAAATGGGTTGTAATATGTTTTTCAATGCCAAATCGGTCGCTCTCGCTGATGATGCTAATTTGAAGAATTTCTGGTCAATAGGTTTTGGGCTTAGATCGCACCTTGAGTCATGGCCATGCACTACGCACCACAAACAAACCTTGTCTGGGGCCCATACCACAAACTGAGCACAAAATCGGCGCAATCTATCAAAAAAATTGGGTTGTAATATGTTTTTCAATGCCAAGTCGGTCGCTCTCGCTGATGATGCTGATTTGAAGAATTTCTGGTCAATAGGTTTTGGGCTTAGATCACACCTTGAGTCATGGCCATACACTATACACCTCGAACAAACCTTGTCTCGGGCCCATACCACAAACTGAGCACAAAATGGGCGCAATCTATCAAAAAGATTGGGTTGTAATATGTTTTTCAATGCCAAATCGGTCGCTCTCGCTGATGATGATAATTTGAAGAATTTCTGGTTGATAGGTTTTGGCCTTAGAGTACACCTTGAGTCATGGCCATACACTATACACCTCGAACAAACCTTGTCTCGGGCCCATACCACAAACTGAGCACAAAATGGGCGCAATCTATCAAAAAGATTGGGTTGTAATATGTTTTTCAATGCCAAATCGGTCGCTCTCGCTGATGATGATAATTTGAAGAATTTCTGGTTGATAGGTTTTGGCCTTAGAGTACACCTTGAGTCATGGCCATACACTATACACCTCGAACAAACCTTGTCTCGGGCCCATACCACAAACTGAGCACAAAATGGGCGCAATCTATCAAATAAATGGGTTGTAATATGTTTTTCAATGCCAAATCGGTCGCTCTTGCTGATGATGATAATTTGAAGAATTTCTGGTCAATAGGTTTTGGGCTTAGAGTACACCTTGAGTCATGGCCAGGCATTATGCACCACGAACAAACCTTGTCTCGGGCCCATACCACAAACTGAGCCCAAAATGGGCGCAATCTATCAAATAAATGGGTTGTAATATGTTTTTCAATGCCAAATCGGTCGCTTTTGCTGATGATGATAATTTGAAGAATTTCTGGTCGATAGGTTTTGAGCTTAGATCACACCTTGAGTCATGGCCATGCACTATACACCTCGAACAAACCTTGTCTGGGGCCCATACCACAAACTGAGCACAAAATGGGCGCAATCTATCAAAAAAATGGGTTGTAATATGTTTTGCAATGCCAAATCGGCCGCTCTCGCTGATGATGCTAATTTGAAGAATTTCTGGTCAATAGGTTTTGGGCTTAGATCACACCTTGAGTCATGGCCATGCACTATACACCATGAACAAACCTTGTCTCGGGCCCATACCACAAACTGAGCACAAAATGGGCGCAATCTATCAAAAAAATTGGGTTGTAATATGTTTTTCAATGCCAAATCGGTCGCTCTCGCTAATGATGCTGATTTGAAGAATTTCTGGTCAATAGGTTTGGGGCTTAGAGTACAGCTTGAGTCATGGCCATGCACTATACACCATGAACAAACCTTGTCTCGGGCCCATACCACAAACTGAGCACAAAATCGGCGCAATCTATCAAAAAGATTGGGTTGTAGTGTGTTTTTCAATGCCAAATCGGTCGCTCTCGCTGATGATGCTAAACTGAAGAATTTCTGGTTGATAGGTTTTGGCCTTAGAGTACACCTTGAGTCATGGCCAGGCACTATACACCTCGAACAAACCTTGTCTCGGGCCCATACCACAAACTGAGCACAAAATGGGCGCAATCTATCAAAAAAATGGATTGTAATATGTTTTTCAATGCCAAATCGGTTGCTCTTGCTGATGACAATAATTTGAAGAATTGCTGGTCGATAGGTTTTGGGCTTAGATCACACCTTGAGTCATGGCCAGGCATTATGCACCACGAACACACCTTGTTTCGGGCCCATACCACAAACTGAGCCCAAAATGGGCGCAATCTATCAAAAAAATGGGTTGTAATATGTTTTTCAATGCCAAATCAGTGCGTCTCGCTGATGATGATAATTTGAAGAATTTCTGGTTGATAGGTTTTGGGCTTAGAGTACACCTTGGGTCATGGCCATGCACTATACACCATTAACAAACCTTGTCTGGGGCCCATACCACAAACTGAGCACAAAATGGGCACAATCTATCAAAAAAATGGGTTGTAATATGTTTTTCAAAGCCAGATCGGTCGCTCTCGCTGATGATGCTAATTTGAAGAATTTCTGGTTGATAGGTATTGGCCTTAGAGTACACCTTGAGTCATGGCCAGGCACTATACACCTCGAACAAACCTTGTCTGGGGCCCATACCACAAACTGAGCACAAAATGGGCGCAATCTATCAAAAAAATGGGTTGTAATATGTTTTTCAATGCCAAATCGGCCGCTCTCGCTGATGATGATTATTTGAAGAATTTCTGGTTGATAGGTTTTGGGCTTAGAGTACACCTTGAGTCATGGCCATGCACTATACACCTCGAACAAACCTTGTCTCGGGCCCATACCACAAACTGAGCACAAAATGGGCGCAATCTATCAAAAAAATGGGTTGTAATATGTTTTTCAACGCCAAATCGGTCGCTCTGGCTGATGATGATAAGTTGAAGAATTTCTGGTTGATAGGTTTTGGCCTTAGAGTACAGCTTGAGTCATGGCCATGCACTATACACCTCGAACAAACCTTGTCTCGGGCCCATACCACAAACTGAGCACAAAATGGGCGCAATCTATCAAAAAAATGGGTTGTAATATGTTTTTCAACGCCAAATCGGTCGCTCTCGCTGATGATGATAATTTGAAGAATTTCTGGTTGATAGGTTTTGGGCTTAGAGTACACCTGGAGTCATGGCCATGCACTATACACCTCGAACAAACCTTGTCTGTGGTCCATACCACAAACTGAGCACAAAATGGGCGCAATCTATCAAATAAATGGGTTGTAATATGTTTTTCAATGCCAAAGCGGTCGCTCTTGCTGATGATGATAATGTGAAGAATTTCTGGTTGATAGGTTTTGGCCTTAGATCACACCTTGAGTCATGGCCATGCACTATACACCTCGAACAAACCTTGTTTGTGGCCCATACCACAAACTGAGCACAAAATGGGCGCAATCTATCAAAAAAATGGGTTCTAGTATGTTTTTCAATGCCAAATCGGTCGCTCTCGCTGATGATGATAATTTGAAGAATTTCTGGTTGATAGGTTTTGGCCTTAGATCACACCTTGAGTCATGGCCATGCACTATACACCTCGAACAAACCTTGTTTGTGGCCCATACCACAAACTGAGCACAAAATGGGCGCAATCTATCAAATAAATGGGTTGTAATATGTTTTTCAATGCCAAATCGGTCGCTCTCGCTGATGATGCTAAACTGAAGAATTCCTGGTTGATAGGTTTTGGGCTTAGATCACACATTGAGTCATGGCCAGGCACTATACACCTCGAACAAACCTTCCTGGGGCCCATACCACAAACTGAGCACAAAATGGGCGCAATCTATCAAAAAAAATGGGTTGTAATATGGTTTTCAATGCCAAATCGGCCGCTCTCGCTGATGATGATTATTTGAAGAATTTCTGGTTGATAGGTTTTGGGCTTAGAGTACACCTTGAGTCATGGCCATGCACTATACACCTCGAACAAACCTTGTCTCGGGCCCATACCACAAACTGAGCACAAAATGGGCGCAATCTATCAAAAAAATGGGTTGTAATATGTTTTTCAACGCCAAATCGGTCGCTCTGGCTGATGATGATAAGTTGAAGAATTTCTGGTTGATAGGTTTTGGCCTTAGAGTACAGCTTGAGTCATGGCCATGCACTATACACCTCGAACAAACCTTGTCTCGGGCCCATACCACAAACTGAGCACAAAATGGGCGCAATCTATCAAAAAAATGGGTTGTAATATGTTTTTCAACGCCAAATCGGTCGCTCTCGCTGATGATGATAATTTGAAGAATTTCTGGTTGATAGGTTTTGGGCTTAGAGTACACCTGGAGTCATGGCCATGCACTATACACCTCGAACAAACCTTGTCTGTGGTCCATACCACAAACTGAGCACAAAATGGGCGCAATCTATCAAATAAATGGGTTGTAATATGTTTTTCAATGCCAAAGCGGTCGCTCTTGCTGATGATGATAATGTGAAGAATTTCTGGTTGATAGGTTTTGGCCTTAGATCACACCTTGAGTCATGGCCATGCACTATACACCTCGAACAAACCTTGTTTGTGGCCCATACCACAAACTGAGCACAAAATGGGCGCAATCTATCAAAAAAATGGGTTGTAGTATGTTTTTCAATGCCAAATCGGTCGCTCTCGCTGATGATGATAATTTGAAGAATTTCTGGTTGATAGGTTTTGGCCTTAGATCACACCTTGAGTCATGGCCATGCACTATACACCTCGAA
Source organism: Eutreptiella sp. 'Long Island Sound 2002' (assembly GCA_964036045.1). Lineage (NCBI taxonomy): Eukaryota > Euglenozoa > Euglenophyceae > Eutreptiales > Eutreptiaceae > Eutreptiella > Eutreptiella sp. 'Long Island Sound 2002'. The sequence goes on from OZ038386.1 coordinate 50,138,839, forward strand.
CAAACCTTGTTTGTGGCCCATACCACAAACTGAGCACAAAATGGGCGCAATCTATCAAATAAATGGGTTGTAATATGTTTTTCAATGCCAAATCGGTCGCTCTCGCTGATGATGCTAAACTGAAGAATTCCTGGTTGATAGGTTTTGGGCTTAGATCACACATTGAGTCATGGCCAGGCACTATACACCTCGAACAAACCTTCCTGGGGCCCATACCACAAACTGAGCACAAAATGGGCGCAATCTATCAAAAAAAATGGGTTGTAATATGGTTTTCAATGCCAAATCGGCCGCTCTCGCTGATGATGCTAATTTGAAGAATTTCTGGTTGATAGGTTTTGGCCTTAGAGTACACCTTGAGTCATGGCCATGCACTATACACCATGAACAAACCTTGTCTGGGGCCCATACCACAAACTGAGCCCAAAATGGGCGCAATCTATCAAAAAAATGGGTTGTAATATGTTTTTCAATGCCAAATCGGTCGCTCTCGCTGATGATGATAATTTGAAGAATTTCTGGTCAATAGGTTTGGGCCTTAGAGTACACCTTGAGTCATGGCCATGCACTATACACCTCGAACAAACCTTGTCTGGGGTCCATACCACAAACTGAGCACAAAATGGGCGCAATCTATCAAAAAAATGGGTTGTAATATGTTTTTCAATGCCAAATCGGTCGCTCTCGCTGATGATGATAATTTGAAGAATTTCTGGTTGATAGGTTTTGGCCTTAGATCACACCTTGAGTCATGGCCATGCACTATACACCTCGAACAAACCTTGTTTGTGGCCCATACCACAAACTGAGCACAAAATGGGCGCAATCTATCAAATAAATGGGTTGTAATATGTTTTTCAATGCCAAATCGGTCGCTCTCGCTGATGATGCTAAACTGAAGAATTCCTGGTTGATAGGTTTTGAGCTTAGATCAGACATTGAGTCATGGCCAGGCACTATACACCTCGAACAAACCTTCCTGGGGCCCATACCACAAACTGAGCACAAAATGGGCGCAATCTATCAAAAAAAATGGGTTGTAATATGTTTTTCAATGCCAAATCGGCCGCTCTCGCTGATGATGATAATTTGTAGAATTTCTGGTTGATAGGTTTTGGCCTTAGAGTACACCTTGAGTCATGGCCATGCACTATACACCATGAACAAACCTTGTCTGGGGCCCATACCACAAACTGAGCCCAAAATGGGCGCAATCTATCAAAAAAATGGGTTGTAATATGTTTTTCAATGCCAAATCGGTCGCTCGCTGATGATGATAATTTGAAGAATTTCTGGCCAATAGGTTTTGGGCTTAGAGTACACCTTGAGTCATGGCCATGCACTATACACCTCGAACAAACCTTGTCTCGGGCCCATACCACAAACTGAGCACAAAATGGGCGCAATCTATCAAAAAAATGGGTTGTAATGTGTTTTTCAATGCCAAATCGGTCGCTCTCGCTGATGATGCTAAACTGAAGAATTCCTGGTTGATAGGTTTTGAGCTTAGATCACACCTTGAGTCATGGCCAGGTACTATACACCTCGAACAAACCTTGTTTGGGGCCCATACCACAAACTGAGCACAAAATGGGCGCAATCTATCAAAAAAAATGGGTTGTAATATGTTTTTCAATGCCAAATCGGCCGCTCTCGCTGATGATGATAATTTGTAGAATTTCTGGTTGATAGGTTTTGGCCTTAGAGTACACCTTGAGTCATGGCCATGCACTATACACCATGAACAAACCTTGTCTGGGGCCCATACCACAAACTGAGCCCAAAATGGGCGCAATCTATCAAAAAAATGGGTTGTAATATGTTTTTCAATGCCAAATCGGTCGCTCTCGCTGATGATGATAATTTGAAGAATTTCTGGTCAATAGGTTTGGGGCTTAGAGTACAGCTTGAGTCATGGCCATGCACTATACACCTCGAACAAACCTTGTCTGGGGTCCATACCACAAACTGAGCACAAAATGGGCGCAATCTATCAAAAAAATGGGTTGTAATATGTTTTTCAATGCCAAATCGGCCGCTCTCGCTGATGATGATAATTTGAAGAATTTCTGGTTGATAGGTTTTGGCCTTAGATCACACCTTGAGTCATGGCCATGCACTATACACCTCGAACAAACCTTGTTTGTGGCCCATACCACAAACTGAGCACAAAATGGGCGCAATCTATCAAAAAAATGGGTTGTAATATGTTTTTCAATGCCAAATCGGTCGCTCTCGCTGATGATGCTAAACTGAAGAATTCCTGGTTGATAGGTTTTGACCTTAGATCAGACATTGAGTCATGGCCAGGCACTATACACCTCGAACAAACCTTCCTGGGGCCCATACCACAAACTGAGCACAAAATGGGCGCAATCTATCAAAAAAAATGGGTTGTAATATGTTTTTCAATGCCAAATCGGCCGCTCTCGCTGATGATGATAATTTGTAGAATTTCTGGTTGATAGGTTTTGGCCTTAGAGTACACCTTGAGTCATGGCCATGCACTATACACCATGAACAAACCTTGTCTGGGGCCCATACCACAAACTGAGCCCAAAATGGGCGCAATCTATCAAAAAAATGGGTTGTAATATGTTTTTCAATGCCAAATCGGTCGCTTTTGCTGATGATGATAATTTGAAGAATTTCTGGTCAATAGGTTTGGGGCTTAGAGTACAGCTTGAGTCATGGCCATGCACTATACACCTCGAACAAACCTTGTCTGGGGTCCATACCACAAACTGAGCACAAAATGGGCGCAATCTATCAAAAAAATGGGTTGTAATATGTTTTTCAATGCCAAATCGGTCGCTCTCGCTGATGATGATAATTTAAAGAATTTCTGGTTGATAGGTTTTGGCCTTAGAGTACACCTTGAGTCATGGCCATGCACTATACACCTCGAACAAACCTTGTCTGGGGTCCATACCACAAACTGAGCACAAAATGGGCGCAATCTATCAAAAAAATGGGTTGTAATATGATTTTCAATGCCAAATCGGTGGCTCTCGCTGATGATGATAATTTGAAGAATTTCTGGTTGATAGGTTTTGGCCTTAGATCACACCTTGAGTCATGGCCATGCACTATACACCTCGAACAAACCTTGTTTGTGGCCCATACCACAAACTGAGCACAAAATGGGCGCAATCTATCAAATAAATGGGTTGTAATATGTTTTTCAATGCCAAATCGGTCGCTTTTGCTGATGATGCTAATTTGAAGAATTCCTGGTTGATAGGTTTTGAGCTTAGATCACACATTGAGTCATGGCCAGGCACTATACACCTCGAACAAACCTTCCTGGGGCCCATACCACAAACTGAGCACAAAATGGGCGCAATCTATCAAAAAAAATGGGTTGTAATATGTTTTTCAATGCCAAATCGGCCGCTCTCGCTGATGATGATTATTTGAAGAATTTCTGGTTGATAGGTTTTGGCCGTAGAGTACACCTTGAGTCATGGCCATGCACTATACACCATGAACAAACCTTGTCTGGGGCCCATACCACAAACTGAGCCCAAAATGGGCGCAATCTATCAAAAAAATGGGTTGTAATATGTTTTTCAATGCCAAATCGGTCGCTCTCGCTGATGATGCTAATTTGAAGAATTTCTGGTCAATAGGTTTTGGGCTTAGAGTACACCTTGAGTCATGGCCATGCACTATACACCTCGAACAAACCTTCCTGGGGCCCATACCACAAACTGAGCACAAAATGGGCGCAATGTATCAAAAAAATGGGTTGTAATATGTTTTTCAATGCCAAATCGGTCGCTCTCGCTGATGATGATAATTTGAAGAATTTCTGGTTGATAGGTTTTGGCCTTAGAGTACACCTTGAGTCATGGCCATTCACTATACAACATGAACAAAATTTTTTGGGGCCCATACCACAAACTGAGCACAAAATGGGCGCAACCTATCAAATAAATGGGTTGTAATATGTTTTTCAATGCCAAGTCAGTCGCTCTCGCTGATGATGATAATTTAAAATTTTTCTGGTTGATAGGGTTTGGCCTTAGAGTACAGCCATGCACTATACACTTCGAACAAAGCTTGTCTGGGGCCCATACCACAAACTGAGCACAAAATGGGCGCAATCTATCAAAAAAATGGGTTGTAATATGTTTTTCAATGCCAAATCGGTCGCTCTCGCTGATGATGCTAATTTGAAGAATTTCTGGTTGATAGGTTTTGGGCTTAGAGTACACCTTGAGTCATGGCCATGCACTATACACCTCGAACAAACCTTCCTGGGGCCCATACCACAAACTGAGCACAAAATTGGCGCAATGTATCAAAAAAATGGGTTGTAATATGTTTTTCAATGCCAAATCGGTCGCTCTCGCTGATGATGATAATTTGAAGAATTTCTGGTTGATAGGTTTTGGCCTTAGAGTACACCTTGAGTCATGGCCATGCACTATACACCATGAACAAACCTTGTTTGGGGCCCATACCACAAACTGAGCACAAAATGGGCGCAACCTATCAAATAAATGGGTTGTAATATGTTTTTCAATGCCAAATCGGTCGCTCTTGCTGATGATGCTAATTTAAAAAATTTCTGGTTGATAGGGTTTGGCCTTAGAGTACAGCCATGCACTATACACTTCGAACAAAGCTTGTCTGGTGCCCATACCACAAACTGAGCACAAAATGGGCACAATCTATCAAAAAAATGGGTTGTAATATGTTTTTCAACGCCAGATCGGTCGCTCTCACTGATGATGCTAATTTGAAGAATTTCTGGTTGATAGGTTTTGAGCTTAGATCACACCTTGAGTCATGGCCATACACTATACACCATGAACAAACCTTGTCTGGGGCCCATACCACAAACTGAGCACAAAATGGGCGCAATCTATCAAAAAAATGGGTTGTAATAAGTTTTTCAATGCCAAATCGGTCGCTCTCGCTGATGATGATAATTTGAAGAATTTCTGGCCAATAGGTTTTGAGCTTAGATCACACTCTGAGTCATGGCCATAAACTATACACCTCGAACAAACCTTGTCTGGGGCCCATACCACAAACTGAGCACAAAATGGGCGCAATCTATCAAAAAATTGGGTTGTAATGTGTTTTTCAATGCCAAATCGGTCGCTCTCGCTGATGATGATAAACTGAAGAATTTCTGGTTGATAGGTTTTGAGCTTAGATCACACCTTGAGTCATGGCCATGCACCATACACCAAGAACAAACCTTGTTTGTGGCCCATACCACAAACTGAGCACAAAATGGGCGCAATCTATCAAAAAAATGGGTTGTAATATGTTTTTAAATGCCAAATCGGCCGCTCTCGCTGATGATGATAATTTGAAGAATTCCTGGTCGATAGGTTTTGAGCTTAGAGTACACCTTGAGTCATGGCCAGGTACTATACACCTCGAACAAACCTTGTCTCGGGCCCATACGGCAAACTGAGCACAAAATGGGCGCAATCTATCAAATAAATGGGTTGTAATATGTTTTTCAACGCCAGATCAACCGCTCTCGCTGATGATGATAATTTGAAGAATTTCTGGTTGATAGGTTTTGAGCTTAGATCACACCTTGAGTCATGGCCATGCACTATACACCTCGAACAAACCTTGTCTGGGGCCCATACCACAAACTGAGCACAAAATGGGCGCAATCTATCAAAAAAATGGGTTGTAATATGTTTTTAAATGCCAAATCGGCCGCTCTCGCTGATGATGATAATTTGAAGAATTCCTGGTCGATAGGTTTTGAGCTTAGAGTACACCTTGAGTCATGGCCAGGTACTATACACCTCGAACAAACCTTGTCTGGGGCCCATACCACAAACTGAGCACAAAATGGGCGCAATCTATCAAAAAAATGGGTTGTAATGTGTTTTTCAATGCCAAATCGGTCGCTCTCGCTGATGATGATAAACTGAAGAATTTCTGGTTGATAGGTTTTGAGCTTAGATCACACCTTGAGTCATGGCCATGCACCATACACCAAGAACAAACCTTGTCTGGGGCCCATACCACAAACTGAGCACAAAATGGGCGCAATCTATCAAAAAAATGGGTTGTAATATGTTTTTAAATGCCAAATCGGCCGCTCTCGCTGATGATGATAATTTGAAGAATTCCTGGTTGATAGGTTTTGAGCTTAGAGTACACCTTGAGTCATGGCCATGCACTATACACCTCGAACAAACCTTGTCTGGGGCCCCTACCACAAACTGAGCACAAAATGGGCGCAATCTATCAAAAAAATGGGTTGTAATATGTTTTTCAATGCCGAATCGGTCGCTCTGGCTGATGATGATTATTTGAAGAATTTCTGGTTGATAGGTTTTGAGCTTAGAGTACAGCTTGAGTCATGGCCATGCACTATACACCTCGAACAAACCTTGTCTGGGGCCCATACCACAAACTGAGCACAAAATGGGCGCAATCTATCAAATAAATGGGTTGTAATATGTTTTTCAATGCCAAACCGGTCGGTCTCGCTGATGATGCTAATTTGAAGAATTTCTGGTCGATAGGTTTTGAGCTTAGAGTACACTTTGCTTGAGTCATGGGCATGCACTATACACCTCGAACAAACCTTGTCTGGGGCCCCTACCACAAACTGAGCACAAAATGGGCGCAATCTATCAAAAAAATGGGTTGTAGTGTGTTTTTCAATCCCAAATCGGTCGCTCTCGCTGATGATGATAATTTGAAGAATTTCTGGCCAATAGGTTTTGGCCTTAGAGTACACATTGAGTCATGGCCATGCACTATACACCATGAACAAACCTTGTCTGGGGCCCATACCACAAACTGAGCCCAAAATGGGCGCAATCTATCAAAAAATTGGGTTGTAATATGTTTTTCAATGCCAAATCGGTTGCTCTCGCTGATGATGATAATTTGAAGAATTTCTGGTCAATAGGTTTTGGGCTTAGAGTACACCTTAAGTCATGGCAGGTACTATACACCATGAACAAACCTTGTCTGGGGCCCATACCACAAACTGAGCACAAAATGGGCGCAATCTATCAAAAAAATGGGTTGTAGTGTGTTTTTCAATCCCAAATCGGTCGCTTTTCCTGATGATGATAATTTGAAGAATTTCTGGTTGATAGGTTTTGGCCTTAGAGTACACCTTGAGTCATGGCCATGCACTATACACCTCTAACAAACCTTGTCTCGGGCCCATACCACAAACTGAGCACAAAATGGGCGCAATCTATCAAATAAATGGGTTGTACTATGTTTCTCAATGCCAAATCGGTCGCTCTCGCTGATGATGCTAATTTGAAGAATTTCCGGTCGATAGGTTTTGAGCTTAGATCACACCTTGAGTCATGGCCATGCACTACGCACCACAAACAAACCTTGTCTCGGGCCCAACCCCCAAACTGAGCACAAAATGGGCGCAATCTATCAAATAAATGGGTTGTAATGTGTTTTTCAATGCCAAATCGGTCGCTTTCGCTGGTGATGCTAATTTGAAGAATTTCTGGTTGATAGGTTTTGGGCTTAGAGTACACCTTGAGTCATGGCCATGCACTATACACCATGAACAAACCTTGTCTGGGGCCCATACCACAAACTGAGCACAAAATGGGCACAATCTATCAAAAAAATGGGTTGTAATATGTTTTTCAACGCCAAATCGGTCGCTCTCGCTGATGTTGATAATTTGAAGAATTTCTGGTCAATAGGTTTTGGGCTTAGAGTACACCTTAAGTCATGGCCAGGTACTATACACCATGAACAAACCTTGTCTGGGGCCCATACAGCAAACTCACTGCGTTCTGAGGCACCCGCACAGGACTTGGGTCCCGGGCCCCTGAACACAGTTTTCGCATCGTTGTGGCTGCGGACGCTAAGGAGTAGTTTTGAGGGGCCATCCTGACGGAGTCTTTTGAGGAGGGGGCGGTCGGAGGGCACTGCCCCCCCTGTGTGACATTGCACTGCCCCCCCCCCCACCCCCCTCCCGCTCCTCCCTCACCATGAGAAACAGAAAGGGCGGACCAAAACAGCCGCTTGGTGGACCTTCACTCAAGGAAAGGGAAGGAAAGGGCAGCGTAGGCGATCGGCCAATGGGCGCCGCCGGCTGCAGACAGAGAAACCAACCGTGGCTTCCTGGCGTCATGCCACCACCCCCCCCCCCCGCCGCGCCCGCAGTAGTACGGATGCCTGCTTGTCATAGCAGAAGGTTCAAAGGCGATCGGCCAATGGGCGCCACCACAGGCTAACAGAGCCAACCACCAAGACCTTGTGCCAACCCCCCCATCCCTGGACCCCCCCTTTCCGGACCAAAGTGACCATCGTGAGCAAAAACGAAATGTGCCACGGGGGAAATCTTTTCGGACCATTTTTGGTACACAAAGTTTGGGTCCCAGACCCCCCCTCCCCCTCCTCTCTTCTCTTGTTAGCCTGCGCCCCCCCCCCCCCACCAGCACCAGCACCAGCACCTCTGTGGAGCAGACCAGCCACGGGGGGGCCGCCGGGACCAGACCCTTTACGCCGACTCCCCCCCCCCCCCCTCCCTGCCGGGTTTTGGTCCGGAAGTGCCGGACCATGGGCGCCGAAGGCACCCTAAGGAAATTTTGCTTGACTTAGTAGAGGGTGAAAAATTGGGTTTTTGCCCCATGTGTCTATACTCAAAATACTCAGTTTTTTTAGGAGAACCCAATAGTGGATGAAAACCAAATTGGACCAAATATGCATACCACTCCTGTGCAGAGGTATGTCAGAGATGGGCCATACCCTAGTGGTAAAGCAGTGCCCTGCAACTTGAAAGTCCTGGGTTCAAACCCAGCGGCATCAATCTGTAGGACCATAGGCAGGACCAGGGATACCATGGGAAAGTTTTTTTTTTGCTTTTTTTTTGTTTTGGCTTTATTCTCTTTGCTTGGGACCCCCGAGAATGCATGATTTCTGCCCACTTGTGGGCCTCCCAGAAGGCAGGGTTTAGGCATCCAATTCTGATTTTGTCCCCCTTGGTGATGTAGCATTATCGCCCACTTGTGGGCCCCACCTATTTTGATTTTGTCCCCCTCTCTTTGGGGATCCCCGAGAATGCAGGGGTGATGTAGCATTTCCGCCCACTTGTGGGCCCCACCTATTTTGATTTTGTCTCCCTCTCTTTGGGGATCCCCGAGAATGCAGGGGTGATGTAGCATTTCCGCCCACTTGTGGGCCCCACCTATTTTGATTTTGTCCCCCTCTCTTTGGGGATCCCCGAGAATGCAGGGGTGATGTAGCATTTCCGCCCACTTGTGGGCCTCCCAAAAGGCAGGGTTTAGGCAACCAATTCTGATTTTGTCCCTCTTCCCCTCTTGAACAAGCCATTAATGCATATTGCCATGCTTGCTATTTTGCTCTTTAGCACGCAATGGCATATGTATTAAGAAATCGGCCACAACGAGTCCCTTTGGCAAGGATGACACCCTATTGTAATACACTTGCATGCAAGTCGGAGGTGGTGCACTCTTTTGTCAACCATGATATTTGGGCTTTTGGAGCAAATGGCCTGAATGTCTTGGTTGGCGAAAGAGGCCACACTCTATGGCTTCGTATGCAAGTGGGGGACCGATCATTTGGGGGCAATTGTGTGAAGTCGTCCGCCAGTTTTTCTTGGTGGTGGCCATAGAGAAACTGATGACCGGGGACGGGGCGTGGTCCTTGGGCATCCAGGCACGTCGGCTGAAGCCAGGCCTGCTACGACGAGGTGGATGCCGAAATGGAGCTCAGAAAGGCCCGGAGAGAGCGTTGTTTTTTTGGGAAAGACGTAGTGCGCGCGTTGCAAACAACCCCCTCCCCCCCTTGCTCCTCCAACGGGTTTCGGAACATACATCAACTCTGCCCTAAAAACAAGCATGGTTCGGCCTGGGTGGGGCGCCACTAGCAATAGTGGACGGGAATGGACTCGGGGGTGCTATGCCCTTAAACAAAAGTACCACCTACCATGCCCCCCCCCCCTTGTTTCAAAAAATTTTCTCCAACATACATGCTTCGAAGTGATTACCGCGTTGAGGCGGTCATCTTATGCCATGTTTGTCAGGCTATGAAGCCTCCCCCCCCCCTTCTTGGCAGCCCCCCTCCCCCCCCCCCAGACCCAGCCCCCCCCCCCCCCCCCCCCCCCCCGCCCTGAAAATGGTCCGAGAGTGGGAGGGAGTCGGCGTATGGCCCGTCGCTACGGCCCCCCCGTGAGACCAGCGCCGGTGGACGCCGAGGGCCAGAAGCAGCATTTGTGACCAGAGGGACAACCGCCCCCGCTCTCACTTAACACAAATACGTTCCGCTGGTGCATTGGAACAAGCGTTGTAACAACTCTAGTCCCGTCTGGTTGGGTCTAACAACACAGACCAGTGCGTGCCCGCGAAGGTACCAACCGGCGCACTTGCTCAGCGTGTGTGGCAAACCCCCCCCCCCCTCCCCGGGCAAAGACAACCAACTGGAAGCCCGTGCCCTGACTTCGTCTGCCACTCTCTCATACTCCGTTCTGCGACGCAGAACCAACGCCCGGTGCGAATGAGGAGCTGGCCATTGTGATTCTGGTCGCCATGATCGTGTTCTTTGTGCTGTTGGGGCTGATCCTCCTCATCATGTGGCGCACCAAACTGATGACGAACGGTATTGCAGCGCCTCCGTGTGGCCCTGCAGGCGAGTCCCAATTCCCCCATTTCCCGTCAGTGAGTGCCAGTGGGAGGGTTGCCCTTGGGGCTGCAGTGGGCCGCGTTTCTCCTGCGAAAATGAGGACAGTTGGTCCTCATGAAAGAGGGAGAAATGGTGGAACTGTTCGAGCCCCGTTCATGTCTGATCTTGTCACTGAAAAGCCTTGATTTGTGCCCCATGCCCCCGGCACTTAGAGCGGGGCTTTTCGACACACATCACGTGGCGCATGCCGTGTTTTGAATGGCCATGTTTTGGTTTGTGCATGCGATCTGCTCCGGTGCTTCATGGTGCAGGTTCTTGTGCCCCCCTGTCTATCCCCCGCCATGCCACTACTTAGCAAACCACCCGGCGGGGGGGTGTGCCATAAAGGCTGAGTGAGCGCCGGGGGGGGGGGGGCGGTTGTCGAATACTGTGCGAACAAATAAGACGATCACAAGCGAGAGGCAAGTGGGAGCACGTGGGGGACCATATGGAGCAGAATGCCGCTGTGTCTGTGCGATGCGCTCGTGGGGGGTCCGCTGTAATTGCGAATGCGCTTTTAGGGGGTTGAGGAGCAGTTTTGTGGTGAGAGGGAACGTCTGTCCCACTGCCCAGGATTGCAGCAGTCTGCTCCTGTGGCATCCACTGCCCTGCCGGCGCTGACAGGCTGCACATTACATGATCCCCGGACGCTTACGTTCAACCCCCCCCCCCCCCCCAAAATTGGGGCGCCGGTTTCCCCGATTCAGCCCGATTTGTTAGCCCAATTCAGTTGGTTGCCAGATTGAACACCAGAAAAAGGCATTTTATGTGTGCAAGGGGGGGGGGGGGGACTTCGCCAGGGGACAACTTATTTTTTTTGCAATTTGACAGTTGGTTGACAGTGACAGTGACAGTGACAGGTTGTCTTGCTTGTCCCATCTGGGGCTCTCTCTCATGCTCCAAATGGTTTGCTTCGCTCAAATTTTTTTTGTGCTGTCTGTTGGGCCAGTTCTAGTTATGGCCTCCAGTCAGTCATGCTTGCTCGCTTGTGAGTGAGTGGTCGTTGTGAGAGAGATTGGGGGGGGGGGGGGGGGGTTTGGAGAAACATGGGCACCAAAATGTTTTCCTTGTGCCCCACGCTGGATGCTGCACCCCCGCTGCAGCCACCCTCCTGCAGGTCGGTGCCCTAGTGGCAACATAGGTTAACCCCGCGCATCCCTCTCGGGCAGAGCTGCGTTGCCACCAGGGCATCACGGTGCATCCGTCAGCGGCCACCTGCAGGGTACACTTTGGGTTGTTTGGCAGCTTTTGTAGTTGTGTTGCACTTTTCGCATGTGAGCTCACCCAAGGGGGCCCTCACAGTGTCCCAAGACCTAATGCTCCACCTCCAGTCCCCTGTGTGCATTTTCCTCAAATCATGCCCCCGGATTCATTGGCCCAATTCGGTGAGAAATTTCCCCGGATTTGGGGGGGGATGGACGGCCTGTGGACAGAGGTGTGTGGACAGCAAAAACAGTCAAACGACCCCGGCAACAACCAGCACATCCTCAATACGCCAACTATTGGGCGCCGCTGACACGCAAACGGCACACCATGCCGCATCCAGCACAGTCCCAACACGCCAACTACTGGGCTCCGCGAACGCGGAAACGACACCAGCAAGAGCACCGGCCGCAGCGGCCGACAGAAAGCAGCGACCCGACGCAACATGCGAAGGGAAGAACGGGTGACCGTCCAGGGCCCCGTAAAGGAGCAACAACCAGACGGAATGTCACACAGGGGGTCGTACGTTTCGGGCTGGAGCCCCCCCCCCCCCCCACCACCACCACCACCAGGACCGCCAAGCCGCACTGACGGTGAATAATGAGGAACAACAACCTTGTGCGCCAGTGACGCCCGGAAATTTTTTTTTGCCTTGGTGGACCGGGGCACAGACCCCGCCCCCCCCCAATCTCCCGCATATAGCCTCATTTCCCTCGTTTGTAATGAATGGTAGAAGGGGATTTTACCCCCCAGACTTGTGTTTGTTCAAAATGCTCCGAATGAAACAGGGAATTCAAGAATGCACCCCAAACCCGAACAAGACACATTGACACCCCCCCCCTTCCCCCTCCAAGGGAAAGGGAAGGAAAGTAGAGAGGGAAGGATGGGCCAAGGAGGGAGAGGAAGGACACAGGGTGAAGAGAGGCCGATGGGCACCACCGCCGATGGAGGGAGAGGGTCCAAGGCAAGGGCAGTACGTGGGGATCGGCCAATGGGCGCCGCCCGCTGCAGACCAAAAACACACCAAAGTGTCATACCCCCCCCTCCCCCATCCCCCTCCCTTTTGGGGCCCCGCGGGGGTTGGATCCGGATCTGAACACCCTTCCGCCCCCCTTGCCCTGACTAACGCACTCGCAGGCATCGACACCCTCCTGAAAAGAACGGCTTCAAGACCTCAAACAGACCACTACGGCCTGCCTCTTGACGTGATGGATGAGAAGGTGTGCGTGACTGCGCGGGTGCAAGTGGCAGACTGGGCTCCGTCGAGGAGTAGAATCGGTAGCCGTCGACTGCCAGTGAGATGTGTGTAGGACGGGCCCCAACTTTGTGCCAGACTGAGAAATCTCTTGAAGGAGATTCCTTCCCCCATCCCCTGGGGTCCCACCCCCAAACGTCCTCCCGGGAGCTCCCGATTCGGCTGGGCACAGTGCAGACGGGGGAGAACGGCAAGGGCGGCAGTGCCACTGCCGCACTCGGTGCTGTGCATGCGGAGCCGCAGGGAGTCGGATGTCCACCGGCAGACCTCCCCGTTCCACAGCGGACCATGACTCGACGTGGTTGTGTGTGCCTGCGGGCGTCTGTGCGGGCGTGTGTGTCACACCCTTTGTGTGTGTGCGCGCGCATGTGTGTGTGTGCGCGCGCGCGTGTGTGTGTATGCGCGCGCGCGTGTGTGTGTGTGCGTTGCCGTAACATGATTTCCGCATCTGTCTCGGACAGAGTCCCCGGTGACCTGCAGCCTTGAGTCCGCCGGGGGGCGGTGACGCCCTGACAGTGGGTTGGGGGGTAGGTGTGCATCCAATCACGTGACGACACCTGCCGCGCTCTCCGTCTCCCGACTGAGAGGCTGATCTGGTTCCGCGGGGGGGGGGGGGGAAGGCGTGTGTTTTTTCAGTACACAACATCTCCCACCAATTTTAGTTCGGGACCCTTGGGCCTCGGAGCCCCGCTTCCTCCCGCCGGACCTGCGTATCATCGTCTCCTGGACAATGCACGATGATTGTTGGCTCTGTGCCGATTGCGCACATCTTTGGCTGCCACCCACTCCCCACAGTCTTTACTGTGCCGGTACTACTTTGTTGGCCGCATGCCGAGTGCGCGTGCCGGTGTGGCTGTCTTGCCGCTATGGCAAAGCCCCCCGTCCCCCTCACTCGTCACCACCAGCACGCGGTTGATCGCCCCACAAAGTTGCAAACGGACCCCAGAACTGGATGCGCGAAGAGGCCAGTGTTGCCGCTGGTTTGAAGATTTTTCAGGCGGAGAGATGACCGGAGGAAAGTAGTTTGTGACCGCCTTTTGTTGCCATCCCAGGCGTCCCCTTGTCGTGGGCAGCAAACCCTCGGAAGGCGTGTGGTCGACCGTGCAGCGCCTGGGGCGGCGCGTTCCGAACCGACATGATTGCCTGGGGCCCAGGCCAAGCGCAGGAGGGCGAGGGAAAGGGAGAGGGGCAGGGGAGAACAAGGCCCTCTGTGTCTGAAGGGAGGCTCTTCGGCATTCATCTCCGGCTCCGCCGCGCCCCTGTCCCGCAGCTGCCGGATGACCTGCCCTTGCCCGTCCCGGCCTTCCCGGGCGGCGGCCCCGAGTACGGCACCGACACCGACGACGAGGAAGGGGAGCTCAGCACGGACCACAACAACACCGAGCAGCCCCTGCAGCAGCAGGCCGGGGACCGGAAAGGGCCGAGGCACTCGCGGAACCTGACGCAGACGTCCAATGTCTCGCATGCCTCCCACACCCAAGGCCCGCAACACAGTCCAGCACCTGCGCACATGCGGCAGCCTTCCAATGCGTCTGTGGGCGCGTTCGGCCAGACGCCGCGCGTGCCGCGGGAGTCAGTGTGAGGCCGGAGGCTCTGGGTGTTCCCTGCCGGGGAGGACTGGAGGGCATGTTGACCGTCGCAGGCAGCGCGATGTTCCTCAGGCACCGCCACAGCCCCCCCGGGGGTGTTATGACAGGTTCAGGACTGTACTGGAGCGGTGCGGCTGAGTGGCCGGATGGCGCGCAGCCGATGGCAGCCGCCGGCCAACGTACAGCAGCTGGCACGCTACTGCGACAGTAGTTGCGTGTCAGTGGGCAGTAGGCACAGGCGGATCATGAGCGCCAGCAGGTGGCTTTGTTGGGGAATCCGGTGCACCGCAGCTTTTTTTTTTCTCATTTCGGTAGTGGTCCCCTGGGCTTTGTGTCGTGTTGTCCAAACTCGAGCCCGTTTGGGATAATGGGCACCCCATCATTCCTGGTCACTATCGCCCGGTCTGTGTGTGGTGCAGTGAAGCATTTCAAGGGGCGAGGAGGGGCTGCATGCATCATTTCATCGCCTGAGGTGTGCCGGAATGCAGAGAGAGTGTGGGCAGCCGTCTCCGGATGGGCCCCCGAGGCCCCTGCAAGTGGTTGCAAGGGATGGTGGCGGAATGCAGCCGGAGAAAGGGGGAGTGGCGGGGAGACGGCATGGAGGAGGAGAAAATATATGTGGGAAATGTGGGACAGCTCTCATCCGTCCACGCCCTCCGTTTTCTACCGGTCGCACCAAATTTCAGTTTGTGAAAGAATGGGGAGTAAAGGTGGCAACCCGTCCACCGTTCATGGGACAACTGCCTCAACAGCCGTTCGCGGCGCCGGTAGTGAGCCCAAACGTTTTCAAGTGGCAGAACGTTAGTGAATCGACGGTAGTCCATGGCCGACCGACGCCGCGTTGTCGGCGACCCACGGCGGTTCCTGAGCAGCTGGTGCTTTGCTGACACCACGCAACTGTGCACACCGCACCATGTCATGCTCGATTTTCTGCGCCTCTCCCCTCTCTACAAGGCCGTGCAAGTGGACGCGGCATTGCAATTCGTGTCAATAGATCCCTTTCTTAGCCCACACCCGTCCTCCCGCCCACTTGTTGTAATTTTCCAACGTTTGGTTTTTGTGAATAAAACGCTTTGGCAGCGCTGTGCGCTTCCTGGGATATGCACCACACTTCAGAGCAGGAGGTTGTCAGGCTCGGGATGACATGGGGGTTTGATCGTGTCCACGTCTTGATCTATGGCCACCAAATCGTGATTCGGCAGAGCGTGCTACGGCCCGGCAGTTCTCGATTTCAAGACTTGATAGGAGGTGTGAACCGATAAACAGCACAAGCGGGTCTGTATTTGTATCTGGCATCGCTGTGCGCATTCATTTTTCCTTGGGACCCTTCAGGTTCCCTTGCAGATATGCGCCGCACGCAGATGTGGGGGATTTCTGTCGAGCTTGGGATGACACGGTTTCTTAACGGATTGGGCAGCTCTCAAGGTGTGAGCCCACAAGTGGTGCTAGCCAGGCCGTGGCCGAGGATGGCGGGGCCATATTTACTGGCAGCCTCCACTTGCAACGCACTTTTCTTGCGGTGTTTTGTGGGCTTGTTCCGCTTGCATCATTCTGATGACGCAGTTGGATACAGCTGGCGTAGTTAGGGGAGGGACAGGGGGGCACTTGTGTGGGTTTTGGTGCAGTGGGCGCCAGCCCGAGGATTGGGGCCGCTACGCAGCGGTAAAGCTCAAGTATTAATGGCAGTGCAGGCTTTGCAAACGCAGTGCGGCAACAGCTCTTTGGAAGTGAGGGTTTGACCACTTTTTTGCCGCTTCGGTTGCTGTAGCCATCAGAGAACGATTAGACATATGGTGCGGTGGAGTGTGGGGAACGAGTGGGTTTGCATTTGTTTTGGTGTTTGACCATTTCATTTCTGACCCGATTTTGTGCCGTGTGCAAACCAAAACCTTTGGCCGAGCAACATGCCACCCTCCCACTCTCCCTTTCTGCCCATCGCCGCTTTGGAAGCTCTTTATCGAGCGGTTTCGGGCAATGCGATGTGTTTCAGTCCAACCGTAGGCGGGAGTCTCGTCGTAGACACCCCGCATCCCCCCCGACTCCCCCCCCCCCCCCCGCGAAAGAAACCTCAGTCCATTTTAGGCATCCAACTGTCATTGGTTTGCCTTCACACCTCCGCCGGGTATCCCCCAACCGCTGTTGGTTGGGTCAAGACCGCCGTCATTACCACTACTTTCAGAGCGGATTACGCCGTTCCTACGCATTGAGCGGGGCCCCCAATGCCCCGCACCCCCGTTTGGCCGGGTACGTGGGGCATCACGGAGCATGTTTTGGAGACCTGACCTGAACGGGAAGCGGCCGCGCGGTGCGCGCCCGACAGTAGTGACCCCTCATTATTTCCGTGCCACCAGCCCTTTCGCTGGGTTTCGCGGGGTTTCAAGTGTCAACGTTGTGATTTCGGATCAGGCTTTCGCGATCTTTGACATTCCTGCCGGTCGCAGTGCACCAGTGATGACGGTTTCTCTTGCCTGCGAACCCCGCGCACACCGAGCGGCCTTTTCCTCAAACGGCTGAAGGCTGATTTGGCCGCTCGAGGAAGAGCTCTGAAGGGACGGCCGGCTGCTCGATTGGAGCGTGCCCCAGTGCTGCAGTTTTAGATTCTCGCACTCTTTCTGACCAATATTGCTATGATGACGCGTAGGCTCCTGCCATCGCTTGCTGTGTCCTTGTCATTTCGATGTTTTCCGTTTCGCCAACAAAATTTTTTTGGGGGGCGGGGGCTTGGCTCAGCTGCGTGCGCATGGTTTCGCACGAAGCAGCGGCTCTCAGCTTGAATGGTGGGCACGCTGGACCAGGTCGCCATGGCTGTTGTTGAACCATCGCAGTCCGAGTTTTAGGGCATGTCAAACCGCTTTGGAGCATGTACAGTGCGTCCACAGTGCAACCAGGTGCAGCAAGTACATGCCTTTGTCGGGTGCAGGTTTTTGGGCTGCATTGACCTTCCCAGTCAGTCGTCCCCTTCAAGGGGAAGGTGGTTGTCACCCCCGTTGGTTGTTGAGAAGGCATAACCCTATTGCGGTTCCAGACATGTTGAGATGTATGCGGGTCCGAGAAGAAAAAGGGCTCCAGGTCACGCCTGTACCCCTGCACCCTATGACCTGCTCGCTGGCGACGAAGTGACATCGGTTCGTGGCCAGGATTGTTTGTTTGCAAATTGCCACCCGACACAGGCACGGCAACAGCTGCACGAGCGGCTTCTTGTTGTTGCACGGGAGCATCGAGCGATAAGGAGGATGCTGGAGAGTTATGGCTGGATGTAACGCTCATATGTCACATGATTACATGGTGCACAGCCTTTGGTCTTTGATTAGGGGTGCGTACAGCACATGCAGTGCCATACCATCTAATTTACATGTGTGCTGGTTCCTCAGGTACGTGGCCATATTTCACCTTTTATCTTGGTCTGCCAGTTCTAACAACATGAGAACAGTATTTGATGGCCACTTACTTTTTTTGCAGCATCTACGTCGATTGCAAACAGCAGACCCTTTCGTTGCAGTAGCGAGTCTGAGGGCAAGTTGAAGCGTCCAACGTGGTAGATTGTATTTCCTCACACTGCATCTCGGATTTTCTCCTAAAAGCCGAGTGGCACAAGCTGAGACAGTGCACAAAAATCTGACTGAGGTTCAACAGTCTGGAGATTACTGGGGGCATTTATGACCATCCTGACCCATTGCCTGTTTGTTTTGGTAAAGTTTCCCCATATCCTTTCCACGCCTTTGCCACCCCTGTCCAAATGAACACATTCAACTAATTCCTCTCCTGGGCCCTTTTTGCACTCGAATTAGGCTCCTTTACTGTTCGTCCTATCGCCCTTTGCCTCGACAGGGTTGTAGCATGCGCTGGGGCAGCCATTATGCGCTACCACGAAATTACAGTCGTTCAGGTTCACAGAATGCATCATAAGCTCCCCTGAAACTGCATGCAGGTTCAAGACGTCAGTGCCATCGAGCATTGTTGTTGCTGCAAGCAGGTCGGTCGGCTTTGCCGGTCTGCCAAGATTGCTGTCGAGCATGCATGAGCTCTGGAAATGTTATCTTTGTTGTTGTTGTTGTTGTTGTTGTTGTTGTTGTTGTTGTTGTTGTTGTTGTTGTTGTTGTTGTTGTTGTTGTTGCAATGAAGTTGTTGGTGGTAATAGCTGCTGCTGCTGCTCACTTATCATCATTGTGGTCGCTGCTGTGGTCATTCGTGTTGGTGTTGTTGTTGTTGATAATGTTGTTGCTTTGTACCTTGTTGTCGTTATGGCTGTTGCTCCTGCTATTGCTGGTGTTGTTTGACAGTCCCCTGAACTCCCTTGCACTTCGGCCCTCTGACCTCACGAAAGTGTTTTGTTGTCAGTTTCACAGCAATGTGGCTGGATATTGCATGGGGCTCCTTCGAATCTCCCCCATCGTTGGAGCAGGCTGCGTACGTCCAGCTGCACCAATTGACTGTGCCTACGGTTTCCTCAAAGGCACTATTTAAGCTGCTCCAAATGGATGGGCCCAATTGGGCCCTTTGTGTTGAATTCATAAAGACCTTCCACACAGCTGAAAGTGAACCCCATTGTAGAGCATCGGGATCCAGTTATGCACATAAACAGGCACATGTGTATGCCCCAGTACATATTTTATCTGTTGTTAGATGTTTGTGAAAGCGTCAGGGTCCCCTTGTCGGGAGGGTCAGGCCGAGTGTAGGCTGGAGTTTACTTCCAGGTTTAAGGCTATGTCTCAGAAAATGAGAGAGCCTGTCGTGGTGCTATTTTTGATTGGAGATATGGATGGGTTCAGCCAATGTTAGCGGCAGAATCCGTGTGAGGGTTAGTATCGGGGCTTCAGTTGCGCCCAAGGTTTCAGTTGAGACAGGTTGGTCCAAGATATTTCTCCTAGTACTGCCCTCTTGGTGTCTCTGTAGTTCTGCCACAGGGAAGGCCTCTGTGTCGATTGAGCGTCTCTTCTATTTTGCTGTCCTGCTGTGCATGCTTGCCTGCTGATGCCTTGCGGAATGCTGAACACAACGTGTGGGTACCATGCGCGCACCAGGCATCCTGAGCAATGGGTAGAGGCACTTGGATTGGATTTTCAGGGCTGAAAATCAGTTTTTACTTGTAGGTCTGGCCATCATGTATGCACCGTTCGGCAACACCACAGTCATGGGCAGGTCTGAAGGGGCTCTGTCTGATTACATTCCCAAGTCAGAGCGATGGAGGGGGGAGCATTATACCACAGGCAAAGGGCCCTTTCTAAGATTATGAAGTTGGTGCCAATTATCTTGTGCTCCTGATTGTGCTATGTGCTATGGAAGAAGGGGTGTTTATACACTTTTTGTGGCCAAAGCGGTTGCTGTCCCGAGGGGCCATTCTGAAAGGTGGTAAAAAGCGGGATGTTCTGGGTGCACTCGCCGCAAAAGTATGGCGCAGTGCGCACGTGGCACGTAGTGTTTTTTCTGATTGTTTCGGAAAGGAACTGCTTTGGGTTCTTAGGTTAGGGAAGTGGCCCTTCCACAAGAATGGAGCTCATGCATGCCTGCAGTACCAGACGCTGGATGGTGCCCCAAGGTCAAAAGTTTTGGAAATGCCCCATCTGGTCATCAGAGAACCACAGCATCCCACCCTATAGCCCCATCTGTAGGATGTGCTTTGCCGGCCCAATGGAAGGGAAAATGACAATCAAAAGTCAAAATCCAAGTGGGGCAAAACAGAACACGAGGGAGCCAGCAACTGTGGTGCGGTATAGATTGAGATGTGGCTTTGGCAGGTGGACTACAACAGGGCAAGAGGCACCAGATGCAATATGGAGTTTTCTAGCATTATTTGCTGTGTTGCCCCATGCTCATGTCTCCCTTCCAATGGATGTGTTATAAAGCAGCCCAAGGTACACAATACAGTATGGTCAAAACAAACGTCTATCACATGACCATATTCAATACCATGTAAAGGGTGTTGCATAGATGATGGCAAATCACAACAAACTCTACAAGCACAGTTGAGGACCATCAAAAGCCCTACAAAGGCAGCAAGCGTGCTTTACCTGGAGTTGAAAACATGTGTGAAGTCCGAAAATACCGAGACCAAAAATTTTAAATGCTTTGAAGAAAATTCGTTCCCCCCACCTCAGGGGGATTGGGGGAAGAACTCACTGAATATGAGAAATCCATTGGGGAGCATAACATGACAAAAACATGCTACATTTGAGGGGCTGGGCATCCACTACCACACAACACCAAGAAGGGGAAAAGTCTTCAAGCATCAGCTTTGCCAATATTCCGTTAAGCCCTTCACAGCGAAGCATGCAGGGCCACAAACATTGGGTCCAAGAACTCACCCGAGCAATTTCAGTATCTTGCTACTGACCACGATTATACCCCCGTGACCCCCCCCCCCAGCTGGGACAAACAATCATCCCCCCCCATCCAACCCCCAAGAAAGAAACGGCCACCCAAGCCCGAATAGACACATATCCTGCCCCCATAGCAGTTTTAGCACCATGCAAGTCACATTTTTTACAAGAGTCATCATTTTGCGCTTATGGATTCTGGTGTAGATTCCTAGGGGGCTCTAGATGCCGGTTGGTAGATCTTGGACGGCTTTGGATGACCATTGTTGATTCCAAGAGGGCTGTGGATGACTACTATTAATTCTTGTACCCCCCCCCCCTTGCGCAAGCACGGCCTTGTCTAAGCACGAAGACCCCGTGTGACCGTTGTTTTGATGGGTTTTTCTGACCACGTTTTTTTGGTCAGAAATTCATTGTTTCGTGATTGTGCGCTGATTGTACAGGGAAAGAAGGGCTGGGTCATGTTTGTGATGGTTCCTCTTGCTCAAAACAACATTCTGATTGGTACTGCAACCCAATGGTAATTGTTTTGCTCTGGTTTTTGGCCATGAAAAATGTTGCTATCGCTGGCTTGGGTGTCACATACATCCGATCCACTGGTGAGCATGCACCTGCCACCATCGTTGGTCCTTCTACGCGGTTGGAAAGGGTTTCTATTCCGTACCCGTTGATGGGCGGTAAGGACATGAGGACCATGCTGAATTTTGCCTACACGTTGTGTTCTAGTGCCATGTTTGTGAGTGATGTGCTTGGTGTGGGGTACGGGCAGGTTTTCTGTGTGCAATGTCTCTTTGTGTTGCGCGTCGCGCCCAAGCACGGGCTTGTCTAAGCACGGGGACCCCGTGTGACCGTTGTTTTTTTGACCTTGGCCGTGCGTGCGCAAGGGGGGGGGGGTAGGACTTTGGATGACTGTTGTGACTTTGCGGAGGGCTGTGGATGGGTAGTGTAGCCAAAATTTCCAAAGCGTTGATTTTTCAGGTAGATGCCAATCTCTGTTGTTGTTTCTATTTTGCTCATGCGGTTTTCTCCACCTTGTTTCTTTGACAATGCCAACATGCCAATACAACACAGTAAGCAAAAATTTAAACACAAACTCGGATTGCACCCTGAGCAGCGATTACCTCCGCAACCGCAAGTGGATACC
The DNA here is from genome assembly GCA_964036045.1 of Eutreptiella sp. 'Long Island Sound 2002'. Taxonomy (NCBI): domain Eukaryota; phylum Euglenozoa; class Euglenophyceae; order Eutreptiales; family Eutreptiaceae; genus Eutreptiella; species Eutreptiella sp. 'Long Island Sound 2002'. Next base: position 50,161,009 of record OZ038386.1, read on the forward strand.
ACACTATTCCACAAAGGGTGCCAAAGTTGAATATGACAGTTTGAGGTGGCATATGAGCATATTCTTAGGGGGAGCATACGTCGCCGCGTGTGCGGTGCGGAGAATAGGCAGTTTGGCTCAACCAAGCACCCACGGTTTCTACTTCGGGGACCCCTCGTCTAGGGGTTATGGAGCCATTTTGGATTCCTCCCCATGTTGGGGACACTGTTTGGAGCCATGTGTCTAAGTGCAACATATGCCATCGCCATTATTGCAATGATTGTTTCACAAACACACACGTGGGGAGGATGTATTGGCACAGGCAGAGTAGGTTGCCAACTATGTTACTATTCCCTTTCTTTTGGCGCCTACGTGTTTGTCTCAAGGAACGACGCCAAGTCAGGAGCACTGTGGACATCATATGTAGTGGGGACGAGCCCCAACAAAGCTGCTCTTCCACTCCACGGTGCGAGCCTTGCCGCACACCGCAGTGCACCTGCCATCAAATCTAGGTGTCAATATGCTCCACGAACAAGCAAGCTTATTGCATTGTGCACGGTGTGGTGAGACGTCATGGTGTGGGTGGGTGGTCATATGGTGTGGACGTGTCCCATGCTAGCATCAACTCAATGTATGTAGTGCAGGTTAGGTAGCTAGTGGGGCCAGAGGCTCAAGAGGGAATGGATCCGGATCACAAAATGGAATATATTCTTGTAAGCACAGGTTCAAAGGGATGATTGCCCACGATGGGCCTATATATGCAGAGACAATGGAGCATATTCAAGACACCCGGAATGTTGTCATGCATGCTAACATGGTGTGATACTGCTATGTCGCGCCTTGAACATCATGTGGGGTCCTAGTAGGGGCGTGCCACGCGCTGGCGGTGGTCCCAGACGGTGTGCTGGGTCCAACCAGCGGCAGTCCCTAGGTAGGACCGTCCTTCGCTCGCCATGTGTATGGGGGTCGCCTCGAGTCCACAGTGTGTCATCTGCACACATTTGCAGCTCGCGAGCTGGGCTGACTGTTGCGCTACGGAATCGGTGTGGTGTCGGCCATGACATGAGATGTTGTCCCACCCTATGTGACGATATGGTGGCTACGCTGATGGCGGAGGACGTTGGCATCGATACGACTCCGCCGGGGTATGGATCCGGTGTCCTTCGCCGACCATGAGGAGGACACCCACCACCCGCTGCGCATACCAGATATCCTCGGCCATCGTGTCCCGGACCTACTTGGTCCCTTCTCAATGCACTTGTGATGTAGATGACAAGAACATATGGGGCATATGTCCTCTCCTTGTTGCCGCCCACACACTCCATGACATCTCACCACACCAAGCACCACGCGTTGCTCCTCCACCAACCATGATAACTGACTAGTTGACAGCCCATTGGGCGTGGCGGATACGATTGCACTATTGTATGCAGGGTCGACAAATGTTATGATTGTATGTTGCTAGGACCACAGGTCCGTCCGGTTTCCGGGTGCACCTCCACTGTACATAAATGGACCTTCTGCACTCCAAGGTTCTCCCGAGTACACTCAATGACACCTTGAGCGTCAAGAATATGGATTTACATCTCACCATCCTGGAGGAAACAGAGAACAAGCCCCTCCGGTCGAGGTGGGTCCCAAGCCACAGGGATATAGCCAAGGCCAAAACCAAGGAAGAGCAAACAGACTTCAGACGTAACGATGAGGTTGACCGTCTAGCTAAAATGGCAATTGGCTTGCCTCTCCCTGAATACACACCTACCCACCCAGGTGACATCGCTGTCCATGGGGGTCCTACGCCTAACCCAGCCAAAAAATGGGTCATAGAGAGGAGACACTGTGACCTTTTTTCAGGTACACACTGGGTGTCTTGGCTCCCGCTCAAAGGAGCCCGCCGGATGACTTAGGTTAAATGGCCTTGGGGAAATGAGTGGTGGGATGGATGTGGCGCACCATGGGATCATAATGTTGTGAAGTGCCCCATATGCAATACCAGGCATGGCACCACCGTGCACAAGCGGCTGATTCAATGCCCAAAATGGGCTCCCTCCTTCGGGACGACATGGACACAATCATGGGGCACATGGGCTGAATACGCAGAGCAATGGTACAATAACGTGTCCCCGGAAGACATGCACCATGTTGGGTGCCTAAGAGTTCCTAGTTCTTTCTATGACCAAGTGCCCCAGGGATATGGACCCCACTTCCGGGAGCACGTGGCACATCACCAATACATGCCAATGCTTCACATTGTCTACCAGCTAAGAAAGGAGTTCACCATGCCCCCCAGGGACAATGAAGAAACACATCCCAGTCAGTCTGTTAGCGCATGGTATGGTAAGGCCAAGCCTAGGGTGTGTACACCAAATCCCACCCCGCAAGTGTTGCAACAACAAGTAATGTATAAACCTCGGAAACAAAATCGTGCAAAAGGCCCACCTGCAGATGTTTGTGGCCTGGCTCCGGCTGGCGGTTTGGCGGTCGCAAAGGAGGCTCCTCCAGTCCTTTTTGGGGTTCCTCCATTGGCGGGTTCGGCCTAGGGGCGTGGCGTGCCCGTTTGCGGCGGGAGCCTATTGTTGGCTCAGGGAGGAGGTGCCACGGTGACACAGGAAGATGACAAGGAGTGTCACGAGATTTTACAACACCAAGATTCATACCATACCAAGGTGAAGGCACTAAAATACCTTGAGTTCACCCAGATACTATCGGGTATCAAAAAGTGATGGAGAAATTGTCCGCACCTATGATAAAGTACCAAACCACTAGAATGATGCGGGAGGCACAGAACATGCACAACAATGGGTGCCAAAGTGTTTTGAGAGACCGGCACTATGACGGTATTTGGTATAGGAGGGTGGGTAAATGGCTGTATCATATGGAAAAAACATACCAAGAGTGGCTGCCATGAGGTGGGCTTATCATATCATATCTTGGGTCTACGGCACGCACTTCTACCAAAGGGCTTGCAACGGCGTGAGGAAGCACCACACAACACGGCCTACTCACCGCCATAGGCCAAACGGACGTGTACCACTAGGAGGATAACAGGGCGAATGAGAGTATCACCAGACTCACCCATGCACGTCGCTGGAGCAAAGAAAACTTGTCAAAGGTGAGAAGACAAGGGCCAAACATGAGTGGTGGCGACCCCTAGGTTGTCCAGAGGACCAAAGCCAAAGCACAGTCAGCAACCACCTGGTGTGGTACAGAACTGGTCTGCGCTGCAGTGCAGCAAGAAAAACACTGAACAATGTGGTTATGACCATGCGCCTGTGACACGGGGGCGTATGCGAGCCCAGTATCCGTTGCCTCATGGCCTAGGTTGCTCTGCAGGTATACTCAAGGTAGGAATATAAGTTGTTCCTTCTTTGTCATCCTTGATCCTTGTCCTTGACGGGGGAGGAAGCTATGGTATGTTCTGAGAGTGTACTTAGATCCCGAGATTGACTCGTACTGCTGCAGAACTATTGCAGAACTATTGCAGCTTAGTAAAAAAAAAAAAAAGGACACCTTGAGCGTCAAGAACTCAAAAAATAATAATTCCCTTTCTTTTGGCACAGACAGGTGTGGGAGTGGATTGTTGAGGTGTAGCACATTAATTCATTGAGTTGCCCTTTCGATTGTGCAATCTTGATGGGAAGGAGGCAGGTTTACATAGGGTTTGCTCTCCCTAGGGGGCATTTTGGGAGGGGGTAAAAGTCAACCTATTCCAGGCTCTCCCCTAGTACGTCAAGTGGAAGCACACGGGAGCATGCAGCAAGTAGTGGAGTCCCGGATGCTCAGGATGTCCAAAATGTTGCCTCGGATTCTGATTCTGATTCTGAGTCTCATCGTCACGCTTCTGTCTTTGGTTGACACCTTCCTACGGTGTATGCTGACATGGCACATGCTCGCCATGTAGTTTTGCAGTGCTTTACATGTGGACTCAACAAGCAAGGTGTTTCATTACAGAAAAAAAAACCGAAATCTGCAGTTTGAAATGTCACACTTCTGCGCTCACATAGGTTTGGATAAAGTATTTGTCCCTAAATTATTGAATTGCTGAGTGGCCGAATTGCTTTGTTGTTGTAGTGCTTCATGCACTGCCCATTATCCCATCATTAGTCAAGTTAATTGCTGAATTGCTTTGTTGTTGTAGTGCTTCATGCACTGCCCATTATCACATCATTAGTCAAGTTAATTGCTGAATTGCTTTGTTGTTGTGGTGCTTCATGCACTGCCCATTATCACGTCATTAGTCAAGTTAATTGCTGAATTGCTTTGTTGTTGTGGTGCTTCATGCACTACCCATTATCACATCATTAGTCAAGTTAATTGCTGAATTGCTTTGTTGTTGTGGTGCTTCATGCACGGCCCATTGTCTCATCGTTCCACTGCATTTTCCTGTGGTATTTGTTACCTAAACTGCTAAATTGCCGAATTGCCTTTTTGTCATCAACAGCATGTGGACCATCTGCATTTCAGCTCTGCATATGGGATTGGTTTTTCCATGTGTGCATCCCATGAACAGCGTATGAATTACAGCAAGCATCTGGGAATAAACAACAACTTATTAGAAAGTTAACGCAACCGGCCAAAAAGTGACAACAATCATCCAAGAGTTAACGACAAGCAGTCAGAAAGTAACAGCAACCATCAAGGAAATACCAGCAACCATCCTGCAAGTAACAGCAATCATGCACGAAGTAACAACAACCCAATTCACAGCCTGAAAAGCCCGCACAAAAAGTTTTTTTTGTAATTTTTGACATTTTTCCAGTTGTCCTGCCCCCCCCCCCCCTAAAAAAAAACATTCCCCCAGCAAAATTGACACTCATGGCCTGGGCCATTCACATGGGGGCGGGGGGAGTGGTATGATTCACACAAAATGTTGACAAATTAAGACTAATAGCATGAAAGTAGCGCCGGTCAGAACACTATCAGTGCAGGCAACCTTGTCATTTGATTTGCTCAGAACTGCCGAACATTGCTGCATATCGGGACATGCCTGTGTGGCACGCTTTGTGACCTGCTTGCGGCCATCTCAGGGAGAGATCAGCCTGGGGGTAAGGGACAGCGTCACACCAGAACTGGCGATCCCTGTCCCAACCTCAAAGGGAACCTGTTTGTGTGCGTGTGCACCACCAGCGATGTGAAGGGCCTGTTCATGGGTCCTGGATGCGGGCTGCAGCCCCCACTGGGGCTCCCCTCGACCACCACTTTCTGGATAGTCGCCCTCTTGTTGCTGCTGTGCCACCCCACTGTACAAGTGCCAAAGTGCGGTCAGCCGATCCCGTTAAATTGCTCAGGGGGCAGCCGAGCCACACTGGACCCCGAGACCCTCAGAAGTGCCCAATGGCACTTCAAAACGAAGCCTCCGCCACCACACACCCCGTCCTTCTTTGAGCTCCGGAACCGCTTGTACCGCCCTTTGTCAGGTCTCTTTGCTCCTTAGGCTCCAATGCCCACTTCCTGGATGCATGCACGAGCGTCAGCAGACACAGGCACAGGCACAGGTAGAGGAACAGACAGAGGTACCAACACACATGCAAGTAGTGGGGAGGGTGATGTGACGGATTGCATAAGTTCTGGCCGAAACTTCCATGAATGTATGACGCTTTTCCAATTGAAGATCGGTGTTTACATCATTTCACTAGAGTGGGGCTGGGAGACCGCTTCGTCCCCCGTTCTCGCCTAGGGCAGGCCTGGGGAGCCTGAGGGCTGCAGCATTCCAGGGTCATGGGTGGTGTCCAGCAGGCGGTTTCGCTGGCGCTTTGTCTGGCGGCTCCAGCAGGGCCATCCAGGAGCGCAACGCATCTGTGGCCGCGCGCTCAGGTGTGTGGGTGGGGTGGAGTGCTGGACAAGGGGTGGGGCTGGACACTGCTTGTGTCTGTATCTATGCCTGTGCCTGTGTTCGTTAGTGGTAATGTCAGTAATTCCGGTGGCAGGTCTTCAGTTGGCAATGGTCCTGCTCAGATTGACGTTGAGAATGACGAAAACAGTGATGAAGCAAGTAGTGTTGAGGAAGTACCTGATGGCCTCTCAACAAGCGAACATACCTAACAAGACTCTGCTGCTGAGGTTGTATGGGCACGGTCTGCCCATGGGGTATGGGGGTTGGGTCACAGTCTTGAGGGCAAATTGGGACGCACTAGACATATTTCACCAGATAATTGGGTTCCCAACGACCTCCACTCCCTGTTGCTGCACCTCCCATTAAGACCTCCTGCGCGGAGTTCTGCCAATGGTATTTCTGTGCAAAGTGGTGAGCAGGTTCAAGAGTTCAAGGTCAAATGGACGAGGAACAAGAACCGAGACTTCAGAAAGTTAAGCCTTGCGCAGAGTAAGAAGCAGTGGATAGACCAAGAATAATTTGCTTTGCGATCGTGAATTTTCTATGCTCCATGCTCGCTCTCATGGTCCCAGGAGGTAGGGTTGCACCAGCATGTATTCATTCTCGGGTGGGTTGCAGGTGCCCCCGCTACTGCCATTTGTCTACCGTTCCCAGGGGTAAGTAGGGGGCCGTTGTGCAGCAGGTGGACACGGGGCGAGAGGGCACAAGCATGGGCACACGCCAGATACTGCAGAGTCATGGGCACAAGTACGGGCACACGCACACGCAGAGCCAGAGCAGTAGGAGCTACAATTGACTCTCCGGCCTCTGCTGTTGCATGTGCCTCTACCCACGCCTGTGCCTGAGTATTCTCCTTGTGCCTGTGTCTGTGTCTACGCATGTGGCACTTTCGCACTGCATAATCTGGTATCAGAGTCAGCTCATCGTCACTATGTGGCAGGTCCGTGGCAGGTCTGCTACCACGGTCATTTGTGGGATAATCGTAGAACTGGACAGCTCTCGACCTGGATCCCGAGAGTTACCTCTGGTACCATATGGTGAGCAGGGTATGCCAGCTCACCCCCCCCTCCCCCCCCAAAAAAAAACATATTTCCTTGTGCCTACGTCTGTGCTTGTGCCTGGTGCCTGCCCTCTGCCTGTGTTTGTATCTGTGCCTGTACTTCTGTCTGTACTAGTGCGCACATCCCCCATGCCGTTCGGGAGTGCCATCTGTGTGTGACCTCTGCAACCCACCAACTGCTTGGGTGTGCTGCGCCCTGAGGGCGAGATTGTTCTGATTACTGATGGTGGTCTTGGGTGGGTTTCTGTTCCAGTGATATTTACTGCATAGGCACGCAGTGCCCATGCAGTGCACACAGTGGACAAACTTTCCCACAGCCCCAAAAGGGGGCTTCGGGGCGGGGGCTGCATGGGGGGGGGGGGTCCTGTACACACCCCTCGGCCTCTCGGCCCCTCACCGGCCGGCCATTGTCTGCGTTGTATTTGTGGGGGGGTGCAATGGGTTTGGCTGCCACACTCGCGACCTGCTGGTACCTTGCAATGTCAGGGCATGAGGGGTATGACCCTTTCAGCGAGTGGCAGACCATGCATCCGAACTACACCCTCCCAGCGAAGCCCTACGGGTCCACGAACATCAAACCCAAATTTGTGCAGAAAATCTTCCAGCGGCTCCGGCCCGCCTTCGTTGTAGAGGTCGGATCATTCACCGGCGGCTCAGCAGTGATGATGGGGCAGCGGTTGCAGGCTCTCGGCTTGAATGCCGCCTTCATCCTCTGCATTGACACGTGGCTGGGAGATCTCCGCATGTGGGCTGACGGCGTGGAGCGCCGCCACGTAGACCTCCAGTCTGGCCGGCCGCAGGTGTGGATGTGTATCTGCTACTGCCCTGCCCCATGTGCCCCAATCACACTTCCATCGGCTACGATCACACTCTAGGGTGACCCCCCAACGCAAGCACGGCCTTGTCCAAGGAGGACGACCTTACAGAGTCGGAGGCCAGAGGAAGGGATGGTCGTCGTACTGGACTGTGAACACGGGCAAAAGGAAATATGGAATGGTCGCCAAAATGGCAGCGCCATAACCAGCGCGCAGCATCTGGGGAGGAGGGCCATTGTGACCTGTAGGAGGCCATTTTCCTGCCGTGGGAGGCGGCAGGGCCCAAGGTGAGAATTATGTGGCCCTGATTCCACTTGAAAGCGTCTGATTAGGCGTGACCAAATACAGAGGACTACTCTTCCTCAGAGTGCTGAGCGTCAATCCACCCCATCGGAGAAATCCATGGGACATGCTGTCAGACGCATGCCGGTTTGGCCGTTTGGATGCGTTCGATATGCATTACGCCATCCCAGAATGGCATCAAGGGGCTGCGAGTCCGGGCAATGCTCCGCCTCCATCTTCATTCCGAATGCCAATGTTCCACCGGGACACGCCTGCGCAGGTGTACGACCAGTTCATGGCAAACATCATCGCCAATAACCTGACGCAGCGGGTGTTGCCCTTCAGCACCACCTCCATCCTCGGGGCGCGGTGGATCGAGTTGCAGGGCGCAGTGCCCGACGTGATCTTCCTGGACTCGGCGCACGAGATCGACGAGACGCGGTACGAGCTGGAGCTGTACTACGCCCTGCTGCGCCCGGGCGGCGTGCTGTTCGGCGACGACTTCATATGGCCGGCGGTGCGCCATGACGTTTGCTGCTTCCTTCAGGACCATGGCCTGCCGCTGTTGACTGACGTGCGTTACTCTTACCCACGGGGCAATATCTGGTGGGTACAGAAACCACCAAAGCCCCCGCTGCGGTAAGGCAGAGGGGCAGGCCCCTCGCAGGGGGCGACAGTGAAGTCTAGAGCGTGCTCACCACCGCCGATGTCGGGAATGCAACGAAGGGCCAGGGAGTGCCGGATCACCGGGTGCAAGCACTTCCAGGCATTTTGCCTTCAGGAGGACCATTGGGGAAAGGGCGCAGAAGGGGGGGGGGTCACTAAAGGCCTCCCAAACGGGCAGGGTCCTCCAGGCTGGGAGCTGAATCAATCAGGAAGTTTCATCGGTCGCTATGAAATCCGGCCAGAGACAAATTTTGAGGGTCAACAATAGTCAAAAAAATTTTTCCTTCAATCGCAATGAAGCGATGACTTTTCCGGACGCCCCTCGTCGCGCGGATTCCAAACTTAACATTCCCGTGTTTCCTCAAAAATGGGGGTCCGGATCACCTCGAAGCCATTCCGGGGGCGGAAGGGGGAGGGTCAGGATGTCTGGGGCGCGTGGATCCGGCCAGGGGGCTCTGTCCCCCTCCCTCCCCCGCGCCCTCCCCCCACGCAGGTGCCCTGCGAGTGCGGGGGTGGCGAGGCAGGACGGGCCTGCGCGCAGTGCGGCACTGGCACGGCACGTCTGTTTGGTGGCGGCGAGGAGGTTGCGGTGGGGGCCCCGCCCCTCCCCTTCCCTGCCCTCCCTCCCTCGTCTCCCTTCCCTGATAAGAAGAGCGCTTCCAGAGGAGTCCGCGCGGATTCTGTCGACCACCATCTGTTTCCAAAGGGGGGGAGGCGGGGCTCCATCTGCACGAGGAGGTCAGTGACTGCGGCAGCGGCGTGTTTGCATGTGGTAGAGGGAATTAGGGGGGCGGAGTGTGGGGAGGGCGTGGAACAGGCAAATTGGAGGGGGGGTGTCTGCAGAGGGTACCACCGCAAAAGACAGATACTGCCGCGTGTGGCTGGGAAACAGCGCAACCTTGACCCTGCGAGCGTCTGCGTTGGTCTGTGATTCGCGGGGATATTCCGGATGATGTCCTCCATCAGTGGCAGTGCATAATGGATGGCGTCAGATGTACCCTCATTGCCCTACAAACCTTCACTCTCACTACCCACCACAGTCACCCTCTGCCCCAGTGGACAGTCGCCCCGCCCCGTCTCAGGCGGGACCACACATGATGGTTTTGAGGCCGGCCTCAGCCACGGTCCTGTCGATGCTTCGGTGGGCGTTGGATGCGTGTTCAACTGGGGCCCAATTTGCATTCGGAGCCAAATGTGCAGATGCAACGATGCAATGGTTTTGTGCCCGACACGCATTTGTTGGTGACCATAGTGCAGATTGGGGACATTGTTTTTCTTGATGTTGGTTCATTTCCAGACATCTTTTGTAAGGAATGCCAAAGGGGGGGGGGGTCTGGCACTTTTTGAGTGTCCATTTTGTTTCGAAAGGTACAAATTGTCTTTGAGGCCACTGACGAGCCATTTTCTTTCTGCGCTTTGTGCTGACTGCCCCTTGTGCACACGTGCAATAGCCCAGAGTTCCTTCAGGGGGTCTGGGTGGGTGGGTCAACAGTTTGGGACCCCACCCCTTGTTATCATTATGGCTTGGGTGGGTGGGTCTGCAGTCTAGAACCCCCCCCCCCCCCGCCCCCTGTAATATTAGTGTGTGACTGTGACAGTGACAGTGATTTTGTCATGAATTTGGAGTCCCCCCTTTTTGGGGGGGCCCGCTTTTGTGTATTCTGTCAGTCAGTCACTCCATCATTTACCCCAGTGGATTGACAGCGTGGCCGTCAATCTTCCGCCCTACTCTCCACTAGCACTACCCCTTTATTTCGAAAGGGATCACAAAAGGGCATCAGAGCCAACGCATCTGCTCAACTGCCACCCCATCAACCTTCTCCGCGGCATTTCTGTCAAGACGCCGATTTCCCACTCTTGGTCACCCTAAAGTAGTTGCTCCAGCCACTCGTATTATCCGGCAACCGAATGTTGGTCTTGCCAACCGAATTTCTCTGGACCAACTGACTTTGCTGCTTGCCCGGCCGACGCAGTGTTTCCCTTAACAAATGCATATCCGATTTTCAGGCGTTTAGCCTCCAGCCCCCATCAGTCCGGCGCTAAGCCCCTGCCGTCCGCTCTCAGGTCATGATCCACAGCTGCAGTTGTTGTTTTCAATTCCCGTGTTGCAGTCTGCTTCGTGCCCCGCCGCCTCCGTGTGTTGCTCAACGCTCGTCGTCTACCGTGCGGAGGATCCCCCCATCCCCTTTAACAAAGAGACCGTGATTAATTGCATTGCACTCCATGTGTTCCCTGGTCCATTTTCTAGTCTTATCTGGTTCCACACCCCCGCTCCCCCTCTCCAGCCTCACACAGCCAACACAACCACCCCCCTTTTCCTCCCCAGCCCCCAGCCCCTCAAATGCCATCCCGTGGTTCTGTAGCTTTACGCAGGCTGCAAGGGTCAACGTGGGTGTCCAAGTGGCGGTGTAGCTGTAATGCCATGTGCTCTTGTGTCTGCTGGCCTGTTGGGCACCTTTTTGTCGTCGTGAGCACTTCTCTTTTCACTGCCAGACTGCCTGTCACAGACCAGCGGTACACGAACAACGAGTCTGCACCTGCTCGAGTCTTGGGTCCCTCTACACAAACTGAGCCGTACATTCGCATCGTGTGTGAGCGCCGTGGTGATGAGCGAGAGCATGATGCCCCCCTGAGTCGTGTCACCTTCCCCATGTTGTCGTGTTTTGAGGGGTAGGGTTGGCTTATGTCTCAAACATGTGTTCCGTGGTACCCCGACCCCCCCATGTCCAGCCCCCCCCCTTGTCCATCCCCCCCCCCGGGGGGGGAACCGTCACTTGGCCCATGAACAATAAGAAATCAATAGGAAACCACAGGCGCCGAAGGCGCCGAAGAAAATTTTTAGTTGGGTTATACTAGAATTGGCTGGTCGGGAGTGGTGTACGGTTCCCCCCCCCCTCAGGGGGGGAACCGTCATTTGGTGACGGTTCCCCCCGGGCTGGGGGGGAACCGTGTACCCTGGGGGGGGGCTGGACATGGGGGGGTCAGGGTACGTGCCGCGCAGTAACACAGGCTTGTCCAAACATGGCGACCCCGTGTTTCCGCACTTTTGCCCCCTGAACCAGAACCGTGTTAGGACAAGGGGGGGTTGCGTACAGCGTGAAGCTGCAGGGCAGTTGCTCACAATTTGGTGCATTGGCAAACAAAACGTGCAGTGCATATATCTTCCTGTGCGCCAGACAATGCACGGGAAGAAGGGTTTCTTGTTGACCAATGAGCTTAGTTGTGTGAACAAGGGTCACCGTGGCCATGTTTGTGCTGTGCAGGTGATGGGTGTGGGGGTGCAGCACAAAGCGCTGGGTACCTCACGGCCCTGTCCAACGACCACCTTATGTTCGCGTGGCCCTTTTTGGCCCTCAAGCACTGAGTAACGACTGCGGGGGGGGGGGGGGGTCACGGAAACATTTCAGTGAAGAGGGGGGGCAAGGGCAACATTCCTTTTTTTTTTGCTGATCTTTGCTGAAGGCGCCCAATACGCCACCACGCGCATATTACCCCGCCCCCACCCCCGCTCCCCCCCCCACAAGCCAACAGCACGATACTGTCTTCATTCGCCTCACGGTTTCTGTGCTGTCAACAAGGCCGCATCAGCGTTCATTCATTTTCAATGGACTTGACTGCCTTTGCATTCCATGCTGGTTTGAGTTTTCAGTAATACATTGTCTACATCATCGCCCATCACAAGCCACTGGGGAAAAGGTATTTTTGGTCGGTGAGAGCGGGGCCGTTGTCCCTCTGCTCACAAGTGCTGCTTCTGCCCCTTGGCGTCCCTCCCGCACCGGCGCCGGCGATGCTTCACCTTCAGTCATCCCCATGACAGTGAAGTTTGAGCGTGCTCACCACCGCTGATGTAGGGAATGTAACGAAAGGCCGGGGGGTTTCTGTCTGTCCTCTGGGGATTGACTGTCCCACTGTACGGGGGTCCCCTGTGGAGTGTGCACCTGTGCTCCCTCCCTCTTCCAACAGCGTACTGCATGGCTGCCGCCCCACCCTCCGCGCGGCTGCTGCCGTTGTGCGCAGCGACGTGCGCCTGCGTGGCCGCGGTCTGGGCGTACCGGGCCATGCGGTGGAGGACGGCGCGGCTTCCGCCGGGGCCCCGGCCTCGGCTACTGGTCGGCAATCTCCTGCAGCTGGGCGCTGCCCCACACGCCGCCCTCGCGGAGGTCAGCAGGCGGTACGGGCCAGTGGCAGCGCTCTGGTTCGGCCCAAAGCTCACGATTGTGTTGGGCAGTGCACAGGCGGTGAAGGAGTTGATGGTGGACAAGGGGGCGCTGTCGAGTGGGCGGCCGATGAACCCAACGAACCGCATCTTCAGCCACGACGGGAACTCCATTGCACTCAGGTCCGTGCCCGGGTGGACGCCTGCAGACGGATGCAGCGCGGCGGGGTCTGCTTGGTCCTGTTGCACGCGGCTCCTCGAAGACTGCTGCCCTTGCGAATCCGCATCCGATGGTCCGGTTTTCGGTCGAATTCGACGCGCGCGGACCGAGTTATAGTCATTTTGGTTGCCCAGCCCGCCACTGCCCGGCCGAAAATTTCAAAAAGCGAAAGTGAGGGTTTCGGCTCGGATTCCAAAAATTCCAAAATTTGTGTGATGTTGAGCAAAAATGAAGGAGGGAAAAATTTTTTGCACGCGCGCGCGCCCTGCTTTTTTCGACCGCATTTTGGACCGCTGCGCTTGGCAGTGGACCAACAGCGGTCAACGCTGAAACGACGGCGGTTGATGATTATCACCGCGCTTGATCATGCACCGATTGTCGTAAAGAAACGATTGGCCACCCACGCCGGTTGATTCATTGGTCTCCATGCGCACCTGGGCCGCTGGCGGTCATTCTCCCGTGCCAGACATTCCAGAACCAGCAGGTTGGGTGACCCCCCTCTCCTTCACCTTCCGCCCCTTCTGTGGCTTCAGTGGCCGCAGTTTGGAGTCCCATTTCCATTGGACTCCCATTTCCGCTGCCTGACCCCAAACTTTCCACTTCCTATCGAAATCGATGATTTGGGCCCTCACCATTTCTGAGTGTCACAGGGTGGGCGCACACTGCGGCTGTTCCCAGGACAATCGCGGCGCCCAAGCGCCCCCACAAGGCGCGCGGGGGGGGGGGGGGGTGCCGCTCCTATTTTGCGCCGCATCGCATCCGTGTTCCCTGCTTCACATGGTGCGTTCACAGCGAAGGAGACGTTTGGCGCAAGACCCGCAAGTCGGTAGTTATGGATCTGTTGCACAAGACTCGGACCTCGAGGCATTTGCTACGGATGCAGGCGGAGGTGGATTGCGCATGCGCTGCCCTTCGGCGGTCCTGCGGGGAGGCATCGGCGACTGTGAATCCCCACGGGTTCCTGCGTCGCATCTCTGCGAACATCATCTATGGCTCCTCTGCCAGCCTGCGCCTGGACAGCCCCGCTGATCTTGCTCTTGCGCCTGCACCAGCGACCACGGCAGGACCGCGCCGCAACACAGCAACAGCGGCCGCAGCAACAGACACGACGCCGTCTGCGCAATCGACGATGGGGCCCACGACCGCAACGTCTGACCACGACCTTGTGCAATTGGATGCCATTTACAATGAGATTCTCGCGACGATCGGTGCCGTGCGCTTGGAGAACTTCCTCCCGCTCCTGCACCGCCTCCCAACGCCGCACATGCGCAAGGTCTGGGACTTGCGGAGGCGGCGTGATGCGGCGATGGACACAATCGTGCTCGAGAAGCGCGCCTTTCTGGCCGCGCAGGGGCCGGGGTACGTGCCCGCGGATTTGCTGGAGTGCCTCCTGACTCGGCAGGACGAATACAACTTGACACACCGGCAGGTGCTGCCTGTGTGCCCGCCCCAAGTCCCGGCAACTGCAACTCCAAAACGTCATGTCCTTTGCCCAAAAGTGTCATGTCACGCTATTTTTTGGCATTTCCGTTGCCTGCGGAGCGCCCGTGATCCTCCGGAGGCATGAGCCATGTAGCGGGCAGTGAGGGAAGGGGTAATCAAGAATGATTCCACAGAGCCTAAAGGCCTGTGCTGAGCACTGCGGACGCTGTATTGAACAACATGTGACGGCGCCTCACGGCGCCGCTCTCACGGCAATGCACTGTGAGAGTTCCCGGGGGGATTTCGGAGGGTGACGACCATCGTCGCTTGATGGCCAACGCACAGTCACAGGCCATACGTCATCGGGATTTGTGGGAAGCGATTGTATTGGAAACGGAGGCAGGTCTGTCAGCCGCTGCCATGGCACACGCGGAGGGGTGACGTGCTTGGGGCAAGGGAAGCGACGGTTGGAGATGGGGCAAGGATTGGTAGTGATGCGTTGACAAGTGGAGGGTTTTGGGTCCGGGCTGCACAGGTCGCAGGCACACTGCGTAGGCACACAATGCCATTTGGGTGCGTGTTTGGTGCTTTAACCGCCATTCGGTCGATCCGCTCCACCGGCCAAACACTGTTTTCGGGCGTCAGTCAATTATCATTTTCCCCAAAGCCGCGAAGTACGGCTTTCGCCCAAGGCACAGCGGGCGCACAGGCCGTGTCAACAGTGGACCGTGGCGTGCCTTGGAGAAGCAGGCCCTCACGGCGAGGCCCCAGAATCGTCAGTTCCGCTGTGCAGCACACGGCCCAAGATCCAACGCGTTCCGTGACCATCGAGAGGAACGATGACCCAACAGCAAAACGGGCTACTTCACGTCTCGGGCGATGAACGACGGCCCGGGGGCAGGAGGGCGTGTTCGGCCCTCGCTCTACCGCAGTCGTTCTGGGCCCCGACTGCGTTCGGACCGCCACATACCTCTCTACGCAATTGCATTGCACCCGCCTTCTGAGTGTGCGGGCGTCGACGCGTCCCGTGAGTTTCATGCGCCGCCGAAGGGCGAAGGGCCTGTCGCCAACGGCTCTTGCCGCGCCGCAGCAGTGCCTCCTCTGCCTCACCTGCAGATTGCCCTGATGTTGGGGACGATGTTGTCCGCCGGCACGGACACGACCTCCGTCACGATGGAATGGGTCCTACTGCTCCTTGTGGCCCATCCCGAGTGCCAGCGGAAGGTCCAGGCGGAGCTCGATGCGTTTTACGGGACCTCGGGCCGGACCCCGACCGCGGCCGACCAGGCCCACCTGCCGTACCTCATGGCAGTGTTGTACGAGGCCATGCGCTTCCGCCCCGTCGCGCCCCTTCTCGTTCCCCACCGCACCACCGCAGACGTCACCCTCATGGGCTACGACGTACCCGCAGACACTCAGGTTTGGGAGGCGGGACGTGCTGGGGACGGACGGGGAGGGGTGCTGCTCGCTGAGCCCCGGGGCACTCGGGTGTTTTATCGGTGGTTGGAAAGGTTTGCCAGAGACTCCGGAGGGTGTGTTCTTATTGCCAAACAGCCTCGGCTCTGAACGAATGGGGGTCGTTTCTGTCAATCTTTGCGCCATGAAAGCTTGGCGGTGCTCACCGGGGCGTCTTGCGTGTTGGGCCGGACACCCTGCGCCCACCTCCCCTTCCCCCCCTCAGGACCCCCCAACCCGCACCGATGGTGAGCAACGAGGAACAACCAATGTGGACGTGAGCGGTGCCCCGAAAAATTTTTTGGCCTCTGTGGAACGGGGCACAGACCCCCCCCCATTTCCCCATGTCCCCCCCATTTCCCCCCATTTGTGGTAAATGGTAAAAGGGGTTTTACCCCCCGGATTTGTGTTTTTCCAAAATGCCCAGAATGAGTAGTGTGCCTTCTCGACATGAGAACCGGCAGCGCGCGCCAAACAACACGACGCATTGTGCGCGTCAATCGCTTGTTTGTCAGAGGGGGGGAAGGTGGCCTTTTGTTCTCCGCCCGCTGCACCGCCTCGGAGCGGTCGGTGTCGGTGCAGTGAAGTGCCCTGCGCTGCGTGTCCCTGTGCTCAGGTCTTGGTCAACAATTTCTGGCTCTGCCATGGTCCACAAAATTGGAATCGCCCTGAGGAATACCGTCCCGAGCGCTTCCTTGAGGAAGAGTGTGGCCTGCACCCCGGCGACCGCCCGCGCACCGCGCAGGAGTATAAGTTCGTGCCGTTTGGCGTGGGACGTCGCGCCTGCGCAGCGCAGGACATGGCGCAGCTGGAGCTGTTCGTGATGGCCGTCGGTCTCCTTCGCCATTTCCATTGGGCCTCTGTCGGCCCAGTGGATCTCACGGGCAAGTTTGGACTCGTTCTGGCGCCACCATCGCAAGAATTGCTGTGCAGCCCCCGGAAGCTGGAGCCGTGAGCCCGACGCGCCGCAGGCCGCTGGGTGACGCGGTGAATGTTGAAGTGATGATCATGCGAAATGCGAAATGCGGTGTTCGGATTGATGGGCATGCGTCCCCGCCTTCGACTTAGGGTCAGCCTTGTCGGCTTCACGGCCGCCCCGTATGTGTTGTAGCAATCTCATAGCAGCGGGTTTGACCACACAGCCGTACGAGGGCGGATTCGTACGAGGGCGGATTCGGGAGTGAAGCAGCTGGGGCTTTGTGCTCTCGCAGTCCGAAAGCTGTCGTTCGATGTTATGACCCCCCAAGGCCATGCCCCGGAAGTGCTGTTGGGAGGGTCCTGAGGTGCCAACACCCCAACAGGGAGTTTAGGACTCTACTAGTGAGCCCTGTTCCCCCAGCCAGTGAAGTGCACTCCAGGAGCGCGACAGGGGCCACAGCCCTATTCAATTTCGTCCCTGCCACCTCTTGAGCTGTGGCCCGGCCGACGGAGAATTCCAAGAGGTATGCGCTTTCTTTTGGCCCGCCGGCCGCCACACATGCTCTCAAGGCGCCGCGCAGGGGCAGCCTGAGGGGTTTACGCAGTTTGGTCCAGAAGATAATAAGGTTTGAGGGCTGGTTTCGGTCTCTTGAGAACTTGATGTGGGATGCGGAGGCAGAGGGAAGTCAGTCGAACACTCGCGCCCAGTGTATAGCGCACCCCCCCCCTGACATCCAATGTCTGCCACTTCGGCCAACCAGGATCCAGCCAGTAGTATGCAGCAGTATGCCGAGGCTTCCTGTCAGAAATGGATGACATGGCGGCAATCTAATTGAAATCGGGATTGCGCATGCCAAACGCGAGTCATAGGCGCTCCGATTTTCGGCATTTGATATATGTATATAAATGTACAGGGGAAAAGACCAAGAAACACCCAAACCCTCTCAAATCCGGGCCCTTGGTGTCCCGATTCTTGCCAAAACCTATTTTTTTTTAACTCCTCACCCTCAAAGTAGGCGGGGCGGCTACCCCAAACCTCATCCCAAAGCGCCCCCAGTAGCGGGGGAGGGGGGCGGGGGGGGGGGGGCAAGAAGCTAATATCGCCATATATATATATATATATATATATATATATACAGGAAGGAAGTGTTCCTGATGATATGCCCGCCAGGCACCCCCCCACCATCCGCCATGTCGACACACAGCCCAGCGTATACGTGGGCAGATCTTGAACCTTTGGTACTTGTCATTTCAATTGAATGTGAAGGCCCTCTCAGGCGTGCTTATGGAAAGGTGCACACCCCCACAGGGAGGGGCATCCGATTGGAGCTAAGCAAGAAGAATGCACCTCCCCAAAGAGACCCCCGACGGCTTCTTGACTACCCACCGGCTGTTGAGGGGGAGGGCACTTTGCAAAAGTCATTTTCTTTTCAAAAGTCAAGAACCGTTTTCGCGATTTTCCCTCCCGGGCCTGTGCCTGATGTACTCCTGTCTTGAGGACTGAGGGTCCGTTCCGCTTCTGTCAGTCCCAAATCGCTCTCTAACCATTTTTTTGTGACCGCCCGATTTTGTCCCCAGTCGCTTTTCCAATCGCCAGTGACGAGTTTTGGCCTTCTTGCTGGGACAGCTGCTACTCTGCTCTCGGGTAAGATGGCACTCAGGCAAGCGAGTGATGGCGGGACAGGCAGAGGTCTCCAGGCTTGTGCAGTGCAGTGCGTGCCTTGCTTGTCTTTTGCCCGTCGGCCAATCTGTAGCTCCATGAGGAGTGCAATTTGCAGCCCTCGAGAATCTGGCGTGTCTGGGAGGGGCCTGTACACACCCTGCGCGCACCCTGCACTCGTCCACGCGGAGAACCTAATACCTCCTCGAAAACCAAGTCAACAATTGATCTAGTGGTCCTCAACTGCAGAAATCGGCCAGAACAGCATTACTAGCGTGGGCCATCTATTGTACAGAAGTCAGCGGTTGTTGGGCAAGACAGATGCAGGAAACAACGAGGAAGAAGAGCTGCTTGGAAGGACCACAGCTCTGGATATGTATCTGCTAGTGTACTACGAAACGTGTTTCGGGACCTCAGCGTGCGTGCCGTATCATTCATGTCGCATCAATATGCGTTTTATATCATCAGCTTATGTCAGACACTATCAGAAAGGATGCACATGAAACAGCGTCTATGTGTGCACGGGCGGGGCAGGCACAGGGCACAACACGCACGCTATGACAAAGTAGGTCGCATTCCGATGGTCATTGATTCCCAAGCGAGGGGCCAACGTCTTTGGTGAGGAGGGAAGGCATGACTGCGGAGTGCTTCCAGGCCGAGGCTGGCTTAGTAAGCGTTACGAAGGCACACGACGCGTGCACCCCCCGCACCCTTTGCGAGAGCAACGCCCTTGCCAGAGCAGCAGTAGGTGTTGTTTCCGCAGCTTTTGTGTCCTTGGAATTAGGTGGAGATGGGGGAACCACCTGACGAGTAGGACATTCACAACACAATGGTCACTGTTTGTGTGTTGTTCCGGCGCAAGCAAACGACGCCTTTGTCAGAGCAACAGTCGCTGTTGTGTTGTTTCCGTCAAATTTTGGAATTTTAGTGTTGCTCCCGCCAGTGGGGCTGGGTACCATTGTCCTGACGCTTCCTTTCTGGAAACCCGTTTCGCTGATGCCATGCCGCTTGCTTGGGGGTGGGCGGTGAACCCGAACGGTCACAGTAAGAACCTGTGGCCCTGTGTTGCACAAGGCACGTCAGTCGCAGAGAGCAACCTGTATGCGATAAGGGGCAGTATGCGGTGAAGAATCTCATGTGTGCAAAAGACAGGCAGAAAGCAGACCGGAGTGGACCTGAAGCTGTTGAGTTGTGGTGGACGAAACAACGTTTTAGGCCCCAATGGGGCTTCATATCACACCAGGGGTCGTGGAGTGATGTATTATGTCAACATGTTCAAGGTGACTGATGGTGGTCTCTGCTGGTTTTTCGGGCTTTTCTTTCCAAGTCTCCCAACCGACTAGAATGCACCACAGGTGCGCCTGTGTTTTGAGTAGCCCAGAGTTGATACCTGCAATCGATGCTGCAGTTGCACGTGCAATCCTCGTGGGTTAGTCCCTCCTTTGCGCACGCAATGGCTGTCTTTTGGTGCCATTTTCTCCCAGGATCTCTCGTCCTATTGGTGGACCGGGAGTTTAATGGCGTTGAAGGTCCCGCAGTGGTCCATTGAGCGGCCACACATCACGAAGTCCTACCTGTACCCCCCGTTCAAACACCAGGAGAAGACACGGCCTCGCCCCTTCAAGAGCATTCCGCAGGACCAACAGGAGCAAGTCATCTGCGAGGATGTCCTGAACGCGTTACTGGGGTACGAGGGGGTCTACATCTCGACAACGACCAAAAGCAACTCCGCCGAGATCGCCTTCGACGTGGACCCGGGCGTGGACAAGCCCCTCGCAGACCTTGTGGACCGTCACCTCCCGCTGTGCAAACACCACGTCTTCATCTCGCAGTACGTGGCAAAGTACTCCCGCTACGAATGGGGCCTGGTTGCCCAGGCCTTCGCTGCCGCCGTGGATGCGGTGATGAAGGAGTACATGATCCTGATCGGGAAGCTGGAGGACCAAGTTCGGCGACAGGAGGGGTTCTCGCTGCAGAAGCTGTACTACCACCTGCAGCCCGCCGCTCACAACATGTCGACCATGTACAACATATGTAGGCAGGCGGATGCCCTCAACTGCGTCGGCGGCGGATTGCTGCAGCAGCTGTACCAGACCTTCACCGAGCTGGCAGGGGACACCCAGGCGCGGGCGCTAATCCAGTTCCTTCTGGAGAAGGCGACCGCTCCATACTTCGAAATGTTAGAGATGTGGCTCTATCAGGGCTGCATCAACGACCCTCGGGGCGAGTTCCTGATCGAGGAGCAGCCTCACTACAAGAAGGAGCAGCTGAGCTGGGGGCATATGGACAAGTATTGGGAGCAGCGGTACATCCTCCGAAGCGAAATGTTCCCGGCGTTCCTGCACCCTTACAGCAACCGCATTCTAATGACCGGGAAGTACCTGAATGTAATTCGCGAGTGCGGCCGCGACGTCATCAGCCCCTACAAAGACAAGATCACGTACATGGAGCACCACCGTGAGTACGGGGCCAAGATCGACCAGGCGTACGGGTTCGCCTGCGCCAAGCTGTTGGAGCTGATCATGGATGAGGAGAATCTTCTGCTGCGGTTGTCGTCCCTAAAGCACTACTTTTTCCTGGACCAAGGTACAGTTGCCCGCAGCCCCTCTGGGGTTCTCTGCAGTCACCTACAGCCCTCGTCGATGTCCCGTAGTCCTCCTGAACCCGCACCAACTCTCTGCAATCTTCAGAAACCCTCTGCAGTCCACTGCAACCCCCGAAAGTGTTCAAGATTGCCACATTCAGTTGCAACAGCCATCCACAAGTCTCTACGATCCTCTGAATCTTGCCACTGCCATCCGGAAAATTTTGTCGCATCCCCCTGCAGTTTACTGTTTAGTTGACCGATTCCTCCCTTCCCCGACCGCCCTCTACTGCCCACTGCGGCTCTCCACGCGCCATAGCCATCTGTCCCTCATTAATTCCTTGCAATCTCGTGTGACCCTCCGCGACATCCTCCCGCCCGCGACGACCCCAACCCCGAACTGCATCCTCAAGGTGATTTTTTCGTGGACTTTATCAACAACGCCGAGGAAGAGCTCCGGAAGTCCACTGACGAGATAAACCTGAACAAGCTGGACTCGGTGCTGGAGCATGCGGTGCGCGCCGGCACAACCTCCCAGGACATGTTCCACGCTGACGTGACCTGCGAGCTACAGACCAGCACTTTGCCCACTTCCCTGCGCCGCATCAACAAACAGGGGGAGGGGCCTGCCTCAGGGCTGGCCCAGCAGCCAGTGCAAGGCCTTGACTCCTTTGCTCTGCACTACAAAGTCAGTTGGCCGGTGTCTCTAATCATCAGCCCCCAGGCCGTGGCCAAATACCAGCTGTTGTTCAGGTTGACCCCAAGCTCCCCGTTACCAGCCCTCCCCCACCCTCTCTATCTATCTCCCAATATCCCCCGATCCTCCCCCACCCTCCCCCACCCTCTCTATCTATCTCCCAATATCCCCCGATCCTCCCCCACCCTCCCCCACCCTCTCCCACGATTACCAGCCCTCTCCAAGTCTCTCCAGCCGTCTGCCACCCTGTCCAGAGCCCTCCGGCGTGCCAAAAGGTACAGTCCCCAGGAATCACTGTGCACACAAATGCCACTGTCACAACCCGAATGACCCCACACGAGCGCAGGTGTCGGTGGCCTGTGAACCAAATTGCCCGCCTCTTCAGCCTTGTCCAATCCTCTGCAAGCCTCTGCGGCTCTCCTCGACTGTCTGCAGGCCTTTCCAATCCCCCCAGCGCTCAGCAATCCCTTGACACACTCTGTCCATCCCAGCCCCCTCAAGTCGTCATCAACCCTCTTGGTCCGCTACAACCCCTTCTGCTTTCTGCAATCCTGTCCAATCGCCTCCAGCCCTGCCCGACCCTCTGCAATGAAATGGGGGTGCGTTCTCAGGCAGAGGATTGTTATGAGCAGAAATAACTCTTGCAGGCATGGCCCAGCGCCTCTTTCCCTCTACCGCGGGCTTCTCGACCACGAAAACGTGGCGCCAGTCTGATGCCAAGGTTCACCATCAGGTGTCCATGTGACAGGAATCTGGAGCTTGCTGACAGAATTGCTGGGCCGGGGACGCGCAGCCCTTCACGACACTTCACTTTGATTTACGGCACTAGAACTTATTGCCGTAACGACACCGATCCCCTGCAGTCCCCTGCAACTCTTTTTAAGCCGCCTTCCGCACTCTGCGACCCTTTCTTATCTTCTCTCGTTTGACATCACTAGTACCCCCTAACCCCTTCCTTTCCCAGCTCACTGCAACCCTCCATCCTCTACTATCCCCACCCGCCCTCGTCAACTGGGCAACCCTTTGTCTTTCAGGCATTTGTTCAAGTGCAAGTGGGTGGAGCGCCTGCTGTGCCACACGTGGATCAGCACTCAGCCCACTCGGATGTCCGACGACCGCACTCTGTTCTCCCGCTGCTTCTCCCTGCGCCAAAGGATGTTGCAGTTCATTCAGAACTTCCAGTATTACATGATGTTTGAGGTGGTGGAGCCCAATTGGCAGGAAATGGTCAACAAGGTCACCGTGCCTCCACTTTGTCCTGCATGTTGCCGCTCTTGCACACTGCCTTACAGGAAAACATGTGCTGCCCCTCCCTTCCCCCCGACCCCTGCCATATTGATCCGTGTGCGTATGAGGGACTTCGACCGCCCATCTCAGGGTATGAGTGGTCTGTGGCACTGATGCCGGTGTTACGGACTTCAACTGCTTTTCCAACAGCCGTAACATGGGGGGGGGGGGGGGTCTGCAGGGCAGCACGCCATGAGGGTTTCACCCACCCACCCACCCACCCATCCATCCACCCACGTTTCGGCAACCAGGCCGTTACACCATTGTAAACATGGAGGTTTAGCCACATGGCTGTACATAGTGGCCCAAATACCCACCAAGATAGCCCAGATTCCTACCAAGATAGCCCAGATTCCTACCAAGATAGCCCAGATTCCTACCAAGATAGCCCAGATTCCTACCAAGATAGCCCAGATTCCTACCAAGATAGCCCAGGTTCCTACCAAGATAGCCCAGATTCCTACCAAGATAGCCCAGGATAGAAAGACAAGAATTTGTGGGGGCATGACCTTGAAATGAGGAATGACCTGCATTTCCACTTCTGGGGTGGCCATCGGTGCCCCCCACAACCACAACCATTTAAACACGTACGCCAGACAGCACTAATTCCCCCACCCCTTTGTGAGACTCAGAATTTTGGGCCATTCCTCACGGTGCTACACTTTGCAGGTTTGCCCCCCCAACCCTCCACCCCCCGTACCTGCTTCGTAATAGGTCTTGGGACCCCCCCCCCCCGCGCCTGCCCCCCTGCGAGCACAGGCGTACTGCCAGGGTCTGGCGGGTACAAAACGCTTGAGGAGCATTTGTAGGCCCCGTGGTGGCTGGAGCGGAGGGGACAATCACCGATCACTCCTGGACTCTCCCTGTCCCCAGTTCCGAGCACAGACCTGCTCGGCACCCCCATGCCATCCCCTCTCCAGGCAAGTGCTAGAATGGGCGTACACCATTGGAGGACGGGACGTACCCCCCCTGGACCCCCCCCCCCCCTCCAGACCAAAGTGACCATCGCGGGAAAAACCGAAATTCTGAAGTTTATCGTTGGGGAAATCTTGTCGGGCCATTTCTGGTACACAGACTTTTGGGTCCCAGACCCCCCCCCAGGCCCCCCCATCGGCCCCTTCTAATACTTCCCTGCCCACCGCCCCGCAGTGCAAGGCCGCCGTCAACGTAGACGAGATCATGGTGCAGCACACCAAGTTCTTGGACTGTTGCCTGGTGTCGTGCATGCTGACCAACACCCGCCTGTTCAAGATCCTGTCCGAGATCATGACCTCCTGCACAATCTTCGCGGAGTGGTTCCCCGAGACGGTGAGCAGTCGGTTCGGCACGCGGGACCGCGCCTCGGTGGCGTCGCTGGTCGCGGAGACGCTGCAGGAGACGGTCGCGCAGTTCGAGCGGAATTTTGACCAGCGGCTCAAGGAGCTCCTGCAGCAACTGAACGGCATCCGCGCCCAAGACAAGATGGGGTCTGTGGACGTGCAGTTGAAGCATCTCATTCAGAGGCTGGATTTTAATGGGTACTACCTGCAGCACCAGTTTTACACCGACGACACGATGATGCAGCTGGGGAATTGAGCTGAGAGACACAGCGTTGCCGACATATGCCAACCCCCCCTGCCCCGTCCCAGTGATCCTGCATCCTGCGGGACCCGTACACCGCCCCTCCCCATGGGCCCAAACAAGTGCGTGGCGCTGAGTGTCCGCTTGTGTTGCCCTTGGCAGGGGGAGGGGGGGGGGGTGCCATGAAGATTCAGTAAATGTGCCGCTTGGCACTCCTGCTTGTCCACACTTGTTGGGGTTTTGGGGAGGAACTCGGCCACTGGGGGGGGGGGGGGGGTCGGGGCATCTCGACTTCGACAAAGGCATGTCGTGGGGGCTCTCAATAAGGCACCCCGTGAAAGCCTGGCCCCAAAGGACCTGAAGGCCATGCAATTGGGAGCAGTGGGATAGACATTCCACTACCACCCCCCAACCCACTTCTTTCCGTCCCACTTGCCCCGTCCCCCCAGCGCTGACCTCGACCAGCCAACAGGTCCTACAAAACGCATGGCAATGGACGCCTGCCACCCACTGCACTGACCTGCCAGCCATTCTGCAGCACCCGCCTCCGCACGGAGGGGCGCAGGGTGATTGGGGCGACTCCGGGGACTCCCGTGCACATGCACGGGCAGGGGGTGGGGGGAGGGGCATGGGTCGTCCTCGCCGCGGACGCCCGGCCAGGCAACCGGCACGCGCAGCAGAGGAAGCGATGTGATCGGCCGCGCAGGGGGATACGAAGCAACGGCGAGCGGAAGGCAGGAACGGCGGCGTTCCCTGGCGCCCTCCCGCACCCCCTCTGGCCCCAACTGACCTCCCTCTTACTCCGAGGGAATGCCCCCTTCCAACGGCCGGATGCGCTGGGACGGGGTCTCTCGGTCGCGGTGTGTCACGCGGGGACTGCGCAGGGGGGCTGGAGGGCAGGGGACGGGCATGGCACGACCGGCGACGTCCAAAGATCTTGGGGTGGTGCGCCGTGCTCTGGTCCACTTCGCTGGCGGCATTGCCCTTTGGCGGGAGGCTGGACGACGGTGGGTGTACGTCTTCTGTTTGGATGCCATTGGTGGGAAAGGGGATGTGCTTAGTGTTTGGCCTACGGGGCCGGGGGGGGGGGGGGGGGACGGGTGTTTTGGCAATTCTGGGTGGGTGGGGGTCCATTTGATTTGATTTGATTTGATTTGAGGGCCGATCTTGAGGCTCACAGACCGCCTGGAGGGCGCTCAATGGCTGTCCCGACGACTCTGCATATCGGCCGGCCATGCATGCAGTGCACACCCGGCCGCGTCCGCGGGCCGGGGGGGGGGCAGGCCTGTCGCCGTGCCTGGGTGGGGGTCCAGTAACCCCCCTCCCCCCCCGTGGGGGTGGGAGGTGTGTTGTGTATGGGTGCTGATGGGTTCACGGCAGATGTATTAGGGAGGGTGGGGGGGTGGGTGGGCGCCTCTGTCCTCTGTCTTGTCCTGTGCATTCCTTGTCCCGGTCTGCCACATGCTTCCCTTACAGAGAGCGATGCATGGGTATGTGGGGTTGTTGTCAGTACAAAAGTCAATTGAACACGGGGGCCACTGCCAGCACCGCTTGGACTTGCTCGTGTCTTGTGTACTGCTTTGGTGGCTGACTGGGTGGCTGTCCAACAGCCCCCCCCCCTCCTCCCCCCCCCCCCTGTGGGGCTGGGACATTTCTGGGTCCCTGGGTTTTCCAAAGATCGGGGCGGGTGGGTCTCTCAAATCACCCCCCCTCCAGCCCCCCCCCCCAGCCCCCCCACCCCCGTGGCTAAGCACAAGCCCCTCTGGTTGGGACTCCATGACGCTTCACAGACGGCAGGTGGCGGATCAGCAGCCGTTGAGAGACTGCCGCTGGTTGCGTGGCGTTGTAGTGCCCGCCTCGTGCAGCCGAGGCGCCCGGAGGTGTCGGGATCGAGCCCTCTGCAGGCCACCGCTGCAGCAACCGGCGTCGGGAGTAACGCCGAACGTGGCGAACACCGCCCGAAAGCGTCCTTTTCACTTTGTGGCAAACACATGGCCTGCAGCCCTTCATCCATTGAACCGCTGCCATCTGACCGCCAGCTAACCGACTCCTCAGCCCAGGCCCGAGCCACACATTCCCATTTGTTGTGCACCGGGTGCCACTCCTGACCCGCATCGCTGCTCCGGAACGCCATTGCACCGGCATCGAAACGCCATCCCATCGCACCGCAGCCACCAATACCCCTCCTGAGGTACCCCCCGATTGCGGAAGTCTGACCCGTGGTGCCGTTGGCCAAGAGGTCCGGGGAGCTGTGTTCTTCAACACAGGCCTCCCTTGCCTCGAGGCACCCATGAGCGGCCATGGCTTGTTCACTAAACAATGGAGTGGAAGCTGTAATTATCAATCAACGGGCCTGTGCTGTGCGCTGTCCTGTGCACTGTTTTGTTGTTTTACTTATGTCTCTCCTGCTCCTTGTTTTATCTCTCTCCTTCTCTGGGCGTGTCTGTGTGTTTGTGGGGGCGCGCGCATGCGTGCGTGAGTGCGTGCGGATGGGTATTCCTTTTGCAGCTCTCAGGTGCTGCCCCACGGCGTTCTCCCTCGGAAAACCGCACTCTGGAGCCCTTATTCTACGCCGTGTCTCTTGTGTTGCAGAGGCGCGTAGTGGTGTCATGCACATGCCTTGTCTTCTTTGGTCGCTGCCGCCTGACAAGAAGCAGTCGGAACTACACATACATGCCGGGCTGGGCGTAGGTCTCGCAACCGCCGGTCGGGGAGCCGTGCGTCAAGGTGAATCGCCGAATTGAGTAGGCCGTGCAGGCCCACTTGCTGCTGCGAGTACCAGTAGCCATGGCTGCCCCTGTACCCCCCCCCCCTGTATAAGCTACGCCCTTGTCCAAGCTACAGTAGGCGTAGGGACCGTAATAACTGCGTACGTATTTTAATTGCGTACAAAATGTAGTGCGGCCACATGAGACATGGGTTTGTAGTCATTACATGGAGCCATGGACACATGCAACATGCCACATGCAAGGCAATTTTGATTTCCAAGAATTTGAAGTTGCCCAAGCCCAAACCAGCCCCTAAGCCTCAGCCAAAGGCATCTTCAAGTGGTGAGCATGTGCAATTGTTCCGCATGGTGTATGATTGCAAGAAGGGTTTCCAAGCCGAACATTTGTAGGCTTCGCATTCTTCATTGCTTGTGCCAACATGGGTGTGAACCTGAAATTTTCATGTTCCCAAGGTTTCCTTGCGTTTGCATACACTTGGAATGTGGGCAGAGGTCAAGGTGCACTCATACCATGCGCGCGCGCATGTGTGTGTCGGTAGTTGTATGTTTTGCGCGCAAGCTACGCCCTTGTCCAAGCTACAGTGGGCGTAGGGACCGTAATAATTCCGTACATTGGCGTAGCTTATACAAGGGGGGGGGGGGGGGTACACACACAACACAGGGGGCAACATGGCGATGATGGGCTCGTTCAATTAATGCCATGGAGCGGGCCACGGGGCCACCACTTCGAGGGTGGTCCTGGGGCAGCACGCCAGGCTCTGGCCCAGAGTGCATATCGCACTGGTCGAGGTGCACACAGGCACACAGCCCTGGCCCAGCCCGAGGACGCCAGCGTGGCCATATGGGCGTATCCGGAGAGCTACCTGGTCAAATGGTGCACACATTTGGAACTATACACACACATACTGACATACGCACGCGCGCGCGGGGGGCCTGCACATACGCACCCATGTACGCACACACAAACACAGAATGACACACAGACACACACACACAGAGAGAGACAGGGGGGGGGGGGGATGGAGATGGCTTGGCCAGCCAGCCCCGTCGCTACCGGGTGCCAGGGCAACCCCTGCTCAACCAGCATTAGGTGGGGGGTGTCTCCCGCAACCCAGATGGGCTGTTTGCGCAACAGGAGCGGGAGCCCATCAGGGGCAGACCAGCCGTGAGGGGGAAAAGGACATATGGTGGACGGCCGGGACAGCGCATGGAGAAGCAGGGCACCTGGGCCTCACGCACACAGAAACACAGCAAGGCAGGCGATGGACGGCCTGTGGACAGAGGCGCGTGGACAGCAAAAACAGTCAAACGACCCCAGCAACAACCAGCACATCCTCAATACGCCAATTATTGGGGGCCGCTGATGCGCAAACGGCACACCATGCCACATTCAGCACAGCCCCAACACACCAACTACTGGGCTCCGCGAACGCGGAAACGACACCAGCAAGAGCACCGGCCGCAGCGGCCGACAGAAAGCAGCGACCCGACGCAACATGCGAAGGGAAGAACAGGTGACTGTCCAGGGCCCCGTAAAGGAGCAACAACCAGACGGAATGTCACACAGGGGGATGGAGACACACAGCGTGCAATATTGCGAGTGTGCAGGGCCCAAGACAAGTATATCAATGTTGCTTTGCTGTGCGTGGGGTCTCGTGCCAGTCCACGTCTCTGTTTACTGATGGCATTGCAGAGACACTCTTCCTTCAAGACTGTGGCGCATGCCCTGTATTTGCGAGCAAAGATTCTGTCTCATTTCCATGCCTCACGAAGTGCGGAGGAACAAGTACTAAACATCATCAAGTTCCGCAACATCCCCCGACACGGTGCACTGTAACCCTCCATATCGAACCCTCCAGAAAATTGTTTTCATCCTCGTCTTTCTCCAAAGGGCCGATGCAGATCCTGCACACAGGCTTCTGGTCATCTCGTCGACGCTCATCTGACTTCATCAGCAATGGCAGGAGCCATGAGGCCCTGCAGTGTCCTCTGTAACCAATGTTGGCATGGGTTGTTGTCGGTTTCTGGCCCAGCGGTTTCGTCGAAGTACATCATTTGCCTTGGGCACCCCGCATGAATATGCAAATGCTGGTTGTCCATGCAAGGGGGTTTGCCATTTTTGCTTGGCTTGACACATGGTGCGTTCAGCACTCGCACTTGGGAAACGTTGGTATCCCCCCTGCCCCCCCAAGCCCCCCCTTTCTGTGGACCCCGCTCCACTGTGTATCCCCGCTCTTGTGATTTGCGTGTTACATGCACAATGGATGCAAGACTCTGTATGGGGGGGCCATGGTGCCCCCCGCCACGCTGCTACTAATCGTTGAGACCCTCTTGGCACGCCCGTTGCTTTTTCATCCACTTGTGTAGCTTTTTGTTTCGTTGAAGTACAGTCCTGCCTGCTTCCTCCATGCTGTGTGCCCAGCAAGCTGCTGTACTCCCCCCCCCAACCCAATCCTTTTTGCGATTCCCCAGCTGGCGGGCGACAGTCTCCCCACACCCTTTCCCTTAAGGGAACATGGCCAAAATGGCCAAAGAGATGATCCCCCGCCCTTGGGGGATTTCAAGGAACCTGCACAAACACACACACCACAAGACATGCACAAAACAAGGGCATAACATGCATCAAATGACCATGAAAGAATATGTCATCTTGTATGCT
Source organism: Eutreptiella sp. 'Long Island Sound 2002' (assembly GCA_964036045.1). Lineage (NCBI taxonomy): Eukaryota > Euglenozoa > Euglenophyceae > Eutreptiales > Eutreptiaceae > Eutreptiella > Eutreptiella sp. 'Long Island Sound 2002'. Next base: position 50,190,990 of record OZ038386.1, read on the forward strand.
CAGGTCTGGAATTGGCTCTGGGGGTTTTCTCTTTTTGGAAAGTTCAGAATGGCCCAACTGAAACGTATCTTGGTCAAATTGCTGCATTCAGGGACACCGCCTGCCCCCAGGAAGACAAACCATACTCTTCTTTTGGCTCCTTGGCGACCAAACTCGTTCTGAATTTCCAATTGCTCACCAACACAATCAGGTGAAGAACATCATACCCCCAACCCCTGCGATTCCCCCGAGGCCGGGGAACCATCACTTTGAATATCATTTATGCAGAAACAGCAAGGTGGCGGCCGAGCCTTCAGCATGGGGTCCCTTAAGGGACTAGATTTTTTTTGTTAAGGACCGCCCTTAGGGACCGCCCCAAGGGACCATCAACCGCTAACCACCAACCGCCACCAACCGCCAACCGCCAACCACTGCCAACCGCCATCAACCACCAATCCCCAACCACCAACCGCCGTCAACCGCCACCAACCGCCAGTCGCCAACGGCCCACCGCCCACCGCCAACACATAGTGTGCCCGCAGGCTTTTTTGGGAAAACTGTGTAACGGAACACTTTTTTTTTCCCGTTAAGGACCGCCCTGACCTTCAGCAAGCGAGGTGTTGTGGATGCCCACTGATGGGTGATGTGCACATGCTTTCCCGATGTTGTGCACGACCATACCCTTGCCGAAGAGGTTCTTTTGTCAAATCCGCAATGGGTTTGTCGATTTGCACGTCCTGCAGGACATAGGCTAATAATGTCACGTGCTATTTGGCCACGTGTCATTAGATTGAATGATTGGAGAACACTTTCCAATGCCGCCACTAAAGTTTCCGCGGCCCCCCTGAACCAGTTGCATGTGATTGGCAGACTGAATCGGTGGCTCCATCGGAATGCATTGTGTACTTGCCAGCTTCCTTAGTGTCAGGCAAGACACCCCTTTTCGAAACACTCACAACATGTGCACATGATTGGTACGGGATTCAATTGCATAAATCATGCTCGAATATGTGATTTTTGAAGGGCCCTCCTATTCCAAGGCATGTCGGGTTTTCACTTCCGGGGGGGGGGGGGGGTCAATAGAGCCCCCAAAAACTGGGGGGGGGGTTCGGGAAGAGGGCTCAATTGACACGCACCATTAATTAGTCATAATGAAGTCTGGCGACAAAGGCGCCGAAAATTTTTTTGAGCATTAAAATTGGTCGATTTTTTTTCACCAAATATATGGCAAATGATGACTCTTCTGAACCCCCTCGACGCGCTGATTCCAAAAATCCCATCTTCATTTTTTGCCGATTTTTGGGTCTGGGTCACCTCCGAGGCCCGGGGGTCAGTCTCGGTAGGATTTTGGGGGTCCTGTCAATCGAGCCCTTTTTTTGGGGGGGGGGGGTTCCGGCCGGAGGGCTCTATCGACGCCCCCCCCCCCCCCCCCGGAAACCCCTCACGCCCTACTCAGACCCTAGGGCCGGTGACCTTGACGTGGTGTGAGGGCCCGACAGTGCTCAGAACTGCGCCAACAGACCGGAAAAGGAGAGCGACAAGACACTCAACAGATGGCAGTACGAAGCAGGGAGCACGGGTCCACTATTACCAATGTCAATAAGGGGGGACCAGCAGATTCTAAACACACAAGACCCCTTAGAGATATTGATAATATTGTGTACAGTGGAACCGCCAAGCCCGTGTGCATGATCCCTGGGGAGTGTACACTACCCCCAAAGTAAAGCTGGCGCCGGTGCCTGTGGATGCTCTGCGGCACTGAGCCCTGGGTGCGACTTGATAGCTTAGTTTTCTTTTTCTGCAAGATCCGAGTGCAACCGGTATGCGTGACTACGGCATGGAGACGGAGCGGCCTAGTGGTACAACATAGACTCGTCAACAGAAAGATCGTCGGTTCGACTCCCACTGACTGCAGTGTGCCCGGCCACCGCCCACAACTGACAGAAGGCCGCGACGTCTCCCGTTTTGGTACAGACATGAGTGACCGGAGCCACTTTGGGATGTTGCTTCTCTTTTAGCTTCTCTTTTAGCTTCTCTTTTGACAAACCCCCTTTTTGGTCATGATCAGGAGAAAAAAATGCCTGCCCACTGCCTGCAGCAGTGCGCCCCGCCACCGCCCACAGGTGGCGGGAGGTTGCCACACCACCCGTCCGTGAGCCACCACGAACGGCGGAAACTGCTCGTGGTGGCCGGGAATCGAAATCAGGATCCCGCGAGTGGAGCTCCAGCGTTTTCCCGCTGAAGCACGTGGCAACCGACAGTGCAGTGAGTAATAATGTAGACGATTGGAGATACCAGACTTAGAGCCAGATCAGAAGTCAGACAGCTAGTAGCACTGAACTCGTCCAATAGTAGAGTGGTTATATTCGTCGTCTTTAACCACCAGCGACGCCAGTTCGAGTCCCGTTGTAGTACTCCACGTGAGACATGTACCAGGCCTCCCGGGGATAAACGACACAATCAGGCTACAGGAAAAAATAGGGTATTTTTAACTAATGTTGCTGTGTTTCCTGAAACCTGGCATGCACAATCATTAGTTATTAGGATCACAGACCAGAGCGGAAAGGCACACAATGCAACCCGTGCGGTCAGTTTCACTATCATAGAATAGCCAGAGTGGCTCTGTGTTCATCAGAACATACCCCATGCGGCCAGTGCTTCCCTTTCCTTACTCTTCAACAAGCTATACAATATATGATACACATATATTGTCATGTGTCAATCAGGTTCATCAGTGAACAAATTTCCCTCAGTACATCACTTCCTACATGTCCCGTGTACAGACATGGAACATGTCCCCTATCAAGCTTCTTTGTTGCAGCTGCTTGCAGACTCATCGGACCCAGAGTTACAGAGACTTCTCACAGAGTACATTGATCTCACTCCTGCTCATGTGTACAAGGAAGCTGAAAGTGCTTTACCAGCTGCATTCGCGCCTGGAATACAAGTACAAGCTCTCTGTGATGCTCTCAGATGGACTACCATAGTCGGCAAGATCAGTTATGTCTCCAGCATAAATGTACTATTGGCCCCACAAGGATACCTGCTCACTGTGACAGCTGAAGTCATGCAAGAAAAGAAGAAGCAGCAAGTGGAACACATACCAATCGCTCTAGCCCGCTCTCCAGCTCTTTTGGCACACATACAAGTGCAGCTACCATCAATTAAAAATATTGTCAAGATGTGGGATCAAACGTATCGAAAGATCGAGAACAGTGAGATCAAGGATACATTTGGCAAGCTCCTGCAGATTAAGGGACAAGAATACAAGAAGGTGAATACTACACTCTTCAAGAACATTGTGCTGACACCAATGGAACAGTCTCTTCCTGTACATCTCAAGACAATATGGGGAGAATTACAAAAGTCTGGGCTACAGTGTATTCAGGAACAACTGTTCCGATTACCAGACACTGTACCATTCACAGGCACTGCCACTGTCACACGATCGGATTATCTGCAAATTTATCATCATCTGTTGGCATGGGCAAGTGATAAATTGGCTCCTCCGCACAAGCAAAATGCACTCAGAAACAAGGGAATCGTACAAGCGATGAACCAGAACAAAGCTCAAGATATCATTCGCCAATCCATCTTGGAAGTGGCAACAGAAGCGGTTTTTGAAGAAGCCTGGCCTGGGGAAAAACCTTCATGGATTACTGCTCCTACTGCAGCATTGCTCAAGCCAAAGGACAACTATATCGACTTGCTAAACAGCCCCAATTTGCTGGACATGAAGAAAACAAGCAGAACGAGTGCAGACCTATTGCAGGCATTGGATGATGGTTTTTCGCAGAAAGAGGAAGAACCTCTCATTCCGGAGCATTTCACACAGCGTATGAATGCTCAAAGATTGGAAACAACCAAGGCGGACCTGGATCATATCAAGACGCAACATCGGCAAGCAGAGAACACGATAAAATTGCAAAGCAAACAGATCGAGGAATTGCAGGACACTATCAAGATTCTACAAGCAGAGCTTCAAGAAATGAGAGACAGATCCGAAACAGCTGAACTAACGCTTCCACAGCTCACAGAGAACTTCGCAAATGCATTCGCCATGTTGGTCAGAATCAGACAGAAAGCAAGTGAGTGGGAAGGCCCACCGTCCCCAAGTCTGGTGGACCTCTTGAAAGAGTCTTCTCCCGAAAATTTCACGTGTCTCCCCCCACTCCATGCCAAATATATGGCTTCTGTTCCTCTTGTCTCAACTTTTTTAGCAGTCACAGGTATCAGGCAGGACTTGCTTCCCATTATCACAGCACTCATACCAGAGCACAGGCCCACTACAGTAAACTTACTGAAGTATTTGAATGATACTGATCCAGTAGGAGAGTCACCCACACACAACACACCTCAGTCAGCTCAAGATAAAACACCAGTTCCTACAGTAAAAACACAGATTCCAGGTTCACCGCCTATGCACAAACTATTGAAATGGATCAATCACCAGCCTACAGAGAAAATTAGTGGCTTTGCCAAAAAGCTCCACATGACGGTCAGCCTGAACATGCCAGAGATTCGTAACCTCTCACCTACGGATCTACATGAGCAATGGAACACTCTCAACATGCATACTACACATCCCAAATTGGATCATGTTATCAAAGATTTCTTCACACAGGCAGAGCAGGAAACCCCCCAAGACCCGATCTCGACGGGTCATACCATTGTCAAGCAGGCAGAACACAGAAATCAGCAAGCAGCACAGACATCTCAATCCAGGTCATCAGACCCTGCAAAATTTCCTATATGTATCCTTGTGGCATGGAATGCAGTGATGGACCCCCCAGAGCATGATATATCTGCCCGGATTTTGGGCACTGCATTAAGACCAGTATTCGGAAAAAACCTGTGCTCCATCACAGATGACTCAGTGAAAGGCACACGGTCTTTCTGTATGTTAGGAGTCTCAGAGGACGGAAAAGATCAAGCCAATACACCAGGTATGACAGTCGTTTCAGGGTGGCGAATCAATTGGAAAAAAGCCACCAAACAACCCTGGTCCCCATGGGTTCCCAGGGGATTTCATCAAGCCTCATATTTTACGCCAGAAGCCAGCCATTCATCTGGAAAAAAGAAACAAAAAAAAGGGAATGATGATTCAAGTGAATCGGATCAATCCGATGACCACAAAAATCGGAGAGAGAGCAGTACAAAAAAGAAGGAGAATTCACACAAGAAGAAGCGGAGCCGATCCAGATCGAAATCACGATCTCCAAAACGAAAGAAAAACGGAAAGAAACATTACTCTCGTTCTAGATCCAGGTCCCCATCACCAGACAGGAGGGTAAAAGATACCAATCCACAGCTTTTTCGCCTTCCCACCACAAGTGGCTGGCAACCCCATCAGCATGCACAACATCATTGGGCACCACAACAAGCACCGGTACATAACCATGCCTGGCCATCTACACCTGAACAGCAAGGATGGCCAAACCCCTGGCAACCTTAAAAGCCCCCCAGATTCAGTTCCCTTTCCGTCAGAATTTCCGATACAGCAAGTAATATTGTATGTGTCTCCTCTGACTGGGAATGCCATTGACAGTCAGTGGGGTTTTCAGTTTCAGAACAACCGGTGTGTAAGTTTCCGAGAAGTTCCTGCAGAACTTCTGTCTCTTTTGCCAGTCCCTGCTGGATTGATACACATCCATTATTTCAAGCACACACACCAGCCAGCTCCATTGTTAACTCAATGGGCTGATGTGCTTTATTACATTCAGCTGAAAGGTGCTATGCAGATCTCAGGATGCACAAAAACAAGTACACAATTTGCAATTCGTGTACCCACCGGACACTCGCTCATATTGCCTATGTACTGGTTCACACAGTATTCCATCACACATACAATGCTCACAGGTGCAGCCAGTACTCTCATGGTGGCAATATTCAAACCACGCATCATACGCAGGATTTTAAAAATACCCGAAAAATTGCCACAGAGATTGAGACAGTCCCTGTTACACACAATGGACATTGTATCAGTCCCTCACTGCACTGCCCAAGAAAAAAATCCTCATGAGACATCGCCGGTCCGATGCATATCATTCAATGTTCAGATCAGTATCCGAGACAAGACAAAACAGTTACATGTATGGATTAAAGAGATGGAATTCCCAGACATTGTCATGTTGCAGGAGATAGGAAAACTCCCCTCAGATTTCATGTTCCATCCTCTATACATGGCATTTCACACGCATACAGACCGGAATTCATTGGGAGTAGCAATTTTGCTACGCAGAGTGTTGGGAATACAGATGCAAGAGCAACATTTCTCCCCAGATCATCGAGCCATTGTGGTTCGCTTTTTGTACAATGACAAACCCTTTCAGGTAGTCAATTTGTACCTCAAATCTAAAGCAGAGGCACACGAAATAAGAGCAACCTTGAACTGGGTTGCACCATTCTTGATTTCTGCCTACTGGTACACTGTAGTAGGTGGTGACTTCAATCAGAATCCGGGTTGGGATAATGATTGTCCCATATCCAGCCCTGCCCGCACAGAAGCCATACTCGATGCATTTCTAGATACCAACATACATCCAGTAAAGAAACAATCACAAGGACCCACATGGGTATCAGCACAGGGGCATGTTGGCGCATTGGATCACTTCATGGTTTCCGTCACACACACCACACCTCCTATAACACAGGTGATTCATCGTTGTTCGTTCCCTTCTGATCACTTCCCATTAATTCTGAGTATATATGATGTGACCCCATTACCCCCTCCGGAATGCACCCATGCTACCAATAGGTATGTCATACCTGTGGAAATTACAGCCACTCAGTTGGCTCATTTCCAGAGAGTTTTCGATAAAGAATACACACAGCATGCATCAGACACATTGGATATCACGGTGCAAAGTTTCACACATGCAATTTTACAGGCAGCCACGCAGGTATTTGGGCAGCCATGTGATGCATATTCAACCCCCATGTTAGTGCAAAAGGCTATGCAAAGAATGCAAGCATACATCACAGTCCCGAATGGCTTGATTTTGTCCGGGACATTATTGGACATTTTACTGTACCCCACCACCTGGACATAAAGTTGATTCGGGTTTCTTAACGATCTGTGCATACGTTTATGTAGACAATTTTCATGCAGATCGATCGATGCTAAATTTCCAGCACTTTCATGGCCGTTTTGATGGATTTCGTAATTTAAAGGGTTGCATCACTTGAGCCTACATATGTATCACAGCACGATGCACATGCAGACATGATTGGTTTGGTTGCATTGGATCAATTTCGTCAACGACATCTTTCACCCCCTTTATATATGAACCGCAATGATATTCTGCAATGGGTCCAGTGGGATCCCCCTCAATTTCCCCCTCTCACACTTACGGTAAGTTTTCTACGCAAAGTGCTCAAAAAGTTTCCACGATCCACTCCATTTCGAAACCTGTTAGAGGCCCGAATGGTGAATTTCTTGTCAGATTCGCAGTTATTACACTTGGTACAGCTTTACAACACATGGTTGGCAGGAGGGGACATGGACGGTATATATTGGGGAGACTTTTACGCTCTCCCCAATAAATTACCTCATGGTCCCATCGCAAATGCCAGACCTCTTCTCAATTTCCACACTTTGTGGAAAATCTTTTCGGCCAGTATAAAAAAACACGTTACTCATCTTCTGTGTCAGTCTCAGGTCATACCAGTAACGCAATTTGCCTTATGGGGTAAATCTTCAGCCAATGATGTATTGAGGGTCATACATGATCATGTTAATGACAGGTGGTACAGAAATCTCACAGTTTTTCTTGTGTTAGATGACATTCGTCATGCTTTTGGTTCTGTTCAGCACCCCACATTGGAACAAATCTTACGACTCGCAGGGTTTCATGAACGATGGATCACTATCATTATGGGTGCAGCAACCAAATCAAAAATTTTTATGGGCGGAAAAAAGGGAGTGAAATTAGCCATCACCACATTTCGGGCAGGTATTGCACAGGGATGCCCTGTTTCAGCTTTGATTTTCTGTTTACTCCTGGAATTGCGCATCGCCATTATCACTCATCAGATTCCAGTACCTATCAGTCCAGGAGGGAGATTTCTCAGAGTCACATATATGGATGATACAACCTTTGTTTTGGAATGCGCAAAAGATATGCAGCAATTGTTAGACAGACAGATGACAGCAGGGCTATACACACACTTACACACTTCAGTAATCAAACTGACGGGTATAGTAGCGTCTATGATAGGTGGAAAGGTACAATACCACAGCCACGATTTTCGAGCAGGAGGGAGCACTCTGCAGTTATTAGACGGTAATGAATATGCCAGGTTGTTGGGAAGACATGTTTTGCCACATATCTTCCACCGACAAGATTGTATCAAGTTGTTATCAGCATGCAGAAGAGCAAGTATTGCTCTTCGATATGAGAGGCTACCAGCAAATTACCCTTTGATTATGTACTCAGCAAGTGCAGGAGGTACACAACGATGGATAGCAGGAGTGAGGCCTCCAGCACATGCCACCATGAGATTATGTGATTTTGCGGCTGCTTCTGCCATTAGGAGTGTAGCGAATTGGGGTCAAATTCCTTCAGCCTCCTTCATGCAATCATTACAGTCTGGATGGACTGGTATATATCCAGCCACAGTCACCATGTTACACACATTTGTCATCACCATCATGAGGCAGGCAGGACATCTGAACCCTTTGGTCCGGAAATCAGTTACTCATGGTATATGGAGAGCCTCTCAGAATTTTCATCCAGGCATGCCATGTGTTCCAGATATCTTTGGAAAGATGTGTCCCTCACACAGCACAGATTATGACAGATTTCTCAAATACACCCATCACATGAACATTCGCATTCATGTCCCAGCATATGTCAAGCAGATCGATGAACAAATCAACATGTATAAATGCACACATGATTGGCAAGCTGTGCATATGCATGAATGGATGACGGCTGGATATAAAAATTTGCCAGCAGCTAGAAAAGCTGGCTGGCCCATCCCGGATTGGATGTTCTGTTTACCGAATGTGGATCTGTTGCCCTCAGTTCCGTGTCCAGCCATTTTGCCAGACATCAAGTTTTTGCCCAAACGCCCATTCTTTGTCACAGACGGTTCCAGATTATCAGATGGCAGGGTAGGAGGTGCTCTTGCCATTTGTGATTATGACACGATGGAATACACAGTATACCCGATACATTGTCCTATCAGCCTAGACCACTCTTTTGCCATAGAGATGTATGTGGCCTGGGTAACACTCCTGGTGAGAAAGAAGCTGGGAACTCAAGATGGAGTGTGGTATACCAAATCGGATACATATACAGATTCTAAGTCATATGTTACAGCCCTACAGTCAGATACAGAGCAAACTGTACCCATTTTGAGAGATTTACTTCAGGCATGTAAACAACTGTCTCAAGACTATCAAGTTCCAGTGCATATTTACTCCCATCGAAAGGGTACACTGTTGGATATCATTCTAGACAGTGTAGATAGCTGTGCCAAAGAAACGGCGCTGTCACAAGTGCCAGGCATAGGATGGATTTCCGAATTGCAAGAACCACAGATCACGTTTTCTTGTAAAGGTCAGCAGTTTCATAATTGGGACAAGTATGTGCACACCAAGCTGACCGAGCTGTATTGTAAGTCTCATGATGTAGAGTACTGTGCCCCACAGCCAGTGTATGATTTGTATGCTAATGCCCTCATGAATGGGCACATTCAATGGAACACACATCTACATACTGTGGCATGCAGACAGGGCATCTGGCAACCAAATCCTGCACAATGCATCCGGTGTGGAATGCAGAATACCTCCAGGCACATGTGTGAGGAATGCCCATACAGAGATGTAATACTGTATTTGGTTTATTCCAAATTGGCAGTCATGATGCCCGATGTCATCCCATCCTGGAAACATTGCATTCCTACCCCTTGGGGAGTTTGGGTACAAAGGGGAGCAGCAACCATTTTGTTGCATTGTGTGTATTATCCAAGAGCACAGGTCGATCACATCTCTTTGTGCATCAATCCAGACGGTGGAGCAACAACAGACACTACACATGCTATGGAAAAGCTGGGAGTGAACGAATCCAAACAGCAACGTTTGTTGGGTTTTATACTTACCACTCTGCAGTTATTACGAGAGGCAACGTCCTTGCCTCTCATGTTACAAACCCAAGATTTTGCAGCCCTCAATGGGGCACCCATGACACATTTCGTACTCGCGCACCAGCACAGAGTACCAAAGCACTCATGGGCATCATACCCTGAAGTGTGGGTAGTGTGGCCACATGCGCCTTTGCTGTTCCTCTTAGGAAATCGCATGCATTTTCATGTGTATTTGCCCAAGATGCGCTTGATGGCGCACTCGCTCACACCAGTCACATACTGGTTTGTCACAGATATGCGGGACATGCGCAAGCTACAACACAATGTTCCCACTGTATGGCTTATTGATTCGGTTGAAAAGCCTGTTATAGGCACGAACCTTCAGGGTACCATATTTTGGAGCATGACGTTTGGATATCCAGAGAATCGGCGCATGATCACTTGTTTAGTGGTACAAGAACAAGTATATTCCGTCAAACGATTGCGTGCCCTATTGGCGGCATTTCAACAGCTGTTCGCTTTACTAGGATTACCTCACAAGATGAGCACACAAGATTATAGACTGAAGTTTCAACCCAGTATGGACAAGTGGGTTGAAGAGCCTTGGTGAATTTGTCATGAATGCCTTTGTTTGCTCGCGTGCCCTTGGCAAGAACTGTGCTATTGTCAGACTCCAAGAGAGAAACCACTAGACCATTGTAACTAGCATCACCTTATGCAAGTTAAGCAATGAAAGCAATCTGTGGGACACACTGCCAACTGGATTCCGGGGTGATCATGCTGATGCTAGGACCGTATGTGCTGAGCGTATTGTCCCACTTGGCTACCACCTGTCAGGCTTCGGTTGGGGTACCCACGGATAGGGTGAGCGGGGGAATGTGAGCCGAAAGGTCCTAGGGCACATTCCTGCATGCACCGCGAAAGACCCACTGCATCTCAGCGAGGCGGAGCTAACGGGAACCAGCTAGCATTGGCGTGTTTCTCGCGGTGCTAGTCGTGCGGCCAGCAAGGGCTGGGTCGCAGGTCCTCCTCCTCCTCCTCCTCCTCCCGGAAACGAAAACCCGGCCTGCCTCAATCCAACATGAGACGGGGCGTCATCCTACGGCCCCCAACCCACAAATGCTGTAAAAAAAAAAAGTAGTGCCAGGAAAAGTGGGCTTTCACCCCGGGGGGGGGGGGGGGGGGTTGCGCAGGTGGTGTTCATTTCATCATCTTGCACCACCGGTAGCAGGGTTTGCATGGAAGCACTGGCCCTCAAGAACGCGGTTCACATATCAGTGTAATGGCCTCATCTCGTGTTGATTAGCGGGAGCATGTCCATAGTACGCTCTACATTTTGGTGTGGGCGCTTCTTTCCCTTCTGGTATTGCGCGCCTCAATACCAAAGGGGCTCATGTTTGCAACCATGAATGAGTCCATTCAGCCACTACCACGACCATTGTGGGATCATCGTAGCACTGGACAGCTCTGAACCTTGATCCGGAGAGGTTATCTCGAGTACTGTGAAGTGAGCAGGCTACGCCAGCTCATCTTGGTCTGAACCAAAAAAAAAAGAGTCCATTCAGCCTTTAATGGGTTACCTTGTGTGGACTCTGACAATGTCTGTGCCCACATAGCCCATTTGGGCCATTCCCACGTCAATGGTCGCCCCTCTGGCAGGTTGTAACAGAGCATGGACCACGGTTTGACATGTGGAGGACGCAACAGTTGCACGTAGGATGGGTTTCCTTGGCACATAGGGTGGGGTCACAGGCATGGTGCGCCTTTGGTGCAACATTTACCCCCCCACCCCCCACGCGCTTAAAATCCCCCCGCCCTGGGGAAACACCGAACGATGTTCCCCCCCTTACTCCTCAGGTGATGCTGCACTTACTGTTGATTGTTGGCTAAGTGTGGAGCCTTTCTCACCAACGTTCAATAATGGAGGGCACGCCGGGAGTGGTCATTCTGGAGCACAAAGGGACTCCAGAGGCCTCCAATGGACAGCATTTTGATGGCCCCTGAGAGGAGACCGATTTGGCCCGGGTGTGGGCCACAGCCGTACGCCGTGCTTGCAGCGGTGCAGCTACCCCCCACGTGTGGACAGTTCGTGCCCTTGCACAGTCCCGGGGAGCGTCGATTGCCCCGAAGGTGCCAAAGAAAGTTTCTCCTCCGGTTACAATGGAGTTGTCGTGGGAAGGTCAGGTTTGGGTCCTCTTGCATCGCCCCCCCCCCCCCCCCGCCCTCTGGGCGTGGCATTTGGTGACCGTTCGAACCGGGGGTTCAGAGCCGTCACGTGTTCTTAGGGGGACTGTCCACAGGGGCGGGGGGGTGCATGGTTTTTTGGCAGATGGTCACCCCCACGTCTCCCGCAGGCCACACTATGGCAGACAGCCCTGAAAGAGGGGCTGCGTCCCAACCCGACGCCTCCTTCAGCAGCGGGCACTCCTCCCCCCGGGGCCAGCCCGACGGTCCCATCGCCCCCCCCGGGCCCCCGTCCAGCCCCCCGTCCTCCGCGCGACGCGGGGCTGCCGCACCGGAGCCTCCCCCCGCCTTCACACAACGGCGGCGGCCCCGCGTGATGGAGGAGGCCATCGACGAGTGCCTGGACGGGCTGCTGGACATGGTCCCGCGGCACGAGCTCTTCCCGCCGTTTGTGGACATGCAGCCGAAGGAAATGTACTCGTTCTTCTCGTTGCGGGCCCACGAGTTCTTCGGCCTCATGTTCGCGGACGACACGCCGCTCCCTCGGAAGGTCGGTCCCTGTGCGAACCCCCGGCGCAGAGGACGGCGCGTCTTGTGGGTCGTTGGTTTCCGTGCGCTTCGTCGACTTGTCAGTATTTTTTTGGGCCCCCTCTGACGGGGAAACCCCTGCAGAGCTGTGCCCAAGAGGGATGTTGCCCCGCACTCTCAAGTGTGGGAAAATGAGCATTGGTGACATTTCTCTCCCCCGATCACAACGCTTTTGTCAGGACAGCAGCGGGTGTTGCGCAATTTTTGGGACCGTGTCCTACCCCCCCCCCCGTCAGATATGAGTGGGGGGTCGCAAGATGAGGCAGAGTCCGACAGTGATTTCACAGATGATACGGACAGCGGTGAGGAGGCTGTGCTCGATAGCAGTAGCGAGGGGTCGCCAGTGTTGTGTACCTTACCGTTGAGGAAGAAGTAGTTCACCGGGTTCCGAGGGCGGGGGACGAGCTGACCCAAACCAGCGTAAGAGACATTCGATAGCGGGCGAAGTCAAGGCAACATTGAGTACTGGTTTGGAGGTGCCCTCCATGTCCATCCCCCCCCCCCAAAAGGGACGACGGTCCCCCCCCCCCACCGGGGGGGGGGGGGGGCTGGACAAAGGGGGGGCAGGGGGTAGCTGCCGAACGCCCCCGTGTCACAGGCGCCCGGTCACAGCTCATGAATGTTCCGCAGCATCGCAGCAGGGGGGGAAGGAAAGTATCCGTTGCTTCATGGGCCTTGTCAGAACAGCACGAGGCATTGTTTCCGTCCAATTTTGGGATTTTAGTGTTTTTCTCGCACGGGGGGGGGGGGTACTGGTGTATAAAATGGGTTTCCGGTGGCAAACATGCGCGAAACCCGCGGCCGTTGTCGAGAGTCCACGGCGGTTGACGGTACTCGACGCTGAACGGACGCGGTTGGCCGGTGACCAGCGGCGGTCGCGGTCAGGCAGCGCTCTGTTGAGGGAGGCGGCGACGGCGTCGGACAAGGTCTTGGGGCGTGAAGGACGGCCCTGGGGATAGAGCGGGGGGTTGGGCAGTGAGGCACCTCCGGTTTGTGCACGTGACCCCGCGCCCACCGCCTCGTTTGCAGTACCTCGCGCAGTGCGGACACGTGGAACTGCAGATGTCCCCGTGGGAGGCCCAGTGCCGAGACGTCCGGTACAAACAGAAGAAGGTCATGCAGTTCCGCAAGTCCGTCCATGAGCACCAGCGCTACTTCTTCATCAGCCCCTCGACGCAGGGCGCCCACGGCCGCATCAGCGCGACGGTGGTCACGGACGTGACGGGGCCGGAGGACGCCTCAGCGGACGGGCCCTTCACCTTCTCCGCAGCGCCGGCGCCCGCTGAGGCACCGGCGGAGCCGTGCCATTGCGTGGTACACGTGTCGGCCCATAGCCCCGAGGTGTGCGGCCGGCCGCAGCGGAACGGGGGCCGAAACGTGGGCAGGGGATATGCAGTTCTGCGTTGGGACGACTTGGCAATGAGCCGTTCTGTGGTTTTGTCGGATGCTGCTGAAGCGAACACGCGTTGAGGGAGGAGCCCCCCAGGGCTCCGACCCCCCCCCCCCCCCCCGCGGGGAAGTATTAGAATGGCCATGCACCGTAGGAAGAGCCCCCCCGAAACCCCCCCCCCTCCAGACCAAAGTGGCCAACGTGGGAAAAAACGAAATTTACCATTGGGAAAATCTTGTCAGGTTTTGGTACACACACTTTTGGAACCCAAGCCCCCAAACCCCCTCCTCTCTTCTAATACTGAACCCCCTCCTCTCTTCTAATACTGAACCCCCTCCTCCTCGGGATCGTGAGCAGCAGGGGCCTGCATGGCAGCTTCGAGCTGGGCAGGATCCAGGTGCCTCCCCGCCCCTCCGCGAACAGGGGCCGCAGGGTGCTGCAGGGCGTGCTGGGCTGCAGGCACAGGGGCAGCCGGAGGCTGCTGCTCCGGGTCAGGGGTGTCAGGGCCAGGGCCAGGGTCAGGGACAGGGTGGTCCCCCTTTCCCCCCGGCGCGGCGCAGCCCCCCCCCCCCCCCTCCGTGGGCGGGCAGGGCAGGCACAGGTGCGCAGCAATCCGACAAGGGGGGGCAGGGCAGCACGTGGGGCAGACCGTCAGCGGCGCCCCTCGCAGCACAGGGGCACGGCAGCCCGTCTGCCGGCCCGCGGAGGGGGGCTGTTGAGCCTGGGCTTCACTCGGCAGGTGCAGCCATCGGGAGGGGGGGACGCCCAACCCCCCACAGCCGCACCTGCGGGCGCGGGCGGGGGAGCGCACGGCCCGAGATCTGGGCAGGGTCGCTCCTCGGAGGATCCCACGTGGGATGGGGGCCCAGGTCCTTCCATCGCGCCACAATACGCTGGGTGGGGCAGGGGGGGTAAGGGCCTTGTATGTCTGTATACAACTAAATTTAGATGAGCTCTCACCCACTAACCCCCTGATCCCCTCAATCGCACTGGCGTCCAGGACTTGAAAAGGCAGATGCCTCCTCTCTTCTAATACATCCCTGCCCCCCCCCCCCCCCCCGAAGCAAAGACGGTGCAGTACAACCAAAGCCAGAGGGGGGGGGGGGGGGGTGCTGTGCGGTTGTCAAATCTGAATACAACGTACGAATGGACACTGCACGTGTACGCGCTTGTGGGCGTGGGGGCAAAGGCTCTAACGGGACGGGGCATCTACAGTTCGAGAACGCCTTTGCCCTGCGGCGCCCCCCTTCACGGGGGCGGGTGAGGGGTCGGGGAGGGGGAGGGGGGGTCCACCAAAAACGTCATCCGTGGAAGACCGAATTTTGTACCAAAGAATGGCTTCGGGCTCTTATGAGTAGACAAACCCTTGGGTCTCAGACCGCCCCCGCTCCAAACCATCAGCCCTTCCCTCCTCGCGGACCCTGACCGCCATCCCCCTGCCCCTGCCCCCCCCTTTTGCCGGTGGAGCAGATGGGCCTCCGTCGGATGCGAGAGTCGGCCTGGCGCCGTAGAAATAGGGGGGGGGGGGGGGGCAAGGGCGTCGAGCCAGGGGCCGGGGACCCCTACAGACGTGCGGCATTGCGTGTGCAGTAGGACCCGCACCCGTGCCCTATTTACCGGACGGATGCGCTTCACTGACGCCCGGTTCTACTCTTAGGCCTCCTTCGGGGACCATTTCCGGACGGAGACCGTGTTCAAGATGGTGGAGCAGCCGTCCGGAGAAGAAGCGGTGCCCCCCATTCTGCAGGTGTGCCCTCCGGATCTCCGAGTCCCGTGGCATTCCCTTGGCTGCCCCGGATCTTTCCCGCTTCCCTTACCGCCGGCCACGCCCCGCCGCCCCCGACGCGGTGCGCGCAGCGCAGCCCTCCGGCCCCGGGAGGGACCCCTTTCCCGGTCACATGGGTGGCGCTCCTGCTTTTCTTGGGGCCCTCGCGAAAGAGAAGCGCTGACACGTGGTCCGGGTTGTTGAACGGGCTGAGGGGGTAGAAGCCCCCGATCCATGGCGCCCCTCCACGACACCCCCCCCGCCGCCGCCGCCCAAGCGTGCCATGTACGCCACGACCCGGCGACAACGTGACCCGGCAATAGAGCCCAGAACCAACATGCCCACAACCCCAGCCCCAGCCCGGGAGGATAGGGAGCCGTACAATGGGCGTATGGGACATTCAATGGCCAGTCGCACGCGCCAGGAAGTGAGAAGGCGCGGCTGGGGGCCTGACCTTTGGAGGCCCAAGCCTACCTCCCCTGAGCACAGGTAAAGGGGAAGTCCAGCACGAGGCACCCGATGTCCCACGCCCTTGGCCAGACGCAGCGAAGTCGCAGCTTCCGGCCCGGCGAATCGTCTACCGAGGCCAGGGACAACGAACACCGCCAATGGCAACGTCACTCTGACCCCAACTCAGGGGGAAGTGGCGCGTCCACACCTGATTTTTTGTCCCCCCCCCCCAACACAGCGCGGGCACTCTGGAATGCAGAAGTGTGCGTCCTGCACGCGAGTTTGGTGCCCGTTCGGGAGGCAGACTGACACGCAAAAGCAAAGAGGTAGTGCATCAGCGAGGCCAAACGCCCTGGCGATGGTGCGTGTTTGTGGCGGATTCATCTTCTGCCACGAGCGGAAGCGGCTGGGCTTTGTTCGGGCAGCATAGCCCCGCAGTATGCCCGTGTTTGCAGGAACAGAATCGCGGCGTTGCTGTGGACTAATCGCTTGGGTACCCGGGTCCCCGGCATTTTACATGTATTCCCCAGGGCTGCACTCCTGCGACTCCACTTCTGGACCCCTGTTATTGACACCCAATGCGCGTAAACTGCAGGTCTTCATCAAATATGGAGTGAATTTCATCAAAAGCCTTCCAAGTTCTGCTCGATCGGCATCCATTGAGCAGCGTCAAATGGATGAGCAGGTGCTTGTGTTGTGTCTGTGTCTGTGGGCAGCGGTCGGTCGCTGGTGTGCGTAATTGTAGCATTCAAGTTGTCGATGTTTTTGATTCGCCCGGTATTCCGACCCTGAGTTTAGGCACCACAGGCTATCTCACAAGAAACGGGGTTCTGTTTGCGCAATGCCCCGCCATTGATCAATTCGGGTCGATTATTGTCTGTAGCTTTGCATGGAAGCAAAGCTCGAAGCTCTGAACCAACAAGTGCTTTCCCAGTCACTGTGCTGCGCGGCGGGGGCAGAGATTTGCGCTGGGGTAAGGGATGGAGTGCACGCCGTTCTCGGGAGTGTGCGCCTGGACCGCGCTTTTTCGGGCAAAATTACGAGATTTCGGGACAATGGGGGTTTCTTTTACGAAGAATTCTTTGAAAACCACGTACGATCGGTCACAGCCCCGACCGCTCGCGACCACGAGCTCCCCCCCGCAGGAGACGAGGTCATGCGTTGACTGAAGGGACGAATTGGGGCACGGGACACTTCGTTCTCAGACCGCGTACCTCCAGAAGTGGATCGAGCTCGCCAATGAAAAGGTCAGTGCGTACGTCCTCGCGAATGCCGGACGGAGCAAAGAGGGCGCCGCGCTTTCCTCCGCCTCCGCGACGCACCGCAACTTTCTGGTCTCGGACATGCCCAGCGCTATCAAGGCCTGCCTCGTGGAGTTTAAGGCGGACCCACGACCCTCGGCGGAGGTGCCGGGGAGCCCGCAGAGCCCTCAGACCCCCGCGGCAGATCCGGGCGGCAGCGGCGGCAGCACCGGGCGTCCAGAGAAGTCGAGGTGTGCCCTCTTCCTGCGGGTTCACAGCGGCCGTGTGCGGGGGGTCAGGGAGTGCGCTTCTCCGTCAGCAGTTGTTTTGGCGGGCCCAGAGTGCGTCAGTCGCTGTGCAGCAATCCCACGGGGGGGGGGGGGGGGGGTGATGCACAGCCCCAGCACACCAACCACTGGGCCCCACGAACGCGGAAACGACACCAGCAGGAGCACTGGCCGCAGCGGCCGACAGAAAGCAGCGACCCGACGCCACAAGCGAAGGGAAGAACGGGTGACTGTCCAGGGCCCCGTAAAGAAACAACAAGCGGACAGAGTGTCACACAGGGGCGTTCCGTAAACACGAACCCCCGCCTCGTTTGTAAATGACTGTTGCCCGGTGGCGACTGAGGGGTCCATGGAGTAGCACCCGCAGAGAGCGCACAATGAAGAGGACACCGAACGCCTTTCGGGACTCAGTTGCCCCCCCCCCCCCCTCCCCCCGCCACACAGGAGGGGGCCAGCAGAGCACGTGCCCTTAGTGTCCCTTTGCCCATGATGGCCATGGCGCCTCGGGCTCGCCACAGTGGCTCCGCCCAAGTGAACCGCCCAGGGCACCGGGCAGTGCTGGGCATGCCCCATGGCACCTCCCGGACATCCCAGTGCCACCCCCACAGTGGTCTGGTGATGAGGAGATGGCGTGCCGTGCTGCACCACCCGTGTCCCTTGGACCGTCAAGGAGGGCCCCAGCGGCCTCACCCCAGCGGCCTCATGCCACAGGTCCACCCGTGCACCCCTCCGGGGGACAGTCAGGGGGACCGTGCGCCAGTGGGACCGGGACGGCCCCGTGCACTTTGTCTGTGCAGTTGCGGCCTACCTCTGGAGGCCCGTAAGAACCGACCTGTGACCATGCCCGTTTCTTTACCCCAACAAATACACACCCCACGTCTCAAAGTGGTTGGCGCAGGTGGCAATCATTATGAAAGAAAATTGTCGCCCCTCCCTCCCCTCTGCCCTACTGTCGACCGATGGCTGATGGGTTGCAGGGGAGTGGTCCGGACGAACACCCCGGGTCACAACCACCAACGAACCCCAAACACACACACACATACACAGGGAGGACTGATGGTTTGCAATCGTGGTAGGATGTAGGAATGTTGAACCTCGCAGTTTGAGCAAGATTGGAATTGATACCTTGGCACACACACAAGGAGGACTTCCCATTCCGCACGCCACTAGATCTATGGGATAATACATCACCTTTGCTGTCCCCGAAGACGCTAGTCTTTAGTCCACTGCCGCACACACCCCTGAGTAAGGCAGAAGCCAAGCGGTTGTTGAAGCAGTCATGGACCGCCGGACCTACAGCCCGACAGTTGTTCCAGGATTGACCCCCCAACCCCCCCCCCACCCCTCCATCCCCTCCCAGCACAAGAGCTCCGACGGAGCCCGTGGGTAACAGCCTCCGCGACCGCATACAGCACGATGGACTCGCCCAGAGGGGCCTCCACCCAGGGAAGCACGGGAGCACAGAAACGGGATGTGAGAAGCGGTAAGAGCACAGACGCCACCCCCTCTTGTTGCATGTTGCGTGCCACCTCAACCAACTTTCCTGAAGCCCGCTGACGGGGCACATGG
Organism: Eutreptiella sp. 'Long Island Sound 2002'; assembly: GCA_964036045.1. NCBI lineage: Eukaryota > Euglenozoa > Euglenophyceae > Eutreptiales > Eutreptiaceae > Eutreptiella > Eutreptiella sp. 'Long Island Sound 2002'. The sequence goes on from OZ038386.1 coordinate 50,210,535, forward strand.
ACACCGGAACTCATGATTCGGTCGCCTAGTGGTAGGATGTAGTTGTTGAACCTCGAAGTTTGAGCATGATTTGAAAGATTTGGGCGTCACACACACACACACACACACACACACACACACAGGCCCACACCCAAATTGTACGACACCACACCGCCCCCCAGGTCCCACACCACATCACACACCACGTCCGAGACCACGCCCCAAACCGCCCCCTTACCACGCCCCATCGCATGCACTGCCACGACCACTCCCCATCACACGTCTGTGACTGCTGCCGCACCCCACAGAATGCCATGTACTGTGTCTTACGTTGCCTCCTTTTGTGTGCTTTATCCATCTCTACGCCGATCCCCTGCCCACCCCCTCCCAGTTCCCCGCGGGAACTTGGAGGCGAAAGGTTGTTATGTGCCCCCGTCGGGGAAACGACCCCGCAAGTGGCCATCCCAGGGCCCACCAGCCACCGTTGGGGAGAGGTACCTCACCGCCGGCTTGGGATGGCCGCTTGGACGCACCTGGCCAACAGCGAAGGCATTTGCCTTCCTCTGCGTGGACTCGACGCAGAGAAGTGAAACAAGGCAAGTCCGGGGGCTCCGTTGGCACAACCGACCAAGGGAATGGGTGTGGTGAGGCCGATGGGCACTGCAGCCTACGGAGGGAAAGGCCGAGGGAAAGGAAAGGGAAGGGGAGAGGGAAGGTTAGGGCAGGGTGGAAGAGGAAGGTCAAAGGGTGGTGAGAAGCTTATGGGCACCACCGCCTATGGAGGGAAAGGGTCCAAGGGAAGGGCAGCGAATGGCGATCGGCCAGTAGGCGCCGCCAGCTGCAGACGAGATCATCACACCATGGCGTCATGCCAAAACCCCCCACACATGTTGGTAGCACGTGTCCGCAGTCCGTTGCCACAGTCCATGAGACCGCCAGCCCATCACACAACGGCCGCGTCCCAGCGTCAGATTTATAGGCTGGTCAGTGGCCAGGTGGCAGGCATGGCTTGTTGGCCAATGCGGCTTCACGCAGATCTCGTCGATATTCGCCCCCGACAATCCCCTGATGAGTGGCTCCGTTTCAGGGACGCATTCGTTGCGGGCCGCAGTTCCGCTTTGATGTGGTCAAGTGACGGCCTCCGCTCGTTCCTTTGATGATACCCGATCGCCGCCTAAGCACGTCGCATCACTTTTGCGGTCAAGCAGCGCCACAAGGGGCCAGAGATTGCCATGTGGACCGTTTTGGTGGGATGCGCTCGTTTTGTCTTTGAACACAGAACTGCTGCTGCTACTGTCCAAGAGGACAGTGCAGCGGCAGTGCCCAAATTCGGTGCCAAACACCGCAGATGGCCCGTGCAGCGCATCATTGCGGTGGTGATGTGTTCATGTGGCAAGCCTTCGCCCGCCCTTCCGCCCGTTCCCACGCCCCCTCTCCCAGTCACCTCCTGCCCCCCCCCCCCCCAAACACACACACTACCTCAGCACCCGCCCCCCGTCTCTGCAGCAGCTTCTTGCGTTCCTTCTGGAGTTTCTCGGAGCCCAAGGGATCGGCCAGTCCTCTGTCCCCCTCCCCATCGGACGAGCTTCTTGAGCCAAAGCAGGAGCCCACTGCGTGTCACGGCGCCGTGCGCCAGCTCTCGTACCCCCGCGACACCGTCCCCACAACGAACCCAACCACCGGCTCTGGCCCGCCGGCCGCCTCCGTCTCGAAGCCGGACGGCAGTCAGCAGCCCCACCCTGACAACCCGCCCCCGGGCCACCGCCCGGACGCCCCGGACGCCCACGAGCCGAGCCCGGATCCGAGCGCGGCCCCGAGTCCCGGTCCCGACGCCCCACTCAACGCCGATGCTGAGCCAGTGCGCCCCGAGAGGCCCAGAACCGTCAAGCCCCTTAAGCCCCGCCCCGCCCCCACGCCCGCCCCTCCGTCCCCGGCCCCGCCCTCGCACGCCCCGTGGCTCCACAAGTGCCTCGTGCTGGTGCTCATCGCCCAGTGCCTCTGGCTGACCTGCGACCTGTTCCTGACCGCCGCGCCCGCGGGGGACCCCAGGCGCGTCCTGCGGGAGGCCGCGGCCGCGCGCGCGGCGCTCGCGGACCTGCGGGGCCGCGCGGAGCAGCTGCAGCGCCGCCGCCTGGCCACCGGCGTCCACGTCGTCGCCGCGCTGCTGGGCAGCCCCCAGGCCTCCGAGGCCCTCGCCGCCTGCCCCAACCCGCAGCTGACCCCCAGCCCTGCCTCGACCACCGGCGACGACGCGGGCACTGCCCCTACCCCAACCCACGGCCCCGACGCGGGCACCGCCGCCGCATCGCCGCCCGCAGACGCCTGCGCCCTCGCGACGCACGCCCACGCGTACCTCCACGACGCCATCGCGCAGTGGGACGCCTGGCAGCAGCCGCCCCCCGCCGCCCAAGGCCCTGCCCCGCCCACACCCCCGTCGGCCGCGGCCCTCATCGCCGCGGAGGTCGAGGCCTGGGACGCGCGGGTCGCGGCCCTGCAGGCCGCCCTGCGCGCCCAGCGCCTCATGCAGTGGCTGCTCGGCCTCGCCCTCGGCGCCGTGGCGTATCTGGTGGTGGTCTGGGCCGCAGCCACGGCCACGCGCTATGCGGCGCAGGCGGAGGGGGGGAGGGGCGCTGGCCCGCACTGGGCCGCTGAAGTCATGCGGCGCCTGCCCTTTGCGGCGGTAATCGCTGCGGAGCTCGCGGTCAGTTCGGAGGTTCGGGAGCGAGGCAGCCGTCGGGGGTGATGCAGCCCCGATTCTGAGGACGTGGGGCTTTGCCTTTTTGGGTTTTGTTTTTTTTTTAAGTGTGCAACAAAATCGCTCACCGTCCGTTTCGTTGATGTCGGTGACCCGAATTAGTGCGGGCGAAGCTGTCGCTTGGGAACGAGGCGTTTCTTTTTCTTTCGTTTTCGACCGAAGGTTTGGTCGGCAGAGTTGCAGTGAAGGTCCAGCGGTGGGCGGGTAACCGACGGTAGTTCGTGGGCAAGCGACGCCTGTTGGCTGTCGGCCGACAGGCGGTCGGTGGGAAAAGTGTTGCGATTCTCCATTCTTGGGAATACCACAATCTATTCAAATGGGATTTTGTACATCAATCACTGCAGCCTGCTCCCTCCTAGAACGATATGGAACTCGAGACTGCAACCACAGTGTAGCACCATGCATCGCAAGAGTGCCCTGCTATGATGCATGTATGTCCACATACCCTCATGTGGATATTGGCTGCTTAAGACTGAGGCTCGAACAAATGGGAGTTGGCATGCCCAACAGAATGTAATACAATCATGCTTCGATGCAAAAGGTCATGTTTGACATCCTGTGGCCCAGCCTTGGGCTTGCTGTGGCACTTTTGACAAGCATAAAATCAGTTGTTACCCCAAGTTGGAACGCTGGCATGTTGCAAGTATAGAACATGTAAGTGCTGATCGGTCGGTTCTCTGTTGAGGTCCGGCGCGTGCCGCAGTTCAAGGGCAGCCCCGGTTATGGGGGCCGTAGGATTTGGGGGGGGGATTGCGATGCAGATGGTCTTGCGATGAGGAACGACGCACGCACTTCAGCGATTTTCTGATTTGTGAATCATTGCACATCTTCCCACGAATCCCCGTCGTTTGGGCTGCTGCATTGTCGAGGCCGTTCCTCGTGCTTGAGGCCGATTCGCAGTCTACCCCGGAGCAGTGCTGGACATAGGGCACCGATTTGACGTTGAGTACACATTGCAGGACCGCGGGTTGTGCAGGCGCTTACGTGTTCGCAAAGCTTCTGGGGTTGTTAGGTGGTTGCCTCCGGACAAGTGCAGCTGGAACGTTGTGATTGACGATGTGTTACCCATCAGAGACACTGTGAACACAAGGCCCGCGGCCCGCCACTCCGCCAGCTCCACGTTGGTGGTCCACCCCTTCGGCCTCGATGGCACTCCCACCCCATCAGAAGGGGGCCCGCATTCCCGGTGCGACGCCTCCCTTGAACGCGCGAAATGCACCCCCTTGTCCGACAGACAATAGACGTCAGCTGGTCGTGCCGTTTGGCGTCTGAGGGCGGGCCCTGCAGCATCCTAAACGCCCCCTATGTTCGATGCTGCCCCTAACCCCTTGACGCGCTCTTTGCAATACTCTTTCATACGTGTGACCATCTTTGTGCCGAGCAGCCCCCGTTGGGCGCCGGCACATCTCACATCTGCTCGTGTAGCTCCGCACTCTGCGGCTGACTTCTGCACAGTGCCCTCCGCATATCTTTTGTCTGACCTGCCTGACCCCCAACCCTCGCACCGTGTCGCAGTCGCCAGTCGCTGCTTCCCGCCGCCCCAGCGCAGGTCTCTGAAATGGCCGTCGCCACAAATGCAGTTCCAGGCGCGTCCCTGCTCAGCCTTCAGCTCAGGCGACGGCATGCTCTGCCTAGCGGCCCGGGAGTTGTCCGACTAATCGTCCTGCCCTCCGCAGCCAACAACGAATGAACAACGTTGGGCATGGCACGCGGGTGTTTACAACCCCCCCCCCCCCCCCGCCGCCAACAACAGAGACACCCCAGTCCCCGCCGGCCATGAGGGGCCGGTTGGGGGATAGGGGCGTCCCGTGGGGGTATGGTGCGGGTGTGCAGGTCCCCCCCCCGCCTACCCAGCGACGGACGCACTCGAATCCCCGCCGGCCATGCCGCGTCAGTTGGGGGAGAGGGGCATCCCGTGGGGGCATGGTGCGGTTGTGTACAGCCCCCGCCCCCAACCCAACCCACGTCAGCTGCTCTTTGCCACCACTCACCGCCCTGAAAGCCCCGCAGGATGGCTTACAGGGTCCATCGTCACCCCCGCCCCCCACAACTTTAATATTTGGGGGTCCCTCTCAGTTTCCGAGCGGCTGCAGGACTCTTCGGGAGCCCAGGGTTCGTGGGCCTAAAGCGGTCAGGCCTCACCTGCCTCCAACAACATTTGGCGCAGGCACTTCGAAAGAGACGAAGAGTAAGAGATCAAGAGATATAATACTGCGTCCCCCGCAGCTCCTCCGGGAGGTGGGCCCCCGTACTGTTACTCAGGTCGTTGTGTTATGGTCACCGCTCAATGCGGGGGAAAAGTCCTCGGGTCAACGCCGTGGATAGGCACAGAGTTGCTGACGTGTCATCACGGTGCACCCCCGCCGCTGAGTCAAAGGATTTGGGCTCGATGCTGCAGTATTTTTGGTGGTCCGGTGCAGCCATCGTGGAGGAGGGCAATGTCTTGTGTCACGTGGCACGTGATCGGGTCTTGCCCTGCCGAAAGGCAGCACCACTATCCATTTCGACGATTCCACCGAAATCCCCGGCATTGCGTGCCGAGGGGGAGCTTTGTCCTGCCCAAGTCCCTCTGTCTCTAAGTCCAGCTTTACATTACACTCCACCCAGATTTTCCTGCGGTGCTCGGATTCCTGATCGCTGAGCGCGCTTGATCCCGACTGTGTGCCACCCAATGCTGTGGTCGAATCAAAGTCTTGCCGTGCGCCTTTTGCCATCTGCCGGGGGTCCAGGGCCACGTTTCTTCTATTTTGGCATTAGGAACAGGCTGACTTCGGTGACCGTAATCCTGGAAGGCCAGTCAGATGATCCAATTTCCCATTTGAGTACAGCGACTGTTTCTTTAAATGTTGTAGATGCAGCAGGTGCCCTCTTTTGTGCCGTGAATTGTTAGATCTACACTAACAGACGGTCTCTCCCCGGTCAATGCAGGACTGTCTTTGAGACACACTTTTTTGTTAAGGACAGCCCTTAAGGACAGCCCCTAGGGACCACCAACCGCCAACCGCCAACCGCCAACCGCCACCAACCGCCACCCGCCAACCGCTAACCGCCACCAACCAGCAACTGCCAACCGCCACCAACCACCAACCGCCGTCAACTGCCAACCACTGTTCAATAATGCCTCTGTGGTCTTGTGTCTTGCCCATGTCTTGACCATGAAGCAGAGAGCGTCCCCGTGAGGGCTTGTTACTGTTGGCGTTACGAACCCCCCTCTTTTTCCTTAAGGACAGCCCATGGCGCCAAACCCCGAGCCCAGTATCGCGCGCTCTCTCTCTTTCTCTCGCTCTCTCTCTTTCTCTCGCTCTCTCTTTCTCTCCCTCCCCCCCCCCCTCTCTCTCGCCCTGTCGCTGGGCTGCAAAAGTTCATCCAAGACTGTCGCCAAAGAGATTTTTTTTGGTTCAGAGTGATGAGGCTTGCTCACCCAATATTCCGTGAAAGCTATGACCCCTTACTTTTTTTGACTTGTCCTAACCCGCCCAATGGCCTCCTCACCGTGGGGGCAGCGGCTGCACCGTGCACTGACTGAACAAGGGCCCGCTTGAAGTTGACACGAGGTCCTCCAACGACCTTCTGGCTCGACGACGAATCCGCCACCCGCCCCCTCCTGCCGCCGCTCGTCGGATGTCGAAGCCCGCTCTTGTCAAAGCCCGTGGCCCCGCTTCCGATGTTGTTCAGATCAATCGTTTTTGCGGTCAGAATGGTAACAATATGCGGCGTACCGGAGGGGGACTCGAGTCATATCGGGTTTTTTTTTGGGGGGGGGGGGGCTGCTTTTGGATTGTAAAGTGATGTGGGCATTGGTGTGCGCGTGTGCCTGTCTCGGTGCCGTCGCACTCGGGCACGCGTCGGGGGGTTGTGTCGGGTGAAAAGGGCCAAGGCTGTCGGCATCCTTCGTCTGTGGGTATACGCCGCAATCCCGTGCGGTACGGCGGGCCTCACGAGTACTGGACGGGCTCCAACAACACGGCGGATGAGCAACAGGGGCACCGTGCACGAAGCGATGGACGCAGTGCTGTGCACGGGTGTGGCCAGTGCAACATCAGCGGCTGGCGTTGCTGGTTGCTCGCTTGAATGGCTTTGTTTCCCCCACGTACTGCGCCCCCTGCACCGCCATACTGCGTAACTCTCTGTCGCCCCATAGGGCATGTGGCAGGCACACACCCGCTGACGAAGGCATGACACACCCTCTGTCCGCACCCCGTCCCAGTCTGTTGTTGCTCCGCTGTGATGCTCGCGCCGTGTGTGTGGAGTGGGCGCCTTGGCAGGGGCAGGACTTGGCATTGGTGCGCTGCACACCTGCCACTCCCAGCATCCGTGGTCTCGGCCCTGCAGCGTCTGGACACCGCTGGTTCGTACCCGGTATCGCTAGTGGCCAGGCGGGAAATGGTCTGATTTCCTGACGAAGGAGCGTTCGTGTCTAATCTTTGATTCCTCAATCGTTCAATACTTCGGAATCCTTTTTCACTCAGATGATTCGACATTGAAGACTTCAGCCAATGCAGTGTGGCATGCATTTGCCATGCGCCGGAGCTTAGGGAATCCTGCAATCCCATGGTCTCTCACGGGAAGCAATGGAAGCACAAGTCCATCTGTACTGAGCTCTCCAGGCGACACTGCTGATGTAGAGCACGGGAACCCATTCCCCAGAGCCCATTCTACCCACCTCTGGGTTGTACACAGGCCTGAGAAAAGAGATGGTACGTCCCGGGCATCGCTAGGGCATCCGCCTGCACCATCCGGGGCGAGTCGCATGGATGGTGCTGGGAGGGAAGGTCGCATGGAGCGCGTTGCAGCGTCTGGCACATTGCTGCTCACACACAGGGCCACACATCCCACACTCCATCGGCGGGCGTCTTGAGCGCAGCGCGCGCGCAACGAAACTATTTGGCCGTCCGGCTGAACTAAAGCAAAGCAAATGAATTTAGTCTTGCCTCAGCAGGAACGGGTCAGACCAGTCTGTCTCGGGGGGGGTGGGGGGGGGGGGGGCTTCCAGTGCCCTCAATGTGCTTCATCAGTGTGTAGTTTGGATGAAGTGCAGCCGCCAGACGGCCAATCCTACTTCATCAGATTGTGTGGATTGGGTGGTACTTTGGGTACCAATTTTGTTGTGTTGACGCCAAGGGACGGTCCGGTTCGGGGCGGGGGAGGACAGAAAACCAAGGGTTTGTGGTCTGTGCCACGAGTGGGACAAAGGCGTGATGTGGTCGCCCGTTGCCCCTTAAAGATGGTTGCCCTGATGATGCTACATGATGTTGCCCTCTCAAGGGCGGTGTTGGAAGGTTGTGTAGCCACAATCCACAATCTGTTGTGGTGTGGCCCTGAGACGGCAGTAGTAACCAATTTGCTGCTCTTTACTTTAAAGAGACTGCAATATGGCTTAAAAGTAGCGTGCAGCACGCATGCAGGGCTGGCGCATGGTGCAGCGCAAGGGCACCTCCGTGGTCTGGATTAGGTCCTCAATCAGGAAACCCTCGGCATCCACAGCGAGAACTGATAGTGGCGAGGTGGAGGTAGGCTGCTGGTTCTGGCGCACAGGAGACAAGTGGGTGTGCCACCAGCGGCACCGAGTAGCCCGTTGGGATCGCCTCCGGCTCCCACTCAAAGAACAGTCCTGCATTTCCTACAACATTTACTACATTGAGCACCCGAAACAGTTGAATTGGTTTGTTGCTGATTTGAAAGGCTTCCAACTGCACTGGGAGGTGTTCCCGTATACCCATTTGATGGACTCTGGTGCATGCCACTCTGCAGACCGAACCGTCCGGACCTGCGATCAGCAAACAATCCAGCCTGAACCATACAACCAACCCCCAGTCGAGATGTTTCTGAGCATATCCATGCAACTGGCGGCTGCAATGAGCGCGTGGGCCATGCGGTGCTTTTTGTGCCACGATACACGACGTCACGCTTCCCTGTCCTCACGCTGGCAGGGACGGTCCGCAAAAACTGGCTTCTCTTTGCAACCGCCAGCCTCCCACGTGTTCGCCAGCATGCGCACCATATGATATGCTTCGGATGCCGTGCAGGCACAGCGCCGGCATTCTCGTGCTTCCACTCGCAGGCGTCCATCCTCTTTTCTTAGGGCCGTTGTGTGGCTTGTCTGCAATGACCTCTGCGTTCAATGACGAGCGGGTGCACGGGGGCATTCTGCAGGACGGCACTGAGTACGAAATTATTAGGGGCAGCCTCCGACCGGATGGCACTCGGCGGCCGGACGTCAAAGTGCGAAAGGGCTACGTCGCGCAAGACGAGATGAAGCCGCTCGAGACGAAGGGGTCGCGATACCGCGAGCGGCAAGAGGCCGTCAAGGACTGGGTCCCGGGGATGTCCCAAGCGATGCATCAAAACCAGAAGGATCTCAAGCAGAAGCAGAAGGATGACAAGCAGTCGCAGAGGGCCTCGGGACGCCTCAGCGACCAGCGCGCCGTCGATGAGAAGAAGGAGCAGCAGAAGGAGGAGCAGCGGCGGAAGCAGAAGGAGGCGGAGGAGAAGAAGAAGGAGGCGAAGAGGGGGGCCAATAAGCAGGCTCAGGTCCCACCCCGTCGCCCGTGCCGTGCCGTGCCCTATGCCAGACCTCTTCCCGCGCTGTTACACGCCCCCGGCCGTCTTAAGGGCTCGGCCGTCCTAAGGGTCCCAGTGGTACGGACGGAGGAGAGGCTCTGAGGTGGAGGGAAAGCCGTTGCAGCTGCACTTTGCCGACGGTGGAGGGGGACAATTCGGAGGGGGAAAGTTTTGTAGGGAGCTTTTCGGAATAAAGAAAGGTGGTGAAATTTTCTCCGGCCAACAGTTGTGAGGGCCATGTGTCGTAGAGCTGCCGGTGCATGACGCTGTAACACACCAATGCGCTTTCAGGAGGGCCCCCCGTTGGTGCGGCGACTGGCAGCGCGGGTACTTGCTTCTGCTGCATGTGTGGGTTTTGTGTTGCGCCGACGCCTGGTGTCCAGAGGGATGCTGCGGCTGTAATACGGATGCTGCAGCATGAGTGCACCTCCTTCCAGATACTTGTCCAAGGCTTCACACGTTTCCATGGTCGAAGGAATGCCACAACCGCTGCTGGTCCTACGCTGCCCATCGTTATGATTTCCCCCATTGGCAGCTGCCGTGTGTTTTTCAACACTTTTCTATGTACAAATTTGTGCGGAAGCTGTAACTGGCCCCACAGTGCCCGAGCCGCTACCGACTGTGGCCGAGGCGCCACACATGCGGCTGCAGCAGCCTTCTCGGTTCAGTGCCCTCAACTGGAAAGGGGTGGGAGGTGTTCGCCATCCCCCACGCGGAAGTATCATCCAAAATGTGGGCCAGGGGGGTGCCGGGAAGGGGGTCGGACCCCAACCGACCAAACTCAAGATGACCCCCCCGTTGTGCTGATCGTGTTCAGTCATATGTTTCGGGGTCCAAATTTTGGTCAGAAAATGTCTGTGCGGTCGAGCTAAGGCCCAACGGGTGGCTCCACCACCGTTAACACCCCCCAACACCCCTCCTTTCCCTGGCAGGATGAGGCGGCTGCAGCAAAAGCTGCAGCACAGGCAGAGCGGGAGGCGGCTGAGCAGGCGGCAAGCGCTGCAAAAAAGGCCGAGAAAGCCGCCAGGGCCGCAGAGCAACAAGCGGCAGAGGCGTACGCCGCTTCGCCAGAGGGGTATGTCGCGTTGTGCAGCCTGCGGGCAGTGGATGGCGTGCGGCTCGTGCATCTCCCTCCAGCGGCTTGTTGCTTGATGGCGCGCTGCGTTTCCGGTTGCGTGCCTTTTGCCTTGTCCACGTAAATTTTGGGGGGTCTTTGCGTTGTTGGCGCACGCCCCTGTCGTTGTCCGTCTTTGAGATGCTGCAGGTTTTGTTGGTGGACAGGGGGTAGACGTGTGCCGGTGTGCGTGTCGCGTGCGCGTGTGTGAGCTTGGGCGTGCGCGCGCGCATGTAGTTGCATGTGCATCCCCGTGAGCGTGTCGATTGGACAAATCTTGCCCGCCCGGTTGGTCAGCACAGCGCACCGCTCGAGGTGCTCGCGGTGCAGCACTCAGGCTTGTGCCCAAGCCGCCCAGGATGCACGCACCGCACCACTCGGCACATGTGACACATCCGAAGGGGGCATGCCTGCACGTGTGTGGCCGTTGCATTTGGACACCGCATGGCACCGGTTTCTAAGGTCATCACGCGGGCTTTTGAGGAACAAACGCCTCGGACGCGTGCGCGCGCGGCAAACCCCCCTCCCCACCAGCTCAGGGCGCACCCCGCACCCAATGCAACCCACAGCAGCGTCGCTGCAACCCCCAGTGGACGGGCCTGGCTCCTGGGCCAGTGGTGCCCTCCGCGCGGCAGCAGCCGAGCCCAGCGGGCCGAGGGCGGCGGGGCCACCCGCTCCGCCACGCTCCTCAGGTCGCTGGCGGTGAGCCCCCTGCCCCTGCCCCTGCCCCACACGTTGTGGCTTCAAATTTTGTACCGAAGTTTTCACGATTTACTGACCGCAGGCTCACCAAAAAGAAAGACAAGCTGAGCGGCATTCTGTCCGAGATCGCGGAGTTGGAAAAGGCGAGGGATAACGGCCAGGAGCTCACCGACAGCGACGAGGCCAAGATCAAGCGGAAGGCGAAGACCGAGGCCGAACTTGCGAAGGTCGAAGAGAAGCTGCAGAAGGTCTCCGTCCAGGAGTAAGGCCCGCCGGAGGGCGGGGGGTGGACCAGCGCGAGGGCCGCGGCTGCGCCCGTGCTCCGCGCCGAACGGGTGAGCGCTGTGCCGTCCAAACAAAGTCATCACCGCCGGAATTCTGTGTTGGGGAGGGGCGATCGTGCACTCCCGGCCACGCGGTGCACAGGCTACACTGTGAACAGGCCGCAGTGCACAGGTGACTCTGTTCGCAGGCCGATTCGGCCTGCAGTGCAGAGGCTGTCTGTGTTTTTTTTTTCGGGGGGGGGGGCTCCAAATCGTGTGCCCAGACTGAACACCCTGCACACAGCCAATGCTGTGCTCTATGTTGTTGAAAGACGTGCTGCCCATTGTAAACGGGGCATGTGTGGCTTGCCGGCACACCGCACTGGGGTCTGCATCCGGGGAATGTGGCCTGTGAATTCATGCAGCCTCCTAATTGGGCCCGGGCTTGAGAGTGCCATCTCCTCCGTTTTGGAGAGGTCATGTAGTGTCCTCTCTTGGGAGGTCGCACAACTTTAGGGGGCGGTTGGGGGGGGGGGGGGGGCTCAATCAGCCGTTACTTCTGTGATAGGCCTGTGTTCTCGGCCTCGGCCAACTCTACTCCCGCTGCTGCAGCCTACCCCAGTGCCCATTCCTGCTAACCCTCTCTCAGTGATGCATGCCGGCCCTGCGTGCTGCTCCTCCCCAGACATCAGACTCATGCAGCGGGTGGCACATGGCACACGCTTCGAACCCTAGAACCGAGTCCCATTCCACTTGGCCTGTGGCGGCACAGGGCTAATCAGACAGGTCTTCAGCACAGCCACTGCCGCTTTGTCCGGTATGGCTTGCAGTGGCTCCCCCGGGGGTTCCAGAGCATCTTCCGCACGAAAGGACAACCGCTGCACGTCATCAACCCATTTTCATTCTGAACGTTTTTTTTTGGCATCTTTATGGGGGCATTTTGGTGGGGTATGGTCCAGGGGGTCTGGGGGAATCTGGCATTTGTGCCACACCTCGACACCGGAGGCACACTGTGCAGGAGCTGCCACTTATCCACGGGTTTTGATCCCGAGTCAGGGGGTCTATTCCACAAGATGCCCCCCAGCCACTTCTGTAGGCGCGAGGCTCGCTCCGCACCCCTTCACTTTGGCGATGACGACCCATCGCCTGCTGGTCTGGGCTCCTGAGCTGAGCCGAGAGCTCATTCATTGGGAGGTGTTCCTGTTTCCATCGCCTCGGCCTCAGCCTCGCAGTTTCCACGAGCGAGGAGTGCACAGACTTTGGAAAGGCAAGGGGCACGGTGATTGCCCTGGCCCTCTGCAACTTCTGGAACAACGGGACTTGGGATGCAGCTACCCTTAGAAAACCATCGCCCCCCAAATGCATGATTGGCGGTGCCCTTGCAGCCGCCGGTGCTTTGACCTCCAACCGCTTCCAGTCCGTTGCCCCTGGGGTTTGGGGTGTGTCAGGTGTTTCCGCATCACGCATCGGTGGCGGGATGCCCTGTGCTCGAGGGCGTGCATCGTGCTCCCATGAGCAGCGCACGCAGGCCTTTACAAACACTGTCATTTTATCAGCCCCGACCGACTGAACTCGCCCGGTTTTGCGCAAACGAGTTGTGCAAGGCTCCGATCATGGACCCCATGCCCCGGAACGCCGTCCAACCTTCCAAGTTGCTTTTTCCACCGTTCAACACCCCTCGGGAATGGGCCCCGAAGTATTCACCGTCGGTTGGTGTTCCCTGGATCAGAGGCTGGGGCTGCCGGAGGGGTCTCCTGTGAGATGTGGTGGTTTGGGTGGGTTTGCTGGGGATCTGTGTGTGATGGCATTCTTGCAAGCTCCAGAGACAGAAACCGCCCGCGTGCCACGCATTGTGCGACTGCAGAAGCAGGGTCTTTCGTGCTAGATCTCCGTCGGGGGAGGGTGGTCTGGGCTTTGGCCTGCTGGAGGGTCAAGGGCGGACAGTGCGTTGTATACATTCCGGGAGGGAGTTGCGTGCACCGTGCGCGCACCGCGTCCGCGCAAAGTTTCGATATATGTGTTTTCATGGGAACTGCTTTTTCCCCGCTTCCAAGCTCCAAGGCCCCCTCCTAAACAGGCATCCAAGACTAGTGCACTGGCTCGGGAGCGTCAACGGGAGAAGCGCCAGGCTGACATGTCCGTTCGAATTGATATTTCTAGATTGGCTGTTGCGCCGCCAGCAAGACACATCTGGGAAGCATCAGTACGTGTCGGCCGTGGAATGTTCCCTCAAACGATGGGAACAAGAATCCCCCTGCAAGGCAGAAAGAAACGCCAGGCATCCTCTCGCGACCATCCACAAGCATTTGGGAACACCCGCCAAACTGGTTTGCAGTGGGCCTCTTCATCGGGTAAAATCTCCAGAAACATCAGAAAGGTGCCGCACTGTGCGCGCACCATGCGACAACACCCTCCAGGTGTAGATTGTTTGCATGTCGTGCGGGACTTTTCAGGGCTGGTATGTCGAAACAGTATGAGAAGATTCTACACGGTTTACGCAATATGTGCACACGTAGAGACTGCCGCAACCTGGACTAGGAATTGTGGCTAAACGCGCGACGTTTTGCCTCGGATGGCGCGGGTTTCGGTTACAACGGCGTGAAGTTGTCTGCCTATCCATACAGCAGCACCTGCAGGCAGTGCAGAGTCCCCCTAAAGGCATGTGGTGAAAAAGGAATAGCTCCAATGGTTACTGTCTCCTGCAGTTAGATGCTTTACTTGCCATGCAATGGTGGTGATTTTGGTGTCCTGTGAGCCCTCTGTGGCACTCTGAGGGCCTGACGTTGACACAGTGTAAGAGATTAATGGCCACCTCACAAACCTCTTGTTCCAACAATTTCCTTCATCCCCAAGGGTTCCGTGACAGGCCCCAGTTGTGGCGCCAGCCGCCAACACGTCCTGGCTGCCGTGTGGTGGTGGTGCGCGGGTTGCTGGTGGTGGTGGTGCGCGGGTTGCTGGTGGTGGTGCGCGGGTGGGTAGTGGTGGTGCGCGGGTGGGTGGTGGTGGTGCGCGGGTGGGTGGTGGTGGTGGTGCGTGGGTGGGTGCTGGTGGTGGGCGGGTGGGTGGTGGTGGTGGGGGCAAAACCCGGGAAAACCGGAACTGGCGGCAAATCACTGCGTCATGGTGTCCAAGGGAGTCATATTGCTCGGGTGACAGGCCTCAAGACTGTCCCATCTGCGAAGTCCCTTTGTCAACAGCATTGGTCCGCAACACCCCATTCCATCATCTACAACAGACTTTCTGGCTGGGCTCAACGCTCACGGAAGAGTATTCTGTGGTGTTGCAACTGATTGAAGGCTGGAAGGGGGGGTGGGGCGAACACTGTCAACCGCTGGAGTGCACACTCACTTTGACAAGCAAACTCAGCTTGGCAAGTACCACACGCTCTTGTCGCCATCATTCAAGCAACCGCAAACGCAAACACAAGCAAACGGGCCATCATTGAGGCATGCGTGAGCGGTACTGCCCATGGGACTGCTGTGGGATGAACTGAAAGCAGCTGCGGGCAGGTGTGGGGCGCACTGGGGTCTCGGTGTAATAGTGAAAACCTTGTCCTTCTCAAACCGATTTGGGCCTCTCAAGACGTTTGATGTTGTGGGGCCACGGGGGTATATTCCGGTGTGCACAACGTCCGCGCATGGTTCGCAGATTGTTGTTGTTGCACGAACCTGCGCACCTTAGAAGGCAGTGGAGGTAGTGCAGGGCTCTGAACGGTACAGATATGGCTGGCACTAACTGCACCGCACCCTGCACTGGCACAGGCTGCTTGGGCCGCATACCCACCTGCTCGGAGGTGCCTGACCCCACCACCCCCTTTCATGCCCCCCTGGGAACCCCCCTTTGCACTCCCCCCAGGCGCCCCCCCCCCCAACCACCCACCCCCACCCCCCACCACCAACAGCCCCCCCCTCCCCCAAACAATCAGATACCGAGGCCTTGTGCCAACCCCCCCCCCTCCTCTGGACACCCAAATATTCTTCATGGTAGGGTGCCTGAATTCGAACAGGCGGCCCCCTTGCCTGTTGTTTGGCCTGATGGACGCGGCCATCAGCGCCGAGCGTGCGAGGCGTCCAATGGTTAGGCGTGGACCTGCCACCTTTGCTCCGGCCGCGCCCGCCCTCGCACGGCCGCCGCTGCCTTCTCAGTCTGGAGCGCTCCTTTCCCAGTGGGTGTGGCCCCCATGGGCACGTTTGTATTCCCCCAACCCCATCCCCCCTCGCCTGTGCAAGGAAATTGCCTTGGCGTCGTCTCCACATCGCTGATGTGTGGGGAATGGGGGGGCATTTGTGATGAAAAATGGCAATTTTCCGGTGCAGACGTCCCTGAGAACTGGTGACGCTAGTCTCATATCTTTCTGCGACCTCATGTTCTGCATCAAGCGCCCTCAAAATGACACCTCAACGTGAGAGATGCTTCATTGAATGCCCACTTGCAATCACTTCATAGCCCAATCGTAGTGGAAAAAGAGCAGCCCTCATTGGAGACCCCTATGTGACCGACGTGAAAACTGGCTAAAAATGGCCATTTTTGGACACCAAATTGGCCATAGAACAAGCTAGATGGCTAGGAGTCCTGACCTGATCCTCCGCGCCCAAAAGACCCCTTTTTGACCCAAAAGTGGTCATTTTTGGCCAATGCGTACCTGCTACTGCGGAGGGGTGTGTGTTGAGGGCGTAGGGAACAGCCGCGGGGTGTACGGAGGGTGCACTGTGGGCGCGCTGTGGGGGCAAAGGGACGGCCATGAGGTGCACTGGTGGGGGGTGGCGCAGGACTGCGGTGGGATGCAATGAGGGCCACGGCTGTCTCGGTCCCTGCGCCCCCCCCCCAAGTGCGACCCATGGCCGTCCCCAGCACCCGCGTCGCGCCTCAGTGCGCCTGGCAGCGGCCCCCAGCGCGCCCAATGGCCCCGCACCCCCCCCCCCCCCGGTACACCCCACGGCTGTCCCTAGCACGGCCCTGTGCTCCCATCACGCCCGCCTCCTGACAGTGGAACGCCCATGCCAATGCCCCCCTCCACTACAAAGAAACATGCCCCCCAGCCCCCCCCCCCCCCCCTTGCAAACGGACCATCACGCCCCTGCCCCCACCGCCCCAAACGATTGTAGTTAGCGCAAGGGTCAGACCACAGGTTGACCATCAGGATCAAAGGCGCAAGGCCTGGCCAACGATGCAAGTGCCCGACCGCGAGTCTCGCTGTGTCTACTCAAAGCCATGTTCCAGTCGTGCAGTGACCCTGCCACATTCCCTCCCGGGGAGTAGCTATGGTTTGGTACTTCCGCTTCCGTAGATCATTCTGCCGCTTGCCTCCTGCGTGTCCGTTGTGGGCGGGGGGCCGGGCCGTGGTGTCCCACTAGTCCCCCATCAACCGACACCATGGGCCCAGCGGTGCACCGGTCCCAAGACCGCCCCCACTCGCCCGTCGGCCGGCCGCTCGTGGGTCGACGCGTGCGCAACCGCAACGTGGTCGTGCACGACGCCCCGGAGGTGCCGGACCCCGCGGAGGTGATCCGGGGGCTCCAAACCGCCCTGAAGGCCAGCCACGCGCAGCTGCGGCACCTCACCTCCGTCGTTATCCAGCTCAAGCAGGACCTGCGCGCCCGCACGCAGCGCCGGGAGATGGCTCTGCAGCGCAGCCTCTCCCTCAGCGCCATGTCCTCGGAGCCGTGGCGGGTCGTGCAAGCCCCGCCGCCTGCGCTGGTGGACGCTACGGCGGTGGCGGAGTCAAACCCCCGCGCCGACGCCGAAGCTCAGACGGACGAGTATGTCCCGGACTCCGACACCTCAGCCCCTGAAGCCACCCCTAAGCAGCGGCGCAAGAGCCGGTGGGCGACGGCCACCGCAGAGGCCGGCTGCCAGGCCGCGCCGCCGGTCGCATGCGCTGCCCAGCAGTGCGATGCCGCGCGGTGCCGGGACTGGGGGACGCAGTGGGAGGACCCGAACGCCCCGGTCGAGCGGAACAGTCTGGAGCTCCGGCGGCTCTACGACCGGATCATGGGGGACGACGGCGGCCCACGACCGGACGTCGCCCCGGAGGCGGCGCAGTCCGGCACCCCCCGTCGGTGTTCCAGGTCAGGGAGCCCCCGCCCGGGCCCGCCGCGGGAGCCGGAAGGTGTCCCGGCCGCCGGCCCGACCGCCCCGAGTGCATCCCCCGAGCTGTCCATCCCGGGCGTCCCCCCTCTCCCCCGCCCGAGTGTCCAGGTGGACTCGGTCCACGGGTCGGATCCCTCGCCTCCGGACTCCTCCCGCTCGCCCTCGCCCTCGCCGACATCCTCCCGGTGCCCCCCGGACTCCGAACGCGGGTTTTCGCCCGCGGAGCTGCCCGCGCCGGACTCCGACCGCAGGTTCGCGCCCCTGGGCCTGGCCCCGCCGCCCGCCGCGCCCACGCGATTGCGGTCTCCACGGATCCTGCCGCACGCGCTCAGCTTCGACTCGACCGACCTGGAGTTCACGCCCCTTGCCGCGGCAGTCACGTCGTCAACCGGAGTCACTCCGCTCGCGCCGGTCCGGCCCGTCGCCGTGGTGTCCGTCGGGTCGCAGACGGACGGGGTCGCCCTGTCTTCGTACCGCAGTCAGAGCGTCCTTGCCGAGCTGAAGGCGGGGGCGGCGCTCTTCGACGAGTCGGAGTCCAGCGTCCGCTCTGACGAGGAGCAATGGGAGGAGGAGCTGCGGAAGAAGCCCCCCCCCACGGACATCCACTTCTTGCCCACGCTCTTGAGGCAGATCCATCGCAGAGTCCGGAAGTTCTATTGGCTGACGTTCTTGTACCTGCAAGACAGGTACGTCACGGGCCTCATTTTCAGTTCTTTTGCGAGGGGGAGGGGGGGTGCAGGGGTGAGGGTGGACAGTGATGTAGCTGCCGTGAGTGGCTGCTGAGGTTTTCCAGCCACATTTTGCCCGTTCACGGCCTCAAGTCTTTTTGTGTCCTTTGAAGGGTCCTTTGAAAAAGGCCACGAAGGCATGCAAGGCAACCCCCCCTCCGCTGCCGCAACTTTTTTCAAGACAAGCCCCTGTCCAAAGTACAGGAGCTGTCTGGGCCATATTAATGTGGGAACTCTTTGAATGACAGCGTTTCCCAAGTGTCGTGTTGCACTGCGAGGCCAAGGGGTTGGGTTTCAACGGCACCGCTTTCGTTCAGTTTGCAAAGTGCACGTTTTGCATTTTCATTTTGGAACATATTGGGCGTTTGCTCACAACATGACTGTCCCGAGTGGTGCGCGAGCAAGTCGTGCAGTGGGCCCAGAAATGGGTCCCATGTCCCGAAAATACCCCAAACCAGTCACTGACTCCCTCCTACCGCCATCGCTTATCCTCCAAATGCCGAGTGCCACCCGTGTCCAACCCCACCCAGTGCTTGAGCACACGTCGGCAACCGCATGTTTGCTCGTAAGGCAGACAATCGCATCGTGCAACCTGCCCGCCAGCCCTGCGATCTGGACACCAACCCTTGTACGTCGTTGAAACGTCAGATTTCACTGTCAAAGGGGGCGCCTTAAGCGCAGTGCGCGCGCAGTGCGGGCGCAGTGCAACTATTTGGGCGTCTAGCCGTACTGGAGACCCATGCTTTGTGATACTAGGGGGCATCATTGTTGCCCCTAGCGTAGGTTTTGACGCTTCTTCCACATTGGGGATATGGCATTTTTGGATTTTCACCCACTTTCACCCATTTCCGCCCCTTTTCACACTTTTTTGCTCATCCCCACCATGGACTCCCACACTTTGGTGTGGGCCCTTGAGTTGGTGTGACAGACTCCCCGGTTTTTGCCTGACCACAATCGAATGCCCTATGGGAGGCCGCATCACTGCTGATAAGGATGCGTGGTTGTACCACAAGTGGAAACCGGAGTTTGACGTGGATTCCCTCCTACAAGCCACTTTGCCCCCCGGTCCAGTTGAGGATGAGGTGGACACATATGAGGCCTTGGCACTAGCTGGTAGGGTGAGTGAGCTTTCAAATGCCGCCACTCCGAAGCATTCTGATTTTGTATTTAGTTGACAATTGAACAGAAAAGAGGATATGTGTGTGTCTTTCTGCATTTTGCATGATGTCTTATGTTGGGGGCATTTGGAAGGGGTGTGCCTTGGGGTTCTTTAGGGAGGACCTACTCTAAAAGTAGCGCGCAGTGCGCGCGCAGTGCAAGGATTCCCCCAAACAATCCCGACCCACACGCTGACACCCAGTGTGACATGAACAGCAGCAACGCTGTCCACAGCCTTGGGATCAGGGATGTATTAGAACGGCTGACAACCATAGGACGTGGGGGGTCAACCCCCCCGGGACCCCCCCCCCTCCTGGGCCCGGATTTCACAGACGGAAAAAATGAAATTTACAAAAGCCCTCCCTGCTTGGGATGATCCGTCTCATGCTACTGCTGTCTGTCTGACGTATCCGCAAATCCGAGTGTCCACATACGAGTCAAACTAAAGTCGTCCCACGCAAACAAAAATTAATTACAAAAAAAAATTAATTCTAGCCCTACAATCAAAAAGGACGACGCAAAATTCCAAATAATCGCAAAAATGGAATTAATTCTACGCATCAAGTCATGAGCTCTGAGTTTCTGGTTTCGATATGTTGGGCCGTCATCAAAATTCTGACCGCCCCCTGCTTTCCTGCACGCCTGGACAAGTCAATTGGGGTGCACTGATTCATTCAATTGTTCATGATGATGAATTGTTCATGTCTGGGCCCGCAGTGTGTCATTTGTATGCATGGGCAATTCAATTGGATGCACTACTTTTGTTTGTGAACGCAAATGTAAAAAAACTCGTAAAAAAAAATCAATTTTTGGCCGGCCATTCAAATTTCTGGGCGCAAAACTGAAAAAAAGCGCAAACAAAATTAATTCCAAGGTTGGGGCGTTCGGAAAAATGCAGGTTTCGCAAATTTCAAAAGTTTGGGCGGTATTCACAAACTTCCAAATCGTGTATCAAGTCCGCACGACCTGCGCGGGCGGGACGGAGTGGGTTCTGTGTGTACCCGGACACTGTGCCTCAGGTCGTACCCCTTTGTGGACCAATGGGTCTCCCACCGCCAGCTGCGCGACGGCTGGGACGACTTCACGACGCGGCAGGAGGGCAAGAAGCAGATCTTTGAGGAGCAGATCAAGGCCGCCATCGACGACGACGACACGGAGCGCTGGTGCTGCGCCAACGAAGAGTACGATCTCCTGCACAACTCCGTCATCGCTTTTTTGAGCAAAACGTGGCTGGTGATCAGCGAGTCCCGGTCCGGGGCCAAGCGGAAGCCAGCGCTGCAGCTGGCGCCGCTTTCGACTTTGGACCCGTGCGTGATGATCCCGGAGCCCGACGTCCAGGTCCTCAGGGCCAAAGGAAGGGCACAGCAGCCAGTCCCAAAGTAGCCCGAACCTCAACGTTACCGCCCCGCCCCAGCCCCTTGTAACACCCCCCCCCCCCCCCCCCGGCGCCATGGCCATGGGGGGGGACCGTCACTATGACAAAAAAGGCAGAGGAAATACGAGGCGCCGAAGAAATTTTTTCTTTCGGTCATATTGGAACTGCTGCAGTTTTAGTGCTACCATCGTGTGGTGCCATCCCACCCGATGGGGGGGGGGGGGGGGGGCTGACATTGGGGGGGGGGGGGGGGAGCAGTCGCCAACAGTTGAGTAACGTCCGCCCACAAGACGGTCATGCCGCCCCAATCCTCAAACGAATCCTGACCAACAGGACCCCTCTCTCGAGATGATGTTGCTGTGAATTGCGCATATGCTACGCGTTGTCCAAGGGACGCCTCCTGCAGGGGGCCTGAATTTTTCTGGGGACGCAGACGTAGTCTGGGCAAGCGGGGCGACGGGTATGAAGGGGGTGGGATGATAACAGTGAAGGGGCGATTCACTTACACAGCGACGGCCGAACACCCCAGGGCCCGGAGCTGACCCTTGCACTGACCTCAGGGGCCGACTTCAGGGCGGAGTGAGGGGGGGGGAAGGGACCCACTGAGGCCTGCGACGCGGGCGGAGGGGGGCCCTGTAACAGGGGCTCCCCTGTCCATGCCCTGAGGTCTTGGCGGCCCCTGTCTTGCCCATACCCATCGACTTTGTGGGTTTAGGGGCTGGGGTTGGGGGAGGGCTCGCCTCTAGCATCAGCCTGCAGCCCCGGAGGGCCCGTTGATCCATGAAACAGAGGGGTGGGATCAATATAATGGCTCCCCAACGACGAAGAGAACGCTGTCTCTGTGCCGAATGTTGCCTTTGGTTCGCCTCACTGCTTTTGAATTTTGAGGAATGGTGGTGGTGGTCATGGTCATGGTCATGAGGCGGTGGTGGTGATGTAGCTGCTGCTGCTGATGAGGCCGCCGCCGCTGTTACTGCTGCTGCTGCTATTGGTGGTGGTGGTGTTGCCCCTCGAGCTTTCTGGAAATGTTCCAGAGACTCTGTGTTGTGTTCAATTTGGGTCATGGGTGCATGACAACAACGCTTGGGATTCATGATGAGAGGAATAAATTGCTTTGAAAAACAGGGAATTCTTGGCGAGGGCAGCAGCGGTGGTTTGCGTGCGCGTGATTGGCGGCACCCCGATGCTGCGCCACGCGTCCCTCGTGCCTGCACATTGGGCGCCTTGGGGGGGGGTTAGCGCGCCGGGCATCTTTTGTGACCCGTGCCCTACCGGTGGACTGTTGCTGTTGATATGTTGGGCAACATCATATGGATTTGCCCCTTGGCCCCCGGGACATCAGCAGATGTTTTGATTTGGGATGGGTATGGACCTTCTCGTACCCGAGGTGATTTCTTTGATTTCGAAGTTGGGGGCCATGATGGTGCTTATAAAGCCCGGATTCATGTCATTGTGCCTCTCATTGGAAGAAAGAATGGCACTTTGACAGCCCACCAACAATGTTACAATGACGTGCCCGGGTGGTATAGGGCACGCATTGAGCAGCCATTTGCTCGGTTGTGGCACGCAAGATGAGGCAGAGGATGATGCAGAAGTGTGTGTGTTGTGTTGCCAGAAGCGCTCCACCGTCGCAGTTGGTGATGAGTGTAAGGAGCACTATTGTACTGAATGTATTGACACCCACACCTGTGGGACCAATGTTGTTTGTTAAGTACAATACAGATGACAGTTGGAGTTGCTGAATTCACAGATATTGCTTTATTATGCAACGTGCTTTGTAGGGAAGGTGTGCAGTGCAACGTGGTCTACTTGGGGGGCTTCTCTATGCGAGGGTAAATCTGGGGCTCAAGTTGGGATAGGTAATAGAAAAGTAGCGCGCCGGGCGCGCACCGGGCAAACATTCCCCCTTGCGTGGAGACCAGACGGCACAGGGCCGTAACAAAGCCAGTGGCTGAAGGTCAGCCGAAGGTGGTATCAAACGGCGGTGGGTGGCGTTCGACACATAGCGGTTCGTGCTGGGACGTGCCTTCTGACCCCTGCGGCCTCTCTATCGTGGGAGGAAGCCGTTCCCCCCCCTCCGCCTCGTTGTAGGTCCCCCTGGGGGTCATCTCCGCGCGCTCCTTCCGGTCACGGCTGCAGCAGCTGGGCTGCCACACCCCGTCCCCGAGCAAGCCTCCCAGTGCCGCGTGCCCCTGCCCCGACACCGACAGCCCCAGCGTCGACCCCCAGCGCAAGCGGCAGCTGCAGAGCCGTGTCAAGGGCAAGCTCCGCTTCACGACGCTGGACGCCGAGGTCGTTGTCCGCAAGAACGTCCTGGGCACCCCCGTCAACACGCCGCCGTACCGGGGCCCCTCGCCGCTGGGGCACAGCTTCGAGGCGCACACCTCCCCGTCCTACCAGCGCCCCCGGTCAGCCCAGCCGCGCGAATCGGGGGACATTCTCAGCGGCTCAATGCACATTTCGTCGTGGCCCGGGCTCTAAGTGGAGGCCCAGGTCAGCCACCGTTTTACGGGGCCGGGTCTCGTCTGCTCATTCCGCGACCGGTACACCAGCTGACGGTGGTGCCGTCCCTCAGGGCCATTGGCGGTTGGCGACCGGTGGTGGTCGCCGGCCAATGCGACAGCAGTCGCTGGCGGGCAGGCCCTTCTGCAGACTCGGGCGTGATGCGGTCCCGCATCTCGTTTTGTGTTGCGGACCGGCCCGTGGCGTCCGGCGGAGGTGTATTGGGGCCCGTGGTGTTGGTTGTGGCGAGCGGTCAGTTGCTGGTCGACCTGCGCTTAGCGGGTCACACATGATGTCCCCCCCCCCCCACACACACACAGTGTGGTGATGACCATGCGCCTGTGACACGGGGGCGTATGCGAGCCCAGTATCCGTTGCCTCATGGCCACACACACACACACAATTTCCTGTCGGGTCCGAGCCCAGGCAGGTGGCAGACAACATTGTGCCCCGGGGGTTTGGTTCGATGTGAAGCACGCGCTGGACGCTGCAGCGTTGCATTTCATGTTTGGAGCCGATGTCGTGGGTTCTGAATGCGCCCCTTCGCAGGGCACCCAAAGCTCTCACAATCCTCCCTCCGCCTCCCATCGACATCAGTCGTCCTCCCCAAGCGGCCCCTACCAAGCCTTTTTTTGTGGCTTGGATACCCTCCCCCAGGGGGGGGGGGGGTGCCTGCCTGCCTTTTTGAAATTCTGGGTGCCCTCAGCGGAATCACCCTCCCCCCCCCCCCCCCGTGGGGATAGGCCAAGAGTGGGTTGCGATGTTTTTGAAAAAATATTTGTAACCAAAATATTCATTTCGCCCCTGAGCAGCGGGTTGCCAGATCTGGTCAGTACCCTAGCGGTACTATATTACATCTGCTACCCAGAGGTTCTGAATTCGAATCCAGGGTGCTGGGGTAATTGATGCAACAGGCTGGGCCAGGCTGAGATTTTGTGGGGGAAAAGTGAAATACCCGCCAACTTACATATCACGGATTCTCAGGCAGCGATGTTCCGCCATCGATCCGCGTCCGATCCACTGCTTTCCCATGAAGCTACTTTACTCTAAGAGTGAGGCCTCCCCGGTTCGCAAACTCAACATGAGCTATCCCTACCAGCAGGCCACCTCCCAGCAACCTCAGCCTGCCTGGAAGGGCTGAGGTACGTCAAAGCCGGCTGTGCATGCGGCGGTCAGAAACTGTTCCGTCTGCAAAGTCGCCCTTCACGCCATTGAAGCGGGGGGGGCGGGGGGCTCCGCCCCTTTTGGCGTGACAGCCCCGAACGCCCCCGTTTGCCCCAATGGCCCATCAAACATTGGCAACCGCCAGAACGTGCCCACCACCTTTTGCTGTGACCACAATTCCTGCCGCTTTTCCTACCACCAGCAACTTCTTTGGCACCCGCTCCCCCCCCCCCCCCCGCAAATGCGTCCACGGCCATGACCCATGGAGGGTTTCTCGTTGCTTTCTTGCAAGGTTCTCACCATCAACACATGGCAACCACCGAGGCTATTGCCTAAGGAGCAACCCCCCCAGAGGGGGGGTGGGGGGTTAGAGGCCAAAACAAGTTTGTGTACCTAAAATCGGCCTCAAATTTCCGGCCCCTTTGATTCATTTTTTCTGAGAAAAATGTGATGTGGGGTGGGTGGGTGGGTGGGTGGGTCGGCCGGGGCTGGCCAGGACCCCAAACAACCCCCCCAGCCCCCGGGGTCCTTAAAGCAACCACCACCCTTGCAGAAGGCCTGCGGACCCCCCTCTTCCATGTCCCTCCTGTGCCCATGCCCCCCTGTCCCTCCGTCTGTGAGCCCCTGGCGTTGGTCTGGCGGGTTGCATTCTCGCCGGCGTTTCGGCCCTCCCCGGGGGGGGGTGGGGGGGGGGGTGGGGGGGGGGGGGGGGGGGCTCCGCTTGTCCAAAGATGCGGATCGCCCCCCCCCCTTCCCCCCCGCCCGCCCGGTCAGACTTGGCACGGCAGTCGCCTCATCGATGGCCGTGTAAATTCGCGTGTATGACCGCCGTCAGGGATGCTTGTAAGGCATGGCATGTGCCGCCGCTTTGTTCCACCGGCTGCCGGGGCGTGTCGTAACGTGGCTGACCGGGCAATGCCCCACAAGATCCTCCTCGGCCGTCCCGCTCAGCATCGACCAGCAGGTCACAGACTTCCCGCCATGAAATCAAACCGCAAACCGGAGGCATTTGCCGGTCCAGTGATCTTGACCTCTGTGGCCCAGGCCCCAGGCTCTGACCGATTTCGCCCGCCGCAGCAATGACATGATAATAATGGACGCGGCTGTACACTGCCACGGAACACAACGGGGCCGAGAGGCCCATCGATGTATCATGGCTGACCACGAGGTCAGCCCCTCTGCAACGGACAGTGTTTCGCTCTTTCGACCGTGGGCACGTGCCTGATAGGCAAGGGCAGCATTGTGTCCCGGACCTGCCAGCAGTGCCAGGGCGCTTGGCTGCCTCCAGCACCAACCCTCTCAGCACGCGTTGGTGGACTTCCACGGCGCTGATGTGCGGTCCAAATGCAAAATGCCAAAAAAGAACTGATCCGCTTTGCTGAAAGGGCCGTTTCTGTACCCTGGGCTCTAGAGTTGCATTTTGTACAGTAAGAATGTTAGAAGGCGCTGACAGCCAAGTCCCCAGGGCAGGCTGCTTGTTTGCTGTGCATCCGGAATGCAGAGACGATTTTGTGTTGTGCAAAATATTTTGACCCCCCCCCCCTTCACTGCGCAGGAACCCACCTCAACTCAGCAACTGGAAACCCCCATCCCCTTGCGTGAAATCCGCTGCTTCTGTAGAGGTCTGTAAAGTAACTGATGATTGCAGTGTCCGCCACAAAAGGAAGGGTCTCTAGTGTGGGACCCATAGAAATGTGCACGGGTCACCACGTGCCCAATGCAAGCGCTGCCATCAGGTCCAGGCTCCACCTACGGAGGGGCCTCCTGTTGCGCAAAGGTTCACAGAATGCTTTTCACTGCTGCCGGGTTGCCCCCCTGTAGCCCTAGAGGGTGCCTTGCACGCGGTGCGGGCGCGCGGTGCGATTGAAGCCCAACTGGCGTACAACAACTGTAAGAGCGGTCATAGGGCACTGCACGCTCGGAATGCGGGGCCAATTGTTGTGTTTGGGTGGAAACAACAACGTTGCGGTCCAGTGCACTTGTGTGTGGGATGTTTGTAAATTCGAATGTATCGGTGTTGCTATGCTTTGCCTGCTTTGTATTCCATTGGTCAGCATTCATGGCAATGCCTACAGTCTTTGTGCCTCGTGCACACTCGGAAGCCTACGGGCGTGGCAGTCTCCCGCTGCATCACCTGGTTTCGGATCCAGCCAATCCCCTCTACATGTCAGATCCACTACCACGCCATTGTGGGATCAGCGGAGCACTGGACGGCTCTGGACCTTGATTCCGAGCGGTGATCTCGACTACTGCGAAGTGAGTGGGCGACACCAGCTCATCGTAGTCTGAACCCGCCCCCAAAACAAAGCATTCATGGCAATGAATGCGGACCCCTTCAGGCCAGGAAGTGATGTCTTGTATCTGAGAGGTACCCCCCGCCGCTGTTGTGGACCCCTCGTCCTTCCCCCGAGGGTGTGGCTATCAGACACGAGCGCTCTGGCCATATCCAGCGCCCCCGGAATGGCCCAGTGGAGCATGGCACGGTGCCCATTGCCCACGCGGGCCCCAGGGCGCCGTGCCTCCCCACCCCCCGGCACCCCCATCGAGCCCGCGGCAGTTGCAGCCCGTGCACAGGCCCATGAGGTCCTTGGGGCGGAGTGGACCGGTGTTCCATGCGCACCCCTGAGGCCGCTGCGCCCCTGCCGGTGAAAAGGGTGTCACGCATCAGTAAATGACACGTCTATGCGGCGTGAGGGGCGACGGGGGCGCACTGCTCGTAGTTGCGCCGGGTGTGCGCAGCGTCATGTGCCCCCCCCCCCTCCCACGGTGTTGGGAAAGGCTTTGTGCGGAGCACGCCGGCGCCGGCATGGAAGGGGTGCTAAGGGGCAGAAGCACTTGAGAGCAGAGAGGGACAACTGTCCCACTCTCACCGGCCAGAACAGTGGCTTGGGAAGAGCAATATGAACAATCAACATTTTGTTCCTTAAAAAGATACACGAAGACTGAACAAACCAGTCGGACGCCCGGAAGTACCAACCGGCACGCTTACTCAGCCATTTTGGCAGCCCCCCCGGCCCCCACGGACAGTGATAATATCCCAGGAGCCGCCACGAGTGAGGTCGACTGAACGCTCCAGTCCGACGGTCAGGTACCACATGCTCCAGGATGTGGTATGATCCCCCTGCTGGAGCACCTTCTGACAGGTGAAGCGATTGCAACGATGTTTCTTGTACACCATGCGCCGACATCACGCGTGTGTGGATGAAGTCGTAGTGGCGCAAGCACAGTAAACCAGTATGCAACTGTATTGCTTTTGCATAAAGCAGGCGTACATATGCTCCGTGTCTTTTGTTTTTGATGATGCTTTTGATGATGATGTTGCATGTTTTTTTTGTGGGGGGGGGGGGGTAGTCCGGCCGTTCCCGGGGTAATCACTTCAAAATATGCAGGCGCGGCGCATGCGTTCCTCCGGGCACAGCAGCAGGACGTTGGCATCACGTTCGTGCCATTTCCCAAGGCCGATTTACCGGCCGTCACAGTCTTTATAGGGGGTGGAACAAACGGAATGTTGCATGCCCCCCCCCCCTTGTCGTTCCCCACCCCTTGTCGTTCCCCCGGGGGGGGGGGGGGGACCGTCACTTGGTCAACCCAAAATTTTTCGTTGCGGCTCATTGTGTTGTTGTGTGGGTGACTGTGTTGTGGGGCACTGCCACTTGTATCCCTTGCACCCATGGCAGGACATTTTGCTCACTTTCGCTGAAATGGAACTTGATAGCACAACCATGTTTCCCCCTGGGACAAGTGTGATGTTCATCCGCTCCACGGGGGAACCTTTTTTGGCGCAGGTCGTTGGACATTCGGAGCACAGTGATGCATATCGCCACATCACTTATGACCATGATAGCAAGACCGTCTTGCACGACCGTGCGTCTGTATGGCGCCTCTCACTGCCACGTGCTCCCTCTCCGCCCCGCGTGTACGGTGGTGGTGCGGTCCCCCAGGGGGGGGTGGGGGACCGTCACTTGGTGACCGTTCCCCAGGGGGTGGTGGGGGACCGTCTTCCCTGGGGTGGGGAACGACAAGGGGGGGGGGGGGGTACTCATCCTCTGAGATGCCCTTACCAACCGTTGCCAAACAAATGCCCCTCGGCAAAGTGCTCTGGAGGGAACCGGCTTCTCTAGCTCCTGGTGGACGGCTGTGTTGAGAGCCCGGTATTGTCTGGGTAAAAGGTCAACAGGAATTGAAGTGGCGCCTGGTGTGGGTTTTTTTTTTTTGGAAACTTGCAGCCAAGCCAGATTACTGATGGTGGTTTACCAGCAAAATGAACTAGGCAGTGAAAGTGATCTCTCCAAGAACCAAAGATCATGGGTTCGAGACTGGCATTCTGTGTGTTATGGGCAAAATGCTCAGCTCCAGACAAAAACATGCGTTTGCCCATATCCAATAGTCAGCCTGTGAGGGGTGAGGGTCCTGCAACAGACGCGAGCGACCCGCTTGTGTGGTTTCTGGGGCTGCTATCAGTCAGTTGTACCCCATGCACGGCCCTACCCCTTCGTCTTCACCTTCTCCAATCCCTTCTTGCCCTCCTGGCCCATTGTGCGCAGGCGTGGTACATTGCAAGCGCCCTGTCCACACACATGGAAACTCAAGCCCTCAGTGTCCCCAATGAAGCCCTGTGATACGCCCATGACAGCCAGCAGGCGCATTAATCCCATCCAGCGAGTAGAAAAGGGATGAAGATCGTGCAGCATGCCTCTCTGTGCGGAATGTGGTGTGAATATTGGCTCCCCCCTTGTTACCCAATTGGCAACAATTGTCACAGAAAACCAAAAACCGTGACCTGACGGACGTCTTCCATCACCAAGACTGACCGAATGTCCTTTTGTCAACCATTGTCACCAGCAGGGTGTCTTTTGTCTTTTGCCGCGCACTGAATGTGTTTGCTGTGTACCCCCTCCCCTTTGTCTAACCACTCTCCGTCGGGACCGTACCCGGGAAGGGGGGATATGTTCGCTACAAATTCTGTTGTACAAATTCAACAACCATCCAGCAGCCTCCAAGAATGGACAGCAACCATCTAGCAGCCTTCGGGAATTGCAAGCACCCATCTGGCAGCCTCCACGAATGAATGGCGAATGTCCAAAAGCCCCCAGGCATGATCAGTAAGCATCCACCTGCCTCCAGGAGTTACCAGCAGCATCCAGAAGCCCCCATAGATTAGTAGCAACCGTCCCGCACCCTGCAGGGATGAACACCAACTATCCATCAGCTCAAAGAGCATCTAGCAGCCTCCTTTTGCCATTGTTTTTGTCAAACTGCTTTTCAAGAAATGGACATAGTAAGAACAATTTCTTTAAGGATTGGGACAGAATAGCGACATCATTTGTGCAAATCTGATTCTTGCCGGATGGTGTCTTCCCCCCAACCAGTAATTTTGTTTTTTTTTTTGCACCAAGATTACCTTGATCACCATCTGCGTGTTTGTTCTTTTTCTTTCGGGAGGGGGGGGCATTGGTTTGTGTTCTTTTGTGGTGAGCAACATTGTCCCATACATTCCAAGAGGGAGCGGCGCGCACCGTGCATGCACCGTGCAGCTTTTTTATTCAGATAATTTACCTGACACCATTGTTCTGCTTTGTTGTTGCCCCGTGAGGTACTGTGTTGCTTAGTTGGACCCCGTTTCACCCTACATGCCCTGAGGACTTGCATTGTGCATGTTCTTGTGACTTGACATTCTGTCAAACGTGCCATCAGGGTCATCCTGATTCAATTCAAACTACAAGAGACGTATGCGATACCCTTTTCTTGGCTGTTTTCTTGGTGCCAATGTTGCTGTCTAGTGCCTTTTTATGAGGGTCCGTTTGGGGGGTGCAATTGCCCAAAAGGGTGCGCACAGTGCGTGCACCGTGCGCCCGCACCCACCAAGTGATGCTATTAACCGCTCCCCCCTTGTTGTGAGAACAACACTCTTGTTAGTGCAACGCAAGGTGTGCTTGGGGACCGTTTTGAGGGGGGGATATTAGTGCGCCGGGCATTAGTGCGCCGGGCATCTTTTTTACCATTCCCCACCCATGCTTGTTTTTGCCGCCCCCCTCACCAAACAATTCGGAGTACCTTCTCGCCGTGTCTAAGAATCTGGCCCATCCTTTGCACCCAGTTTATGACGATGGCAAGGGTGGTGGTTGGAACTGGTGGGAGTGACATTTTGTGTTGTTGAATTCTCATATTTCGGCTTATGCAACGTGCTTTGCATGGAAGGTTTGCGGTCTAGTGCGGTCTACTTGGGGGACTTCCCTAGGTTGGGATAAACTTGGGGCTAGAGATAGGAACTTTCTACAAGGTAGCACGCCGGGCATTCCCCCTAACTCACCCATGCCCCGCTAGGTGGATGACATCTAGTGGTCCAACAGATTGTCACAATATCATCACAATCCTTACTTTAGCTTGTACCTACCACAATACCCATTGCACTATTCGTATGTGTATGCACAGACTATGGGGAACCTCAGCGCGCCAGATGCGCGCTGGGCACGTGCTAGGCATCTTCTTAGCTCCAAATGCACGCAATCAGCATTATACAAGGGATTATCAAAAACTTACCAACCTTGGGATGCACAGAAGGCACGGGTAATGTAGCCACTTTTGATTTATCCACTCATGAAGACCCCAAGACGTAGGGGTTATTTACGCGGCCACTGCTCTTTTCCCACACTACTTGAGACCCTGGGACTGAGGCTAAGATTTATGCATTGTGCTGTCAAAAGCACGCCACCAAACTTTGTGTAATGAAAATTAATGTGCAGAGTGTAGTCGGCCACAATTTTGTGGAAACAAAATTGTACGTTAGGTGACCTTACAGTGCAACCGCGGTGAGAGCGTTCAGCCCACAAGGGCCGCTGCCCGCCGGGTTGCCACACGTTGCGCGACCATGTGACAGCACCCGTACATCAGGTCGCTAGCCAAGCATGGGACTAGATAATGTATGGGGAGCCGAGTGCGTGGTCAGCTCATGTCTGAGGGGAAGAGTACACAGTGTGGGGGATACATTGCCTAGCAGTTAAGGGGGGCGTGTAGGCGACGGGGGGCACATCACACCGCATGTAGGGCAGGGGAGCACGCACACGCTAGACAGATCCAAGAACGCACGTGGGGCAGGGAAGCACGAACGCGCCAAAAGGGCCCAAGAAGAGACGGGGTACAGACCGGCACACACAGCGAAGGCCAGTGCATGCACGGGTGGTATCTGTAAGTCCTAGGAGCAGGAGGGAAGTTGTAGCCTGGGACATCAGACATATCACAATGTGCACAAGATGATAGGGTAGAGTCAGGATATGTGTTTTGCCTGCCAAGTGTTTGCCTGTACATGTTTTGTGTCACCACTGTTCCTTGTCCTTGTCTTCAAGTTGAAGGCGTGGCCATAGCCAGGCGGCATACTCTGTAGGGCGGCATACTCTGTAGTATTGCCAGGAGAAAGCAGTGACCCCTCTCTTTGCGAGGGGTAGGCCTGCTTTAAAGATATGAACTGGGCGGAGCACCCGCAGTGTAGCATAGCACCCATGAATTCACCTATGCAACTTCCGGACTACGTTTACTGAAAAAGAAAAAAAAGAAAAAGAAAAAGAAAAAAAACTGTACATTAGGCACAATACATATGTCTTGTGTGTCGAGCAAGTGGAATTCACAGATTTGGATCGCGGGTGTTGGCGTCTATGGCCCACCCTATGCGAACTACCCAGAGGTGATTCTGGCCGGGGGGGGGGGGACCCCCCAGCCCCCGCGGTGTTCAGTCGCAGCACGCCGCGGAGTTGTACTTGGTGATCCGGGCCCTCAAGTTGTGGGGTGCAGGTAAGCTGTTTTTTGTTTTGAACTCGGACTATGTAATGGCGGGCATGGGGGGGGGGGGGAGTACAGCAATGGCAACAGCTGCAATGGCTAACGCCCAAGGGGCTAGTATCTAATCTAGTATCTAATGTGGATGTGTGGATCTGGGTGGTTGAGCTGTTGGAGGGGCGGGCTGAGGGGGTGGGAGTTGCAAAGCTGGGACCGGGGGTGAGGGTTGATGAGGCGTTCCGGGCGGAAGAGTTGGCCCTAGAAGCGCTGTGCTCCCACCCCTTGCATGCGGGGGGGTGGCAGCACCAAAGGGAGACGGTATGCATCACAGGAAGCCAAAGGGAGCATTTGGGTGAAGTGAGACGGGGCTCACACATAGACATAGTCACAGAGTCCGAGGCCTCCACCGATCCATGTGGGAGGTCGGACAGTTCGCATTAGGGGATGTCGGCAGGGTGGCAGTGGAGGGGATTCGGGAACGGTTAGAGCTAGGGAGCTCAGAGAGCCAGAGCGAAAGGGGGCGAGTGATAGTGGTGACAGTGGGGGTTCCACTGACCATGACTTGTATGGGGGGGTGATTGAGAGGTACGCGATGGAGGTAGGGGGAGTGGAAGCAAGGTTATTAGCTAGCCACGTTGCCGGTTTAGGGCAGACTTCATTCAGATAGCATACCGGAAACGCGCAGCACCAGTGAATGGGGAAGTGCATGAGGGGAACGCAAGGGAGGTAGGGGTTTTGGGAGTACAGGGAGCAAGGTCAAGCTAACTGACCCCATGGGAGGGGGACGGACAGAGTTGACCCAGGCGGTCCAAGGCACATTCGAAAGCCACCTGCTGACGAGCTCAAGGCAACGTTCGGAACTGGTCTGGTCTGCGCTGCAGTGGTGGCCAGGCAAAACTCGCCCGTGATTAAGTGTGTCGCCGGCATGAGGTCTGGATCATACTGTGTACTTCAAAACCTCACGGCATGGCCCCGTGCTTACTGTTTTTCTTGGCTGTACATGGACTGTCCGGAGATGTTTGACAGTACGAGACAGAATGCGAATTGACTGACGTGCAGGGCAGGTGAGGGAAGCAATCACAAAACCTCACGGCATGGCCCCGGGCACACTAGCACTAGGCGGAGGGACAGGCCACCCCCTTCCTGCGCGCATCCCCACGGAGCGCAGTGCCGGGTTCCCCTCCCCCTCCACGCGCACCACCCGCACAGAGCAGAGGGACAGGGTCCCCTCCCCCGTGCGCACATGCAGAGGGTGGAGAGACTGGATCCCCAGGCATGTGTGTTGGGGTACTGAGGACCCCATCTTGGCTGCCCCCCTGACCCCCTTTGACCCCCGGACCCCACCCCTACACCCCCTCCCTACACCCCCTTCGGGAGGCCAAAACGTTTAGGGGGTGTTGACGTCAGGGGCTGCATCTGGGCGCCCCCCATGGCGCACGGTTTGCCAGGGCGGTCCTTAAGGAACCCTTTTTTTTTTGGTAAGGACCACCCCCAGGGACTGCCAACCACCGCCAGCCGCCAACTGCTGCCAACCGCCACCAACCGCCACCAACCGCCAACCACCAACCCCCACCAACACCAATCGCCAACCACTAACCAGTGCCAACAGCCACCAATGGCCACCAACCACCAACTGCCAATCGCCACCAACCGCCACCCGCCAATCGCCAAAAAACAAACACTTTTCATGTAGTGGCGTACAGAGCCCATATTCTATGGTAGTGGGGCAGTTTCGTTATTTGGTACAGGCATTTTGACGTGGCCCTATTCAAAAGAACACACTGATTGTGTATTCCTGTAAAGTTCCTTTGGGCAACATAACAGTGAATTTCGACTTCAGAAGAGGAAGCACTAGAGTACCCTGAACTGGAGGGAGGGTTGTGTGGCTGGGGGCACAGAATGCTGGCGGCTTAGAAAGCGAGTTGTGCCTAGGGTGCCTCGGATGCTGCTCCTGATGAGGATGAGGCAAAGAGGGTCTGCTTGCAAAAGATGGTGTATGACCAATTAATGGCAGCGCTGCCACTGCGGCCGTTGAAATAACCTCCATCCCGCCTTCGTGTGCTTCATCCCAACTACTGCAGAATTCGACCTTCTTGCATCACGAGATGTGTGGTATCTTCGCGTACTTGAACTACAAGGTCCCCCAGTCGCGGCGCGCGATCCTGAAGAAGGTCCTGCACGGCCTCAAGACCCTCGAATATCGAGGCTGCGACTCCTCCGGCCTGGCCATCGACGATGACGGGTTCAAG
Source organism: Eutreptiella sp. 'Long Island Sound 2002' (assembly GCA_964036045.1). Classification (NCBI taxonomy): domain Eukaryota; phylum Euglenozoa; class Euglenophyceae; order Eutreptiales; family Eutreptiaceae; genus Eutreptiella; species Eutreptiella sp. 'Long Island Sound 2002'. The sequence continues at coordinate 50,244,945 of OZ038386.1, forward strand.
GAGGGCGTGCCCGTGCTGTACCGCGCCGTGGGCCTCGTCGCCAGTCTGGAGAAGCAGGTCCAGGAGCGGTCGCGCGAGACCAATTTGGACCGCATCTTTGATGTCCACGCCGCAGTGGCCCACACCCGCTGGGCCTCCTGCGGGGGCCCCAGCGAGACGAACGCGCACCCCCAGCCCTCGAATCAGGACAACTCGTTTGTGATCGTCCACAACGGCATCATCACGAATCAGGGCGCGCTGCGGACGTTCCTCGAGTCGCGCGGCTTCTCCTTCTCCTCGGAAACTGATACGGAGGTGATTGCGAAGATGTGCGAGTATTTCTGGATGAAGCCGAAGCAGCAGTACACGTTTGCAGAACTCGTCGCGCAGGTTGTCTCGCCGGGGTTTGCATGGTGGGCGCATCGATGGCTGCGGTCACCAGAGCCGGGCACGGTCCAGATCTTTTCTCGAATGCTTTGTTCCGGCTTGTCGGTGGGTGAGATTGGTACCGCAGGCGCGCCGGGTACGAACCGCAGATGCGAAAGACGGACCGAATGTACGAAAAATGTGGTCACACATGATCTGTGTCCACAAGAACGTGACCCAGCCCGGGTTGGTGTGCAGAACTCGTAGTTGCTCGCGTTTTTTGTGGGACACGGACCCTTTGCTTTCAGTCTGGATCACGTTCGTAGCCTGTCCCTGTGCTTCGACCGACGCCAGAAGTTGGCATCCACGGGGGGTGTTTAAATAGGGTCCCTCCCCTCCCCTTTTCCACACGCCAACAGGACTGGGCAGGTCGAGAACGCATTTGCCGTGCTGTAGCCCCGCTCTATGTCTTGAACCTGCAGCCCCCCGCCCCCCCTTCTAGGGCCCCGAAACCCTACGCCCATGGGGAGCAACATATTTTTTCGCCTGTGCAGTTCGGGCGACAACAAGATTGAGGTTTGTTTAGTGCTTGGGGAGGTCCGTTTGTACCCAGAATTGTACATGGTCAAGGGGGATCTGGCCTCACCGAGGGCTTGAGAGGGGCAGAAAAGGCTATGACAGTATCCTACCAAGGCTGCTAAAAAATAGCCAAATTGTGGGTCAACTGCAACTACAAAAGCTCATTGCATCCCAAACACTGCCTTTCTCACCATACCCGTGAAGAAAATACACTAAATAGTCCCATTTTGCTATTTCTACAGGGCCATACATGGCAAAGGGGAAATGGCTATTTAATTACCTTGGTTATGGTCCTACAAGCAGTGATGTCATGCCCCATTAATAGCCGGTTGTGCTGCTCTAGATACCTTCTGAAACATGTCTTTTGGACCCCCCACGCAGGAATAGCGGCGGGGGGGGGGGGGGCGGACCCCAAACCCATCGCACACCATACCCGTTGGGGGGGAAGGGGGGCAAGAGCCCATAGTTGCCACCATGTCCTATTTTGCCCTTCATAAATAGTCCCGCCTTGTCAGAGCAACGGTAGGTGTTGTTTCCGTCAAATTCTAGGATTTTAGTGTTGCTGTTGCAAGGGGGGGGGGGGGGGTGCACCCCTCTCCCCTTATAGCTCGCTAGCAACAACAGGCGTCAACAACAACACTTCTCTTGTCCACTTTGCCAATATCTCTATGCCATCGCTTCTTGCTCTCCTCAACTGTAGTCATCTTTTGCATTGACACGGCCGGCTTTGCTTGATCGCTTCAAATAGCCCTTCGGTGGCCCCTAACTCCATGATATGTCCGAGTAAAGCCCCCAAAATGTTCCAAAGCGGCCTAGAAGATGCAGCAAACAGCCCCAAACCCAAAGTGGGCCGTATTCTAGGGCCGCAAAGCTCCAAACTGAGTCCCAGGGCACCTCGCCCACCCACAAACCGGCATCAGTTGGAGGTATGGCGTGCTTTTTACCGCCTGTGCTTGCCGCCAGCAGATCTTGACTTTCTTCACCACTACTTGTTGAAAATCTGTGAGTGGGCGGCAGCCTGCAGGCCATCTATCCGCATCTGTCGGATGAATGCGCCCATCAGGCGTACGTGTGCGTACATGGGGCCTTATATTATCAGTGGCCCCTCGCAATGCTCAGCGGTGATCAGTGAGCAACCCCACCCCTATACACTTCAACAATCCCCGAGTGGCCTTGGGCCCCTGGGTAGACACCCACATGCCCCCATGTATGGACACATATGGCCAGCGAGAGGCATTCTTCTCGCACACCGCCCCCATCTCACGCCCCTCACCACACAGCACCCATTAGCCCACCACCCCCTCGCTTCTTGTGGGCTTACTGGTCAACCAACGCGCGCATCGACCCTTTTGCCACACGCTTCGAGCCAAGCGGGGCGCATATTTGTGGAGGGGGAAGTACCGCAGCTGACGGCCATCGGCACTCGGTTGCAGCGCTGCTCTGGAACGATTCTTTGACGATCGCCCCCTCCTGCGTCCCGGTCCTTCCACTTGCCTTTGTCGCAGGTGGTGGCCCAGCTCGAGGGCGCCTACGGCATCGTCGTCAAGAGCTCTCACTGGCCAAACGAGCTCGTCGCCGCTTGCTACGGTTCGCCGCTGGCGATCTCCTCCGTCACGACCGGCTCATGGGACCGCGTCCTGCGCCCTGCGTTGATGTCCTTCGACGCCGACGCCGACGGGAGCTCCGAGTTCTACGTAGCGTCCGACCCCGCGGCGCTGGTGGGCGTCGGGGGCCGCGTGATGCATCTGGAGGATTGCGACATCGTGCACATCGCGGACGGGCAGGCGCGCACGTTCTCCGCACCCCCCCGCACGCATTCCGACAGCAATGCGGGGGGGGTCAGCCCCAGCATCGGCGGCGGCGGCGGCAGCGGGGAAGACGACTGTTCGCCCCGAGTTCACGCTGGTGGCCACCCGACGAGCCTGCGGTACTACCCGGTGCGCAAGAACGCAAGCATGCAAGTCGCGGATCGAGAGGTGCGCAGTGCTTGGGCAGGGGGTTGAGGAACAGGCGACATTCGGGAATGGAAAATCGCCTCGAAGAGGGTTGTTAGATCAAGCGCAGGTGCGTACGCCATATACCCCCCTTTTTGGGGGTCATTCACGTACGATACCCCAAGGTATGGTACCGGATGTCCCCTGGGATGGGTTTGGGTGATAATTTAGTGACAATACGGGTACTTGAGCACCCATGGGGACCCACGTAGTGGCTGCCAAGCCCATATAGCCCGAGCTATGGCCCCTCCAAAAGCCCCGAAATTGCCGTTGTGTAGGCTGGTTAGTGACACCTGCAAGATTTCCGAAATCACCTCGCAGAGGTTGTTAGATCAAAGCCAGGCAGGCGTATATATGGGGAAAACGCCACATACCCCCCCATTTTGGCCATTTTGGGCCTATTCGCGTACCCTACCCCAAGGGGTTGAATTGTTAGTTTAACCCCTTGTAAAATCATTATTTTGTCCAATAAACGCATCCCCCAATGAGTTTTTGGTCCGGACCCCCCCAGACCCCCCCCACTTGAAACCCACTTTTTTGAGGTTTTGAGGGAGGTGGGGGGGGGGGGGTGGTCAAAAATGTCGAAAAAATGACCCCCCCCTTTTTTTGGGTCCAAAATCATGAATCTTTTGGTTTTTTTCGATTTTGAGCCAAAAAAGTGTTTCCGGGTCCCGACTCCATAGGTATTGTATGGGGCGGAGTGGGACGAGCGCTCATGCAGTTTATGCACTTTTTCAGCCATTTTTGGTATGTTGGCGGTTTTGGCGACCTTGGTGACCCCGTGGTACCCACTTTGAGGGGTGCGAGTGGGGATGTTGTGACAGTATATGCATGCTAGGATACAGAAGGACGTTTTTTGCAGTCTCTAGCCTTGCCTAGGGCCCTTCACAACCCGTGCCAAAGACGCGAAATGACTGTTTCCACCAATAATGGCCAAGTGAATGGGCCGGTACACAAGCTGCTTATGCAGTTTTCACCCCGGGCAGCTCAAAAATCGAAGTTTTCGAAACTTGTTTTTTTGATATTGTGACCACCTAAAATGACCATCCAAGGTATGTAAAGCATGTTTTAGGCCGTATTTACATGATTTTCACCCTATTTGGGTATTGGCCGCACGGGGGGGGGGGGGGGGAGGCTCCCAAGGGATTGGTACACAACCTGCTGATGCAGTTTTTCACCCTGGGCAGCTCAAAAAACGAAGTTTCCGAAACTTCTTATTTTGATATTGTGATCACCCAAAATGACCATCCAAGGTATGTAAAGCATGTTTTAGGCCGTATTTACATGTTTTTCATCCAATTTGGGTATTGGCCGCACGGGGGGGGGGGGGGGGGGAGGCTCCCAAGGGATTGGTACACAACCTGCTGATGCAGTTTTTCACCCTGGGCAGCTCAAAAAACGAAGTTTCCGAAACTTCTTATTTTGATATTGTGATCACCCAAAATGACCATCCAAGCTATGTAAAGCATGTTTTAGGCCGTATTTACATGTTTTTCACCTTATTTTGGTATTGGCCGCACGGGGGGGGGGGGGGGGGGCTCCCAAAGGATTGGCACACAACCTGATTATGCGGCTTTTCAGCCTGGATCGAAGTTTTCGAAACTTGTTTTTTTGACATTGTGATCACCTAAAATGATCATCCAAGCCATGTAAAGCATTTCTTAGGCCGTATTTATGTTATTTTTTCCCTTTTTTGTGTTTCTGTTGCTTGGAGTAGATTATCTGCGAGGTGGAGTTGCCGAAGGCAATAGAATCACCTCGCAGAGGTTGTTAGATCAAAGCCAGGCAGGCGTATATATGGGGAAAACGCCACATACCCCCCCATTTTGGCCATTTTGGGGCTATTCGCGTACCCTACCCCAAGGGGTTGAATTGTTAGTTTAACCCCTTGTAAAATCATTATTTTGTCCAATAAACGCATCCCCCAATGAGTTTTTGGTTCGGCCCTTCCCCCCAGCCCCTCGACCTCTGTACATAGGCTCATGGACAGTAAAAGCGCAATACCCCTTTTATGTGTTTTTCACCCTATTTGGGTGTTGGGGGGGGGGGGGCTCCCAAGGGGTCTAGGGCGCAACCTGCTTATGCAGTTTTCCCGCCTCAACAGCTCAAAAATGGAAATCACCTCGCAGAGGTTGTTAGATCAAAGCCAGGCAGGCGTATATATGGGGAAAACGCCACATACCCCCCCATTTTGGCCATTTTGGGCCTATTCGCGTACCCTACCCCAAGGGGTTGAATTGTTAGTTTAACCCCTTGTAAAATCATTATTTTGTCCAATAAACGCATCCCCCAATGAGTTTTTGATCCGGACCCCCCCAGACCCCCCCCCACTTGAAACCCACTTTTTTCAGGTTTTCAGGGAGGTGGGGGGGTGGGGGGGTGGGGGGGGGGAGGTCAAAAATGTCGAAAAAATGACCCCCCCTTTTTTTGGGTCGAAAATCATGAATCTTTGGGTTTTTTTTCGATTTTGAGCCGAAAAAGTGTTTCCAGGTTCCGACTCCATGGGGTTTGTATGGGGCGGAGTGGGACGAGCGCTTATGCAGTTTATGCACTTTTTCAGCCATTTTTGGTATGTTGGCGGTTTTGGCGACCTCAGTGACCCTTTGGTACCCACTCTGAGGGGTGTGAGTGGGGATGTTGTGACAATATATTCCTACTGGGATACGGAAGGACCTTTTTTGCAGTCTCTAGCCTTGCCTAGGGCCGGTCCATGCCCGTGCCAAAGACGCGAAATGGCTGTTTCCAACAATAATGGCCAAGTGAATGGGCCAGTACACAACCTGCTTATACAGTTTTTCACCCTGGACAGCTCAAAAATCGAAGTTTTCGAAACTTGTTTTTTTGATGTTGTGACCACCCAAAATGATCATCCAAGGTATGTAAAGCATGTTTTAGGCCGCATTTACGTGGTTTTTACCCTATTTGGGGATTAGATCCGGGGGGGGGGGGGGTCTCCCAAGGGATTGGTACACAACCTGCTAATGCACTTTTTCACCGTGGACAGCTCAAAAATCGAAGTTTTGGAAACTTGTTTTTTTGATGTTGTGACCACCCAAAATGACCATCCAAGGTATGTAAAGCATGTTTTAGGCCGCATTTACGTGGTTTTCACCCTATTTGGGTATTAGGTCCGGGGTGAGGGGGGGGGGGGGGGGGGGCTCCCAAGGGATTGGTACACAACCTGCTTATGCAGTTTTTCACCCCGGGCAGCTCAAAAATCGAAGTTTTCAAAACTGGTTTTTATGATATTGTGACCACCTAAAATGACCATCCAAGGTATGTAAAGCATGTTTTAGGCCATATCTGCGTGTTTTTCATCCAATTTGGGTATTAGGTCCGGGGGGGGGTCTCCCAAGGGTTTGGTACACAAGCTGCTTATGCAGTTTTTCACCCTGGGCAGCTCAAAAATCGAAGTTTTCGAAACTTGTTTTTTTGATGTTGTGACCACCTAAAATGACCATCCAAGGTATGTAAAGCATGTTTTAGGCCGTATTTACGTGTTTTTCACCCTATTTGGGTATTAGGTCCCGGGGAGGGGGGGGGGGTCCTCCCAAGGGATTGGTACACAACCTGCTTATGCAGCTTTTCACCCTGGGCAGCTCAAAAATCGAGGTTTTCAAAACTGGTTTCTATGATATTGTGATCACCTAAAATGACCATCCAAGGTATGTAAAGCATGTTTTAGGCCATATTTGCGTGTTTTTCATCCAATTTGGGTATTAGGTCCGGGGGGGGGTCTCCCAAGGGTTTGGTACACAAGCTGCTTATGCAGTTTTTCACCCTGGGCAGCTCAAAAATCGAAGTCACCTCGCAGAGGTTGTTAGATCAAAGCCAGGCAGGCGTATATATGGGGAAAACGCCACATACCCCCCCATTTTGGCCATTTTGGGCCTATTCGCGTACCCTACCCCAAGGGGTTGAATTGTTAGTTTAACCCCTTGTAAAATCATTATTTTGTCCAATAAACGCATCCCCCAATGAGTTTTTGGTCCGGACCCCCCCCAGACCCCCCCCCACTTGAAACCCACTTTTTTCAGGTTTGAGGTAGGGGGGGGGGATGGGGGGGGGTGGGGGTGGGGGGGGGGGGGGAGGTCAAAAATGTCGAAAAAATGACCCCCCCTTTTTTTGGGTCCAAAATCATGAATCTTTTGGTTTTTTTCGATTTTGAGCCAAAAAAGTGTTTCCAGGTTCCGACTCCATGGGGTTTGTATGGGGCGGAGTGGGACGAGCGCTTATGCAGTTTATGCACTTTTTCAGCCATTTTTGGTATGTTGGCGGTTTTGGCGACCTTGGTGACCCCGTGGTACCCACTCTGAGGGGTGTGAGTGGGGATGTTGTGACAGTATATGCATGCTAGGATACAGAAGGACGTTTTTTGCAGTCTCTAGCCTTGCTTAGGGCCGTTCACAACCCGTGCCAAAGACGCGAAATGGCTGTTTCCACCAATAATGGCCTAGTGAATGGGCCGGTACACAACCTGCTTATACAGTTTTTCACCCCGGGCAGCTCAAAAATCGAAGTTTTCGAAACTTGTTTTTTTGATATTGTGATCACCTAAAATGACCATCCAAGGTATGTAAAGCATGTTTTAGGCTGTATTTACGTGTTTTTCTCCCTCTTTGGGTAATGGGTGGGGGGGTGGTCCTCCCAAGGGATTGGTACACAACCTGCTTACGCAGTTTTTCACCGTGGCCAGCTCAAAAATCGAAGTTTTTGAAACTTGTTTTTTTGATATTGTGATCACCTAAAATGACCATCCAAGGTATGTAAAGCATGTTTTGGGCCGTATTTACGTGTTTTTCTCCATATTTGGGTAATGGGTGGGGGGGGGGGGGGTCCTCCCAAGGGATTGGTACACAACCTGCTGATGCAGATTTTCACCCTGGGCAGCTCAAAAATCGAAGTTTTTGAAACTTGTTTTTTTGATATGGTGACCACCTAAGATGACCATCCAAGGTATGTAAAGCATGTTTTAGGCTGTATTTGCGTGTTTTTCACCATATTTGGGTATTAGGTCGCGGGGGGGGGGGGGGCTCCCAAGGGTTTGGTACACAACCTGCTTATGCAGTTTTTCACCGTGGCCAGCTCAAAATCGAAGTTTCTGAAACTTGTTTTTTTGATATTGTGATCACCTAAAATGACCATCCAAGGTATGTAAAGCATGTTTTAGGCTGTATTTACATGATTTTCACCCTATTTGGGTATTGGGTGGGGGGGGTGGGTCTCCGGCCGGTACACAACCTGCTCATGCAGTTTTTCACCCTGGACAGCTCAAAAATCGAAGTTTTTGAAACTTATTTTTTTGATATTGTGATCACTCAAAATGACCATGCAAGATATGTAAAGCATGTTTTGGGCCGTATTCACGTGTTTTTCTCCCTATTTGGGTAATGGGTGGGTGGGGGGGTCCTCCCAAGGGATTGGTACACAACCTGCTTATGCAGTTTTTCACCGTGGGCAGCTCAAAAATCGAGGTTTTTGAAACTTATTTTTTTGATATTGTGATCACCTAAAATGACCATCCAATATATGTAAAGCACGTTTTAGCCCATATGTACGTAGTTTTTAACCTTTTTTGGGTGTGTGTTGGCTGGGGTAGATTCTCTGCGAGGTGGACTTGCCGAAGGCAATACAATTTTCAAAACTGGTTTCTATGATATTGTGATCACCTAAAATGACCATCCAAGGTATGTAAAGCATGTTTTAGGCCATATTTGCGTGTTTTCCATCCAATTTGGGTATTAGGTCCGGGGTGGGGGGGGGGGGTCTCCCAAGGGATTGGTAAACAACCTGCTTATGCAGTTTTTCAACCTGGGCAGCTCAAAAATCGAAGTTTTGGAAACTTGTTTTTTTGATATTGTCACCACTTAAAATGACCATCCAAGGTATGTAAAGCATGTTTTAGGCCCTGTTTACATTTTTTTCACCCTATTTGGGTATTGGCCGCACGGGGGGGGGGGGTCCTCCCAATGGATTGGTACACAACCTGCTTATGCAGTTTTTCACCCTGAGCAGCTCAAAAATCGAAGTTTTCGAAAAATTGCTTTTTCAATATTGTCACTACTTAAAATGACCATCCAAGGTATGTAAAGCATTTTTTAGGCCGTATTTATGTAGTTTTTACCCTATTTAGGGTGTGTGTGGCTTGGGGTAGAATCTCTGCGAGGTGGACTTGCCGAAGGCAATAGAATTTTCTGAAACTGATTTTTTTGATACTTCGACCATCCAAAATGATCAAATATCCCATGTGAAGCATGTTTTAGCCCCCTTTTATGTGTTTTTCACCCTATTTGGGTGTTGGGGGGGGGGGGGGGGGCTCCCAAGGGGTCTAGGGCACAACCTGCTTATGCAGTTTTCCCGCCTCAGCAGCTCAAGAATGGTTGTCCCTCTCCCCTCTTCGAGGTGCCTTGCCGAAGGCAATAGAATTTTGGCACAACAAAAGTGTGCCAAATTATGCCACGGGATCTTCAGGTTCAACGCCATGTCTCCAGGTGTCATTTATAGCGCTCCTGGCAGGCACATTCCCATTTTGCCCGCGCACTTTGCTCTACAGGGACCCTGCGGCATGCTGCGTGGAGCTGCTGTCGGATCCTTTGGTACGTCATATTTTGCCGAAAAAGGGGGTTGCAGGGGTTGCCAAGAAATGACAGTCATCAGCCAAAGGCCCATGGGCCCATGACGGTCCATGCTTGTTCCTGTGCCACAATCTGGGAATTTTGCACCAAATTTTGCCGCGTTGTTTTTGAATTGGCGCCCAAGTTTTGCCGTCCCATATTTCGCACGTTCCCTACCCTCCTCCCCCGTCCGCCGGTATCCGGACGCAGGGGTATGTTTTTGGTGACTTTGCCTCCGGACATGCAGACCTCACTGAAGCGCGGTACAAAGAGGGGCGTGGTGAGCAGGAGGACTAGCCCCCCAAGACGAACGAGACCCCAGACAAAAAGCCCAAAGGGGCACCTCAGCAGTCTCCAACGGAGGCTTCTGCGCCAAAAGGGTGGCAGTAATGCAGGAAGTGAGAAGAAGGGGCCCCGTCCCCCAGGCCTTGAGCTTTGCAGCTCAAGCCGAATTGAATACCCCTGCAGTTCTCACCTCCGCCTATCGGTATACCCGTGTAAACATGTGCATGAATCCGCCCATTCTAATGTCACCTCAGACGCTAACCCCCACCTGTGCCAGGGCCGTGAGGGGCCCATGTCAAAGTGACGGACCTCCAACGCCAACACGGGCTCGAGAACCACTACAGCGTTTGAGGGGTGACGGACGGGTGGTTTCCATGGGACGGCTGCTGCCACCTAGTGAGGGCACTGGGGGTGCTGCTGCGGAGTTCGGTGCACCGGTGTAGAACGGCGCACGCATGATGGATTCCCCGGGCCGTGCCCGTTTGGTTGGCGTGGCCGTCCGTGAGCGGCCCTGTTTTCGAACAGCGAACAGAAGAATGGCCAACCGGGGCGTCGACCCGGTGCTCAGCCACAAGACAGCGCAGCCCGCGGTGGCATGCGTGACGCGTGATGCATCCTCCAGCCGTAGTCATCAGGCCATCATCTTCAATCATCTGGTGGCGAATGCGCCGTGAGGAACACGTGTGCCTGCAACGGCCTCTTCCTCTGAAGTCCTCAGGGGCCATCACCGCTTGTTCAGGTGTCCACAATTGAAGGGGAGCTGGTGGCCCTAATGAAAGGGAATCACCCGCATTTCATGCTGAAGGAGATCTCCGAGCAGCCCGAGAGCCTGCGGAACACGATGCGCGGGCGCCTGAATTTCAAGGACCGCACGGTGAAGCTTGGCGGCATCGACGAGTACAAGGACATTATCGCGCGCGCGCGGCGCATCATCATTTTTGCCGTGGGCAGTGCCTACTACGGGGCGCTTGCGGTTCGAAATACCCTCGAGGAGCTTGTTGACCTGCCCATCAGCATCGAGCTCGCCTCGGACTTCCCGGATTGGTCGCCACCAATCTTCCGCGATGACGTCTGTTGCTTCGTCAGGTGCTGCTGTGGGTGGTAGAGGATAGTGTATGAGAATGTGGTCTTACTCACGGTCGGTATTGGCGACCATGCGATTTTCAAGGAATTAGTCCGGCCCTGTCGGCCCCTTGGGCCGTGAAGCGGCAGTGAGCAACGACCGGAGGAAGTCACGGTACCGACGAGCAGGCCAACAACAACTCATCAAGCTGCCACGCATACATGGGGGGGGGGGGTTCGCCAGGGGTGAATTTCGCCGTTAAGAAAGTGGCGAAATTTTTGGCGGAACAGTTTCATACTTCGCCACAGCTGCAGGGGTGTCTTGTGAGAAGAGCCAAGGGCGCCTACCAACGCTTGGAGCTATGGGGATTTCAAGGGTGGTGGAATTATCCGCGGTGAAGTGTCCCCGGCGAACCCCCCCCCCCCATGTACTGGTGAGCTAGCACTCATGGCCTTGTGTGACGTTCACGTTGCTGGTTGTGGTGAGCACCTCCCAGCCTAGGGTTTTCGTGATGACCGCATACTGGGCACTGATCAGGCCGTCAGGGGAGGACGCCATGGGCAGAAGTTGCATTCTGGGTTCCCACTCAGGCAGGGGGATGCCCGCGGCAGTGCGGATGCCTGCAGTAGTGCGGACGCCTGCTTGTCATAGCAGAAGGTTCAAGGCCGAGAGGCCAATAGGCGCTGCCACAGGCGAGCAGAGCCAACCACCAAGGCTTTGTGCCACCCCCCCCCCCTTTACCACGTAGGAAAGAGGTGGCACAGGTGCCCAACAGATAAGCCCCCACTATCCTCCCCGGCCAAGTCAACGTGCGACGCACGTGCCCTGCGTCCTGTCGGGCTGCGGTCCCGAAGTGCGACAGCAGCTGAACCGCCATCCGGGGGTGCACACTCGTGGGGGGAATGATGGAGGGCGGAGAACACGGGTCTGACCTCATGCAGGGGATTGCTTAGTGGCCCCCCGGGGGTTGGGATGGGGGGTTGGTTGACGGCCTCTCCTGGGCGCCTACTCCCCAGGTCCGCGCTGCCTTCCCTACAGGACTCAACCGGGGAGCAGCCCGGGGGTCTGGTCCCAAGTCCTGCCGGGCCGCTGACCGCCCCTTGGCCCTGCAGTGGCGCTCACGGGCAGGAAGCGCGGCCCTGCCTGTGTGTGTCCTGGGAGCACCGTCCTCTCGCGGGGTCCTGCTCCCCCCCAGAAAGGTACCTATGGTCTTATAGGCCACTGACGAGCCACATTTCTTTCTGCGCTTTGTGCTGATCGCGTCTTGTGCTCACGCACCATAGCCCAGAGTTCCTTCGGGGGCGACTCTGCGGGTCCGGGGACGCCAACCCCCCCCCCCCCCCCCCTGGGGGGGCCTCCGGCCAACAGTTGGTTGCCAAAGGTGCCGGCCTCAGGAGTTCATAGGCGCTGAAGGCACCGACGCTCCACGGGCACCAAAGGCACCCGAAGGACCCCCCGCCCCCCCCACAACCGGCCCTCCTGGACCCCCCCCAAAGCCCCTCCCAGAACCCCCACTAGCAAGCCCCCCTGCCCCCCAGGGGACCTCCGGCCAACGGCCAGTGGGGGGGGGGGGGGGTAGTTGGCGTCCAAATCCGAGGAGTTGCCGTGCCCCCGTGCACCGACAGGAACTTGGTTGGGTCGGTCCCCTTGGGGCCGAGCGCAAGGGAGCAGCCCGCGTACAGCCCCTCCGGCCCAGAGGGTGACGAAATGAGGGCTGGTTTCTGGTTTGCATGGGGAGAAGGGGGGGGCTCAGAAACCGGGGTTGGGCACGGGGGCGCAAGGGGTGGCGTCATGTGGGGGGCAGGGGTGCGCATGCGGGGACCACGGTGGAGCGCTCGGGGGCGTGGGAGGCTGTGGCGCACGGGGGGTGTGGGGTTGCCTTGGGGGCGCAGGAGGCAGTTGCGGGGCGCACGGAGGATGCAAGGGACAGCCATGGGGCACACGGAGGTGCTAGAGACCCGATGTGGCGCGCGCTTGGGGCGCAGTAGATGGCTGTGAAGCGCGCCGGGGTCGGACGCAAAGAAGCGCTAGGCTTAGGGTGAGGGCACATTCTGTGGGGGCAATACCCCGGTAATTACCCCCCCCCCCCCCAAATTCCACCCTCCCAGACCTCCCTTCCCCCCCGCCCACCAACCGGCATACTCGTTCAGCCTCTGTGGCACCCCCCACCCACCCCACCCCCCACACACATGCCCGCCCCAAGGGAGCCTCCGGCCAACGGTCCGTTTCGGGGGGTGGGTGGGTCCTTCAAATCACAATCGAGTCCCCCCCCCCCCCCCTCTTGGACATGGCACGGGACACCAGTTTGTACTCCACAGCAACCGATCAGCCTTGACGAAACCCCCCACTCCCCCGCCCTGTCAGACTCCCCAAATCCAAAAGCACAGCTCTGAGCCCACGCACCAAAGTCTGAGTGCATTCCGCTGGGAACATGCAATGTGTCCTCAGTTTCTCTGGCGAGAACCCGCAGATTCTGGACCTGCTGGAGTTCTGCAAGACCAAGAAGGCGCTGTGCATCGGCTTCACCAACAAAGTGGGCAGCACCGTGGCCGCCAACACCGACTGCGGAGTGTACCTGCACGCGGGGTACGAGATGTCCGTCAGCTGCACGAAGGCCTACACCAGCGAAGTGGTCGCGCTGCTGATGTTTGCGCTGGTCGTCAGCGAGGACAGTCTCAAGGCGCAGCCCCGTCGCGAGGAGATCATCGAGGCGTTGCAGGTACGGTGTCCGGAGGGGTCCGGGGTGGCAGGGGGGGGGGGAGATTGAGGTCCGCAATTTTTCGCAATTTTCCGCAATTTCGCAACTTTTCACAATTTCCCGCAATTTCCCGCAATTTCCCGCAATTTGCAGCAATTTTTCCGCAATTGCTTTCGGCCTGTCCACCTTGGGGCAACCGGAGCCCCAGGGTTCAGTATGGTTTCGTTACAACACCGACTTCAGACGCACGCCACCCACCCGCCGACCCACCAACCCACTGGACCACAAATGCCTGATCCTTCACATCCAACTTCAGACCCCTAACCCCCGCCCCCCCCCCCCCACGTCCCGCGAACAGTAACGCCCTCAAAAAAAAAAAGGGTCCGAACAGGTGTGTTCGTTGGACACGCCGTTCGGGACCCAATTAATTCGGTACCTAAACCCGGTCCCTTATTCATTGGGTCCACACCGGCAGGCGGGAGGGGGGGGTTTGTGGTCAGGGAGGGTCCAATCCAGTTGCGAAAAATTGCGGGAAAATTGTGGGAAAATTGCGGAAAATTGTGGGAAAATTGGACAGCCACGCCGTGTTGCCCCCGTGCCAGCCCTCAGGGCCCGAGCCCACGTGCACGTGGGCTGTCGGGGGGTGCTCAGGTCCTTTCGTTGCTGCCCCCATCCGGTCCCACGCCCCTGCACCCCAGCCCCCCAGCCCCTAGTGGCCCACTGCTGCCCACGCTCGCCCCGTCCACACTGTGGCTGTGGCTGTGGGGGGCCTCATTGGTATGCTCCTCGGCCTCGGCCTCGGAGGACTGGGTTGTCAGCATAGCCTCGTCCTCTTCGCCGGCTCCACTCCCAGCGCTGGTCGTACCCCACCGAGGGTAGGGATCTGGGGGGGTTGAAAGGGGGGGCCGGATGGGGCAGCCGGAGTCCCCAGCGGGTCCGAAGTAATTGACGTAGCTGTCCACGCCTCCGGGTGAGCGGTGGCTGAAAGTGGTTGGGCAACATGCCCTCCTGCTGCGAGGAACGTGCTTTTTCTTGAAAAAAAAGGGGGCGTGGGTTGAGCCGTCTGCTTCACAAATACAGTAGTGCGACGCACTTCAAGAAGGGGGGCCCCCGTGCTATTTCTTCCAGAGTGCGACGACCTGCCGCCCCCCGCTGCGGCACGCGTGTCCACCGCCCATTCAGCTTCTGCACCTCCTCTCGCCGCACAAAGGCCACACCAATTGTGTGCTAATGCACGGAACTGGTGATGGGAACGGCGTGGAGACAGGCATCGTTCTGCAGCCGGAAAGGGCCGTGCTTCGGCGGCGACGGCATTTCCAGATCCGGAAATTGAGGGTCAGGCACTTTCCAGGCCCCACATCCCCGTGTCGAGGAGAGCATCGACGCTTACCGACTGGAGGCAGGGAATTTGGCGACTGTGGGTGAAGGCAAATCTGAGGGGAGGGGCCATGGGTGGTGTCAGTGAGCGGCAAAATGGACTGCGGGGCCATGGTTTGTCAGCTGAGGCACCGGCGAGGCAGAATGGGGGGCCTCCGGGAACTGGGAGCCATGTGACTGCAACATGGGACCTTCGTCGCAGCCACTCTCCCTCGTTTTTCAGGGGGGGGGGGGGGGCTTTTCACCCCTCCGTCTGTTTCAAAGCCGGATGGCATGTTTGTTTTTGGGGGCAAGAAGCCCATCATGTTGGGCCGATTTCCTACCCTGCTGCCCAAGGAGCTGCACCAGTTTGTTGGTCTGTTATGGCGCAGGTTACATCAGAAGCATCCGTGGTGTAATGGTTAGCATGCAAGCCTTCCAAGCTTGCGTTCCGGGTTCGATTCCCGGCGGATGCAGCTCTCTGTTCCCCTGGCGCACAGCTCCTGTTTATGTTCCCCTGGCGCACAGCTCCTGTTTAGCATAGATTTGGGCAGGGGGCTGGGACGTGTTAGAGATCCCCAATTACAACAACAACTCAGTGGCAACGTCTGCTGTTCCAGTACGCACCGTTGTTTTGCAGCTCCTTCCTGACAATGTGGCGAAGGCCCTGGAGACCTCCAAGGTCATGGCGGAGGTGGCGGAGGCGTTCAAATCGCAGCACAACTTCCTGTGCATGGGGCGAGGGAACCAGACGGCCACGTGCCTCGAGGGGGCGATGAAGCTGAAGGAGACGGCGCTGGTGCACAGTGAAGGGATCCATTTGGGGGAGCTCAAGCACGGACCCCTCGCGCTGGTGGACGAGGAGATGCCGGTGCTGGTGGTCTGCACGAAGGACAAGCGCAGCGAGAAAAGTGTTGAGGTGGACGAGATGTATCCCAAGGTGAAGTCCAGCCTCCAGCAGGTACCCACCTGATTTGAAACTTGTTAAAAATTGAATAAAGGTCTGGGGGAGTTTGGGCAAAAGCAGCCACATACGAAAAAAGTTTAAATGTGAAAATAAATTAATTTGCCAGACAACGGTGCATCTCGGGACGATCCAAATCCGCATGCAGCATTTTGTCCCAGGATTTCTTAAAAACAGAGGTAGAAGAATACAATAGAACAATATTTTTACTCCCAAATTTAGGTGGTTCTGCCGCCCGGACAACAAAAAAACAACAACATACAAAAATACAAAAGTGGGACAAAAATTAATGTGGGCCACAATAAATGAATTTTGCTTGAATCGGTTGAGTACCCGGGTGCCAGGGAGGGCACGTGTTTGCTCAGTGGCCGTGGGTGTGGGGGGTTGCCCTGGGTCTGGGACCGAGTGAGCGTACCCCCATGGGGGCCTTGATCCTAATGAGAGCCATAGCCCTCACCTCCGTATACGCGAGCACACGGGGAAGGGAAAGCAGCCCCAGGTCCTCCTCCGCCCCACTCCCTCCCGTCTGCTTCCCAGGATTTTGCATATGTCGTTGCCTTTTCCCCCCCTTCCCCAACCCCTGGTCAGTCAGCTGCCCGCGCCGTTGCGTAAGCGGCGGGTGGTCCCGTGGGAGGTTCTGTGTGCCCTGGCGTCCACGGGCGCCATGTTGCTGTGCTCGGCGCGCACGCACTCGTCACTCCGTGCCCTCCCTAAGACGACATGCGCTGGGTAACAAGGCTTGCGGAGCGACGTGGTGATGACCGGAGGAGCGAGACTTGGGGGGCAGGGGCGGGGGGCTGGAGGTGCAGGGCAGCAAGTGCCCAGAGGTCAACTGCAAACGGCCGCATGCGCCACCCATCGCGATCTCTTCATGCAATTTTGCCGGGGGCGTCCGGTTCCAAGTCCGGTGTGCCAAGCGGCTGTTCCGCGGCTTATAAGGATTTGCCCGTAAGCTAGCCAACGATTTGCCGCAGAATGCGATCCCCAGCAGCCTCCAATTAGGGTTAAACTCCGAGAACCCGGCGAAGCTGGGTGGGGGCCATTCGCCGGGTTCTCGGGGTTTAACCCTAATTGGAGGCTGCTGGGGATCGCATTCTGCAAGAAAACCATTGGATTTGTAATCCCTAACCCTGTGCCCAGTGAGGGTGAATTCTAGCGACAAATACCCACCTAGCGCCCCCAGTACCGTCAACTGTGCCTTGCCCTCACGTTGCTGTGCTGTGCGATACCGTTCAGTTTTTTCTCCAAACCCCCCGATGACACCGCCCCCCTCCCCCCCAAAAAAGCACCCCCTTTTTTTACACTTGGTCTCGAGGGGGTCTCGCGTCATCCGATTTCCGAGAGACCCCCGGTGTCGGTTTCCATTTGGTGCCCCGTGGTGTACAGGAGCTGGCCACTGCTCGTGGGGAAAGTGCCGTCGGTCAACCGCCAACCGCCATCCGCACGAACCGCCGTCACTTTCTGGGCGGCCGCACGCGGTGACGGGCTGTGCAGTGTTTTGCGTGTTCAATGCCCCTGTTGTGCCGGGCAGCCACCCTCTTGTTCAGTCAAATGACAGGCGCATTGTGCCTCCGCCTCGGCTGCCGGCCTCCACACCCCTCGCCCCTCTCCTGCGGTCACCCCGTCACTCCGCAAGCCCCGCCACACGTCAGCCGCCGCCCCTCACAACCCTCCGCAGGTGCTGGCCCGGAAGGGGCGGCCCATCGTGATCGCCAACGACGAAGGGGAAGACAGCGACGACGCGCTCTGGGGGGAGATCTTCAAGAAGGTGAGCGTGCCCTACGTCCTGGACTGTCTGCAGACCGTCGTCAACATCGTCCCTCTGCAGCTGCTGGCCTACCACTTGGGGGTCGTCCGCGGCCAAGACCCCGACCGCGAGCCCATCGGCGATCTTTGAGCAGCCACCACCGCCGACTACTGTCAGGCCCGCAGAAGGACGTTTGAAGATAATTGACGCCAATTTGCACCAAATGTACGACAAGATACGACAATGTACGACTTTGTACAATATTTCACGATATTTTACGACATTCTACGCAATGGCATTTTCTCGCATTTGCAGTCCGATGTCGGACTGGTACGTGGGCTCCGCACTCGAGCCTCGAACTCGTGCAGAGGGTAAGGGTAAGTAACGAATCGGGTGGGGGCCGGACGCCCCGGGCCGGGCAACGTGGGGGAATCTGTTGGGATTGCTGCCCAAGATCTCCGTATCCCGCGCACACACGGGTTGGGGGCAGGGGATGCGCAAAAAAAAAGGGACCACGTTATGGGTGTTGTGGGGGGTGTGCTGGTGGTGTGCCGTCAGGTCATGGGGCCTGGTGGGACAACCTGGCCCAGAATCCTGCGCACCCGAGCTCTTGCCCACTGGCGCCCTTTTTCATTTCAACTTCACCAGTCAGTGTCGGGAGGAGGAAACCCGCAGTGAGACTGGCGTACCGACCTTCAATCGGGCCGCCTGCGCTACATAAGGAAAGTCGCACGTGGAGCTTTTGCACTTGGTGAGAGCCTACCCGTACTATCTGAGAGGAACCTCGTTCAAGTGAGGCTGCTCTCCAGCCGGCCCCGTTTGTGGTGGCCCATCTGGAGCCTTCGTAGGACCTGACCGTAGGACCTGACCGTAGGACCTGAGTCTGAGTCTGAGTCTGAGTCCCAGGCCATCTTGTGGCAAAGTCTGGCACAGGAGCAATGGAGCGATGGAAAACTGTACTGAATTGCGGTTGTATTTAATGCTGGTTGGTACGTTTCCGAAGTGCTTGGTGCGTTGCAATGTGGGCATGCGATGGTAGATGAGATGAGGCGAGGGGAAGCGACGCGAGATGGGTTGGGGTGCAACAGAATTGGTGTGGACACCATCTATTCTCTACACAAATGCAATACTGGGTCACTCAGCCTCAGAGCAAGACTGCACATCATCCAGTGGCGACAACCAAGTACAGAGGGTTTAGGGGTAGTCAGGATGGAACAAGTTTGTCTACACAAAATCTGGGGGGTCCAAAGGGGGGCAGGGGTGGGGCTGGGGGTCTGGCCCGACAAGTACCCCCCCCCCCCCCCCGTGCCTTGGGCCTTGGTGTTCATCACTGGACAATCTGGCATATGTTGTCCCTACATTCTCCCCACATTAGGGACCCGGAGAAGGGTTATGCAGCCAGTTCTTATTTTCCCCCTGTTTTGGGGACCCCGAGAAGGCAGGGTTCAGTAGCTTAGAATGTGCACAGAGCATTCCGCAATTGAATACACTACTGCTCGCTCCTCCTCCCCAAGAACGAAGTATGGTGGCAATTGTGGGATGTGCCACTTGCATGTGGTTGTGCAAACCATAAGTACACAACCACACTTCAAAGGACATGAAGTAG
The DNA here is from genome assembly GCA_964036045.1 of Eutreptiella sp. 'Long Island Sound 2002'. Taxonomy (NCBI): domain Eukaryota; phylum Euglenozoa; class Euglenophyceae; order Eutreptiales; family Eutreptiaceae; genus Eutreptiella; species Eutreptiella sp. 'Long Island Sound 2002'. Next base: position 50,264,196 of record OZ038386.1, read on the forward strand.
GCACATTCGTGCATGGGTTCCATGCCCTTCCGTGCTTTAACCTCATGCAATTTCATGTATGCCAAACGGTAATCACTTTGGACCTTATGGTGGTGGTTCAGTTCAGTTCTGGACCCAGTACCCAGTTCTGGGTCCAGAGGGGGGGATGGGGGGGGGTTGTTCAACATTTTTTCCGGGTTTTAGGGGCATTTTTGAATTGCCCATTTCATTCTGACCATTTTGAGTGTACACAAGAGGGGTAAAATCTTCTTTTATCATCCACCACAAATGAAAAATAGTACCGTACCCCGGCAGACGCAACGGAACCAGCAAAGGCATCCCAGCAAGCAAGAAGTAGAAGACATCGCAACATCAACAACTGTAACTTGATGCACTTTTTGCATCCCATTGTTTGCATGTATTCGTTCCACCGCCATTCCATCCTTCCATCTGCACACATACATGTATTACTACACCCCTCTCCCCTTAAATCTGGCTAACAAGCAACAACAACAAGCAACAAGCAACAAGCAACAAGCACATCTCTTTTCTGGCTTGGCCGTTACTACATCCTGACGCTTCGGGCTCTAGTTTATTGTAGCCAAATTTGGCTAGTGGGCCTAACTAGTGGGCGTAACTCCAGCATATGATACAATGGATCCCTCCAAGGCAGGGCACGAGGCACAGACCCAAAGCTCATAGGCGCATACAAGATGGCGGTAGGTGACCGCCATGCCACGCCACGCCACACCACGCCACACCTTTGGCATATGGCCTTCCCAAATCCGCAGTGTGGGCCCGAAGGCACCAGTGGTGGCCAGGGGCGCACGCGCCAAGTCAGGAGGTGCCCTCCCAACTTTGGGCCGTTTTGGGCCAATAACTGCAATTTTTGGCCTAGAACGGCCATAGAATGCGCTTCAAATATCAATGACCAAAAACACTCCACGCCAAGCTTGACTTCCTTGGACCAAAGAGCGTTTTGGTGCCCTCTAACTCCACGCCAAGTTGAAGAAACACCTCAAAACAGTACCAAAAAGCCCTAGAACACTACACAGCTTTGCCGCACACAGCCCCAAACCAAGCACGGGCCGTATCTTGTGTTATGTGGATGAAAATATGATTCCACGGGCACCTAGTCCACCCATAACCCCCCACTCGTTGGTTTCCACACATCAATATTGCCAATACGGATGCTTAGATCCCTGTACCGGTGCCCATTTGGCGCTGGCAAGCAACCAGCTTGAGGCCGAGCCTCAAACAGGTCCTTGGGGTCCACGGGGGGCAAAATTTGGGGCTTTTTCAAGGACGCTACTAGACCACGCGGGATACCCCCAAAAAGTGGGTTTAACCTGTTTCGAGCATGCGGTGGCCCAATTGGCACTCCGAAAATCCCAAAATGCCTGAAAATGGGCCACTTTTGGAACTGAAAATAAGTCAAAAATGGGTCAAAAACGTGTTTTCCCAAAATGACCCAAGACCATTTGGGATGCAAAGACAAGTGAAATGAGCCCACTTTGAGCCCGTATTGACCCATTTTGGCTGATCGAAAATTGAATAAAGCCTTGAAAATGGGCCATTTTGGGACCAAAAAAGCATCAAAAATGGGGCAAAAATGTGTTTTTTCCAACAATGATCCTGGACCATTTAATGACACACAGGCGGGTTAAATGAGCCCTTTGTGAGCCCATTTTGACCCACTTTAGTCCATCTAGCCACATCAATGCGCAATTACACTTATGGCTACCTTGGAGCCAAGCTCCGGAGCCGCTTCACCGTTGCCTGATCCCTTGCTTGAATGTCCTCAGCCCATGCGTTAGCATAATCACCGGGCTCCGTTGGGGCAGGTTTGGGACGGAGCAGAGTTTCCTCATAGGCATGAGGTTGCTCCACATTGGAGTTGTCATTCCATCCATGCAACTCATGCGTTAAATTCCTATCTTCCCCGTTATCCTTTGTAGGCGGTGTGGTGTGCTTGCACTGGTTACATTGCACACTTGTTGCTACAACTGCCTGGTCCACATTTGACACTTGAAACATCCTCAAAGTGCACAAACTCCAAGGCAGCAGACAAAATACGTGCGCTACAATTACTTGACGAAGAGGTGAATGTGCCTGAGGAGCTTGAGGAGGAACTGGAACTGGAGCTTAAACTTGAGTTGGAACTACTATTACCCGTATTGACTAGTGTATATGCGGGGTTGGAGGGCAAGAATAGACAAAGGTGCTTCCTTGTTCGCTACAAGTTGCCCTTAGGCACATGTGGCCGCTTGTTTCTTGTTGGGACACCAACGGGAGGGCGAAGAAAGGGCAAATCCATCGTAGTTTTGTCTCTTCTGCGGGTCTTGCAGTGGCGTGTGTCACACAACATTGACGCACAATTGTGGCCCAAGGCCCAAGGCTTTCATTACTTGCAGCTCACCGGACATGGCAGGGGTGCACAAGGCACCAGTAGAAAAATAAATTTCTTGTCCGACTGAAAATGGCATTTCAAGTTGTGCTGCATTCTTGTGCACTGGGCAGAAGGGTAGAGGCTGATAAGGTTGATGATTGTTATGGAGAAGCTGCAGAGGTTGTGGATGGCTCTGGTGTCGTTCAGTGGAAACTCTGGAAAGTAGCAGTACAACGGCCATTGAATGATTGGACTCACAAGTAAATTTACAGTAACAATCAGTGAGCACGCACTTGGGCACCACAGCCACCAGCGCCAGTGCCCTTCCGGATCATGGTGCAAGACCGCCAAAGATGCGTTGCAGTGGCTGTTTCGCTCAATCGTCTACAACCGCTTCAATGTCGTATCGGATTATCATGATAAGTGAGGGCCCAGGACTGAGTTGTGTTGCAACAGCCTCGATAATGGGTGCTGTGCAACAGCTTCTCTTGAGAGGGGTTGGGGGCTCACATTTTGGCAATTACCAGCCACAGCGACCTGGGCGTGCTGTGGTGTATAGGGTGCAAGCGAATGCCGTGGGGCCCGTTTTCGGATCATGTCGTGATGTACAGGAGAACCCCAGTGTGAGTGTCTGTTGTTGCATTTTCTGTCTTCCCTCTTAATTGCTATTATGATTGCTGGCATCCTGCCGTCATGCATGGGTCCATTTGCCAGTGTGTGGGGGGGGGGCCCATCTGAGTCCCCAGCCGTGCCGCTGCGCTGCCACCCTTCCGTTTCACAGTCATGGTCCATGCATCCATGGATGCGGTTTCTGTGTTGGTTTCCTCTCGCTGTGCATGTGGTGAGTGTGCAGCTGCTGTTGGCAACACTGCCCTCAGCCGCCTGCCATTTCTCCATCCCGGAGTGGGCCTTTGGCTTTGAAAGTGAGTTCCGCCTGCCAGTCTCCGTGTTGCAACCCAATGTCAGTCGTGCAAGCCTGGCTGCAGCGCTGCGCAGTAGATACAATGTCTCGGTCTACGCCGCAGAGAGTCACCATAGCAAGCCCGACCCAGCGCAGCGCACCGCCTGGAAGGTGGTGCATGACATCTGCAACGTCTGCCATGCCACCGGCCCGCCGGGGCACGTCATGTTTGAGCTGGTCTCGCCCAAGCTGCTCGGCCCGACTGGCCTGGACAACGTGGGCCGTGTGCTGACGGCAATGGACGCGCTGGGCGCGCGGCTTGATGTGGCACTGGGGCTGCACGTCCACGTCGACGGAACCCGCATCAGTGCCCCGATGCTCCAGAACATCTTGTGCTGCTACGTGGCCTTTGAGCCGCTCGTGGAAGAGTTTGTGGGCGCCCCCTTCCGAGGGGATCAGAAGTGGTACAAGTCCAACCGCATCAGCGTCATGGGCAGCGGCACCCTGGCGGCCGCCTTCCAACGGATCCGCGCATGCGACAGCATGGCGTGCGTGCAGGCCGTGGGGAACCCCCCGCGTGCCGTCCAGGGCAGCCACGACAGGGCCCACACACTGCGGCGCTACCACAAGCTTAACATCCTCATCAACGACACGCACCGCCACGGCCGCAAGACGGTGGAGTTCCGGCAGTACGGCCCCTCGAAGGACCCGCAGGAGGTGCAGGCCTGGATCGCGTTCTGCGTGGCCTTCGTCGCTCGGGCGTCCGCGCTACGCTGCGACGACTTCCCGGCCTTCGGCTTCGAGGAGCTGTTCTCGCGCGTCATCCGGGACGAGGCGCTGCGTGGCTGGTTCCGTGGCGCCCGGGAGCGCTTCGCGGAGCCGCGCGTGCGCTTCCTGCCCGGCAACGGCCCCGCAGAGCCCTCCCGCTGCGACCCGTTCCGGCGGTGGAACGCGCCCGGCCCGTTCGCGGAGGCGCGATACTGGGAAAGCGCGACGCCGCGGGAGTCCAACTGCCGGGACTGGCCGGAGGCTGTGTCGGAGGGGGGCGTCCTGACCCGGCCCGTCTGGCCTTGCAAGGCGACAGGGCCCGCGCCGCCGGCTCTTGGTGTCGCTGACGTTCAACAAGTGCACCCGTTCTTCCCCGATCAGCTCTACACACTGCCTTGGGGGGACCGGCGCTGCATGCTGCGCAACGTGGCGGGGCTCCTGCTGCACACGCGGCAGTCCTCTTGGGTCTCACAGGGGTTCGATCCCACGAATTCGGTCATGAGCGCAAGAGGGGCTTTCGGGTTTCGGAACCTGACGAACGCGCGCGCGTGCCCCGGTGGTGGGGCCTGTCACTCAGACGAGGCAGTGCACCAGCTTCGCTGGCTGCTACACCAGCTTCTGCCCCGGCCCCGGGACGACCTGGTGCTGGGCCAGCGGGTGATGCGGTTCAAGCAGCGGTTGGAACAGGGGGCGGCGACGGCGCAAGAGCTGTGGAGTATGAACAGCGAGTTGCCGGAGACTATTCCCCTCGAGGCGACCCTACAACCCTTCGAACTGATCCGCGATACAGTCCGGCGGGGGCGTGTCGACGTCCGCGTGCGGGACGGCAGGCCATGGGTAAGGGACCCCCTGTACGCGTCGGTGCAACGGGAGGGGGATGCGGAGGATTCGCCGTGAGCGAGCGCGAGCTGTGCCCTTGCGTCGCGGTGTTCCAAACCCCAGGCCCTGCGACTGCGTTGGCGACGTGCATCGGCTGGCACTTGCCCTCGTGTCCTGTGGGCCACGCCACCCTCAAGCCCCGTTGGCTGTGCCCATACGAGCGGAGGGTGGGGGGCGTCAAGGACCGCAGGCTGCAGACTGAGTCTCCTGGCGAGGCCCTACCATGGCCCGCAGTAGTGTAGGCAGGACTGTCTGCTCGCTCACTTGGCAGGTCACCTTCTTCGCAGTAATTCTCAGAACTCTAATATGCTCACGACCTACTTAATAACATTTAATTGTAGGGCAGGGTAATGTGCTCTTTAATTTCGCAGTGAGTCCCCGATTTGGACCTTGAATGGGCGCATGTCCTCCTGATGTGATATTGCTCCCAGGCATGCCACCCCGCAACAAGAAACAAGTTATAGGAAGCGCTGGTGCAATTGCAACACCTCATTTCGGTTACGATGGTAATAGTACCGTCATGATGTAAAATGTAAAAACAGTGGCAGAAAATTATCAGGAAAGCCCTTTTGACCTTTCTCCTTGTAACTTTTTGTTTGGAATTCTACCAGTCAGGGTCAGACACCCTCCTGGGTACCCAGAGCAAGGCGGCCAGGGGTGTACGTCGCAGTGTGTTGCCCCGTCCTGCTTACGTGCAGTGCCCAATTGTGTCTCTGTGTTTCACAACTGCTCTTCATTGTGCATCATTATTAATTATGCCGTTGTCTTTCAGTAATGTCCAATGGCCCTCATATATGGATATATGCGATAGGGCAGTATGTGTTCTTAAATTATGTGCATATTTTGAGAACTTTGCTCTTAGGAATATACAATGTCCAGTATGCGTCAATGTGCGCTTCCTTATAAGTAATCTCATGGCCATGAGACAGGTGCTTTAAGGCGGCCCCCTGGCAGTGCGTATCCCGCCACCCGCCATTGAGTGCATCACCAGATGCCAGCAAACCTCAGGCCACAGGGTAGGACTGTCGGACGTTGGGTGACGAATATTACCCCTGCCCATCGTTGGGGGAGCATGCAATGTACCATGTGCATGTGCAATTATTGGGGCAACTAACAGCAACCGGACGGGACGGAAAACCGGCACAGTGAGAGTCGTTTGGGTTTGCATTCAATGGCGTGGTTGGATGTGTGCATGGATAGGGGGACAGATAGGGCTCAGGGCAGCAGGGCATGATGGATCCAACGCCAAACAAGCAGAGACATGAGTGAACCATGACGCAAGTTATCTAAATTTTATGGGACGGTGCGAATTTAGATGCACCATTTGACCGTGGTCTGGTTTTAGCCAAGAGTCCCCCCATTGGAACGAATCAATGGAGAAGTGGCTCGCCCTCCCACAGAAAGCTTTTTCCAAGGAACATGCTAATGTGGGCCTTCCTGTAGAGGACTTGACGCTTTGTAAACCTTGGCAGGTCTTTTGATGGGCATGGGTGATAAAAAACACAGAAACAACCAATCAACTCATTTGTCACTATAGGGCATTTTGAGAAATGCAGGATGAGAAAGGGCAGTCCTTACCCCCCCCCCCCCCCCCCAAACCCCCAACCATCAACCATTGATCCCCAAACCCCCAACCCCCTTGCGGGAACAACCTCATGTCAGAACAACAGCAGGCGTTGTTTCCACAGCTTTTGGATCGTATGCACAGCGTGCAGGACCTAAGTAGGCTGCTTTGTTCCACAGCTGTTGGAACGTCCTGCTTCTGCACTGACCCCTGTACGCACAGCGTGCAGGACCTAAATAGGCTGCTTTGTTCCACAGCTGTTGGAACGTCCTGCTTCTGCACTGACCCCTGTACGCACAGCGTGCAGGACCTAAATAGGCTGACCTACTATTTCCACAGCTGTTGGAACCATTGAATGTGCAGGTTGCATTTTCTGGTTGTCCAAGATCCCGTTTTTTCTGTGATTTGGGGCTGGATGGTATTTTCGGGGTGCTGGTTTCTGTCCTGCCGCTTGTATTTATCTTGCCCCATTCCGCCCCATTCCTTCCCATATGCGACAAATCTTTTCGAGTGTCAGCTGAAAGGCTGAAAGGCTCTATAGTAAAATAGATAACAGCATATGAAAAATAAGCAGCCAATGGCGCAAAAAACACCGCAACAGGAAATGCAATAACAACACATGCTTTGCGAGAGTGCGATGCTGAGCGTGGCGCCCGTTGGTGTGGTGGTGACAGCAATGCAATAGACAATAGTATAGACTGTTGGCTGGGAAGGCACGGTGCAGTAAATTGGGCTTTGACCTCAGCACCCTTAGGCAAGGTGCTGTTGTAGTACTGTCTTTGAGGCCAATCCTTGTTGTATGGTGATTCCTCTCCGCTCTGGGGACCCCAAGAAGGCATGGGTGATGTAGCCAATTTGATTCCTCTCCGCTTTAGAGAACATGAGATGGTAGAGATTGTGTAGCCATGTTTGATTGCGTTTGTTCAACCTTCTGGTGCTATGGAGGTTCACCGGCCCATGTTATTCCTCTCCGTGTTAGAGACCCTGAGAAGGCAAGGCTACGGAACCAATTCATTTTACCCTAGGGACATCTGACAACAGGGGTTACATAGCCATTTCAGCCTTTCTTTAGATGGCAGGAGACAACCGTCAGTTCATATTTTGTTGCATTTTGCACAATTTTGTACTTGGAAGCAGGTCCGTTACCCCCGTATCCACCGTGGGAACACACTCTCCGCTCATCTTTGGAAAACTGCTGATGCACGCAACTCAGCTACCATGCCAGATGATGATGTTGAGGTTTGTGCATTGTGCTGCTAGAAGCTCTCCACCACGCTTTGTGGTGCATGTGACGAAAATTATCGTGTGGATTGTATTGACCCACACACGTGTGGGGACAAAACTATTTATTAGCCACAATACGAGCAAGTAGAATTCGTGGATTTATACCAAGAGGCCATCAAATCGCAACCATTTGTAGAGACTGTTTCAACACAGGGCGCATGCAGGGCACACTTTTTGACACCTCGTAGTTTTTGGCGGGTAATATTCCCTATTTTCAGCGATTGTATTCCTATGTTCCCCATATGTGGGGCCAATACGGCAGGGGTTCACTATCCACACCCATGTAAGGTGTGGCCCCAAGACTGTAGGGGTCTATGTAGCGATGCCACTTCTCAATGCTATTGGGGACCCGAAGACAGCAGAGGTTAGGTGGTCATTTACTCCTCTTTGCTTTGCGGGCCCATTGACAAGATGAGTTGCTTACCTGCAGGCTTTGTGTTCCATCACTTCACCCAGTTTGCAAAGGCAAGTTTGGTACCCACCCCATGGCCGATGGGAGCATGTGCCCTCTCATAACTGGCACAATACCACCACTGATGCATCGCAAGCTGATTTAAGGTTGTAATCAGCAAATTGTCATTTCTCTGTGTTGCTACAGGTGTGACACCATACAATGTCGTGCGATTTGTGTTATTCTGGCGAATGCATTGATTCCCATACTAGCCAAGTCAATACTGTCTTTGCTTCTAAGGCTGGGGGAGGGGGGGGGCTAATGGGCCATCATCCATATCGAACGCTTGAACAGGTGTTGGGCCCAAAATGGCCTGAAAACAAAAACCAGCAGTATGGTGCATTTCAATATTTGGCGTTTTGTTGCGTTATGTTTGCCTCTGTATGTGGGTGTGGGCAGTGGCAACCCAATGGGCCACCTTGTGACAGGACAATTTTGTGTTTCCTAAAGGCTACCTTTTTAAGGGACTCATCGGGTCAGGAAGTGTCCACATATGCTCAATCCAGTGAATGTGCCTGTGCCATTGGGATGCTGCCCCGTCGCTTGTGGGAGCCCACGTGCAACGGTGCACTAATTTTCAGTTTGTTGTGTGGGTGTGCAGTCACATTGCATTACTGAGTCGCTGAGTACCTCCAAGAAAGCTCCACAACCATCAACACTTCTCAGTTTCTTGGCACCCTTGAGGGCAGACCCGAGTTGCCCAGTTGCAGGGACCTCTGAACCCGTCTCCCTGCCAGCAGTCCTCCACGGTCCTTGGCAGCTTGCATTTTTTTCTAGAGCCTTCAATGGGCTCCACACAACCTCCACACATTCTTCCGTCATAACCGGCCTCCATAGCCCTCGAGAACCCAGCCCTCAACCATTCTCAACAACCCTCCATGCCTGTCATCAACGCGAAACACGCGTGAACAAAGAACGAAGTCGCGTATCTGTCGTGCGCGCGCATGACAATGCGCTATTGGTGGCAGTTTGCCAGACACTTTTTCATTTGTGATGCAGGGGATGCTGCATGGGCACCACATTCTTGTTGCCATCGTTGCTGGATGCAGTCTCTTCCGTGCAGATAAGGCATACCAAACTGTCGCTTACGCTTCTGAGCCTGATGACTTCGTTCAATGGAGGGAAGGTCTGAGGAAAGAACGCATCCATGATACGCGAAGCAACCCGCAGTATGGCACGGAATGGTTGGTCCATGACCTTGCTGGGCTTGGGTATAGTACCCCGGAGAATGCCACAGGCCATGGCTTTGCATGGTACGTCAGATACAGTGCACCCTGCCCTAAGGTCCCAAAGGTATTGGCGTCGGGGCACGGCCTCATGCGAATTTGCAGAGAGCTGCCCCTGCTGAAGGACAAAACGCAGCAAAAGAAGAAGCTGGAACGATTCGCTGCCGATATTGATGACGAGACGTGGCATGCGCCGGGCAGCTCAAATGCGGCCTCCGCGAGATTTCGGGGGGCGCTGTGCATCCCCAACTCCCTGACTTTGGGCATGTTTTTCCCGCGGACATTCCACGCCAACACGGAGCTCGGCGCTTTCCAGGAAATGGCCACGGCGCATCCGGACATGCAATTCATCCTCAAGATCCGCCGCTCCGAGGCCTCCCGTGGGATGCAGGTGCTGACCGCTGCGGAGGCGGTGGCCTGGGCGTCCCAAGCCACCGCAGAGGCCCGAGAGAAGACGGTTCTGCAGCAGTACCTTCACCGCCCGTCGCTTTGGGAGGGCCGCAAGTACTCCCTCCGCACGCACGCCGTCATCATCTCCACGGAGCCTCTGCTTGTGCTGTACCGCGACGGGGAGGTCAAGCGGTGCCTAGAGCCCTACGACAGCCCGGCGCCGGGGCTGGAACGCTTCGCCCAGCTCACCAACTCCGCGCGGCAGCACCCGCAATACGAGGCCATGACGCGGCGGTGGGGGTACCACATCGCCTGGCGCCGCTGGGCCCAGTGGATGGCCGCCCGCCGCGGGGCCAGTTTCGTCGGGGCGGTGGTGCGGCCCATGCTCAAGGCCCAGATGCGGTACATGCTCGCGTCGTACCTGTACCAGTCGGCCTCCACTGTCCCCGCGATGCCCTTCGTCACGCTGCAGCACATGTGCTTCGACTTCATGCTGGACGACGTGGGCCGCGTGTGGCTGCACGAGTCCAACGCCGGGTGCTCCCTCTACGCCCCCGGCACGTCCGAGGCCGACGACCCGGTGCAGCGCGACCTGCGCACGACCGCGATGCAGCTGGCGGAGGAGCTCCTGTACGTGCACCGCCGCAGCCTCTGCTTCTACCAGCCGTCCGCCCGGCGTGCCCCCGTCGCGTGCACCCCGTTCCACCCCCGGAACACCTCCGCGCCCCACCGCGGCCTACTCGCAGCCGAACCCGTGGGGGCCGCCGCCCTTCGCCGGGCGGACTGGGGCCAGTTCGAGGTGTTGCTGGACGCCATGGGCGGCTGCGGCGCCGCGGCCCCTGCGTACTCCCTCGGGCTCTTCTCGCGCGGGCTCCTCAAGCAGCGCCAGCCGCGCTACGCCCTCACGACCGACCACGTGCAGAGCGTGCACCAGCTCGTGGACGCCGTGCAGGCCCTCGCTGAATCTGGGGCCCTGCGCGCGTGCGGCGTGTTCGCCGCCATCATCGGAGGCCAGTCGTTCCTGAGCGCGCTGGGGCGCCTGCCCTCCGCGCCGCGGCATGTGCTGCTGGTGGACCGCCACCTGCCGCAGATCCGGTGGGCGCAGTTCGTGCTCAACCTCGTACTGCTCACCCCCACGCGCGACGCCTTCGTGTCGCGGCTCTTCGGGCGGCCCGGGGCCCGGCAGCTTTGCGAGGCCCTGGACCCGGCCGCCACCGCGGCCCTGCGCCGCTGGGCCAGCGCTCCGAACGCCACCGACGTGGACGCGCTGCGACGGCGGCTGATGAACCAGACCCTTGGCGTCATGGAGACGCCCTGCGACCGGGAGATCGTCGCGGCGGTGCGGGATCGGCTGCTGGGGCCCGTCAGCCCCGAGGTGTTGGACCTCTGGGAGTACATGGTGTGTGACCCCACGGCCAAGCCCAGGCTGCTGCCGGTGCACGTCTGCTCTCATCGGACATACTGCCCGGAGTTGCCCCAGGGTAAGGGCATGGGCATCAAACTCCTGGGAAAGGCTGCGCAGGCGCTGCACGTCGGGGCCGGTTGGCTGGAGTCGGCGGACAGTTACATGCGGTTGCGGGAGCAGCTTCGCTCCATCAGCTCCCTCCAATTTCGGACGCTCGATCTCATGCAGCTGTGGAAGTCGGGGCTGCCGTTTTTGCCGCAGGAGGAGGAGGACGCAGCGGCGGTCCTGTACACAACCAACGCCCTCTTCAACGTGAATTTCTTCGGCTGGCCAAAGTCGACGCAATTTCTGCGGCAGTTGGCCCAGCAGAGGCCGGGGCCAATCTTTGTGCTGGGGCTATTGGAGAAGAAAGACAGGCTCCCGCAGAGCCTCTGGTGCTGCAGGATAATCGACAAAAAGGTCGGGGAGTGTGCCATCCCCGCTGCCCAGTGTCCGGCTCTCAGGTGAGCCCGGGGGACATGCACCGCGCAGTACTGACGTGTTCACATCGATCAATTTGTGAGTTTCATTGATCCGCAAAGGGGGGCTCTTGCGCAGGTGGCAATGCGCGCCCAAGACACAGCAGTCGGTGATGTCCCGCCGTGGTTTGGCAGTCCATGTGTGCTTGCATGTCTTTCAATTTTTCAATTTTTTTTGTAATGTACACGCATTTACCGCAAAAAAAAGTTTACACGACTTGACGATTTTTTGTGCACGAGTTACATTTTTCACGTGCTCAACGGACAGCGGCGATACTGGATCCTATCGGCCCAAGGTAAGCGGGATGCACATGGCTCATCAAACGCGGATCGGAGATCGGACCCTTGCTGTCAATGCATGGCCGATGGGGAGTCGGCACAGGTGCTGTCAGGGGGTCAAGGTCAAAACAGAAAGATTGCCGTCGTCCCTGCGTGTGTGTGTGGGGGGGGGGGGGGGCAGCAGCTCCTTTCAGCATGCAGCTGGATTGGTTTGCGGTCCCGTTGTACAAAGCACACACAGCCAAACCCCAACCCGGGGTATTTGGGACGGAGCGCGTGGGACGCACGCTTTGTGGCTCGAAGATTACGCTGTGCACACTTCACACGCACCGTGCGGCGTGCACGTTGTGCACACCGCGCGCTGGACTCACCACGCTGGGCACCCACCGCACAGTCCGCGCTCACCACACGGGCACTTTGCACGCGATACACGGCGCACTGCACCCGCAGCACATTGCACTACCCCCTCTTTGCACGCTGAGAATTACGCAATGTGCATGCTGTGCATGGCATCATGCACGCTGCACACCAGATATACTATTTAAAGACAATGCCCAACACGCCGTTTTTTTGAGTTTTGACTTTTTGGAACCCAACCCCTCCATCTGTGGCGCGCATGCGGCCACCGCCGTTCATTATTGACCCAACACTCTGTGGGGTTCACTTTCATATGCCAAGGTATCATTTGACAAAAAGCAGCCTGCCATACCTGAGGTCAGAGTTTGTTCCAACTTCACACGTGCTGCTTGCTGCTTGCTGCTTGCTGCAGAGGGAAGAAGAAGGGTCACACGAGATGTATCCCTGACCCTATTATCAACGCATGGATTGGGATGTTTCGTGCATATAAGGTGGCCCATGGGGTGGCTGTGATCGCAGTGACAGCCATTAGGACCTGTTTAGATAACCTATTCGTGAGCATTCGAACACTGAGTCCTGAATTTCCGAATGGCAGCAGTATCTGCAGTTCGAAATATTTTCGAATATTTCCCAACAGTAGAGCTGGGGATCTGGGGTTTGCCGAATATTTCCGACCAGAACAGATGGAAATTCGGCGCTTTATAGTTCAATTTGTGCCCATACTATGTTTCCTCCTATGATCCACCTCTATTTGGTACACTTTTTGCATGGCCTGATGTCTTCTACCCCAGAGGACCTTCTGAGCAAACTCAGGAAACCCAAGTTTAACCCCTTAAGTTTGGCACCCGGCCTGCTCCTCAGTGTGTTTTATAAATTTCCTGCACTGACCAGGATACAACACCTGCTCCTTGACCTATCACGGCTTGCCATTAACGAGGCCACGGACACGCGAGATGTCCAGGAGATGAGACCACGCTCACCCAGGCCATGCAGCAGTCAGCTGATGGAGGTGGCTGGTTCCCTGACATCTCGCCGCCAACTGGTCTCAGCCCGCCCACTGATAAGACGCACGGTGCTCCCCTCACCCCAAGATCGGCGGCCAAAGGGCTGGGTACCACGGGCCACGTCCCCATCCCCATCCTAAGGGGTGGGGGTTCGAATTCGCACGAATTCGCACGAATTCCAATTCGGTGCGAATTCGCTCGAATGCGGAGGAAAATTTTAGAACCTCTCATTCTGAGTCCATTGAAGTCGAATTCGCCCGAATTCGCACGATTTCGAATTCGGTACGAGTTCGCATCGAATTCAAATTGAATTCGATGCGAATCTGCATCCCTACCCCATCCCTCTGTGGCTCTGGCATAAACATGTACCGACCAACTGGGGCTGGCTCCAGGCGCAGCACCTGGGCATCACAACCTCCGCGGGACCCTACCTTCACATCCTTGTGGAAAAGCTGGTGGCTGACCACATGCTGCGACCCCTACCCCCGGAGCTTCCCCCCAATGGCAGGGTGTTTGCTCAAAAGAAAAATGCGGCCAAACAAAGCAGCTTTGCCATTCGACGGCAGACCCATCAACAACAGGTGTGCCGGTACCCCCCCCCCCCCCCCCCTGGTGCTCTCTACTTTGGAGCAGTTGGCGGCCACAATGGCCACAGTCAAGGCATGCGGCACGGCTGTGGTTTTCACCAAGCTTGATGTGTCTAATATGTTTTATACCTGCAAACTCCTGCACCACTGCCAGGACTATTTTCGGATTCATATAAACGGCCGCTGCTATGGTTTCACAGGCCTCCCGTTGGGGTAATCCCGCAGCCCAGCACTCGCCTGGAACTCCTGGGACTGTATTTTCCAACAGCGGTGGTGGTCATACCTTGATGACATACTAATGTTTTCTACCGAAACCAATCAACTTCGTTCTGAAACCAAATCATTGGTGCAGCTACTGCAGCGTGGGGGGTGGGTACTCAGCAACAAGTCCCAGGTGGAACCGGTCCCACTGACCACATGGGTGGGTAAGGAAATAGATGGACTGGCCCTAACCATCAAAAACCTGCCCTCCAGTGTGGCTTCCACACTGGCCCTGTGGTTGCAACTGGCCAGTACAGGTTATAAGAGGCGCTCCCTACAGAGGCTTCTAGGCAAACTGATGTGGACCACGCGCCCAAGGGTGGCAGCGATGCCATTCTTGGAAGGCTCGTATGCATGGCTCATCTTTGGGCCTGAGACGTCAAAGTACACGCCCCCTGCCATTTTACGTTCCCTAGCACATGCCATCTCCACCTTTGTACGCCCATGGCGAGCCCCAACCCCGCCAGACCCGTCCGTTCGTGCACGCCATCCTTTCGTAGATGCTGCGCCTTGTGGCCCTGCCTTTATGATAGGTAAAGTTGACGAACGGGGCCAGTACACAATAAAAGCGGCTTCACGGGAGAGAAAAAATCAGCACGCGGCGGAGCTCCACAGCATAGAGCGAGTTGTCAAGCAGGCAGCCCGCAACAGGGAACACCACACAGCAATCATAGGTGACAATCTGGCAACTTTACGGCAGACAGCGAGGGGCAAGGCACGCATCAGAGCCCTGGTGCAGCAGCGAATTCTCCGGCGCATCCACCACTGTACCCGATGGTCAGGGGTGCAGGCACATCTTGCATGGGTGGCCTCGGAGCATAATCCTGCAGATCCGGTGGCACGGGCAATGGAACATCGGGGGATGCAGGATATACACGCACATGTGCGGCAGATTTGGGGCCGCCTCCAGCAGACCCCGACGGCGAACCCAGTCCCCATTGGGGTGGCGCGCCATTGGGCCTGAAGCACCCAGCCCCCTCCGCAGTGTGTTTTATAGATTTCCTGCACTGTCACCCACCCGCCCGCCCGCCACCCACCTGTCACCCACCTCTACTTGGAGTCACGTGGCGGCACTGGTACAACCAGGTGTCCGCAGGGCGCCGGGAGTCACCGAGCCCCCCCAATGGATTGCATTTGCTTTTGACCCCGCTCGTTCTGTCTTGACGGCCAGAGGTGAGAGACCAGGGAGGCAGGCAGGTGCAGGGCAAGGGCAGGGTCCTCCCCAAGCTAAACAGAAGGCTGCACCCCGACCAAGAACGCGTTGGAACCATCTGACAGTGGCCAAGAATTATCGGCATTCATCTAGAAGCCTCCAAGAATCAGTAGCAATCATCCAGAAGCCTTCGGTATAAAGTGCAAACCTGCAAGAACCTTCAAAACCTTTCTCTGAGGAATACAAATGTTTCCGAATATTTCCGAATCAGATATTTGTGTGACAACGAATCTAAGAAACATCCTGTTCTGAATGGTGGGTCCCATTGCTGGTTTGTGCAGTCTCATATGCCCCCTCTATGCCCCCTCTATGCGCCCCCTATGCACCCTCTATGCGCCCACTATGCGCCCCCCATGCATCCTCCATGCGCCTTCTGTGGGGGCACACTGTGTGCTGTGCACGCACTGTGCCCAAAGTAAGCTATTTTGGACCCCCTTTCCCCGGCGGTCAAGGTGACCATAGTAGCTACTGTGTTCCCATACCCATACACCTTACTCTGTCCAAAAACTGAGATAATGAATGTATTTCATTATATTTCACACTAAAAACGCCACATTGCTGTCTAAATCTGCTGTTTTTGCCTTGTGGACGTAGCCCCCTGGGGTGGGTGGTTTTCAGGGTGGTCATGGGAAAGCTTATTTGCAATTGGGCGCCATGCGCGCACTGTGCCCACGCTGTGCAGAAACGCCACCTATGCACCCACTATGTGCCCGCTATGCGTGCTCTATGTGCCTGCTATGCGCCCGCTAAGCACCCACTATGCGCCCATTTTGCGCCCACTATGTGCCCACTATGTGCCCACTATGCGCCCTCTATGCGCCCAATTCGCCTCCACTAGGCGCCCTCTATGCACCCTTTAAGTGTCCCCTATGGGCCCATTTGGCGCCCCCCATGTGCCCTCTATGCACCCATTTTGCGCCCACTATGCGCCCTCTATACGCCCTCTATACGCCCTCTACGCACCCTTTAAGTGCCCCCCCCCCCCTTGTAATAGCTACGCCCTTGTCCAAGCTACAATAGGTGCAGGGACCGTATTAATTTGGTACCTAATTTTAATTCAGTACCAAATGTAGTGTAGCCACATGAGACATGGGTTTAGTGACGAATTTGCCAGTCACATAGGGTCATGGACACATTTGTTGTGAGTGTTTGAATCCACGTTGCTATGATTTTGGGGGGTTCCTGTTGGTTCTGTGTTCAGGCAGAGGCTCGGTGGACCCGTGCAGTTGCAGGGGAGAGGGTGTGGGGCACAGAGGCATAGACACAAGCGCACACGCTCGCCAAGGAAAGCTTGAAAAAAGGGTTACTCGAGCGGGGGGACGAAACATGGAAGAGTTGCAAGGACGCACCGGCAGCTGCAGCTTGTGAAGTTGTCGTTGGGCCTGGTTCTGAGCAACCTGCAGCGACCGCGTGTGTTCCTGGAGCTGCACCATTGTGGGTGTCACAAGGCCAGACTGACATGGGGGCGGCTGCAGTCTCGTCACAAGCTGTGTGACGTCCTACATGTACAGGGATGTACAGGGGTCTCTATGGGGATGTACAGGGGTCTCCATGGGGATGTACAGGGGTCTCTATGGGGATGTACAGGGGTCTCCATGGGGATGTACAGGGGTCTCCATGGGGATGTACAGGGGTCTCCATGGGGATGTACAGGGGTCTCCATGGGGATGTACAGGGGTCTCCATGGGGATGTACAGGGGTCTCCATGGGGATGTACAGGGGTCTCCATGGGGATGTACAGGGGTCTCCATGGGGATGTACAGGGGTCTCCATGGGGATGTACAGGGGTCTCCATGGGGATGTACAGGGGTCTCTATGGGGATGTACAGGGGTCTCCATGGGGATGTACAGGGGTCTCTATGGGGATGTACAGGGGTCTCCATGGGGATGTACAGGGGTCTCCATGGGGATGTACAGGGGTCTCTATGGGGATGTACAGGGGTCTCCATGGGGATGTACAGGGGTCTCTATGGGGATGTACAGGGGTCTCCATGGGGATGTACAGGGGTCTCCATGGGGATGTACAGGGGTCTCCATGGGGATGTACAGGGGTCTCCATGGGGATGTACAGGGGTCTCTATGGGGATGTACAGGGGTCTCCATGGGGATGTACAGGGGTCTCCATGGGGATGTACAGGGGTCTCTATGGGGATGTACAGGGGTCTCCATGGGGATGTACAGGGGTCTCCATGGGGATGTACAGGCCAGGGTTTGCCACCCATTTGTACACGAATATTTCCGAATATGTTCGAATATTTCCGAATCAGAGGAGAACCAGTAATCCCGAATATTTGCTAATAGGGGGAATGAGAACGTCAATGCACTGTTGGCCTCAGAGTGGCACAGGTATACACGGTTAGAGAGACGCGCGATTCATAATCATCACTATTGATACATTTTGGCAAACATGTGGATCCTTGTGATATGATGCAGTTGCACCATACATATGGTTTCCGATGACTGCAAATCTTGTGGAGCATTCCTTCCGCTTGGCAGGGCTCATTGATGCCAAAAGTAGGCAAAAGATGAGCCATGCTTTCTGGCAAGGAACAATTTTGGCCTTAGATGAACGATATCCGATCCCCACATCCATCAGGAAACTGCTTTTATGCATGACGAATATGCCCGAATATTTCCGAATTTTCCCCAATGAAATTTGTTTCTGCAAGTACGAGTCATTGGGAAACTCTGTAACAGGGTTCTCCATCGGGATTTTAAGGAAGCGCTCTTGGGGCCAGTCTGGGTCGTGATCTTGGCCGCCAAGGTCAGGACGGTGTGCAATGGCTGCTCCAGGTCATTTTTTAGCGGACAATTTTTTTTTATTTAAAAAACCTGGAGGGTAACCAACGGCAGTTGGTGGGTAACTGACGGCGTTTTGCGAGCAACCGACGGCGATTAGAGGGTAATCGACATCAGTTGGCGAGTAACCGACGGTGTTTGGAGGGTAACCATCTGGACATATGGGTTGCATCAGACTTGAAAAAAAAAATCCTGGTGAAACAGCAGTCATCAAAATGAGCAAAACCGGGGGTGTCGGGACATACGGATTACATCACACTAAAGATGAAAAATTCCTGGTAGTACCGCAATGGCCATAATGTGCAGATTTGGCTGACCACCAGACACTCGAGTTTTTTTTCATTAAATTTCATTATTCATTCATTTCATTAAAAAATGTCCTGGGCTGCTCCAGCCAGGTGGGGTACCAGGATTGATGCCACTGCGTCCAGGCCAGGGACCATTCCGCTGCAGTGCCGGATAGATGTGCTTGGAGCAGTCCCGAGTGGAAGATCTCTCCTACGTCTGAATCCATACCGACGAAAGAATTGTAGGGGCAGCCCGGGTCCTTCCGATGTGTTGTGAAGCAAAGGGGGTCAGGGGGCGGGATAGAGCAGGCATCAAACCAGCCCTAACCCGCGAACCGCCCTCCCAGCCCTTCGCACGAGCGCCCTGGACCTTAAAAGGCAGCTGCCCCCTTAATATGGTAGTCCCCCCGCATGCCCTGCACACGGGGCAGACGGTTCTGGGCCTCGTAGACGGTCGGACCAGCCCGGGTCCCTACCCCCAGTACACCACAGCCTTTGACGTCAGTACACTCGCAATTGCAGAGGCACAACCATGGGCCGGACGGCTGTCCCCTTTTATCTGGCCTTTCGGGCTTGCATCGTGCTTTGTGTCGCCCTCGCGCGCGCAGCAACACCGCTGTCTCCCCCAGCACCAGCGGCCCCCCGCGTGCCCTGCGCGTCGACGGACATCTTCGTCCAGCCAACCGAGGCTCCAAGCGGCCCCCACGCCTTCGGGGCGCCGTGTTTCCCGGGGGACGACGCCTGCCACGCGACGGTCCACAGTGCTCAGGCCGCGGTCCGCCGCGTGCGCGCACAGTGCCCCGACGCCGGCGTCGTGACCGTGCACTTGCTGCCGGGGGTCCACCGGCTGCCCCACCCGCTGCTGTTGGACCCGCGCGACTCGGGCCAGCGCGGCGCCCCGGTGGTCTGGCGGGGGGGCTCCGACGGCCGGACGGTGCTGTCGGGGGGCGTGCCGCTCGCCGGATGGGGCCCGGTAGCAGGCCATCCCGAACTTCTGCAGGTCCGTGTGCCCTCCGCAGCCGTCGTCAGGCAGTTGTGGGTCGCCGGCGTTGGGGCGGAGCGGGTCGCTGTCGCCCCCGCCAGCGAGGGCCTGGCGGAGGAAAGCGGGGCGTACGCGACCTCGGAGGGCATCGTCACGCCCTCGAAGGCCCCGCTGGGGTGGCCCAGCCCCGCCGCGGTGGAGATGCGGTGGGACCTCTCGTATCAGCAGCACCGCTGCGGCGTCGTGCACGTGGCCACGCGGCAGATAAGTGGCCGCAACATGACGGTGGTGGCCTTCCAGCAGCCGTGTTGGCGGTTGGGCACGGTGTGCGCCATGGCCCCTGTTGGCGTTCCTGTCCCCACGTTTCGATGCCGTCCAACCTCCGCAGGCCCCATGCGCATTCGCATGTTGATTTCCATGTCCCCTCCCCCTCTCCCCCCTTGAGCCCCCCTCCCCCCAAGGGGAGGAACCGGCCCGACAAAAGGGGGGAGATGTCAAGGGGGGCGGGGGGTACATATCCACGTCCGTAGGGGACGGGGAGGTTCGAGTAGGGGTGCCATTTCGCGTGTAAAAGGCCCCCGTCCCAGCCTCACCGCGCATCCCAAAGGTGTCCGTGAAATGGGCTTCTTCTGGGCTGCTTTCGGTGCGTTCCCGTGCAGAGGTGAACGATGGTCGTGTGCATGCATCGTGTTGTTGCAGCCCCTCATTAATGGGCAGCTTTTGCCGCGGGCACGTGCGCATAGGTCTCCACGCTGGATACACGCAGCACGTACA
This sequence comes from Eutreptiella sp. 'Long Island Sound 2002', assembly GCA_964036045.1. Classification (NCBI taxonomy): domain Eukaryota; phylum Euglenozoa; class Euglenophyceae; order Eutreptiales; family Eutreptiaceae; genus Eutreptiella; species Eutreptiella sp. 'Long Island Sound 2002'. Next base: position 50,284,493 of record OZ038386.1, read on the forward strand.
TCTGTGTCCAGTACCATTCTGAACTCTGGCAACATCTGCAGCAGTCCATCAAAACGCCCTGTCCCCAACGTCACGACTGATTGCCACGACAAGAACACTCTCTTCCTGTGGGCCTGTATTGTGCAGATGCGCCCTGGCAGAGTATCAATCGAACCATGGCTCGCATCGCTCTGCCATGACCGCCCACTTGTGTCACACTTTGCCATACGTCTTCTTCCATTTAACAGCACTAATCGGACCGTGGACTTGCACGTCCGGTGTTTCTGGTGTTGTCTGTGTTCTGCATTTCTTCTGCCAAAATCTTTTGACGGTGGCGACTTTCTCTTGAGCGGTATGGCCCAAGACGCTTTGCTTGTGGTGCCTCAAAAGAATGTAAAACAAATTTCTTGCAATTACCAGTCAATCCTCGCCGGTTGACAGTCGGTCCGGCGCCATGGGGCGTGGGTTAAAGGGCCAACGGTCAAATTTTCGCCACCTCACACAATGTGTTCACCCTTTTTGGCAGTTGGCCCAGAATTTGTCGCGTTGGAACAAGGTGCCGCAGAATTTTGTTTGTGCAGTTCGCCGCCTCCCTCCCCCCCTTCCGGGTAGAAAAGGAGTCGCTCTTCTTTACCCTGGCGTACTGCCAACAGCGGATGGTTTGTGCGTGCAAAGGTGAATGGGCCGGTTCAGTACCGTACCAGCGATCGCCTGATCATGAACTGCCATGACCCGCTGTTGACACAACGCCGTGCCTGAGCACATGGTGCCTTCCGGTGTGCCATTGCGCGGCAAATGAATGCCTTTTGGGGTGTACGTCCATCCGGGGCAGCCTCATCTGTCTCGGAACCCCCCGCCTCCTGACTGACGCACTGCGTCCTGCCCCCATTTCCCCGCCCGTCAGGCGCTGGGGGTGCTCAAGCTGTCAAAATGGCGGGGTGCCGTCCTGGGCACGCGCCTTCCGCACCGCCCGGGGGAGTTTCTGCCTCACGTGGAGGCCGGTGTGCTGCTGTACCACCCCCGCAGCCCGGCCGAGGCCCACGGGCTCCCGTCCGGGGCAGTGCAGGCGGTGCTGCCGGTCCTCGAGACCCTTTTGGAGGGCTTTCGCGCGCGCGACATCCGCTTTGAGCACGTGTCGTTCGAGCACAGCACATGGACGACGCCCTCGCGCGACTTTGGGTACCTGGAGCGCTACGGCGGGGTACTGTACAGGCCCTGCACGCCGGGCTCCCGGTGCTTTGAGGGGCCCCGAGCCGCACTCGCGGGCTGTGGCAACAACGTGAGCTGCCAACTGGTGATGTCCCCGGCGGCGGCAGTGTTCAGGGCCTCGGCCGACATCGCCTTTACTGGCTGCACATTTCAGAGGCTGGGGGCATGGGGGTTGGCCCTCAGCAACGGCACGCAGCGCTCGCAGGTCCTGCCCGGCCCTCCCCCTTGCTCCCCCTCCCCGCCCCCTCTCCCCCCCCCCCCCTCTCTCTCCATTTCTGTCCCCTCTCCCGGGCAGCACTGGACGTCGTGTGCGCGTCCGTTGCAGGTCCGGAAAGAGGGGGTGTTGGGTCTCACCACATCCGTAGCGCCGCAGCATACGTGACACATGCGTGCGAAGTAAGTCCCTGTGAAATGGTGCACATTTGGTGTACCAAACAATCAGGACGCTGCTGGGGTCTGGGTTTGTGCCGCTGGGGCCATTTTACTTTGGGGTGGCATCCGTGCCTCCTTTGGGACCATCAAGTCAAAGGATGCCCCTCTGCCAGCCCCCCTCTCTTGGTTCTCCTCTTCTCTGTTTCCCCTCTCGTCGTCCACCCCGTCCGTCTACTCTACAGCATCGCGCTGTGTCGTGTGTGCGTCTCTCTTCTGCCTTTTCTTTCACGCCCCATCCCTCCCTCTCTCTCGGTTGTTCGCTGTGGGATATACGCGCGCTTTCCTTCGCTTGCCATTTCACCCCCGTCCTCATTCCCCCTGTCGTCGTATGCTCTCCTACTCGCAGGTGCTCCGCAGCACTTTCCGTGACTGTGCTGGAGGGGGGCTGTACTTGGGGAACGTCAACGAAACGCACCAAACGGACGCCGCGCAGCAGATGCGGGGCATCACAGTTGCCGACAACGTGATTGAGCACATCGGCACAGAGTACCAGGGCTCCACAGCCCTCGCCACATTCTGCACCGTCGACACCATCATTGAGCACAATCTCATTGCCCACGTCCCCTACACCGCCATCTCATTCAATTGGCCTGTTCCGCAGCTGTCCAGCTATTCCTACAACAACACCATCCGCAACAACGACGTCCAGGTTGGCCCCAGCCCCTCTCGGTCTCTCTGCCCTTCCTTACGCCTCTCTCTCTCTGTCTCTCTGTCTCGTATTCTTCTTCTCTCTCTGCTTCTGTCTCTACCACTGCCTCTGCATCTGCCTATGCCGCTACCTATGCGTCTGGCTTTGTCTCTGCTTTTGTCTCTGTCTTTCTCTATCTTGTCTCTGTCTGCGCACTGCCTCTTGCCCTCCGTCTCATTGTATTCCTCTGTCTCTGTTTCACTCTGTGTCTCTCCCTCTGCCTCTGCTTGTACAGGTGCCTCTCCCTCTGCCTATGCCGCTGTCCATGGGTCTGATGTTGTCTCTCCGTGTGTTGTTCCTATTTCTACCTCTGGGTCGGTCTTGGTCTTTGGCTCTGTCTGTCTGTCTGTCTCTCTTTCATTGATGCATTTTGATTGAAGTTTTTTCCTCTCTCTCTTGTGCTCTTCCTCGACCTTTTTTTCTTTCTGCACTTCTTTTCTTTGTGATTTTTCGGTCCCTGCATTTCCCCCCCTCTTCTTCCTGTGGTCCAGGATCCAAGCAAGTGGGGTACCGACGGCGGCGCCATCCACACGATCGGACCCGCGCCTTCCACCTTCATTGACGGTAACTACTTTCATAACCAGTCGCACGGGACGAAGTGCACATACATCGACGGCCCGTCGGCGTACTACACCATCACCAACCACGTGGTGGACCAGGCGCCGGTCAGCCTGTGGCTGTACTACCAGCAGGGCTGCAACAGGACGGGCTGGTGCGGCAACTCCGGCCACGACAACCACGCCGCCCACTGCTACGTCCGAAACTCTCCCCCGAGCCCCTTCCCGTACAACAACAACCGCTCCTCGGTGTCCGACGTCCACTATGTGCCCCAGGGCCAGCCTTTTCCTGCCGCTGCATTGGCAATTATCGCCCGTGCAGGGCCCAGGAAGGGATAATGGTGTTGACCTCGCTCCAACGTGGGTTTTTGCCCGATGCCGAAGACAAATGTTGCCGGTGGTGCAAACATCACACTTGATTGACGTACCGCTGCACGTTATTGCACATGAACCAATGACGTGGAGTTGGTGCGCGTGTGGACGGGAGCAGTGGCTGTTGGGGGACCTTGGATCCGGTGGCAGACCTGGTTGCTGCGCCCTCCCTGGGCTATCCTCGCCGCGGGCCACCTCACTACCGCACCCTGCTACTGTCATCGCCTCCCTGATGCTTTCCCCCCCAGACCTATCCAACCCGGGAGCTGCAAGGAGAGGGGTGTCCTCTGGTGCAACCCAAAAATCACATGCGTGTTGTCATTTGGTCTGGTGGTTGTAGTTTACGAGCCTTGAGAAACAGCTAAGAACAGAATGGCAATAACATCAGCAAAAACTTCCCAAACTGCAACATGGCAGACATAGCCCGTGCTGTCTCGGGGTGCTCGCAGTGGGACGAATCAGATTGGCAACGTAGCCCCTACCGTCTAGCGTCCCCACAGCGGGGTTGGGATCCCTGCCTCTCGGGCTCCCCAAATTGGAGGAGGAATCAAAATGATAGTGTACAATGAAGGTGGCCAATTTTTTTTTTTACAGGAAATTCCTGCAAAAAGGGGCTTTGGGCTCTTACCACCACCTTTTGGAAAAATATGGTGTAGTTTGGCCAAACCAGCATCGTGCCATTCTACAAGCGTTGCCCCCTCAGTGAGTAGAGCCCGGTGTTGGCTTACAGTTGGTGTGCGGTGCATCCTCACAAGGTGCAGCCCATGGGTGTGGTCCCGGTGGGAAGTTCGCCCTCTTATTGGAGCATATTTTTGTAAAAGCGGCAGGAACTGTTATCTTGCAAAAGTGCAGAGGGGGCAGAGTTCAGAAGGCATAGGGAAATTGTCCTGCAAAGAAAGACACCGAAGCCAAGATCAGGGGACACCACTGGAACGCAGTCGATGGACTAGAAGTGACCCCACAAAGAGTGTAGTTGGTTTTTATATATATCTATGGCATATGTAGGGCAGTGTATCCACCTTGGTACGCGGGGTACAAGGGGTACAGGGGAGGGAGGTAGGGACCCCCCCCCCTATTTTGGGGTTGGGAAACACAAAAAAACATGTCTTAGAAGTGAATTGGATGGTTATTAGTGGATATTTGCCCCTATAAAGGGCTCACAATGGCTAAAAATAGGGTATGACATCACTGTTGGTAGGATCCTAACCAGAGTACTAAACATAGGTACAATTGTGGTCGAAACCCCTAATACTAGCACCAAATACCCCCAATAATAGTTTGAGGGACATGAAAATGGACAAGAGTATGTTAAAAACGTTGAATTACTATGTTATTGGATGTATATAGGGGTCGTGTGGGTTATTTCTAGGATTTAGTGGTTATTTTTAGTACTCTGGTTAGGATCCTACCAGCAGTGATGTCATACCCTATTTTTAGCCATTGTGAGCCCTTTATAGGGGCAAATACCCACTAATAACCATCCACTTCACTTCTAAGACATGTTTTTTTGTGTTTCCCAACCCCAAAATAGGGGGGGGGGTCCCTACCTCCCTCCCCTGTACCCCTTGTACCCCGCGTACCAAGGTGGATACACTGCCCTACATATGCCATATCTATATATGGGGATGGTCGTTTTTTTTTGTGGGGGGGTCACAGTCAACGGGACGTGCAGCACGCAGTAGGCGCAAGCCCTGCTGTGCGCCACAGAGCCCGCCGCGCACATGGCTCATCGTACGGCACTCATTTGCAACACATCGTCACAAGGCATGGGGTGTTGTTAGGGTGGCCCCCGGCAGCTGCACTGATGCTCAGATATCAACATGCCCAGTCTGCGAACGCTGTTGATCAACCATGTGCTTTGTCCTGTCCCCGTGTCGCTCAGGCCAATTCAACTGCTTTATTGTATGGTCCACCATTGAGCCTTGCCCTCCGCCCACACACACATTTGAGCGACAGAGCATGCCGGTCAACCTACAGCACTTGACATTGAAACCGCGGTACTTGCTACTGCGCCCCCCGAGAATTGGCAAGTACTGCCCGCGGTTGGCCTGTTAGGGGGGCAGGTGGGGGGGGGGGGGGGGCTGATTAAGGAGAGCACAAGGCTCAGACGTCCTGTCAGCCCTCCCACTCAGTCCGCAACGGTCCCCATCACTATCTGCTCTCATCAACCTCCAATTATGGAAAGAATTCAAATGCGCCAGGGGGTTGCCACACATGCCAGCCCCTGCCCAGGCGCCCACATAGCACCGGGCTGGTGTGTGACGCGACAGATGGTCCACTGGGTGCTGTGAGGCTGCCCGTAGCACATTCTTGTTGTAGCCTTGCCTGAGTTGAGCCACAGCCCCTCGTCACGTCGCACCTCAGCCATGCGGTACTGTAAACAGTGCACCAAAGACAAACAGACCACAGTGCATCCATAAGGACATGCCGGTGCCTTTGGCATCGGTGTGCTAGTCCTCCTCCCGGTGTTTCTGGCCGAGCATTGGCTCGGATATAACCTCCTCAGACTCGAGGTTGTGCAGTATTGGTTTCCAGGTGTACCCTGCCGTTGCAGTGAAGCCAGATCACCTTTGTTGCACATGTAGCCCGCCACCCTTTGCAGTCTCAGTCGCCGTTGGGGCGTTGGCACAGAACGCTATGCGTGCGGATTGTCCATGCTGTGTCTGCTTCACTGCATGGGCCATCAGGGCCCTCATCCCTCAGCCTCACACCTCATCAACAGTGCAGAGCCGCAGTTGTGCCCTTCAACAGAATTATGCACTGCACCTGATACGATGAGCAATTGGCGTCTTCATGGGGAATGCGCAGCACCGGGGAATCCACTCGTATTGGGTCTATACCCCACCCTCCCACACTATCTTAGAGCCTGGAGGGCGTGGAGGGAGAAGGGGGGACTTAGTTGGGTACGGGGCTGTAGCCGCCAACCCATGGGAGTGAAGTGGGCCAACCAGGCCCGGGCGGGTGTGGGAGGGGGGGGGCAAAGCCGGGCGGGATGGTGGTGGTGGTGGTTGTGGTGGTGATGCACCTGCACTGGTATGTCCTGGAGCTTGAGCTCAGGGCCGCCCACTCCACAATAGACCGCCAGTGTCGTGGGGTTTATTGGGCCTTCATGTTTTCCCCGCCAGCAGGTCCCTGAAGCGTCAACAGTTCCCAGTGACAGAGGGGTAAGAGCCCGTTTTTCCTCGGGTAGTGCACAAGCTCCGGAGATCGCAACTCTTTTGGCTGAACACGCTAGGGAGGTCCACAACAGACCGTGTTGTCCCCTGTCATCCCATTTCAACCAGCGGGAGAGCCGTGCTGCAGTCCTGTAAATGTGTCCTGTGACTCCCATAGGTCAGGGTGCCAAAGATAGCAAGCACAAGGCAAGCACAGGAGGATGAGATGCTGCCTTCAAAGTGCCCCTCTGATTGCCGGAGCAGGAAGGCAAACTTGGAGAAACAGGGCTTGTCCTTCTCCTGTGACATGATCAGGCGGTAGCCCTGTCCACACACCCGGTCCCTATCTGCTCTCGTTGCGGCCTAATGGACTGCCAGGGGTGAGCCACGCCCTCATAACGGACACGCCTGTTACACCCCACATCCTGTGGTGCCCGGGGGTCCCCTGGTGGAGACCGTGAAATCCACCCGTGTGTACTGTTGGATACCCTCGGCCCGGAGGGAAGGGGGGGGGGGGGGGCAGATGGCGTCACCCCACACCTCCACCACCCAATAGTGACGGTGGTGACGTTAGCCTTGTGTAGCAGTTCGCCAAAGACCAGAACTAAATTCAATACCATACAAATCCTAAAGTTTTTCGAAAATATTCAATTCCTGGCACAAGGTGTTGTTGTCCGCAAAAAAAAAACGCAAAAAATAAATTAATTTTTGGCGTCATAGGGGAGCGTTAGCGCGCAGGGCACTGTTTTGGGCTATTTCCGATCCCTACCCCTATGGGTGAGGCAACCGGTTCTGATTTTGTCCCCCTTTGTAGGGGACCCCCGAGAATGGAGGGGTGAAGTAGCACTTCCGCCCTCTTCTGGGCCCCCGAGAAGGCAGGGGTGAGGCAGCCAATTCTGATTTCGTCCCCCTTTGTTTGGGTCTCCCCGAGAATGGAGGGGTGTCATAGCATTTCCGCTCTCGTTTGGGCCCCCGAGAAGGCAGGGGTGAGGTAGCCAATTCTGATTTTGTCCCCCTTTGTTTGGGGATCCCCGAGAATGCAGGGGTGCTATTCATTGGCCAGAAGAACGACACTCTATCGGCACGGCAACACTCATATAATGATGTGCATGGATGGTACCGGGCCCAAATTGAGCAACTGTTTGCTCATTTGTGGCATTGGGGGTTTAATTCGGAACATTTGGCGTGGTGGTCCCAATGAGTTGCATCAATCGGTGCGCATTTTGTTGCACTTAACCCAATTTTGCACGCGGAGGCAGGTCCATTACCCTCAGTATGGACCGTCGGAACATGTTCCCCCTCATGTTTGGAAGAGCACCGAAGCAACCGTTGAGGATGACACGCAAGATGATGTTGGGGAGGAGGTTGATATATGTGCATTGTGCTGTCAAAAGCACACTACGACAGAATGTGGTGAATGTCATTTGCATTATTGTGCGGAATGTATTGACCCGCACACCTGTGGGGAGAAGACTGTTTGTTAAACAATCTTGCTTGTTCAACGTGAGCGAACAAATTTGGTGGAACAAAGTTGTGAAGGTGATTCAGATATGCTTTTCTTGTTCAATGTTGTGCATGGATGGTTTGTTGCTTCATTTGGTAGCAAGAGGCAGCTATTGGTCTACTCGGGGGCTCCATACGGTAATGGTAAACTTGGGGACTCAATCGGGGAAAGTCATCATAAAAGTAGCGCGCAGGGCGTGCGCAAGGCAAACACTCCTCCCATGCCCTACGCAAATATGGGTTCCGCAAAAAAAATCGCAAAAGTAAATTTTTTTGCCCCTGCCCCCTTTTTGCAAGGAGACCAAAATTTCCAAGAATGGCATTTCTCTTTCACAGCCATGTACAATGCTGTGGTTTTTCTTCTTGTCTGATCCTGCAGAGTTTTCTGTGGCATTTTTTTCAGCATTTGATGCCCTATTATCGAGACGAACTGGCAAGGCAGCATTTCACGTGCCACGGGCACTATTATGGACGATTTTGGAACTGGTTTGTTGAAAAACTGGTAGACCTGAATCATGCTTGTTGGTGCTTATCTATGCTATGGACTGCAATCCCAGAGTCCAACTGATCCACATTTGTATGCCTGTGTAGGAATGGACTGCAATCCCACAGCCCAAGGTACGCATGGTCCCTTGCGGTAGCAACAAAATGAATCAACCCCAATCCCCAAAACGCAAAAAAAACGCAAAAAATTTAATTTTTGGCGTCATGCCCTACGCAAACATTGGTTTCGCAAAAAAAATCGCAAAAATAAAATATTTTTTGCCCATTTTGGATGCTGTCGCAAAAATTTTGCTTATTATTAATTCAAAACACCCAACGCAAAAATTAGGATTCCGCGAATCTTTAGGATTTGTACGGTAAGTGCACTCAACGGTATACAAGTTGGTCACAACTGGCAATATCCACTGCAAGCAAGCATGGACCATGGAGCAGCGGTTTGTTGCAACATGGAGACTTACCAGCCGCTAAGGACAATTGACGACTAACCCTTTGCTGTCTTTCAGTGGTTTCAGACCACTAAAGTGTAGCATTTGGTTCAATTGGTAATGGAGCACCCTAACGACGCAAGCACCAACGGCAGCAGCATGCCGCAGCATGCCGCAGCGAGCCAAAATTTTCTTGGGGACCGTTGGTGCCTGCTAACGACAAAAGGGGGGGGGGGGGGCGCTGCGACTGTTTCACTCTATTGAATTGATGGCTGGAAGTGATTGATATGAACAACCATTGATCCCCAACCCAACAAAAATAGTTTTCGGCCTGCAGGGTCTGTGGGCTCCTCATTGGGGATATTTTTTTGGTGTGATGACGCTTTTACAAGGGTTTAGACCCTGAATCAACCTCTTTGGGCTCTGATAGGCCCCACCAAGCGGGGCATGTGGTGTTTCCCACGTGGCCCTACCTGGTGTTGATCTCACAACCTCTGCAAGATGATTTTGACACACACATCCGCCTCAAATCCGTGGCCTCCCCCTGCAGACCCTCTCTCCCCTCCTAACGCCACGGGTGTGTCCCCCCAGTTGATGTGGAGCAACAATAGTCTGCGGATTTTGGAAAAAAATTGCAGAATTTGTCCCACCATGCATTTTGGCCTTCATCCTCCCAGTTGAAGACTGGAGAGCCCGAGTAAAGATGGATCTCTTTCCCCCTGCCAACCAGAAGTGATGCAATGTCATCCCCGCCCCCCCCCCCCCCCTGTCAACTTTGTCAACAAACTCAAGGCAACATTCAGCACTGGTTTGAATTGGGCTGTGCGAGCTGTGACCGTATAGCCTGTGTCACAGGGGCTATATCGGCAGCTAAGTATCCGTTGCTTCACACCCCCCTTGTGCCTTGTCAGTGATGTCAGTGACACCCAACGGAACATCACATGGGACGCAGAGGGCTCAGAGTCAGGGGGCAGAGTTTAGCACGGATGTAAGTGACACACGCCGGGGCAAATTCAGGAAGCGTGAACTATGAATCGCATAGGGAGGGAAGGGATAATCAAGAGATTATCTGTGCTGAACAAAGCAGACATTTCTTCGGCCAATTTGTGACGGCACCTCCGGTACCATATCTGTAGACAACCTGTGACGGAGGCATTTTCATTGCAATGCACTGTGAGAGGTTCCGAAGTGATTCCGAAGGGTGACGGCCATCGTCGCTTTATGGCCAAACAACATGAGGCGTTGTTTCTGCAACTATTCAGGCCCGAACCGTTGTCTGGAGAAAAGGAGGGGGGGGTTAGGTGGTGGGCATAGCACCCCCCACCTATGCCAATGGACCCACCCTCCAGAATCATCGCCCTCCCCCTCAATGGGCCCCTCATCCGGAAAGAAGTAGCATGGCCCTGTCTGGGCATTTGAGAACTACACACAGTCGAATGACCACGAACGTTGAAAACTACCCAAAAAAGTGACCAAGGTGAGCTCCACAACCATCACAAAGGTGCAAGAGGCACAAAGCATAGGTCCAAACGATGCTTCAAGGAGGTGCACAGGCCAGAAAATGCCTTCGCAAAAGGTTCTGTCAGAAATTGATTACATTTCGAGTCGTTTCCCCCCTCCACGCGCATGTCATTGAACCCCCCACTCGGACGTAAGAATCATGGCACAGGCCATTGACATGGGATGGGGTACTAGAGAGGGCCTGAGAGTGCTTGCATTTTGCACAGTCCAGACCAGTATGCCTGCGGAGCCCAACGAGACCCGCTATCAGACCATTGAACCGATTGCCCCCTTCGCCGCCATATTTACCAAAGCCGAGGACACACAAACTGGTCAGGTTGTCGTTTTGAAGAAGCTTCGGATGGGCTTTGATGAGGGGGTGTCCGCTGAGGCACTGCGTGAGATCAGCATCATGAAGGAACTCCAGCACGAGCACGTCGTCGGTGTGCTGGACGTTTTCTTCGACCCTGAGGACAAGGTGTGTCTCGTTCTGCAACACCATCGCGTTTGTCCCACACCCTCATTGGCTTGCCATCTGGCACCGCACGTGACGATCATCTTTCTGTTCGCACTGGCTTACCATTTGAGGCCGGATCCCAGAAACGTTTGCGGCCTTAGATCGTGAGGACCGCCCGCCGCCTCCACTGTTCACGCACAGTTACTCTGTACGACAGCATTAGTGAACCATGTTTCTGGGGGCTGGTGTGCATTCGCATCTCTCATGAGTGCTGGTGCTTTATGTATTGTATGATTATCATTTAGGTGTCGTGCGGTTGTGATGTAAGTGTCGTGCGGTTCCAACGGCATTTTTAACCGACAGTAACCGCCCGGAACCGTTCTGCCAAACCCCTCACTGCTTCCCGAACCGTTTCTGGCACGCCCGTCACTGCGCCATGGCCCATCAACACCGGGGGATGGGAGGGAGGGACGAAGTGTGGAAGCTATCTGCGAGACAGACGTGCAGATAAAGTGTACTCCAAAAATCCAGATGACTGCATCGAACTGTACCACAATTGCTTCAGAAGTTTGTGGTATCTGTGCATTCCAATTTTGAAGAGTGCGGACACATGTATCTCACCACCCAAGGCAGTAACAGAGGCCGTCCTCCACAAGGCACCTGCTATATCAACGAAGATTCTTCAAAGAGAATTGGGTCATCGTATCATTGTGTCAGGGGAAGAGCTGCAAGGAAGTCGGGAGCGAATCGCCTAGGACTACGAAATCAGAGCTCAATATTGCACTAAACCCCCCTCCCCTTTGAGAAATACTCACCCTTGTGTTTCTCCCCGAGGGGGGGGGGTACCGTCACTTTGAGTTGTCCAATTTTAATTTCTGGGTTGGATGTTGAGCTTTTTCAGTGTGTCTACTGTATTATTGGTGCATTGCCCTTGTAGTTGGAGTTTACTGTATGCAAGGCATTATGCTGTACCCTGTGTACAGTGTGTAGGTACTACTGCCCGCAATCGTGCACGAGCACCACCCTCAATTTCTTGGAGTTCATGTATCACGTGTGCATCCGAAAGGGGAAAAAGTGTGTATCCCATGCTATAGTGGCGATGCGCGTTATCTACACGACTGGCGCGAGGAGGGGAGGTGTGGATCAGGGACTACCTTTGGACACTTGCGCATGGGGACGGGGTGCCTGGATGTCCGATGCCTGTCACGCGCTGCACTGTGCCGTCCCCCCCCCCGAAGGTGTACCTCGTCCTGGAGCTCATGGACCAGGACCTGTCATCCCTCATGCGCAGCCGCGTCAACGGCCTGAGCGGCATTGTCCTCCGGTCGTACCTCCACCAAATGCTCGACGCCCTCTCCTACTGCCACGGGCACAGGGTGCTGCACCGGGACCTAAAGCCGCGGCACGTCCTCGTTTCCCGCGACATGCAGACCGTCAAGCTCTCGGGGTTCAGCCTGTCCCGCTGCTTCTCCCTCCCCCTGCACACGTACACCCACGAGGTGGTCACCCTCTGGTACCGTGCGCCGGAGGTCCTCCTGGGCGACATGCACTACGGCCCGGCGCTGGACGTCTGGAGCCTGGGCTGCATCTTCGCGGAGATGGCCACGAAGCGGGTGCTGTTCCCTGGGGACTCCGAGATCGACGAGCTCTTCAAGATCTTCCGGCTCCTGGGGACCCCCGACGAGCGGAACTGGCCGGGCGTCGCGGCGCTGCCGGACTGGAGCGACGTGTTCCCGCCGTGGCGGCCGCAGCCCCTCGGCACCGCCCTGGGCCCGGCCCTTGACTCGGAGGCGTTGGATCTGCTGGCGAAGATGCTGCGCCACGACCCGTCCGAGCGCATCCCGGCGAAGGCCGCGCTGCAGCACCCGTACTTCGCCAGCCTCGAGGCCCAGGAGGCCTAGGGCAGAAGGCGCGGGGCAAAAGCACCCTTCACCCCCTTCAACACCAGAACGATGGTGTACAGTATGCGACCCTCCCACTGGGCGCTCCACAGGCTGACTGCCCACGGCCGAGCTGCCTCTGAACAACCCTAAAAGGGTGCAGCGTTGGAGCCTCTCGCTCTGTCGGCACAGGAGGCGCCCTGCCATGCGACCCATCAGGGGAGTACAGCGCCCCCAATCCCAAGGCCCATTAATAAGCCTTCCTTCCTGCTTCCCTTCGCCCCCTTCGTCTGCACTGAACTAAGGACCGCCTCTGAGAGCCGCGGTAGTTGCGTCTCTGCTGAGGCTGAGCGGTGGGTGGCGACGGCGGTGGGTGGGTGACCGGCGGTTTGCCCGACAGACGGCGGTTGTTGGCCAAAGGTCAATGACTGGCGGTCCGTTGACCTTTGGTTGACCCACGGCCACCCACACGCCACGAATGTCTTGTGGAGGCGCTGTGCGGCATGTGGCTGGGCCCCACACCGAACCCGCATGCCACGCCACACATCCTTCACAGACCGGGGCCTGAAAGAAAAATGTTGTTTGGTGTTGCGCGCCCTCCCGAATGCAACACCGACTCACAATAGGCCACGCCCGGCGCGCAGAGTGCGCGGTGCAAAACGCGCCGTGGCCTGCGCAGGCACAGCGAGGGTGGCAGGAAGTTCAGAAGTGTCAGTGATTCCCGTCAACAGCCATCTGTCGCCTTTTGCCACACCCACTTTGTACCCCTCGTGCTTCGCACCCCAGTTTTGTAGGTATCCCCCACACGTACCGATGGCGCCCTTCCGAGCCTGGCCACCGCGGGAGTGACGGTCAAGCGGAGGATGAGGACCTGTTGCACCTTGAGATGCGACGGTGTTCACGGTTAGCGCATTTGCACGGAGCACAAGGAGCACGTCGGCAGCGGTGCATCTCTGGGAAGGAACTCCAGCCCCACACAAGCTGTGGTTTGCTGTGCGAAGTGTCTTCACTTGTTGACTGTAGGGGTCAATGGCAATGTTGCTTGTAGCGATCCTGAGGCTTTTTTATCATCCAACTGGCTCAACATGTCGGCGCCAAAGCAGCAGCAGCCAGTCCAACAGGGTGAGGCGCAGCCCCAGCGAACATACCGTTTGTGTCCCTCTGCTTCCACAAAACATGTTCCAGCATCTCGAGCCCACTGCAGTCGCACGAATGGCAACACTGGACTGCACTGCAGTCGCGTCAATCGAATGCATAACCGACGTTAGCTGACCACAGTCCCTTCAATGAATGCACACAATCGCGTTTGTTCCTGCTGTTGACACTCGGAGTGTTTTCTCAGGCAGCGTTATTTGGGTGTTTGGCATGGTGTGTCCCTCCCATTCCCCTTTCCCATGGTACAGCATGAGCGTGACCTCTGTGCGCACACGGGTGCCTTTGCGAGCCTTTGGGAGAAGCCCGATCTGTCAGGTCCATGTGCTGCGTCAGGTCTACGTGCCTTTTGGCCACGCTACCCCCGTGCTTTGTCCAAGATGCGGAGGGCTGAGTGCAATTTGTGGTGGCGCCTGACGGGCCTTGCTGACATTGGGCGTGATTCTGGATAATGACGGCCATCGTCGATTCTATGGCCAAGATATGTTCGGTATGAGTCTGTGACCAATTTTAATTCGGTCCCAGTCTGTAGATGTAGGCCAAGATGTTCAGTTGATGTACATTTTCAATAGTTTTGCCGAGTCACAAGGCTTTTATTGTGATTTGGCTGATTTTCGTGCCCCAGTTGGTTCTCATTCATGTTGTTGGCAATGACACACCTTCACACATCGTTCAACCTTCGTCCTGAGAGCCCTCAGTTTTGTCCATCAGCTTCAATTCACCTCGTGGATCACTGATCTTGAGAAAAAGGCCCCACCCCCCCTTGTCGAAGATCCGGCCAGGTTCCAAGTCCATTTCTTGCATACACCCCCTGCATCGTAGACCAGGGTGTGTCTTATGCGCGGCAGTCACACCCGTATCATTGAGGCATGAAAGAAACCGGCTCCAATGCCCCTGACGCTGCACGTATCCAGAACCTTTTTTTTTCTGGCCCACCAGACACCAAACTTAGATGCCTGGTAAACAGAAAAGCAGCCCACCACTGATTTGTCGAACAATTTGTGGTCCGGAACCCCCTGGCCCTTCCTGCGGCACAATCCATAGGTCAGCATAAATTACACTTCAGCACCCCTGCCCCCCCTACATAGTTGCTTTTTTGAAGTTCAGTGCTAGGGTGAAGTTAAGGGGTGCAGGGAGCCGGCGGGGACACCCAGTGGCCCTCACCCCCAATCATGGCATCGCACTTGATGAGTACACGTGCAGGGCAGGACAAGGACAGGGACGAGGGCGCCAGCGGAGGTAGGCACCCACCAACTAAACCCTACATCATCAGTGCTTGACTGCATCCTCCAAATTTCACGGTCTGGGGATGATTGAACCCACAACATCGCACCCCCCACCACGAACACAGACACCCCACAGACACACACACACACACACACACACACACACACACACACACCTGTACATACCTTTACATGTGGGTTAGCAACCTCGCGACCTGTGCATACGGGTTATCTCTAATCCCTCACGGAGGCCCAACTGCAGGGCACGAACATCGAACTCAAGGTTTGCAGATCAGTAGGAACGTACGACTGTAGAACTTGGCAGTTTGAGCAAGTCTGGAGGCACACACACACACACACACAGGTGTTTTGTTTGGTGCCTGCCAGCTGGTGACACTGCATACCCAACCGAAAGCCAAACAGGCGCGATCTTCGGTGACTCTGTCATCACACGGGCTGCTTCTGCCTCCCCCTGGGCTGGTGAAAACCCTGCTTGGCACGACCCCACGGGTCATACAAAATGTCGGGACTTACCCATGAAATTTTGGAAGCGCTACGTAAACCAG
The DNA here is from genome assembly GCA_964036045.1 of Eutreptiella sp. 'Long Island Sound 2002'. NCBI lineage: Eukaryota > Euglenozoa > Euglenophyceae > Eutreptiales > Eutreptiaceae > Eutreptiella > Eutreptiella sp. 'Long Island Sound 2002'. The sequence goes on from OZ038386.1 coordinate 50,300,098, forward strand.
AGCTCCTGGAAGCTCTGGCCGCAGCCATCGCACCACTTCTCAGTGGGAAGAAGGATCTACCGCCGCCGGCGAAAGCGACTACTGCACGGGAAGAGGAACTCCTTGGCGTCATCCGGGAGCTACGTGGCACGGTCCGCGAGTTGCGCGCAGCACTACAAGCGGCAGGGGGTAAATCGGTGCCCCCAAAGGAGCAGACCGTGGTGGACGAGCAACAGTCCCCCTATCGCGCGGCCCTCACTCGGAGGATGAAAACACAGAGCCGTCTTGTCGTACAGGATGTCCCAGACCTGGGAGAACCACTGCAGCCAACAGCCACTGCGGTGCATAAAATTGAGGGCAAACACGGCTTCATTGCGGTCCAAGGACGCTGCATCTACCAGGGAGAGCACAAGACTGCACTCAAGTCTTTGCAACAGATAGGAGCAAACAAGCCTGTCCATGATTGGAAGGTCACAGAGGCCACCGCAAAGGCCTTCGAACACGTTTTGCTTGTGGGGCAACCGCTGGCGGAAGCGCACGCAATAGCAGCACAGGCTTTAACAAAATATGACAGCATCCAGAGCGTCAGCGCACACGTGCTAGCGACAAACTGCAGACGGGGAGTGGTCAATGTGCCAGGCATACTGGCAGCGCTTGGCAGTTCACGAGAATGCTTGCATGTCAAGGATTTCGTTCTCAGCATCAAGGTCGTTACCAAACGTATGTCTTGGGAAGTCAAGAGAGACCCGGATGTGACCGTGATCCCACCTGAGCACTCCATCCTGCTTTGCTGGGAGCGACCCAAAGACGGCGTCGAAGGACAGGACACGGAGCCAGAAGTGCTACCTCAGGACAAGGCCGCCATTCGGATAGTGTGCTGCCTAGACCCTTCCGCACTGCGCACGGGACAGGACAGCACCAAAGTCAAGGCGTCCCGCTGGGCTGAAAACACGTGCTGGGAGCTGACGGCCCCCTTACTCCAGCCGGCACTCACCAGTCCCCCACCCATGCAAGTGGGCAAGAGGGGCAGCAAGTATGAAGTCACGGTGGTGCTACCAGCGCCCATGGCTAAGCAGGTGCTCTGCAGTAGTGGCAAAATCGTCGGCCTGGAATACAGGCTGTTTATGAGCAAAACCATCGATGTTGATGACCTGAAGGCCAACATGGTCTGGGTCAAGCTCCCTCCATCCAACAAGCGCTCCATTTCGGAGCAGTGGTGTAGATTATGCAAGCAGCCTTGGTTCGCAGGCCTCATGGCAGGGGACAAGGACGACAGACTCGGGGTACGAGTATGGGGGGGGGCTGTCTTGCCCGAAACCAGGGAGGAAATCGCAGGACTGTTGGGCATACAACTCACCCCCCCCCGTGACACGAGTGAGAGTGAGAGGCTATGGTATTTCCATGGGCCTTGTCTCAGGGTCGCAGTCTGCGGCCCAAAGGGAGGCTGACCGCGTTTTCGGCGCTAACACTGTCAAAGTGCAGCGATGTCAACACCTGAAGCACAGTGGGCTGGTCAACCCTGTGTTTGATATGGATATTACGGGAGTCCCCCCAGACTGGGAGGGCTGCACTGCACCGGCGAAGGATTCGCGGATGCCTGTCCGTAGGTGGCACCTATGTCTGCGTAAATCCACTGGCCCCTCATACACCCCGGTGGGGAAAAACACGACGCTCCCTGCGGTCCAGGGGTGTGTCTTGCCTGATGATGAAGAAATGGAGGACTCGCCTGCAGGAGCCCCCGCAGCACAGGAGGATGAGAGCATTCTCTAAACCCCCCCCCCCCCCCTGGAAGATGGCACAGAGTTACAGGTCCTCTGAAATTCATTCAGACAAACGTTACCTCTTTGCGCGTCCATCACGAGGACGTATTCAATTTTCAGGCAGATGTGATTGGAATGGAAGAAACCCGGCTCACTGAAGCTGGGCAACGCTGCATGAAGGCAATTGCAAAAGAATGGGGCTGGGAATGCCACTGGGGAAAACCCCTGGGCTCCCCAACAGGGGGCATCTGGGGAGCTCCCCAAGGAGGGGTGGGACTTTTGTTCAGGAAGGGCTGGAGTGTCCGCAAGGTTGAACCAGATCCAGACGACCCAATTGCCTGCAGGCTGTGGCATTCAGGGCGCTGGCTACACACACGGGCGGGAATCGGTGCAAGGCACTGTGTGCTGAACATATGTGTGGCCTATGGCATCCCAGGCAACGAATCTTTGAACCAGGAGTTCTGGGAGCAGGTGGTCTGCTATATGAGCAAACTAGGCAATGCTGGATGCATCCTGCTAACGGACGCAAATTTTAATTTCGACCTGCTGCACAAAGTTCCTGCCGCACTTCTGACGGCGCTGGCAGACGGCTGGCTGGTGGATGCCGACCGCACTTTTAGCGTTCTCCATGGCACACCATGTGCATGTGGCTTCACAACGGCAGGCAAACCCCCCAACCGCATTGACGGTCTCCTGGTCACCCCAGCGCAAGCGGGCACGTTGACTGATGTCACAGCGCTGAAGTCTCATTCCCTCCCTGGGCATGCTCCAGTGTGCTTCACCTTCTCGCTTGACGTCCCGATGCAGAAAGTTGTTAAAATGAAGAAACTGCCGCCTTTCTCCCCCCCCCCCCCCCAATCGGTTGAGGGCACTCAGAAAATCTGTGACTCGCTGCTCCGGCCACACAAGGCTGAGTGGAATGCCCTGCTGCAATAGGGAAATGTCAATGACATTTGGGACAGGTGGACCTGGCTGGCCGAGGAAGTAGGCATGGCACTCACATGCACGCATCTTACACTGGACACCCCCAACCCCACGCTCCCATTTGCACCCAAGAGTGCCCCACGGGGGCGTGGCACGGAGCGAATGCTGAAGGACACTACGCTAGCACCGACAGGCCTGGCGCCCAACGGCGGCCCGCGCACGCGCATACTTTCCAAAATCACAGGGACCCTGGGAGCCCTTCGCTGGTCTCAACAGAATACACAAACTGCGCCCGTACACACATAGGCCACGCAGAACAGCGCAGGAAGTGGAGGAGCATCGACTACAGCGTGCACTCCAGGGGAATCTGCAGTTGGGGCTGGCTTCGTCCTCGGAGCAGACCACTTTTGCCAAAGGGGGGGGGGGAGGGGGCTGCTCCTCCTTTGCAGCTGATTTCTTCCCTGTGATAGGGGATGGGAAGCTCCCACAGCGCCCCTACACCGGGACACGCAGGCGCGCAAACACACACAGGGCGCCACAACCGGCGCCGCCGGCTGATCCGTCAAAATGTGCCCAGCACTCTGCTGACGCATGCACGACCTGCAAGAGACTTCGGCGCACAGCTGAAGCATGCTGTGCGCTGGGACATCACGCTGATGACCACATAGCACGCAGACCGCAACTGCAACTATGCCCCCTGCATGGCCTGCCACCGTGCCCGAGGTGCACACTCAAGCAAAGGGGGGTGCGCCACTGCTGTCAGCGGGGACACCATAAAGTGTGCACCCCAGTGCCTGCGCGCCGGAAGCGCCCACTTGCTGCACATGCACAACTGCCCAACAAACGACCACGCCTGCAAGGGCCCGCACGTATGTCTACGGGTCTGCTGAGGTCCCCACACCAACCCCCGACCCCCAGCCCCCAAACGCAGGAGGCCGAAACCCCCCCCCCCCTCCGTCCCCACCAGCCCCAGTTCCATGGGGGCTGGAGGAGACCGTGGCCGAGGATGTCGCCCGCCCGCTTTTCGTGACGAGGTACGGGAGAGCAAACACTCTGGATACTTAGCCAGCAAAATACAGAGGTTCTGATTCCGCAGAAGGGAGGGAAACAACGTCACAAAGAGGCCTCAGCAGACCTGAGCCAAATGAGGCGTCCAGCCCAACGCTGCACAAGGATCCACCTCTAAAAGTGCAGATCACACACACACACACACACACACACACACACACACACACACACACACACACACACACACACACACACACACACACACACACACACACACACACCCCGACACATGCAACTTAAGCCCACACAGTCGCAAGCCACCGAATGCCTGGAACAGTCGCTCAAAGCTGAGGAGGAATGGAGTGTTGCTTTTATGGTGAGGAAGCTGTGAATCAGTTTGCTAGGGGTCCTGCAAGCCCACCAAGATACTCGGGACATATGGTGATTGCAGATTGTGCAGGAGTGTAGGAGTTGATTGGAATCGTTGTCGTGGCAACACACACACACACACACACACACACACACACAGTTGTCTCAGTTATTGCACCTCATAGAGCAAACTGGCTGCTGGCCAATCATCCTGGCGAGGGGATATGTCTCCCTCATTCCAAAGGGGGAGGGCATGCTGCCCATGCAGCAGAGGCCCCTGTCAGTCTTGTCTCAAATTTACAGAGTCTGGGCCGGTATACGCCTGGAGGAATGCATGCAGTGGCAGGAACACTGGATCCACCCTCATGCGTATGGCTTCAAGAAAAAGAGGGGAGCCACAGATGCAGCCTCTCATATCTCGATGCTTCTTGAGCTGCACAAACTCATAAAGAAAGTCTTGCACGGTTTCGGGCTGGATTATGTGAAGTGCTTTGATTTGATACCGCAGTCCATTGTTCTGTACATTGCCCTCGCGCAGGGCATGGACCCAGGAACACACAGAGCCCTCAGTGGCATGTATCACACACTCACACGCTGTTTTAAAATCATGGGATGTTGCGCCAGTTTTTTCGCTGCCACAAACGGCATACTTCAAGGTTGTCCATTGAGTGTTATCCTCATAAACCTCATGACGAGTGTTTGGAAACGTGTGTTAGATGCCCAGCAGCAAGGCATCACGGTTTCAGTGCAGAGACTCCCCCCCAGCGATCAGCCAGTGCAAGTGATGCATTACGTACTGACGGCACTAGGGTATGCAGATGGCACGTATGGTTTTGCAGCGGGGTCCAACACACTCACGCCGCTGTTGGACTGCACGTCCACCTGGTTGCAGGACACAGGTCAAGGGGTAAATGCGAAGAAATCAGTCGGGTTCTTGTCTGACAAGCAACATCCAGTGCAGGCTGCGTTGCAAGGAGTCCCCTTCCCCATCTCCACGGAGTTTAAATCTTTGGGAGCGGGCGTCCGCACCACTGACGCCACTTGCTCGGGCCCATTAATCCTCAAACGCGTCGCTAGGGCATGCAGTTTACTCGGCAGGGTACACGGGGCACAAGGGAACTTTGAACGGCGGTGCGATGTCATTTCGACAATGATCACCGCCACAGGCTTGCATGCAGCGGAGATAGTACCCCTGCGACCTAGGGATTTGCTGCCATTTGAATCAAAGGTCATGAGGACAATCTGGGGGCCATCACGGCCCGGCAGGGCCAAGGAAGTTTTCTTCACCTTGCTCTGCAAGGGACACATAATTGCGTCAACTCTGGTGCTCAAATACCACCGCATATTATGGCTGGCACATCTATGCCGCACCAGAGGTGCAAACCAGATCACCGGCCAGGCGATTTGGGAAACAGATCAGTGCCACAAGGGGTCTGGGCCTTTCGGCCGTGCAATTCACACCGCACACGAATGTGGGTGGGTGTCAGTGCACGGGTGGTGGAGTTGGAAGGTACCAGGGAAAAGCGACCCCCTGCTACTCTACGGGGACAAAAACACAGTGAAGCACGAAGTGCGTGAACAGCTGCGTTCCCAAATGCTGGATGCGTTAGTGCAGCGGCGGCCCCGACTTTTTGCTGGGGTCCATTACGCCACGTGCAGGCAGCTGGTACAACCCAGTGTGGCTGCTTTTGACACAGAACTACAGCGGTCCATCCTCCGGGGCATCCTCTCTGGAGCCACTTGGACGGCACTCAGGGCATACCAGAGGGGTATGCGCGTGGCCTCGACATGCCCTTTTTGTGGCAATGCACCAGAGGACGAGGAACACATATTGTGGCACTGCACTGCTTGGCACACTGCACGCACCGCTCACATGCCTGACGTCCTCGATGCGGCCGCACACGTACCGAGCCTTCTCCCCCCAGACCAATGGCCTCCATGCCTCAGATGTTGTGGGCTGGCACCTGAAATCCCAGATGACTGCATCAAATCAGGGAGGGCCTACACCTTCTTGAACACTTTGCATACCATGTTCGTAGCTGTCTTGCAAGCTCGGAAAGTGCGCGACGCGCAGGCCCCAGCCGTTTTTCCAGGAACCGCCCGGTCACAACAGTTACGACAGTACCCATACCAACAGTTGGTAGGGCCACTACCATATAGTGGGGAGAAAGACACACTACTGCTCCGCACCCCCAAAAAGCATGAGTGGCCGTGGGAAATGCCTTTCCTGGCCGATCTTCTGCGATGGTTGAGGGCTCTGACCTGGACACAAGAACCGGGTTCAGTGACCTTCTTAGAGTTAGCTCTGGACTTCGAAGAATTTGCCGAGCGTACCCTGCCACATGCACCACAAGCCAAATTCAAGGGAACGACACTTTCACTGCAGGAAAGGGGCAGGGTGCTGAGGCTGGCCATGAACAGTGTGCAGCGGCTTGTCACCAAAGGCCAACTGCACCCAGCACGCATCGTCACGCGATGCAGTTCGTTGGTCCCTCTGGGAGGACCAGCGCTATGTGGACTGAATTGCCGCCCTTATTTCGCAGGCAGGAATGCAATGCTTTTCCACATCCAAAAGTTGGCAGATTACTGCGAACAATTATGGTCCTCCAAAGTGGGTGCGCACAGAGTGCATGCGCCACGGCCATACGCATATCGCCCGCGCAGGTCAGCCGCAGAAGTGGAATCACACAGGCTGCACCGGGCTCTCCATGGCAGTCTGCAGACAGGACTGGCACCTCCATCAGAGCAGATAATGCCAGCCAAGGGGGGGGGATCGAACTCGTCTTTTGGGGCCGATTTTTTCCCAGTCATTGGGGATGGGCGCTTGCCACAACGCCCCTACACAGGCACGCGCAGACACGTGTCAACACACACCACGCCACACTTGGCACCGAGGGTCGACCATTCCAAATGTGTGGCACACACAGCGCTGGCATGTATGACCTGCAAGAGACTGCGCAAATCGGCAGAAGAGTGCTGCAAACTCGGGCATCACGCAGCAAGCCACGTGGCTCGTAGGCCACAGTTGCAACTATGCCCCTTGCATAACTTACCCCCCTGCCCGAGATGTACCCTCAAGCAGAGAGGGGTGCGCCATTGTTGTGACCGGGGGCACCACAAGGTATGCACCCCGGTCCCGGCACACAGGAAACGTACTCTCCCTATGCAATCTCTGTTGCCCCACAAAAAACCTTGCCTGCAAAGGCCAGCACGGCACTCATCAGGTCTGCTGAGGTCCCCACACCAACCGCCCACGCCACCGGCGCCCAAGCGCAGAAGGCCGAAAACACCACCGCCCCCATCCCCCCCAGCACCTGTTCCACAGGGACTGGAAGGTGACGAAGCCGAGGATGCAGTAGCCCGACCACTCTTTTTGTCGAGGCATGGGAGAGCCAGTACTTCGGTCACATAACCAACCAAACACAGAGGTTCTGATTCCGCAGAAGGGGGGGAAACAACGTCACACAGAGGCCTCAGCAGACCTGAGCTGAATGGGACGTCCAACCCAATGCTGCACAAGGATCTACCTCATCAAAGTACAGAGCACACACACACACACACACACACACACACACTCACACTCACACTCACACACACACACATTATTATATTAGTTTGCATACGCCTAACCTGCATCAAATGATGCCCGAACAATGGAATCCAAGAACTGCCAGTGGCGAGAACTGAAGGCGATGAAAAACACCCCCGTGGCAGGGCAATTGGTAATTGGCACACACACACACACACACTACAAGATCCACACTACAAGATACCCTGCCGGATGTGATGGCACATCCCCTTTTACGCAAGCACGACCTTGTCTAAGCACGAGGGCCCCGTGACCACTGTTTCCCTGACCGCTGTTGTTGTGGTCAACAGTACAAGATGACATGTTCGTGAGCCAGTTGTAGTGGGATGGTGGGGCTGGGTCGTGCCTGTGAAGAGTTGTTTCTGCCGAAAGCAACATTGTCTTTGAGACTGCAATCCCCTTCTGAATATTTCGATTTGATTTCCGTCAAATGTTGCTGTACCGCGGGCAGACCCCCCAGGAACCGCTGGCCTGTGGATCATGTGTAAGCACGGCCTTGTCTGAGCACGGCGCTGTTGTTCCGTGCTTGTGCAAGGCGGGGCGGGGGGGCAGTGCGTACTCCACGAAATGGCAATCCGATCTCTGTCCAAGCCCCAACCGCCGCCCCTCCGAACTCTCCAGGCCCTCCAGTTGCGCAAAGAGGGTGGGTATTTTGATTGGGAAGGGCCCTTGTGGGGTTGCCATACCGGTTCTGTGCGGTTTGCCCGATTCGCGCTGTGACGTGCTGCAAGTAGGCGTGGCTCGATGCTCCAGGGACATTCAGGGCGGTATTGTAGGGCACGCTTTTGCCAGCTGCCCCTAAATATCAATCGGGGTGTGTTCCAATCGCCCTCATTTACCCTCCAACCCATGACAGTTGGCCCTCCAGCCGCGGTCGCCTAACGTTCAACTCGCCGTTGTTTAGCCACCAACCGCCGGGCTCCCTGTAGCGGCAGCCAGAGTGTGAGTTTTTGTCTGTCTTGGACCGCCTGCAGAAGGCTTCGTGTTCCTCACCTTGAATTACCACACCAGAACAAGAGCCTATCAGCCACGTGCTGCCGTCTCTGAAGATGCAGCTGTTGTGGATGGCATTCAGTTCCCATCCTCTGCCAAGGCAAACAGCTTAACCCGGCGCAACACCCTCATGGGACTGCAGAAAGTGATGTTCTCACTGTCCGCAGCTGTCAACGCCCGTTTGTACCTCTTATCCCTTGGGGATGAGAACCTCAGTACATTAAAGTCACATTCCATGGATCTCTCCCTTCAAGCGAATGAGATGTCTTGTCCCTGCACAACATCGGAGCCCTCAGTATAGAGTGCTAGCGCAGATGCCGGTAGATCAGCCTCCAGGAAATACATCCTGCACATGACACACATCGCTTACCACACACCACTGGCCCCCCCTCCTACTTGAGCTGTAGATTAGCAGCCATGGATGAAGTATGGCTGAATGAGTGCCTGCTCGGCTGTGTCCACGGTGCGGACAGTATCTGTGACATGCGACGGTGTGTATTATTGCTGTCGCTCCAAACCGGTCACTTTGGTGGCTTTAAGACGCCTTCCCATTGTTCACATGACGCAGAGGTGAAGCATTTTGCGCCAAGCTCGCACGATTCTGAAAGTGCTTGCCGGCGGCACGTTTAGTCCATCATACCGTGACCCCGGGCGGTCCTCTGACCTGGAGCATGCATTGTGTGCTACTTTCGTACATACCGCAGGTCGTGTTGCATTTACCCCCGACGTTTTAGCCATGCTTCGCGAACGGTGCGGATGGTTCGGGTTCTCTCTCAGCATTCCCATGTTTAAGTGCTGGTGTTGGTGACGGCGTGCCGTTTGTAGAAAACAAGAACACAAAAGCGTTATGCATCAACGGTGGTCAGCGGAATAAGCAGGCCGAGTCTCCCACCCTCTCCCGCACAAATGTGTTCTGCCGCCCCATCTGTGTCACGTGGCAGCACTGGCACAGTTCTTTCGGTTGAATTGCCAGTTGCAAGTTCTGAACGATCATGGACCACGAGGTAATCCGCCCGTCTCTCCTCTGCTATCAAGTCTTGAAACGGAGGGCTGCCCATTCTAAGCATGCACAGCGGAAGGACCGTGCATACCAAGCCCTTGCTCTTCTTCGTGGTGGCGGTTTACTTGCTCGCCCATGGGTCAAGACCCAGTCAGCCAACCGTCCCCCTCACAGTCGAGCCACCAAGTGCATCATTATTTGCAATATGGGCTGGTATTTCTTATGGGATTTCTGTCTGCAGAGGCGATGCAGAAAGCGGGTTTGCACGCAGCAGATTGTACTTCGCTGGAACTGCTGAAAGCAGTCAAAGATCACAATGAAGGACCGATTGGTCGATTTGGTGCAAATGCAAACGATTGATGGCGGTGCTTTTTGGGGACAAGGTTCGTGGTGCTGGTGTTCATGAGTCTTGCTCAGCATGAGATTTTATTTTGAGCCAGTCTGCAAAGACCTACGGAGGGATGCAGATCACAATCGAACATTCAATTTTCAAGCTGTTGGCTGTACTTTGTAGCATTACGACACAGCGAGACTTCGGGTACTGCATCTCTTATAGGAGGCTCAGTGCGAACACTAGCTCATATGGCGTGCAGCGTATGCGTAGGCTTGTGCAGTAAAGGAAACCCACATGGTGTGGTGCTGTGGCTGTCCCCAGTATTGTCCCGGTAGAAGTGATGTTTTCTTTCGGCCATATGTCAGATTTTCTAGTAGTACCGTACCTGCCTACGAATAAAACAATTGCCCCGGTGCCAAAGCTGTGCAAAATAAGCGCTTCATTGCTGCCCCATAGAAGCGATAGACATCATTCTATTGTTCTTGGCCATCGGCGAGGGCCTTTCAGCTGCTGAAGGGCACCACTACATGGAGGTGTCCTGAGTAGGCTGGATACAACAATGCAAACACGTAGTACAAATTCTGACATTCTGGTGGCACATATTTGGGAGAAAGATGCATTTAAGGACACCAACAAAAACAAACACTGAGTATGGTGGTCATGGGGGAAGGGTCCGTGGTAAAACTGAGTAAAAAAAATTTTTTTTTAAAAATTTTTTTTTTTACTCAGTTTCAAACTGAGTAAAAAAATTTTTTTTTACTCAGTAAGTGGGGTTTCTACTCAGTTGCGAAACTGAGTAGAAAAAAAAATTTTTTTTTTTACTCAGTAAAAAACTGAGTAGAAAAAAAAATTTTTTTTTTTACTCGGTAAAAAACTGAGTAGAAAAAAAAATTTTTTTTTTTACTCAGTAAAAAACTGAGTAGAAAAAAAAATTTTTTTTTTACTCAGTAAAAAACTGAGTAGAAAAAAAAATTTTTTTTTTACTCAGTAAAAAAATTAGTAGAAAAAAGCCCTTTTTTCTGATTTTGCCCCCCGCTCTGAAGCGGTGGGGATCCCCGATACGGCAGGGGTGAGGTAGCCACCTTGCCCACTTGTGGGCCACTTCTGATTCTGCCCCCCGCTCTGAAGCGGTGGGGATCCCCGATACGGCAGGGGTGAGGTAGCCACTTTGCCCACTTGTGGGCCATTTCTGATTCTGCCCCCCGCTCTGAAGCGGTGGGGATCCCCGATACGGCAGGGGTGAGGTAGCCACTTTGCCCACTTGTGGGCCACTTCTGATTCTGCCCCCCGCTCTGAAGCGGTGGGGATCCCCGATACGGCAGGGGTGAGGTAGCCACTTTGCCCTGCACTGGTGGGCAGCCCAGACCGCTCTCAGTGCAGATTGGGACACAATGGGTGTGGCATGGGCAGTCCGTGATTCGTTGTGGAATGTGTTTGAATCATGGGCGCGTAGCACTTTGGAACGCGCGTCCATTGATATGTCTTTTGCACCACCGTTGATTGTGGCGCAGATATATAATTCGCGTAATTTCCATTGGGTGCTCCGCTTGTTGCTGATTGCCCCTACCCGTGAATACCTTTGCCTTAAGTTTGACCCCCTCCTTGACAAGCCACACATTGTTGGGGCAAACAAGGAGGAGTTGGCTGTTGTCGATGAGCTTGCGGAGCGAGAAGGCATCCAACCACAACCGCGGAGGAAGTGGGCAACGTTTTTGGATGCTTTCGGTTCCCTTGCATTTGCAATTGCACCCCTGTATTCCACCTTCATCAGGCAGGATGATTTTGTCAGTTGCCATCCGGCATGTCTGTTGATGTTGCATTGTGCCTTGTCTAGACGTGTTGTCAAAGGCGATTTGCAAGTGCCACAGGATAGATTGTGGTTATTGCGTGAGATGGCACAAGCTACTTTGTACTACAGTGGTTCCAAGTTGGCCCCCACACCCCGGACCCGGTCAATGCATTGGGAGGTGTCTCGGTTGTACCCCACGCCCAAATCTGCAGACCCCCCTGACACATGCTTTTTTTGCGATGGCACACCCGCCATAGCGTGTCAGGAATGTAAGGTTCTTCATTGTACCTTCCATACCACTGTCTTGTGTCAGTCCGAGATTTGTGTAGGATTGCGCCAATTCCGGGCAGCCCCCGTTACTGCTGCTGCTGCTGCTGTTGTTGCTTTTGCTGCAGTTACTGCTGCCAATGCCACGCATGCCACTCCTGGCAATGCCAATGCCACTGATGACACCCGTCCCGGTGTGTGGATCTGTCGGAAGTGGTATGCGTTGCCTCCTCAATACCCCCAAAATGCTGATGGTCAATTGGAAAATGACCAAGCATTTTGCAGACAGCTGCATCTGGAAAAGAAAGAAGATCTCTTTGAGAGATGCAAGCTGAATCCTACCCCGAGAGGCAAGCCTCACAAGAGAGATACTAAGGCCGACTTGATCTTCAAGCGTGTCTTTTGTAACTACTTGTAAGTAGTTGGCCCCACCCTCCCTCCCTCCTCTGTGCATGCATGCATACGATACTCAACCCTCTTTGGTGAAGTGGTTGTGTGATCCCTCCCTCCTCTGTGCATGCATGCAGACGGTACTCAACCCTCCTTGGTGAAGCGGTTGTGTGATATATATATATATATATATATATATATATATATATATATATATATATATATATATATGATGGTTTGGCCCGGGTGGGGCGCCACTAACACAAGTGGCCGGGAATCGACTCGGGGGCCTTGTGCCCTTAAACAAAAGTACCACCTACCATCAAAGTGTGCAGTTTTTTGTGCATTTTTTTTCAAAAAAAAATTGTCTTTTTACTGAGTAGAAAAAAAAATTTTTTTTTAAAAAAATTTTTTAAAAATTTTTTTTTACTCAGTTTTACCTCAAATCTACTCAGTTTTACCACATTTTACTCAGTTTTACCTCGTCCGGTACTCAGTTTTACCAAATACCCATGGGGGAAAGGGCGTTTGTGGCAGCAAGTGTAGTTTTGGGATATGTCAGCGTATGACCGGTGTCACACGTCATGTTGTATTACTGCAAAGTAGTTTGATTGCATGCATTTGAAAGCACTCAAGCACCAAATGTTCGCAAAAGGTTTGCCATGTTGTGTTTGGTATGTTGTGTTGGGGTGTGGTGGGACAATGAACATGGGTGTTTCTGCTTGAGTTCTTTGGGGAAATGTTTGCCCGGCGCGCGCCTGCGCATGCCCAGCGCGCTTCCTTTGTATCAGGTATCTTATTTCCAGCCCCAAGTTTATCCTCACCTTGGACTACACCGCAAACCTTCCTTGCAAGGCACCTTGCATAAGCCGAAATATGAGAATTCAACAACACAAAATGTCACTCCCACCACTTCCAACCACCACCCTTGCCATCGTCATAAACCGGGTGCAAAGGATGGGCCAAATTCTTAGACACGGCGAGAAGGTACTCCAAATTGTTTGGTGAGGTGGGGGCAAAAACAGGCACGGGTGGGGAATGGTCAAAAAAAGATGCCCGGCGCGTGCCTGGCGCGCTAATACTCCCCCTTATGGTGGGGGTCTTGGGGGAACGAAGCCATCCATAATTGCAGGCTTCATCTGATCAAACGACCCTAAAGTAGTGTGCAGTCGAAGGATTTTCCCGTCGACTGTAGAGCTGATGATATATTGTTTGCTGCTGGCTGTTGAATACAGTTTACGCCCAATTGATACAGATTGTGTCAGTGGTGATGGTTGAAAAGCACTTCGAAGCCATTGAGAAGAAAACATATCAAATTGGTGCGTTGGGACCCTCCCAATGGGGCCAAAATGGTGCTGGACCAACCCTTTTTAGGCCAGCCATATTGGTGGGCTGGTTGCTCAGCGGTCCTGTCCCATTTGTGGAGATTGGAGGAGGCTGGAGAAGTATCTTCAATCCATGGCAAAAGGCACGGAAGCACAGGTGCCACGTTGTGCAATTTCGAGAAGAGCAAAAGTGAGGATGTTGCCCTTGTTGCAAACCGTGTGGCCAGTGGGCAGGGGACTGTGAGGAGCTCTTGGTGAACAGTTAGGGACCCTGGGCGGACTATGCACAACAGTGGTGGACCACTGTGTCAGAATCTAAGCTACACTATGCGTCGCGTTTACGCATCTCTGAGACGTTTTATCAAGTCCGTCCCCCCAGAACAAGCAACGGTGCCACACCACCGCACAGTTCCAAGGGCCCGGGTACATAAACTGCTCGCTGTGCGCGCAACTTTCCCGCACCATGTGCCGACTCTCCCACAATGTGCTGTCGTGGAAAGTTCAGGTTTGGGTCCTCGCACATAGTGGCTCCCCCACCCACCACCACTGTTTGGGGACGGTTCCTCAGTCGCGCGTTCTGGGGGATTGTTCAAGTGAGGGGCGGGAGGTAGCAACCAAGGAAGCTACCCCCCCATACCACCACTAGGGGCCTCCGGCCAACGGTTAGTTGGGGTGGTAGTTGGTGTCCAAACCTGAGGAGTCCCCCCCCCCCCCTCTGTGGCATGAAACAAAAAGCCATTTGTCCATGGGACATGTACTGGATCTCCCTGACGAGCAGCAATTGCTTGCGCAACAGCAAACCAACGTAACAGCACGGACAGTGAGGGGGTGCTGAGTACCACTGAGCTTGTGGCTAAGCAGAAGAGGTGAATAATCCAAAAAATTAGCATGCAGTGCAAGGATTCCCGCTGTGTCCGATAGTTTTGGCATGTTGCCACAAAAGTAGAGTCACTGATGTGCACACTGCATCCGGCATGTGCATGTTGCAGCCGATGTGAGTGTTTGCCCACTTGAACCCACACAGCTCCGATTTTGGGGATATTTGTGCATTATATTCCCCTTTGTTGCACCTCACATGTGTGTCGGTAGTTGTATGTGGTATGCGCAAGCTACGGCCTTGTCTAAGCTACAGTAGGCGTAGGGGCCGTATTAATTTTGGACTTTTCCGTCGCTTAGACAAGGGGGGGGGGGGGCTGAGGGTTTCAAAACAAGCGGATATGTTGGGCACGGTTTCCTGATTTTCCTTTGGGCTTCGCTTTTTTCCAGGGACTTTTCTGACATCTGTTCTTGGCTCTTGTTATCTTCCTGTCCGATATGGCGTGCCTTGTCTGTTGGCTTGTGCTGCTGAGCCTGATCGCAGTGGCTGCCCCAGTCCAGGCTGCCCCACAACCCTCAGTCCCACAGACCGCTCCGCATACCTCACATTCCGGACTTTTGGGCCTTGGTACCGCACGGCAGCACCAGCACTTTCGCAGCCTCCTGGATGCCACTGCCCCACAAGCCGCGCAGGTGCCCACGGGACTGGACGCAGTAACGGATTCCGCATCTCAGAACGGGGCACCATTCAATGTGAGGCTCTGTGCCCTGGCCCTGTGCTGGGCCCTTGGGGTGCTCCTGTGGTTTGCTGCAGGGAACGTCCGGGGCCGAGCGTGGCCCTACCTGCAGTCCCCAGATGTCCCCAGCCCCAAGTGCATGTATGGGGCGGAGTGCACGGCTGTGGGGATGCAGGTGCCAGTTCCAGCCCACAAAAATCCCACAGCGACCGAGCAGTCACGCCAATGGCCCCCACTGCCGGGTCCGTGGTAAAACTGAAAACTGAGTAAAACTGAGTAAAAAAAATATTTTTTTTTAACTCAGTTTCAAACTGAGTAAAAAATTTTTTTTTTACTCAGTAAGTGGGGTTTCTACTCAGTTGCGAACCTGAGTAGAAAAAATTTTTTTTTTTTTACTCAGTAAAAAACTGAGTAAAAAATTTTTTTTTTTTACTCAGTAAAAAAATTATTAGAAAAAAGCCCTTTTTTCTGATTTTGCCCCCCGCTCTGAAGCGGTGGGGATCCCCGATACGGCAGGGGTGAGGTAGCCACTTTGCCCACTTGTGGGCCACTTCTGATTTTGCCCCCCGCTCTGAAGCGGTGGGGATCCCCGATACGGCAGGGGTGAGGTAGCCATTTCGCCCACTTGTGGGCCACTTCTGATTTTGCTCCCCGCTCTGAAGCGGTGGGGATCCCCGATACGGCAGGGGTGAGGTAGCCATTTCGCCCACTTGCGGGCCACTTCTGATTTTGCCCCCCGCTCTGAAGCGGTGGGGATCCCCGATACGGCAGGGGTGAGGTAGCCACTTTGCCCACTTGTGGGCCACTTCTGATTTTGCCCCCCGCTCTGAAGCGGTGGGGATCCCCGATACGGCAGGGGTGAGGTAGCCACTTTGCCCACTTGTGGGCCACTTCTGATTTCGCCCCCCGTTCTTCATTGTACCTTCCATACCACTGTCTTGTGTCAGTCCGAGATTTGTGTAGGATTGCGCCAATTCCGGGCGGCCCCCGTTGCTGCTGCTGCTGCTGCTGCTGCTGCTGCTGCTGCTGCTGTTGTTGCTTTTGCTGCAGTTGCTGCTGCCAATGCCACGCATGCCACTCCTGGCAATGCCAATGCCACTGATGACACCCGTCCCGGTGTGTGGATCTGTCGGAAGTGGTATGCGTTGCCTCCTCAATACCCCCAAAATGCTGATGGTCAATTGGAAAATGACCAAGCATTTTGCAGACAGCTGCATCTGGAAAAGAAAGAAGATCTCTTTGAGAGATGCAAGCTGAATCCTACCCCGAGAGGCAAGCCTCACAAGAGAGATACTAAGGCCGACTTGATCTTCAAGCGTGTCTTTTGTAACTACTTGTAAGTAGTTGGCCCCACCCTCCCTCCCTCCTCTGTGCATGCATGCATACGATACTCAACCCTCTTTGGTGAAGTGGTTGTGTGATCCCTCCCTCCTCTGTGCATGCATGCAGACGGTACTCAACCCTCCTTGGTGAAGCGGTTGTGTGATATATATATATATATATATATATATATATATATATATATATATATATATATGATGGTTTGGCCCGGGTGGGGCGCCACTAACACAAGTGGCCGGGAATCGACTCGGGGGCCTTGTGCCCTTAAACAAAAGTACCACCTACCATCAAAGTGTGCAGTTTTTTGTGCATTTTTTTCAAAAAAAAATTGTCTTTTTACTGAGTAGAAAAAAAAATATTTTTTTTAAAAAAAATTTTTTAAAATTTTTTTTTACTCAGTTTTACCTCAAATCTACTCAGTTTTACCACATTTTACTCAGTTTTACCTCGTCTGGTACTCAGTTTTACCAAATACCCCCCACTGCCACCCCAGCCCCGAGTGCCACAGCAACCGGCCGCAGACTACCACATGGCCATGGCTACGCAGCCGGGCACGGCCCCACGGTCTTACCATCTTCTACATGGCGCTGCTTGCGTCTACACTGTTGCAGTGCTTGCCCTTGGGCCACTGCGCTCGCCGCATGCTTCGGTAGTCGCTGCTCGCCTCAGTTCCCGGCCTTCGCCACCCGTTCCCCTCGTCAACTGTGTGCCTGAGGCCCAGCAGTACTTCAACAACGTCCGCACCCCGTGTGTGCTGGTTGCGGGCATGGCAGTGACTGCCCTTTGGGTGGACCTGGGCACGACGCCTGCACAGTATGCCCCTCGCCTGCCGCCCAGACGCCTGGATTGGAGTCCACCCCCCAATTCTCTGCAGCCCTAAGCAAACCTCGACACCCCCCAATGGCAGCGCATCCCACACAACGCCCTTTTCACAATCACGTCCCACTCCCCCCAGTTTCTCTTACCCGCTTTCATCCTCCAGCTTTCTCGGAAACCCGCTTCAGCCCTCATCGACCCTTTTCAAACTTCCAACTGCCTCCCGTTCCAGCTGCAGGCCTGTATGAAGGGCATTTGTCACGAGGATTCGCCATTACAAAGGCAGCACAGGTCACTTTCGAGGGCAACTGTCTTGCAACCCCCCTCCCCTGACCCCCTGAATGGTTCTTTGCAGGCACAGAGTGCAGCTGCATTTCCCTTCCGCTGCTTGGATTTCTTTGCAGGCTGGTCGGGCATGTACCTGAGGCCGACGGAACTGATATTACTTCACCCTGTGCCCTCCTCCGGTCGCCATACCAGTCTGATTTGATCAGATCTGCTGCATCTTGCATAGGGTTGATATTGATTCCGGTATTCTTCAGGCGTGGTACTTTCCACTGCAACGAATACTCCAAATACAGCTGCCCTTCACTATTTTTCAATTCCAAATAGCTCATGATGTGCGCTCCTGAAGCTGGCAAACCACCCTTATTGGGGTTCCCTCACTTGATATGAGATTTTGTGATCTGGGCTGCCGTTGGGTGTAGCACTTCCTGCTCCGATATGTACGTCAGGTACAGCTGTCCCTCACTGTCTGCCGATGCCATTACCACGGTCATTGGGAAGTCCCAGAATTGGGGGTTTTGTTCTATTTTCCCGCAATATTTTCGAGTGCGTTTGAGTTAGGGTACCCCCTGGTGTTCGCTTGGCCCCGGGAAAAGCAAAGGTTTTTGATTGAGGCAACTTGCCCTTTGCATTGTCACCGAACTCAGTGTGGTCCAATGACAACGTCTGCCCCCACCAACAGCGCGCCTTTCCATGCAAACGAAACCTGGTGATTGTCGAGGGGCAGATATTGGAATGCTATTCTTTCGTGCCACTCCTGTGCACACTACTGTATTCCCACTGGAGCTCGCCAACGGAAGCACACCACATCCAAAACGAAGAAAAGGACAGGCACACAAGTGACCCACAGAGCTAACCGCAACGCCTCGCTGTACTTTACATAGTGGAGCACCCCAACCAAGAAGGGGACACGTGCATTGATTGGACTTCGCAGTACTGCTGGACTAATGGCTGGAATTGTCTATGGCGGGGACATTCAGTCTATCAGAACCGACCATTGATCCCCCCAAAACGAAGTATTTCATGCATCGCACCACCTTCCCGCTTGCCCTACTTCCTACCCCTCCCCCCCCCCCCCCCATGTCCAACGAACACTGACAGACAGATGAATGCTTTGTGTTTCATCTAGATTGTCCATAGCATATCCCTTCGACCACAAGAACCGTTGCAGTTTGAATGATGATTGCGCCCAACGAACACTGTGTCTGACGAACACTTCAGTTCGGACCGTATTTTTTGAGGACCTGCTTAATTAGGTACTTAATTAGGTACCGGGCTCCAGAACCGCGGTTTCAGGCTAAAGGTTTGGGGAAATGAGGGGCTGTTGTGATGTATCTTGCAGTAATGGTGGGCAAATTTGCCAAGCAGGTTGTCAGGGAATGGTGTCCCTCAACTACAGGACCTCTATTGCCCCCCATGACTGATTCTCTGCTTGCACCTGGCTGGGAGGAGCTATACAAGTGGTACCACCACTTCTGCCCGTGCCAAGAACAAGAAGCCCAGGGAGCATGTTCAACTTTTCCGAAAGAACTGGGACCACAACAAGGGCTTCAACTCTGAAAAGTGCTAAATGGAGGCCTCCATCGCATTGTGCTTTGAATGGGCTGGGTATCTTGTGCCCAGGGATGTGTTACCGCCATTTCACAATATTGTCGCACGCACCGAACAGTGTTTCCAACGAACACTCCTGTTCGGACTGTATGTTTTGAGGACAAAATTGTTCGTTGGACATGGGTGTGGGGGGGGTACTAATGGCGTGTCCGTTCACACTTGGAAGCGGACAGTCAGCCGGTTCAGTACTGGTGTCAGCCAACGTTTTCGCCCTCTTCTTGCGGGCTTTTGATCGCCGCAGACGGGTGGGCCTCCAAAGTCGGCTGTGCCATACAAAACCTCAAACTCATCAGCGCGATGTGGCGATCATTTTGAGGCATGTTTGTCATGGCCTCCCCCCCGCACCCCCGGCCGACCGCGCGCCCCCACATACTGCCTCCTGTTGGACCGGTATTTGCTGGGTAGGTCGCAGTGAAACCAGTCTGGACGCCCCCCCCTGCCCCCCACCCCCCTTCCAGGCTAAAACACCAGCTTTTTGCATCCAACGGGGCTTCCAGTCTTCTTTGTGATCGTTCTTTTTTTTACAAACCGTGTCCAAGACATCTTCCGCACCATCAATACTTCACAAGACCCCATTCTTGTGCCACAGGGTCGCAGAAGTTCGCCAGAGGCCACGTATGCAAGTCCTGTACACCGTCCTGATGCTACTCACCGTTGTCACACAGTTTGGTGCCGTTTTCCTCGCCACCGCTGCCAGCATCGTCCTGATGACCGGAAAGCTCGACCCTCTGGCCGAGGACCCCGTGGCGCTGCTTGAGCGTGAGCTGGAGTACGAGTACATCACCACCTCCTTTTGCGCCCAGACCGGGCTGCTCCTGTTTGTTGCTGCCCTGGCCCTGCGCTCCTACGCCGCCTTTCCCGGGCCCCTGGGCAAGGCCTGTGTGGTGGCCTTTGGGACCTTTTGCACTGCGATGCTCGCGTGGGATGCGCGCCATCCATCCGCCCTCAGCTACGTCCAGCTCGCGGCCCGATGGTGCACTCTGGCGGTGGGGCACGGCGTGAGCACTGGCCTCGGGCTTGTGACGCTCCTTGGGGGCTTCACAACAGCCGCCCTGATCGCGAAAGCCTTCGGCCAACCGCTTGTGGGGCCTGAGTGGCAGAACGGCGCAGCATCTGTTTCCTCGACAGAAAGTGCTAGCGCTTTTGGCAGCTGTTATTGATTGTTGCCGAGTGGAGTCATTGCAGTACGCCCCCCCCCCCCCCCCCCGGCGCACGCATGTCCAAGCTGCGGTCTGGTCCAAGCTACAGTGGACGTAGGGACCGTCTGAATTTGGGGCCTAATTTAATTCGGTATCAACTGTACTGCAGCCACATGAGATATCGGTTTTGTCAGTGTTTGCCCACCTGAACACCCACACAGCGTGATTTGGGGGAAGTTTGGGGCATTGGGGTGACCCTTTCTTGCAACAGCTCACCATAAAATCTCCTCTTTTTGAACCTGGGCGTCCCGTTATTTCTATCGCGAGGTCACTCAAGTGTGGGTCGGTAGTACAGTCTTGCCTAAGCTACAGTAGGCGCAGGGACCAAATTAATTTGGGACTTTTGTGTTTTGAGTCGGACAAAGGGGGGGCGGGCGGGGTAACCTGAGGTGTCGCTCAAGAACTTCTCCATTGTTGCCCATATCTGTGGTTGTAAGCCACTGTCCAGTTCCTGACCACCATTGTGCTTGTCCCGTCTGCCACTCCACCGTCCACTCTGTGGCACATTGCTACTGCCCGTGTCGGGACCTTGGAGGGGGGTGTTCAATATGTAGCCCATCAGGAACAAGGTGTTGTCGACCACCAGAAGGGCGTATGCTATAGATTGGCCCTTGGCGTGTTTAGATCTAGCAGCATCACCCACAGATTCTGCCACAGTCACGTGTGTAGAGAGACTTGCGCACCCAACAATAACCCGCAAAAATAAAGCGAAGAATCCAGAACTCAAAATACATGCGGGCTGCCCCGAGCCGCACAACATACGTTAACGCTGGCGCATGGAATATCATCACCAACCGTTGGTTTAGCAGGCGTGGCAGCCATTTCGGCTTTTTGAGCCCGCTGGGGGGGGCGTGAGAGAGCAACACACATTGACATGCAATTTCACTCCAAATTCCCGCAAATTTGCACTGGCCTATGGACAACAAGCCCCCCCTCCCCCCGCCAGCACCCATGCATACGGCCTGCACTTCGGCGTGGATGGTATTGCACCCCGTTGTGCCCTCCCCTGTCCTCGCAGCACCGCACTGTACAAAAGGCTGCGTTCTGTGTGTTTCACAGGGCTCAATGGGGCCATCGCCCAGAACCCAATGCTCACACACTGGCTTTGTGGCCACTGTTCCATGTTGACTAAGTGCTGGAACTTTCGGTTGTGGCAAGTGTCATCCCTCCCCAATGTGCCCTCCAACTTCCTCCGCACAAGCCATATAGACGGTGCCAGTACATGCATGGACGATCATGTGCGGAGAGTAATGTGTTGTTGTGCTCAGGAGACACCAGCTTCGGCCAGCCTAGCTTTGAGTATGTGCCAGCAAATAGTCACAAGTGGGTGTATCACTTGGGGTGGGCATCGCCTTGTTGCTGTCCGGTGAACCCCTGTGTTGGCGCAAAGGTGTGGTCACCTGTGCGGTGCATGTGCGGTGCATTTGTGAATCCATCGCACCATGTCCGCGATTGTCGTCTGCTCAGTTGTTTTCAACTCACTGCCAACTGGCCGTTGCGCTGCAAGATGTTTGTCTTCCATGGCTGGTCACCAAGGTCATGCGTGACGGTCTCATGCTGTATTATGGTTCTTCCTACTTCGGTGCTCAAGTAGGCTCCAAGCGTACTCTGCCCCCACCCCATTCCTGGTTGTGCATGTGGCGTTCATCAATTGGACCTATGCAACAAAGCCACATGCTAAATTGCATCAGACAGTCAGGGAGGCAGAGAGGGAGAGACTTTGTGTAACCTAATCCGGAATACTGATCATCCAAGTCAAGTAGCCAATATGCTGTCGACGATTATGAAGTGGGAGGCAGAGGGAACGGAAGCCACACAGGCTGCTTTATCATCCTTTCTGGATCAGCAATGCAACGGCTGCATTGATATGCCAAGCATGGGGAGGCATGTGCTGCCGCCGCATATATGTATGCCAAGCCTGGCAAGGCAGACACTCCCAGAGTATAGAGAGAGCCGCGCCTGGTCTGGTCTCTTCACCCTGTGTCCAGTCTTGGTTGTGGGTTACTGTGTGTGCACCGTGGGGTCGGGGCTGTGGTAAGGCCTACACGTGGTGGGGCTTCGGGGTGTATGGGGGGAGCGGTAGCGCGCCGGGCGCGCGCCGGGCATCTTTTTTTAACCATTCCCCACCCGTGCCTGTTTTTGCCCCCACCTCACCAAACAATTTGGAGTACCTTCTCGCCGTGTTTGAGAATTTGGCCCATCCTTTGCACCCAGTTTATGACAATGGCAAGGGTGGTGGTTGGAAGTGGTGGGAGTGACATTTTGTGTTATTCAATTCTCATATTTCGGCTTATGCAAGGTGCCTTGCAAGGAAGGTTTGCGGTGTAGTGCGGTCTACTTGGGGGACTTCGCAAGGTGAGGATAAACTTGGGGCTAGGGATAAGATACTTAATACAAAGGAAGCGCACCGGGCGCACGCCCGGCAAACATTCCCCCATGGTAAAACTTCCGTAAAATTTTTTAAACAAAAATTTTGCCTAAGTTTGTTACTACATTTTGTTACTAAGTTTTTCCTCTGCGAGTGGGTGTTTTACTAAGCAATTTACAAAGTAGAAATTTTTTTTTCTACCGAGTAATTTTCTTTGTCGAAAAATCTGCCCACTTATGGGCCACTGCTGACTTTGTCCCCTGCTCTCAAGCATTGGGACCCCCTAGACAGCAAGGGTTATGTAGCCAAGCTGCCCACTTGCGGGCCACTTCTAATTTTCTACTTTGTACTCCTTTGTACACAATCGTTGCAAGTCGGCCTCCACACCTTGGACCCCAACAATGCATTGGGAGGTGGCTCGGATGTACACCGAACCCAAATCTGTGGACCCCACTGACACATCCTTTTTTTTGTGCTGGCACGCATTACATAACGTGCCACGAGTGTAAGGTTCTTCATTGTACCTTGCATGCGTCTATCTTGTGTCAATCAGAGATTTGTGTAGGATGGCACCAATTTTGTGCGGCCAACCTTGTAGATGTTGTTGCTACTATGGTTGTTGTTGCGGATGTTAACATCTGTACCAAGTGGTATGCAGTGCCTCCTTAATACCCCCAAAATGCTATTGGGCAGCTGAGAAATGACCAAGAATTTTGCACCCAGCTGCAAGGGAATTGAAAAAAAATGATTTTTGGGATGTCCATAATGAATCCCACAAAGGCAGGCAAACCGAGCCATACAAATATTAAGGCCGACTTGATTTTCAAGCGTGTCCTTTGTAACTACTTATAAGTAGTCGGCACTAATGTTGGTTGTGGCCCTGCTGGGTTCTCTTTTTTTTATGACACCCGGTTTTGTTCACAGTGCCCCCGCATTGATGTTGGCCATGGCTCTGTTAGGACTCTTTTCTGGAGCTTGATTTGTTTCTAGTGCTCAATCCCAATTTAATTGTGTTATATTGCCTCAGTGCCACCTAGTTCGTGTGCATGATAGTTTGGCTTGGGTGGGGCGCCACTAACACCAGCGGCCAGGGATCGAACCGGGGGCTTTGTGCCCTTAAACAAAAGTACCAGCTACCATCAAAGTGTCGAGTTCTTAAGTAAAAATGGGGGGTATGGTAAAACTTGATAAGATTTTTCTATTTTTACTTGGTAAAAAAATTTCTTAAGAATTTTAAAAAAGATTTTGTTTACTAAGTTTCACCTTGTTTCTACTAAGTTTTACCACATTTTACTGAGTTTGACCTCGCCTGGTACTAAGTCTGACCAAATACCTGGGGATTCAGGGGTTTGGGGGCACTTGCTCGAACCTCTGCCTAGGTACCTTGGCATGCACAGGCTGGCGGAAGCTCTAATTCTTTGGCTTGGCAGTATGTCACTTCGGGGCACCTCAGTGCTCCGGAGCCCGGTGGTTCGTGATGCAATGTGTGGGAGACGCCAGGTCCAACATATATCTAGAGTCCACCACAGTCATAAGGCACCATGAGCTGTGGCAGGGCGAGGGCTGTGTTGCTAGGAGGCACAACGGCCAGCAGTACAAGGCCTCCTGGCATCTGACAGTTGGTCCGCCGGGCCAGCAGGGCTATTGCCCAAAGCAAGCTAGTCGGCAGCAATGCTAAAAGCTGCATGGGTCCCTGAGGATGCCATGCGGGCTCCACAGGCAGGGGCAGCAATAGCGGGCCCACACTGCACACCTGCCATTTGGGCAGTCCTCGCACCACATAGGCTGCAGCTAGGGTGTAGGTCTAGGCATGGAGCCCTGAGTGTCCCGCATGTAGACCGCCGGTGGCTGGGGTGGAGGCAGCACACAAGAGGGGTGCGGGCAGGGAATGGATGCACAGTTGGCGAGAACTTCAGGCAAACCTTGGATTGGGTCTGCCAAGGCCTGGACTAGTTGCAGCAGCTGTCAAGGGGGCAATGCGTGGATGCCACCCCACTCTTCAGGGTACCATAGTCTAGACAACAACAAAGCCAACAGTAGGTGAGGGGCAGAGGGGACACGTTGGAGGGGAGGGTGGGGGGGGCTGGGGCAGTGACAAAGAACCGGCGGGCGATGTCATAAGTTGAGAGTAGCCGGGGCGAGGGTGGAGGCAAAAGGCATGGGGGAGGCACAAGGTTAGGGAGGACACAGTGCATGTACGGTTGGCTGGGATGGCAGGAATGGGCTGACTGTTCACCAGCTGCTGCACCTGTTGGAAATACGGCATTCATGATTTCATGCGAGAGATTGGCAGTGCTCCTGAGCTACTCTGTTTGGGGAACATTGACTCTTGAACAGGGCGGGGAGCTGTGGATTTCATGCCAACGGTGCTGGTCCCATCAGCAGCGCCTCACCACCCTCCTCCACACCTGTACTTCTTTCACTGGCGCACGTTTGAGCACACGACCCCCCCCCCCCCCCAGTTATCAATGTACGCTTTGTCAACAATATAGTACACACCGATCAGCGCCGTTGCTGAAATTGCAAGCCTCAACTTTCACACCAGTATACCCCAGTGTTCTGCTGTTAGGCAGGAGTGGCCTGTGGGGAAGGCACAGCAAGCATCGCCGAAGCAACCATAACCTTATGCCCCCTCTCTGCAAGGATGGCGGGTAGGTGACACGGAACGGCAGTGTGCTGTCTCAGACCATGAGTCTGAAGAGCCGGCACAGTCTGGCACAATCTCGAACAATTGCAAGTCAATGACTGTGATGTTTCTTGGTGTGAAGGCGGTGGCGACCATTGCTAATTTTATGGCCAGGCTGCTGTGGGTGCATGTATTGGTTTGGCCTCTTTCTGGGTTTCTATCTTTTTTCGGTTTTTTATTTAGAAAGTGTTGCAGGGGATCCAGGGCTGTGTGCGGATGGACCTCGTACTGTCGAGTGCAGTCTCCAGGCCCTGCCCCCAGCCCCCACATTGACTGCACACCCCAGGGCTCTGCAGGAGCTCCTGGGTGCCATCGACGAATGGCCATTTCGTTGTGCTACGGTCGCCTTTTTCCGCTCCGATGGAGAGTTGTCTGGTGGGCCTCCGTGCTGCTGTGGCAGCCGCGACTGTGCGGCGGCAAGTGCGACGAGCTGTCCAAGAGTCAGGGGGATTGCCTGCATCACAACGCGGAATGCCAGGGCCCCTGCCTCATCCACGACGACCCGATGTGGTCCGCCCCGCAGACGATCGCTGGGGACTTGGCGGTGGGATGGGACGGGGACTTCTACGTCGTGCCACGACATCCGCACGGACGGTGCCACGTCACGGAGGTGCCCGGGCGCGTGTTCCTCATCGAGGACGTCGCCTCGCTCGGGCACATGCAGATGTCCTTCGCCGCCCTGTTCTCCTTCCTCGTGGCGCAGCCCGTGGGCGCCCACGTCGCGGTCGCATGGGAGCGATCCGCAGATGAGTTCGTGCGCATCCGCGCGGCGTACTACGAGCCGCTGCTGCGGCTCTTCCAGGCCCACTTCGCCGAGCGCGGGCGCCTCGCGCTGCGGACCCTTCCCTCTGAACCGGGGCTCTGTTACCGCAGCGGAAACGTGACGGTGCGCTCGTGCGTGGCAGGGCCGTTGGGGGACGGGCTGGGGCACTGCGCCGCGTGGTTCGCCAGCGCGCGGGTTGTGGCGCGGTGGCGGCAGTTCCTGACGCAGGGCCTGCCCCTCCCGCGCGGCCTCTACGCCCCCGAGCACAGCCTCTGCCGCTCCCCCGCGGGGCACCGCTGGCGGGTGCTGGTGTACAACCGCGCGCACGGCCTCGCGCGGTCGCTGGACGCCCCGTACACAGTGATCGCCGACGTGGCCCGGCACCTGCGGCGCCGCCTGGGCCCCGGGCGGGCGGCGGTGGACTTCCATCAGGAGCGCAGCGGGCGGCGGAACGCCACGGACTTCGCGGCGAACTGCGCGCTGTTCGGGCGGTACGACGTGCTGGTCCTCGTGCACGGGGCCGCCATGAGCAATCTGGTGTGCGCCCGCCCCTGCGCGCGGGTCCTGGAGCTGGGGTTCGGCAAGTACAACATGTTCCGGCCGCTGGTGCAGCAGCTGGGCCTCGTCCACTGCCTCGCGCCGGTGCACTTCCCGAACGAGAACTGGCTGGCGGACGCCGGCGATCTGATGCCGCGGGACCGGGTCGTGATGCCCCGCGACCTCTGGCCGTGCCTCGACGCGCTCGTGGCCTTGCCCGGCGTCCGGGCGGGTGCGGGGGTTGAGGGACGGAGGAGGCCGGCGGAGAGCCCCCCACCGGCCGGCAACAGGACAACGGATGCCGGACAGGCGGTCCTGCCCCGGCTCCCTGGTCAACCGGATCCGAGGGGGTCTGCGGGGGGCGCAATCGGAGGGGCCCAGTCCGAGGGGCCTCACAATCGGCGACGGCAGACGGGGTGGGCAGGGCGTGCAGGCGAGGGGGGCCCGGGGGTCGAGGGGGGGGAGCGGCCACGAGGGCGGGCTGCGACGCCCGAACAGGACGGGACGCATGCCTACGAGCCCTTTCCGCGCGTACCGTAGCATGAGCGGCTCTGAACGCGGTCGTTCAAGACAACAAGCGATTGCAATCCCACGCCCGCTGGTGACCATTCCGTCCCACGCCGACGCCCCCGCCCCTTATGTCTCCTCCGCTGTCCGCCTTTCGCCCACGTCTGATCAGGGATGGAGTGGCCCCCTGGGGGGCTTCAAGGAGGACGACACCTCCCCAGGAGTGTGTTGCGCCTTCATGGAAACCCATCTGTAATGCCACTGCTCCCTCAGTCGATTGGGGTGATCCAGAGGTTTTGGGCCTGGACGTCTAGTGCCACTGGACCAAGTCCACGGACAGTACACGCCTCCATCCACGCTTGTGAACGGACAGTCCCCTGACACATGGAAGTTCTTCTGTCAGTCTGCCCCTCCTTCGGATTTAAAGGACGTTGTCCGCAATGCCCTTCTGAAAAAACTCCGAGTAGGCTGGCCAGTTGGAGGCCTGGTGCAGTTCACTGCCCTCTGGACAGGGAGATCGAGACTATGGAACACGCTATGACGACCTGCCGTTTTTTGCCATTTGCTTTTGACACGATTCCCAAATGTTTCCTCCAAGCCGACGTTGATGGCGCCACTGTCTCGGATGTCAAGACACTGCCGAGCAATTACCTCGACTCAACCTTTGAATTCTCGGCGGGAATCATGGCCTGGCTTGCCATCACAGTCAATTGGGGCTGCCGTTGTCAAGCTACGACCAAAGTGCCCACGTGGCACCAGTTCGTTCGAATTTGGATCCCCTCGGTTAAACGTTGGACAGCGCTCCCACACCCAACCATAACAAGGAACGATCTCGCGCAGTTTGCAGATGCACTTATATCTCTTTTGGATGAGGCGAAACTGCTTCATCCCAATTTGCACCCCACCGCGCCAACCCCCATCGCACCCACATCACACAGCAGGCGACTTTCGCAAGCTAGGAAAAGCTGCCAGAGACTCCCAAAAACTGGACGCTCTGCTTTCGGATTTAGAAGAGCAGGGACGCCATATTGTGTACCTTGGCATGGTCATCTGAAAAGGGGACCGTTGTAGGATGGGTCGGTGGCTGTGGCATGTATTCTGAAGGGTTGCACGCTGTCAGCGCCCATCTACCAACGACCATGTGTCAAACAAATAACACTGCAAAAAATTTCACAGCGATTCACACCCGAATTGTTCCCTACTGGTGGGGGCCGTCCACCGGGAAATGCCGAAGTGGACACTAAGCCACTGAGTTGGGTCCAGAGGACCCCTTAGAAATGTGGAACCCTGAAAAGAGCTCCTACATGAACTTGATTCTCTGGACTCTCTCAACAGAGTGGTGGACTGGATAAAGGTACCATCACACGTTGGCATTCAAGGTAATGAAGAGGCAGATTCACTTGCAGAGAATGGATGGAGAGCATGGAGCATCCGACGTTCTTTAGCTCCAAGAAGGGGAGCGCGCCCCTCCCAAAGCCCCAACCCCATGGTGGTTTCTGACTCGGATTCCGAGTCATCTGATGAGGGACCGGATCCCCATCCCGATTTTGACATTTTGGCACCCGATCACATCGCAATCACCCCCATGAAGCGACAGGGGTCCACAGCTAAGACCCAGTCACCCGGTTTCCTCACTTCATCAATTTGGCTGGCAGCCCTGTGGCACGTGTGCTCACCTCTTTGATTCTCCAGCTGCTTTCCTCCCCAGGCTTTGCCTCCCCCATTCAAGTGGATAATATCTTTGATTTTGACTCTCACACAGACCCACGGTTTTTCGCTAGTGACTCTGATCAGAGCACTATCTCAATGGGGGCCTCTTCGGCTTCCTCCACGAGTACAGAAGTCTCGGTGCCCACAAAGCGCAACCGGCTTAAGTTGTAAGTTATCACGCGTCAAGTTTCCATACACAGCCACACACACAAATAGCAGTAGGACGCCCACGGTGACTGAGAGCCAGAGGCGTGCTTGATTAGCAGTGGAGGACAAGATAGATTGTGCAGTCGCATGCAGGCTGCAAACAAGCGGCTGCCTAGAACGAACATCTTGGCATACTCGCTAGCATTTTGTTGTTTGATATCTACATCGGTCAAGAATTGATGGGACGAGTGGATGCGTTGCAATTCATCTCAATTGTACATAGCGTATTCCTACAAACTCGATTTTACGCAATTTTTTTCCACAGTAACAATGCCCCTGCGAAAAGTGTCGGACCTTGAGAAGACAGTGGCCGCAGCATCTGGAGTATTCCGCGATGTCTGCTCAGAGGAACCGCCGTATCACACGGCAGAAGAATTGTGGGAAGGGCTAAAACAAGGGGACGAGGGCGCGCGATTATTGTTTGTGTTTTTTCTGCGTCTGCGCAAAAATGAACGGACGCGTTGCAGCGTTGAAAAGGCAATCGCGGCAGAGGGTAAGAGATGGGTCGTTGTTTTGATAGAAGAGGCCTGGCGCCTTTATTTACTGATGCGCCACCGCGCAGTCCCGTACCAGGGAAAACCAAAGTCTGTTATTGCGATAGAGGGAAGTAGGGCGCAGCGGCGCATTTTAGCAAGGTCAGGTCTGGCGCGATATAGCGCACCTTCTGATGCGGTGTGAATGACGATTGTGCCCCTCCTCCGCTGTCCGGCGCAGTATGCCCACCGCTCCTCCCTACACCCTGAACCTGGGGCACCTGGGGGTCGTCGCCCTCCGGAGCCACCCAGGCCTTCATCGCAGTACACATGCCATGAACACGGCAAAGCCGCGACATGCGTATTAGTGCGACGATACGTGAGCACAATGCCAGGTCACCATTGCCAGCACCAGTGCCAAGAAGGGCCCTCCCCCGAGTCCGCTACGCCCACCCCGATCAATGTCTGATCCCCTGAATCCAAAGAGGTACTCGAGACCGAGCCCCCTGAGCTTTTGACTGCGTAGTGACCTCCGCGATCTCGGGATTCCGCCCCGTTACTGTCCACGAGCAGCAAATCAGTCTTCCATGCCAAGTCTGACTCTACTCCATAGATTTCCGTGCCGTACGATGACGGACGTGTGAGTGCTCAGGACAATAGCAGTAGGGTAGCACGGAAACGAGTGACAAAAGGACTTTCCTTTCTCTCGGAGAATGGAGAATTGGGTGACCCAGAGAAATGCCCCTGCTCTTTCCTCCCTGTCCCCCCCTCACTTGCAGTGGGATCATCCCAAGGCCATTTTCACGAGGGTATTCCTCTTGGGGCCTTCGAGTCTTGCCCGGGAAGGAGTCCAAAGCGTTGTGCACATAGCTGCAAAGGGCAACCAAAATATGAGGCCCATTGCAGATGCGGGCGATCGTCCAATGATGGTGAACGACCAGGGCATTAGTCATAGGCGTTTAGTGGTTCAAATGTTCTGAACAGCCCCACAGTCTGGCTGAGGAGGGAAGGATCAGCTCACCTCTTTCTCATGTTCTATCATTGCCAGAAAGGCCTGTCCTAAGCTTAGAGCTGCCGTCCACACCCACGCCACAACGGGCCCCTGCAGTTCCGCAGTCCGTTGAGCTAAGTGATATCATAACACCATCCAACGACACGCTGGCACTGTGTAGGTCCACACACCACACCACACGCAGCCTAGACCCGGATGAAATCATGCCCAAATGTCTGGGTTCCTCAGAATCAGAACCTCCTCTAGCTACACACACGCATTGACACCAGCACTGGGATTACAGTCAGTCCCAATATTTCACTCAGTGTCCAGGGACTCTGAATCCACGGATGATGCTGCCACTACAGAGAGCTATATCGGATCCCCCATTTCCGACCGAAATGAAATCTGGGCCGCCTTAGGCCTAACTGCTTTTGCCACACCATCACAACCACAGCACAGGCGCCGGCTTAACAGCCCAAGCACTGATGCCCGTTCTCCGCGTCATTTTGACAGTGACAGACTCTCGTTTTCTTCGGCGTGTCGCACCCCGGTATCGGATTCAGGGTGAATCATCTCATTCATTTTTCTTTTCACATGACTTTTGGACAATGCTTTCCCCCTACAAGCAGTTTCTGCTCCCCCACCCATCCCTGTCACTTACCCCTGATTCTGCCCCACCAGTACCAGGCCGTCCATCTAACCACTTGGCCAGGTGGTGCCAGCGCAAGCAAGGTGAGTAGCTGGAGGCACATGCGTTTGGGCGCCCAATCTATACTGTACGATGGAGGCACAAGAGTGTTGGCAAAAACAGGGCGAAGGTGGAAAGAAGTGTAAAGGTTGAACATCCGGATGTATCATTGAGCTCTCTTTGAATGAACTGCCGAACATTGTTGCATATGCATAACAGGACGTGCATGTGTGGAGCGCTTGGTGACCTGCGTGCCCCCTCCCCCTTCCGGAATCCGCTTATCACGTGCCGTGGTACATGGCATAGCATTCACTGGTTTTGTGTGCCATGGAGCCGCAGTCCGTCCCATGCCCTGCCCCTCTCCCGCTTGTGTATGAGACCTGGTGGGCTGCTTACTGAGGCCTCCGTAGCTACGCCTCCCAAGCGCCCACAGCTGCCGTGGCCGGCGGTCGGTACTTCATTGAGAGAGGCCCTTACCCCTTCTCCCGCTGTTGTTTGGACGTCGATGCATCACCGCAAGTGCTCCTCCGTGCAGTGCTCCGCTCGGCAGGTGTACACTGGGTGTGCTGTGTCTGGGACCTGTGGCACAGTCAATAGGGGCCTCTCAATAAAGTACATGTGTGTACACGAGCAATATGGCATCATCAACGTCATAGCAGCTGCATCCATTTCTGAAGGGGGGGGCAGCAAAGGGCTTGCCCACATCCGGAGACCATTCCGCTGCTGAGAGCCCTCATGTTGAGTCATGGTGACGGCGGAGAGTCCTGCACTTGGGAGGAGGCACGTGCAGGGCTTGCAGGGGACCTTGATTTGGCACAATGTGGCCTGACACCTGCTTCTGTCATTTTGCGCCTTCAGGGGGCGAGGGGGTATTTGTGTGAGCCAGCCCTCAAAGTGAGCAGGCTACGCCAGCTCACTTTGGTCTGACCCCCCCCCCCAAAAAAAAAGTCCAGTGGCAGCCACTATGCATCGTGGTCAGGATTAGGCCCAGTAGTGTGGCTGCTTCACCCGCAGTGACACCACCCCACAGGCTTCAAGGACCCAAAGAGGCAACCAGGATCCTCCAAGCACGCGTGGCCTAGCATGGAGGTGGCCTGGCAAAAGGGTTTAACCCATACCTGTACCCATACCCATACCCCCCACTTTATCAAGGTACGCCTTGTCAAGGATATAGTGCACACCGAACAGCACCATTGCTGGAACTGTAAGACTCGATGACTGTGATGTTTCCCGGTGGCAAGGCGGAGGGTGGCGACCATTGCATTTTATGGCCAGGCTACAGGCTATTGATTTGGCCTGATTTTCTCAGGGGAATGTATGTTGCGGGGGCGGAGGTTGCCATAAAGGCTCAGTAAGTGTGGCGGTTGGTATTTCCGGGTGTACGCACAGTGTGTGGGGCATTCCCTTCGGGTTTAGATGAGTCGTCAGGCCTGTGCCCCCCATCCATGATTGTCGAAAGACGGCAAATTCCCCAATTAATTCGGTCCAGTCGCCCAATGTACCTCACCCAGGGCCGTGGTTTACCCGCGTGGTCTTGGGAAAAGAATGAGGCGCTCATGCTCAATGAGATGGCTTTGGATTTGGAGCCGATAAACAGGATGCACAAAGCAATGCACAAACACCAAACACCCTTCAACCGCCAACAGCAGATCGTGTATTGGCAAGTTGCCCACACACTGCTCAGTGCCTGGATTCTCAGCCACCAGCGGGTATGCTCGCACAACAGAAGCAGGTCACAAAGGACATGGCACTGGTGCGCAAGCACAGTCTTGTCTCAGTGTGGCGACCCCACCTGACCGTCCGTTTTCTGATTGCAGTTGCTGGTCAAGAAAGCGAGACGTCATACCCCCACCCCCCTTGTAATAGCCACGTCCTTGTCCAAGCTACTGTAGGCGTAGGGACCGTATTAATGTGGTACCTAATTTTAATTCAGGACCGAATGTAGTGCAGCCACATAAGACATGGGTTTGGTGACGAATTTGCCAGTTACATAGGGTCATGGACACATTTGTTGTGAGTGTCCACATGCAAGGCAATTTCATTCCCAAGAACTTGAAGTTGCCCGAGCCCAGACCATGCTCCTAAACCTCGGGCAAAGGCATCTTCAAAGGCATCTTCAAGTGGTGAGCATGTGCGGTTGTTCCGCATGGTGTATGATCACAAGAAGGGTTTCCAAGCTGAACATTTGTAGGCTTCTCATGCCTCATTGCTTGTAGGAACATGGGTGTGAACCTGAAGTTTCATGTTTCAAACGCTCTCTTGTGTCTGCATGCCTTTGGGAACGTGGACGGAGATTAAGGTGCACTCATACCATGCACTCACTCACGTGTGTGTCGGTAGTTGTATGTGTTGCGCGCAAGCTGCGCCCCTGTCCAAGCTACAGTAGGCGTAGGGACCGTATTAATTTGGTTCTTTTAAATAACTATTACAAAGGGGAGGGTATTTGTGAGCCGATGGCTGTGGCTAAGCGGGGCTGGGTCATGCATGTGAAGATGTGTTTCTTCCACGCAGAACAACGTTCTCCGTGTGACTGGAGCCGGCTTCTACCTGTTTGATATGCTTTTCATGCGAATAGATTGCGGTAATGCCCCCCCTCACGCCCAGAGCGATTCCTACCGAACCTCAGATTCAGATGCCATGCCCTTGCAAAGGTGTGGTATCCGACGCCAGAACACTGTTGGGAGTTGCAACACGATCCCCCCTCAAGAGCCGCTTGCCTTCAGGTCGTGCATAGCCACGGCCTTGTCTACGCACGGGATCCGACCGCTGTGTCGTCCCCTGTGTTCGGGCCATGCTTCGGCAAGGGGCAGGGGCGGCGCGACATGCCCATCCCTTCAGGTTCCTTGCCTCCGACATGTCGAGCGACTCCTGGACATGTGCCAACTGCACGTACCGCAATCCGGGGCCGTCTGCTTCATGTGCCATGTGCGACGCGAAGCCAAGTTGGCGCTGTCCGAGCTGCACTTTGGAAAACTCCGGAGGGTCGGACCGGTGCGCGGCCTGTGATTCCATGCGCAGCTGGGCCTGCGGGAGCTGCACGTTCCTGAACCCGGCTGGCGCCGCCGCCTGTGAAGCCTGTGGCCTTGAGCCTCCCGGAGGAGCGGGCGCCGCCCTTTGGGAGATCGACGCCCCCGAGATGCCGCCCCCGGCCCCGCGAGGATGGATCTGCCGCGTCTGCACGTACGACAACCCGACGAGTTCCCCCACGTGTGGAGCCTGCGGCGCTGAGTCTCCCCGCGGAACGGGCCCGGCCGTGGAGGTGATTGACGCGCAGGTGCCACTCCCCGCCCCCCGGGGCTGGACCTGCGGGGCCTGCACGTACGTCAACACGACCGGGGCCGCCACGTGTCACATTTGTGAGGCCACGAGGCCTGCGACGCCGGCGCCGCCGGCGCCGGAGCCCAGTGCACCGGCGGCGGGCTCCGGGTGGGCGTGCGACCGGTGCACGTTCCTCAACGCGCATGCGGCGTCCATCTGCGAGGCCTGTGGGTTGTCGCAGGCCGCCACCTCCTCCTCGCGGCCCTCCACTGCGGCGAGCCGGCCCGTCAGCACTTGGAAGTGCCAGCGCTGCACCTTCGAGAACCCCCTGGAGAGCTTGTGTTGCGACGCGTGCTATGCCGACCCGACCGGCGACATGGGGACGCAGCCGAAGCCGTCCGCCGACTCGTCCGACACGTACCGCCGGCAGCGCACCACCAGGCTGCGCGACTCGTTTGACCGGGGGTCGCATGCGCAGGGCTGGATCACGAGTGACCACCTCGATCAGATGCTCGTGCAGCAGGAGAAGGACGCGGCGCAGTTTGTCCGCAATATCTGCAGCGCCGTTCGGTCGTCGGAGATGCAGTGGGTAGACGACATGTTCCCTCCGTGCGATCTGTCCCTTTACGGTACCGGAGAACACAGACGGTCCCGAGGCCAGGGCACCAGCGGCCCCAGTTTTCAGTGGAAGCGCCCCAAGCAGCTCGGCGGTTCGTGGTCTGTGATCACGGACAGTCTGCAGCCGCAGGACGTCGTGCAGGGGCGGCTGGGCGACTGCTGGTTCCTGTCCGCCCTGAGCGTTCTGGCGGACCGGCCGCACCTCATCGACCGCATTCTGCTCACCAAACAGTACAATCCCGAAGGCGCGTACGCCGTGCGGTTCTTCTACGATGGGGAGTGGAAGCGGGTGATTGTGGACGACATGTTCCCCACGGAGCACGGGCAGCTGGTGTACGGCCGTTGCCAGGGCCGGCAGTTGTGGGTGTCCATCATCGAGAAGGCGTACGCCAAGTTGCATGGCTCCTACGCCGCCATTGTGAGCGGCCAGACCTTTCAGGCGTTGGCGGATCTGACGGGGGCCCCTTGCGAAAGTATTGATATCGAAAAGGACGATTTCGACCCCGACCTGAACTGGGGGCGACTGCTGTCCTTCAAGCAGTCCAACTTCCTGATGGGGGCTGCCTGCGGGCGCCAGGGCGCCAGCGAAAGCCATCTCGAACGCATGGGTCTTATTTCCAGCCACGCGTACTCGCTGGTGGACGCTGTGGCAGAGTCGGGGTATCGACTGTTGAAGCTCCGCAATCCGTGGGGTCGAGTGGAATGGAAAGGGGACTGGGGCGACTCGTCCAACAAGTGGACAGCCGAATGGCGGCGCAAACTGGACCACGACGTGGATTCCGGGGATGGCATGTTTTGGATGTCATACGAGGATTTCTTGCTGTACTTTGCCACCATCGACGTCTGCAAGGAGCAGTCCTCTTGGTATTCGCTGACCACCGCCGACGTATTCTCCGGGGCGCACCTCACGACCTCATCCAAAATGTTTGAGCTGAAGGTGGTGACATCCACGTGGATGTTCGTGTCGTTGATCCAGAAGACGAAGCGTGGGCAATCCTCCAAATACGAGTACCAGGACCTGGGGTTGATGGTGAGCCAATGCCCTGCGGGCGTGGACCGTCTTGAAGAACACCTGCCGTCCGCGCAGCTCTGGCCGACCCTGACGCGTATCGGCCACACAGAAGTGCTTGCGACCAACCAAAACCAAAGCTACCTGCTGCTGCCGTTCTCGCTGGCGCCGCGACAGGGGGACCTGGAGTACACCCTCGCGATCTACTCGGCGAATCCCGTGTCGATCCGGCCGGTGGCATACAACCCGATGGCCCTTAACATCGGCCTACATTTGTCGGTGGCTGCTGCGCAGAGCCCCAAAGAGCTGTTTCCTGGTATTTGGATGCACTTGTGCCACCGTTCGGGGGGCATCTTCCTCCTGGTGGTCAACGCCGACCGCGACAACTCAGTGCAGATTGAAGTGAACTGCACCCAGTCGGTCAACCTGACGTCTTCTCGCAAAACGCTGCGGACGAAGGACATTGTGCCCCCACAGACGCGGCAGCTGCTGATGGTGCTCACTCAGGCACGGGGCGTAAACCACTACGCCTGGAACTGCAACTACTCCTTCGCCCAACTCCCGCCGCTGTACCGGATGATGCATGGCAACGAACCCCCGCACCAGCCGCCGTTGACGGGCCCGACAGACATGCACATGCAGGTGCCCCTTGGCTCGGCTTAGAGGGAGCACCCCGGTCCTGGGGTGGTCCCCCTGTGCGGTGTGCATGGGGGGTCCCTCCTCAAGGGGCATCATCTTGGCGTCGCATGGAGGGGCAGTAAGGCGCAGGCGGAAGTGGGCTGCCCAAGTGTGGCGAGACAAGAGAATGGACATGCGGACTGCGGACAGCGGCTCGCCACCAACGAATGTCGGCCACAGGAACGGCCGAAGGTGACCCAAAGCCCGCCGCCCTTGCTTCGTGTTCGAAGCTGAAAGGAAAAGACAGACGTCGCCCCTTCTGGAAACCGCCGACGTTTGGTGATCCCCACACGTCTGTCTCCCGCCGACCGCTGGCAGTACAACGCCCTGACCTCCCGAGACCACGTCGACTGAAGACAGAAAAGGCGGCAGGGGATCTTGTTCCTCATCACTGCGTTCCCCAATCAAACATTGTTCAGCCCCCCCTTTGTTGCGTTCAGGACGGGCCTCTCGCAGAGGGCTGATGGGATGTGTTGCACGCACCGTGTGCGCGTTGTTCAAAGTTCAGTATGTCGATTGGCATGGGCACTGCTCAGCCTTTGCTTGAATCGGAAAAAGGTGAGGAGGATAGCCCCCCCCCCCCCCTCCTCAGACCCCCCCCCGCACCGGGTTCGTCAAAAACTTCCTCCGGCGGAAATTTAGGTTTTTCAAAGGGAACAGATTTTGGGGGCATTTTTGCTACACAGATCCTTGGGTCCCCCGCCCCCCCCCCCCCGTTCGAAAACAAGCCTGGCACTGCTTTTTGTCCCATTTGGGGGTAAAGTGGTAAAGTGAGAGAACGCAACATAAAATCTTGTGAAACTGCCCCCTCCACGGCACACGTGACCTGCCCCAGTCCACCATCCAGAGACCTCTATCAATTCCTGCCTCAGTGGCTGTGAGAGGGCCTCTTCACCGCGCGAAATCTCCGGCAGCATCAAAAAAGTGCCGCACCGCGCGCGTACCGTGCCACGACCCCTGGGGCTGTTTTGCGACCTGAGACGTGTGACCGCCGGACGGTGGCACTGGACGCTCGCCAGAGCCCACGTGATGTATTTCTGAGCCTTTGGAGGAATCCATTCGTGGCGGGTGCGGCGTGCCTTGCACTGCCCAGGCATTTCAGGTCCTCTGCCCCGGTGTCGCACCGTCTCTCAGCGTCTGTCAAAGGCATTGCAGCCGACGGCACCCACCGTCACAATCCTTGTCTTCACAAAGGGATGCGCTTCCGGCGTCTCGTGAACGGGCGGATGGACATGAGGGCTTGGGGGTGATCGCCTGTGCACCGTGTTCCCGAGTGCCCCGGTGTGCCACGGTCCTCCTGATGTCCAGATGGTGGCAATTGTGCGGAGATGGCGGTGTGCAGCCCATCAATCGCCAGTGGATCTTTCCGCAGGCTGAGCTGGATCAGCCCTGACCCCCCATTGCCTCTGATTTGCTTTGCTCTCCGACGACATGTTTTGACGATACGCATCGTGCAGCCCGTGCGGATGTCGTTTTCTGACCCTGGGTGTTGTGGTCGCGGTGGTGAGAGGGTGGCTATGCGCAACCCGTCCTGCACCCGTCGTGCGTTGATCTCCCGTTCAGAGTTCCGGTCATACACATTGGAGGGGAGGTGAAGCCCATGCAGCAGCCTGAGCTGAGCTGAGGCTGAGGCTGAGCTGGAGCAGCTGAATGCCTTGTCCCTCGTTTGCATTTCCGTCCTGGAACGTGGGTTTCAAGACGCTGGGACAGGCATGCGGCTTCGCCGCCGCCTTTGTTCCAGAGGGTGACGTCCATCGTCCCTCTTGAGGCCAAATGTGGGGACCCTATGCCACCGCTGTTCCCCCGCTTTGACCGGTTGCTGCGTTGAGGACATTCGGGTGCGGGGGAGCATGGAACGCGCGCCTTGTCAGACGGAATGAAACCGTCCGCCTGTCTCAAGAATGGTCACCAACCAGCCCCCCCCCCTGCACATTCAGGAAGCATTCATCCACAAGCGAGTTTCTGGGTCTGGCCCGGGGGATGCCGGTGTTGGACGCACGGACGAGGAGAGCCTGACCCCCCCATTTTATTGGGAACGGCCTGCACAAGGTGACCGAGGCCGACCCTTGCTTTTGCCCACTAACCCGCCGCCGTCACGAGCCTACTACCCTCACCCTAGTCCCATGATCAGGGCATTGCGTTGGGGTGCATGTTGATTACTAACCCAGTACCCTAATCCAACTCCCATTGTGTTGAAGGGCATTGGTTTAGGGTTCGTGTTGTCATGTTGCTGCCGTCATGGGGGTGGGCACCATGTGACACACAGCAACCCCAACCCATTCACCGCCCGGAGGCACGCGTCCACAATACACACCCAAGTGGGTCAAACGGCAAGCAACAGCCAGCAGCCCTGCCCCGCCGTTGTGGTTCACACACGCGCCTCGCAGTTCCTCGGAGTTCGGAACCCGACCTGAGACCACCCGAGACCAAGGGTAAGGGCGAATGTGTGGTGCACCCATGTTCTTCCCTTCGGGCCCTCGTCCGGAGGCATCCGACCGCCGGACATAATGCAACAGTCGGAGTGTCCTTGCGGTCAGAAAAGGTCCAGGAAACAGCAGCAATGTCACGCAGGCCCGATGCACGGAGAGGAGCCGACGTGCTATGCTCAGCATCCGCCGTCGACAAGATTTCTCTCCGCGAAACCCGATCACATGGTCCACTTTTGCGGTTCGCTCGCACACCCGCCCCCGGCAGTCGATGGTGCGTGGGGAGCCCTGTACATGTGGGCTCGGTGTTGACGATCCAACAAGACCCGGGGTTGGGGTCGACTTTCCTCTCATCTGTTGTTCCATTGGGACAACGGCGAGCTGTCCCGTCCAGAAGGCCGCCAGACTCATGCAGACTGGCCTGCTACATCCGCTGGGGGCGTACGCAACAAGAAGGCGGCATCAAAGGAGGCAGCAAACCCGTACTTTCGATCCCAAATGCAAGTGTTCACGTCGTTTTGGCAAAATATTCACATGTCTGGCCATCTACTGTCCTCACCGCATTTGCATCCCGCCATCGTCCTGGCGCGCGTATGGTCACGCTCTGCATGCTCGTGGCCCCAGGGCATTTGGTACCGGCGTGTGGATTCGCGGAAAACTGGGGGCCGCAGGCGACGGAAAAGCTTTTTTTGCCCGTGGACAGGCCGTGTTTATCAGGAATCCTGGGCAAATTTGATTTTCCCGAAGCCAAAAAGTGGGTCAGTAATTTGGTTGCGCGGGGTGGGTGGCAGGGCCAAAAGAGCTCCTCCCTCTTACGCCTGCCCACGGAAGACAACGAAAGAGAACAGCTCCCCCCACCATCGCGGGATGCAGGCACCAGTGGAATCAGGGAAGGCTCACCGAACCCGCGCACAACTGCAAGCCGACACCAGCGGCCCGCGAGCTCGGGAAGGTCCAGCGAGCTGCTTTATGCAGTGAATTCGTAGGAACGACAGGAAAATCCCTCAGCCGGGACCAGAAGAGGCGGGAGGGCAAGGGGTACAGGAGACTGAAGTGGTGAGGGGGGACAGGGGGAGGAGGGGGGTGCAGGCCCACACAGTCGTCTTGCCGCAGGGAGAGCTCGCCCGATTACACCACAACACAACAGCCTGGACGCTGCATCAAGGGACAGTCTGCAACCCCGAAAGATCATGACGGGGACAAGTCACTTAGGCGGCCCAACTGGGGGTGCTAAAAAACACCCCTTTGGCCCCCTTTCTTTTGGGTTTGCAGAGGCCCTTTTCTGTAGCAATGTTGCACCCACTGTAATTGGGGAGGGTCGCAGACACCGTGTTCCGGAGGTGTTTGAGCCGGGCACTGTCAGAATTCTGACAGTGCCCAAGTCGACCACCTCCGGTACATTGTGTCTGCCAGTCACCCCTATTACAGTGGCTGCATTAGCGACACATCTTTGTACATTTTTTTCCATGCTGGGTGTTTTCCATGACATGTGTGGCGTGTTGTGTGTGGCACGTTGTGTGTTCCATATGGTGTGTTCCATGTGTTGTATTGCATATTGTGTGTTACATGCTGTGTGTTGTGTGTTGTGTGGTGCACATAGTGTAAATGCGTCATTCTGTTTGTGTTCTCTGACGCATGGTGTGTGAACCATCTGGGGGTAGCCCGAAAACCCTGACAGCAACCCTGACGACAAAAATTCTGACAGTGATCATGGATGGAGTGGTGGAAACCCATGTTTGTGGGCAGCGCATATTTGGAATGCAATGCAAACCCCCTCACGGGCTACATTTTGGGATCTTTTGGCCCATTTGTTGGCAGGCAAAAAACATGCAAAAACGGCGATTTTGACACCCAAATGGCACGGAACAGCCAGTTGCAGGCACGCTGAAAAAGCGCAGGTCTGTGTACCAGTGTTTGTAGAAGGGTGGCAAAGGGGGCAGTCACATAACCAGGGTCCCAAGGACAATTGTAAATAGGATGGGGAAAAATACTGTCAAACAGCAACATCCGGACCGTTGTTTTCTGCGAACCCTTGTCCCGTGACCTAACCGCCACAGGGTGCGGGTAGAGAACGCATGTTGGACACTATGCATGAAAGGGACGGGCCGGAGAAATGCATGTGCGCGTATGCAGATTCTTATCGGTGCAGACGGCAGTGCACAATACTACCAACAGTTGGGGTAGAAGCAACACAATGTGTCACTGTCAGAATTCTGACAGCGTTCCTTGCGAATAGCACGGCTACGGAATGGATGTTCCCAGTTGTGCCTTCCGCAGTTATGTTCGCTGTCAGAATTCTGACAGTGACACCTTGTGTTGCTTCAACCCAAACTGTTGGTAGTATTGTGCACTGCCGTCTGCAGCTATGCGAATCTGCATACGACAAGAATCGCCACAAATGCGTTGCTCCGGCCCGTGCCTTTCATGCATAGTGTCCCAAGTGCCTCCTCTACCCGCACCCTTTTTATCCTGTGGCGGTTAGGTCCTGGAACAAGGGTTTGCAGAAAAACATCCGTCAGAATTTTGCTGTTTGACAGCGTTTTTCCATGTCCTCCCCCATCCAAATTAAAACTGTCCCTGGGACCCTAGTTACGTGACTGCGCCCTTGCCACCCCTCTGCAAACACTGGTACACACACCTAGCCAAGGCCGCGCCTTTTTCAGTGTGCCTGCAACTGGCTGTTCCGTGCAATTTGGGTGTCAACATTGCCTCAAACAGTCGTTTTTTCATGTTTTTTTGCCGGCCAATAAATGGGCCAAAAGATGCCAAAATGTAGCCTGTGAGGGGATTTGCGTTACATCCCAAAGGCGCGCTGCCCACAAACATGGGGTTCCACCACTCCATTTTCACTGTCAGAATTCTGACAGTGCCCTTTTTGGAGGCACCCCCAGTTGGGCCGCCTAAGAGTCATTCAGTCTGCAGCCCAAGGCGCGGCGGTGATAGAGGGCACAGATACAACAGACACACAACCTGCACCCCTAAGAACGACGCTGGTCACATCACTATCGAATCGGCCCAGTGGAATTGCAGCAACCAAACACTACACTGGAGTGAGTTGTTTTGGATCTTTTTGGCAGGATTTGGCAAGAGGACTTGAAAGTGCGCTTGGTGTGGGGTGCGTCAAGTTGGCAGGGCTCTCTTCTCACACTTGTCCCAACCCCCACCATATCCCAGTCTGCATTAAGCCAACCCCCTGCCCACCCCATATTTTCGAGGCCGGTTTCAAATGGGTAATTTTGCCCAGATTGGGCATTCTTTCCGAATTTGAATCTTAACCCAAAATGTGGAGTAGGTTTCGCTTCACCAACCAAAACGGGCAAGGCGCAATGAACGGTATTGAAGTTTGTCAACAGCGTGGCACAGAAAAACCCCCCACCAGATTAGAGGACTTGTTCACTGACACAAACAGAACGATTACATAAAAAGGGGTTCACTGTACATGCGCAAAGCTGTCATTTTCGTCGGTTGGTATTTCCAACTTGACACACTTGATTTTTTCTTTGTTGGTGTGCCTCCAGGTTGTGTATGTTTACTGAGGAGTGTACTGTACTAGCTGCTTGGACCAGCTACTGCTGCGTGGCGACACAACCCAGGGTTCTTGCATGGGATAGGAGCGTCCACTGAGCCCTCCGCAGCACAGCATGAACAAACCCCGAAAGAGAATGCCCCTACCCGCCCTGCCCGCCCTTACAACAACAATGCCCTTGTCAGAACAACATGGAACCATCGGAGAGGACCTGACGCGGGGTGAGCGGGCCGCACCTCGCAGACATTTAGCCGTCTGGCCCGACCAAGCAGCTGTAGATTAGATTAGATTGTGCCAGGCCCGAAGAGCTGTAATTTCCCTCTGCTGCTAGGACAAGGGTAGGGAAAATCGACAATCCAACAGGGAGACCCCAAACTTGGGTGGCGGTTGCTCCCAAGGGGCCATCTTATCAATTTTCACCTTGGGAGGCACCGGATAGGGCAAGCAGAGGAATGTTTACACAGGTCTTGTACCCAAGGATTTGCTCACCTTAGGGCATTTTGGGGTGGGGTAAAAGCCAACCCATGTCGGGTAAACCCGCCATAAAAGTAGCGTGCGGTGCAGATGGTCCCCCCACGGCATCGGTCGGTCCCCTTTTCTGGTTGTGTGAAGATCAAGTTTTTCCAGTGACTCGGTGCTACGGATGGTATTTCAGGGATGCTGATTGCCGTCCTCCCACTTTTTGCCCCTCCCTTCGATACGTGGCGTTCATTCACCTCCATCGACATTTGTTTGGGCTGTTTGGGCCTCAATGATGCGTTGCTGTGCTGCGTGTGTCTGTTCACGGTGCGTGCAAACAACGCCCTTGTGAGAACAACAGGGGGTGTTGTTTCCGCAATTTTCATTGCTTTTACCGTTGTTCTCGCAGGGGGGGGGGGGTGATGCACAGCCCCGGCACACCAACCACTGGGCTCTGTGAACGCGGAAACGACACCAGCAGGAGCACTGGCCGCAGTGGCCGACAGAAAGCAGCGACCCGACACAACATGCGAAGGGAAGAACGGGTGACTGTCCAGGGCCCCGTAAAGAAACAACAACCGGATGGAATGTCACACAGGGGGGATGCGATGCGTATCCCTGCAAGAGGTCGAGCTCACGTCAGGGGACCTGCAGTCTGGGGAAGAGTTAATGGTTCTAGAACAAGGATTATGCCTGTCATGACTTCCTTGGAAACATTGTGACATGTCCCCAGATCCTTCTCAGTATCACCGATGCTTC
This sequence comes from Eutreptiella sp. 'Long Island Sound 2002', assembly GCA_964036045.1. Classification (NCBI taxonomy): domain Eukaryota; phylum Euglenozoa; class Euglenophyceae; order Eutreptiales; family Eutreptiaceae; genus Eutreptiella; species Eutreptiella sp. 'Long Island Sound 2002'. The sequence continues at coordinate 50,344,296 of OZ038386.1, forward strand.
TTTCCACATCCACTCCACATTACTGCACCGCCCCCAGTGGGAGGCTTGCCGGCCCCATTGGGCCCCACAGGCCCCTGAGGGTGCTCGTCCTGGTACTTGTGGCGCTGGCTACCACCGCCCCCCTGGCGTCCCTGCCTGCGTCGCATCCGCTCTCACTTCGCGTCGCCCCCTCCGCTTCCATCGCCACCAGAACGCCTGGCAACCCCAGCGCAGAGGCCGCACGCGCGCCTTCAGCCGGTGGCCACCGGCCTGTCTCTGTCGCCAACGACATGCCCCCTTCCAGGGCCGCGCGTGCACTTGGGCATCCTTTTCCCAAGGCCACGCGGGAGGCAGCGCGCGCGGCAGTCTCGCCAGCCCCCCTCACCCCCTACCCCGTGTGGATGGCGCTGCTGTCGGTTGCCGGCGCCGTAGCCGCGCTGCTGGGGCTCCGTCGCATGACCCCGGCGACCCGGGGCGGCGCATGGGCCCTGCTGAGCGCCACGGCGGAACAGCCCAAAGGGAAGGTGGGGGTCCTCGGCGGCGGCTGCTTCGGCACCGCCTTCGCGCAGCTGATGGCCCGCAACGGCTACGAGGTGAAGATGTGGGTGCGGAACGAGCGGACCCGGGAGAGCATCAACGCCGACCATGAAAACCCCAAGTATCTCCCAGACTGCACCCTCAGCCCCCGGGTCACCGCCTGTGACACGTTCGCCGAGGCGGTGGAGGGGGCCGCGCTCGTCGCGGTGGCGATCCCCACGCCGTTCCTGCGCGACACGTTCATCCGGAACCGGGACGTCCTACCCCGCAACGTCCCCATCGTGCTCCTGTCCAAGGGCATCGAGAACGAGACACTGCTCACCCCCATCGAGATCCTGCGGGAGGAGCTCCCGGGGAAGTACAGCAAGTACATCTGCTGCGTCTCCGGGCCGTCGTTCGCGAAGGAGATCGCGAAGGGCCTGCCCACGAACGTGACCTGCGCCAGCGAGTGCGAGGCGGTCGCGACGCAAGTGCAGCGGATGGTCAGCGACCGGTACTTTAAGGTGTGGAGGTTGTAGGTCCGGTCTTGTTTTTTTTGGCGGTAAATGCGAATACGAAAAAAAACAGGTGCTCGCGTTTACCGCAAAAACTTACGATTTTTTTTGGACACGATTTACATTCTTCACGTTCAGGTGTACACGAGCCAGGACACGATGGGCGTGGAGTACGGCGGCGCCCTGAAGAACGTCATCGCGATCGCCGCGGGGGTCAGCGATGGGCTCGGCATGGGCTGCAACGGCCGCGCGGCGCTCATCACGCGCGGCCTCGCGGAGATCACGAAGATCACGGAGGCGCGCGGCGGCAACCCCATGACGATGCTGAGCCTGGCGGGGGTCGGGGACCTGCTCTTGACGTGCACGGCCACAATGTCGCGGAACTACTCCGTGGGCTACCGCCTCGGCAAAGGGGAGACGCTGGAGGAGGTGCAGGGCAGCATGAGCGAGGTGGCGGAGGGCGTGAAGACCGCCAAGTCGGTGCACTTCCTGGCGCAGGAGCTGGGCATCGAGGTGCCCATCTGCGAGCAGGTGTACCAGGTCCTGTACAACGGCAAGTCGCTGTCCGACGCCATCGGGGAGCTGCTGGACCGCGAGGCCGGGGTCGAGATCGGGTGCGCGACGGCCGTCGACGGGCGCCCCCCCGCTTCGTGACTTCAGCGCATCCACTCGACAGTCACACCGGGGGGGGCCTCAGGACAGCGCAGGAAAAGCACTCCACGCCCCGACGCAGGTCCAGAGCACGCCACACACACGCGTGCGCGGGCATCTGCACCCACGGAGCCCGGAAATGAGCACAGGGTTTGCTGCGTGCCGTTGACCCTCGCGCTTTGTGTAATGATGGATGGCGCTTACAATGAGGGGCGGAGAACCGCCTGTAGCCGGATGCCCTTCAGGGGCGCCTCAGTAAAGCAGTGAGACGCAGCGTCTTGCAGTTAGGCATAAGTAGAGGGTCGAGAGACGAGCCCCGCCTTTTTGAAACCAGCCGCTCCCGTCTCATGCAGTGCATTCCAAAGCCAAATCGGTCTGCACTGAGCACAGTGGCGTGCAGTAGGGCAGCCTGTGATTTACACAGGCCACGAAGCAGCGACCTCAGGCAGCAATGCACAGATGCACAGGGGGCAGCCTTGGGCTGGTAATCGGAAAAAGATGACAAGGAGGGTCCACCCCCCCCCCCCCCCGTCAGGTATAGAAATCAGGGGCGCGCCTTTCTGTACCGTACTATTCAGACTGCCCTGTGGTCGACAAAACACGGTCCAGCAGTCCGGAAGACAAACACAGAGCAAAGAATGTAGCATAGCAATGTTTTTGAACTCTGAATGTGCTTGTCACATAGCAGAGATGTGGCCCAGGCCAATGATGGAAGAACTGCCGAACATTGCTGCATAGAGAGGGACAGAGCGGAGCGCTCAGCATTGGATTGCAGGCAGGACGGCATCCGATTCATGGGCCTTCCGTCCGCTCGAACGACTGCTTCGGACAGAAGACAATGGGGGCGAGCGCATTCCGAGTCAAGGGAATACATGACCGACCTGTGCATTTTGTGGACTGGCCCTGCCGGTGTTCACACGTGGGGCATGCCAACGGCGCAAATGCGTATGCTGCGCGCGAGGCTGAGGCGTGGCGACCTTTCCTGGACCAGGTCACCACAAGCAATGTGACGAGTCATTCCCAAAGGGGCCGAAAAAAATGAATGGCTGTCAATTCACTGTTCCTGGGTGGACCGCGTCAAGAAGCCCCGGTTGGACGGCGCTGCTAAACAGGAAGCTGCTTCTAGGAGGTTTGGAGTGATCCTGTACAGTGCCATCTGCGAGGGACGAGCCAGCAGGTCGGTCTTCAGCATGCATTTTTGAGGTGTTGATGGGCCTATTGTTCCAACATACTTCACAAGCGACTGAACTGAAACTCAAACTCAACCGGTGGTCCACAAAAGGGGGAATGCAGAGTTGTACATGATGTTTTGCAAGAGTTTGAAAAAAGCTGAGTCGTCATTTCATGTGAGGGTATTCCCGGCACTGTATGCCATCCTCCGCTGTCACGCATATTCCAACTTTGCACGCCTGGCCATCGTGGGGTGTGGCTGAACCAAAAGGGTCATTTTTTTAAGGACCACAGAAGGTCTAAGACTAACATACGAAACGATTCCCAGTTGTGCTTCGAGCAGTGCAATCGTCTTTTTTCAAGGTGTGGTGTTGCGCATTGCCCCCATCGGGTGGGAGCGATTGCCATTTCCCGCTCTTTCTGCGTTTGTTGACCCCCCACCCCCTCACTTAATGCTGCTCATGGACAGCAGCAACAGTCGAAATTGGGGGCCGAAATGGGTATGCACATGGCTTTCACCAAACCTTTGGTGGATACAAAAGCCTGTCTGTGCTTGCTGCTGATCAACACTTGTTGTCCACATTTGCCCTTCAAACGGAATGCAAACGGATTCCGGGAAACTTGCATACCCATGAACGATGATGGGAAGAACTGTACAGTATTTGCCACTGCGCGGCGGTACTCGATTGTGCACATAATTTGAATGGGGCAGATGGCAGGAGCCTGCTGATGTACCTATCCTACGGGGCGACAGCTTGCAGCAGCCAGACTGTTTCTATGAATATGACTTCATTTCGCATGAGCACTTTCGAACATGGTCGAAGGTTTGGCCACCTCAGCAGGTCAGTCAAAAAGGACAATGAAAGAGAAGAAATCCGCATTATTTGCAACTCTGCTCGTAGGAGGGCCTTCAGTACACTACCGCACTGTAGGGGGCAGTGGGTAGTGGAGGGCGTTCAGTACACTGCGGCACTGCAGGGGGATGTGGGCAGTGGGGCGTCTTCAGTCGCAGCCGCACTCCAGCGGGCAATGGGTAATGGACGGCCTTCAGTACACTGCCGCACTTCAGTGGGCTGCGGGCAGTGGAAGGCCTGCAGTACACCGCCGCACTGCAGTGGGCAGTGGGTAGTGGAGGGCCTTCAGTGCACTGCCGCATTGAAGGGGTTGAGGTGAGGTGCCATTCTTCCCGCTTGGAGGCACCTGCAGGCCAGGGAAGCGGCTCAGCCATTGCCGTCGTCAGTTGCAACCAGCGCCACTGGGACTGTCAGAACTGGGCATGCCGGACCAGCGGGAATGTTAGATCACGCACATGGCCTCGAGTGCTGGATGGGTAGTAGAACTGGCGTTGGGCGCCGTGATATTTTGGAAACTCGCGCAGAGTCGCCCAGCAGCGTCCACTTAGAGTAAGACTGGCCAAATATGACTGGAGCGTCAAGAAAATGGTTGGATGGTCAAAATGCGGACTCGACGATCTAGTCTTGTATCTGTGAGGCGGTGCTGAATTGACCTCTGACTCCGCGATTTGCTGAAGAAAGACCCCAGCCAAGCCTGTCCCTCCCCGTATCGGCCCGATCGGGCCCACACCAACACCTCATTCGTGGGCACCCGGTTTTTGGTGCTGTGACGTGGGTTTGAAAATGGCGGTTGGGCATGGGCACAGGCCCTCGCTTTGGACCATGTGAACTTTGGACCATCGCTGTTGAGCTGTTGAGCTGTTGGTCCTGGAGAAGGCGACACCGCCGGAAAAATACCCCAGACCCCATCTCCGTGCAGAGCATGCCACACACACGCACGCGCGTGCACCTGCACCATAAACACACGCGGGGCTCAGACACAAGCACACGGTTTGCCGGGTGCAGCTGACCCTCGCAGTGACGCCCCCCCCCCCCCTTTCAGACCCACAGAGGGTCAGACTGTGCAAGGGCGAGAGGCCAATAGGCGCTGCCAAAGGCAAACAAACCCATACCATGGCCTCGTGCCAACCCCCCACCCCCCCACTTTGGGAGAGCAAAGCCCGTGTCAGAACAACACGAGGTGTTTCCGCACCTTATGGAACCGTGGGATTGGGCGGTTCCATGTCCTGGTTGCCCGTGAACATCACGTTTCTTCTGTGAGTTGAGGCTGGAGATGGTCTTTTGGGGCTGCTGGTTGCTGTCCAGCTGCTGATTGCCCCGTGTCCGTGTGTCGAGGCGTGCAGGTCATCGCACATAGACCAGCCGCGGAGGTAGTGCCACTGCGTGTGTCCTCTGAGGGTGCGTGTGAACACCGCCCTTACCGGAACAACGGGCGGCGTTGTTTCTGTCATTTTCAGTGCTTTTGCTGTTGTTCTCACAACGGGGGGGGGGGGGGGGCTGACGCGCAAACGGCACATCCTGCCACATCCAGCACAGCCCTGGCACACCAACCACTGGGCTCCGCGAACGACACCAGCAGGAGCACCGGCCGCAGCGGCCGACAGAAAGCAGCGACCCGACGCAACATGGGAACAACGGGTGACTGTCCCAGGGCCCCGTAAAGAAACAGCAACCGGATGGAATGTCACACAGGGGGTACATGGCGTGCACCATGAAGGGCGGAGAACCGCCGGCCTGTGGCCGGATGCCTTTCAGGGGTCGCCAACACAATGAGACACAGCGTCTTGCAGCGGGGTACACGTAGGGTCGGGACCATTGGGTTGGCCTGGGTCTCCGCCTGTGATGATGGCGTGGCGTCGGCCTTCCTGACTGCAGACTGCCCGCTGCAGTTTCGGAATGCCTGCAGTCCCCTTCTGCAGTCCCCTTCTGCAGTCCCGCGGCACGTGCGCATGTGACAGGGATGTTGCCTGCATCTGCGGCTGTGTGCCCAGCGTGCACTGTGTCACAACCTGAACGGAACCACAGAGGCTTGCGGCGCGCTTGCCCTCTCGCCGCCGACGCAGGGGGGAGACTGGCATTGTCACACGTTGGCATGTGGCATTGGGTGACTGAGGACAGATGACACGTGACAAGACGGCAATGAGGCACAGTTTGGGACGGCGCCTGACGCGCTTGTCAGTACAGGACCCCCTGCAAGCGCATGAGATGTCGTCACCGGGCACCCCTGCATCGGCTGTCGACGTTACTGAGGATTTCGTCCGCGAAACTCAAAATGAGTGACTCGGGAACTATTGACCGTTTCATTGACCTTTTTCTGGTGCACTGTACCCAAATTTACTCGTCGACCAACTGCATAACCTCTACTCTTCCCGGAACGGCCGCAGCACACGGGGCACGCCACCACCCCCTACAGACACTTCCTCAGGGGTCCAGACACATCCACAAAATGCAGCAAGGGTGAACAGGCAGGCGAGGGTTGAGGCTCGGTCAGAGAGAGGGGGGAGCGGTGTGGTGGGGTTTCAGAGTTGTGCAGGGCCCTGATTGACATGCAGCTGGACACGCGAGCGGGGACACAGACAGAGACCGAATGCAGTCCAGATGTTCGTGGCGGGAGAAGGAGAATCCATGGCACCGAACGGTGCCTCGCTCTGCTTGCTCCTAACCCCACAAGTCCATTCCTGTTTCGCTTGGCATATTGCAGCCTCGCCGCTTTTGTACGTACAAACTGGATTTTCTGTGGAAAGGGCCCATAGATCCGTCTTTTGAGCCTCGCTTTTTTATTGAAACGAATTCTGGCACCCTGGCTTCGCTTTCGCTGGTGTGCGCCAAATCTCCTGTTGTTTCCGAATGCAGCGGGGCGACATCCACAGTGAGGCCCCCCCCCCCCCTCCTCTCCCTCGTACAAACAGAAGGAGGAGTGGGATCAGAGGAAATGCCAGAGAGTCCGCCCTCTGAGCAATCGCAACACTCGGTCCTGTCCCTTTTGCAAATGGAATGCGATGAGCATTTTGGGGAAATGGGGACAGCCCCCTCTTCTGGCTCATGGGACCCGGATGAATACACCCGGCGACAACCGTCTATTTCTTGCAGTGAGACTGCGATGGCTTGACAGTCCAGAAGGTTCGGATATTGAGGGATCTCAGTGGTTTGAGGTGACACGTGTGTATGATAGCAGTGTGTATGGCCCTTTGCTTTTGCTCTAGAACGCATTCGTTGGAATCGCCTGGGTGTGGGCATCCAGTGACGGACCATTGATTGCACCAAAGCAACGAAAAGTGGGTGTTCGACCCCCGTCCTCTCTTTTCTTTTGGGGCATCTTGACACAGGTGCGCCAGGGTTCAGCAAAAAGACCGGAATCTTCTTTGTGCTGTGCTTTTCCAACGCGCTTCTTGAGTGATGACTGACACTTGATGTCCTTTATGGTGGTTGCGTGACCCTGGTAGCCCTTATTTTGCCAAACATCTGACACAGACTGGTGTGCGGACAAGTGCACGCACCCGTGCAGTACATGTACAGGATTGTCCTGTCTAACTGCGCTTGGGGTTGGGCGCGGCATTTTGCCTGTGCCCAGACACGGCCGGCGGGGAGAGGGCTGCGCTGTCACGCAACAGATCATCTCGTGCCTTTCCAATCATCCATCTTTGTCCAACAGCGAAACCACAGGTTCTACAGTTGTGAAATCCCCCCCCCCCCGCCTTGTAATGGGCGGGTTAGGGTGGGGTAACCCTAATCAAGACTGAATATTGGGACCGAGCTGGTGGGGGAGGGAACATTAGCTATGACTGGTGAAGGACATCAAGAATGATTCACACATTGATGGCTCTTCACAAAGTGAAATCAGCTTGCAAGTCAACCCCATCACCACGAGGCCCACTTTCAAGGCTTTTGTTGGACTTCTGAGGGGCCAAAATGCCCCAAAATGGGCTCAAAATGGGCTCATTTCACCCGTTTGTGCACCCCAAATGGTCTAGGATGATTTTTGGAAAAACTCGTTTTTGACCCATTCTTGACCCATTTCTGGTCCCAAAACAGCCTTTTTTCAAGGCATTTTGGGATTTTCGGAGGACCAAAATGGGCCACCACAAGCTCAAAATGGTCCAAAAACACTTGTTTTAGCGTCGCACATGGTCTAGGATCATTTTTGAGAAAAGTCATCTTTTTGCCCCTACTGGACCCTAATGACCCATTTGGGCACCCACCTGTTTGGGCTTGAGCTTGCAGCTTGCCGCAGCCTAGTGGGCCTAAGTACGAGGGTGTAGGCGTCCGTTTGGGCAATTCTAAGGGGTGGAAACCACAAAAAGTGGGGGGTTGCGGGTGGAGTAGGTGCCCTCGGAATCGCATTTCGAGCCATGTAGCCAAAGATATGGCCTATTTTTGGTTTGTGGCTGTCGGCATTTGAAGCTTCTGGGGGCCTTTTTGGGCCGTTTCCGGGACATGTCATGGAGTTAGAGGGCGGCAAAGAGCTCGTTGACACAGGGAAGTCAAGCCGCACGTGCAGAGTAGCCACCGTTTCCCTTCGTTTGGCCGTTTTGAATGTGTTCTAGGGCTTTTTAAGCCCAAAAATGGCTGTTTTTGGCCCTAAAGTGCAGTTTTTGAAAGCGAGGTCCGCCACTTGCAAATCCCGTTCCCGGCCGCCACCGTTGAGTTTCTTGCTCAAACTTTGTGTGATTGTACTTCACACCCATAGGTATCATCCACCAAAATTTCACCCGAATCTGAACCCCCACAACGGAGTTCTGATTTTTACCCATTTCGCGCGTGCTGCTGCTTGCTGCTTGCTGCTGCTTGCTGCTGCTAAACCTGGTAGGTCCACCCTAGACACTAAAAAGGGTTATAAAACCAAGACTGGTTCCACCAGCTCGGTGACCCTAACCCTAACTTGGGACTGCAGGAAATGCCTGACTCGTATGACACGGATTCAAACTGCTCGGGGGGGTCCCACATTTCAGAGGAATTAAATGAGGACAACTCAGAGAACTGGCCCAAGCGGTGTCGGTACAGCTAATCGGGGCCATGGGGAGGGCAGAGTGAGGTGACCTGCGAACAATGCTATGTCTGTGAACAAACAGTGCTGCAGTGCAGCAGAACAATGTTGTTGGCGATGACCTATGACCTGTGTCACGGGGGTCATATGGTAGCTGAGTATCCGTTGCTTCACACCCCCCCGCCTTGTAATGGCTACGCCCTTGTCCAAGCTACAGCGGGCGTAGGGACCGTATTAATTTGGTACCTAATTTGATTCGGTACAAATGTAGTGCAGCCACATAAGACATGGGTTTGGCGACAAATTTCCCAGTTACAGAGGATCATGGACACATTTGTTGTGAGTATTTGCCCACTTGAACCCACATAGCTCTAATTTTGGGGATATTTGTGCATTAACTTCCCCATTCTTGCACCAGCTCACCATGTATGTGGTACGTGCAAGCTACGGCCTTGTCTAAGCTACAATAGGCGTAGGGCCTGTATTAATTTGGGACTTTTGCGTAGCTATTACAAGGGGGGGAGGTTTGGCACTGAAGTTTCATTTGGTGCACTGTAACTAGGGGATAGATTCGAAGTATGTTTCTGCTTTTTTTTGTGGATGGATGCAACCTTCGAAAAAACAACTTGGAATACTTCGACTTGTCTCAACCTCGGGGCTGAGTACGGATGAGGCACATTGATTGGGATTGTTTTGGTCACTTGAAGGGTTTCAAGTGCCCTGCACCCGGCTATAGGCAGGCTTGAAGCTACCAAATGTGCCCTCACACAATGTGGGATGGTGCCTCCAGCACATCATTACAAATCCCCATGATGGGTGCCATTAAACCCCAAGAACTTTCGAAAACTACTCCATCAAACCAGTTTTCCTCAGAAAAGCAATGCAAATGGAACAACTGGGGTTGCACCGGCACAGTGCATGCTCACACATATTCAGCTGCTTTGGAAACCCCAATTGGAAGTAAATGCGGGTGACGGGACGATAGGCCACCATGAGTGCATGTGGTGTATGAATGTTTTTCAATGGGGATGTGTTGAGGGGAGTATGTTTCTTGGGGCATTTTGGGGGAAGAACCATGGGGGGCTGCCTGTTCAAATGCTCGACCGTGAACCGTCGGGGCGTGCGGCCCCCGAAAGGGGCCAATATCGTCAGGTCATCTCTACCTCTACCTCTACCCCCCCCGCCCCAAATCGGCCCCTGGAAGCCCGCAAGGGATGCCCGCGACCTCTTGAGGTACCCCATCAGGTGCAGGTGCCGGCTGCGCAGGGTAGAGCACCATTGCCATACCAAGTGTAGCACAAATAGGCGCTGAAGTGGAGACTACCAAGTTCATCACAAATGGTCAGACAGCCCAAAGGCCTGTATATTAACAATAGTTGTGGCCACCACACCCGTTTTGTGAACTCAATTATAGCCCTCAGGGATCGGTGCACTGACTGTTCAGTGTGACTTCCTCAGTGTGAGCACCTCAGCCCCGGCCACCAGAGGGTTCAAACACAGTCACCCACACAACAACACACTGAGCCGCAATGAAAAATTTTGGGTTGACCAAGTGACGGTCCCCCCCCCCCCCCCGGGGAACGACCATTGATCCCCGGGGAACGACAAGGGGTGGGGAACGACAAGGGGGGGGGGGTACAAACGCCATTAGAGAGCTCCATATAATGCCACCACTCTACCTTTGCAATAGACAGGTGAAACGGCACACCTACAATGGTGGGTCCTGGGGCACTACCACTTGCATCCCTTGCACTCATGGCAGGACATTTGGCTCACTTTTGCTGAAATGGAACTTGATAGCACAACCATGTTTCCCCCTGGGACAAGTGTGATGTTCATCCGCTCCACGGGGGAACCTGTTTTGGCGCAGGTCGTTGGACATTTAGAGCACGGTGATGCATATAGCCGCATCACTTATGACCGTGATGGCAAGACCTTTCTTTCGTTTTATGCTGCAATTTTTGTGCCTGCAAATGTGCGTGTACGGTGGGGCTGTGGTCCCCTAGGGGGGGTGGGGGGACCGTTACTTGGTGACCATCCCCCAGGGGGTGGTGGGGACCATCTTCCCTAGGGTGGGGAACGACAAGGGGGGGGGGGAGGGTACACTAGACGGTTGTGCAAAGGGTTGTGCGGGGGGGGGGTGTACGTACATAGACCGTTCCACCTGTGTATTTTGAGCAGCACTGTCGGGTACTTGGCCTCAATGGGCCCTAAGAGGGAGCGGCACGCACCGTGCGCGCACCGTGCAGCTTTTTTATTCAGACAATTTACCTGACACCATCGTTTTGCTTTGTTGTTGCCCCACGTGTGCTGTGTTGCTGAGCTGGTACCCCATTTCACCCTACATGCCCTGAGGACTGCATTGTGCATGTTCTTGTGACTTGACATTCTGTCAAACGTGCCATCAAGGTCATCCTGATTCAATTCAGACTCCAAGAGACTGATGAGAAACCCATTTCCTGGCTGTTTTCTTGGTGCCAATGTTGCTGTCCAGTGCCTTTCTGATGGTCTGTTTGGGGGGTGCAATCGCCCAAAAGGGTGCGCACCGTGCACCCGCGCCCACTAAGAGGCCCCTTAAGTTCCGGGCAACAACCTAATGTCGTTGATGGCCCTGGACATGGGCAAGTGGTTTGCTGCATTGTTGTGAGCCTTGCAGTTTGAGCAGTGTTTGCACGACTTCATGGCCCCTGGCGTGCGGCTACCACATAGGTGCTGACCATTATTTGCTAAAGTCTTTCCACCAAAGGCGCCGGAAATTTTTCTATGCATACACCTGAGAGGAATGCCTCACCCCTGGCTGTTTTGCACATGCAATCCACAATCGGAGGCACAATTGGTTTCCATGGGAGCGCATGCAGTGTTGGGGGGACGGGGGCAGCGTGTGAAATAGAATGGAGGAAACACACTGCGATAGTGCACGTGCGCGCAGCGGTACCTCATTCCTCCCATTGGATTTATTGGACAGCCCGTCCAACTCATTTAATTAGCCTTCAGCTCCCCACCCCAAACCAACAGCAACCACAGCATTGGATTCCGGGGACTTTTTCTGCATTGATCGATGGGATTCTGGCCCTCCCTTACCTTTTTTTTGGGGGAGGAGGGAGGGACCCTGGTCAACACAGAAAAGGCCAAGGTGGGGCACCTGCAGCTGTCCTTGTGCTGCATGCCTGGAATGGACCACGGGGCCATGTACACAAACAACCCCCCCCCCCCCCCCAACCAGTCACTTTCTGAGTGTCTATTTTTTTTCGGTGTCTTTTTGTCCATGCTTGCCCGGGCCGTTGGGCCTTGACAAACTGTCGCCGACGCCACCTCCTTGTCCCCTGACCGCATGAGTGTCCGGGACACCCAGGCCCGTCTGGCCACGCCAGGCGACGAGGTCATCGTTCCTGCCGACGCCGGTCAATTGGCGTGTTTGGCAGCCATCGATGACGCCAATTATATCATTCAGGACGAAGTGGTGCCGAAGAGTGGAGTTCCAGAGGCTGCCTCCCTGTCGTACGACCTCTTCAAGGACTGCGACTCGTCTGAAAAACTTGCTGCCGTCCTTTACGGCAGTCGCCCCAATGTTGTGCTCGTTGGGGAAATGACTGAATATGACAAAATCCAACATGCGATTAAGAGACTACTTGCTGATTTGCCCATGCTAGGCCGTCTTGTTGCAATCCTGCTTGAACCTGTCAGCGATGATGATGGCAGGCCATCATTCCTCAATCGGGCACTCGCCCTCAACTCGAACTTGCCTTTCGGCTGCGAAAAGTTGCAAATGGCAGACAGGTCCCTCATGCACATGCGCACACATGATCGATTTGATGTCTGGATTGCAAGCAGCACAAGGGACTCCAGAAGCCTATCTCCGCCCCCTACGTATAAGCTTTTGCGGCTTATGACGCCTGGGGCAGAAGTTGACAAGGTGGTGTTCCACGAGCCACACGTGCGGGATAACCAATACGCTGTGCAGGTTCACAATGACCTAATCAACGGGCCGTTGGGGTCTATTGGCCTGAACTCTGATGAAGTCCATCTCCTCCCGGGGACAGACCCACGGAACTCAAAACTGTTCTTCATGGAATTGAATGAGGAACAGGTGAATACTGTGGTATCACAGTTCGGATCCAAGCCAAGGTTCCACATCCAGCAAGTGGAATGGTATCGTGGTGCCAACGTGACCAACATGACTGCTGTCTATGAGGTGTGGATCAAGAAGACGCACAAGGAAACATGGTCCCCCATGCTGTATGCCTCAGTTCTTGCGATGTTTTGGACAATCCCGGGCGTTCTGCAGGCACAATCGCCAGTGAAAATCCACGTGCTGGGGCCCAGCAAACTGCTGCTGGGTCTCACGGAAACTGGGCACTCACTGTTGAAGACAAGGTATCGTGAACTGGTGGCTGCTATCGGGGCCGTCTTCAAGGACCTGAGGATAGGACAGTTCCTCGATAGGGATATCATCTCCAAGCCCACAGTCCCCTCGACATGGAAGAAGGACCTTGTGGGCACAGTGTACATTCTGGATGTTGCACCGTTGTGGTACCTCTCAGACCTGACTGAGGCCCTTGCTCCCTCAGTGCACTGCCGGTACATCGCGGACCGCGTCAGATGGAGTGTTGGGGAGATGCGCACTGCCACATGGCGATTGACCGGGGAAAGTGTGACACAGCTTATTGGAAAGGTCTACCTGTCAGATTCTGGGATGCCTCCGATGTTTGTGATCTCCGAGGCGGATTACGAGGCGCGGAAAAGGCGAATCACAGATCGGCCCAGAAACACAGACGACTCGAAGACACGCAGGCAAGGCCTAATCACGGCGGGAGAAATGGCCAAAGCCATGGAGTTGGATGACCAAGTCGACAAGGTCATCAACTCCCTCAAACGCAAGCGGGACTTGAAGGAAGATGAGGCTTCGTCGTACAATGGAGCAACACGATGACATCAGCATCAAGCATCCCTCTGAGCAGCACGCTCAGAGTATTGTCCCAAAATATCAATGGGTTTCAAACAAAAATAACCACGAGAAAGCGTAAGCAGAAGCGCATAGTGGCCCTAGGGTCACTGCTGCGGTCCCTGGAGGTGGATTTCTTCGCCACCCAAGAACCTCACTTCGTCACGGTGGAGGATCGTCAAGCGGGCATGCAGTGCTTGTCAAAGTACGGGTATGGCCTGGACGGACCACTTCATGAAGAAGGAAGGGGAGGAGTGGCACTGGCGTGGAAAACATCCAAGTGGACACTGCAATCAATGAAGTTCTTGTCTCCCAGGGCGTTGAAAGCCTCGCTGTCCAGTGGTCCGCTGGAGATCACCATAGTTGTGGTCCACTTCCACCACAAGCACACGCGTCGACAGTCACAATGGAAAGACATTGTCAAGGAGCTACATGGACCAAAACTGATTTTATGTGCTGATCACAATAGTTTAGTTGTAAAACACACGGACGCCTTTGCGCCCCCAGAGTTTGAGTATGACACGTCTTTATGTGCCAGAGACCAGGAGGTAACGACCTTGGCGAAAGCGGGTCTGCAGGATGTTTGGGTGGATATTCACTGTCCAACCCTGACGGACATCAAAGACAAGGAAGCATCGTGTCCGACGGGCTTCACATACGGCTACCCCCGAGAAGGAGAGCGACTCGACCCGCAGAGGTTACGCCGTATTGACCGCATCCACACAACATCCGAATTGCTGAGCCTGGCGACCAGCGTGTACCCCATGTTTGCTGCCAACTCAGACCACAAGGCGATCCTAGCTGAATTCACACCCCCGTCTTTCGACACAGAGGACACGGTCCCCAGATTCTACTGCCCAGAGACCATCCTTCATGACCCGGAGGCAATGGAAGATCTGGAGACATCTCTCAAGTCTATCAAGTCAACAGGGGATCAATGGTGGGAAGAGGCGCTGAGCTGCATCCAAAAGAAGGCGATCAACCATCAAAGGGAGCATAAAAACAAAAAGCAGTCGGTAGAGCTACAAGCCCTGCGGTTCCTGCGTGGCTCTACGAGGGACTCTGTCGCACCAGCGGTCTACCAATTCCTATCATCACTGGGGATCGCAGCAACAGATGCAGCAACAGCCTACACCCTCCTGGTGGGGGTGTATGAAAAGGCTCAGCGTGACAGAACGGGCATGGAAACACTGTCCAAGCTCAAGGGGGTGATCACGACCGGGGAAACCTCAGGAGATCCGAGAACGCAAAGGCACGAATTGTATCGGTTAATGCGGGAGTTGCAGGAGCGAAAGAAACTTCAACAGCTGGTGTCCAGGACAGGCTCGGCGATACGGGGGGCAAAGGCGGTGGCAAAAGAGCTGGTGGACCATTGGGACAAAGTGTCCACCCCGACGGGATCCACCGAAGAAGATTGTGTGGCCTATCTGAAGTCGTTAGGAGTGGAACATCGGCTGCGCAAGGCAGGTCGACTTCTTTTCAAGCAACTATCCCTGGACATAGTTCGTGAAGGCCTTAAGAGGCTGAACAGCAACAGTTCCCCTGAATTGGATGGTTTCTCGGCAAAATTCTTCAAGAGGTTCTCGGACATCTTCGAACCGCAAATGTATGACTCAATGAAACGTTTTCTCGAAGTGGGCAAAATGCCGGAGACATGGACCTCGGGAGTGGTGACAACGATCCCCAAGACGAAGGCGATGCAAACACCGGATTCGCTCCGACCCATTGCACTGCAAACTACAAGGCAGAAGTGGCTCACCAACATCCTCCTGATCCAGTTAGAGGATGTACTCCTCCACTGTATCCCGTCACAGCAAACAGGTTTCCTTCGACACAGAAGCATACTCCAGCATGTCTATGGGTCACGGGCACTCTGGGATGGCCTAAGTGAAGGAGCGGCATTGTCAGTAGACTTCAGAAATGCTTTCTCCACGATGTCTCACGAGATGGTGTCGGCAGCTCTGGGTCTAATGTGCATACCATTCTTGTACATCCGTCTGATTCTACACCTTTTGCGAGCTCCGTATCCATACTCCGCTGGAAAAGGATACGTCCCAGGTGTATACCACCACCTGAGGGCAGGCACACGCCAAGGGGATCCACTCTCCCCGGCGCTGCTCTCCCTAGTGGCATCCTTCGTGATTTTCCCACTACAAGACCTGGGTCTAGTACTGACTGTCATGATGTATGCAGACGACCTCATCATTTTCTTTGATGGAAGAGCCAACCCACAGCCGTTGAAAAGGGTATGGGAAGTGGTTTCACGTTTTGGACAGTTTTCGGGGTTGAAGGTCAACCTGAACAAAACGGCAGCGATAGTTCGCAACTGTGGGGGAATGGAGTGGGCGAGGTGCTTTCGGGACATTGGAGTGGATGTCAAAAACTTCGTCAAGTATCTGGGTGTACGCTTGGGGAATATTCGGCACCAACAAGACGACCAAGGATGGGGGCTAACGATAGAGCAGGCCTTCGCACCAGCACTGCAAGAGGCCTTCCGTCGCGCAAGGGTGGTATCCACGCTGCAACTGTCCATGAACGAACGTGCATTCATGCTGACATCATGGATTCTGCCGGTCGTGGCATGGGTATCCAAGGCATATTACGCCCCAGTCTCGGTTATCAGACAGCTGAAGTTGGTGTATCACGTGACTATGGGTACCAACAGCTGGGGAATCACCCTACCAATCCTCTCACGACCAAGAACGCAAGGGGGACTGGCACTACTAGAACCAGAACTGTTTCTTATGCACCAGGCAGCGGCTCCGTTCGTTAGCCTGTTGGGAGAGCCTCACAAATTCCCTGACAAGGCAGTGGAGACCTTCTACGCATGGGCAACAGCCATAGGGTTCACACCATCCAAGGACAACCTTCCATATATTCAACTGGGCATGGTCCGAACGGCAGATCTCACATTTCTGGGATGGTCGGCGAAGGCACACTCCAACATTCAGCGAGTGGCCCCGCAGGTGGCCCCCCCGGCAAACCGGGACCGCCTGCCGTTGTGGCACTCTGTGTATTTCCGAAATGAGTTCCGCTGCTCCTACTACAACACGAAATTGATCCGACAGGGGGTGCTGACGTGGGGCCAATTCCAAAGCTTGGAGGACGCGAGATTGTTCAATGCACTGCCTCGGACATGGAAAGGGGTCTACAATCATGGCGGACGACTCCTCAACAAAGTCCCGTCACAAGGGGGGTTTGATACCCCCGCAGTCCATACCCAAAACTGGACCAGAGCATGGCTGCTCCAGTTCTACGCCTCCCAGCCAGGGGTCCGCGACCCGCAAACACCGGAGGTATGGGAACAGCTGGCACAGGCACAGCTACCACCGAGGGCTCAAGACTTTGCGCGAAAGGCGCTGTGGCACAAACTGACCGTACATGCGAGAGTCTACAAGAGGTCAGGCACTGAAAAGTGCCCGGTGTGCTCACAAAAGGAGACGGTCAAACACGCGATGGTCGAATGCCCCATGTTCAAAGCAGCGGCGGCGGTTATACAGCATTACTACGGCCAGGTGACAACTGATAACGGGACATCCACAGTTCGAGATAAGATGGAGTCTGACGACCAAGAATGGTTGCTGAAAACGAACCAAGGCTGGGCGATGTGGTCAGCAAGAAGTGCCCACTGGCGATATCGATGCGAAGTCAAGGCGGGAGCGTCACCGGTGTTCGCGTCATACCTTACAACATGGCCAAGGGAGCTATGTGAGTGGGTGGGATTTTACACAGGGGAGCGCAGGGAACAATGGAAAGGCTTTCAAAAATCACTGGAACAACTTCGAGACACCGGAGTGCAGCCACGACAAGGGGAAGTGCAAGTACATGGGGGACTGAATGCATGGTGGCAAACACACACGGAATGCTTCACCCAAGAAAAATCAGCCGACAATTATAGTTGGCAAAGGGCAACGGAGTCACGCCCGAAGCGCCCGAGGCAGGCAGGCCCGGGAGTGCTACAAGGAGTGCAAGAACTCATTGCAGAACTGGTGGAGAAGGGCTACAGGATAGTGTATACTGATGGATCGTCGAAGCGACTGAGCCACAAGGACATGCGCAGGGCCGGGGGATTTGGCGTGTTCGCAGCGGAAGACGACCAAGGACCAGAGGTGCGCTTCTGTGGCTACGTACCAACGCATTACAGGCAAACGAACAACGGAGCAGAGCTTTGGGCAGCCGTGGAAGCCCTACAGGGATTCTGGGTGCCAAAACTGGCAATCCTCACCGACTCGCAATACCTGCAGCTGGGAGCGACTGGCAGGGCCCAACACTGGAAGTCAAAGGGATGGACAACCACATCTGGAAACCTGCAAGTCCACGTCCCAGTCTAGGAAATGCTGCTCCAGGAAATGGCGACGCCGGGAAGGGAAGTGAGGTGGGAACATGTCCCAGCACATGTCAACGTGCAGGGAAATGAGATGGCGAATGGATGCGCCATGGAAGGCATGTGTTCAAGCCCACTGTGGTCACAACATGTTGCACCAAAATCATCATCTGGGTCAGAGTCCACGGTAGGTTTGAGGGGAGGCTCGGGATCAGAGTCTGAGGGCACAAGGGCACTCTGGTCATCCCTGGGTATGGTACCCATGGACAGTGATGAACTGACAGGGGAAGCATCCGGGGAGCCAGCGCCACGTGAGATGGGACCGTACTCCTCAAGCAATACAGAAAGTGAGAACGTGAGGACAGGACACACACACCAAGGAGTGCTGTCGAGTGCACTGTCAGCAGCAGACACAATGTCCTTCAGCACAGATGTGAGTGACACCAGGCGACAAGACAGCGCAAGAAGCGAAGGCTCAGGAAACGCAGAAACCCAGGACAGGGTCGATAATGCCAGAGCCAGAAGCCCTTGCACAATGGTACAGACATCCCACAGGCACCGAGCACAACAATGCATGTCTGAAACACCTGTGTTCTGACGCAGAGTTTGCATCACATGAGCTGCGTTTTGTCGCAGTAGAGCCTGCAACACATGAGCTGCGTTCTGTCGCAGTGAGCAGCACCACGCAAAGGAGAACACCAAGCAGCTGAACGCCGCGTCCTGTCGCGGACAGACACCCAGGCGTTATGCCGTCTCGGAGGACACAGCAGGAGAAGGGATCTCACCAGCAGCGGTATGGCCCGTACACACACATCCAGCCAACCCCAAAGAAGGTCAAGCCTCAGCAAGAACGCCAGCGTTTCAAGGTGCAAGCACTGAGTCAGCTGGACGCCATTGCGAACGAAGGACTGCAAGCAGTTGAAGCAGAACTGACCACAATGGCCTGGGCCCGCAATCAGCAGATCTGGCTCCGACTGGACCAACCACATGGCACCAGGATGCATTGTGAGATTGTGGACAACCATGGGGAACCACTGCAGATGAGCAATCAGGAGCTCTACTCGGTGATGGTCCAGATCAACTGGACCCTGAAGACCCAGGCATTGGCGAACATGCAGGTCCAGTGGCGACCCAAAAGTGCAGGCAAGTGGCACCCGTTCCAGTGGGAGGCGATCCTCCACTGCCCGACGGCAGAAGGACACAGAGCGGTGCCCTCCTCGGTAAGCAGAACTGGCGATTGCATGCATGTGTGGCTGGCAGGCCGAGCGGACCTCTTGCGATTGTTCCAAAGAACGCTCTTCAGGCAGGCGGACCCGGTACCCGGGGACGCTGTGCGGTTCCTCTACCCCATGCGAAAGAAGATACGCATGACAGGGGGTGACAAAAAGGAGAAGAAGAGTGGAGCGCATGGTGCCATGGTGCCGTGGTGCCATGGTGCAGATAACCCATCGTCGTGGCTCAATGGATACACCACACCTCTTCTGTCCCGTGGAGGATGGTTCGAACCCCGGGGGGGATGGAGATGCACCGAACAACCCGAACCCCCCTTTTTTGGGCGCGAGAGAGAGGGAGAGAGAAACGGAGAGAAAGGGAGAGGGTAGAACACAGTGGGAAAGGAACAGAGAGGTGCAACAGGAGAGAAAGAGCAGGGGAGAGCAAGAGAGAATGGGAGGGAGAGAGAAGGGGAGAGAGTAGGAGAGAGACCCACAGAGCGAGAGACCGGGGCTAACCGGCGCAAAGGGAGGTGGTGGGTTCGAGCTGACCAGGGTTCGAGATGACCAGGGTGGGTTCGAGCTGACCAAGGTAAAAGGGACGCCACGGCGGCACGGAACAGTCAAGAAATGAAAAAGAAGGGCGCCATAGCGCCCCTGAGCCACAGGCTCGACACGTTGTCACGTGTTGAACAGCCGAAGCAAGACTGGGGCGGCGAGAGTGCGGCCCATGAGAGGATGACGAAAGCAAGTAGTCATGAATGTGTGGGTGGCATGCGCATGCATGGTGGGGAGCTGAAGTGGTATGCGCCACACGCAAAACAACAATGATTTGTTGAGTTGCCTGACAGACAGAGCACATGCTGAAATGCTGAGATGCCTTAGCGCCAACCAAGGCGCCATTGCCGCCCTGAGGATTGAGTATGACACGTCCTCACGAGCCAGAGAACAAGTGCATGACAAGGTCACGACCTGCAGGGCAAGGGTTAGAGACTAACCGGCACTGTGGGTGGGTGGTGGGTGCGAGCTGACCTCAATGTTCAGAGGACCAGTGCCAATGCACAGCCAGCAACCACCTGGTGTGGTACAGAACTGGTCTACGCTGCAGTGCAACAAGCAAAACACTGAACAATGTGGTTATGACCATGCGCCTGTGACACGGGGGCGTATGCGAGCCCAGTTTCCGTTGCCTCATGGCCCCCCAACCAGTCGTCGTGGCTCAGTGGATACACCACACCTCTTCTGTCCCGTGGAGGATGGTTCGAACCCCGGGGGGGATAGAGATGCACCGAACAACCCGAACCCCCTTTTTTGGGCGCGAGAGAGAGGGAGAGAGAAACAGAGAGAGAGAGAGAGGGTAGAGCACAGTGGGAAAGGAACAGAGAGGTGCAACAGGAGAGAAAGAGCAGGGGAGAGCAAGAGAGAATGGGAGGGAGAGAGTAGGAGAGAGACCCACAGAGCGAGAGACCGGGGCTAACCGGCGCAAAGGGAGGTGGTGGGTTCGAGCTGACCAGGGTTCGAGATGACCAGGGTGGGTTCGAGCTGACCAAGGTAAAAGGGACGCCACGGCGGCACGGAACAGTCAAGAAATGAAAAAGCGGGGCGCCGTAGCGCCCCTGAACCACAGGCTCGACACGTTGTCACGTGTTGAACAGCCGAAGCAAGACTGGGGCGGCGAGAGTGCGGCCCAAGTGAGGATGACGGAAGCAAGTAGGCATGAAGGTGTGGGCGACATGCGCATGCATGGAGGGGAGCTGAAATGGTATGCGCCACACGCACAACAGAAAAGATTTGTTGAGTAGCCTGACAAACGGAGCACATGCTGAAATGCTGAGACGCCTTTGCGCCAACCAAGGCACCATTGCGCCCCTGAGGATTGAGTATGACACGTCCTCACGAGCCAGAGAGCAAGTGCATGACAGGGTCACGACCTGCAGGGCAAGGGTTAGAGACTAACCGGCACTGTGGGTGGGTGGTGGGTGCGAGCTAACCTCAATGTTCAGAGGACCAGTGCCAATGCACAGCCAGCAACCACCTGGTGTGGTACAGAACTGGTCTACGCTGCAGTGCAGCAAGCAAAACACTGAACAATGTGGTTATGACCATGCGCCTGTGACACGGGGGCGTATGCGAGCCCAGTTTCCGTTGCCTCATGGCCCCCCAACCAGTCGGCTGGACCCCCTCCCCCTCCAAGGCCTCCGCCATCACAACCCTGTCGAGGTCTAGCATTGCAGTAGACGGTCCCCCATGAGGAGGCCAATGGACGTGGTGCACGCACGGTACACACAGGGTATCAGCATGTCGAGCCCAAACAGCCATTAGGTCTAAGGGTTTTAGGCAGTGCACCATATTTTCAAGGGGTTTGCAACACCATTTGAAACAAGGGGCAATTCGGGGTTCAAATGTTGTGTTGTGTTTTGCATATCGGGGTTCAAATGTTGTGTTGTGTTTTGCATATGAAAACATTTTACGTACCCACGTTACCCTCTGCATTTTACATGGTAGCGCAACAGTAATATATCACTCCCCCCTTTTCTGGTGGTACAGGTGTGGTCGCTAACAGCTAAGTGCCCCACCACAATTTTTTGTTTGTACCACTCAGTTCGCTTGTGTTCACTCCAAGAACAATAAGGACACATTGGGACAAGGCTTCAGGGTACAGTAGGTGGAGCACAAGAGCAATGAAATGTGGTTTGATGCAAAGTTGGGATGTTTCCGGGGCAAGAGCTGCGTTTGCCACATGTTGTCCACAATGGGACTGGTGCCCTTGTTCCAATATGCGTGCAGAGCATATGTCTGCAGCCATGTGTATGTGTTCTGGCCCAACACGTGATTACTGCCAAGTTAGGATTATGGCCAAGCCTACACCAATGCCACCGACTCAAGACATGTAGACAGTGCCATGTCCCCCTGTTCTGAGCGCAGCCAGGCTTGTGCTGTGCCCCACGGAAGATCTCCTCGCAGCACTTGTCATATGCTTCTGCCTATATCACAATCAAACCTCCACTTTTCTCACCATCTTTAGTTCCAGCAGTTTACTGTGCGCACTCAACGATGGAGAAGTCTGCGATGGACCGTACAATTCCTCCCGCCATTGACTACCCACGGCAGCCAGTGGACGAGGCCATGCAAATCTTGACGCAGATCATGTACGCGATCGTCTACATCGTCGTCATTATCTTCGTTGTATTCCCTCTAATGGCCGGGACGGTCTTCCCAAACTTCGGTGAGCTGAGCATGATCTTCTCCGACGTCAATCCCTGGGCCTACGCTGGACTTGGGGCTGCCATCGCAATCGGGTTGTCCATCGTGGGCGCCGCTTGGGGCATCTTCTTGACAGGCGCCAGCATTGCTGGGGCTGCAATCCGCGCCCCGCAGATCCGAAGCAAGAACCTGATCAGCATCATCTTCTGTGAGGCCGTCGCCATCTACGGGATCATCATCGCCATCATTCTGAACTCGAAAATGAAGGCCTCCGACACCTTCGGCCCGCAGCAGATGGACGACCTCAAGGCCGCCTGCTACACCGTCCTCGCTGCCGGTCTCGCGGTGGGCGTCGGCAACATGGCCTGTGGGGTGTCCGTCGGCATCGTGGGCAGCAGCTGCGCCTTGGCGGATGCACAAAACTCCAGCCTGTTCGTCAAGATCCTGGTGGTGGAGATCTTTGCAAGTGCGCTGGGGATCTTTGCCATCATCATCGGGATTCTGCAGGCACAGGCCGCCGTGTTCCCCAATTAAACGGCCCCCTGTGACCAGGGTGCGAAACGGGCTCCGACCACCGGATGCGAAGCAGTGCTTCTCCCGAATGTGTGCATCTCTCAGGCAGATGTGTGCCACCCGCTGCGGGCCATTGGGGTGCCCACATGGGGGGGGGGGGGGGGGCGTGGGAGTTAGGGATACAGAGGCTGGTCTTTTCTTTGGTTGAGGACCGCTGGGTTGCAGGTTGACTGACAACTGTTTGGCAGA
The DNA here is from genome assembly GCA_964036045.1 of Eutreptiella sp. 'Long Island Sound 2002'. NCBI lineage: Eukaryota > Euglenozoa > Euglenophyceae > Eutreptiales > Eutreptiaceae > Eutreptiella > Eutreptiella sp. 'Long Island Sound 2002'. The sequence goes on from OZ038386.1 coordinate 50,367,408, forward strand.
GCGCCTGCGACAGCTTGCGGTTGGCGCACGTTTTTCTGATTCAGGTGCGGGGCTTGGAGGATCCTTCAGTTAGTGATTGGAGACTGGCTGATGGCAATCGTTGCTCGACCAAATGCCATCATCGCTTGCCTTCGTCACGAATCAAGTACTTGAGGCCGAAGGTGGGCTCACCGGCAACACAATAGCCGGACCATTTTGTCACCCGGGGCACAGCAGTCTGCCCTGTTTGGACTGTACTGCCTTTTGAGTTCAGGGGGGTCAGGGGGCTCTTCCATAGTTCCACACTTCT